>JANDEH010000013.1:35155162-37555162 GCA_024610705.1 Tetragnatha versicolor
CTTAATCTCAGGGTCGTGGGTTCGAGCCCCACGTTGTGCGCATTTCGATTTGAAACTATTTTTGGAAAACCGCGGAATCAGGTCAAAAATAAAATGGGAAGGACGATCGTCGCCTGGCTAGCTCAGTTGGTAGAGCATGAGACTCTTAATCTCAGGGTCGTGGGTTCGAGCCCCACGTTGGGCGCATTTCGTTTTGAAATTATTTTTGGAAAACCGCGGAATCAGGTCAAAAATAAAATGGGAAGGACGATCGTCGCCCGGACAGCTCAGTTGGTAGAGCATGAGACTCTTAATTTCAGGGTCGTGATTCGAGCCCCACGTTGGGCGCATTTCGTTTTGAAACTATTTTTGGAAAACCGCGGAATCAGTTGAAAAATAAAATGGGAAGGACGATCGTCGCCCGGCTAGCTCAGTTGGTAGAGCATGAGACTCTTAATCTCAGGGTCGTGGGTTCGAGCCCCACGTTGGGCGCATTTCGTTTTGAAATCATATTTCGAAAACAGCGGAATCAGGTCAAAAATAAAATGGGAAGGACGATCGTCGCCCAGCTAGCTCAGTTGGCAGAGCATGAGACTCTTAATCTCAGGGTCGTGGGTTCGAGCCCCACGTTGGGCGCATTTCGTTTTGAAATCCTTTTTGGAAAACAGCGGAATCAGGTCAAAAATAAAATGGGAAGGACGTTCGTCGCCCGGCTAGCTCAGTTGGTAGAGCATGAGACTCTTAATCTCAGGGTCGTGGGTTCGAGCCCCACGTTGGGCGCATTTCGTTTTGAAATCATTTTTGGAAAACAGCGGAATCAGGTCAAAAATAAAATGGGAAGGACGATCGTCGCCGGCTAGCTCAGTTGGTAGAGCATGAGACTCTTAATCTCAGGGTCGTGGGTTCGAGCCCCACGTTGGGCGCATTGCGTTTTGAAATCATTTTTGGAAAACCGCGGAATCAGGTCAAAAATAAAATGGGAAGGACGATCGTTGCCCGGCTAGCTCAGCTGGTAGAGCATGAGACTCAGAATCTCAGGGTCGTGGGTTCGAGCCCCACGTTGGGCGCATTTCGTTTTGAAATCAGTTTTGGAAAACAGCGGAATCAGTTGAAAAATAAAATGGGAAGGACGACTGTCGCCCGGCTAGCTCAGTTGGTAGAGCATGAGACTCTTAATCTCAGAGTCGTGGGTTCGAGCCCGACGTTTGGCGCATTTCGTTTGGAAATCATTTTTGGAAATCAGCGGAATCAGTTGAAAAATAAAATGGGAAGGGCGATCGTCACCCGGCTAGCTTAGTTGGTAGAGCATGAGATTCTTAATCTCAATGTCGTTGGTTCGAGCCCCACGTTGGGCGCATTTCGTTTTGAAATCATTTTTGGAAAACAGCAAAATCAGTTGAAAAATAAAATGGGAAGGACGATCGTCGCCCGGCTAGCTCAGTTGGTAGAGCATGAGACTCTTAATCTCAGGGTCCTTGTTTCGAGCCCCACGTTTGGCTCATTTCGTTTTGAAATCATTTTTGGAAAACAGCGGAATCAGTTGAAAAATAAAATGGGAAGGACGATCGTCACCCGGCTAGCTCAGTCGGTAGAGCATGAGACTCTTAATCACAGGATCGTGGGTTCGAGCCCCACGTTGGGCGCATTTCGTTTTGAAATCATTTTTGGCAAACAGCGGAATCACGTTAAAAATAAAATGGGAAGGACCACAGACAATAAGAGACAGACCGGTCAAAGGGCGGCCCACGACACGAACGCCCTCAACCCGCGGTATCTGCGCGAAAACTGTGGTTACAGTTAAGCTTTTAGGTCTGGCAACCATGGAGACGTTTTGCGAAGACAACATCCATCGACCATGTGATCACCAGCATCGCGATCCTTGGCGATCACATAAGCCCATTAAATGCTTTTTAAAATTAAAAAATTTCTTTTCTTTCAACAAATTTTTTAAATTTGCTATTATAAGAGAAAATTTAAATTAAATCATTAAGGTTTGTTCATCAACAAAATTTCGTGATCGCACATGATGAAAAACTCGATTGTAAAAATACATGCTTAAATATAAAGTAATCAAGAATCACACAAGTAAATAATGAATCTAAATGATTTTATTAAATCTCATAATTCAATAACTGCAAATATTTGTTATAATTCCTTGGCCTTTTAAGACAAACATGATGTGTAAATGAAGTTACAATCCTCGTGAATATAAACGAACACATCTTTTGCAAATACGAATCCCAGATCCCAGGCACATTTCGAAATGAATTCTTGACAATATAAGTATATAATATTAGCATTCATTTTTATCTGAATTAAATATATACGCCTATAATTAACGCGAATTATACCGAATTCTATCAGGATTAGAAATCAAGTTCAGGAATGCAACCCCGGTTTTTTCAATACATTGCAAAATAGAGAAGAAACTACACTGGTGTTCAAAATTAAGAGAATTTGCACATTTTTTCGATTTCTCCAGATCTACTGGATAGATTTTGATGAAAGGTATGAACATAGGTTGATATAATACCAAATAAATAATCATACAAAAATTGTAATACACACGCAAGCGCAGAAGTAATAGCAGCCAAAATTGAAAGGTATGAAATAGCGGTTCCAGAATAGAGCAAAATAGTGGGTTTATAAGGGGTATGACACCTTCGAGCTATCATGCATGCCTCCTTGAGTGATTTTATAGCGTGAATAAGGCAGATTATAAAATGTCTTGTTCATTAAGCCTATTTTCTCAAAAACGCCGTTTTGGGGATCTGAAGAGTATGTGGAGGGGGGTAGCAAGATGCAATTGCCTTATATAGAGTCCCTCATACCTCCTCTAAAGGGGCGAAGTCTTTGAATCTGGCTGCCTAGTTCATATGGCGAATATCTTCCGTTTTAATGAAAATTTATAACCTGAGGAGCTCCATTAAGTGAAGGATTTCTATCGATTGAAAAGAAATTAAGACCGATAGAACCCCCTAAAAGGTGAAAAAAGGTCTCCAGGATATCAACACAATACCTTCAACCATTTTTTTCTCCTTTTGAAAGATGTAGGGGGTTTGGCATAGACTTAACAACATTCCTACAAAGAGCACCAAATCTCCGATTCCAAAATGGTCAGTTTCTCCTACATTAAAGGACTGACAGAGCATTCTGGTTCTTTCCACATGAGATTGCATCGAGAATCAATGGTTTAATTGATTTGAGACCTAACAGAGAGGAAAATATTCACCCTTTGAATATTACCTTATTAAAGACAATTTTTTGCATATTTTTGACAAGTTGCAGATCCCTCCCTGCCTTTGAAAGAGGAACCCTGACAGTTTCAGGAAATGTGTTGATATCTTGGAGACCTATATTCACCTTTTGGGGGTTCTGTCGGTCGTAATTTCTTTTCAATCGTTAGAAATTCTTCACTTAATGGAGCTCAACAGGTTAAAAATTTTCATTAAAACGGAAGATTTTCGCCATATGGAATGGGCAGCCAGATTCAAAGACTTCGCCACTTTAGGGGAGGTATGAGGGACTCTATTTAAGGCAATTGTATCTCGCTACCCCCCTCCACATACCCTTCAGAGCCCCAAAACAAGGTTTCTGAGAAAGTACGCTTAATGACCAGGAAATTTTACTATCTGCCTTCTTCACGCTATAAAATCACTCAAGGATGCATGCATAATAGTGTCATACCCCTTATAAACCCACTATTTTGCTCTATTCTGGAACCGTTATTTCATACCTTTCAATTCTGGCGGTTATTACTTCTGCGCATGCGTGTGTATTACAAGTTTTGAATGATTGTTTATTTGGTATTATATCAACCTATGTTCACACCAAATTTCATCAAAATCTATCCAGTAGATCTGGAGAAATCGAAAAAATGTGCAAATTCTCTTAATTTTGAACACCAGTGTAGATAAAATGTGCCTTAATGCAATAAGACACTGTTAAAATGATTTATAAATCTTGAAAACAATTGAAAAGAGTACGATTAAACGATTTACACAAACTTCATGTTTACTTTCGAAATCGAATATTGCAAGTTTCGCCAAGTTTCGCCAAAAAAATGTATAAAGATTTCGATTAAAAAATATTAAATTAATCGATTAATTCCGGTACCGGTTGTCGGAGGCGCCACTTGAGCTCTCTGGATAAGCCCCGCCTGTTGACCGGTCTGTCTCTTATTGTCTGTGGGAAGGACGATCGTCGCCCGGCTAGCTCAGTTGGTAGAGCATGAGACTCTTAATCTCAGGGTCGTGGGTTCGAGCCCCACTTTGGGCGCATTTTGTTTTGAAATGATTTTTGGAAAACCACGGAATCAGGTCAAAAATAAAATGGGAAGAACGATCGTCGCCCGGCTAGCCCCTTCGGACCTGGTGTGCGGTATACCGGACATCAACTTTAAACCTAGTTATTTTCTTCAAAATCACTCGAAATCCAGAATTTTTTTTTCAGTTGATACTCTACATTCATATTATCATTTCTGAAGCAGTAGATTTGTATTTCCCGGTTGGCAACAACCCATTAGCCGATGTTTTGAAAACCATGTCCTCAACTCCCCCCTTCGGACCTGGTGTGCGGTATACCGGACATCAACTTTAAACCTAGTTATTTTATTCAAAATCACTCGAAATCGAGAAAAAAAATTTTCAGTTGATACTCTACATTCATATTATTATCTCTGAAGCAGTAAATTTTTATTTCCCGGTTGGCAACAACCCATTAGCCGATGAATTTGGAAACCACCGGACGGTCTGTAATTTCTTTAAATATTAAGCTAGGAACTTGAAAATTTTAAATTAAGATATTTATCACCATACCATACTATACCAAAGGAAAAAATTTTCACATAAAAATTTCATAATTCCGACTGAAGGGGCTAGCTCAGTCGGTTGAGCATGAGACTCTTAATCTCAGGGTCGTGGGTTCGAGCCCCACATTGGGCGCATTTCGTTTTGAAATCATTTTTGGAAAACTGCGGAATCAGGTCAAAAATAAAGGCACTGTATATTTGGACGGCCATTTTTCAACTAAACTACTCTAATTTCCACGGCTCGGCGTTCCATTGGTTCCATCACTAAGCGCCGAGATTGCTACGTAACCACGAGACCTACAGCGCATGCGCCACTGGCCGTTTTGGCCGTCCAAATATACACTTCGAAGAATAAAATGGGACGGACAATCGTCGCCCGGCTAGCTCAGTCGGTAGAGCGTGAGACTCTTAATCTTAGGGCCGTGGGTTGGAGCCCCACGTTGGGCGCATTTCGTTTTGAAATCATTTTTGGAAAACTGCGGAATCAGGTCAAAAATAAAATGGGACGGACGATCGTCGCCCGGCTAGCTCAGTCGGTAGAGCATGAGACTCTTAATCTTAGGGTCGTGGGTTCGAGCCCCACGTTGGGCGTCGAAACAGGGGGAACAACATTGGATGGTTAAGATGTGCCCCCAGGAGGAAGTGAAGTTGCCAGAAAATGAAAGTTTCGTTGTTAAAGAGCACGTGCAATTGGACCCCTCTACACCCATGTACAATACTGGCAAAAAAATCGACTCAGACCCTATATCTCCGGAACGGCTTGTGATATAAAGAGAAATAAGGTATCGTTTTTCATGATATGAAGTATTCTATATACAGAAAATTTTTCAAGTTCTTAGGGGGTCGTCTTCATATTAAACGAAGCACCAACTTTCGTTTTTCCTATGTAAACCATCAAAGATTATTCCAGATTCTGAAAGAGTACCCCCTAAAACCCCCCAAAACCAGTTTTTCATGCCATTTGGTCCCCAAATGAAGCCAGGAGTGGGGGTTGAAGTTCGTCGAATTTTCGTTGAAATCTCGTTTTTTACGTAGAATTCTCGATTTTGATCCTGCGGGGTTGATGGTTTTTTGTATATAGAATACTTTAAATCATGAAAAATGATACCCTATTTGTCTTTATATCACAAGCCGTTCCGGAGATATAGGGTCTGAGTCGATTTTTTTTACCAGTATTGTACATTTACAGTTAAAAAAGGCTATTCCATTCAAGCCAACTGCATTACTACCTTATTTAAACTTTGTATTTTTAATTTGTAGTTTAAGCTCAAAACTACGTCGATAATTCAAACTTTGACGTCAATCCGGAGGCAAAAATTTTTATTGTGGGAAAATATTTCACACGTGTTAGTTTGAGACCATTTGGCACCCTTCTCTCGCTGTGCCCGTGGGAAAACGCAAAAAAAATTTTTTTACCTCCCTAACGATCGTCCCCCGGCTAGCTCAGTCGGTTGAGCATGATACTCTTAAATGAAGAAAAAATTTAATCAAAAATTAAAAACTTTTACTATTTTGTACTTTTGAACATGCTAATATCACCACGAATATTCATAACTGTGGCATCATAACTTTCATTGAGGCTTTTGCTCTGTCTCCTGTTTTATTTATATTTTAAACTTTTTTAATATTTCACCGCTGGGGACTCTTTAAGTCATCTCAGTTGATTCTCCAGGATCACTTTCCTTGGGGTACACTTACTTCCTATACCTTAGAGACGTTGGCAGCAAATAAAAGCCATGAGAGGGACTTTTGAAACACCCTGTATATAGACTATTAATTTTTCCAATTCATGTTCTGAGTTTTTAGGTTTTATCGTAAATGGCACTTATTTCCAACACAAGCGTTTCCAATTACCGAAACAGTTTATTTTCCGTTAGCTTTGTACCGCCCTACCATGCATTTGACAGTTTTCGTATAGTATATAACAAATAAAACAGCTCCTGCCTCGAATATTCACTATGTTTCAAACAAATGAAAAATCTTTTTTTCACCCCTTTCCCCTTGCCATAACCATGTGAACTCTCTGACATCTTTGGAATAAAAATCGTCTTTTCGACGATAACTACCTTTTCCCTTTTCAAGTCAGAAAAAGTTCACGCGACGGAATAAGTTTAGACTGGCTATAGGCCATTATGTGTTATCTCAAAAGGACTATTCATGCCTTTATGTGTGAATTGGAAAGATTTATCTGACCATAAAATCTGTCTCCATTCACCTGGGAATAAAAACTCTGTGTAGGTGTACTTCCTACGTAGATTTTCTATTGTATGAAATAAATGTCCTGTTTAAAAGGAAGCTAAAAAAGACTCTTTGTATGGAGAAATTAATCGAGGCTCCCTTGTTAGCTGATTTTTTGAAATTTTTTAATTGATATATTAACTTTCCTCCTTTGATGGTGATGCCTTAGTTCTAATGCATAATATATCGAGGACATAGGATTTCCCTTCAGATTTTTTTCCCAGAGAATCGATGTAACTCTGACATTGGTGATCTTTCGAGCAACAAGAATTATTTTATTTTTTAGTACGAAAAACAAAACTCAAACAATAATGTTCACAGAAATATTAAATTTATGAACGCCAGCAATGATTACGCCGTGATATTTTTCTGATTGCGTCCCGATGAAAAACGCGGTCTAATTATTTAAAGTCGAAAATAAAAATTCCGGTCCCATTCATGGAGCTAGGAGTAAGTGGAGGGAACATCGTCAATAGAATTTCGTTATTCAAGTTGAAGCAACCGTGAAGTCTGGCCGCCATCTTGAGTAATGCATTTTGAAACTAACATATATTTAAAACAGAAAAAAATACTTTTATCGGTGAGTATTAGTATGTTCTATTTATTTTGGAAAATATAAAATTCCTAAGCTAAGTTTTCAAATAAAATATTTGCATCCCTTTTAAATTATTGTTCTTCAATCCATCTTACTTATTCATGTTTTATTCAGAGGTAAGAGGTGTTCTGAATAGTGCGAAATAAACATGTAAAAGTTTCATGGAGTACGAAATTAGTCACCAGTAATAGTTTGTGAGAAAAGTTCGTAAGTTTGATAAAAATTCAATGCATTACTCAAGATGGCCGCCAGTCATTACCACAGTTAAGTTGGGATTTTTTTGGCTTCAATGATTTCGGATCATGTTCCCTCCACCTATTCCTACCTCCATGGTCCCATTAGCCGTTCCTCGTTTTCTATTTTAAACCTGAGCTGTACTAAGGTTTTTGCTAGTATGCATCATTTCGTGCAACATATTCATTACTTCAAACCACTTTTGTTTGAAGTTATCAATATAAATTTAACTTATCTAGTGGTGATTCTTAATGGTTTGGAAATGCGTTACAAATTATATCAGATATCAATAATATCTACCCCTGGTTTCAAACAATCTACTATACTTAGGTAATTTTTATTACACGTATTTTGTTGTTTTTGTTATTATAAAGCCAGTTAAGTAAAATATATCTTACTTTTCGAGGATGGGCGTTCTTCGCGGTATTTTGCAAATAATCGAGGTATTTCTCTATTAGCGATTTTGTGATCTTTTGTGCAACAAATATTTTTTTTCGCAGAAAATATAAATCAATAAATAATGCTAAGTAAGCATTGCTTACCGATACTCATTAAAAAACCGATCACCATGATTAATGGTTAAGGGGCGAGTTTTTCATTTCTGATCGCCTAACTACGATCCGTGTTTGATGAAAAACACTGCATGAATTTTAAAAGTTGCAAATAAAAATTTCGATCTCTGATTTGGAATTTTCTTCTAAGCATTCATAACTATCAATTTTAGTTAACAAACCCTGCTTTTGAATGAAATTAGGGGAAAGACACACCGAAGAGAAAATTAAAAGAGAATATAGGATTATGACAAACAGAATTTATTGAAACAGCTACACCAATTTTTCACTTACTTTGATCTTTGAATTTTATTTCACCCTTGGTAATTTAGTTCACGCCAAATTTAATGTTCGATTAATGCGGTAGAGTAAACAGCCGTTTGATTCCAAAATTGATGACAAAAAAGTCAAACGAAATTTTTTGATTTTGAATAATTACTCTATAACAGCGGTTCTCAAACTGTGCTCCGCGGAGCCCTTAGGGCTCCGCCAAGCATTTCCAGGGGCTCCGCGAAGAACTTTGAAATAAATACATTTTTTGATATTTTCTAAGTTGCGAAATAACTTTCTGCAATGTGTTTCTTGTTAAGAACTTACATTAGCGCCTTCCTACCCAAATTTTTTAGAGCTTTAAATAACCCTTGAATTTAATTGGATTTGATGGGGAGCTCTTTTGATTATAGTTTTTTTTCTGGTTTTTGTCTTTTTTTCAAGTCTTTCTTGGATTACCAAAACAAGTTAAAACCATGTTATTTAGGGTCAAATTTTCGAAATTCTTCTGGGGGAGATCCCCCAGACCCCCCTATTGTACTTAAAACATTATTACTATCTATTTTTTATAATATGTTCGTTAAAATTAAAATCCTACCTAAAAACGAATGCCCGAAATTTGGACTAAGATGTACCTAAAACAAGTAGAAAATAGCTGTTTTTAAGGATCTTGGATCATATTTCACTGAATTCCCCCAGACTACCCTATCATAATCAGAACTTAATTAATCACAATTTTTCTTACTTGCTGTCAGTTGCAAATTATACCTAAAAATGCTTTAACCCTACAGTGCATACTGATGCCATTTGGCAACACGACATTTTTCCCCATTTCCTACTCGATCTTCCATTTCCAAACGGCAACACCATGCAATAAGTACAATAGATATAACATTTCATCGTATTAGCACTTTAGACTGCCAGTAGATTGCAGCAGGGGTACTATTTTGAGACATTTGTTAGTAGCTAGTGAGACGAAAGTCAAGAGACAGAAAACGCCAAATTAAAAGAACCTTATAAAATAAAATAAAAAAAAATTCAGCTTGAAACAAAATTGTTTTGAAAAGATAAGTTGTTTTTTTATATTTTTAGAGCATTTGGTTTTATTTCACTTCACAATTAATTTCACAAGAGACACAAATTAATTTCTCAAGGACAAAGTTTTTTGCCAATAAAAAGTAGAAAAAAATTAAATTAATTTCTTTTAGTATTTTTTTACTAATTTTTCACCATAATAGAAGTCATATAAATGATTTTCAAGTGAATTTAAAAAATCATGCATTGTAGGGTTAAAAAGCTCCTTTAAACCTGTTAAATATGCAAGGGAGGGGCTGTGGAATAATTTTGGTACAATATTGAAATAAATTTCTATTTACGCTACTGTATTTATGCTTTTATTTCTTGTAGCAATGGTTTTTATGTAATTTTCTTTTTGTACTTTGAAAAATTTATCTTCGGAAAAGGGCTCCGCGAAGAATTTGTCTCCTGAAAAGGGCTCCACGACATAAAAAGTTTGAGAACCCCTGCTCTATAATTTCCTTTGCTAGGAAAAAGCCCATTATTTTAAGCAGTTTTTGCGTTTTGACTTGCCTTGACCCTTAATTATATAAAAAGCCCTTTCACGTTAAAATGATAGAAGTTGGATTTGATTTGGGGATCGGATAACTTCAATTTTGTTTTTGAATTCAAAACCCGAATACACAATGTATCATTAGAAAGGAAAATTAATGAAGTTTTGGTTTTTTTTAAGCTTTGTTTTTCATACTAAAATGGAGGGAATTAGAAATATTGCTTTAAAAACTTTTTATTCCAGAAAAATTTTTGGGGGGATATTTTTTGTCTTTCATTCAAGCTGTTAGATTTAAAGGGCGAAAATAAAAATTCAGGTCCTATTTCGAGTTCTTTTTCTGTTTTTTAATATTTTATTTTAACCCTTTCGCACCGGACGGGACATATGCTGTCCCAGGCAAGAAAATTTTTGAAATTACGGCTGGGACAACATTTGTCCCAGTTGCTGAAAAACATTTAGAGACAGAAAATAACGCCAAGTTGCTCTGCCAAACGCAGCATGATTCTGGTGTGATCCCATTGATTATCTAATATCAGTTCCCCCAAATGATTAAACAAGCGGGAAAATCACCAATATTGTTCGATTGTTAACTCTTATACCAAATTATTCATTTCTGTTGCAAAACTACAGTCACCACTATAAAGTTTAGGTGAAACTTTCACCAGTTTCTTCATTTGATTCCAACGCTTAGTTCTTGCATTTTTGCACCTTTATTTTCTTCAAATTACGGATCCAACGACTATTGGTGGCCTAGTAATAGGTGTGAGTTTGCAATCAACAAAAAGCGGCAGCGGGACAAAGGCTGCCCCAGCAGCATTGACCCCAGGATTACGGCCGGGACATACCTTGTCCCGGTATGCAGGTGCAGTGGGTTTACGGCGGGACGTATGCTGTCCCATCAATAAAGCTTGTAATATCGTTGTTTTTTTATGCGTCGTTATGGGATCGTTTATGCATCTCTTGGACCTTCAGACTTTCATAAAAAAAAAGTTATTTCATCGTAATAATCACTTGGAGGAGAAATAACTGTTCCCGGTAAGAAGGCGCACTAAACTTATTTTTTGCCTTATTGAAAGGGTTAAACCCCAGATGTACCAAGGTTTTTGCCAGAAGGACTTAAGCAGATCTATCTTCACAGCCCTAAATTACTTTTGTTTAAACTAATAAATATAAATTTAACTTATCTAATGCTGATTCTAGAAATGTTTTGGAAATGCCTTGCAAATTGCGTTTGGATTGGAAAGCTGTGAATTTACAATTACTAAGAAATAAAAAGTATGAGTAAAAAATAATTTTCCTATAGAAAAAGGGCGCTTTCTTTTAGTATACATATTATATGTTGCGGGAAATGGGATACATCCGGGCATTTTTAATAATGCCGACGTATATCGGGAGAAAGTAATAAAAAATCATCCATGAATTCCATTGAATTTATGACATCACCTGCCTCTCTTCGGGTATTATTGATAATGCCCAGTTTATCACTTTGCACGTAACTATATAGTATACAGTAGACACCGCTTCAGTAGCAAATCTGTAAAACAGGATAATATCCCAAACAGGAAGAAGAAGACGAATCGACTAACCTATAGTAGGCAAAAGTCTCATAATGATTTGTAACCTGTAACCTGTAGACTCCGCTTAATCTGATCACGGTTAGTGATATCAATCGGATAATGCTATCGAAATAGGCTGGTCCCGATCACTCATTAGTTTAATGCAAAATTTATTGTTTTATGTGATCAATATATTTATCGTTTAATGTTATCAAAAAATTTGCTGAAATCCCCTAAAAACCTTCTTTTTTACCAGTTTGAAGGCCAATTTTAATACATAACATCCAAAATTAGTCCTTAATTTAGAAGTGTTACATGATCCACTGGATATTTTTTAAGAATGTTAAGGTTGAAAAAACATACTAGAAAATATAGTTTTAAACAGTTCAAGTAGGACTACACAGAGCGTCGAAATTTTGGTGGAAACACTCGAGTTACACGTTTTGTCGATTTTTAGCATTGAATAGCTTTTCGGTTATTTTATTTTATTGGGTAAAAGAACTAGTGTTTTTATACCTTTTAAAATACGTGTTTCCTTGTTTGAAATAACCCTACTAAAACCTGAAACAATTGTAAATTCAAGTGGGGTAAACGAGTTCAAGAGGAAAATTGACAGTAACTGGGATTCCGGTAGTTTGGGCTAAAAAGACTGGACCAACCTTGCTGGGCTTACGCCTGTAGTTAGTCCACCTAATTTGTATTTGTACTATCCTACCATATTTAGAACCCCTTGATTGTCATTGAATCCTATCCTATCACCATCCTATCCTACTCTGTAACATTTTTTAAGTAATGTTCCTGGAAAATACCAGTGACGTTTCTGTAAAATACTGAATCCTATTGAAAATTTTTACGGTCAGGAATGAAGGGGTCAACAATATACTTTTCCAATCGTTGTAGATTTTGCTTTCATAACTAATTAAACTATAATATTCCCCCCAAAAGTATCTACTAAAAATACACTTCCTGCAAGTTTTTCATAACCTGCATAAGTCTATTTCTTCAACTATTTTTCCAAATACGCTTTAAAAAAAACACATATTTTCTTACAAATCCTACTTCCAGTCCGCACAAGTGAATTTTATAAAAACTCCCTTAAGGAAAAAGGGTAAAAACTCTTATCACGCTCCTCCCCCTCCTTTTTTTACCCCAAACCCGGGAGCTGCTTAATTTTTTTTTCCTTAGACATACTCTTCTTAATTTAAAGGCCTGTGCGCTTCTTGGTTTTTTCTCCTGGTTTCTCGGGAATAAATTTAAGATGCATGAGTTGTAGACAGACTTTTCTCCTGATGCTGTGTTATCTCAGACAGTGGATTCTTGGAAATAGGTGCAATAAATAACGAGTGAGGTGACATATTGGGGTCAGGTCTCGGGGCATGTAAAGCTTCTTTTTATTCTTCTTACAAGGCGTCGTACGAGTTTTTTTGTGATCCTTTCACTATAATTTGTCAGAGATCTAATGGTAATGTGGTATGATTATACGTTCGAGCTTTCTCTTATGAGATGTTTTTTAGTATATGGCTTTTACTTAATAAAATTTTTTGTATAATCCATAAAATATGGGTATCAAATGCATTTCTTTTATAGTTTTAAATGTGATCTCCTGTACTCTATTTAGAGGACGAAGAGAAACTCAAGAAAGTTGTGTGACTGGAATTTGTTTGACCCTTTATTAGCACTTTATGTTTTGATTTTAACAGTTTTAGTTCTTCTTTCAGGCCTTAATAGATTTAAGTTTGAAAGAGACCACAATTTAGATTGATTCTGTGCAATTTAAAGCAATTCAGGCGACCTTTTTGGATAAGTGTATTAATTTTATGATAATGGATAGCTTCAAAGAAGCATTGTAATGCTGTTAATGGGATTTTGTAGAATATTAATTTATATCCTACTTGAGCTATTTATTTGTGAAATTCGAAGTCTGCAGACAGCCAGCCACCAATAGAAGGAGGACATGGATAGATTATAAATTTTAAGGGTGAAGCCTGTATTTACCAGACTAGACAATGGATTTCTTGATAGCTTTATGCTGCCCGAACAAAGTTCGGTATACCTCTTGCACTTGCGATTTTCCTATAAAGAGAAACCAATTACCATTATAGGAGAACCTACTGTACTTCTATCATATTGCTGAGAAAAAGCCTGTATGTAAACATACATTATTTTTAAGAATTGAACGAGAAAAATACCTGAAAAAAGTTTTTAAAGAGGGAAAATCGCAAATCCAAAGCTAAGTGTTCTTTCACTATAGTCTGATCATTTTGAACTGGTGCTTGAAAATATTTCCTTCCCCCCCTCACCGATCGGTAACCATAGCAGCTATCTTCGTCAAAGTGACGAAGAAGGCTTACTATTGGCTGCTCGAAGATAGTAACTATGGTTACGCTTCTAGCGTGGGAGAAAGCACTATTTCTCAAGCGCCAATGAGGTATTCTCATGTTTTGAGATTAAATTTTATTAAAATAGTAGATAAAAACCATGAAAAATGACGTTGACATCAAGTATTTTCGTAGCCTAGTTTCTGAGATATAAATTTTTGATATTTGGTTGTTTGGGCGCGAAAACACTCTCGAATCACAAATCATGCTCTGTGAGGTCACATCCAATAGAAGCCCGTTTTCTGGTCACGTGAAAACAGTAATCACAATGGTTTTCATGCGCTGTGATGTCACATCCGATAGAAGCCCGTTTTCTGATAACGTGACTTTTCTGACGTTTTGGCAAAAATAAAATTGAATTTTAAATGATTTAAAAACATATTTTTGAACTTAAAAATCAGAAATTTGGGAGTTTTAAACCATAAGGTATCAAAAAAGTATAAATCAAGCAAATCCCTCACTCATGAAATACCTCATTCTAAATGAATAGAGTATAGGCAGTTCACCCTATGTTTATATTGAGGTAACTCATAAACTAAATGTTGCAAATTATTATCGGTGTCACCCTTCTTTTCAGTAGATTTAACTGCTCTAATCAAATTTAGAGCAGCGTAGTTAACATCAGAAAAAAGTATGTATATGGTAATTGCTTACACACAATCCGTATTTTGTATATTTTATTATTAAAGTGGAGACTTTTGATCGTTTAAAAAATTAGTTTTTTTCCGTATAGTATACAAATTTATTATCATTTACTTTCTCGTGATTATAACTCGCACTCAATAGGTAAATATAATCACCTGGAACACTTATATGCTACAAATATCGAGAACAGCTTTTGAAAGAATCTTCCAGTTGTCATGTGTAACCACAGCAATATAATTTTATATGTTGTCAGCATAAAGATCTAACAGTATACTATTTGATCTCTAATAAAAACCTTTTATATATTATTATTTTGTGATCGTATAATAGTATTAATAATTAGATATCTATGATTCTCAGTCATCATTTGAGCTGTGGGTTAACATGGTGGCTGGAGGACTCTTTCGAAAGCTGTACCCATATAATTCAGCGAGAGGTTAAACTTTACAAAACAAGGCCCCAATCTTTTGAGCCAAGATAATCTCGCCGAATGCGCCAATAGGTCCCAGGCGGGTATAGCCCATAGGGTTATCATAAACTTCCTTGATTATATGGGTTGCCATATTGGAAACTTTATAGCCAAGTTGGCAAAAAGATTTAAAATTCCAACTTTATCTAAACCTTCTTCTCCCGCAGACATGCCCCAACTAGTCCTCCGCCTGGGCAGCAAGCTACGACACTTCCGCATCCAAGAAGGAAATGACGTCTACATGGAGTGCGACATCCGAGCCAACCCCTGGGTGACGGACATCAGCTGGACGTTCGAAGGCAGGGAGCTGCACACCAACGTGTCCTCAGGACTCATCATCAGCAACCAGTCGCTGGTACTTCAGAGGGTGCAGAGAGCCAACAGGGGACACTACACCTGCTCTGCATCCAACTCCGAGGGAACCGGACACAGCAAGCCACTCTACTTGGCCATACAGTGTAAGACTATATGTGATTTCCATGGAATCTGTTAGTGGGGTTTACGTTAAGGTGGTGAAATTTATCCAAAAAAAGTTGCTAAAACTGATTCCAAGCCTATGCTATACTAGATTACAACCTTTCCTGTCAGTGACGTCACCTATTGACCTATTATCACACCACACTTTCTAGCTACCTGATTGGCGAGTCAGATATGACTCTATCTTGCTCTGTCTTTTTGCCAATTAGATAGGGGCAAGTTCTTACGCCAATCCGTTACGACACTGAAAGGAAACGTTGCAAGGCTGCAATGCTTCTGGACCATATGACGTCACTACACGGAAAGAAAAACTGAGTTAACAGAAAAATAAGGAGCCATGAGTGATATGAGTCAGTTATGAGTGTTTTTCCGTAGCTCTCAACCATTACTATGAGCCAACAGGGGACACTACACGTACAGCTGCTCTGCGTCCAACTCGAGGGAACCGGACACAGCAAGCCGCTCTACTTGGCCATACAGTGTAAGAATATTTGGGATTTCCGTGGAATCTGTTAGTGAGCCTTACGTTATCAAATCGCCGATAAGGTGGTGAAATTTATCCAAAAAAGGTTGCTAAAACTGATTCCAAGCCCATGCTATACTAGATTACAACCTTACCTGTCAGTGACGTCACCTATTGACGTATAATCACACCACACTTTCTAGCTAAATGATAGGAGAGTCAGAGATGACTCTCGCTCTGTCTTTTTCGCCCATTAGGTAGGGCTTACGCCGTTACGTCACTGAAAGGAAACTTTGCAAGGCTGCAATGCTTTTGGACCATATGACGTCACTACGGGAAAAGAAAAACTGAGTTAACAGAAAAATAAGCAGTAACGAGAAAATCAGTTATGAGTGTTTTTCCGTAGCTCTCAACCATTACTATTACACGCTCTAGTATTGAATGAACACGACAAAGAAATGTGAAATACAATCTCTAAAAATGAGATTTCTTTAACCAATAATATTTCCCTATTCCTTATTGCAAAATCTATCCTTCTGATATCAAAGAAGATCAGTTTATTTAGCTAACCTACTTAATCTTAAACCAAAACTTAACGAACTTTTTACTAACTTTAATGCTTAACTCATACACAGACTTTTAATTTGTTTGAGTCCCCTATTTCTCCAGACAAACAATTCCTCGCTCTTCTAAAGGCGACAGCTGGTAGTACGTGTCGTGAAAGATTGTCTCCCATCTGCTTCAGCATTAATGAGGCAAAGGTTTGCTCAAAGGGGGCTTAAATTTTCGAACATGTCTGAGCTTGTGTGCAAACAGTGTCCCCAACCAGACTCCAGAAGTCGACCCGTCTCAAAGGATAAGACTTTGTTGTAATGTCTGCTCGCTAAGGGCTTGATTTGTAACAGGGTTTGAATTTAATGATCACAATTGATTGCCTAAATCTGGTTTAGTTATTAAATTCTGTGTATAATCGTAAAAATTGGGCTAATTCATAGTCAGATTTTAAGTTTAACTGGTTTCGATTAAAAATTATGATTAATTTTGTGGGATACAGTTATAATCCGATAATAATCCTTAATTTATGATGAAACATATTTCGATCAAAAAAAAATTCAAACAGCGTTAAATAGTTTCGTTTACACCTCTCTAAAACCGCCAATCTAACTTTTCGAGGATAGGCGTTCTTTTCAGTATTTTTCATGTAATTAAGGAAATTTACTCTGAATTATTCCATGCCAGCCCGGGTGTATTTTTTCCATTGAAATTTTTCTAACACTTGGTGAATTAACAATCTTTTGTGCCTCAAAAAGGATATAAAAATGTTTTATCACTTTCTCGAAAACAATGCTCTACTCTTCAGAGGTATAGTTCTTAATGCATATTTTTATACAATCCAAGCTATGATTCTGACTGTGCAGAATTTGTTTCTTGTTGAATTGCCCTTAATGGGTTTTATTGGTATCCAATAAAAGTTATTACTTTTTATTTAAAGGATTTAAAAGTTGCCTTAAACTCTTTATTCTGAAAAACACCAATAGAATAAAAAAAATTTATGCAAAAACCATCACCATCTTTTTCGAAATCTTAACCAAACAACTTATAGAATATGTATTCTTAGCAATGCGGGCTTTTGTGTTCTTTTCCGTTGCAACGAATGGTTTCACTCATTTGTCTAAGAGTTCCAAAATGCATAAAACTATTTAATCAGTAGAGGCAAAATTCATAGGAATCCTTTCTTTTTAAGCCTCTTAAATAATTCATGCTCCTATTTAAGACTTAGTTTTCATTGAATAATTCATGATTCCTGAATGGCGTTACACACACCGACGTACTTGCTGACTTCAGTACACTTCATTATCACTACCGTGTTGCCACAAAGCACGACGCAATTCACCCTTGGTTGGGTTTTTAAGTTTCTCTTTCCGCAAATTTAGATGTTAGAGGAAAAAACGTTTGTTACCACAGAAAACTTGACGGAATTTTTTTCAGATGTGGATGTTAATGTCGATTTTTTTCGAGGGTCATGCAAATTTCGCTTCCGAGTGGGCTATTTTGAGTTTAAGTATTTTGACTGTCACTCGTCTAATGATAATGAGACAAAATTTGGAATTGAATTTTGAATAGACCTTGATGGGGGCCTTGATGGCTTCAGCCTGTTGTAGCTGAAGCTGAACCTGTAGCTTTACAGAAGATTAACAATGTTTGATGTCTTTGGTGAGCTGGCTTTTGAAGCTGTAACCAATCTTAAATCAATTTGAATCCCCCAATTATATTTTCCTAGTTATCTATATTAAGAATATATTTATAAAGTATAGAAAAAAAATTAGGTTCTTTATGTGCATGGTATTTATATACTAGAATAGTGGTTCCCAACAGGTGGTCTGTGAGAAAGTTGTTTAACTGATCGGAAAAGAGTGGCAATTTTGAAATAGTTTCTCTGAGGAATAAAAAGGTTAAAACTTTTAAGATAAAGCTGGGCATAGAGATGGTCCATACTAGGTTTAAATTTAAGTGATGTAGTCCGCAGACATATTTGAGTTGGGAACCACTGTACTAGAACCACATTTTGGATTTTTTATATTTTTTACTAGCAAGAGTCATCTCTGACTCGCCAATTCAGGTAGCTAGAAAGTGTGGCGTCTTACGTCAACCGGTGAAGTCACTGACATCAAACATTGTTAATCTACTGTAAAGTTAAACATTTCTTTCATTTTTTTCTGTACGTCAGAACAATGGACCGGTTCAAAATATTTAATAATATACATTTAGTGGTGACTAAGGGCCATATTCAGAATGACAAAACACGTAGAAGAAACGGAAACGGGACGAGAACGTTACGGACCTGAGAGATTTCACACGCCAACTCTGGAGTAAGTAAAGGACATAAATAAAACAGTTCCTGGCAAAAGAAACGAAGATTTCCAGCGCGGCTCTCACACGTCAGCAAGAAATAAAAAGTAAACGTGCTGAGGAGGAAAAGGGGTTAAGAGCGATGGATGACCTTCCCTACTCAAAACACAATTGAAGGGCTTGGTGGATGAAGGGGCTAATGTTACAAGGCCTGTCCCAAAAGTAACGAGACTGAATTCCAATCAGAATTAGGGAGCTCAGTCTCATTACTTTTGGGACAGGACTTGTAACATTAGCCCCTTCATCCACCAAGCCCTTCAATTTCCGATCATAATAGCGTTGGGATTTGAGTATTTCCAGCGCCGAAATTAATAATGCAGAAATAATGTCCCAACGTAAACGGTTAAAAAAAGTATGTATATAAAATTAATTAACACATATTTAATGGTGACTAACACTCCATTTCAGACTCTCCGGTATGCGTGCCAGGCCAGAAAATCCTGTACGGGGCGGCACGGCACGAGGAGGTTCGCGTGACGTGCGAGGTGGAGGCGGAGCCTGGCGACGTGGTCTTCCAGTGGAGCCTCAACCGCTCAGGGGGCGAAGGGGTGGAGGCGGTGCCCTTCGAGAGCGAAGGAGTGCGCTCCACGGCCACCGTCGCCGCCAGCGCCGACTTTGCCACGCTCACGTGCACTGGTAGCAACGGAGCCGGCCTGCAGCGGGAGCCTTGCGTCTTCACTGTTGTTACTGCAGGTGGGTGATAGCACCACTCTGATCTTAAGGGTTAAGGGTGAGGTTCAGCTCAGCATTCATTGGGGCGCATTCAGAATGACAAAACACGTAGAAAAAACGAGAACGTTAAGGAAAAGGCCTATTTTACATTTCCACTCGTGGGGATCACCCAGAAAAAGTTGGTGTCAAGTATAAGGCCTGGGGACAAACCAATAAATTGCCATGACATAGGATGTTTACATTGCTCTATGAAGAGCATGATTCAGTGATATAAACTTGCAAAATTCAATCGAAAGGACTGTCTGCACTGTATTTAGAAAGTAGAGCTTTGTTAATCTAATTTCAATTTAATTATCAATTTAGTTTTTAAAAAAAAATCATGGTTTTCTTAAGCATTTCTGTGTTGAGGGTAGAAAAAACAATTAAAAACTGTTTTAAACGAAAAAAAAAATTTTCTTCCCACCCTTCCTAAAAGCAACCACCTTCTGTTTCAGGTCCCCCAGACCCTCCCCAGAACTGCAGCGTTTTCAACGTGACCGCCCACTCGTTCCGCGTGGAGTGCGCCGAGGGCGCCAGCGGCGGTCTTCGGCAGCACTTCGTGATGGAAGTTCTGGAGGCGAACAGCCACCGCCTGCGCCTCAACGCCAGTGGTGACGCCGCCGCCTTCGGCGCCAGGGACTTGCCGTCGGGCGCCGCCTTCGTCGTCGTGCTGTACGCTGCCAACGCCAAGGGCAGATCCCAGCCCGTGCTGATCAGAGTGGAGACTGCACACTCTGGACGGCCGGAGCTACGGAAAGGTGCGTGGGATTTACTAGTACTGCAGAGATGAGGATAGTAAAATGGTCACGTGGCTTTGAACGACGAGGCTATTATAAGGGGCCATTCAACCAACTACTAGGGCTGCTTGTGAACTGAATTACAATCTGCGATCTTGAATTAAATTAAGTACCTAAAGTGGGAAAACTCCCACTTGGACCCTCTGTTAGCTCTTAACTTTGTGATGCGAACATCACATCTCTACTTTTATTAAAGCCAAAAAGAAGAGGCCTTCTGTGAGCAAGCAAATGTCTGTCTTCGCTTTTTGTTCAACCAATTATATCTCAGCTTCCTTTCTCCCCTACATAATAATCGCTTGGTCTTTCAAAAACACTTGGTCCTCTTACTTTACTTGGCTCAGTAGTATTATAAAAAATTGTAGTATGAATTTAAAAACTACAACTATAAATGAAGGGGGTACATTTAATGACTTCAATGAAATTAACGATAACTTTAAAAGACGTTTACCTCAAATAGCAATAATTATCAACATTTGAATGAAATTTTCCATCATTGATAACTGCCAATACTGGCTTGCTTAAAATCTGAACCTGTACATCCCCTTTGGATGGGCACAAAATATTTGCATTCAACTTCCATTATCAAAGGCATACACTCATTTACATAAGTGATAGCCATCGCTGCTTGCTATTGACACATTTAACAATCAAACATTGTTAAGTTTTCCCTCTGAGGCGGTTTCTTGCCTCTGATGTATTTAGAAGTCATGCATCTCCCGTATTGAAGTCTCCTGTTAACTACAAGACTTCCATTAATTCTGTTGCCAACACTAAGTCGACAAATTCCCCTCGAAAATTGCTGCATTATTGTTGCTGCCATCCGAATTCTTCAAAACTCCTGGTTTAATTTGTAGCGAGGTGTGCTCTGGGATGAAAAGTAATTGGGTAAAGTAAAAGGGCGATAGGGAGGAATTTAAATGCGAGGAAGGGGTTTTAAAAGTTGAAGGATTGTCGTGTTCCGGTGGCAATCAGGGGCGAGGTTTCCGGCTAATTGCTCCGGTTGCCTTGTGAGAGGTTGGTTCTTTGTCCCTTTAGGAAAGGATTGAAGTGGGTGATGTTATGTGATTTTTAGTTAAAGAATGTGCTGTACTCTAGTTGTAAGTTTCTCTGAAAGCTATGCTGATTGAAAAGGTACTTGAGATTCATATAGGTTCTTTTCAGTGAGTATTGTGTGTGAGCTTTTAGAGTTGCAATATGAAAATATTATTATGCATACTTTAATGTATTGAAGCTGAAAATTAAAATTCAGATGAATTAAAAGGTTAAAAGCGGTTTTTAGAGTCCTTGTTTTTGGCGCATATTTTAGCACAGTGTCAGGCTGCATGTAGTCCACTAAAAGATGTTTATGGATCTCGGCTTCAAATTTTAGAGCTTAATGCTTATTAATCTAAAAGCATATAATTTAATCCACTTGTCAGTTTTACTAAAGAAATGTGTTGAAACCCGTTGTTACGGATCAAATTTTCACAACCTTTTCAAGGAAGAACCCTTGAATCCTCCTTTAAAGAGTTTTTATGGCTTAAACAAAACTAGTTTTCAGTTTGTCTAGGCATATTTTGAACTTAATATTTCCAAACCTCTAGGGGAAAAAACCGCAACTATTTCTTTGGCTATAAACACATTTTCCAATAACACTTAAATACTACCTGATCACTAAAACCTCAAACATTTCTGGATCTTTTATTTTCCCTTTTTTCACAAAATATCACAGATTGATAAACCCCCTCCCTCTCCTCTAACAGTAACATCATTTATGGATGGTCCCTGAATAAAATATCTTCAATTCAATAACATAAGAATTTGATTGTTTAAAATTTTACTTTAATCCTTAGTGGAATAAGTATTTGCACGCTCAAAAAATTTCGCTCCTTTCTTTAATATTTCAACCAGAAAGATAAAGTTTTATCCATGCTTTTTTTCATTTCTCCTTACTCAATAGCTTTTCCGATTTAAATAGAAGATATTCATTGCTTTTTTTAAGGTTGACACTTTTATTTGCTTTTAATATAATTTCGAGTTTCACTCTGCAGCAATAGAAAACCTAGACACGATTTTTCTTATTTCATAAAGTTGTGCTTTCAATTTTCGAAAACACAGTAAAAAAACAACAGTATTTGATTTATAAGTGCGGCATTCATTTCATTGAAACGAAAAAGGTAATTTTTGAATAATTAAAGAACCATAAAGGCCAAAAATTATTGCAGAAAAACTGCAAAATAAATTATCCGAAACCTCTCTCTAATTGAGTTACCGGGGAAGCAAAAACTGGATTACAGTTTTTGAGAAAGGAAAAATCAAAGATGCTTTCCGCGGCTCCTTTTAAAGCATAATGAAAACTAATTAATATATTTATCAAGTTGAAGTGAATGTAATTAAAACACTTTTAAACGTGTGGGGAACTTGCTTCTAAAACAAGCCCTAAGCATAAAAAAATAGAAGGAAAAAGTTTAAAAGGAGAAGCCATATTACTTTTTAAAACTATAGTTACTGAAAACGGATACGAGTTTGTGCTTATCCTATTATTTAACATTAGCTGCATAATTTGTCTTGGATATTAAAGCGGATAAAACTCGTCGTGTTTTTTTCTTCATTTCAGTTCTCTGTTGCAGTTGTTTAATTAATGAGTGGAGTAGAGATATTTTTGACCGCGCATATTAAAATGGATCACTGAAAAATCAGAGTGGTGTAATTAGTTTAAATAAAGGTCTTCTGAAGGACCCACTTCAAGCGAAATTTTTTTTATTTCCCTCTAAAGCTGACTCTTTATTCTTGGACTGTGATTCCAAGGATTATGACTGGTTCACAGGTCTTTGGGTTTTCCTTTAGGACTCTCTTTCAACTGAGTTTGAATTTAATGAACACACTTGAAAACCAAAATGTGCTTTAGTGATTAAGTTTTGAGATAAACCTTACAACTCGGGCCTGGTTTAAGGCAAAAAAAACTCATGATCTGAGTTTTGGTTCGGATTTAAATTCGCGATTACTTTTTTGCGATACGGTTGTAGTCAGATAATAATCATTAACTTATGATTAAAAAATATTTCAATCAGAAAATAAAACTCAAACAGTGCCAAAATATATCATTCAAACCTCATCAAAACAGTCAAATTTTTTCAAAGAATTTCTCTGCAATAGTGTTCAGAATAATCGAGTTATGCCTCCATTAGTGATTTGACGATCTTTCGTGCAACTAAAGATATTTTATTTTTCGTTTCAACAAATAAAAGAATAATACCCACAGATAATAATTAGTTAATTGATCCTACAGATGCTGCTATACAACTATTCTTTTTAATTGACTAATTTAGTGTCTAATTGACTAATTAAGTTGACTAATTTTTAATATCTTAAAGATTTTAAAATAAATATTATAACCCTCAACAATTGGCGGTAGGGGGAGTTAAGGCGACTGCTACGTTGGGAGAAGTTTTTTAAAAAAACATTATATGTAACTTGTTTATATATTTTTTCTTAACCAATGTAGTTTAATTAACTAATATATGTAAAAATTACCCTAATTTTATAAAAAATATTTTTAAAAATAGCAATTTATACTAAAAATTGGTGGAAATTTAAAATTACGCCAACACCTCTATAGGTAAATATATAAAAGGGTACTTTCGTATTAGCCCGTCCATCGTTTTCGCCAACTTCGCCAAAACGCGCCAAAATACGGGATTTCATCAGAATCGCCGAAAAACACATTTTTTATCAGAAACATCTTTATAACATCAGAAAATAAAAAATAAAAGTTTCATGTGGTTGGGGGGGGCTGCCGCCCCCCCCCCCAAACCCCCCCTGCCCTATCTATAACCAAACTCGTTGTGGGGGTAATCAGACACAGTAAGGATTCAGAAAAATGGGAATCAGTATTCTTGGATGAACCAAAACTACGGATATCACTCGTTAAGAGCATAAAAATAACTTTTTTAGCACTAACTTACTTGCAAAATGGTCGATCCTACCGCCGGCGATCTTTTGTCGATTCTACCACCGGCGTGCATACGCAAAACATTGAAAGACTCTGGGGCTCGGCAAAATGGCGCAACAAAGTTCACCGTGGAACGACACGAAAGCATTTAGACTCCTACCTTTCAGATGCAGTCTTCGTTCTCACCTTGTAAACACTGTTGAATTTACGTTCAAAACAACCTGCGCGGTGCGCCAGCGGGTGCGCACACATTATTTCACCCATGGGCTTACCGATTTAATTGCGCGCGCATGCGCCAGTGATCGGAACTAGCGCGATTTCGCTACTTTTTCCAGGGTTACCAGAATCAACGGTAGTGTTGCGGGGTTTACCAGACTTGGCGACTTATCGCCCCTGTTGGCGAATGGACAAGCTAATACGAATGTACCTATAAAAGTTTTTTTTGGAAATTCTTGAAATCACATGTTCCTTAGATAAATACCTGTGCATTGACCTAAAAGCTAAGCAAAATTTTGAAAATTAAAGGAGTTATGCTATTTATCGTAAAATGAACCTTTTTTTTAGATATTTTTTAAACAAATTTTATGATAAATAGCATAGCTCTTTTAATTTTCAAAATTTTGCTTAGCTTTTAGGTCAATGCACAGGTATTTATCTAAGGAACATTTGATATCAAGAATTTTCAAAAAACTTTTATATATTTACCTATAGAGGTGTTGGCGTAATTCTATATTTCCGCGAAATTTTAGTATAAATTGCTATTTTTAAAAATATTTTTTTATAAAATTAGGGTAATTTTTACATGTATTAGTTATTTAAACTACATTGGTTAAGAAAAAATATGTAAACAAGTTACATATAATGTTTTTTTAAAAACCTCCCAACGTAGGCAGTCGCCTTAAAAATTGTTTCATTGGATAGCGCATGTTAAGTATAATACCTAGACTCCAGTGTTACGACTATACCTATAAGCGTTCAAAAGTTAAAGGGTCGTTTTTATTTCCTCATCTTAATTCAGTTATCTTATTCAATATATTTTAAAGTAAAAAAAGCTTAAAAATTCTCGCTTATGATAATACCTATTTGATATCCTCTGGTTTCAAAAAATTTTTACAAATGGCTTTACTTTGCCTTCTTTTCAATCCCCCAGTTAATACCATATTTTCAATAATTTATCAAACAAGACGCAAACGTCCCTTTCACCAAGACGAATCCATAATCAATTTTCCCCTCAAATTCCTCCAATCAAAAGACGTCTCTTTACGGTTAAAGTGATCCCAAGAATTCCAACGTATTTATTTTTTTATCAACTCCGAATATTGGTGTTGCCATCCAACGCAATTAAATATCCAGTGAGTTATTCTTCGGCAAAAATCTGTTTCGCGTGCGCTCCATTGAAAACCAATAAAGTGCATTTATCATAATTAGGTCGTGATAATTCCTGAGTGCAGAGTAACGTCTATTAATAGACGAGGCGGCGGATTGCTAAATTGGTTCTTGGGTTTGTGTGGCTCTTAAATTAGGGGAACTGAAAGGAATTAAAAAGGAACGGAGTGAGTGTAGAGGAGGGTAGATTTGTCTTCTTTTTACATTTTGTTATTTTGGTGTTTTCGTAGTTGAAACCTTTGCGGGGGAAAGAACTTTACGGGAGATTTATTTGATCCATGCAATGGGTTGGTAGTTAAATGCGTTCTTGTTGTTTCTTGTTAGTTATCTGGGTAAATTATTTTTCTACAATTCTTTAAAGTGGTTTCAAGGAGTTTTATACTTAATTATTTATTGTCTGATAAGATCTTTAAATTTTCATTCTCATTTTAAGATAGTTTAGGTAATGCAAACATAAAGAGATTCTAGTAGAGCCATGAAGAAATTTTGAAATTCATTAATTTTTGCTTGTGATTTTGATACTTATCGCCCTCTTTAAGCTGCCATCGAATTCCGAAATTCGTACTTTCTCTTTTTTTCGGTCCACTCGATTGGTAAGTTCATACAAGCCAGTTCCTCTCACTCAAATCGCAAAACGATCTATAAAGACTTCTGATAGCATTTCCGCTGGATGGTAAAGAGAATAATGAGCCCTCTAGTTATTTTTAACGTAGCTAATTAAAAGTAATGTTATGTTGGGTGAAGTTGTGTCAGCCGGTGTCTCTCTCTCCTAGAGGCGGTCGATGGCTGGTGACGTCGCAGGGGATGGTGGTCATTCTGGCGGCAGTCGTGCTGGTCATCTTGCTGCTGGCCATCGCCCTAGCTCTCAAGACTCGCCGGACCAACGACAAACGTGAGTTTCCTTCTTTTAATATCTCTTAATTTATATCGTCACCACTAAAGAAGTTATTTTTTATAGATATTTTTAGCGTTCGTTAATCGTCACTTCGTTTCTTTTCGCTCATAAAAGCAGCTCCCCTTGCCCACCCCTTAATGTTTTTCTCTTACAGAACAAACAGTGGTTAGAGCGGCCTTCGGCCGCTGGTACCTCACAGTAGCATAATCAAGCAAGTCACTTCGTTTATTTTGGGCTTCATAAATTGCGTCAGAGCGTGTTAACAAAGCGTGTTTAAAAGGAAACATGATCAATTGAGAAAAATGTAATGTTTGTATGTTGTATCTAAAGTGTCCTTGGTCAAGGTCGGTTAGCTAGATCCCTGGATCTACCTCTTATCAACTTCCTCCAATAACGTGGGACTAAACTTGAACCTTTTAATGCGATTTTTATTATACCGAAGAAAAAAAAGACCACACAAATAAAAAAAATCACACAAAAAAGGACGGCTCTTAATTTACAGATAGTTTAATATTGCGTATTTATTAATTTATACTATGCTTTATAACGAATACCCAACTTATAACCTTTTCATTTCAGGTCATGCCAAAAGGAATGCCAAAACGTAAGTATTTCTTCCAGCGTCATTCTTGAGAAAATAAAATTATTACATAGGCTTTAATTTAAGGCAGTGGCCCCCAACATGTAGAAGTTCTCTGACCACTGAGTTTTAACTTGGAACCTCCAAGAACCACCTTTATAATTTTAAATCATTACCCCCCACAAAATTGTGGGATGAAAGTTCCTTTTTCCTAATTAAGTATAAAAAGTTTATGCGCTGGCCTATGAGTGAAATAATATTATCTCCCGAAATCTTGTGTTTATTGAATTTCGTTTTGATATAATTAAGTATAGAAAAAAAAACAAGAATTAATATAAGTCACATTTAAACTAATAATAATGCACTTTAATCCCTTAACAGTGTCACCCGAACTGAGCTCGGGCAACTACTACGTGCAAAATTTGTGATACCCGAACTGAGTTCGGGTAGAGAAAAATTAACGTTTCCGTTTTTTGAAGCCCAAACTGAGTTCGTTTCAATGATGATATTGATTTTTCTTCCCTTAGAGATAGGGAGACATTATGCTTGGTTAATCTTCCTCCTAATTAAATAAGATGAGAGTGTAATCCAATACTTTTTATGGGTATGTTAAAATAATTAATACACTTGTAATTTCATTTAAATTTTGATTATTGTTAAAAAACGTTTCTAACATTATTTAGGGTGAATCGACCAGTAATTGACCAGTTAGTGGAAATTCCTCAAAGTTTTATTATTCTTTCTAAGAAAAAAATTTTTCGAAAAAAAATTGACAGCGGTTTAATATCAATGAAGGTATGAGGAATAATAACTGATAATCATTTTTCCTTTCACTTTTATAGAATTTTATTTATTTATTTTAAAAGCAATTAATTGAGATTTTGCCAGTAGTTGACCACTTATATGCAGTATTTGACAACCATTATTCCAGTAATTGACCATTGTCATATTCACCATTTCAAGTAAAAATCAAAATATACAGCTCAAACACAAATTAACCAACTGATCCACAACGCAACTTATCATTTCCAAAAGATTCATTTGTTCAAATCCCACTGAAATTTTCCCCATTTCTTTAAAACAGGGTGTTCTTCCTAAAGTTGGCTGGGGAAAAAATACGCAACGTTAACGCAAATACGCAAGAAAACGTTTCAGAAACCCTTCCTTACACAAACTTCATTTAATCTGATGATTATACAATTAACTCACAAAAATTAAGAATGTTAAATTTTACCAAATTTTTAAGTTTATATTTTTTTCTTAACAATTTTAAGCGAAAAAATCAGTTGGGATATTAAATGGTTTTAAAATTTTGAACTTATTTAATATTCCATTCTTATAAAAACACCCGTGCCTTTTGGCAGAAAATCCTATCATCTGAAATCCAACTGTTTTTTCGAATCCTACTAAAATTTCTTCCATTTGTTGAATACATCTTAGAAAATTCTTAAAAATTTTTATTCAATCAGGTCCATAGACACCCAAGAAGGGTTTGAAATTTGAAAATCTGATGTTACATTTGTTTTTCATTTTTTATCAATCATTTTTTTAAGTTACATAAAACTAAGATCTCGGGGGAAATGTGAGTTTTAAATAAAATATTGATACTAAGCAAGAAGTAGAACATGTGTTTTTATTGTTTAACCTTTTAAAACCAGTCTGTAAACCAGCACGAATCGCCACCTAGCGAGCGCTTTGCACCGCGAATCGTTCGATTCCAGCATTTACTACAGACGGATATCTAAAAAACTAAAAATGCGTATATGTCTGACAACCAACCAACTACCGTACGTATTTTACGTACGTTAGGGTGTCTCAAAAAAACTTTTTTCGAAAAACCTCTCTCCCCAGGGCTTTTCCCATTCCTTTTGGTCCCAAAAGATAGTTTGTAAAGTTTCAGCCCCCTAAGTTAACTCTAGGGTGTGCCTGTAGAGCCCCAAAGTTTGAAAAAAAGTGGAAAAAATTATCAATTTTCAGAATTTTTAAAAATTATATTTTAAGATTGATACTGCGATAAAACTGGTTCAGATGTGTCATTTAGGACTTATTTAGATGGAACATATTTATTTATGTGTATTAACTGCACCATATCCCCTATATCCATATCCCCTATATATCCCCTATAATTTAGGATTAAAACGTACAAATTAGGGACGTTGCACTCGCCAAAGCTTATAATGCACTGCCGGTGGACGAAATGAATTAAATTTGAATTTCTTCAAAGGAACTCCCTCAAATGATGTAATTTGGTGCTAAATTGAAATTATAAATTATAAAACCATTGAAACAACAATAATGAGGTTTTCCACTGAGCTTTTAATTTAAAAATTGATTTTCTTCAAAATTTCTCTTTCCTAGCTGATCAAACCCAAAATTTATATCGGCCTTGAAGACCCAGAAGTTTTTATCTTTTCTGAAAAGGCTGTAGAAGTCGCCGAGGCAGTCTTCGACTGCTTCGGTGCGATTTAAATTGTGCACATCATGGACAACAACAAACAACAACAAACCCAAAATTTATAATAAAAAAGAAGGTTGTACTTTTTTAGATACCAAACATTGAAAACTTTATAAATAAGTAGAATTGAATTTTAAATCGCGCAGATCGGAAATGACATGGATATTTCCTATACCAGATGTGAAAATTGATTTTCTTTTTTCAAAGTTAGGAAAATAGTTTAATTCTTGTGAATCTTGGTTGAAATGTTAAAGAAAGAAGTTTTTAATTAAAATTTTCCCCTAATACGTTAAAAGGAATTAATTTTCCAAACTTAAAAAAAGAAAATCGATTTTAACGTCTGGTATAGGAAATATACATGTCATTTCTGATCTGTGAGGTTTAAAATTTAATTATACATATTAAAAATGAAACCCCTATAAAGGTTTTAATGTTTGGTATCTAAAAAATCACAACAACCTTCTTATTTAACATAAATTTTGGGTTTGATCAGCTGGAAAAGAGAAATTTTGAAGAAAATAACTTTTTACATTAAAAGCTCAGTGGAAACCTCATAATTGTTATTTCAATGGTTTTTATAATTTAGTTTTTTTATAAATATCATCTGGTGCTTTACAGATGGGCTTCGCCAGTCCATTTTTAAAGAAGATTATTCTGGTGTGATACAGATAGGCTTCGCCAGTCCAAATGTGGAAATAGTTAAATGAAGGAGCCACTTTTATGTTTATGCTACAACAATGGATTTTAAACTGCAACAATCGAGAATATGCCTACAACAATTAATGTTACATCTTCTCTTGTCATATTAACAACAATGTGGTTTTGCCCTGAAATTAGGGACGAAATATGGGTTTTTGAGCATATAATTGACCAAAAAACTTGTTGGGACGCTTCGATTTTAAATTATTTTTATTCAGAAACCTTCCCCAGAGGGAGTAGATCAACATGGTACAGTTTAAATGCTAATGTACGTTCGAAAAGTTTAAAACTATAAAGAACATCCATACATACATACATACAAACAGAAATAAATAAATATATATATATATATATATATATAATAGTAAAATGAAATAAGATAAGAATGGGAAACTCATCAGTGGCAGCCCCAATGAAACAGAAAATACAGGGGTGTGTTTCCCATTCTTATCTTATTTCATTTTACTATTATATAATACTAAGGCTTTCTTTATTATGCTGCTTATGCGCTGGGTAGGCCTAGTTCTTGTTTTTTATTGTCTTATTAAGATTGCTATCATATATATATATATATATATATACTAGCGCTAAAGCGCTAGACCCGGCTTTGCCCGGGCGCAGTAGCGCTGACGCGCTAGACCCGGGCTTAGCCCGGGTTTCAGTTTGTTTAGGAATATCAGCTGGTGCGTTACAGATGGGCTTCGCCAGTCCATTTTTAAAGAAAATTATTCTCGTGTGTTACGGATGGGCTTCGCCAGTCCATTTAAAAAAAATTATTCTGGTGTGTTACAGATGGGCTTCGCCAGTCCAAATGTGGAAATAGTTAAATAAAGGAGCCGTTTTTATGTTTATGCTACAACAATGGATTTTAAATTACAACAATGAATTTTAAACTGCAACAATCGAGAATATGCCTACAACAATTAATATTACATCTTCTCTTGTTATATTTACAACAATGTGGTTCTACCCTGAAGTTGGGCATGAAATATGGGTTTTTAAGCATAAAATTGACCAAAAAGGTTGTTGGAACGCTTCGATTCTAAATTATTATTCTTCAGAAACCTTCCCTGGAGCGAGTAGATCAACTTGGTATAGTTTAATAGCTAATGTAGGTTCGAAAAGTTTAAAACTATAAAGGACATACATACAAACAAACAGACATTGATTTTTATATATATAGATTTCGTCCACCGGTAGTGCGTTATAAGTTTTGGCGAGTGCAACGTCCCTAAGTACTACGTTTTAATCTTAAATTATAGGGGCTATATGGTGCAGTTAATACACATAAATAAATATATTCCATCTAAATAAGTCCTACATGACACATCTGAACCAGTTTTATTGCAGTATCAATCTTAAAATATAATTTTTAAAAATTCTGAAAATTGATCATTTTTTCCACTTTTTCAAACTTTGGGGCTCTACAGGCAAACCCTAGAGTTAACTAGGAGGCTGAAACTTTACACACTATCTTTTGGGACCAAAAGGAATGGGAAAAGCCCTGGGGAGCGAGGTTTTTTTTAAGGCATAGCGAGAGGAGTGACATATTTTCAAAGCGCAGGTGTTGGAAATGTGAAGAACCAATGAAAGAGTTATATTGAATAAAGAGTCCCTATTAACAATACTGGTTAATTACTGGAAATGTAACTTTTTTTTACAGTAAATCTAAGCAAAAATTGTACTGCAGGTAAAAATCTTTAAGATCGCTCTTGGTTTAAAAAAAATCTTAAAAGCGAATAAAATCCAGTAGTTGACCACCTCTGGTCAAATACTAGCACTTTTTTCTATTTTAGACAGCCAGTGGTTGACCATGACCACCCCTCAAATATCAAATTAAATGGTAATAATACAAATAATGATAGTTTTATTTAATTAAACTAAATATATAGAACCTAAATATATCAATCAATAAACTATTGGAATAAAAACTAGCTGGATGATTTGAGATTTATTTAAATACTCCATACCATTAGAGCTAGTAGTGAGAGCACATGCTTTGGAGCTTCGTTGATAACTGTGTTTTCAACTATTTATTGCGTCTTTTAAGAACAATACCGGAACTTTAGACTATGCATGAGCTTTTAATGAAATGTTAGCTATGTTTTCAACGCAACAGATTCGAAATAAACACACAACAGTTCTTGTTTTTTACAAAATTATGCTCAAATGGTCAACTAGTGGTCGTTCACACTAGTTGGTCAACTTTTTCTGAAATAAATATCACTGCCAAGGGGTTAAACATGGTGTTACAAAAAATATTAACTGTTTAGTAGTGACTAATATTCCCAAAATTTTACAGTCGAACTGTAAGTCATTGGATCTCGAATGTATGTCAATCTTTTCTCGTATAAAGCACTCAAATTTATATTTTTTGGCTTAGTGAGCTACTGGGCCTTTTTTCGGACCATTTATGGTCCACGGACAACCGAATGGGAACCACTATACTCTCATTGCACCCCTTATTCTCACTATGTTCCTTATTTTTCCTATATTCAATATATTATCACTATACTCCTTGTCCATACTATCACTGTATTACATATATAGTAATCTCATTATACTCCATTTGCTATCACAAAAATCCATATATACTTATATACTATCACTATATACTCCATACTATCATTTACATGCAACACCTTTCCAAAAAAGACAGACCATATAAAACCCAAACCATCATTCTTTCCTTATAAAACTGGACATCGATCAAACGGTCCTCACTATCCTCACACCGTTGCCATTACGAAAACCTAATAATAAGGATCAAATCCATCTTCAAGCGGCCTACCCGGCGGCATACTAAAACCTCCGAAGAATTCCCAGGTGGACCCAGCCGATGATTGGTCCAGTTCCATCGCTTCAAATTCTTGACCAATGTCAGGGCGGGAAGTCTTGAGGGACCTACTCAGCTCTTGGCACTGTTATTAATCCTCGCGAACTTCCGGGCTTCTCTTAGTTGGTGGAATGAAAGACATTCGGAAGGGTTATGGGAATTCGGAATGTTCTTGTTGGGAGAAGAGATTGCTATTGATGGAATTTATTTCTCGGTAGTTCTACTAAACGGGTTTTTGGATGGTTGTTAAAGTACCTTTTACTGTGCTGCTAAATTTTTCTGCATCCGGGATAGTTAGGAGCTGTACTTCTGTGATACAACCAGTGTTATTCTTAGGATTTTTTGGAGGAGTAAAAATAATCCTCGAATTTTTTAGGAGGCGTGAAATTCATTTATGAGGAGGGAAATACCGAAAATAGCATAAACTATATAGGGTCACTTGGGGTAAGTGGGACCCCTTTTTGGCCTAGTACATTTTTGGAGGTTCATAGAAAAAATTTGAAAGGGTTTATTTTGTACTTGTTGACAAATTTCGTTAAAGAGTCTATCGATAAACAAAAAATTTATCAGTAGTTTCTAAATTAAAGCTTTATATTTTTCTTAACTGGTCTTTTTATCAAAAATGAGATGGGTGACCCACTTACCCCAAGAGATGGGGTAAGTGGGTCGTCCCCTCTTTATTTAAATTTAAAGCAAGCAAAACTTAAAAGGAAGCAAGTGGGTATTACTTAAAAAAGTACAGTAAATTTCAATATAAAATTTTTTATTCTAACTGTGTCCATGAGTGAGAAATATACTCACATCAAAATCAATATGACAAGGCAAGAATAGAATGAAAAGCAAAATAAGTATTTTAAAGAATGTTTTGAAAGGCCAAAGGGATATGTTTTACTTTAGCATATAAAATAGTGTTGAAAAAACATAATAAGGTTGATTAATATTTATTTTGACACTTTAATACACATTGTAAGATAAAAAAAGAAATCATACACACTAAATGAGAATGAACACTATTGAGGAGGTATTTCACTTTACTCACCATAACTTAAATTAAAATGCAAATTTGATATGAAATGTCGATCAAACTATTTATAAATTTTAATGAATTTTGAAGTGGTGAGTAAAAGGTCTTCTACTTGCTACTATAAATCGAAATTTTCTGAAAATATTGGGGGAAATTGTCCCTATAATCCCCCCAAAATCCGCCCATGTCTTCAGTTGTAGTTCCTTTATCATATGGGACCCTCTAAAACCACTTATATCATAATAAAGGGTCCCACTTACCCCACACTGAGGGGTCCCACTTACCCCAACCATGCTAAAACTATGGGGTAAGGGGACCCCCCTGTTAAACACTTCAAAATTAAAAATTTTGAAAAATTTCAAATTGCCGTATGTAATTTAGGTCAAACTCTGCAAAACAGTTCAATAAACATTAAAATGTAATGAAAACTTACCTGGAAATACTTCTTTGAAAAATACGTCTTGAACTCTCCAAAAAATCCATTCTGGGAATGTATTTTAAATTAGTTCTATAATCTTAAAAATAAATTAAACAAATCTCAAATATATGCAATACTCATCGGTGTGACAAGCTGCAACATAATCAATGCGAGTAAGTGTGAAATTTCCTGTAATATTATAGTTTTAGGGGGGTGACCCACTTACCCCAAGTAACCCTATAAAGAGAGACATTTTTTATAAAAATGCTTTTTTAATGAACAAACTGAAATATAAAAAATGAGGATGCTATTTTGGTTTTTACCAATTATAGCATCTTTGCCTTGAATCCTTGTGAAGCTTGGGTATTCCAAGTGGCACACGACAACAACAACAACCAATTATAGCATCTGTTAATATAAGTAGAAAATATTAAACATCATAAATAAAATTTATTTATTTTTTGCTAGTTTTTAAAAGCGTATTTCCTATTTTCAATGCGTCAAATACGTTCTCAGAGGCGTTAAAATTATCACTGGATACAACAATGGTTCTTTGTAGTTTAATTGATTGATAAATTGGTCCGCTAGTAGAATAAAGAGAATGGGGGATTTCCATAGTATGAAGGATTCCCTTTTTATTTTCTTATTGGTAAGATAAGGTTAAGGTTTCAAAGTGGGTGGGATTGAAATTACAAAAAAAGTTCTTTAAAAGTTTTAAAAAATTAAATGTTGGATCTTTATGCTTTAAAATTAAATGCTCTCTTCTCTATAAGATTCATTAAGGAACTAAAATTCAAGTTAAATATAGGGTTACTTGGGGTAAGTGGGTCACTGGGGTAAGTGGGTCACCCCCCTAAAACTATAATATGCACAGGAAATTTCACACTTACTCGCATTGATTATGTTACAGCTTGTCACACCGATGAGTTTTGCATATATTTGAGATTTGTTTAATTTATTTTTAAGATTATAGAACTAATTTAAAATAGATTCCCAGAATGGATTTTTTGGAGAGTTCAAGAGGTATTTTTCAAAGAAGTATTTCCAGTTAAGTTTTCATTACATTTTAATGTTTATTGAACTGTTTTGCAGAGATTGACCTAAATTACATACGGCAATTTGAAAATTTTCAAAATTTTTAATTTTGAAGTGTTTAACAGGGGGGTCTCACTTACCCCATAGCTTTAGCATGGTTGGGGTAAGTGGGACCCCTCAGTGTGGGGTAAGTGGGACCCTTTATTATGATATAAGTGGTTCTAGATGGTTCCATATGATATAGGAACTACTACTGATGACATGGGCGGATTTTAGGGGGGTCATAGGGACAATTTCCCCCCAATATTTTCAGAAAATTTCGATTTATAGTAGCAAGTATCAAGACCTTTTACTCACCACTTCAAAATTCATTAAAATTTATAAATAATTTGATCGACATTTTATATCAAATTTGCGTTTTAATTTAAGTTATGGTGAGTAAAGTGAAATACCTCATCAATAGTGTTCATTCTCATTTAGTGTGTATGATTTCTTTTTTTATCTTACAATGTGTATTAAAGTGTCAAAATAAATCTTAATCAACCTTATTATGTTTTTTCAACACTATTTTATATGCTAAAGTAAAACATATCCCTTTGGCCTTTCAAAACATTCTTTAAAATACTTATTTTGCTTTTCATTCTATTCTTACCTTGTCACATTGATTTTGATGTGAGTATATTTCTCACTCATGGACACAGTTACAATAAAATATTTTATATTGAAATTTACTTTACTTTATCAAGTAAGACCCACTTACTTCCCTTTAAGTATTTCTTGCTTTAAATAAAAATAAAGAGGGGGTGACCCACTTACCCCATCTCTTGGGGTAAGTGGGTCACCCATCTCATTTTTGATAAAAAGACCTGTTGAGAAAAATGTAAAGCTTTATTTTAGAAACTAATGATAAATATTTTTTATCGATAGACTCTTTAACGAAATTAGTCAACAAGTACAAAATAAACCCTTTCAAATTTTTTCTATTAAGCTCCAAAAATGTACTAGGCCAAAAAGGGGTCCCACTTACCCCAAGTGACCCTATCTCTATTCTAAAAAAGAGTTTTTGTTGAACGGTTTCCAGAGAAAGGCTTTTTAATTACTGAACCGAATGACACATATATAGTATCAAAATGTCCGGATTCTTTCCGTATTTCCGAGTAGGCCCTTCGATTTTTCAAAAAATTCTTAATTTTAAAATAGTTCCATTTTTTTTAGATAACGGATAAGGTCGCAGTTACAAAGCAAGTACTGTCAATCAGATTATTATGCATCCAATCACAACGACCGATTGAAGCTATATTTTAAGATGAAACATGTTTTTCCACCATTTAAAAAAGTACTTTCTTGATGAAATATCACTTAAAGACTGATAAAAACATATTCTAAAAACTTACATGTACGCCATTTTATACTATAATTTCTCACTTTTTGTCCAAAATTTATACTTTTTAGTCTGATTTTATTGAAACTAATTGTAAACATAGAGTGATGTTTTGTCTCTTATTATTTTCAATTTCTTAAACGGTATTGTTTAACAAGTCTGGGTTTAAACAAAAATGTGAATAATAAACACTAGGCATATTATACTAACGAGTTACTTTAAAATAATGGTTTTTGTTAGGTCCGAATATTTATAAACAATTAGAATTAGTTATTTTTATAATCATAGATTAAAAATAAAGATGAATATTTTTTAAAACATTTCGTTTATATAAGTTCCAGTTAATATGTATTCAAACTTTTAAGGGAGATTTATTCATGGAGGAGATTTGGTGAAATATTTTTGGAAAGTTCGTTGACGTTTTTTCTGTAAATTGTTTAATTGTTTTATAAAGTGTAATTAGTTCAGCAAGTTGGAATTTGTTTGAATTGCGAAGCAATTCCTAAAGGTCCTGCGTAAGCAGTTTACGGGGGTTGGTGAGCGATAGCGAGCAGGGGGTGGTAGCTCCTTAGGGAAATATAAATTTGTTTACAGATATAAATTAAAAAGTTTAATGATCAACGCATTCCGACAAGAAAAATGAGCCTCTCTAAAGAGATTCTAAAAAATACTGAGATATCCACTAATTTTAAATAACTGAATTCGTATCACCCTTTTTCTATCCTAAATAGTTAATTTAAAAAATACTATTTCAAAATTCGAGCTCCGAATATTATAAAAGTAAAAATTTCGATTTGGGAAGACTTAAATTTAAATTATTTGTTTTTAGCCCTGAATCACTTCTGAAAAGTGCCAAGGATGCCAACAGAGACATGTGCATAATAGTTCCAGACGAAGACGAAAAACCTCCAGACATTCAGTACCAAAACCCACCAGGTATGTATTTGATGGCTTTAGGGTGAGGTTTACCATTGCTAACTTCAGCACTCTTACTCATCTCTGATAATCATCTTTTTGCGTTTTATAATGTACTTCGTCGTTTCAGAGGTGATAACCATGACGAATCCTTACATCGATGATCTGTACTGCCCGAGGGACAGCAAACCACCCTCCCCTTACCTGGGCGAGTACCAGAAAGAAGAACCGAGCCACAAAAGAGAAAACGTCTTCGTGAGTAGCATAATTTCCCCTTAGTTCCCGTTTAATGCCTTTTTTAATCCCTACTGACATACAGTACAGTGTTGTTATAATTCAGGGGTTTCCAACTGGCGGCCGGCGGGCAGCATGCGGCCCGCCGAGTTATTTTGTGCGGCCCGCGAATCACTCTGAAAACTCACCAAAAAGTAGCTTCGGAACACTTTTTAGCATACAAAATTTCGAAAATTTCACGGGGGAGGACCCCCGAACCCCCCTATTTACATCGTAAATTATGGAATAGCTTTGATTCTTTTCTATGTTGGAACTTTTAACAAATTTAGGGTTTCGAGAAGAAGGTCAGGTATACTCTAAAATTATCCTAGGCAAGGGGTCATGAAGGCTAGGGTCAACTTTTATCACAAGAAGGGACAAAAGGGAGTCTCCAAAAATTATTTGAAACAACCCCCTTTAAGTAATATTAAGTTTTAAAAGATGTATAGAGTCAAAAATTAATATAACCTTCTCTGAAATTTTTGTACCTTCAGAATTTGCAAATAAAATTCGTCCCTCTCTTACCGGAGAAGAAATAAAATTCTCCCTGAAAAATATAATATATTATGGTTAAAAAGGAGCCAGATTACTTTCGGCCCTCCACTTGGTTTGGGATTTCGATTGCGGCCCGCGAGTACTTGGAAGTTGGAAACCCTGTTATAATTAAACTTCCAGCAACAAGAATAAATTTTAAAAACAGCAATCTACAAGTCTCAGCCTCTAGTAAATCCTAAGCCGAGTGATATGGCATCTAGCTGCCACACCATAGTCCGGAGTTCTGTTACCGGATTGGGCATGCAAACTCAACCTATCAGAGTCCATAAATTAAAGAGCAAGTCAACTTTGGAAAAACAAGGGCTTTGTCTCAGCTGACTTTGACTATCTGTCGCTTAATCTGTAACAGCTCTGCTCAAGGCGTAATAATGAACCCGGTTATACTGAAGTTTAAAAGTCTAACCCCCGACCTGGGTACTCCATTAAGTATCCCCTCTGTTTATTCAATCCAAGTGACGATGGCATAATTATATATAATGGTTATAATTGAATCGTCAGTTTGAAGAAGGGAATAAGTCCAAAAAATGAAAAATTGACTTTTTGTGCTCAAAATAATCTCTAAGCTTTGCTCTACACATGGGTGAAAAGAGGGGAACAATAACTAACCCCTATAGGGAGATATCGCTCCTTGATGTTTTCCTCCTTTTAATGTTTTCAAACTTTTTTCATGTAGGGAAAGTTTGACTCATTCATATTCACTCACTCCATTGATACTGCTTTAATAACCCAGTTTCACTATAATTTTGAATTTCATTTGTCTTATTCTTTTTATTTCACCCTTTTGTGGTGTAAACTAATGAGAAATATAATTTAAATGTGATTTTAAGGGTTTTTAAAGATTTTTTCATCAGAAAAATTTCATAAGGTGGAAGAAGGGAATAAGTCCATCAACTTATTTTGGCTGTAAAATATTTTTGAATACACTTATATTTGTTTTGATGATTGCTCTGTTTTCTAAATAGGGTTCTGAACTTCCAGTAAAAATTTGGCGGTTATACAATGAAAATTCCATTAATTAAACATTTTTTTCGATTTTCTCAAAACTTGATTTTTGGACTTATTCCCTTTTTCAAACTGACGATTCAATTAATATCGGTTATAATCGGTTATAATAAGTAATTTATAGTGTAAGCTATCATTGGCGTCGTCGGCTCCTTAAAATTGGGGGGGTGATTTAAAGATTCGGGATTCCTCCCCAGAGGGATTTTAGAAAACATTTAATAAATTTGTGCCTTAAGGTTTTGTAAATTGTTTGTAATTATTAAATAGAAAGGGGGTCTGTGGGTCTTTCCCTAGAAAATGTGTCGAAATTCGACTTTTAAAATCATTTAAAGTACATGTGAACTCATTTTTAGTGATATATGATAAGATAATTTTAAAATCTTATTCTCTACCCTTTTACCAGTGGCATAGCTGAAAAAATACTTTTTGGGAGGGAGTGGGCGCTGCTTTTTTTTATAGAGACGAAATAGCTTGTGGGGACGGTGTCCCCTCAATCACAACACTGGCTTCCACCTATTCCAAGTTAAATGTTGTTCCAAATCATGGAGGCTTCGTCTCCTAATAATATACGCCTCTTATGTCATGCCTCTTATATTGTATCATTGGTAAGTTGGTACCATTCTTAATTATTAACAGTTGGAAAAACAAACATTCATGAATTTTCGGTCTACCTTAGAAGTTAAAAATAAAGTTTTTCAAAAGATGTTCCTAATTATTGAGGGCAGGGTTGGCAAAAACCCGGGTTTTTTTGAAAAAACCCAAGTGGGTTTTTTTCGGGTTTTTTCAATAAAACCCTGAAAAAACCCATATAAAACTGGGTTTTTTTGAAAAAAGTGTGGGTTTTTTTCAAAATTAAGTGGTTTTCTCCTATAAAGTAAGTGGGTTTTTCAAATTTTAAAGAATTCTTTCTATGTTAAATGTGTTTTGTCAAAATAATGTCAGTTTTTCCAGTTAAGTGGGTTTTTTCAAAGTTTTTATACTTTGAAAAAACCCACTGAAATTGTAAGAACACCCCTTATTTACTGAAACCTGGTTTAAATTCTGAAAAAAAAACACCAAATTTAAAAAAATATATTAAACTTTGAAAAAAACATTCAATATTGAAAGAAATCTGTTCAACTTTGAAAAAACCCACTGAAGTTTAAAGAAATCTCCTTTATTTTTTATATCTAGTTTGAACTTTACAACGTCCTAAATTTTGAAAAACCCCATTCAATAATGAAAACACCCACTGAATAATGAAAGAACCTATTTAACTTTAAAAAAACTCCCTGAAATTGAAAAAAACACCATTTAATTTTTAAAATCTAGTATAAATTTTGAAAAAACGCATTAAAATTTTAAAAATACCCTAAACTTAAAAAAACGCATTAAATTTTGAAGGAACTGCCAAAATCTTGATTTTTCTTGAAAAAACCCAAAAACGGGTCCAAAATGTGGGTTTTTTCACATTGGGTCCAACCCAATTGGGTCCAATACAGCCAACCCTGATTGAGGGGGATGCGTCCCCCTTGTCCCCCCAGAATCGATTACCGTGATTTTAATAAAATCCGCCTCCGGCTTCTAATCATAAAAAATATTAAGTTTCTTCAAATAACCAAAAGAGGAAAAAGGTACTTCTCCAAAATACAGACAATAACTGACAACAGTGCTGACGGTTAATTTCGGTTATTTGAAAAGATAATTTTTTCAATGCAGTTGGACGGTATCAGTTTTATAAGTATCTTGTGCTAGCTTTACAGTGTCTTATGTGTCTGCCTCACATGTGTATTGCACCAGTTTTACAAGTGTGTTGTAGCAGTTTTACATGCGTCTCATGAAGTTTTTTTGCAGGTCCGTCTCCACCACTCCCTGACGAGGCGCAAAAAGCACCCGGACAGCGACAAAAGTGGTGACGACGGCAGTCAATTGCAGACGTTTGGTCCTCTGGACAAGGGGTCCCTCAGCCCACACCAGTCCATAGAGAGCAGGATAGAAGACGCGCGTAAGTGGATCTATCTCTGTACTTCTACCTAAACTCATCAGAAGGGGTTTAAAATTTGATAATTACGGGGACAGAGAAAAAACTTAAAATCAGATTGAAATTTTTATTTGCAACTTTTAAAAATTATTGTTTTTCGTAACACCCCTTTCATCGTTGGGCAAACAGAAATGAAAAAGTTTTGTCATAATCATTACTAGTTGGGTGGTTTATTACTTAAAAATGCACGAAAACTGCAAAACATGATACTTTCATGAAACTTTCAGGGAGAGGATTTTTTAGTTTTCATCATATGAGAACTAAAAAATCGATGAGAACCCAAAATTTGTTCATCCAAAAAAATTCAATAATTAAAAAACAAAAAATCCTCTGTTTAAATTATAATGTGTTGAAATTATCTGCGTTTCAATGCGTTCAATGCTTATGTTTCTTGTTTCATTATTATTACTATGCGTATTAAAATAAACAACTGTTTGATAAAAAATAAATGACGAATAAGAACGTTTATGTTTTGATAAGTATTTATTGTTAGGAATTTGATTAATGTTTAGAAATTTAACAATTTCATTTTGAATTTTTACAATCGGATTTATATTTCCTAGATATTCCCAACCCAAAATTATTAAACAGTAGCTAATTATTGAATTAACCCATGAAAGGTAGGAGCTACATTGAAAAACTTTTATTATTTTTTCTTTCAGGTAATAATATTTATAAAGAATAAAGCGTAATTTATTTGAAATATGATTTTCATGAGATAATCAAATCATTGGATTTTATCTGTTGCAATTAAAACTTTTGCCATTATGACTTCGTTACCACCGCGCCAGAAGCACGAATCTTTTATTAATTTCCGGCTCAAGTCAAGAAGTGGGTTCAGTCGCCAAGCGTAGCAATAGCGGCTATGTGCGTCTAAATATCAAAGGGAAGTTGGCCAAGAGGGGCCAACCCGAACCAACCTCTAGTATTTTACCTCGTTAAGAATGCAGATTCGCGTTTTCGTATTGGTGGTAACGACTTGATTTACTAAAGACAGGACGCAGCAATCAGAGGCTGCTCCTTTATTAAATATTAGTCATCAAGAAAACCCATCAATTTATAAATGGTATTGTATTTTATATATAAATATAATTTAACTATTTAACTGGTGACTTTACTCTCATTCTTTTCATGATAAAATTGTATATTTTTAAAATATATATTTATCAATTATTTAACTGCTAATTTGCCTGCATAAAATAATCTATCTTCCCATAGACAACCGATGGCTGCCGGACGTGCAAGCTGGACTCGAACCCGAGAGAGTGCACATCATCACAGGAATGACAACCCCTTGCTGACCACCTTCACCAGGGGTTGTTACGACTTTCAACCACAAGCTCAGATCATTCAAAGTTCTGAGGAGGCTTCCTTTCTCTCTTAGGAAAGATGATTTTTTCGAGATTTCATAATGGAAGATTTCTTGAAAAATTTTCACCCTACTTTATGAAACTATAATACTGAGAAACATTTGCTCAATGTTTTTCAAAGCGTCATTGATATACAAAAACGAAACGTTAAATGAACGAATGATGAAGATTACACACTTACAAAATTGCCAAATTTCAGAGACAAACTTTGTTATATTTTAATGAAACATAAAAATAGATTATTTATACCTTCAATAAAGAATATTTATGGTGCAAAACCTTTCTGTGTAATAGATATAAAAGTACAGGGTAATTGCAATTAAGGGTGCGATTTTACTAAAAATAGAACCACAGTTATCATAATGACCTCATATTTTACCGGGGAATTCCTAACATAGCCACCGAGAGGAATTTCTTTGGAAAAAAATAGTACCAAAATTAATGGATAGGGAGCGGTCTAAACGCTACAACCTTATAAGACCAAACGAGAAACCCCCAAAAAATGGAACAAGAGGGGCCATTTAAATATTACGTGAGCATATTTTTGGTCATTTTTAACACCTCCTCCCCCTTGTCAGCAAGGATAAGCAAACTGTAATCCCCCTTGTAATTACGTAAAAAACACTGTCCGACCCCCTTTTGTTCATTTTTTGAGCAAAATGCTTAGCAGTACTACCTCGATTCCATAAATGCATTCACTCCATGAATATGAACACCTAACCTGTTCTTAAAATTTACCTTAAGAAATCAAACTTCTTAAAATTTGATGAATTTTTTTGTCCAATATATTTGAATTTTGAAATTATTTATACAAGAAACAAGAGATTTTAGGAAATGCAGTATTTGTTACCTCTTCCGTAAGCATAACCCCCCTCCTTCCCTATGTCTCCCCCCTTTGTGGCATAAGTACTACTTGAAAGGCTCCATAGAACTGTTTTTTCTGCTTTTAATCATACTAAAACTATTGAACTATTTCTTATTCCAGCAAAGAAATTCACTCAGCGCAGGAATACCCAGGTGAAATATGAGGTCATTCTGGCGTCATAACCTTTTGAAATAACTACTTTAATTGAATCGATCGTCAATTTGAAAATCCCACCAATTTTTTAACTGTAAATATTATTGAACCTGTTTGAATTCTTTTTCGGCTTTTTGTTTTCTTAATAGGCTTAAAAATATCCTGTAAAAATTTGGTGCGTATCAAAGACAATTCCATTACGTATAGAGTTTGTTTTTATTTTCTCAAAACTTGGTTTTTGAACTTTTATTCCCTTTTCCAAACTAATGATTCATTTATAACTACCCTGTATTTATTTCTTCAAATCTGAAAATGAAACGCCCTGTAATCTTTTCGTGTGTTCTAGGATTCAAATAAGTTTTATTTAACATCTTAAGAAACGAATAAACGCTAAAATCGCATACAAAGGATGTTTCAAAATCGTTTTCACGACTTTTATTTGGAAACAAAATCTTCTAGAAAAGTAATTGACTTCATTGTAACCATTGGATGCGTTTTAGAAGAGAAGAAGATACTGCATGTAATCTGAAGGAAGAACATATTTTTTTAATTTCTCTGAACATGGTAAACACATCTATTCTATGAAGAAGTCAAGTGGTTTATTCGCATACAATACATGTCTACATCTACTATTTGATTCATTGTTTTTACGCGTTTCATATTTCAAATAATGCATTTGATTGAAACTGTAATACACATTGTTAAAATCCCGAATATTTCCGCTTATAAGCTGAGGGTACGATTTTTATTAGAAACATTGACCACAACTACAAACCAGTGTATAAGCCGAGTTACCGCTTTCAATACATGAATTACCAAAATGGGAACCACCATAAAACAGCAGCAGGAAAAAAACTTATATTGAATCCCACTAGGACTTGAACTGGAACATCAAGATTCGGACACTTTCTTTATACGCAATAGTATAAACTTATCGCAATGTCAAAATAAATTTCCTTCCAAATTTTACTTTTAATGCTTTCTTAGATTTTAATTCTATTTTATGTTTTGGCATAAGCAGTACCCAGCTGACATGTTTTTTTTTCATATTATTACGAGGGGCTTCCGTGAAACCTATACTGGATTAAAACTTTTCTTGTCAGTGATGTCACCGATTGACGTAAGATCACGCCACACTTTCTGGCATTCTAATTGGCGAGTCTCGCTCGCGCTCTCTTTTTCGCCAATGGGCAATACCAGCATTTTTTGAAAACAGAAAAATATGCACTTTTCTTGGAAAGGAAATAGATTTAAATTCAAAAATCGACATGAAAAGTTTAAAAAATAACATTTAATTTCATATTTTAAAATAAATATCGACAATATCTTTGCATTTGTTTCAAATTGAATGACGTCACATCTGATTCAGCCTTACTTTAAAGTGAAAACAAATAATAACTTTGAATTATTTGAACAACTGAATAGGATGGACATTTTGAAATTTGACATTTTAGTGCTCTTTTTTGAAGTCAAACTTTGAAGTTAAATTAAAAATAAATAATCATGGTAATTAAAAAAATTGTTGCACGTATATTCATCTCTTGGGTACCTCAATCAAATAAAAAGGTATAAAAGTAGTAGCTAGAAAGTGGGCGTGTTCATACGTCAACCCGTGACGTCAATGACAGGAAGCGTTGTAATTTAGTATAATTTAGTTTCATTACTTACGTTTCATTCAATTACATATTTTGAAACTCTTTAGAACCACTAATAAGCCGACACCCAAACTTTTAAATAGGAAAGTTTTCCAAAAACTCTCAGCTTAAACGCGAAAATGTACTGAAGTTCCGTGTTTAAAATCATCAAGAAGCATTTTCAAGTGTGTGCATTGTAATATTTAATTCTGCGCGGCAACTCCAACTTCTCATGCGTCTCTGCAAAGCTCAAATCTATAAAAGTGATATACAGGGTTTGTGAACGAAACCATTTTAGGTGCTATGTGTACATAAAGTAACTGGACCTCTGTGGTATATTTGGTTAATATTTAACCGGTGAGACGCCATTCTGAATTTGTGAAAGAACTTGTGTATGAAACAAAGTGAAGGATGTATGTTTTGTATAATAAAATTTATATGTATTACATGAAATTTATTTCTTTACTCAAGTGTCGCAAAACACAGTACAAGTGAAAGACAGGAAATCGTTATTCCCTTTTACCATCGGTGACTGAAAGGTCAGGTTCCGTTCAAAACAACTTTTATATCCAATAATTTTTATACTGAGAAACCCATTAAAATTACTTTGTTTAGAAACTTCCAAACCATAAGTTATAAATTTTTAGCTAAACTAAAAAGAAAAGTAATTATTTGCCTACTTAAAAAAATTAGGAAAAACTATGAAAGAATTATTGAAATATAAAAACTTTAATTTATTATATTAAATTTAATTTATTATAAAATTTTCTAGGGCCGAGGTAGAATAAATAAGGCAGAGAGGTGCAGTAAGGTAAAGCAAAATCCTAAAATTTATTAAAACACAAGTCATATATAGTCAGCTTGACATAAACGTAATACTTACGTAACAATCACGTCGCTGCTTTCTACTTCAGTTCGTTTCAGAAAGTAGTTAAAACATTCACAGAATAGAAACATTCCAATACTCCCCCTCAACAAAAGACCTCTGGGGAAAAATAAATATTAGTACACAAATACAGAGATAACTCCATTCAAGAAAATTCTTCCAAATTAATCATTTCCATACATTTAAAGTGTTTTGTTGCAGGAAGAGGTTTCGTAAAAATATCGGCACACATTTCAAAAAATGAAATTTTTTCCAATTTCACAAATTCATTATCATTTAGTTCCATCTTTAATAAAATGATGTTGGATGTCTATGTGTTTAGTTCTACTGTGATGTAGATTACTTTCGGCTAATTTAATTGCACCGTTATTATCAATAAAAATTTTAATTTTTGCTAACTCGTTCAGATTTAATTCCCTCACTAGCTTTTGCAGATATAATGCTTCCTTAATGCCATGAGATAAACTCATGTATTCAGCTTCTGTGCTGCTTAAAGCTACAGTCCTTTGCTTTTTACATTCCCAGGAAATTGCTCCGTTACAAATTTTAAAAATATACCCTGAATACGATCTCCTATCACTGGTACCATTCCCCCAATCTGAATCTGTGAATCCAACAGTGTTTGAATCATCACACCTGTAAACTAATTTAAAATTAATTGTTCCCTTAAGGTATCTTAATACCCTTTTTGCGGCAGTCCAAAGGGTTTTATCATAACACATCAGAAATTGACTGAGCTTACTAACGCAAAAGGAAATATCAGGTCTGGTGCATACAGAAAGATAGTTAAAACTTCCAATTAATTCCTTATAAGGAAAATATTCGTCAGGTCTTTCAGCTTTTACAAGATTTAATTTTACTTCCATCGGAGTTTTCACTGTATTGCAATCGGTCATGTTAAATCTTTCCAGCAACTCTTTTATGTACTTTTGTTGGGACAAGGTTATTAGACCATTATTATCATTCTGAAATTCTATACCCAAACATAAGTTGGCTTCGCCAGAGTACTTCACCCCCAAAGAAGTTGAAAGATACTCCAAAAGTTTACTAACCAATTCAGAGTCTTCACTGATGAGTAATAGATCATCTACATACACTAGCGGAAATAAAAATCCCAACACCAAGAAGGAAAGGAGATATCAAAGTCAAATTTATTTCTATGATTGCACATAGTATCAATGTGAATTGCTTTAAAAATCAGCCTTCCTGGATGTTAGGGGGCTGAGAAAATCTGTGAGGAGTGTTGTCTCCATAGGTGTCCATTACCGCCGTCACACGTCATGGTATTGAGTGACAGGGGCTTGTTGTGAGAATGGGGGATAGAATTTATGACAAAATATCTTTCAACACTACGAATTGATCACCACCAATAAAATATTCTCGTTCCGACATTACATGTAATGCAATTATATAGACACTGTAACTTTACGAGTCCTATTAGCGGACATAAGGGTCTTCCCTCTGGTCTTTTTGAGGGGACTCACCATTTTGCAGAGAAGTTCGCGCTGGGGTGAGGACTCGCCGAGGTATCTAGTTGGAGATCACATATCACTCGAGCACATTTGGCTCTAGGGTAGAGTTCTCTTTGGAATAGTCCGAGCGGTCACCAGGATCCTTTGGGTAGGAAAACTCTCCTATCGACGGGGAGAGGAATGCCGCGAAAAACAGTTCGTCGCAACAAACGAGACTCACCTCCTAGATGGCGTAGCGGCCGGGAACCCGTTCAGGTGCCTGCATGGCTAGGCTTAGCCGGGATTCGCAGGGGGCAGGCTGTTCGACTGAATTCGCCGCAAGAAGGAAACTATCCTTCATATTCTAAAAATAAGTTTGAAATATGGGAAACACACGCTCAAATGATGGTCGGAGACAAGCAGTTTTGCTTTTAATCGTTTATTATCGCCGATGGAGTTGGATGGTTGAGCGATCTCGAAGCCGGAGTCCCCATAGAAAAGATGATAACACACACAATCCAAACTGAGCGATGTACCCAACGAAGATGAAATCCCTAGATGAAGTGCCGCTCGAAACATGTCTCCCGCCTTTTATAGTCCAACAAGCTCGGTGTTACAAACACAGTTAAGTTTTAGGTTAAAGGTGGCGCTGCGGTTTTTCTTAAAATTAATTCAGAGTGTAGAGAGAGAACGACTCCGTCTTGGCGGAGTAACTGCACGCCAAAGCAGGGAGGAAATTAAGCCAAGACCGAAAACAAGCCAAAACCGGTTCGTTCAAGAAAGAGCGCGTTAGGAATGTTTCCCCGCTGACTCATAGGTCAAAGGTGGGTTTTTTTTATCGAAGAAAGAATAGCTCGCGCGGTGAAAGCAGGGACGAAAAAGGGTGATCGGTCGTTTACAGAAAATATGTGAGTGAGGAATGCCTTCAAATGGCGCTTCCTCACCACATATTCTCCCAACAGCCGAAGATTTTGAAAAAAAATATCGAAATTTGGGAAGTAACAAAAACAATTTAGACATGCCTTATAGGCAGAGTACCAAAAAAACAAATTTTGCCTAACGCGATATCAGGGGTTTAAATTAGAAATAAACTGACCACTCAGTATGCAAAGAATCAGAGACATATCTCGAAACGCAACTTAGGAGAATACAATTGACGTTACATTTCAGAATACACTTAAAAATGATGAGATCGCTCTAACCATAAAAGAGTACATACTGCGATGACGTAGCATCGGAAAATCTTGATAAGAGGGAACATCAACCTCAGAAGTGTTGTCGACAACATATGAGAAATGCAAATTGGGGCATGCCAAAAAAAAATACAATAGACGTCATACAGATTGCTAAGATCAACTAGCAAAAAATAATGGTTACAAATGATTATCAATTTTTAAAGAAGGAACCATTATACATAAGTAGTTTAAAAACTACAATTTAGCTAAGCACAAAAAAAATAAGAAAGCTACCTTAAGGATATAGGTATCAATTTAAGAGGTTAAGCAATGAGGAATTGAAGATACCAATACACAAATATAAGTTATTGTAAGACCATGTGAAAACAAAAATGAGTACTTAGTTCATTTAGGCAGACTCTTGAAACATTATTAGTACAATACATGTGGATATGACCTATGAGCTCGGTTAGGATATCCAACAGTAGGGCAAAAAAAAAAAAAAAAGGGGGTGTCTGTCACTATACCATACTAATAACAAGTGTGAATTATAATTAAGGGTCAAAAGACCAGGCAAGTTACTCAGATAGCGATTATCATTAGAGATTTAAGTTTTATATAGGGGAATAAAGATTAAAGGGGTAGTCTAGATAGATTACAGAGTTGTGCCAAGTCCAATTTGAACATTAGGCGAAATAGACAAATATATGTATTTCAAAAACACAATTTAGAATTATGTGTAGCCAAAAAAAACATTTACGGAGAAACTAAAGGAACATGTAGATCATGTGAACTAAAAACACAAAGTAAGAAATTATAATTTGAGGGTCATATGTGGGGAGTGTCAACATCACAGAATGCAGGGGCACATAAGGGAATCATGGGGAGACCAGCTCAAACCAAGACGCCAATCTTGTGATCATCAAGGGCAAATGCACCCAAACATTCCTAATGACAACACATAACCATACATGATGTCAAATACAGCATGACGAATTTGATTCATCAGATACAATATTATAATAACAGGTATGAGTGACGACAAGCAAAAAATTATAAAACACCCATTTGAAACAATTCATCGAACTTATAGAACCAAAAATATAAACTTAAGTGTAGATAGAGTAGCTAAATTGTGCTAGCTAGTTTTCTGGGATATATACGCACATAAAACAAAGGAAACACAAAACATATAGTAGTACCATTCAGTATTGGTACAAGAATTTATAGTCAAAATCAAGGTGTGTCCTACATAGGTAATGAGAGCATTAAAAAAACGAAATCAAACAAGATATCAACTGAATCTATTTTGTAAAGATTCGTTACTCAGGAACAGGGTTCCTTATAGAATGTTCATATGCATATTAATGCTCATAAGATCATGGTAGTGCGTACCAAAAAAGACAACACATCACATACATTTACCATTGGTTTTTGTTTATGTAACCAAGAAAGATGTGAAAGGATAAGTATAGGTTCTGGGACCTAAAGTTGTGTTGTTAAAAAAATAGGACACATAAAATAAGTCATCTAGATAGATGAGAATAAAATGACAGGAAAGGGTTCAAGTCAGGTAAGTTCAAATAAAATGGGAACTGACAGAATGGGATCTGACAGAAAAGGTTTGAACAGAATGGGTTCAGGAACAACTCACAATCCCAAGTAGACATTATAGACTAAAGTCTATAAACAAACAGTACCTATTTCAAAACAATTATCTTCGAGGACGAAGATTATAAGTTCTACTGGGATTAGAGGGAACAGGGTCAGGATCAGGATCGACAGGAAGTAGGTACTCTCTACGTGGGGTGACTCTTATGATTCTATCGAAATGCACTTTCAGTGCTTTCTGAGGAAGATCGGGTGTTCTGTTAATGGTACATAGAACAGAGGAATTGATATCGGTTATTTTGAAAGGACCATCAAAACTCGGTTTAAACTTATCTTTTGATTTGAGATATACTGTATCTCCAATTTTGAAATTACGTTGAGAAGCCTTGTCTAGTTGTTTTTGATAGTAGGAGGACTTTATTTCATTAGAATTTAACTTGGCTTCAGTATAGATTTTGTCAATGGTTCTCAAGGTGTCAACTACTGAAGACGCTTGAGAAAGATTGTCAAGAACAACATGTGAAAAGGTATCAGTTATAACAGAAAGTTCTCTACCAAAATGAATTAGATTAGGAGAGAAACCAGTTGCTCTATGCCTGGAGGCATTGTACATACTTTGGTGTACCTTTATAGCATCATGAAAAATATAACCCTGTTCTAAAAGTGAACCTATGGTAGATTTTATAGAGGAATTTATACGTTCGCTTTTACCATTTGCTTGTGGTCTACCCGAGGACGTATGACACAAACGGATTCCCAGGGAAGTATTGAATTTTTCAAAAACCTCTGACGTGAACTGTGCACCCAGGTCAGTTAAAATTATCGAAGGACGACCATGCGTGGATATATACTGCAGTAAGGCAGTTATTACAGATTTGGAAGTGATGTTTGAAAGGGGGTATAGTTCAAAATGCCTGGAGAAATTATCAAGAACAGTGAGAATATACTGATGGTTAGAAAAAGGTCCGACTAGGTCCATGGATACAACCGAACTAGGTCTCTCAGGGGACATTGTAGGTTGGAAAGGTGCAGGAGGTATACGATGAGGTTTGTTACGAATACAAATTTCACAAGAGGACACAAAGTTTTGTGTATCTGCGTAAATTCCCTTCCAATAATATTTGGAAGCAATGAAATCATAGGTTTTTGCAATGCCAAAGTGGGAAAAGTGTGCTATTTTTAAAATTTTGGGCCGAATAGATTTGGGAATTACGATTAAATTCCGAGAAGAATTAGGTTCTTCCTGTTTAGTAAACATCAGCAGTCGAGTATTAGCATCAATAAAAAAATTCTCCTGGGCAGGAAGTCGATTACGTAGACGATTATAAATTAGTGATAAGTCTACATCAGCTAGTTGAGCTTTTAAGATTGTTTTACAAGAGATCTCATTTTCAGGATCAGGAGTGTCACTATCAAGATGAGAGATAATATAGCACATTTCATGACTAACATCTATGTTGGAAGTATCCAAATGATTAATTTCCTGTACTGGAAGGGGATTTTGACAAGATAGAATTGAAGGATCAGATAATATATCATCCTGAGGAGGTGATTCATGCAAACGAGAAAAGTAATCAGGGAGAACATTTTCCTTTCCTGGAATATGTTTAAAGGTAAAAGAATACTCACTGAGGAGTAAAAGCCATCGCGTTGTGATGTCGGCTGGAGATGTTACTTTCTTATAATGAAGAAGAGGTTTGCTGTCGGAAAGAATCACAAAAGGACGTGCATATAGATAGAATTTGAAAGATTCGACACCTTTGACAATTGCCATTAACTCTTGCTTGATGGCAGGATACTTGGATTCAGCAGGAGAAAGAGATTTTGAAAAATACGAGATCGGATGTAATTGACCATCAAATTCCTGCATCAACACAGCAGCAATCGCTCGTTTCGACGCGTCTGTGTTGAGGAGGAACTGTTTGGAAAAATCCGGTTGGCGAACAAAAGGACGTTGAAAGAAAATGGCCTGAAGCTTTTGAAAAGACGTCTGACATTCATCATTCCAGGTAAAAGACACAGAAGGAGAAGACACACGAGTCAAGGGTTGGATAAGATCAGCGTAATTGGGGATGAGATGCCTATAAAAACCACAGAGACCGACAAAACGTTTTACCTGTTTCTTTGTGTGAGGGGTGGGGAAAGAGTTTATTTTTACTACATTAGCCTCAATAGGAGAAATTACATGTTTATCTATGTGGAATCCCAAGAAGTTAATTTTTTGCTGGTGAAAATTGCACTTGGCTGCAGATAAGGTCAAATTGTGAGCTTCAAAGATAGTCAGTACAGAATTAAGTTTATCACAAGATTCCTGAAGAGAATTAGAGCAGATGATTATGTCATCTTGGTAAGCATAGGTGCCTGGTACACTTTCTAAGATCTTGTCCATTAACGCTTGAAAAATGGATGCAGCCGTTTTTAAACCAAAAGGAAGACGATTGAGGCAATAAGTGCCGAAAGGGGTAGTTATAGCTAATTTGTCTCTATATTGTTTAGGAAGATCCACTTGCATATATGCTTGCTGCATATCTAGGGTAGTAAAATGATTGAACTGAGCTATATTTGCTATGATAGTTTGAATCTTAGGTAAGGGGTAAGAATTATGCAAAATAATGGCGTTTATGAGTCGAAGATCTAAAGCAAGACGGTACTTCTGGATACCAAAGCTATCAGGTTTCTTTTTAACTAATAACATAGGAGATGACCACTCAGAGACATCTCTGGTCATGAGTCCAGCTTCAACCATTTCATCAAGTTGGTTTTTGGCTGTGTCAATGAGGGCAGCAGGGATAGGGAAAGGAAGGGTTTTTATTGGGTAATCTGATGTGAAAGTGAGACGAGGGACAATAGCGTCTGTATGACCCATAGACTTTAGGGATTTAGAAAACGCTTGGGCATGTTGAGAAAGGACCTTTAAGAGGTCATTTTTCTCAACATCCCCAAGGTGGGAAAGATCAAAATCATCTACACTGAATTCTGAGTTTCTTATTTGTTGAATTAAAGGGGATGCAACAATTGCATTTACAGAATGCTTTTCACCCTCTGGTATCTCCTGTATGTGATCAATTTGAGCAACACTGCCAACAATACAGTTCTTATTCAAAAGTAATTTTTCGTTTGAGTTATTGTGCATTAATATATAAAAGGAAACAAATTCAGGGAGGTTTTTGTCAGATATACTCTGCTTTGAAACATCAATTATTGAATCATATGACACGATACTGGGTTGATGGAGAGCATACTCAAAAAGGAAAACAGAACCCAGATCTTTTGCTGGAGATCTTACTAAGGCATATTTGCTCTCATTTGGGTTAAGTGTTACACGTTGAGACAATTGTACCAAATGGTTTTTATTCTTTAAATGGTCAGACAAGATGGCATTTGTCACAGATAGGGGTTGACTATTGGTTAGAGCAAAAGGAATTTCAAGATCGTCAATTTTGAAATTTCGAGATGAAAGTTGAATGCTCATTTTGTTCTTTAACATGAAATCGACACCCAAAATACCGTGAAATTTACTATTAGGAGAGAGATTAATGACGAAAAAGTGATGTTTGAAAAAAAGAGTGGATATCTTAAAAGATATTTCCACACAGGCCTTGAAGGCGACAACTGAATTCACAGTGGAAATAGTGACCTTTCTAGAAAGAAATCTGCACGTTACCATAGGTTTTATAAAATTGAAAAAAGCCTCAGAGATTAGGGAGATGGAAGAACCAGTGTCACATAAGAAAACACCAAGATTATTTTTGAAAGATAAAGATATATGAGGTAGGTCTTCACTGGAAGATTGAACCGACAGTATACATTCCGAAGGGAATAGATCAGCATTATGAGAAATATCAGGTTGAAAAGAGGTTTGAGTGGAGGTTTCTTGGACCGGTACATTAACACAATGATCAAAATCACTAAAGAAGGTCTGAGAGGATTTTGATATTTTATATGAATTTTGATTAGATTTTGAGAGATTAAAGTTATAGGTTTGGTCATTTATGCCAACACCATTTTGATATGAACTACAATCCAAAGAGCCATAAAGACTATATTTAGAAAAAGGTACAGGTATGCTGTTTCGAGTGGGGTCGTAAATGGGGACAGGACAATTTGATGCCTGAGGAAAGTATCGAGCACCATGGGCATCATACAAGGGACTCGTGATTAGTTTGGGTGATAGTTATTGTTTTGATAGTTATTGGGACGTTGTCTGGGGTAAGGATTTTGACGTCGTTGGGGATTTTGGGAGGAACCTTGCCTTTGGTTATTGAGGGACCTCTTATATCTAAAGCAATCTTTCATGACGTGACCAAGAATGCCACAATAATGACACTTGGGTCGAGACCTTGGCCTGGCATTTACAGTCGGGTGCCTAGATTGACTACTATCTTTCTGATGGGAAGGGCCAGGTTTTACAATGGTGTTAGTGACCCTATTGGACTTTAATTCCTCTATGGAGGAACGTAGAGAGTGAAGCTCTTCCTGAATAGAGGAAGGTTGGGGCAGGGGTGTTATTGAATTCAATACCTCATTTTGGATGGTTAATTGCTGCAGTTCATCAGCCCTTTTAACAGCCATTTGAAAATCTGTGATGCCTGCTTCGTACAATTTTAGCCTGAGATCAGATGGTAGGATGGACATTAATTTAACGAACTGTATTGAGTTTAAGGCAGAAGGGTCTTTAATGTCAGAATGAACACGTTGGACCAAAACACTTATTCTGTGTGCTAAATTCCTAACAGATTCTGCTGGGAGCATCTGAATAGTATTTAAAGAATGAAGAGCGGATGCAGCAGAAGAGGTCACAAAAAATTTGCCTAGTTCCGACAAGAGAAGATCAGGCTCTAAGATCTCCTTAAGGGAGGGGGACTCTATGTAATATTTTAACGCAGCCCCAGAAAGTTTGGACTAAAGAAATGCGAGTGCCTGAGGGGTTGACCACTTATTTATGTCTACGAGGTTTTGGAATTGTTCCTTGAAGAATTCAAAAACTGACGGGTCACCGTCAAAAGGAGTGATAGACAGTATGAAAGTACTTTGTGGGTTGACGCTAGTTTTTCCCATGTTTGATAGCAAAAAGGGTTAAAGAGGAAACGAGAGAAAAAAAATTCTTAAAAAAAGGAATCACGAAAAATGATACACTTATATAGGGATAACAAAACTGGCATCAAATGGCGATGGTAGCAACATGGCCAAGGGACTTCAACTTAGGGAGGGTGTGTGTGTAAGGCTTAGGGATTACAATGGCCAGATTGCTCCATGCCATTTTGACGCAGACATTTAGATTATACCAACACGTCATCAAAATAAGATATCATGAGCATACACTACTGAATTTTGTGAAAATTTAAAAAAATTATATATTCAATGGTACCAACACACAAATAATCAATACAGGTGGTGAAAAAAAACCAAAAAAACTCAGGTAATGAAGAATTCCTTAAAATATTCAGTCAAAATACATAATGTATATACTGACAATATTAATGACTAAATAGGAAGGATTGGTTCAGATGCCATAAAGACAAAATATCAATAAAAAATATTTTTTTTGAGTTACTAAGACAGGTATTAGTTCCAAAAAATGCCTTTGATGACCAGAAATTTAGACTGAACATTAAAAGGACTGGTCACTGCACCAATTTTTGTTGTGAGAATGGGGGATAGAATTTATGACAAAATATCTTTCAACACTACGAATTGATCACCACCAATAAAATATTCTCGTTCCGACATTACATGTAATGCAATTATATAGACACTGTAACTTTACGAGTCCTATTAGCGGACATAAGGGTCTTCCCTCTGGTCTTTTTGAGGGGACTCACCATTTTGCAGAGAAGTTCGCGCTGGGGTGAGGACTCGCCGAGGTATCTAGTTGGAGATCACATATCACTCGAGCACATTTGGCTCTAGGGTAGAGTTCTCTTTGGAATAGTCCGAGCGGTCACCAGGATCCTTTGGGTAGGAAAACTCTCCTATCGACGGGGAGAGGAATGCCGCGAAAAACAGTTCGTCGCAACAAACGAGACTCACCTCCTAGATGGCGTAGCGGCCGGGAACCCGTTCAGGTGCCTGCATGGCTAGGCTTAGCCGGGATTCGCAGGGGGCAGGCTGTTCGACTGAATTCGCCGCAAGAAGGAAACTATCCTTCATATTCTAAAAATAAGTTTGAAATATGGGAAACACACGCTCAAATGATGGTCGGAGACAAGCAGTTTTGCTTTTAATCGTTTATTATCGCCGATGGAGTTGGATGGTTGAGCGATCTCGAAGCCGGAGTCCCCATAGAAAAGATGATAACACACACAATCCAAACTGAGCGATGTACCCAACGAAGATGAAATCCCTAGATGAAGTGCCGCTCGAAACATGTCTCCCGCCTTTTATAGTCCAACAAGCTCGGTGTTACAAACACAGTTAAGTTTTAGGTTAAAGGTGGCGCTGCGGTTTTTCTTAAAATTAATTCAGAGTGTAGAGAGAGAACGACTCCGTCTTGGCGGAGTAACTGCACGCCAAAGCAGGGAGGAAATTAAGCCAAGACCGAAAACAAGCCAAAACCGGTTCGTTCAAGAAAGAGCGCGTTAGGAATGTTTCCCCGCTGACTCATAGGTCAAAGGTGGGTTTTTTTTATCGAAGAAAGAATAGCTCGCGCGGTGAAAGCAGGGACGAAAAAGGGTGATCGGTCGTTTACAGAAAATATGTGAGTGAGGAATGCCTTCAAATGGCGCTTCCTCACCACAGGGCTCTAAATGACTTTTAAGGGATTGGAGGACCATGTTGCCTCCTCAGGTAGTCCAAATTCATATGGTGCACCAGCGGAAGTTGCATATCGGGCTAGGGGATTTCTCCTCTTTCTCCGGACATGTTTTGTGAGCGTTGGTTCTTACGAACGGATAGGCCAGGGCAAAAATGCAACCTAGGGGGTTAAGAAGAAAGCTTGGACATTGCATACAACATGTGGTTGTGCATGTTTCTCTTGAAATTTGTTCCCAGGACAGGTCTGAAGGTAAGGACGGACAACCGGCTAAAAAACCTCAATGAAGCAGCTCTGGTTGGCCAAAATACCGGTAGATCATACTGAGAACAAGCGGCAGTGGGATGGATGTCGTTTGCAGTACTGCAGATTGTCCGTTCGGTCCGCATAGCTTCTTACATCTTTGTCAATAAACAAGGGGCTGAAAATGGGCCTTTCTGTTTCCAATAGTGCACGAAATAAGGAAATGAAAATCCCAATTTCATGACATCGTGTTTATGAGAGAATCCTGATTCGGTTTGGAGCACCACGACGGTTGGGTATGAGTTTGAAGACACAATGGAGAGAGCGCACTCAGCTGATGATTTTCTAATCATTCCACGGAGTGGTGATGCAGGGTAACGGAGTGGTGATGCATTGGATTCCATTTCTGCTACTCCTGAGTATGATTCACCAGTACTTTTTCTAACCAGAGCTGCGTCATTGAAATTTTGCAGCCGGTAGACCGTCCTTACCTTCAGACCTATCCTGGGGACAAATTTCAAGAGAAACATGCACAACCACATGTTGTATGCAATGTCCAAGCTTTCTTCTTAACCTCCTAGGTTGCATTTTTACCCCGTCTTTCCCGTTCTCTAGAACCAACACCCACAAAACAGGTCCGGTCAATGAGGAGAAATCATCTAGCCCGGTATGCAACGTCCGCTGGTGCACCATATGAATTTGGACTACCTGAGGAGGCAACATGGTCCTCCAATCCCTCAAAAGTCATTTAGATCCCCTGTCACTCAATACCATGACGTGTGACGGCGGTAATGGACACCTATGGAGACAACACTCCTCACCGATTTTCTCGGCCCCCTAACATCCAGGAAGGCTCATTTTTTAATCAATTCACATTAATACTATGTGCAATCATAGAAATAAATTTGACTTTGATATCTCCTTTCCTTCTTGGTGTTGGGATTTTTATTTCCGCTAGTGTATATAGACAAGACAGACATTTGATTATTCTGTTTCAAAAAAAAAAGATACAAGGATCAGTACAAGTATTTTCAAATCCAAAGTCCAACAATAAATTTTTTAATTTAATGTGCCAGCATCTCCCGCTTTGTTTCAGTCCATACAAGGATTTTTTTTAGTAAAAAACTTTGTAACCTTTTACTATACTATCTAAAATTAGCTTAGCTTTATCACACAACATCTGATCAGGTTCATTTTCAATCAAGTACTCTAAACCCAAATCAAAATGTTTTGGTAGCCTCATCAGTACCTTTTCTTCTAAAATACCATTCAAATAGGCTGTCGTAACGTCAAACTGATGAATTTTGAGTTTAAGTTTAGATGCTAAAGCAGTTAATAAACGTATAGAACTTAATCTAGATACAGGCGAGTAAGTTTGATTTTGAAAATAATTAACATTAGGAGTTCGACTGAATCCCTGAGCTATTAATCTAGCCTTTTTGATTTCGTTACCACTCGAGTCATTCTTATTCCTTAACCCATTACTGCCTGACGTCTCTTTTTAAGGACGTTTTTTAAAAGTCCTCCTATTTCTACAAAAATTGTTCCTTTGAATCAAAATTTGCATTGGTGTATCTCTGATCTTCATAGAACATAAAGAACACAAGAAGAAAGCAGAATTTTAAATTTTTTTCACTTTTTTTAAAGTTGGAAGATCGAATTTTTCAGAAAAGTGCTTTTTTAAAAATTTTAAGAGAAAAAGCTTAAAAATCCTAGTTGTTATTTTAAAAAAAATTTCAATGCCGATATATATTACTGTTTATATATTAAATCAGTTGGGGTGTTTTTTTATTTTTCCAAAATATTTTATCTTGACCTTATTTTGGATCCTCGAAAAGCGTCCCTAAAAAGGAACGTCAGGCACGAATGCCCCCGTGGTTTTCCCCATAGTGAAATGCTAGTGTTTCCTTTATTTTTTCATAAAATCGTGTTCGATTCTTATGAAATGAATTAAATAACTGATATTTATAAAATTACTTTAATTTTAGCAAATAAATTTATTATTTTTATTTTTTTTTGGAAAATACTGTTATTTCTGCTAAATAAATGGAATAAAAAGTCTTAAATTATAAGGAATTAACTAATTTTTATTAATTAAAAGGAATAAATTAATTATTTTACTATATTTATTACTTATGCAAATATATTCCGGTTATATTTTAATTAAAAGTTTAATAATTATTAGTTATAATGACTTTTTGTCATTAAAATTGCCAAAAAAGTCGCTTTTGTGATAAATTTTCGGCTTTTTTTCTAATTAGATGTCGCTAATCAATGTGTTCTATACTGCAGATAATCTATATCATCTGGCTTGCTAATGCACATCCTTCTAATGCTTGATTTTTGGGGAGATATTCGTGTTCCGCACAATAAAATTAAATAAAATGAAAAAAGTATGGGCATTTGAAAGACTTTAACTTCACAAATTGAGATATTCTGATGGGTTTGAAGTGTGTAAAAGTAATTATTACTTAATATTAGGTAACATATATACAAGGAATGCCTTTTTCAATTAAAAATCTTAATTAATTTGCAATTAACGTAGATTTGGGAGGAAAAAACGTGTTTTAGAGCATAAAAAATGCTCAAATTACGTTAATTAAGGTTAATTTAACAGTTAATTGGATAAATAATTATTATTTTTTGTTCATATTCATGTTAAAGTATGGTTACGATCACTTTTGCTGCACTTAAAAAGGTAGAATATGTTCTTGAGGCTTTAAAAAGGTTTTCTACCATGCGTTTACTATAGAGAAAAACAACGGGGGCATTCGTGCCTGACGTCCCTTTTTAGGGACGTTTTTTAATTTTGGTGTAAAAATTAAAATTTTAACCTGGAATTTTTTTCACTATTTTTCCAGTTGTTTTGGGGCTATTTACTATGTTTTTACCAAATATTTAAGAAAAATAAAAAGTTGGGCATTAATGGGTTAAAATAAATCTACTTCAAACAATATTTTTTTTATTTCCAATGGCAGGTAATTGAACAGTTACGGATAACAGAGTTCATCAACCAACAGACATGCCGTAATTTGTACCTTCTTCGCGTTACCCAGTGGGCACCTGTGGACCGAAGCCACGGAGGTGAAGTACTGTTGCCCACGCCACACACACACGCATTCGCTCGCACAACCCCTTTTTACAGGGGGGCCACATTCATTCATCACTCACAAAAGGACAGAAATTAACATCCATGCCAAACGGGGGGATTCGAACCCCAGACGTATGGCTTCGCAGTCAGATGATCTAACCACTACGCCAATACGTCGGCACTAATGCAACAACAACAATGCTATGGTTCCAACAATATAAGAACGTGATTCAACATCCTCTGGAGCATCCATAATGTCAAAAGTATCGTTTTTGATTACGCTTCTACATTCCGAAGCTATAGCCTTAATCCAAAGAGATGAATCTTTTGATCGAAGGGCTTGCTCCAGCGATATTGACTCATTTCCGAGCATACATTCAAAAACATCAAAATTTGAATCATATTCACAAGTATCAACACTATACATATTATTAGAGTTATATTCAAGAGATTTGTCAACAACGTCATTAGGATTACTTTGCTCTTTTGGTACAGTTTTGTATACCTTTTTGGGTCTACCCCTCTTCTCTTACCAGTCTTAACAAGTTTAGGACAACCTGGTGCTCTTTTTGGTTCACTAGGTTCATCACATACATCGACCTCAGATTCACTTGATGCATCATTAGACGAGATTTTTTCATTATAAATAGGAAAGGGGATGATAAAAGTTTGAGTGATTGCGTCGCGTTTCAAAACATCATCACAATAGGGGTCAAGTTCTGGGTACTCCTGCTTTTCTCCAGGAATTTTCTTTTCGATAAACTTTACACTTCGAGTTACTTCCACAATATTTCTATCCTCCAAAAATATTCTAAACGCTTTTGATTGTTCATGGTATCCAACAAAGATTCCTTTTAGACCTCTAAGGTCAAACTTTTTCCTAGGTTTAAAGTTATTCCGCACGTAAGCGTCACATCCGAATGTTTTGAAAAACCCTACATAAGGGTTCACGTCCAAACCAAAGCAAGTATGGGGTTTTTCCTCCTAGCGATTTTGAAGGGGTTCTGTTCTTTACATGGTTAGCCGTTGCTATGGCTTCGGCCCAAAATCTTACGGGTAGTCCAGATTCAATTAACATGCATCTAGCAATGTCTAGAAGAGTTTGGTTTTTCCTTTCTGTCCTACCGTTTTGTTGTGGGGTATGTTTTACGGATAACCTTCGAGAAATTCCCAAATCCTTCAGGTAATTATTGAAATTTTCTCCTAGATACTCAGTGCCTCTATCCGATTGGATAAATTTAATTCTCTTCCCAGACTGTCTTTCCAAAAGTTTTTAAACTTCTTTAAAAACTTGAAAAGTATCACTTTTATGTTTCAAAAATCTTACCTCAGTCCAATCTGTACTTTCGTCAATGAAAGTCACGAAGTAGCAGGCTTCTCCGTTGGATTTTGTCCGAATGGGTCCACAAAGGTCGGTGTGGATTACCTCCAACTTCACTGTACTTCTCTCATGGGTATTCGGGAAGGATGATTGACACAGTTTTCCTTCGATGCATACCCTGCATACAAAATCTTTTGGTACACCTTTAGGTCCTTGAATGCGCCGTTCTTCACTCCTCTGGATAGATCTTCAGCGGATGCATGTCCAAATCTTGAGTGCAACCTCAGGAAGTCAGTTTTGCTTCTGGAATCCAGCGAAGAACTTGCTAAGGATGTAGATTCCCTCGGATTTTCCCGATTGGTTCTATCCTGTCCAAAATCTTCTAAATAATACCGGTTCTCACTCCGCGTTCCGTAGATAACTTCGTTCTGTGAGTTTCTAAGTGTCACGTTATATTTACTAAATTTCACAGTCCAACCTTTCTCGCAAATTTTTGCAAGACAGTAAGTCCTGGTCCGATTTGGAATTTTTTCCTCCGTAACCATAATTATCAATGTTTAATCAACAAACCCAGCTTTTTATTGAAAGACAGAATGAAGAGGAAATTAACACAGAATATATACGATTACCAGGGTTTGGATTTAACTATTAAATTTGCTTAAAATTGTAAAAAGAGGGCCTGGTTTAATACATTTCAGCGATACGATTTTACTCCAGTAGTAATCACTAAAATATATGCTGAAAAATATTTCAATAAAAAAATAACTAAAAACTAGCTCCAAAACATATTATTCCCCCTCGCCAAAACCGCCAATCTAACTTTTGAGGATATAAGCTTCCTCTTCAGATTTTTTTTAAAATAATCGTGTAACTCTCTTGGAGATCTTCTGAGCACATCACGGATTATTTTTGGTACGCGAAAATAAAACTAAAAATTAGGCACCCAAATATTAAATTTATAAATGCCACAATAACGATTAAGCCGCGATATTTTTCTGGTTGCGTTACGATGAAAAAAGCTACGTCGTCGAAAATAAAAATTCCGGACTCATTTTAAGTTTTTTCCGTTTCCTCATTTTTCTATTTAAAACCCCAGATGTTCTAAGGTTTTTGCGAGATTATTACCACAAGAAACCAACAGTTATACAATACCAATACACTTTTGTTTAAAGCAATTGATAAAAATTTAACTTTTTTAGTGGTGATTCTTGTAATGTTTTGGAAATGCGTGTTGCAAATTTTATCAAACATCTTTTATATCTACCCCCTGCTTTCAAACAATCTGTCATTTTTATTACACGAATCTAGTTGTTTTTCTAATTATAAAGCAAGTATTCACGAAATTCCTAAATAAACAAACAACCAACGGAAGTGACGTCACCAGGTAACTCAATCTTCCGGTTTGTCTGATATTTACATTGAACAACATTACACTACGGCGCGTTTGTTTTTTTATAATTTTTCTTTTCTTATTTTAAAGCGTAATTTAAAGGAGAAACTCAAAATATGAGTTCTCCATACTTCCGATCATTATCTGAAAATTGTAAAAAGAGATATCTTGATAAGTTATCTGTGAATGGGATTGATTTACCACACATTTCCTATTCCTATTCACAGCATGGGAAAATGCTTATTTTTGGTGATTTTAATTAAAATAAGAGCCAAAGAAACTTTTAAAACAGTTTATACTGGACACAATTACGAACATGTTTATAGGTTATCAAGTGTTTGGAATTAGAAAAATAATTTTAACTCAATAATAACCGATCAAAAATATGAACCTTGAGGTCTACAACGATGTGCTTCAATCTCTCCTCTTATTGATTTTAATTACTTACTTGTTTAAATGTAATTAAAACAGCTGCTGATACAAAGAAAACAAAATATTGAGCAAATATTCAATCATGAAAACTTTTCAGAACATTCTTGTTGTGATAAAATTAATATCGCTGTTCTGCTATGTCAAACTTGAATATCCATTGCATCAAAGTAGTTTACTTATTTAGAAACTGAATTTTTATTGTCTTAAAAATATAAAGTACATAAAAATATGGAAAACAACGGGCTAAAATCTAAGAACAAATTAATTTAATTTAATTATGGATTTATTCAAAATTTTAGTGCATTTACCTTTAATGATCCTACTACATTCCAGTCAGCTTGTTTATTTTTATTTGAGATTCAGAAATAGTATTCTTAAAATCGTCTGTCACTTTAATTATCTTTTTAAATATTTTTATGCGTATTTTTTTTAAATAAGTGGGTGATTGTATTCATAAGTTTTAAAACAAACCAAATAATGAATTTCAATAATATCGGACCCAATTAATCCTGATGTATCTACGATCTGTTGCAATGGCGTTGATTGTATTAGCTGAGATTTTCGTCCAATGGATCGGGTAAATCAATCGTCCCATTCACAGATAACTTATCAAGATACCTCTTTTTACAATTTTCAGATAACGATCGGAAGTATGGAGAACTCATATTTTGAGTTTCTCCTTTAAATTACGCTTTAAAATAAGAAAAGAAAAATTATAAAAACCAAACTCGCCGTAGTGTAATGTTGTTCAATGTAAATATCAGACAAACCGGAAGATTGAGTTACCTGGTGACGTCACTTCCGTTGTTTGTTTGTTTATTTAGGAATTTCGTGAATAACTAACTTTTCGAGGATTGGCGTTCTTCGCGGTATCACTCTATATTAAAAAAAGTTATCGTCACCGCGGTCGCCGCCGCTGCCGCTGTTTCAGAAAATTTTATTTTTCAACTCTTTGAACTCTCATAACGCAAAAACTACTTGATAGAAATTTATGAAATTTGAAACGTTTGCAGAGGAATACTTGGGGCACATTTTCGAGTAAAAAGCTAACTGATGTGATAATTATTTCTGGGGTATTTTTATGGTTAAAGTTGAAGTTTTTGTTTTTTCACCGCGTAATCCAGTTCAGCAAAATCTATTAGTAGCAGAACTAAGAATTTTTGCAGCCTAATACTCTGAAGTATGAAGATGTGCACTACGTCGCTCTTTTTTCGAATTTCGAATTTGGCTTCGAGTAATTATTTTTTTAATTTTCGAAATTTTTGACACTTTTTCGTTTTTTTCTATCTAAAATGAAAACTAATCACGGTATCAATATGATTTTTTAAACACTTATACTCTTATTTTTTAGAAAGAGATTGGCATTTAGTTTTTTAAAAAATTCTAATTAGTTTTGGAATTATTAAGCATCGAAGTTACATTTTTTTATAGTTTTAGTAGGTCTTTATCAGACGTGTTTAATGTTTTTAAATTTTATATTTGCCTGTTCACTAGATTGTCGCGAGCACGGATAATTAAATTTAAATGTTTTGAGGTGCACATTTTTACTCTAAGTTTGCTAATGATATAGTATAGACTTGGTTAATAATCTTTTAAAGATACTCCGATATTTTTTGAAATTCTAGATAAATAAATAATTTAGCTTTTTTGAGTGCTATTTGTGCCGACGAAAGGGAGAGGATTTTCGGGAAGTTTTGTTTTACTCTGCTAAAGATCGATTGCAGATATTATAGATCGCGAAGCGATCTGTAAAGACCTGCATAGCAGTTACGGGGGTTGGTGAGCGTAAGCGAGTAGGGGGCGATAGCCCCCTATCCATTAAATTATTGATAATTTAAAAAGGAATATCTCAGTAAGAGTTTTATTTTGATATTTTCGTGGTAATGATCCGAATTAAATTATTGAAAAGTTTGAGAGATAAAAAGTATCGATATTAAATGATCATTAACTATACTCTGTTCATTTAGAATTAGCGCCTGATACGTAATGTATTAAAAGCAGTTATTATTCTAATTATCGTCGAAAAAATTTTCTTCTGCAATGACAAGGCAACCTAAGCAGAAGTAGTTAAAATACTGTAGTAAAAATCGGTCACTGAAGTTGTCTGATAAGCGTTATTAAGCATTATTGAGCGTTTATGATCCTGTTGCAGGCGCCTATTCTAAATGAACAGATTATAAGCAGACAAGTTCCAGGTTGTACTGGATAGTTGAGATGAAACAAGCGAGCTCTGCTTGCTAAGATCGCGAAGCGATCTTCAAAGAACTGCGAAGCAGTTCCGGGGATTGGTGAGCGATAGCGAGCAGGGGAAAGAGCCCCCTAGTTTTTCAAATAATCGATGTATTTCTATAAGCGATATGGTGATATTATTTCGTGCAACAAATATTTTTTTTAAATTTGGCAGCAAAATAAAAAGTCACAAACAAAAATTTCGATTTGATTTGGAACTTTTTTCTCCGTATCCATAATTATCAATTTTAATCAACAAACCCTGATTTTGAATTAAATTAGGGGAAAGACAGAAAGAAGAGAAAATTAATATAGAATATTACAAACACAATAAATTGAAACATCTACACCACTTTCTCACAAATTGTTAAACAACTTTTAGTGGCGGAGTAATAAGCCAGAAAACTGAAAACGCTGCAATCTCGTATTTAAAATTTGTAAAGCGTTTTATTTCACTGATGAAGTCTTCCTCAGAGAACGAAAAACGTTTGATTTAAAAAATGGACTAAGGCCTTATTTCCCGGAAAGTTTTATGAACTCTATTGCTTTTACATTGTATGTTGTCATTTATATAGTTCCACAAACGCTAGAACAGCTACTTATTATAAAAAGACGTTTCTATTCATTGATATATTACGAAAGTGAAATAGAGCTCTAGTGTTATATTTAATCGTATTATCAAGTGTATAATTACATGTTTTGATTTGAGACAAATGGCGTCAGGAGTCACTTTCAAATAATTGTGTCCATTACTTTCGTAATATATCAACTAAAGAAACTTTTGTGATAATAAAAAGCTGTTCTAGTGTTTGTGGAACTATTTAGGGTCATAAACAGTGTAAAAGCAATCCGCCTAGATTCTCGAAACGATATGGAAGACGGAGAGCTCTTGAGCTGGCGTGAACACCTATGTGAACAAATTTTCTCTTGCGGCCCAGACAGCTGAGTCCAAGCACCAGCAAGTCCAAGCACCACGTAATACGAAATTGTATTGTTGAAAAGACATGGGGTCTTCCCTAGCCATAAACCAACGGAAAGTTTCACATGCTGCACGAAGACAATGAATCTTTTGGAGAAAAAGTGAAAGAAATGTATAACTTTACAATAGATTAACAATGTTTGATGTCAGGGACATCACGGGTTGATGTAAGACGCCACACTTTCTAGCTACCTAAAACGTTCTCATCCCACGTTTTAGTTTTTACACGTATTTTGTCATTCAGAATATAAGGTATAATCCTAACACCCCATTCACTTCATCCCAAAACACAAATTCGTATACCTTAGCGCTTGGACTTTAGTAGGTTTCCCAGCTTTTTTAAAATTGATTCAGCAAATTAAAAGTAATAGTTTAACGTTTCAAAAATCTATATATATAAATTTCTTATAAAATTAAATTGTACACATTTAGTGATGACTAACATCCCCTTGCTTTAAGATCCTCTGGTGTGCGTGACAGAAGTTTGTATGAAGAATGTGTGAACGATAAGTTGCAAAATAATAACTTTTATCGGAGTAAAACGGTATCACTCAAAATTAACATTATTTTTAATCGAAACCAATAACACTCAAAATCTGATAATGAGTTTTGTATGTCTTAAATCAGGCTCTATTTTTAGGATTTTACTAAAATTTTAAACATTAACACAAGCTTTGGTAAACAAGTGTGATCATTAAATTCAAACCCTGGTTCCACGGGCTAACCCCTTACTTCTCGAATAAATTTCAAGGAAATGATCATAAAAGTGCCAATTTTTTTTTATTCGAGAAATTTAAATGAAAACAAGTGCATGAACAATAAATGACTTAATTTTTATGATTTGGACTTTTTAAATTAAAAATTTAATAACCACACAGTAAAAATTCCCACTAATTAAATAAAATCCTTTTTAAGCGGTATTAAGAATATATATTTCGTCACTGAATACAAACCACACGTGATCTAAAAAGTCTTGCAAAGATAATGAATTGCATTTATCGAGCTGTATCTAGTCAGAATCACATAGTAAAGAGCTTAACAAGAGGATCTATCTCCATTAACGCTAATGGCAAATTTTAAAGCATTGATTTTCCCATAAAGGGGCGTTTCAAAGTTTGCAACGCCTCCTAGCTCCTAAACAGCCTATAATAGCTCGACCTCACTCCTGCTACGTCACTGCCACTCTCTTTCGTCACTCATATCGGCAGTGGAGGGAAAAGAGCAGCGCCGATGAAATTAAAATGCCGCGCCTGATAGAAGTTCCATATCCATTGAGAAGAAAACTGCCATTTGGACTATCTGTTAAGCTCTCTGTGGTCTAAATGAGGAGCAAACATTCAAACCGTGTTTTCTCCAAAAAAAATAATAAATGAGTTACTGCTATTTTCATGATCTCCACATTAAACTGCACAAAATAATGCTATTATCTTCAACTAAAACAAGTTTTAAATTATTCTAAAACTAGTACTTAGAAAATTGATGTTTCAGTCAAAAAGTGTTTCCTCCAGAGCTTGTTTTCAGTCCAACAGTGATTCCTCCAGTCACAGCCAATCATAGCTGTTCTTACTCGTCACGTGACCCACTCATTTGTCAGCGTAAAGTTGGTGATGTAAAAATATTGGTGGGGACTTTTTGATACGGAATAACCTAATGTTTATTTTAAAAATTTACATTGTATATCAGATAAAAAGAATAGTTTTTGAGATGAGTAGGATTAATTTTTTTTCATTAAAAATGTGTTTTGTCCATGTTGGAAACATTCAAACCATGTTTCTCCTCAAATAACCTAAATAAACAAAATAGTTCCGTCCGGCCATCTAATGAGTACGCGTAGACATAAAAACAGTTCCAGACAAAAGAAACTAAGATTTTCAGCACAGCTCTCACATGTGAGCGAGAAATAGAAAGCAAACGTTCAGCAAGTGTGAGAGCCGTGCTGAGGAAAGGGTTTAAAAGCGATGGTAACCTTCCCTACTCAATAACACAATTTCCTATCACGACAGTGTTGGTATTAGAGTATTTCCAGCGCCGTAATTAATTCTTCTTCTACTTTTAGCCTTACAGCCCTTTGTTAGCCTTAGCTTGTTGCACAATTCCATTCCAAGCAGCTCTGGATCTTGCCTTTCTTTTCCAGTTCTGTACTTTCATTGTCTAAATGTCTTCCAGGACATCATCCCTCTATATTTTTCTTGGGCGACCTCTTGGTCTTGTTCCCATGGGTGTCCAATTTAGCATTCTTTTTTATTCCTCTATCATCTTCCATTCTCTCTATGTTTCCTAGCCATGATAGGCGTTGAGATTTTATAAATATAATTATGTTTTTACCTTTAATTATTTTCTCCAGTTCTAGGTTTGTTCGAATTCTCCATTGACCATTTACCTGAACTGGTCCCATAATCTTTCTCATTACTTTTCGCTCGAAAATAAGTAAACTATTTACATCTCCAAGTCTCACTTCCATATGTTACAACAGGCCTGATAATTGTTTTATACAGTCTCATTTTTAATGTCTTTGAAAGTAGTTTATTTTTCAGTAGGTGGATGTATAAATAGAAGCATCGATTTCCTTTTAGTATTCTCGCAGTGATTTCCTCTGAATTACTACTTGTATCTGTAATGATCGACCCACGGTAGGTAAAGCTATGAACTCTTTCTAAGTCATACTGGTCTATAGAAAGCTTTGTAATATGAGATCTAGATGTTTTCGATCTTTCCATGTATTTTGTCTTTCCTAGTTAGTCCAACCTCTCCCGCAAATCTAATTAACTGTCTTGTGATGGTGGTTAGCGCTGTTCTACTTCTACTCAGAATCACCAAATCGTCCGCAAAAGCACATATTTGTGAAGTTTTACTGTTAATGTAACCTCTTAGATCAAGTTGTCGGACGACATATTCTAAAATCAGGTTAAATAGCATGGGCGAGAGAGAATCCCCCTGACGAACTCCAACATTAGTATCAAAACTCTCAGTCAATTCATTCTGTATAACAACTGCATCTCTAGTATCAATTAGGGTTATTTCGATTAGTTTAACTAATTTTTTTGGTATTTTTAGCTCAGCTAAAACTTGTACCAGTTTTTTTCCTATCAACCCTATCAAAAGCTTGTCGAAAATCAACAAATAAAGCATGCAAATCATTATTGTATTCTGTAAATTTTTCAAAAATGTTTCGTACCATGTGTATTTGTTCAGTTGTTGAGTGATTGGCACGAAAACCACATTGGTAGTCTCCGAGCAGTTCTTCTGCGAAAGGTCTCAATTTTTGATAAATCAGACACGTAAAGATTTTGTACGCTACATTAAGTAATGATATGCCTCTATAATTACTGCATTCTAGTTTGTCCCCCTTTTTGAAAATTGGTATAATAAAGCCCATTTTCCCATCATTTGGGATTTCTCCCTTCCTCCAAATCTGCAGTATTAATTCATACAGTCTTTTAAACAAGTAATTAATTAAAGTGTCGGAAAAACTATATCAAAGTAAACGGTTGAAATAATTATATATAAAATAAATTCACACATATTTAATGGTGACTAATACTCCATTTTTCATCATCATCATTTTGCGTGCCTGGTCAGAAGATCCTGTAGGGGGGGCACGGCACGAGGAGGTTCGCGTGACGTGCGAGGTGGAGGCGGAGCCTGGCGACGTGACCTTCCAGTGGAGCCTCAACCGCTTCTGGGGCGAAGGGGCGCGTTCCACGGTCACCGAGGCCGCCAGCGCCGACTTCACCACGCTCAAGTTCGACGGCAGCAACGGAGCCGGCCTGCAGCGGGAGCCTTGCGTCTTCACTGTTGTTACTTCAGGTTGGTGATGGCACCAACGCTTTACGAACTTTTACAACCCTCAGTTTTATGGTCCCGATATCTTTGTGTGGTCAAGGTGTTTCCCATCGCATCCCCTTTCAGAATAGATTTTTTCTTTTAAGGAGGGCAGGTTTTCTCGTTTAATTCACTCCACAAAGACTCACTATAAAACTCACTATTCCTTATATTCACTCCTTCACTATAAAACTGATCGTTGTAAAACTCTAGCACCAGATAAGGCTGATACTGGAGTTTTACAACGGCCATAGCAGTTAACCTCAAGGAGTATGGGGAAATAAGAGAAGATTAATATTGGAGAATAATAATAGGTCCAACTTCCCTAGTAGCACACATTATTTAAGGGTATCGAGAAGAAACTTTTTTTTATTTTAATATGTTAGGAAGGAAAAAATTGCCTATGGTGGCATAGGGCACCTGTTATTTTTTTCAGAATTTTCGGATTACGTGTTTAGGTGCCAACCAAACTTGGCCCTAAAGATTTCCCATGTTATCCTGTGGAGCGCGCAATACGGGTAAGCCCGAAAACACGTCTCTACTCATTCCCATTCTAATCACACAGCGAATGTCTTAATCTAGTTATGGGCCTCATACGGTGTAAACGCCCCAAAAAAACTCCAATAGCAGCCTAAATCTATATGTTATGTTGATTATATGAGTAAGAAAATCTCGTTTTCTCATTTAGATTTAGGGTGTTTTAGAGGGTTTTTTTGTAACATACACCATTATAAGCTTCATAACTAGGGTGAAGAAATTCGCTGTTTGATTAGAATGGAAATGAAGGGCGAAACTTCTTTTTTCGGGCTTACCTGTGTTGTGAGCTCCATAGGATAACATATGAAAATTTCGGGGACAAGTTGGCACTTCACAGATGCCCTATGCCACCTTAGACAAATTTTCCGCACTAACGCATAATCAAAATGCAAAAACAAGGTAAGCGTTTATTAAAGATATTTTCCCTAACAAGAATCTAATATTTAAACTAAAACTAAACTCATTGGCGCAACAGCCCTAGTGGGCCAAGGCCTACGATGCCCATCTTCGTTTTCGTGACCGTGGGGCCCTGGGGTGCAAGGTGTTAGGCATGTGTCCCGGTTAGGTGGTCATTCTAACGCGAGACCCCCAGTAGCAAGCTTGGTCCTCATTTTATCGACCCACTGAAGGGATGAAAGGCTGAATCTAATATTTAACTCTGTTGTTTTTCATCGATTTCCAAAAGAAATGTTTTGATCTATTGCTTTTGTGCACCATTTCATCAAATAAAGAGATGCTTTGAGTTATACTCTGTTAACATGTAAGCAATTATCTCCCTAGTGATTCAAAATATAAAATGTAAATAAATGAAAAATATAAAATTGATTAACATTTTGGAAACATCCCCCACCCTACAAATTGATTAACATTTTGGAAACATCCACCTACAAATTGATTCATATCTTTATGGTTCCCTCAAAAATGAAGCTCTCAACTAGCCTCAAAGTGGTCCATGAACACTAAAAAAAGTATCATCTTCTGTTTTCAACGTAATCAACTCATTTCTAGCCATGCTCTCTCTAGGAAAGCAATATCCTATTTGTGCGTTCCTCTCGTATATCCCTGAAAGTATTTCTTCCAAGTCAGTTGTATTCAACTCCAAATTCATCGTTCGAAATAAACCCTCGACATTCGAAATCGTGGCTATCGACTAGCAAATAGTCTTCTTTGTTCGAATGCTGGTCGTTTCGTTCGATGGAAGATTTTCATTTTTGTAGAATTCTTTATTTATGTCCCGTGATCAAAAACTTGTAGGGAAAACAGAGGATCGTCTTTGCTGATTGTTCCTTGGGATGAATGAATATTTTCGTTCCCTCAGTTTTATTCGATTTTCATATGCTAATATTTGCGATAGTTTCAAAAATATATTTCCAGTTAGTTTTTCATAATATTGATGGCAATATTCGTACTCAAGTTTTCTCTATATCTCCTGAAGTTTTCTATTTATTTTTAGGTAGGTGGCCTAATAATATTAATCAAAGATTATTATTATTATTATTATTATTATTATCATCATCATCATCATCATCATCATCATCATCATCATCATCATCATCATCATCATCATCATCATCATCATCATCATCATCATTATTATTATTATTATTATTATTACTATTATTATTATTATTATTATTACTATTACTATTACTATTACTATTATTATTACTATTACTATTACTATTACTATTATTATTACTATTACTATTATTATTATTATTGTTATTATTGTTATTGTTATTGTTATTAAACCCTATGAAACTATTTCAAAGCAAAATCCTTGAGAGGCACTTTTGAAAAACCCTGTGCATAGAAGGTCTTTTGAAAGTGACGTTATACCTTCTTACCACAAGCCACAGTTTTAACTCTTTATCTACTGCATTATGATTTTATGCAATATTTTTCGTGAAAATAGTTTTTTGAGTCACTAAATTGAAAATTAAGGTGTATAAATAAATAAAATAATCATAATCATCTTTTGAAAATTCAATCCGCTGGAGCTAATTAATTAAATTGATACTTTTGAGTACTGTCAGTACACGGAGTGCTAAAATATTATCACGACACAAAAAAAACAATAGATTTATTATCATAGTTTTTAAGTCTTAAAAAATAATACACTTTCCTTTTGACTAACTACTTTTGAGGGAACAAAAATGACCACAGTGAGAATCCGATCAAAATGGCAGCTTTAAGCACAACTTCAGTTTAATCTGTTCGTATTTCCCGCTAAAATATTCATCATTGAACCCGTTCCTGAGTGTTCCTGCAAAGTATCGTCAGTATATTCGTAAGGATGGTTATTTCATGTAATTTTAAAGTTGCTGGGACTAAGAAGCTTTAGAAGGACTAGTTGCTGGGACGCCATTAGGAAGTACCGTCAGTAGATAATCGGTAAAAGTAATTCGCTATAAAATCTAGTTTTCGTATACTGCACCATATGTCATAGTCATAAACATTTGACATGACGTAATAATTGTGTTTTAAATAAAATTTCATATAATTTTACTTCAATATTTATAAATATATAGTGCTGTCCTTTAAAAAAACCCACTTTTCATATTTCTTTCATTAAAAGATTAAAAAATATGATAATTAAATCGAACAAAATTGTGTTGTAACGGCTCACCCTCCACTACATTTTAGTGCTTAGTATTTTTAATTCCAACTCTCCGTTACAAATTGGCAAACGATTAAGTAAAAAAGGAGAATTTCACCATTTATTGCTGGTTAAGCGGACAATAGGTGTAAACTCTCAACTCTCAAGCGTCACCTCCAACCGTGGACCGGTTTCGTCCTTGTTAGGACTCATCAGCACGGTATTGGATGGTAGCGCAAGAGAGAGGGCAAGTACTAGTCTAACCGACTATCACTGAAAAAGTGGTGACCATTGATTAGTCCTCCACTCATCTGCATCACTAAAGGACGAAACCGGTCCACGGTTGGAGGTGACGCTTGAGAGTTGAGAGTTTACACCGATTGTCCGCTTAACCAGCAATAAATGGTGAAATTCTCCTTTCATTTACCTTGCCTTTCTGGAATTAAATCTGTCCTAGGAATACCATTGTCATTCCTAGCAGATGAGTGGAGGACTAATCAATGGTCACCACTTTTTCAGTTATAGTCGGCTAGACTAGTACTTGCCCTCCTCTTTCTTGCGTTACCATCCTATACCGTGCTGATGAGTCCTAACAAGGACGAAACCGGTCCACGGTTGGAGGTGACAGTTGAGAGTTTACACCGATTAAGTAAGAATCCTAAAAAAAAGTCCATGTACCCTAAAATACCCACTCTTGAAAATACTCAAAAATTAAGAAAAAATATGATTGAAAGGTTTATTTTGATAGAAAAGATAATGATTAAGATAATTAAAACCAAATTTGTTAGAATGTATTTCTAAAAAATTAAATTTGTGAAAAGTTTTTCTACTCAAGAATTTTGCCTTCAAAACAACAATAGCGTTTTTATTGTTGGATTTTAAAAAACGACCTATTAAATACAAATAATTAATAAAATTTTTATAAAAAAGCTTAAAAACGGTAATTGGCCTGATATTTTGTTTTAAACCCCCAACTATTAACTTTCAAAACCAATTTTCGAGTAAAACTCGGAAAAATGCTATATTTTCATGGAAAATGGCTGTTTTTGGTATCATTGAGTTTTTATCAAAAATACTAAAAAAACATCGAGAATTACTGAAACAACTATTCCATTTGAGTAATTAGTTGTATATCATGAATATTATTTAATATTTTGCAAATTTTTTTTATTTATTTTATCATTTATTACAAAAGGAAAAGTTGGTTTTTTAGGCACCCTATGGGTTTTTTTCACCTCTCATTTCAAAGACTGTCGTAAGGTCCCTAATTGTCGGACTGAGCTGAAATTTTAGTATTTTATTCTCATAACAACGGGATAACACAAAATCACGTGAAAAATGCTTTAAAGTCCTTATAACATGTATTTTTACAGCATCAAAATCTGCATAACTAAATCATATTTTTATCCCAAAATCGACATTTTCTATTTATTCAAAAAACTAAGTAAATAAACGGTTCTTTGACTTGCTTTTACGTTCCGGCCACTCTTAATGGCATACAAAGACAGGGCACATGAGAATTTAAAATTATTTCAATTATTTATTTAAAATATCTCGATGGGTTTTTATTAGGGTACAATTTGGAGTGGTTTTTTTAAAGGACAGCACTATACATAAAATTTAAATTTAATTACCGGTGACTCTTTTTTCAAATCCCATTTCAGGTATAGCTTTTTTTTGTTGTAGTCACAGCGTTAAGAGCCTAATTCAGAATGAAACAAAACACGTAAAAGAAACGAGAACGTTACGAAAACGGAGGATTTGACAACTCACTCACTCACTTTGACAACTCACTTTGGTAACTCAGGAGCTCTCGTTCCGTGTTTCGAATTTGTGCGAATTGCTTTTACACTTTTTGTGGTTAGTTAAAATATTCCACAAGCACTAGACAAAGCTGATTATTATCAAAAATGTGTAAGACGTATGAGTAGTATTACGCTTGTTTTGAGTACTTTGGACACTAATATCAAAGAAGAATATGTTTTTTGAATTTTGGATGATGAAAATACCGTTCAAATACTTTTATGAAACCAGGGTTTGAATTTAATGATCACGCTTGATCAGCAAAACTTTCTAAAATGATTAAATATTGAGTAAATGATAAAAATTGGGCCTGGGGCCTTACTTAGATGCATCCGTAATTTTTCCGGGGTGAAATTTTGGTTTGAGGCATTAAACTGGTTTACTCTACTTTTTTATTTCGATAAATATAACTGAAACAGCACCAAAATGTAACATTTACACCTCGCCAAATCGGCCAATCTAACTAATTTTGGATAACTATGTTGAAAGTTTTCCCCCCTGCTAGCAAGATACGCCTGTAGAACGTGATCCACCATTTTTTAGACATTATGCAGAAATGGCAACTTACGGTGTACGGTAAGTTAGTTATACAGGTGTACAGTTATTTCTTGAAAAAAATGTTATCCTAATGCACTGCATCTTTTTCTAAAGAGACACATATCATCATGGTTTGAAATTGATAATTATGGAAATAGAGAAACTCGAATCAGATAGTAAAAATTATTTTGCCACTTTTAAAAATCAGCCAGCCTAATCCATAGCCTTCGAGAGCGAGGAGGCCGTGACAGAAGAATGATGAGTCATCCCTTCCGTCCAAAGCTATCATTGCGTTCCCATGGACGCGTCGATTTTGGAGGGGAAAATCGCTATAAATCATAAACAAATGATCGGAAAAAGAAAAAAAGACCTGTGTGTGATGTAGGAAACGAATACTAATGATTCTGAATGAAAATGTTTACATTACCGGGGAAATATTTTGATAGATGGAATTTTAAAAAAATCTTGCTCAGAGTACGATCGACTTTCACAACCTTTATTCGATTAGATTCGGCATAATTTCAGTTAAATTACTTCTTGTATTATAAAATGAAAATTTTTGGTTAGATTGTATTTGTTTTTGAGTCATTCAAACCAATATTAACATTCAAAAATTTGCTGTTAAGAAGTTTAGACTCGAAACTAGCTCCTTCGGGGTATTAAAAAAATTTTTTTTAAATTTCCAAAAATCATGTTCTTATTTTATTTACTAAATCATGTCACATCTTTAATATTTTTAATCCTTACAGAAATATTAACCCGCGCCTTGTAGCTTTAAGATTTAAATATCCAGACAGTATTCAAAATCAGCTGCTCTCTGTCTAGTATACTATACTATCTGTATCTCCCTTAGGGTTTACAACCCTATCCTCTAATATGTGAATTATCTAATATTTGAAATGGTTAAATATGGTTTCCATTTTCAGTCTATAAAATATACTTATTTATAAACTTTTAAAAGGTAAAACGTGAAACGCAAACAACTGTATAAGTAAATTATAAATAGATGTATGGGATACAATATTGGGTAAAATAATTACTGAAAAGCTTAACTTTACCAGAACATACTTGACTTACTGTGTCTCAAACGACAGAACCTTCGGAAGGAGCAAAATTGGATCTCAGAATTTTCCTGATCCATAACTTCCTTCAACCCGTCTTTGGGAAAATTAAAAACCCTCACATTACTTGCTTCTTTGGTGTAGTTGCTCTTAAGGTGGAAACAAATTGAAGCCGAGCGGCGTAAGCGAACAGCCACGAACACGCTCTGCGCACGCGCATTTCGTAGGCGCTAAGAGCGGCGCTTGCGCAGAGCGTGTTCGCGGCTGTTCGCTTACAGCGCTCGGCTCTAATTTGTTTCCACCTTTACATCCAGGCACACAGCAATGCTTAGGCATAGTCAAAATATGGGTGTGAAAAGAGCCCGGGAAAGACGAGAAAAGCGCATTTCAAACCCAGGTATAGAGGATCTTGTCAGTCAGGCCTCCTTACGCACTCCCATGACTCGCTTTAAAATATCTTATTTTATTCACGCACCACGTTATAATACATGTATGTATAACGCAGTTTAATAATAAGAGATCGAACGGTCTTGACGGGAATTCAATATTGAATTCCACTTATTAAATACATAAATTAAACTTTTTTACTGGTGATTAATTTTAAATACTTTTTTCAGGTATAGCTTTTCCGTTATTGCAGCCATAGCAAAAAATACAGACCGACCGCCGCGCCGTGAGAAACACTTTTGACGTTATACAATATTTAGATCCGATTCTTATAGGAGGGTTATTCCCCTCACTTTCAGGGGTCATGGTAATCAATAAACGCTGAAAAATGTTTTGTTAAACCTCTGGGATTATCGTTTAGACTTGAACTTCTTTTCAAACATTTGTTTTTCTGTAAAAGTTTTACTCGTGGACTATAGGTTTTCCTCTCGTATATCGTTGAAAGTATTTCTTTCAAGTCATTTCAGTATTCAACTCAAAATTCATCGTTAGACAGTAACCCTCGCTCGACGTTCGTAAAACGCGGCTATCGACCAGTAAACAGTCTTCTTTATGCAAAATCCAATCGTTTCGTACGATGGAAGATTTTCTTTGTTGTGTGAACCCGTTTTTAATGTTCCGTGGTCAGTATTTTCGTTTTCTCCCCAGTTTTGTTCCATTTTGACAGGCTAATATTCACGATATTTTCATAATTATTTTTTTCATAATATTGGCTCCTATATTATTATTCACTGTAGTTAATAAATTATTTTTTTATTTCACCCTTAGGGTTGCTCTAAGTCATCTAAATGTATTTTAAAGGGTCACTAACCCAGGGGTTGACCTTATTTTCATGACCCTAGGACTAGGAGACTTTATTTCAAAACAAAAGCCAAAGGGACTTTTGAAACACAGTATAGAACTTCGCTTAAGGCGCAACATGACATAACTGCATTTTACCAACTTTATAGGAGACGAAAAAACTGTTTCGCTCTTAATAAAAAGAATGTGTGCATAATAGTTTGTAAACCTTCATTTTAAGCCTTTTTGACAAATTTTCATTTTTACATATTTGACATTACATAAGGATTGATGTATAACTAAAAATTGCCCAAGTGTGAGTTATGTCATGTTGCGCCTTAAGTGGCGAGAAGGTCATGTAATTATGACGTCATGCCTTCTACCCACCCACCAGTTTCCAAGTAACTCGCTAATGAGTTACCTGGAAACGTATTAATTGTCGTATTAACTAAACGTATTTGTTGATAAGTTATTAGTTTTTTGTGTTTCCTGAAAATTTTTATCCGAAGGAGAAAGCATGGTTTGACTGTTTGCTCCTCGAATATCCCGCTATGAAATCTACACTTTCGATATACACCATGTCACTCGATGTGAATCTCGACGCGACGTTTTATATCATTCAGATGAGATGCCTCACAATAGTTAGCTCGATGTTTCAAAATTCATACATATAATTTTTACATAATTACTGGTGACTATTTTAAAATCATTTTTCTGGCTTAGTTTTTCCGTTAGCCACAGCTTAGGAGCTATATTCAGAATGACAAAACACGTAGAAAAAAACGAGAACGTTACGGAAAAGGCCTACTTTACATTTCCACGTGGGGATCAACCAGAAAAAGTTTGTGTCAAGTATAAGGCCTGGGGACAAACCACTAAACTGCATGTAGTTTACATGTGGTTTACATTGCTCGTTGAAGAGCATGATTCTGTTATGAAAACTTGCAAAATTCAATCGTATGCACTGTCAATCAACTGTATAGCTTTGTTAATCTAATTGCAATTTAAATATCAAATTAATTTTTTTAAATCATGGTTTCCTTAAGCATTTCTGTGTTGAGGGTAGAAAAAAATCAATTAAAACATGTTTTAAACGAAAAAAAATTCTAACCCTGCCTAAAAGCAATCACGCTCTGTTCCAGGCCCCCCGGACCCTCCCCAGAACTGCAGCCCCTTCAACGTGACCTCCCACTCATTCCGCGTGTAGTGCGCCGAGGGCGCTAGCGTCGGCCTTCGGGAGCACTTTCTGATGGAAGTCCTGGAGGCGAGAAGCCACCGCCTCAACACCAGTGGCGACGCCGCCGCCTTTGGCGCCAGGGACCTGCCGTCTGGTTCCGCCTGCGTCGTCGTGCTATACGCCCGCAACGCGAAAGGCAGATCCCAGCCCGTTCTGATCAGGGTGGAGACTGCACACTCTGGACTACGGAAAGGTGCAAGGGATTTTACTATTACTATAGGAGATGAAAATAAAATTGGCAGCCCAATACTAGTCCTTTCCCTTTGCATTTCAATTGCTTTGCCTTGGTGGCGAGCTCCCAGTTTTATTTACACGGACTGTAGTAGGGCTCTATTCTATAATAAATTACAACCTTTCCTGTCAGTGTGGTCAAAGATACACGTAAGATCACGCCAAACTTTCTAGCTACCTGATTGGTGAGTCAGGGATGATTCTTTTCGCCCATTAGGTAGGTATTTTTCTCCAACTAGGTAGTGGGGTGTGGGGTGTGATCTTGCTTTCACTTTCTAGCGACTTGATTGGCAAATAAGCGATGAATTTCGCTCGCGTGTCTTTATTACCAATTAAGTGGCTATAAATTTAGGGGTCATCTTACGTCACCCCGTGACGTCAATTAATAGGAAACGTTACCTAGTTTAAATATTTCTGAAGAACCCCAAACGAATGCCTTGAAATCGAACCCCCGAAAAAATCGAATCTTAGTTTTGGAATTAACTTAAAAGTTTCTGATTAATACTGATAGTTATCGACAATTGCGTTAGTCAATTAATTAATATTTTTATAGTCATATTACTCAAATAAATAATAGTTACTGATTATCTTCGATTTGTGACTGAGAAATTAAATATGATTTCCATTATTTTCCCTTCGTGATACATTATGGCCGCTTACAAATAATGAAACATTAATACCTGCAAACAGGAAGCCCAGTGGCGCAGTGGTAGTGCATCGCGCTACCACGCCACGGGTCCGGGGTTCAAATCCCGGGCTGGGCAGGGTCCACTCAGCCTTTCATCCCTTCTGTGGGTCGATAAACTGAGGACCAAGCATGCTTGGGAACTAAACACTGGGGGTCTCGCGTTGCGCTGACCACCTAACCGGGACATTTGCCTAGCACCCCAGGCCCCACGGTCACGAAAACGAAGATGGGCATCGTAGGCCTTGGCCCACTAGGGCTGTTGCGCCGATGGTTTAGTTAATACCTGCAAACTATCAGATCACAAGGCCAATTTTTTACCCCGGCCCCTCAAAAATAGTTTTTCCATATACAGCAAAAATATCTCAATTTTTGTGGTTTTTAATTTTATAAGGCTGAACGCTTTCGAAATTGAGTTAAAAACTTATACAAATATCACCTTTGAATGTCACTTTCCCAAGATCCTATGGGGAAAACATTCAATGGTATCTAATGGAGAAAAGTTCCCAAAGGATTAAAAGATTACTCAGACTAAGAAAAAAAGGCTCACATGTGTTTGCGGATAAGCGGTGGATTACAAGGTTATCAGAAGATGCAAACTGTAATAAAATAGGGGGAAATATTCAGTTCATTCTGTCATCATCACGGGTTACTTTCGAAATTGAGCATGGGACCCCATGTACAGGGTGTCCCATAAATAATGGGTCACACTTCTAGGGGGATAGTAGACACCTGGACGAGTCAGAATCACATAGGATTCGGGGGTCCCAGACCAAATCCCAGGGAGTTAAAAATGGAGCGACACCCCAAAAAAGTTATTGAAAAATTCAATTTTTAGAAGAACTGCTATTGGTAAAAATTTAATTATGGTCTCAAAAAATGTGGTTTAATATTATCTTTAAAATTATCTCAAAAGTATCCACCTTAAAATTTTTTTTATTATTAAAAAAGTTAAAAAACCACAAAAAAATTTGAAAATTCTGCCCAAACCTCATTTTGTATTTCGAAATCCTCTCTTTTGATTTTATAATCTGAAAGATCATAGTTGTAAACCCTTAGGTCCAAAGTTTCACGTAAAAATCATCAATATTAAACGCTTGAGATCCTGTTAAAGTTCGTTTTTTGCGTGCGCGAACTGGTTTCCTATAGCCGTTTCCAAAACGGCAGTTTGCGGAAGCAAAAAACGGACTTAAACCATGCTTTTACAGGCTCTCAAGCATTTAATATTGATGGTTTTTACTTGATACTTTGGACTTAAGGGTTTTCGACTATGATCTTTCAGATTATTAAATCAAAGGAAATGATTTCGAAATACAAAAGGAGGTTTTCGCAGAATTTTCACATTTTTTTGTGGTTTTTTAACTTTTTTCATAATAAAACAAATTTTAAAGTGGAGACTTTTGAAATAATTTTAAAGATAATATTAAACCACAATTTTTGGGACCATATTTAAATTTTTACCAATAGTAGTTCTTCTACAAATTGCATTTTTCAATAATTTTTTTGGGTGTCGCTCCATTTTTAACTCAACTCCCTGGGATTTGGTCTGGGACCCCCAAATCTTATGTGATTCTGACTGGTCTAGGTGTCTACTGTCCCCCCGGAAGTGTGACCTATTATTTATGGGACACCCTGTATAATACTAGCGTTAATTGTAAACGGATATATTTTTTTTAAATCCTCTGAGGACCAAATATTGTTTTACCCATAAAATTCTATTATTAAACAAAATAAGAACAAATAAGTTACAAATATTTTAACAACTAGGTATAACTATAAATATGAGCAGTACAGTTAATTAAGTTTCTTTCTGTCCTATAAATTATCGATAACTTTAAAATACTTTTATCCTATTTTTTGTTTATATTTTTATTTTTTATATATTTTTTAAAAGAATTATACTAAATTTTTCATATTCAAATGAAATTTTCCTTGATCAATAACTACCAATACGGGCTATCTAAAATTTTAACCAACTATTCCTTTTCTATGGGCACGGAATTTTTGCATTCCACTTTTCAACTTCCATTCCAAAGATAGTTAATGGCCAATGAAGTTTCCGATTTTTAAACCTTCTCTGTCGCTGTCGCATGTCATACGTTCAACGCAAAGTGGCCCATTTTTGTCAAAATTTTTATCTGAAAATGTATCTTTTCCATAGCATTTTGAATAAACATAAGGGTATTACCCTACGTATTCTATTAATGGTAGGAGATACTGTCGTACCTTCATACAAAAATCCCGATTTTATTTTTTATGACAGATAAATCCTATTTCAACTATTTAAAGTACCTTCTTTTTTCCTGATTAAAGACCAATTTTAATACATGTGCAAAATGAGTCATTAATTTAGTAGCGTTATATGATTCACTCAATATTTTCCCTTTAATATTTTTTAAAGTTGAAAAATACAGACTAGAAAATCATTTTAAATACTTTAATAGGGCTACCAAGCAGTGATTTTAATGCAAACACTCGAGTTACACCGTTGGCCACTTTTTAGTACATAATCGCTTTTTATTATCAATCGGATATTGATACCATGTATATTTGTATATCTTGGACAGATATGATCATATTAACTGGAATCGACTCCAGTTTACTTAACCCGAATTTTTCTTGAACTGGTAAGTAGTTATACCCTAACCGAACGGATTTTTTTTACAAATTATCATCTAGCAATTTATAAAGGGGCCTTTGAATGACTATTTATAAAGAGTTTCATTTAAATTTTGTATATCATTAGATTATTTTCCCTAGAAACACGTTTTAGATATTTCTCAAAAGGAAGCAATAAATTGAAATTGATAATTTTGAGAATAAAAAATAACAAAAAATTAAAAGTAACAAAATTAAAAGGAGAAATTTATGCCAAAGATATATTTTTCTGTTTATCATTATTTTTCATAATCCAAGTGGAAAGTAAGTTGAATTATTGAATATATTTTCTATCTAGAATAATAATTTCAATGCAAGAGTTTCAACAGTAGTTTATTTCAAAATGAAAATTCCATCACAAGAAAAATTAAACAAGGGCGATATTAACAAACAAAATAAAACTTTTCCTGAAATGTCAAAGCAATGGTGATAGTTCACTATTTTCTACAGTGTAGTCAAAATGGAACTTTTGAATACTGCTCTAAGAATCATTTTGAATAGTTTTCTGAAAATAATGTAATATTCTTTAAGGAGGCTCATATCTAGGGAGAAAAGAGAAAGTTTCTATTACTATAGGTATACAAATAACGAAATAACCATAAGCAGCAAAACAATTACTGTTTTGCTAATTACTCATTGAAACCCCCTTTTTGCATTGCATAAATACTATTTAAAAATTCGAATTTACTTATATTTTAATAATAAAAGAAACATTGATTGAGCTATCCCTCAAACGAATGGACTTCGTTGCCTAGATCAGGGGTTCCCAACCGGTGGTACGCGTACCACTGGTGGTACGCTGGAACGTTTCAGGTGGTACGCGTGAGTCAAAGCACTAGAAGAAAGTTTTTTCCATTTTACAGAAGATAGTTCCATGAAAGATTATTTTAAAGAGACATCTTAAAATTAACTTCTGGATCGGATGTAAAAACCGAGTACCCTTTGATCTTCCGGCAAGCTCTGCTATTTTTGATGCCATTTGTTACGAGTTACTTGTGTGAGAGTGGCTTTTCTGAACTCTTGTACATAAAAAATAAACATAGAAGCAGAGTAAGTGTTTAAGAGGACTTAAGAGTGAAGATAAGTTCCATTACTCCTAACGTTGATATTTTAATCACAGGCAAACAACAACAAATTTCGCATTAAAGACTACAAAAGTATATTTTGTTGAGTTTGTACTAATTTTTTATTTGTAGGTTTTTAGACCTATGGGTATAATAAATAAAACTGTAAAAAAATACCATTTTCATCTTTTTCTCCTTTATTATAAGCATGTTATAAATAAATAAACAAATATCTAACCATTAAATATGAAGTTTTCTCAGGAATTTAATTCAAAAAGCCTTTGAACACTTTTAGAAGAGTAAATATTATACGTTTATTAAAATATTTAGGCCTGGTGGTACGCCAAAATTTCTCAAAAAGTCAAGTGGTACGCAGGTGCAAAAAGGTTGGGAACCCCTGGCCTAGATAATGTTGAGAGGGATATGTGTGGTCCAGGAATTTGGGGTTCCTCCCCAAAAAGTATGAAACTTTTTATACATCTAAGATGAAAGGTGCCCCACATTTAGCTGTCACGGTTATAGACCCCTCATCCTCATACACTTCAGAATTAAAATATCAGTTAAAAAAGGTATACAGAGAAGCAGAAGAACTGATTTAATTATGCGAAAATAGCTCGCCTCAATTAATAAAAAGTGGGTAAAATTCAATTTTTTCGAAAGAAATTCAAAAGTTACTCTGGAGACGTCTCAAAACGTCTTCACTCGATTACCAAAAAAAAGGAGGAATGGCGGGAATTTCTCGGACAAATGTTATAATAAGAAACCTTCTTTGACACCAGGTGGCACTTCAATTAGTTGCATAATATTGCATAAGAAAAAATGAGAAAACGATTTTAATGCAGCGAAATCCCGAATCAACAAACTTCATGGGACCGTAAAATTTTCTCGTTGTATAACCGTGGTTGTAACGGTATTTCGATAATTCTAATAAAAACGGTTGGGGACATTCAGGGCTTTCGTAATAACGGGATTTCACGGTAGATAACGAAACTGTTGAAACCTGCCCCATCCTCAACGTTAAATACCCCCTCGTTAGGCTTACCATACGTCTGGGGTTACCCCGGACAGTCCGGGATTTTCGGAGCTATCCGGGGAAATGTCCTGGGACGCAAAAATGTCCAGGTTTTAATACATTTAAGATTTGCTAAACATTTTGGTTAAAAATCCAGACAAAGCTGTTTAAAATTGCGTTATTTTACAATTTCAAACATCCGTATTTATTGAGGGAACTTTTTGCAGTAAATTTTGTGATAAAATTAAGTCAATCAAGCAATTTTCAAAAAGCCGTAATGTGAAATGAAAAAATAAAATTTATATTTCTGCTTAATGCTTATTATTATTAGTTTGAATATTTTTATCCTAGTTTTTAATTTGAGGTGATTTCACATGGTACTTAAAGGTGTCCCAAAAGACTAACACATCTTAAAAATCAATAGTTAATAACTCAAAAACTAAAAAAGATAAAAACACGTGGGTTATTACTTCCTACTCCTGGGAGTCTTAGGTGTAGGATGCAACAAACTGCGTATTTATCTTTTTTAGTTTTTTAAGTTATTAGTAATTGATTTTTAAAAAGTGTCAGTCTTTTTTGGGACACCCTTTATGGGATACTTTCACCCGGAGAAGAAGACAATAATTGCCGTTGGTAAGAGAGCGTTGATTGGTTTGTCGATAAGACGTATTACCTAATTTGTGATATCCGGTCGCTGTGCAAACGTTCTGATAGGTAATTCACCTGCAATGGTGTTTCCCTGCAATGGTGTTTTCCCTACGACATGTGACCCCTGACGTCAGATGAAAGTTTCCCATTTAAGGACGACTTTAAAATAATGAAAATAAGTAACTTTTTCTTTCATATTTTGTTCATTTGAACCGAATATAGTAAGAAATGCCCAGATTTTTCAAAAAATAATATTCAGGATTTAAAAATAGCCGAACTAGTACTTTTTATGTCTGAATGGTCGGAACCCTTTGATTTCAGCACTTTAGCTAACTTTCAGGTTAAAATAGTTTTATTTATATCTCCCAGTCTGGAACATAGGGACTTTTTTTTACCTGCCAGTTTTATATTTTCTCAACTTTCGTTTTTTATACCTTTGGTTAATTTTTTTGCCTTCCGAAACTTTTTCCCTTATTTGAATTCTAGGTTCTTGTTAGTCATTCTCTATCAAAAAGTCATCATAATTACAATATTCATCTTTATGGCTCCAGATTTCACATATTCTCCAAAGAAAATGTTGAAGATTACTCATCAACTCGATAAAAACAAGGTATTGGCCCATTCAAAATAGGCTAAATAGTGATATTTTATTTTATTTTTTTACTTCTGTAAGTTTCCATAAAACCCTTTCAAGGAAAATAAATGAATCCACAGAAATGATTTAGTATGAGATTGAACCAATAAATGTGTAATGTAGGTAAAAATCTAAAATCTATTAAAAAAACCACTAAAATTATGATCCAAGGGAAACATTTCATCATGCTAAAGTATCAATAAGATCTACATTTATGATAAGAACTAAAAAAAGCATTAAAAATAATTAATTTACAGAAACTTCTTATGAGTAATTCGTAAAGGTTTAGACCACACATCGGACGATTGGCAACAAAAGTTGCCAGTGGAAGAAAACTCTTGCTATTGGCAATTTGAATACCCTCATTCCAACTGTAATTGGTAATAATATTTAGAATGGATCTTGTGAATATGCTGCAATAGAAACAAAGTCACAAAAATAACCAAAACATTAGATTATTTTGGCATTTTCCAAATGATCTCCCAGCTATCTCCAAAATGTAGTGAAACGCTCTCATTCTAACAGCGATTTTACCACCAAAACGGCATGGAAGGTATAAATTTCTATTTTTATCTGAATAAATACATTCTTTAGAAGCTGTTATCATGCATTTAAACTTTTAATGTCCTCTATTAGAGTGAGTAAAAAATGAAATGTCCCTTGGCAACTTTTCTTACCAACCGTCCTTAATGGGTTAAGAAATTTCAAAAATTTGTCCGGGGTTTGAACCGAGAAAGGTAAGCCGGGTTCCGTTCAAAATCCGACAGTCAGAATCCCGATAGATCAGGTTCCCGACGCTGAAATCCCGACTGGGTCACAGGGTCAGAATCCTGACACAGGTTAAAGCTCTAATTTAGTAAAAAAAAACTTTTAAAAAATGTTGCTTAAATCTGATGTTTAAGTTCTTTAGTAGATAAAAAGGTGAAGTTTTTCTCAAATTAAATAACCCAATAAAATCTCTAAAAAGCTTGATGAGCTGTCGGAATTGTGACTTGTCGGGCATTTTCCCCGTCGGGATTTTAACCCGGTCGGGATTCTGAACCCTCATATATCACCATCACGTGGTTCGGGAAGAGGACCTATTTTTAATAAAAAGCACTTAAGGGGGCATCCATAAATTACGTGAGGTCAAAAAAGGGGGGGAGGGGTTTGGAAAAATCTCACCAAATCTCACCAAGGGGGGAGGGGGGGTCGGTGAAAAACTCACGTCAACTTTTTAAGTTCGAAATTAAACGATTTTTTTAAGTTTGAGAAAGGAATAATACCCACAGATAAGACACTGGTGGTGATTTTTAGGCGGAATAATGTTCTTTTCCTCAAAATGCAAACGAATTGGATAGAAAATTATTTTTAAAGGTTGTAGGTAAATCTCACTTGGGGGGAGGGGGGGTCCAGCAAAATCTCACTAAATCTCACCAAGGGGGGAGGGGGGGTCCAGATTTTGGAAAAAACACCTCACGTAATTTATGGATGACCCCTAACAGAATTCTTGATATTAAGCAAATCGCAAAGTTTACATTTATAACTTGTACTGAATTACCGGTGACTAAACTCAAATCCCTCTTGTCTTCGGAGGCATCAGAGGGTCCACTGTGCGCTCTTCATGCGATGGATCCGAGCTTTCTTCTCCCTCAAGAGTGACCAGCGGCGAAAGGGGTACTTGCACATCATTACAAGCGTCTCGAAGAAGTCGAAGACCGCCACCAGCGATATCCCCAGCCACATGCCCACGTAGCCGCCCAGGTAGCTGAAGGTCTCAATTATCTAAAGAAGAGAATGGATAAGGCATTTATACAGGGTTAGGGTGTCCCTTATAGAAGTGGTCCCCAACCTTTTTACCACCACGGACCGGTCAACGTTTGATAATTTTACCGCGGCCCGCTGTGGGGGGGCGTTGATTGTTTACATTCTAGATTATTTTGATTTATTAATTTAAATTTAATTGTATTTAAACATGCTTTCAAAGTAAAATATAGTTACACCAAAAAATAAATGTTAACTGATTTATAATTCATTTAATTTGGAGTATAAACATAAGAATTTAAATTCATTTTCAATGAAATGGTCGGCCGGCGGCCCGGTACCATTTGATCCACGGACCGGCACTGGTCCGCGGACCGGGGGTTGGAGACCGCTGCCTTATAGGACCGAAATTTTTTTTGCAAATTGAAAAACGGTTACCATCCTCTATTTTTTTATAAACGCTTTGAACTATTAAGGTTTAAAAATTTATCCCTCTGTGATAAAATTAACGCGTGCAAAATCTCAATTGAAGATAGTCATTGGTCAATGTGTCTCTTTTTGTATACGACAGAATTTTTTTATCTTTGCGAAATTGAAAAGAGATACCAGCTCCTTTTTTTATAAATGCCTTGACCTATTCAGGTATACAATTTCATCCCTCTACGAAAATATTAATCCGTGCCGAATTGAAGATGATCAAGCAAGCTAAATTACCGGCAATTGCCTGCTACTTTTTTTTCCTACTTTTTTCAGGCTTTTTTAATATTTTTTTATACTTTTGGCCATTGAAATGGCCATTATTCGGTCTGAAATGTCATCTACTGTTTTTAAAAGAAATTAGCGAAGTGAAGGTAAACCAATTTATTTAGTTGGCGATTCTAGTCACCCTATTACTGAATCTAAGTTACCAAGTAATTGACAAATTTTTGCGGTGGTGTTTTTAACATTCGTGAAGGTAAACTTTAGCGGTAGACGACAATTCAGACCGAATAATATTACATTTCTTTGGTCAAAAATATAGGGGAAAGTCGCCCAATATGGGACACACTTTTTCGAATCGAATTTATTTTTACCTGAAAAATGCTATAATAAAACTTTAAGTGACCTTATACAAATTTTTCAATACTAATTCGAAATCCAGGTTGTTTTTTATGAAAAAATTAATTAATTATACAAAAACTGCATTTTAATTAAAATTCAAAAGTTGCCTAATATGCGATACGGGTCGCCTAATATGCGACACTAGGTGTTCCCAATATGAGATAGTCTCATTTTGGGAATAAGCATCAAAATGGGAACAAACTATCTTCCTAATATGAATAGTTTATTGTGCAAAATATACAAAGCAGCTACTTTTTAGCACAAAATCACTAAATAGAGTGATCCTGTCACACTTAAAATTAAGCAAAGAAGGGATTTTTCCCACAAAAAATAACAATAAATTGACTTTTACTAAAATTAATTAATTGTTTATAAAGCAAAACTTGCAAAACAAATAATTGTTTTGAATATGTCCACAATCTTTATGGTGCCATAGAAAACATTTCTGGCAAATAGCCCATTTCTCCAGATGGGAGTCTTCAGACAACCGCAAAAAGCAGTTAGGACATTCTGGATCTGTTAATTTGGAAGAATCTGTAAGCGAGTTTCTAGACGCAGATGCAGTAGGTAATGTTGCTAATGTTATAGACTGGGAATAGGTGCCTGATTGAATAGGTGATTTTATAAATACCCCTGAAGTTCCAGGGGTGATTTTTGATGTGGTTGAATCTAAAAGTTTTTCATCATTGCTTGAAACTGGTTTTTCTTGTAATTTACTAAACTGAACTTTCTTGCGTCCTTCCTTCCTTTGTTTTTCAAGAATTTTTTCTGTTAGCGATTGTATGTAGCTAGATGAAGTCAGCAAAGCAGCTGAACCTGCTCGAGTAGAGGGAGGTTCATTCGTTCTTTGAGGAACAGGGATTATGTCTGATGGTCTTATCTTTGATGGTTGAGGGGATGTTTCTGAATTTGAATCATCAAAAATTTCTTCACTTTCGACAGCTATTTCAGCATCAAAGATACAGCGATCACAAGGGAAAAGCCCTGTTTTCTTAAAAGCGTTTACTGAGTTTTCCATTGTCGCAGCTTTGCTATATGCTATCGAAAATAATTTCATGATGTTATTTACCTTTACTACTTTTCCGGGGTTGTTCCTCAGGAAGGTTTCAATTTCCCTGGAATAGTAGGCCTTAAGGAGAAACATGAATCCTACTTCTAGAGGTTGAAGTCTGTGAGTTGTATGAGGGGGTAGGCAAACTAGAGATACGTGATTCTCTTTTGCCAACTCAATCACATTAATATTCCTAGAATGACTGTAATGTCCATCTAAAACTAAAACGACGGGATCAGTTTCAGTTGGTTTCGTGAAATTAATAAAATGCTTGAACCATTTCGTGAAAATCTCGTACTGGATCCATCCAGACGGGTGGCAAGCTGCTATGGAACCTGCAGGAGCTCTTCCATAAGGAAGTTAAGCAGGTTTTTCCTTGGGAATACAATTAGGGGAGGGATGTACAACCCTTGTGCATTCATGCAGGCTACGACTGTTATTAATTTCCCTTTCTCTGCAGAAGTTAGGGTACTTATTTGTTTTTGCCCTTTTAAACCTATCACTTTGTTTTTTTTGTTGTACGACCGTAAGCCCGGTTTCATCTACATTGAAGAAACGGTGTGGAAAGAAATTAATTTTCTCTAGTTCAGGCTCTAATAAATCAAAAAATGCATCTATCGATTTTTTATTGAATCCCTTTACTCTTGAGTAAGACAAACCCTCTGGCTTTCTCAAAGACAAAGAGGGGTGTCGCTTTAAAAACTTACGAAGCCATTTTTTTCCAGCTGACTCTTTTTCTTCATTGAATGGGTGAGGAATTTTATTTCTTACTGCCAACTGGTAGGCAATACGTTTTATGTCGGTAATTCTTAATCCAAAATAATGGTCGGACATATTTATGCAATATTTGGCAAGATCATCTTCCAACTCCTTTGAAAAAACCGGCTTTCTTCCAAGTTTAGATTTCATAAGATCTTCAATGGATCTTCCGTCCTTGATGTATCATTCAAGGGTTCTCTTAGGCACCTTAAACTCTTTCGATGCTTTAAGATACCCCATCTGTTTTTCTTTCACAGCCTTAAAAGCCTTTTTCATATCTTCCGGAGACCACTTCTTTCGAAGTATTGGAGACATCTTTAAAAAAAATATTACTAATTATAATTTGAGTAATTGCAAAGGAAACTCTTCTCTACAAATAATTCAGTAAATTGATGAACAGATATAGTATTTTTATGGATACTTGAATTATCAATCAATCAAACTTTATTTAACAACAAAAAGAAAATACAAATTGAATACAAAAAATATGTGATATGCTAAGGGGAAATAAAAATAGAAAATTATAGAAGGAAAATATTCATTTAGGTCTTAAAATTACCATTCATACACTGATAACAAAAGTTAAATAAGGCTTTCTGCATTTTTGATAGATTTTTAAACCAAACAAGGACGGATATCATTGGAAACCGACTGGGACTGATTTTAATTTGATCAGAGAGTCGTTGTTTTACAATACAATTACATACTTTCCTTCTGATCCTAATAAGACACTAATTCCTTGCAGTAAACAAATCAAGAATGTCTAACAGGAATTTAAGGTAAATCTCAAAAATGAGTTCTCAATATGAGGTATCCCATTTTAGGAACCTTGAGGGTATCCCATATTAGGATTTACCTCTTTTTTGACAAATCTGCCAAAAAATAATTAATGGGCCGAAAAATTTAAAAAAAGATGCATGAATATTAAAATTTGGATCATTCTGAAAAGAAACAAACAAAAAATTTTAACAAACAACTTACCGTTTTTGCTGTACAGGTCTCCAAAACTCCTCCTAAAAGTTTTCCATGCTCTTCAAAGTTATTTGATGCTCGTGAGGAGGGAGTTAAGTCCTTACCTTTCTAATTTTAATTGTGGTTACGATTAATTAATCTAAATAATTAAGAAATGCCACCCACGGATCGTGACACTTCCGGATTTTAAAGATAAGGGGGTGCGTCATATTAGGCACCTATCCCACATTGGGCGACTTTCCCCTATACAAAAAGCCTGAAAAAGTTCGTTCTCGTATTTTAGAAAAGACTCGTTTAGACTCGTTTTTTGAAATCAATATAAAAATGCAAAAAATAATCAAATGAAAGAAATAATTAAGACCTATTGAAAAATTGAAAGCTTAAAAAAAGGCAGACCAAGTGCGAGTCATCTCCGACTAGCCAATTAGTTAGCTAGAAAGTCTGACCTCTTCTTACATATAAACCCGTGACGTCGCTGACAGGGAACGTTGTAATATAGTTGTAATCTAGTAGAGTGAAAATTGATTTCTTTAAATAAAACTATAAACAATATTTACTTGGTATTTTGGACTGTAACTGTATATGGTAGTCTCCATTCCATCAAAGTTTAGAGAAATCCAAGCGACTTGCCTATAAAAAAGAACTCATTTAATACACAGGGTGTTTCAAAATTGCGTTGCACGGCTTTTATTCGAAACCAGCGCCTCCTAGGGTCATGGAAGTAAGGTCTACCCCTAGGTAAGTGACCCTGGAGAATCCATTGAGATGACTTACAGCGCCCCTAGCTGCGAAATTAAAAAGTTAAAAAAATTAATTTAAAAACTAAAGGAGATAGAGCAAACACCTCAGTGAGAGTATTGTTGCCAACGTCAAGAAAAACTCATTGAAAAAAATTTGATCAAAATATCTTGGATATTCGTGGAGATATTAGCATGTGAAAATAGCACTTTTTCGGGGGTCAAAAAGGAAAAAGTTCGCATATTTGCAAATATTTCAGTGTTATTGTGTAGTTTTGTGTTTTTTTAGTTGAAAGAACACAAAATTTTATCAAAAAATCAAAAAAATTTGCAATTATGCGAACTTTTTACTTTTTGACCCCCGAAAAAGTGCTATTTTCACATGCTAATATCTCCGCGAATATTCAAGATATTTTGATCAAATTTTTTTCAATGAGTTCTTCTTGACGTTGGCAACAATACTCTCACTGAGGTGTTTGCTCTATCTCCTTTAGTTTTTAAATTAATTTTTTTAACTTTTTAATTTCGCCGCTAGGGGCGCTGTAAGTCATCTCAATGGATTCTCCAGGGTCACTTACCTAGGGGTAGACCTTACTTCCATGACCCTAGGAGGTGCTGGTTCCGAATAAAAGCCGTGCAACGCAATTTTGAAACACCCTGTATAGCTCATTATAAGGCGGAACATGACAAAACTCAATTATTATCAATTTTGAGTTTAAATTAAATCAATCTATACTCAAATTTTGTCAACGGATCCCCTTAAATAAAAGATTTTGCAGTCGGGTGAATGAACACGGTGTTTTATTTTTCTTGTTGGGAACAGTATACAGGGTGTTTCAAAAAACCTGTAACGATAGGCTATTTCCTAAAATATTTCCCTAGACCCATACGTTCAATAGCGAATTTTCTTCAAATGAGGTGAAGAATTATATGAGACCAGTTTCAACTCCATGGGGGGTCTATTTTAGAAGAAGCAAAAAATAACTTTTTATACGGCCCCCGTAGATTGAAACCCACAGTAGAAAAAATTTTCTCTATTTACTCCTTAATAAGATAGAAAAAATTCTGTCTCGATATCTTCAAAATTCACTGATATATGCAGGTTTATATTTTTAAGGCCCGTCCGCAAGTTAAAAAGCGCGCCATTCTATTCAACAATAAAGCAGTGTTTGGCTAAATCGGAACTTATAGGTATTGATTCCTGGGTATCAAGTGTTTCTGGGAGTCGAACACTCGTGCTACGATTATTTTTCATGTACGTAGTTAATAGGTATGAAGGAGTACATACCTGATTATGGGGCTCCAAGAAATATTTTTTATAATCTTTTCGATAACTCAAGGTAATTTATAAATAAGTATTGAACTTAAGTTGCATAATAACATACGAAATAAAACATAATAACAAATCTGAACGCAAAATGAGAGCTGATGGGCCCCCCTCGGCATCGCTGATATGAGTAGCAATGACAGGTATCTGGATTAGCTTAGTTGAGCGAGCTCAACACCATGGCTTATTGGAGGAGTATTTCATGTAGTCCTTGATGTCAACTCAAAAAATCAAAGTTTTACGGTAGTTTGGTTTCTAAAATTTTCAAATGTAGTTTGTGGATGGCCCCTATTTTGCAGTAAAAGTATGTCACTCATAAGTTTGATAAAGTGGTGTAAGTCACGAATTTTAACTTTTAATATCTTGGTGAATTTTTAAGATATCGAGATGAAATTTTTGGTATCTGATTAAGCAATGGATGGAGAAAAGTTTTCTCACTGGGGGTTTCAATCTACAGGGGCCCGTATAAAAATTTATTTTCTGCATCTTCTAAAATAGACCCCCCATGGAGTTGAAACTGGTGTCATATAATTCTTCACCTCATTTGAAGAAAATCTTCTATTGGAAGTATGGGTCTAGGGAAAATATTTAAGGAAATAGCCTATCGTTACAGGTTTTTTGAAACACCCTGTATGGTAGAGGTTATGATTTTTTTTCAGATTTAAAATCCTGTGGTGGCAAATGAGGAGTATTGGTCTATAACTCTGGAAAAAAGTTTTATTTCCGAAAACTGTGAAAAAAGCTTGCTTACTTATCGAGATGTTTTGTAAGGCTAACGCACTGAAGGCTGTTAAGAAAATTTGGTACATTCGTATTAGCCCGTCCATTCGCCAACAGGGGCGATAAGTCGCCAAGTCTGGTAAACCCCGCAACACTACCGTTGATTCAGGTAACCCTGGAAAACGTAGCGAAATCGGGCTAGTTCCGATCGCTGGCGCAAGCGCGCGCAATTTAAATCGGTACGCCCATGGGTGAAATAATGTGTGCGCACCGCGCAGGTTGTTTTGAACGTAAATTCAACAATGTTTACAAGGTAAGAACGAAGACTGCATCTGAAAGGTAGGAGTCTAAATGCTTTCATGTCGTTCCACGGTGCACCATTTTGCCGAGCCCGAGTCTTTCAATGTTTTGCGTATGCACGCCGGTGGTAGGATCGACACAGGATCGCCGGTAGAAGGATCGACAGAGGATCGCCGGTGGTAGGATCGACAAAGGATCGTCGGTGGTAGGATCGACCATTTTGCAAGTAAGTTAGTGCAAGAAAAATTGTTTTTATGCTCTTACCGAGTGATATCCGTAGTTTTGGTACATCCAAGAATACTGATTCCCCTTTTTCTGAATCCTTTCTGTTTCTGATTCCCCCACAACGAGTTTGGTTATAGTTAGGGCAGGGGGGGTTTGGGGGGGCGGCAGCCCCCCCACCCAACCACATGAAACTTTTATTTTTTATTTTCTGATGTTATAAAGATGTTTCTGATAAAAAATGTGTTTTTCGGCGATTCTGATGAAATCCCGTATTTTGGCGCGTTTTGGCGAAGTTGGCGAAAACGATGGACGGGCTGTATCCGAAATTCGGATGAGGCGTATCAAAACGAGATGAAAAAATGGGGATTTTTGACTTAAATTTCCAAAAATTTTCTGGGGGGACCCCCAGACCCCCCTTTTCATAGTTGGAGCAGGGTAATTGACTACCTTTTCCATATTAAGATCATCAAGAAGATACAATTGGATTATGAAAATTCTTAGTCCCCCCAAATAAAATCCTATATCCACCCCAGCTTATATTTATGATTTTAAGTAAATAAAATGTTCTTTTTGACACATTTCATTTATGAGTGTTGATAAAATACTTTGTTCTAGTTTGCTGTTAACAAAGGGTTTCTTTGTTTCATGATTAAAAAAATTTAACATTTATTTATTTTAATATTAAGTTATTCATTCAGTGCGAAAAGAAATTAGTTTAATTCAAAACCTTAATTTTTTTTCTTTTATTTCGATATAATGATGTACCCCCCAAAAATAATTTCTAGCTACGCCACTGGCCCCCCCAAACCCTCCTGCCCTAACTTTAACCAAACTCGTTTTGGTGACAGTGACAGTGCAGTGACGATTCAGAAAAAGGGGGACTCGGTACTCTTTGATGTCGCACAAAACACGCAAATCACACAAAAAGAGCATTAAAATAGCCAATATGAATATAAATAGCATGATATCGATTCTATCTTGATTTTTTATCAATGTCCGCTCACAACACGCGACACCGACTATTTGGTAGCTGTATAATTTAAAATTTCCATGCTTGTCATTTATTACATCCATACTGTGATAAAATTTTGGATCTATGAATCACTTTATTAAAAGAGGACATCAAATCTATACCCCAGATCATAATATTGAACTAATTAACTAATTTTGTAGGCTTTTACAGCAAAATCGTTTTACTGTCCACAAAGTTACATCTAAACAACTATCTAATTGACTTCGAAGATTTCTAGATTAATATTTTGAATTGGCTGACCACTATTTTTGAATCTAGAGATTAAATTATTTATAAAAATAAGTATTTATACATCTGCCAACCAAAAGAGAGAGAAAAAAAAGAACTTTATAATAATTTTATGGGTTAGTATTTAATAAGGAAATGTTTTTTTCAACTAATATTCCCACTTTTATTACTAAATCCTTAATAAAATTAGAGTTAAGCTATAAAAATAGGCCTGAATACTTTGTTTATTGCATAAACCTGTCAAATGCAAAAGTTTCAATAATTTTAATGCAAAGAATAAAAATATTTTTTAAAAATCTTTTTGTCTGTAAAATATCCAAATGAGGTCTACTTTAAGAAAAAAAATACTCAATATCTTCATAAAAATGTAGTGATCTTCTATACACACAGTTCTTGCTTATCTCAAAACAAGAAAAGTGACTTTTAACATGTTTCTGAAATTAGTGATTCAATTGAGAAACGATTTCTATTCGGATCGTAGTCTTTTTTCAGGTATCACGTGGTCGGTGACGACTGTTGTTTTACTAGATCCTCGGTAGCCAGATATCCATGATTTTTGTTCTTTGTTCCAATTTTCATTCATATATCGCACAATAAAATCCCATACAAAATCGCAGAAAAACAGGTTTGACTATATAATAAGAAAAACAATTTTTTTTGAAGAAGAAGAATATTATTTTTTGGAGAAATTTCAATTGGGTGGGTAAAATTTTCTTTTAAAATTAAAAAAATACTTACTCCATATAATCTTTAGTATTGCAGTAGAACTGAAAAAATAAAATCAATCGATGAATTTAGTTGAGGATATATATGTTACGGGCAATATGATAAATTCAGGCATTATTAATAATGCCCGAAGTGGAGGAGGACAATTTATCACATTGCCCACCTCCACTCTGGGCACTATTAATAATGCCCAATTTATCACTTTGCCCGTAACATATAATAATAATCTTTAGTTCAATTTATGAAACACAAAACAAAAAATTTAAAATAATATTGGTTACTTAGGGGAATCACAATCTCCTCCAAGGAACCAAAAAAATATATACATTGAGTTGAACTGTTGAAATTAATATATATATATATATATATATATATCGTTAATGAGATATAAAATATTACAAAAGAAAAATACATAGTACAATCGCAGAAAAAAAGTGAGACAGTTCGCATTCTGAGCGAACTACTGGGGTTAGGAGGATAATTTTTGTGTCATTTTTCATGATTTAACTTCTTGAAAATAAAATATAGTTTATGTGTTTAGGGGGCCGTCTACATATTAAACGTGCATACTTTCGTTTTTCCTATGGGCGACATCCAAGATTATTCCCGATTCTAAAAGAGCACCCTCTAAAATCCCCAAAAACCAAATTTTGTGATGAATGTCCCACAAACAAAGCCAGGAGGGGGGTTGAAGTTCGTTGAAATCTCGTTTTTTATAGATTTTGATCCTTACAACCATTAACCCCGCGCACACTGTAGGAAATTTCAATTAGAAATATTTGCACCAATCTCATATCGCCAAAGACTTACAGCTGATGAAAATTACAGTAACCTTACGGCAACCATAATCTACTCACTGAAATCAACAAACACATTTATTATTGAAAACTTGCTGAAATTAGCCGTGTGGCCTAACGGTTAGTGTGCCTGGTCGCAAACCTATAGAGCCAAGTTCGAACCGCATAGCTTCCGTGTTCTCGTTTAGCTTTTGGAAGTTTGTGTATGCCTCAAACTTAAACTACCGATAAAGTTAGAATTAATACGTTCTTATTTTTTACACTATTAATTTCAGTAAAAGGGAAAATTAACCTATTTTTGTGCATGCAATATTTTTTATTTGTTTTTAAATTTCGATGATATTTTCAAATACAAGTATACAAATTAAAAATCTTTAAAATTACAATTTTTTCAGATGAAATAATTCCGAAACAATACTTTTTACAATTTTACATTATTCGACTAAAAATGTTTTTGAATTACATGAATATAGTTTCAAAAAAGAGTATTCGATATAAAGATTTGTTCGTTACAGATTTCATAAAGATATTTGTGGTTTTAAAAACATTTGTATTACTAAAAACAATATCTCTGTTAGAAGACCATCTGAAATATTTCAAGTCCCTCGTGTACACAAAGAAATTTTTCGTAAGCACTTCTTTTATCTTGCCCCCAAACTATATAATAGTCTACCTTACAATCTTCAAAGTATTCCATATGTTACCACTTTTAAACGATCACTACATAATTTTTTAAATGAAATAGATAACTTAGATGTATTTTTTTCATTATAGAGAAGCAATAGTAATTATATAACGCCTTGCTGTGCCTGTTTTACTTCGTATGTTTTATGTTATTGATTTATTATTTTATGCTTTTATATTATATTATTGCTTTTATATTATTTGTGTAATATAATGTTTTTTAATAATTTAATTTTTGTTCCATATTAATTATATTATACTCATTTTTTACTGTCACCTAAACAAGATATTTTTCTTCTTTGTGACAAATAATATGTTTTCTTAAATTTTGTATTAAACCTGAAAAAAATTAAAAAAAAATAAAAAATATAAATATAATATCAAGAAAAGTCGTCACTTAATAAGGACGGTCTCATCTTACATCTATTGCTTATTAAAAGGAATTCAACGTTTTATCTTTGATATTAAATGTTATCAAGACATGAATCAATTTAACCATGACACAAATATTAACATGATGCACCCCAGGGCTAACATCTATTAACCTATACCAGCCTCTTACCCCTACAGTAGTATTAAGGAGGAAGGCAAGCAGGGTATTAGAACTACTAACGCAGCCAGTGGGCTCAAGGCTTGGAATGAAAGTTGGCTTACATAATTAACTAACAATAAATAAAATAGTGGTGGCTACAAAAGAAAAGATTACAACTGTAATAACAATTTAGCAACCACTTTTTAATTTAATGTTATTTCTTATTCGTATAGTCAATCAATTCTTGCATTCCACCTGGAATTGGGAGCACATCACATCAAGCCGCTGTTGTCACCAAACATATAGTTAACATCGTGGGTTCAGAAACTAATTTTGAAAATTTTATGGATGAGGCTAAATAGAAATTGGGACTTGAACAGGTTGAGTTTGTAAATATAACATTGATTAGTATGCTGATTTTTATTCAGGCTCAAGAAAAATAAGCATGCCAATTAACGTTAAAATTTTAAAACACAAACAGAAAAAATATCCAATACCTCTAAAATAGGAATTGGGCAACCCGAGCCAACCCCCCCAACCTTGCGGTTTATACGGTCATAGGGATATAGGGTCATAGGGATACCTCTAAAATAAATCTCCCACATCCCTTTCCAATCACCCCCCCCCATATATTCGGCAGTAAAATACGTTCTCAATTCTCCTTACCCTAAAAATACTCGCCCATGATTATAAAGACATATTCTTACTTTTTTTCTTTGTGGTACAAAATTTAAAAAAATGGCAAAAAATAAAATGAAATTTTTAAAAAATTATCATTGGCCACACGATGATGCATTTTCCCCTTAAACCTCCAATTGTTTAAAATATCAAGAAGCTTCAAATCGTCAGTACGATTAAAGTTAATTAATTTTAAATCATCAAATTTATTAACTTTGAAATTTAATGATTGACTAGTCAACATATTTCATATTTATATTTTGGTATCTTATTCATCAAGCGCATAGGTTCAGAAAATTCAATGTTTATCCTTAAATATTAATAAACTCTGTACCCAACCTTATGAAACATAACTCGTAATTAATTATTAAAAACACGACTGCAGAATCATTAAAATCAGTGTTTGAAAAATTTTCTATTCCTATATGTATAAGCAAATTTTAAACTTTGTAATTGCTTTAATTGTTTAAGATAAGTTTTTTAAGTGGAATTGAAAATTATTAGAAACATTCTTTAAATACTAATGCTAAAAATACCTCAAAAAATCAATTAAACTATCTGTATTTAAGTATTTTTATAGGAATATTTGAGCCGCAAAAGCCATATTTATTGTTTCATTAATTAGTTAAATTTCTAGCTCTTATCAGCAAAACCACTTTATAATTTAGCGTGATTATTTATTACCTTTATTAAGATTTGTATTACCTTTTTTCCGGAATGAAAAAAAATGTTATTTGTAAATAGTAATCCTCAATTAATTATTATTATTTGCAAATAAACGGCTATAAAATTGTATAAATTTGTATCAAAAGATTTAGATTTGAAAAAAGGATCAACCATCTATTCAGCTTTATGTTTGCTTGTATCCCTATCGGTTAACCTTTAACAATGAGACATGTGGAAAATGCGGGACAGAACCTGCAACCTAGCGATCACGAGCTTGTTACTCTACCAACCACGCTACTACTTTAGGGCATTCTAATTGGAAGAGGAAAATGCGCCAAAACATAGATAAATAGCCAAATCTGCTTTAACTTTGGTAGGAATTTTGGCAAAATACAGATAAGAAGCCAAATCTGCTTTAAGTTTCGTAGGAATTTAGCAAAATTGTTGCCAATCTTTCCTATTAGAAGTAAACTTCCCAAAATTTTCAAACCCCCCTCTTGGCTTGGTTTGTGAGCCAATCGACACAAAATTTGGTTTTGGGGGGTTTTAGAGGGTGCTCTTTCAGAATAGGGAATAATCTTTGATGTCGCCCTTAGGAAAAACGAAAGTGTGTGCTTCGTTTAATATGTAGACGGCCCCCTAAGAACATAAACTATATTTTATTTTCAAGAAGAAGTTAAATCATGAAAAATGACACAAAAATTATCATCCGACCCCAGTAGTTCACTCACAATGCGGTCTCACTTTTCTTAAAAATTAATTAGATTGACAAACAGCTAAGGCAAAAAAAATTTAATTACATTGTGGTTCCATTAAAAAAAAGTCATCCACATCATTAAGAGAGTGATAAAATTATGTAAAGATCGCTAAAGATATATGTTACCGGCAATGTGATAAATTGGGCATTATTAATAATGCCGGAAGTGGAGGAGCTAGGGCAATATGATAAATTCCATGGCATTTATCAATGAAATTTATCACTTTGCCCGCCTCCACTCTGGACATTATTAATAACGCCCAATTAATCACTTTGCCCGTAACATATACATCATTTTCCTATAATGAAAACAAAATTTACAACTTCTATTGGGCACAGCAAGAATATGGTGAATTAATCTCACACTAAAAATTTTATTAAAATATGATATTTTTGCCTCCGGATTGTCCTCAAGTAGAAATCTACATTTAATCCACAGAGTAAAGAGCTTACAGAGGGTCCAATTGGCAGTTTTCTTCTTAGGTACTTAATTTAATTCAATCTCGCAGATTGTAATTAACTTCACTAGCAGCCAAACAGAGAAAGCGAAATGCGAAAGTAATTTCTGATTGGATAGGGAACTTCTATCAAGCCGCATTTTAATTTCATCGGTGCTGCTATTTTCCCTCCAATCCCGATTTAAATTTGAGGGAGAGCTTCAGTGGGCAAATGACAGAGACGTAGCAGGAGTGACGTCGAACTATAGGAGGCGGTCCGAAGTACCAGAAGTGTCTATGGGAAAACCCATGTTAAAAATTTGCCATTAGCGTCTATGGAGATGAATCCTCTGTTAAGCTCTATACTCAGTGATTCAATCAAGATCACGTGAGACCAAAAAATATGATTATCAGTCCTTATTTCACCCACCAGAAGCAATCCAGGAGCCAGAATTTGCCATAGGAGAAGATTAAGCCAGCATCTATTACTTGCTGCCTCCCAAAAATATCATTCAAAAGTAGCACACATATAAATCATGCATTAGTTCTGTTATGCTCCTATCACAACAACTTTTTCATTGAGGTTTCTTTCATAAGTATTGACTGTGAACGTGTAGAGAGCTCTTTTATTAATTTATTAGTGGAATGTAATTAGTGGAATGTATTAGTTAACCATTTAAATTTTTGATAGGGTAAATTTTATTACATTCCCATCATTATGGATATTCTGCTTTGATTTTAGTCAATGAGAATTAATTTTGTTAGATGCCGTTGAGTAAAAACCATTTGCCATATAGAAAAAAAACGTTAAAAGAATTTGTGAAAATACTTACCGATTTCTTCGATCTTTCCTCTTTTCGAACTGTATAAGTCTCTTCACTGTAAAAAGAAACGAGAGTTAGGAAACATTCACACAGCTAACGCGTCTAAAAATCGTTTGATTCGATTCCGGAATCGATTCCTTAGGGCCAATATCGAAAAAGATGGATTGAACTTATATAATTCAATCACAAATCAAAGATAATTCGTAATTAGTATTAATTTAATTAATAACCAGCAAAATATTAATTAATTATAATGAAGCAGTGAAAAAATTGTTTGTTATATGTATTAGAAAATTAAGTAAGATTCCTAAGATTCGATTTCTGCTGGAATCGATTCCTTCAAAGGTTATATTCCGTTGTATCGAATCCAAGGCATTCGATTCCGGAATCGATTCTTTCGAAAATATTCAGAACCCAATCGTGACTTTGACAAATCGACCAATCACTACAGAATGTTCAAAAAATAAGGACCCTAAATTGAAATTCACTACAGGTGAACCAGAGTAGTACTATCATCCCTGAAAGTTTGTTGCACCATTTCAGATACACCCTATACTTATGAAAAAAAACATGTTCATTTTATTCAGTCATAATGAAGTTTGAAAAAAGCTTGACTGTGTAAGTGAATGGTGAAAATGACCCCTTGCGAATTTGGGGATCGGCTAAGTTGCATAATATAAAATCGTTACTTACTAGCATGCCGGTCTACAATCCTTTTCACACACTTCAGCCAAATCCGTAACATTCTCGAATTCTGAAAAGAAATACAGAATTACAAATAGAACTGCGTATGAGTTTTCACTAACAACTAAACGTTCCCATCAGGCTAAACTCACAGAAATGGGCAAAAATGTTGCAGGGGAAAGTAGATGTCTCAGAAACCCTTAAGCCCAATTCCCATGGAATGCGGTTTTAAATCTGCAAGTGAAAAACGCTTCCCTACTATCCCTACGTTTTCTGAAGAAGAGCAATCCTTTCTTAAAAACTAAACTCGCAGAGGAGCGCATGTCAAGAAAGAGCCAATCACAGGCGTAGAAAAAAAAACGCTCTGCTCAAAATTAGAGAGCCTGTATACAATAGAGAGGTGACAACTCAATATAGCACGCGCAGATCGGTAAATCGGTTTTCTGTTCGCCACAGCCGGAGTTAGGTTTCCTTCCATAGGATTAGCATGGGACGCGAGACAAGCGGCATGATACAGTTTGGACAGTTTTCAGGATGCGCAGAGACGCTTTTAAGCGAGTTGTCACCTCTCTCTCGTATACAGGCTCTCTACTCAAAATATCTTGCATTTTTTCTTAGTTTCAGTTCAAGAAGTTTGCAAAACCACTTACTGTTTTTGGTCACATGATTCCCTCCGACCAATAAGAAAGCCCTATAACAATAACGACATCCATTTTATTTGGATACTCCGTGAAGCTGTGTAAGTGAATGGTTAAATTTTTTTATAAAGTTAGGTGGAAAAATCCTTGAAAAAACGTGAGCGGTTAAATTCGCTGGCGGTTTTACAAAAACCGCATATCATGGGACTTAACTGTGAAAATATTAGTTGCTGAATTACAGTAGAACAGCTGTAAAAAATTTCAAAAAAATCATCCTTTTTAACGCCCAATTAATGCACCAAATGCTAAAATGAAATGGGTGTGTTTTCTCTGTAGGGCAATTCCACCGTAACTCACGCTACATTTTTTTTCAAAATTGCAATTTTAAATCATTTTTAAATATCGAAATAACTATTATTTTCTTTCTAAAAAAATTATGCATATATAAATTTATGCTAATAATTTAAAATAAGTATTGCGAATCTTTTAAGAATTTTAGTTTTTTAAATCTATAATAATAAAAGAGCTTTACCATTCACCGATCCATCGATCAATCGATTCACCTATCATCGCACAGCAAAATCTACCGGGGCTAAAGACTCGAAACTTGGTGTGGTGGAAGACCTTACGGTGTATACGCGCACTAAGAAGGGATTTTTCGAAATTCTTTTTTTCTGACCCACAGGGGTGCTTGGAGTGTTTTCTACGTTTTCGAGCCTAGCACAGTCCCAAATTACACCATATCTTCGTAATTTTGCAGTAAGGTACCTAGCCACAATATCAAGAAAGACATTTTTCAAATTTTCGATATTCGAATTGTAAGGGGTCTAAAAATTTCAAAAACCCAATTTTATTGAGCTTAAACAAAGTTTTACATTTTAGAAGAAAAACATACTAATAATTTGTTATTTCGAAGCGACCGGTTGGTATTATCTTCTTAAGAATATTTCAAAGAAAGTAATTTCTGGATTTTTCGATATTTAATTCTGGAGGGGGTGCACGGGGGTTTGAATATTTACTGCGTTTTTTAGTTTTTGCTTTCTATCGCCCACCTTATTAATGCGATTAGCATGAAATTTTAGCATGCTGTTCCTCACACAATCGGGAAGGTTTTCAAAAAAGAATTTTTGAATTCAAACCATTCTAAGCTGTCTTTTTTGGCCCTTTTCTAAATTCTTATACCTAGCTTCAATGTTAAATAGATAACGGTTATTGCTCCTTCCAAGTGACGCAAAACCTCTATTGTTAGAAATATTTATGTAAAAATATTTTATAGTGAGTAGAATTTTTTAAAAATCAGATAAAGAAATAATTTGTGATAAAATAAATTTTTACAATAAATTAAAACTATTTCACCGAAAATTTTTAACTTTTTTCCATTCAATAGAAATTTAAAATAGCAATATTTCATCAGAAGAATTTTAGATAGTTGATTTCAATAATTCAAATGATGTCTACTTTTATTTCATGTTTGAAGGCGATTTCTTTATAGTCAGGGTGCCAACTCGAAAAGTGTGCATTGGAATGTGTATGGAATTTTATGACGGTTTCTGATAGATTTGATGGTGTAGATATCAGAACCGATTGATGCCACTCTGCAAATATTGAGCATTTTTTATAAATCAAGATGGCGTCCAAAATGGCCTCCATTGAAATCAATACTTTTGAAAATAAAAATATAGCATGCAATACATCATATATGGTATTTTTTGGGTCAAAGAAACGATATTTAACGTTATTTTTTACTTTAATTGAGTTTGGAATAGGTTTTTTAGTAAAACAAACAAATTTCATTGAAAAAGCAGGATTTTTTAACACTGTGTTTTAATGTCGATATTTTGTTTATAAATTCATATTTTGCATAATTTTAAAATAAATTGGGTTTAGAATAATTACAAATTACAGTAAAACACTAAAAGGAGTAACTAAGTAATAAAAGAAAATAATACATTGCTTTTATTTCATTCAGAATATTCTGAATGAAATAAAAGCCATGTATTATTTTCTGTTATTACTTAATTACTCTTAACATTTCTTCCAGATGGTACATATGTACCATCTGGAAGAAATGTTCTGATTAGTTTTTAAAGTGGATATAAAAATAAAACAAATTAAAATATTTTAATTTGTTTTAGAAAAAATAATTTTCTGGGAAAGGATTATATGAATTGGGCCGCATAGAGAGCGACATAACCAAGGAGAAATTACGAGTCAAAAAAGTATCAAATAAATAAACAAACAACAAATATTAATATCAAAGAAACTAATTTTTTTAAAAGGAGGTGGGGGCAAGTGGAGTAGGGTCCACCAAAATCTCACCAAAAGGGAGGGAGCGGTCCCAAATTTGGGAAAAAACACCATGTTATTTATGGACGTCTTCCAAGGTAATTAAAGAGATCCCTTCATTCTTATCTTCTTCGTATAGAGTAGAATACGTGGTAAATATGACGGAAGCAGAATTCTTCTTTGGAGAAAGAAAATAGGACACGCCCAGTTTCGCGCACCTTCTCTTCAGACTCTTCCACCAACAATTCCTTCTCTCCGACCCTTCCACCAACAATACATGAGTGTTTCGCACTGAGTGTTAAACGGGCTCAAGCCATATAATAAGGCTGCCAATTCGTCGTCATCTTAAACAACTATGATGGATCCAACACTATTTGGATGGCAGAAAAATTAAGAGAAGGAGATTATACCGATTCCAATACCTGAAATGTAGACTGAATATTAGAAGTGTCTATAAGTGCTCTCTTCAGAACTGAGGACCCCTGTTCAACTATTAGATATGACTATAATTCCAGTAACATTTCCTGCAGCTTTACGAGTATATGTCCTTGTTACAAAGAAGAGGGGAAATTTTGCAAGCCTAACACAAAACTTTTGGAGATTTTGAATGAAAGTGAGACGGAAAGAAGTTAGATGTTTTTTAAGATACTACAGATTACTCTTAGATGATTTAAAATTGAATTGAAACTTTTATTTAGGTAGCTGGAATTGCTTGGATAATAATTAAAATGTTTGATGGAAATAATTGCTATTAAATGTTACTTACGTATCAAAGGCAAAGCATAGTATTAAATTTTGGATTATACATGGTTTCTTTAAAAATTTATGAAAACTGAACAAAGAATGGTTAAAATTCAATCAGGAAATTATTTATCATACGTAATTTGTTAACTGGATCATAATATTTTTAGAAAAAATCAGCTCCTCCAATGTCAAATAAACAAAGATCTTTTGTAACCAAATTACAGTTCCATCCTAATTATTTTCAAAATAAAGGTATTTCAAATAATTTTAAACTTTTTTTTTGTTTAAAATAAATGTTTCCCTATTAAAAAACAAAAAGAATGATACCCCACATGCTATATTTTATTAAAGGTAAATCGAAAATACTATTTTGTGGCTACCATGGACGCCATCTTGAATTCCTCAAAATGCTCAACATTTACGAGGTGGCATCAATCGGTTCTTCAATCTAGACATCATAACCTATCAAAATCAGCAATAAAATTTCATACACATTCTAATACACGGTTGACCCCTTTTTTGCCATTTGGCACCCTGACTATTAATGAATGAGTTGGTAATAAATCAACCAAGGGGGGTTCAAGGGGTCTCCCCCTGACCTTTTTTTAAATTTTAATTTTAAAAATCGGTTATTAACACTTTAATTCCAAAAAAACATTTTTGTCAATCAACCAAGGGGGGTTCAGGGGGTCTCACCCTGACCTTTTTTTAATTTTAATTTTAAAATCGGTTATTAACACTTTAATTTACAAAAAATTTTCTGAATCAACCAAGGGGGGTTCAGGGGGTCTTCCCCCGACATTTTTTAATTTTAATTAAAAAAATCGGTTATTAACACTTTAATTCAAAAAGTTTTTTGTTTTGTTTTAGATTTCAGGAAAGTATTTATTTTTTATTTGCTTTGAATTTATGAAAACAGCGGGATGAAGGGGGATTGATAAATATTAAGTATTGAAGAAAATAATTCTTATTTATTTTATTACCCAGTTTGAAAATCCTTTTTCCCGAGCAACGGCGGGTATATAAGCTAGTATTAATTAAAATAGAGTCGTAACTCACGCTACAAGAAAAAAAGACATGGATTTATGAGTATAAAATTCAAATTTGTTTTTCTGCTTAAATAGTGTTGCAATAATTCTATATGCTTGTCAGGTGTTTGAATATACTTCCCTTATTCTAAAATAGCAAACAGTTTTACTGGGAATACTTAAGAAAATCAGAAATAAAATAAAATATTGAAAGCTGTTCATAACTCACGCTACAGTACTTCGTAACTCACGCTACATGTGTATAAGCGTTCAGTTATTCATGAATATAAATATAATTAAATTGATTTAAACTTTTTATTTCATTTTTACTATAAAGTTTATGAGTATATTTAACAAAAAGTTGTAAAAACTAATTAATTTATTTTTAATTTTCTAAATAAAACATATATTTTTCATTAACAAATTAACCTTTAAAACAAGCAGTTCTAAATATTGATTTTTAGAAGCTGACATTCCGATAAAAATAATTTTACACAAAATTTAATCAATGCAAAACACAATTAGATCAATACTGCATAATTATTCCCTAAAATAATTAGAAAATTTTATTATTTTATTTTTTCATTTTTCTTGATCCCTGTTCATATGGAATAGCCCTGTAGCAGTTTAAACCGGCAAATCAAAAGAGTACATCAGATGCACACCAAGTCACCATGTGCTGCTAACTGAGTTTGGCAGCTCAGAACGCAATTTTTAAAATTAAATTATTCCTTTCCTAATTAAAGTAGCTTTTTTTTTCAAAATAAGTATTTTAAATCGTCCTTTCTAATGCCGTCAAAATTTTGAACATTTGAACATTTCCTTGTAATACACTCATTGCCATAAAAATAGCGCACCGAAAAGAACTTAGGGATATCAAAGCCAAATTTATTTCCATGATTACCCATAGTGTGAAAGTTAGTTGTGATAAAAAATTCACCCTTCCCTGAAGTTGGGAGCCCGAGGAAATCAACCAAAATTTTTGACCCCCATAGGACCAGAGGTGTCCAGAACTGCCACCCCACGCCATGGTATATTGAGGGAACTGGGATGTTGGGGATTGGAGGACCATGCTGTCTCCCTACATAGCCAAATTTTATCTGGTTCACCAGTGGACGTTGCATACCGAGCTAGATGCTTTCTCTTCATCGAACGGACTTGTTTTGTGAGCGTTGGTTTTAGAGAACTGCAAGGCCGGGCCAAAAATGAGATTAGGGGGTAAGAATAAAGCTTGGACACTGCGTACAACATGCGATTGTACATTTTATCTTGAAACTTGTCCACATGCCAGGCCTGTAGGTATAAGGACAGAGCACCGGCTGCAAATCCTCAATGGTGCAGGTCTGGTTGGTCATTGTAACCAGTAGATAATACAGAGGAGATGCGGAATGAAATTTTCTGGTGCAAGTAAGGTAAATGTGGGTATAGTGGACACTGTACCAATAGTGGCCACATAGCTGATTAATTTTAAATAAAACTAGTTAGAGGCATCAAACAGCGTCAAAATTCATAGGCATAGTAGATTGTACAGTCAGGCAAGCTGGTAAATTACCACCGATACCACAGATCAGCATGGGATGGATATTTAAATATTTGAAAATAACAACATCGGCCGAGTGACTGAAATTTGATTTCGCTTATTGAATCGCGTAAGAAAACGGGTATTCCGGAACTGATTTTTTTGTTTTTTTTACCGTTTGATTGACTTTTAAATTTATATTAAGATAAAGAAGAGTGTATAAAATGATATTGAATAAATTTTTTTGAAAATTTTGACTACGAGAATTTATGGGGGTGGCCACTTTACCAACACGTGATTAATATATGTCTCAGGAGCGTAACGAGCCGTGCTAAATGCGCATGCGTCTAAAAGAAAGAAGATATTTTTAAATAAGTTTTAAAGTTACCGAAGTCCCGCTGGAGCAGTGGAAGCGTGCCTGCATAGCATGCGGCAGTTCCTGGGTTCAATCCCCAGTTATTATTTTATTGTATTTTCCAAAAATATCAAAAATAAAGTCCAAACGCATGCGCATTTAGCACGGCTCGTTACGCTCCAAAGACAAACGTATAATCTTAGATTTTCCAATAGTGGCCACGGCAATGGCTTCTAATAGAAACATAAATAATATTTAATTTGAATCAGTTTTTCTTCATAAACTGTTTATTGTGCTTTAAAATGAGTGTTGTTTTAATTTGGTTTCATTCTGGGTTTGGTAACCAAGGTTTCTAAAACATTGAATTACATGCTTAACTCCTCTCAAACCCGCTACAGCGTAGGCTTTGGGCCGGAAACAATCAGGTATTTTTTTAAATAAAGCTAATTTGATTTGATCTAAAATACATTTCGTTGGGAAGGAAGATTTAATTAGAACTAAACAACTATATCAAAAGAAACCCTCAATTTCATGCATAAACCCCTTATAAAGGCAGAAAAAGAGAGGGGTCCACTATAGATACAACAACTACATCAAGGTGGCCACTATAGATGCAATTTGGAGTACTTTTTAAAAATTAATTTAAAATACTTTACCCAATCTAATTAAAATTTTTAATGGTAAAATCGAAAGAAGAAGATCCAATTAAACTAAAAATAGGATGATAACCGTTTCCAAGCAAATAGGTTGATATTTATTAATAGTCTAAGAGCCCGTGAACCCCAGACCTTCGTTATTTTGTAAAAGCTGAAAACTTGTCAGCGCATGCTCCCAACTCAGGTAAGAATGATGGACCATTATGAAGTTTGGGTTACCCTGGCTTTGGCAGGTAAACGGTACTAAAGGTGTGTAAAATACCGATCTAATTTCGTCAAATTGTAAAGTGTGATTTTTTGGTATTACCTTCAGAATATTATAAAAAATCACGTCATTCATTGCCAGACACTTACCATCGTGGCAACCCCTTGCCAGACACCCCTAATGTTCATGAAATTATAATTCTACTTACGTTATATTGTAAAAGCTGATTTTTATGTATAATACTTGGGTAATAGTTAGATAATGTTTCCTCATTAGCCAGACATTTTTGATAGTTCCAACCCCTTGCCAGACAAGCATGTAGGGTAGCTGTAGGAGCGAGCGCGAGACGCATTTTCACACATCCCAACGGTTTGGTCCTGACGAGCTTAGTGCGCATGCGTGTAGACTTATTTTAGCTGTTTTTTTTAGAAATTTTAATAAAGCAATAAATCGGGGACCGAACCCACGACCTACCGCATGCTAAGCACGCACTCTACCACTGCACCAGCGGGGATTCATTAATGAGAGCAATTATCCAAAGAAGATCCTTTTTTTCTCCCCGAGCATGCGCACTAAGCTCGTCAGGACCAAACCGTTGGGATGTGCGAATATGCGCGCGAGACAGTATATTAGGCGGGGGAAATACGGTTGGACCTCAAACAAATTCCAACAAAAGGTTTTTCAACGGTTTTGGACTCTACTAGGTGTCCTTATTGACCAAAAAAATGTTTACCACAATCTGACAACCGGAAGTTGGTTTTTTAAAAAAATTTAAAAAAAAAATTTAAATCCATAAAAAAGCGATAAATAGGGCGAAACAAAAACTTTTTTTGAAGTTAAATTATATATTCAATGGTAGTTGACATTTATAAGCGAAGAAATTTCTAAAAAATTTCATTTATAAGAATCTGGCAACCATTAAAGTGCATTTTCCAAGATGGCGGCCTACGTTTTTCATTAAATGACAGTTAAATCGGTTTTCTCGAGTAAATTACATTAATTTCGATGAAATGCGATGTTAATTAATTCAATAACTTCAGATAATGCTGTAAATTTGGTCTATCCGATTGAAATAATAAAAAAACAAGCAAAAATACGTGCATATCTGCGGAGGTTCCGAGTCCCGATTTCTCTGGGTATAGTCACTTTAAAAGTTCATTACAGCTTGGAAAAAATTCCAACAAGCATTTTCTCAACGGTTTTAGACAGTACTAAGTGTATTTATTTCCATGTAGAAAGTTTACTAGAATCTGACAACCGAAAGTGGGGTTTTTTCAAGATGGCCGCCGATGCTTCAAATAAAGAAATATTAGGTCATCCCGAAAGTTTTGTCGCTCTTGGGAGCATCTGTTTATAAGATATTTTTGACACTTTTCCATTATGTGATACCAATATAAACTGTAACTTTATCCACCGTCAACTTGGCATCTTGCCTTGATTTTGGGGACTGATCGACAACTGGGCTTTCCTTAAATCTGTGATAACATGTTACTTCATTTCTTTTCTGCTCAAAATTTTGTATTTTTCCTAAAGTTAAGATTTTTAAATTAAAATTAACTGGCTACTTCCATAAAACAATTAAAGTTTTAAGTATTTTTAACAAGTGTGGAAAATTTAACTTAGATTTAAATTTTTTCTGGGGCATCCGGAGAGTTTGATTACAATCCCCCATAATAAATTGCTGGAAATCCAGATCGCTGGAAATTCTACCGCCGCTCTTCAAAAGTAGTATAAAATGAGTTTCAATTTATGAAATAAATAAGATCTTCCGTACAATCTTAATTATGACTTCAAATTAAAGTTAAATTCCTTTGAATTTTAATTTTGAAAGTTTTCAATTAATGGCAACCTGAAGTAAACAAAATCTTATTAATCGTAGAAGCTAGGAAAGCTGGAAAAGTAAGCCAGCAAAAAAAGAGCCAAAATTCGCCAAATTGGCTTTAGATAGAAGTAGAAGTACTTTACTGATTTACCGTAATGGAAAAGTACCAAAAAATACATTATATACAGATGCTCCCACGAGCGACAAAACTTTCGGGATGACCTAATATTCGGGAAAGAACCCTAGTTTAACAGCTATGAAAATTTTTTATGGGTTCAAAAAACAAATATTAGGAACGAGTCAAGTTTTCTTATCATACTTATAAATATAAATTCTTTTTACAAAAGCTAGAAACCAGAACAGGGCTTATTTCCAAGATGGCGGCGTACGTTATTTTCTAAATTGACGGCGCTTTTTAAAGGTTCATCAAATTAAAGAAAAAATTCCAAAAAGCATTTTCTCAACGGTTTTAGACAGTACTAAGTGTATATATTCTAGTTATGAAAGTCTACCAGAATCTGACAACCAGAAGTGGGTTTTTTTCAAGATGGCCGCCGATGCTTCAAAAAAATTCCATTTTAAGTGCTATAAAATTTTCTTATGAACTCTAAAATCAAATATCAGGTTATAGTTAAGTTCTCTGATCATAGTGGTAAATATAAATTGCGTTTATAAAATCTTTTAACCAGAATAGGGCTTATTTCCTAGATGTCGGAGTAAGTAATTTTCGAAATTGCCGGCGCATACTACATAACTTTAAACGTTCATTAAATTAAAGAAAAAATTCCAACAAGCATTTACTCAACGGTTTTAGACAGTACTAAGTGTATTTATTGTCGTTACAAAAGTCTACCCGAATCTGACAACCGAAAGTGGGTTTTTTTCAAGAAGGCCGCTGATGCTTAAAAAACTAGAAAAGCCTAGAAAATTGAATGTTTAGCGAAAAAAATACCTTCTGACATGTATGAAATAAAAACTTGATAATTTTAGACTGTTTTACCTAAAGTTAAGAACCTAATATTTAATTTTAGAACCCTTAAAAAATTTATAACACTTAAATTAGGGATTTTTTACGAATATCTCTATTCTTTAAGCATCGGCAGCCATCTTGAAAATAACCAATTTCCGGTAGTCAGATTCGGGTAGACTTTTGTAAAGACAAAAAATACACTTATTACTGTCTGAAACTGTTGAGAAAATGCTTTTTGGAATTTTTTCTTTAATTTGATGAACCTTTAAAAAGCGCCGTCAATTTAGAAAATAACGTACGCCGCCATCTTGGAAATAAGCCCTGTTCTGGTTTCTAGCTTTTGTAAAAGAAATTTATATTTATAAGTATAAGAAAACTTGACTCGTTCCTAATATTTGTTTTTTGAACCCATAAAAAATTTTCATAGCTGTTAAATTAGGGTTCTTTCCCGAATATCTCTTTATTTGAAGCATCGGCGGCCATCTTGAAAAAAAACCACTTCCGGTTGTCAGATTCTGGAAAACTTTCTGGTAAATGGATATAAATACACTTAGTACTGTCTAAAACCGTTGAGAAAATGCTTGTTGGAATTTTTTCCAAGCTGTAATGAACTTTTAAAGTAACTATACCCAGTGAAATCGGGACTCGGAACCTCCGCAGATATGCGCGTATTTTTGCTTGTTTTTTTATTATTTCAATCGGATAGACCAAATTTACAGCATTATCTGAAGTTATTGAATTAATTAACATCGCATTTCATCGAAATTAATGTAATTTACTCGAGAAAACCGATTTAACTGTCATTTAATGAAAAACGTAGGCCGCCATCTTGGAAAATGCACTTTAATGGTTGCCAGATTCTTATAAATGAAATTTTTATAAATTTCTTCGCTTATAAATGTCAACTACCATCGAATATATAATTTAATACCGAAAAAAGTTTTTGTTTCGCCCTATTTATCGCTTTTTTATGGATTTAAAAAATTTTTTAAAAAATTTTTAAAAAAACCAACTTCCGGTTGTCAGATTGTGGTAAACTTTTTTTTGGTCAATAAGGACACCTAGTAGAGTCCAAAACCGTTGAAAAACCTTTTATTGGAATTTGTTTTAGGTCAAACCGTATTTTCCCCCACCTAATATACTGTCTCGCGCTCGCTCCTACAGCTACCCTACATGCTTGTCTGGCAAGGGGTTGGAACTATCAAAAATGTCTGGCTAATGAGGAAACATTATCTAGCTATTACCCAAGTATTATATATAAAAATCAGCTTTTACAATATAACGTAAGTAGAATTATAATTTCATGAACATTAGGGGTGTCTGGCAAGGGGTTGCCACGATGGTAAGTGTCTGGCAATGAATGACGTGTTTTTTTATAATATTCTGAAGGTAATACCAAAAAATCACACTTTACAGTTTGACGAAATTAGGTCGGTATTTTACACACCTTTAGTACCGTTTACCTGCCAAAGCCAGGGTAACCCAAACTTCATAATGGTCCATCGTTCTTACCTGAGTTGGGAGCATGCGCTGACAAGTTTTCAGCTTTTACAAAATAACGAAGGTCTGGGCCTCACGGGCTCTTGCTCTTTAAGAATTTAAGCAAAAATTTAAAGCTCTTAAGAATTTAAAAAGTTAAAGCTCATTACAACTTTTTTATGAAGTTATGAATTCCATCTTTATAAAAGAGCAGAGAGGGCTAAAGCTCATCTATCTTTAAGGGGGCTAAAAGTTCGTCAAGTTGATGTGAGCCAAGTATATAAAAATGCAAGGGGACTAATGCTTTGTAGGGGCTAAAGCTCATTGGCCTCTAAATTCTCAATTTAATATACAAATACACAGGTGTTAAAAGTTTTGCAGGGGATAAAGATCATGAAATAGACTAATGTTTTGTAGGGGGCTAAAGCTCACTGAATCCTTTAAATTGCAAATTAATTCTACAAACATACAGGGGGATAAAACTATTAAACTCCTTAAATATTAGTGAATTAACAGTCTACAAAAATATAAAGAGCAAAAACCCACTTTTCCCTAATTGTGCATTGATTCTACAAATTTTCAGGGGCTAAAGATCTTAGAAGGGGCTAATGATTATGAAATAAAGCTCTTTGGGCCGTTTGAAATGTAAAACAGCTACAAAAAATTTTGAAAAGCTTTTTGAATTTTTCAAAAAAAATTTCGAAAAACTTAAATTTTATCTAGTGTGAACTTAAGTCCCCTGGGGGGCAATAGCCCCCCCCAATAGATCCACCACTGCTAATTAGGATTTTTTTTTGATAAAATCGAAAGAAGAATTCCTAAAAATTAGATTCCAAGCAAATCTATTGATATTTATTGAAACTTATGCGAAAATTTTCCTTTAAGTGGCCTCAATACCCATCAACATTTAGTTTCTGAAATAAAAAGCTGGTGTGGTAAACTACTTGCCTGCATAATTGCACCTCTTGATATCCCAGTTCAATGGGTGGGTGATTCCATGCTCTTGACAGCCCCTGATCTGTACACTTGCATTTTTTCGACACTCATCTATACAAGTCTGGAATCACACGAAAGTTTGAGACGTTTGAGGAAAGGTAAAAAATACTAGAAGAAAGCGGAAAAAGACTGTCACAGAGAGAAGGATCACCTTAAAATATTGTTAGGATAATGTGTTCCTGGACCACATATTAACACTTTTAGATGATCCCGTCTATACAGGGTGTTTCAAAAGTCCGTTTCGTGGCTTTTATTTGGAACCAACGTGTCCTAGGGTCACGGAAGTAAGGTCTACCCCTAGGTAAATGACCCTGGAGAATCCAATGAGATGACTTACATCGCCCCTAGTGGCGAATTTAAAAGGTTAAAAAATTAATTTAAAAATTAAAGGAGATACACCAAAAACCTCAATAAGAGTATTGTTGCCAACGTTGTGAAGAACTCACTGAAAAAAACTTCATGAAAATATCACGAATATTCGCGGAGATATTAGCGTGTGAAAATAGCACTTTTCAGGCCTCAAAAAATAAAAAGTTTGAAAAAAAGACAAAATTATTAAAAAAATAAAAAACTTTCAGATTTGCCCTTACTTCCGTGACCCTATAATTATATTAGCTGTTCAATATGTTAAGAGGGATTAAATGTTACAATTTCAATAAATTTTGGTGATAAAGTTAGTGAGTATAGAACTTTTTTAGGCTTTAAAATGGAGTATTAATTCTTAAAAAGCGATTGGTTAAGTTTGTTGACAACACATATTGCTATTTTGATATATTGCTGCAGCAGGCAAGCTTAAGCAAGGATTGAATCTTAATGACTCTAAAGCAGCGGTTCTCAAACTGTGTTCCGCGGACCCCTGGGGGTCCGCGACGCCTTCCTAGGGGGTCCGCGAGTTCCTTTAGGAGGATGACCCCCAGATACTCTATTATTATAGAAAACTCTATTATTATAAACTATTTTTTACATTAAGTTAATTAAAATGTAAATCTTACATAAAGATTATATTAAAAAAATTCTAACTAGTGGTATCAAAACTATAATTAAAACGCTGTTTTTCTAGTTGAATTTCCGAAAATTTTCTGGGGGAGGACCCTCAGACCCCGAGACCTTTTTATATTAAGTTCCTTAAGACTCAAATTCTACTTAAAAAGGTACCACAAAGCTATTGGGAGCTATGAAATATACATATGGGGGCTGAGGGATAAATTTCTATATCCCTTTAAGGCCCAACCTACACGATTGTGCAGGTGAAAACAAAGCTTTTGATTGTTATTTAAAAAGTTTCAGGTCTTAAAGGGATATACGCCTCTGGAGTAATGTAAAATCTATATATATAAAAATCAATGTCTGTCTGTCTGTCTGTATGTTTGTATGTATGTATGTATGTCCTTTATAGTTTTAAACTTTCCGAACCTACATTAACTATTAAACTATACCACGTTGATCTACTTGCTCCAAGGAAGGTTTCTGAATAAAAATAATTTAAAATCGAAGCGTTCCAACAACTTTTTTGGCCAATTTTATGCTTAAAAACCCATATTTCCTGCCCAACTTCATGGAAACCCCCCACATTTGGACTCCCGAAGCCCATCTGTAACACACCAGAATAATTTTTTTAAAATATGGACTGGCGAAGCCCATCTGTAACGCACCAGAATAATGTTCTTTAAAAATGGACTGGCGAAGCCCATCTGTAACCCACCAGGTGATATTTATTAAAAAACTGAAACCCGGGCGAAGCCCGGGTCTAGCGCGTCAGCGCTAGTTTATTATAATTTATGTACTAATTTTAATTAATCTTAAACTCAAATGGTTACTGCTTTTGCTGGTGTTTAAAATGTTGGGGGTCCGCGATGTCTGGCTGCTCCATGAAGGGGTCCGTGACGATAGAAAGTTTGAGAACGCTGCTCTAAAGAGTACAAACGCTTATTTTTTATTTGATTATGGAATAAAAAAATTGCTCTTTAAGCAATAAGTGATATTTATCTGTCTTAAGCTACAATTAGAGATCCATGCATACGAGAGAGAGACGACAACTCGCTTAAAAGCGTCTCTGCGCATCCGGTTCTGTCCAAACTGTATCATGCCGCTTGTCTCGAATCCAATGCTAATCCTATAATAGGGAACCGGCTGTGGCGAACAGAAAACCTGTTTACCGATCTGCGCGCGCTATACTGAGTTGTCGCCTCTCTCTCGTATACAGCTCTCTAGCTACAATAAGTGGATGATACCAATCTGTGACCAAAAAAGTATTTACGTACACACAATGGTATAAATTTCATAAATAAGGAACTATTATTTATTTTTAAAAATTAAATCCTCCTTAATTTTTGGACATGAGTGCAATTGAAATGTGCATGCAAGAACCAAGCATTTTTGTCTAGTCTAGCCAAAATTTTTGTAACTTTTGGGAGCACCTTACCCTTTCATCGGTTGGTCCGTGTCCACCCCTTCCTTTCCATTCAACCAGGTAGTCCCTGCAGTTGGTCTCGTATGGAGGTGGTAACAACTTCTTGACTAACTAAAATAGACAAGAATCTATAGTTCTCGTCAATCCAATGCTCATCTCTCTACTCATTGGTCATACGAAAAATTAGATGCAGTGGCGTATATAAGAGGGGACCGAGGAGGCCCTGCCTTGCTCCCCCCAAAATTTGGACTAGGTATACCAAAACAATTGAAAATCTTGTTATTTAGTGTCAAATTTTTGAAGTTTTTCGGGGGGAGGACCGCTAGACTCTCCTTTTGTCCTAGAAACTGTATTATTTTCTTTTTTTACAATATACACGTTCATCAAAATTAAAATCCTTCCTAAAAATTCATGTCCAAAATTGGACCAGTTTGTACCAAATACAAGTTAAATCCTTGTTTTTAGGATCTAATTTCAACAAATTTTCTGGGGGGGACCCCCCAGACCCTTCATTTTGTACTTGGAATTTTATTAATCATAACTTTTTATTATATTAATCTATCTTACATGCAAATTCTACCTAAAATATATTAAAAATCTGCGTTAAACCTGTTAAATATGCATTGGAGGGGCTAAGGAATAATTTTGGGGCCCTCCCAAAAAAAAAATTTCTATATTCGCCACCATGGGCGTAGCCAGGGTTTCACTTGGGGAAGGCAAGCGAGTTCGAATTAATTTATGTATGTTTGTGGAGAACAATTTTAAATCCCCGTGAGAGAGGGTCGTAGCCTTAGTATTGTTCTAAGAGAGGTTTTTTATCTTTAATGAAATTAATGTAAAAGTTTTGTGGGTAGCGGGGAAACTATTAGGGTTTTTGTTTTTGAGGTAAAAGTTTTTGTAATCTGACACTAAAAAGTAGTTTTGTGACTCCTTTTTGGACATTCATTGGGGACCATTTAAGTTGCACTCGAGGTTGATCACTCCTTGTATAATTTTCAGAATTTTCAAGGCAAAAAGCAATATATTAGTAATTCAAACGGAGTATAAATACCGACTGAAGTGATTATAACTCCGGAGTATACTTTTGAGTCGTATGACCTTCGGATCAGTATCGGCCTCTGGCTCTCACTTGCCACAAGGTATACAGGGTCTCCCATAAATAATAGGTCATACTTCTAGGGCAGGGGTCGGCAACCTGCGGCTCGTGAGCCGCATGCGGCTCTTTCTGTGTAAAGTAGAGGCTCTCCAGTTCCATACGAAAAAATTAATAATTTACCAATCAAAACTTTTAAAAAATCAGGAAATATATTTTTAAGTTCTCAAGAGAAGAGTCAAAATCAAAACTTTACTTTTAAGGATAAGAATTCCATACTATTTCTGGGGAAGAACTCCTTAACACTCCTAAAAATTTTGGAATATGTGCCGATTTTCCTTGAAAATTCTGGAACTTATAAGGAGTAATCCTTATTTGGTCGTTATAGAAGTTCTAAAAACTAATTAAAACACTATTTTTAGGGGCAAATTTCCAAAATTTTTCTGGTGTGGGATCCACACCCCCCTCGAAGGTTTGCTGTTTATTATAACTATACTATTTTTCCTTGAAAATTCTGCCACTTAAATAATGAGAGGTGCTCTTAGGGTGCAATCGAAAAAGGCAAAAATGAGCTAAAACGTGATTTTGAAGGGGCAATTTCAAAAAATTTTTCAGGGGAAGGATCCCCAGACTCTCTTTTTCCAGGAATCCACATCGTTTATTCAAAATTTACAAATTATATAGGTTTACTAAAATTAATTTACAATGTGTACGTAAGTCATCTAAAACTCTACTCAGAGTCATTTAAAACTCAAAAAAGTACCCTACCCGAAAGGAGGAAATAGTGATTTTAGTTCAGGAGCATTTTTACCCAAAAGAAAAATGATGGGTTAAAATGATCCCCAATTAAAATCACCCTCCCAATCTAAAATGAAATATACATTAAACATATTCTATTACATTGAAGCAAAAAAATTAGTGGCTCTTTAAAAACTGGGAAATTTCGTAAACTGTTACTTTTGGCTCTTCCCTTTCAAAAGGTTGCCGACCCCTGTTCTAGGGGGATAGTAGACACCTAGACGAGTCAGAATCACATAGGATTTGGGGGTCCCAGACCAAATCCCAGGGAGTTAAAAATGGAGCGACACCCCAAAAAATTATTAAAAAATTCATTTTGTAGAAGAACTACTATTGGTAAAAATTTAATTATGGTCTCAAAATTGTGGTTTAATATGATCTTTAAAATTATCTCAAAAGTCTTCACTTTAAAATTTGTTTTATTATGAAAATGTTAAAAAATCACAAAAAAATGTGAAAATTCTGCCAAAACCTCATTTTGTATTTCGAAATCCTTTCTTTTGATTTTATAATCTGAAAGATCATAGTTGTAAACCCCTAAGTCCAAAGTTTCACGTAAAAACTATCAATATTAAACGCTTGAGATCCTGTTAAATTTCGTTTTTGCGTACGCAAAGTGGTTTCCTATAGCCGTTTCTAAAACGGCAGTTTGCGGACCCAAAAAACTGACTTAAACCATGCTTTAATAAGATCTCAAGCATTTAATATTGATGGTTTTTACGTGAAACTTTGGACTTAAGGGTTTTCAACCATGATCTTTTAGATTATTAAATCAAAAGAAAGGATTTCGAAATACAAAATAAAGTTTTGGTAGAGTTTTCACATTTTTTTGTGGTTTTTAAACTTTTTTTGTAATAAAAAAATTTTTAAACTGAAAACTTTTAAGATAATTTTAAAGATCCTATTAAACCACAATTTTTGAGACCATAATTACATTTTTATCAATAGTAGTTCTTCTAAAAATTGAATTTTTCAATAATTTTTTTGGGGTGTCGCTCCATTTTTATCTCCCTGGGATTTGGTCTGGGACCCCCAAATCCTATGTGGTTCGGACTCGTCTAGGTGTCTACTATCCCCCTAGAAGAACACATTATTTATGGGACACTGTATAAGGGGGGAGATGAGGCCCCAGGTGAGGTTAAGTTCAGCAAAATGAAAATTTTTCCTAAAAATGTAGATACAAATTTCGGCCTGGGGATACCAAAACTACTCAAAAACATGTTTTTAGTCTCTTTTTAAACATTTTCTCCCATTTGGTACTTCGAACCAAACTTTTTTATCCACAACTTTTCTTACATTAAGTTCTTTAAAACCAAAATTTTACCTAAAATGCATTAAAAAGCTTCAATTAACGTATTAAATATGTATAGAAGGGTCTGAGGAATAATTTTGGGCCCGTAACGAAGTATTCTATAGTATACGCCACTGCCGTGACGTCTATGATTAAGATTTGAACGTTGAGCCTCTTACCTTTTTGAACCAGAACGATGTTTCGTAATGTGGTTTCACAGAGTGGCCGCTTACGTAAGGGTTCACGAATCCTTTTGGGTCGTGGAAGTTGATCTGAAAATCCACATGCTTGATTTGAACGATGTAGTTAGGAGAATCCGATTCCAAGAGTATAATGAATTCTGTTTGAAAGAGATCTGCACTTAGAATCATATTTTACTCAATCGAGTTTATAGTAATGTGGTAAACCATTCCATTTGGTTTCGAGTTTAATCTGGATCATATTCTATCGATGCAGTTACCTTACACAGCCCTTGACGACTGTTTCACGAACAATTTTCATGGAAAATCACGCTACGCAGTTGATCGAGGAGTCTAACGTGCCTGGTTTCACCACACGACCGGAGTCCCACTTTAAAACTTAATTTTAACACTTCAGGCTTCAAAGGGGGTTCTGGGGGTCCTCCCCCAGAAAATTTTTGGAAATTTGACACTAAGAACATGGTTTTAAACCGTTTTTTAGTGCACCTAAACCCAAATTTGGACATACATTTTTAGATAGAATTTTGTTTTTAATGAACTTATTTCAAAAAACAAAAAAATGTGAAAGGTTTAAACACTAAAAGGGAGCCTGGCTGCCCTCCCCCGGAAAATGTTTGAAAATTTGACCCTAAGAACATGGTTTCAAACTGTTTTTTTTGTACACGTAAACCCAAATTTGGCATACATTTTTAGGTAGCTTATTGAATGAACTTATTGTAAAAAAGTGTGAATAATAAAGGTTTAAATACTAAAAGGGGGTCTGGGGGCCCTCCTCCAGAAAAATTTTGGAAACTTTACCCTAAAATACTGGGTTTTAACTTAACTTAAAGTAAAGTAAAGGTAAATTACTTAGGACTTTGGGGGGGGGGCAGCTGCCCCTCCCTGCCTCCCCTGGCTACGCCCGTGTAAGGGTCCAGTTAAACAACAGTCGTCATCACCGACCACGTGATAACTACCTTACGTATAAAAACGGTTTCTCTATTCAGCTATAGGGCCCCATGTCTTTGCGTTACGGTCCGAATATAAAGAGTTTTTCAATTCAGCTATATGGTGGGATTTTCGCTACGGTCTTACGATGATCTTTTTTCATGCAGTCCCTATCCAACGCATAAAATAATTGTTTTTTAACTGTGTTGCGAAAACTATTTTTTATAGCGTGCGGATTTAAATTTCGTGTGGATTTTTGTATACAATTTCGTTTGTATTTCATACGGTCCCTATCCCTTGCACAAAAACAGGTTTGACTGTATGTGAATTCGGTTCGTAATTCGAATTACTCTGTTCTCGGGCATGCGGCTGATAAGGATTTTCTTTGGCGAGAATGACGCTCATTGGTTGCAGACACAACTAAACGTAACGCTAGTCACCAGGGCCTGATTTACCATTAGGCCTACTAGGCCCGGGCCTAGGGGCCCCACAATTTGGGGGCCCCCTAATTTTGGAGAGTAAATTAAAATTTATAGTAGAAATAACTTTTTATACTTCCTAGAATGTTTTTTCATTACTTTTTGACCAAATAAAGCCTAATGTAATGCTAACATGTGATTATATTACTACATACATTTAATAACGTAAACTTTTATATTTTTACTTGTATTAATACAATCCAAATTTACCAACTCCTTTCACGTGGTTGTGATAACACATAGGTACCGCGTAATGTGGGGGCCCCTTCCTGGATGTTGGGCCTAGTGTTACAAATTTTCTAAATCGGGCCCTGCTAGTCACGCCTCTCGAGCGACCTGAGAGAGGAGGGGACTTTTATAAATGTCATACCGGTCACGTTTGATTAGATTTCTTGATCAATCGCGTATAGTGATCTACACGTCACTTAGTCACTCCCACGAAGCACGTCTTGAACCACCAGGGAGGAGAGGTAACCTTTGCGAAGTGTGACTCCGGTCATGTGGTGACACCGGTCACGTTAGATTCCTTGACCAATCGCGTATCGTGATCTACACGTCACGTAGTCACTAACATGAAGCACGTCTTGAACTACCAGGGATGAGAGGTAACCTTTGCGAAGTGTGACTCCGGTCATGTGGTGACACCGGTCACGTTAGATTCTGCCCCCTAGAAAATCATATTGCCCCACATTGGGAAACACTGAGCTAGACAGTGCCATAGTTTTTTATAGCGAAATTCGTTAGAGTTGAGTTGTTACTTTCGTGGATTTAGACCAGGGGTGGCCAACCTTTTTCGGAAGCGTGCCACTATTTAGGAAGCAAAAATTATGCGTGCCACTTTCAATGTACCGAAAAATAAAGAAATATTCGTTTATAGAGTGATTGTGGGAAGTTTAAGCAAATCTGCGCTGTGTATATTTTAAAGTAATATAAAGGGGGAATTTTTAGAAATTTATTGAAAACGGACTTTTAACGTGCTTTGAAAATAACTAAAATCAATAATTTTAGAAAAAGTTTATTAGGGTCTCAATGAAAAGAGAACCATACACGTTTTTAAGCTATCCGATATAAAGCTGGTTTTAAAATTAATTAGAAAATTAGAATAATTGGGGTAAGTAGGCCACTTAGTTTTTAAGCACCGAAAAAAAGAATTTCCCCACATGAAATTTTACAGTTTAAGATTTATTTAAAGTTATTGTATAACCGTAAAAATATAATGAGGTATTCTCACGTTTTGAGATTATATTTTATTAAAATAGTAGATAAAAACCATGAAGTATGACGTTTACATCAAGTATTTTCGTAGCTTAGTTTCTGAGATATAAATTTTTGAAATTTCGTTTTTTGTTTGGGCACGAAAACATTTTCGAATCTCAAATCGTGCGCTGTGACGTCACATCCAATAGAAGCCCGTTTTCTGATAACGGGACTTTTCTGGCGTTTTGGCAAAAATAAAATTGAATTTTAAATTATTTAAAACAAATTTTCGAACTTAAAAATCAGAAATTTGGGAGTTTTAAACAATAATGTATCAAAAAAGTACAAAATCAAGCAAATCCCTCACTCATGAAAATACCTCATTAGGTTTTCAGAAAACTAAGTAAAGAGGAGATTGAGGGAGCATTGAAACCTCATTGATGTTGTCACATTGTTATTTTCCCATTTTTTTTTCAATATCTTCGAGTGCCACTGGTTTTACTCAGCCGTGCCACTTTGTGGCACGCGTGCCGCGGGTTGGCCATCCCTGATTTAGACAGTGCCTTAAGTCTTTAAGCAAATCAAAGCGCTATCAGAGAACATATTGGCCATGTTTGCACGATATTCTTTCGGCAAACCCATAAAAACTCGGCATACCCATCAGAGCCCTCACCAAAATTGTTTTAACTGGGATTCGTATTTCGTAAGTAGGCGTGAGCATAGCTTACAAGATTTCACAATGAAATTGAGATGTTTTCAAAAAGTGATAAAAAGGGACGTCATCCCGTCATTTTAAGCTTCTCTCCAGATTCTTGATTTGGTTACATAATTCACATACATCATTACCATTACCATCAATGAGTACTAAAAGATCAAACAGTTGTGGACTGATATATTCTGTCCATGTTTTAGCATTTCATATTTTCCGGTTTAACTTTTTCTGCAATAAAAAACGTAAAATATAAGGTAAATGTGGGTATAGTGGACACTGTACCAATAGTGGCCACCTAGCTGATTAATTTTAAATAGAACGAGTTAGAGGCATCAAACAGCGTCAAAATTCATAGGCATAGTAGATTGTGCAATCAGGTAAGCTGGTTTATGACCATTTTGAGTTGTTGGTATTTATTGAGAATTTGAGCAAAAATTTTCCTTAAAGTGTCCACTATATCCACATTTGCCTTACAGTGTGTTTCAAAAGTCTCCTTCATGGCTTTTATTTCGAAACAACCTCTCCTATAGGGTAATGGAAGGAAAGTCTAGCCATAGTTAAGTCTGGAGAAACCATTAGGATGACTTAAAGGGCACCTAATGTAGAAATAAAAAAGGTAGAGAATTATTTAAAGAACCAAAAGAGAGATAGAGCGAAAACTTCAGAGATAGTATTGCTGCCAATCTTACACGCAAATGAGAAACTCACTGAAAAAAAATTTAAGGAAATATCGTGAATATTGGAGGATATATTAGCATATACAAATAGCCCTTTTTCAGGTTTTTCAGTGTCATGTAGTTTTTGTTTTTTTTAGAAAAAGCAAAACTTAATAAAAAAAAATTTTGGAACCTAAAAAAGTGCTATTTTCACATTCTCATAAAATTGGCAACAATACTCTGTTGAGGTTTTTTCTCTATCTCCTTTAGTTTTATATTTAATTTTTTTCTTTCGCCTCTAGGGACACTGTAAGTAAGTCATCTCAATGGATTTTCCAGGGTCGTTTCCCTAGGGACTGACCTAGGGACATTACTTCCATTATCGTAGTCGAAGACGCGTTGGTTCCAAATAAAAACCATGAAAGGGAGTTTTGAAACAATTAAGCGGCTGAAAAATAATGCTTTCTCCCTCGCAAGAAACGTAACCATAGTTACGTTCTTCGCGCAGCCTTCTTCGAAACTATGAATTTGATAGTTGACATGGTTACTCATTCGGTGGTGGGGGAAGTAAATATTTTCAGCCGCCTATTCAAAATGAATAGAGTATACCATGAATAGACATGATTTGATATAATCCCTCTGTTTTCTTTGAGATTTGCACACTAATTTTCTAACATCTTATGGTGAAAATGAAAATGTCTTGTTTGATAAAATAACACAGGTTCGACGAAGACTCCTCTGATTGTGAGTGAAGAAAGTTAGACTGGAGAAAGGTAGTGAAACGGTCATACCTTTTTTTGATGTTGGAAGTGCAGTCAATGAAGCCTTCAAGAAATAGTGTCTTGGCAAGATGTTAAAAACAAACCAAGTTCATTTAACCAAATCACTCATTTATTTTTTTCAGCACAAACGTATAGATATTGAAACTGTTCAGTTAATTCAACAAATTGGACACTTCATAAATTGGACACTTTTTCGTGGTTGCAAGTTTTTCACAATAGTCACACAAGGTTGTGGATTGACACATTTTTGGAACACATTTTCAGTTCACCAAGCAACAACGGTTGATGACTTTTCTGTTTGACACATGTTAGTGATAGTCGCAAATCGGGAGGTCTAGTTCGGAACAAGATCTAAGCATTATTATGATGAGAAATGATACCGGCATGATATGATGACTGAGGCCGAGGACTGTACCGCACGGGCACCTCGCATAACGCCTCGGCAGACCCGCCTGGGTCTCCGAGAAATATCAGCTCGGGGCTACAATATGGGGATCGGAGCAGCATAGATTCGGGAGAAATTGAAGAGAGCAAGAGGGGTTAAGAGAATCATGTCCATCGGGTTAAGTACTGCTATTATAAACCTATGATGGCGAGCGCCATAAAAACCACAATTACCCAAAGGTTAATTAAAGAAAAGGCAGGAGAGGTTACCGAATAGTGAAATTATCTCCAGAATTAATTTTGATTATTGGCGATAGTAAGATTACGTTGGGATGGAAAAGTTATGTCTCGGCCGGCGACAGAGTGGAGGAAAGCATGGTGTGTTGATAGAATAATTAACTAACGGCAGAAGAAACGGTATAATTTCGATTGATAACAATTTATGAGATGCGCGTGATGCATAAAACCGACGGTTACCATTGGAAATAAGAAAGAAGGGTTTAGGCCTAAAATAATCCAGCGAGAATTTTGAAATTAAAATGTAAAAAGTACAAAAATATGGGGTGGTGTGAAACATCACCACACATCTCATACGGGGCAAGAGCTCTAATGTTTTAGCTGGTGTCCCACAACTCACGTACTAATTTAGTTTATTTTAAAGCAGTTTTTCCCAACCTTTTTCGGTCCACGCCCACCAAAAGCACTTCTAAATTTTCCATGCTCCCCTATGTCAGATTACCCATAAATGTTTACACTAAATGTTTACACTGGTTGATTTTTGTCTAGAAAACTAGTGAGTTTATTTTTAAACACAAAACGGATTACTAAATTTGAAGTACAAAATAATTAAGGCCTCCTGAAATTCGGACTAAGTGTACCAAAATGAGTTAAAAACCTGCTAATTAGAGTCGAATTTCCCAGACCCGCCTTTAGTACTTATGAATAGTACATGTTCATATTTTTTTAGGATAAATTAAGTTTTTCCAGGTGCAATCTAACCTATTGAATTTTGGCTTATTGACCATATATTTCAAAATACTAGGGAGCTACCGCCTCCTGCTCGCTATTACTCACCAACCCCAGTTAACTGCGGACGCAGGGCCTTTCGGATAGCTTCGCAATCCCCACAAAACCCTGCTCACTAAAATTATTTATTTATAAAACATTCGTTAAAACAATTAGTAGAAGAAACGTCAACCAACTCTCCAAAAGCACACTCTCTTAAAAGTTACAATATTTATTGGTTCTAAATTATTAATAATTTAATCAACACGTTTTCCTTGAAAATAGCCATCAACTCTGCTCGTAGCTATTTACAAAAAAAAGTTCAACAATTAATCTGTTAAATTTAATATAGTATCTAGTAACTTGTAAAAATGTCTAGTGTTTTATCATTCAAGTTTTTAATGATGCTTACATTCAAGTTTTTGTTTTAAAACAGACTTTTTAAACAATGCAATTTAAGCTTTTGAAAATAATAAGAGACAAAACCTACATTACACTCAATGTTTACAATCAATTGATTTTGGTGTATGAAATTCTGTATTTAAATAGTATATCTGTGAGTTTCTGGAAAACTCTTATCAGTCTTTTAAAAATATTTTATTTGGGGAATATATTCCGTATTCGGGCACCATCGCCAATTTGGCTACTTTCTAGAAACTTGGCGATAAACTCTAGATTGTGGCGACCGATCTAGATATTTAAGGGGCCCACAGACGAGCAACTTGGTCGTCAACCTGGTCATCAATTTGCGAAATTTACAACCAAGTGGGCCGTCTGTCGGGAAGTTGATGATTTAATTACAGATTGATGATCTGATCGTCAACTTGGTGGGCGGAGCTTAATCGGAACATATTATTAGGAAAATAACAAAAACTAAACATTAAAATTATAAAAATATAATTTTAGCACGAGAAAATAATTAAAGAAAATATAATTTTGCATTTAAAATACCAAAATACAGGGTGTTTCTTAAATGGTGCAACAAACTTACAGGGATGATAGTAGACACCTAGATGAGTCAGAATCACCTAGGATTTGGGGGTCCCAGACCAAATCCCAGGGAGTTAAAAATGGAGCGACACACCAAAAAAATCATTGAAAAATTCAATTTGTAGAAAAACTACTATTGGTAAAAACTTAATTATGGTCTCAAAAATTGTGGTTTAATATGATCTTTAAAATTATCTCAAAAGTCTTCACCTAAAAATTTGTTTTATTATGAAAAAAGTTAAAAAACCACAAAAAAATGTGAAAACTCTGCCAAAACCTTAGTTTGCATTTGGATATCCTTTCTTTTGATTTGATAATCTGAAAGATCATAGTTGAAAACGAAAATACAATCAATACTAAACGCTTGAGATCCTGTTAAAGTTTGTTTTTTTCGTGCGCAAACAGCTGTTCTAGAAACAGCTCTAGGAAAGGTGTCGCGAAAAAAACCGTTCAGACCAAAACCGTTCAAAAAACAAAAAAACTCATTGCTTTACACATGTAATAAATTTGCTTGTTTCTTATTGAACGGTTTTTGCATTGAACGGTTTTTTCGTATATCCCTAGGAAACTGTTAGCGCACGTAAAAAGCAAACTTTAACAGGATCTCAAGCGTTTAATTTCGATTGTATTTTCGTGAAACTTTGAACTTAAGGGTTTTCAACTATGATCTTTCAGATTATCAAATCAAAAGAAAGGATTTCCAAATACAAAATATGGTTTTGGCAGAGTTTTCACATTTTTTTGTGGTTTTTTAACTTTTTCCATAGTAAAAAAATTTTAGGTGAAATTTTTTGAGATAATTTTAAAGATCATATTAAACCACAATTTTTGAGACCATAATTAAGTTTTAACCAATAGTAGTTTTTCTACAAATGGAATTTTTCAATGATTTTTTTGGGGTGTCGCTCCATTTTTAACTCCCGGGGATTCGGTCTGGGACCCCCAAATCCTAGGTGATTCTGACTCGTATAGGTGTCTACTATCATCCCTGAAAGTTTTTTGCTCCATTTCAGATACACCCTGTATATTAATTTGTTACAATCTGATTAATTTTTTCTCATTGTTTACATTTTGGTTGTCAACCAGATTGGCGATCCGTGTAAAATCATAAACCCAGTCATCAACCCAGATTGATGACCAAGTTGCTCGTCTTTAGGCCCCTTTAGATATCATTTGAATCTAACCAAATAAATTATTTATAAACATTGAGTGTCATACAGGTTTTGTCTCTTATTATTTTGAATAGCTTAAACGGTGTTGTTTAACACAAGTCTGGAGGGAAAAATATAAATAATAAAATAGTGGAGACACTTTTGTCGAAAAAAAGGCTCTTGTAAAAATTTCTTGTAAATTTTGTAAACTAATGTTTTTCTGTTAACTTTAGTGTAAGGAACTTAAAAAGTTTTGGTGCCAATTTTTTAATTCACATTTAGGTGTAATTAAGCTAATTATAAGATTAAATAATGACTTTTAAAGAAATGGGAATTTTTTAACATTAGGGGCCATCCATAAATTACGTGAGGTGTTTTTTCCAAAATCTGGACCCCCCCCTCCCCCCTTGGTGAGATTTAGTGAGATTTTTCTTGACCCCCCCTCCCCCCCACGTGAGATTTACCTACAACTTTTAAAAATTATTTTCTAAAAACTATTTGCATTTTGTGCTTCATAGCACCTAATTAAGTAATAATTAAGTTAAAAAAAGTTGACGTGAGATTTTAATCGACCCCCCCTCCCCCCTTGGTGAGATTTGGTGAGATTTTTCCAAACCCCTCCCCCCCCCCTTTTGGACCTCACGTAATTTATGGATGACCCCTTATATGTTTACTTATTAACATAAAAATGTGAAATTTGGAATATAAAAAGAAGACTTAAGACTAAGAAGACTAAGAAGACTAAGAAGATATTTTGAATTTCCGTTTAAAAATTTTTAATTTCAATTTATTTTAAAAAATAAATTTTTAATAAAAAGTGGATATTTAATATTTTGACCGATAGTTTTTAGATTTTCTTATTATTTACTGATATGCTATCTGAAAACACTTATTGAACAAAATTTTTAATGCGTTATTGAATTTAATTAGTAGAAAAATTAGTAGTAATTAGGCATATAGTGGAGTTGCTTATGCCAAAAAAAAGCTCTTAAAAAACTATTTGAAAATAATGTTAATTAATGTTTTTTTGTTAACTTACAGTATAAGGAACTTAAAAAGGTGTGGTGCCAAGTTTTAAATTCACATTTAGGTTTAATTAAGGTAATTATTATCAGATGAAGTAATGATTTTTGAGAAATTGGAATTTTTTAACATTATGCTTATTTATTAATATAAAAATGAGAAATTTAGAATATAAAAGCAAGACTAAATACATACTTAAAAAAGATTTCTAATTTTTATTTAAAATTTTAATTTAATTAAAAAATAATTAAATTTTTTAATAAAAATTCGAGTTTTTTTGTCTCATATTTTTCTTTACATTTTCTTATTCGCTAATTATCTAAAAACACTTAAAACTTTATTGACCAAATTTTTGAATTTAATAAAGAAGTAATTAAGGATTAATTCATTAAAAACTTTCATTAGTCAGGAAATGAACAATTTAAGGTATTCCTTTCTAGAAAATATTGTCTAAGATAATGTAAATTATTAGTCAAATATTTATAAGTATTTCATATTTACCCTAAATAAAAAGTCTTAATCACCTTTTAACAATTAAAAAACACCTCCTTTGTCTTCTAAATCCAGTCTAGTTCAAAACCTTACTAAAGGAACTTTTCTAGGTCCACTCTCTCGGTAAAATATTTTCATTAAAATTATTAATTTAAGTCGTAAATTATACATTGATTTCACCCTAAAATGATAAGAATATGTTTCAATTCATTTACAGCATGCAGATATAGCAGTACTGGGAACATTGGCCCCTTTGACATTTACTTGTGTCACAACCACAGGATGCGAGTTCTATTACAGCTTTAGGAGCCGGGGGTGGAATAAAACAATAATTTTCTTTTTTCCAACCAAACAATTCAGGTGTAGGAATGGTTTGCGCTGATTCAACATCTTAGGCCCAAACTAGAGCTATGCTCTCTGATTCAGCTAGCAGTCTTTTGAAAAGGTACTAACGTAGATCCTTATTATTCTTTGCAAACAAATTCTTCCAAAGCAATGAAGTGTCTATCCACTAACTGTTCTTCTTTCCCAGTGATATAAAGCCTTAGCTTTGAACGACGTGAAATAAACCTCTTTAAAAGCTCTACAGCACGTTATAATTTTCCTTTACCATCTGTGTCTGTTGACTAAATGTGAACCCCCAAATTTGAAGCTTAGATATTTTTCATGGTATATATAACTTGTGTCAGCTTCCTTATGGTTGGTTTTTATATTGTTATAAATCTTGTTATTTGATAGAACCGCTGTTTCTGTGGATACAATTATTTCTTTCACTAATTCTTTGTAATAATGAAGTATTTCTATTGAAAGATATTCAGTAAGGCTTGCTTTAGTTTTAGGATTACTTTAGATAGTCCTATTTTAATTGGACTTATATTTATACGAATAAATGCTCCGTTGATCATTTTTTTCCTTGACGGCGAACATACGAGGGGCTGTTTGCTGCTTTTAGTGATGTATCTTTAGAATAATGGTCAGAAACTAGGTGAATGATGTCATAATTTTCAAAATTACTAATTCTAAATATTATTTACTTTTTTAAGATTTTAAATGAGCTGGTCAACTAGTAATCGGAGTTTTCAGCTTAAAGCGGAAGTTAGACCTAAATCAGTGACTGGTGACCAGTTGAAACCTCTCATAGATTGTAATTCTTTAACTTTAATGTTAGTAACCATTGTAACAGCTTTCCAGTTGAATTCACTGATAGTTTAATTTTTTTTACTTTAGTTTAGACAGTAAAGTTTGTATTATTTTTTTATTCTATCGCTCACAAAATTCTCCAAAGATTTCTTCCCTTCATCATCTCGTCTACATACATCATGTTTTACATTATCAGGCATTATTACGGGATGTGTGACGACATTCACAAGTTCTCCACTTTCTTCTCTGAATGGATTACTCGTTTGTACAACTAGTATAAGCTTTCTAATCATATCCTCATGATTCTTTACAGCGGCTTCCGTTAAGTGATGGTGCTCAGATTTTCCCTTTCCACACATTATTTCTAATTTATCTAGTCTAGTATTTTTAAGGATATTTAAAACTTTTTGGTGTGAAATTTCTTTTTTAAGGTCTACTGTGAATTTTCCAACTGCAACTAACGCCGCTGACTGAGATTGACCCTTTCGTTCAGGCGGGGCGGGGCGGCGTCCGCTTTTATTTCTTTCGTCTTATCTCGCGACAAAGAAAACAATATTTTAAAATAAAACCAACTGTTTTATAATTTATCTTTACTTTAACCTCAAAGGGAGAAAATTAGCAGCACTTAATACCAAATTATATTTCGCTACATAACAAAACACTAAGGATATCGAAATTTGACCTTAGGGTCTAAAAATTACTATTAAAACTGTTTTAATTTTTTTTCAATACTTATATGCTTAAAAACCTGCTTATCCTTTTTTTACCAACTTAAACAGGTAAATTACTGAATTAAACCAGCCCAAAACTCAAAATATTGAAACTCTATATTTGACCTTTGACGTGACCTCTAGATCAGGAAAGTGAAAAGAAAAATTGGCACCAAAGATTTTCTGATTGTCCATACTCTAAAGAACCAAAATAACCTTGGTGCCAAAAATTTACACGAACTTTTTACAGATTTACATAAGCGCCTCCACTAAAACCCTAGGTGCACTGACTAGTTACATGGTAAAATATTAAATTTAAAATATCAATTGGTATAATCAGGATTTGTTTTGACGTAATGACTTTGATTTCGATTTTCAGGATCAAAAACTATTAGCGTTTAAATTACACCCGAGGGAACAAGAAAGGTTAAAAGTTTCTAAAATATAAAAATTTGTAGCAAATGGATAAGTTTAGCGGTTTACCCCCCAAAAAATGCAAAAAAATCGTTAAAAATTTTTGAGATTATTTTTGGCTATTTTTTCCTCTTATTTTTTACGCAATTCATCATTAAAGTGTCCTAAGCCTTCACCAAGGACCCAAATTTAAGGAATATATGCAGCAATTATTTTTTACTAAAAGCGGTTGAGGTGTTAGCGCCACCGAAGCACAAGCAGAAGGGTTCAATGCCGTACTTTAGAGTTAAACTGCTATACAAAAAATTCAAACTGCAACTGACTGAATTTCAGTTTATTCTTGTGTAAAATGACCTCCTGAACTCAAATATGACATCCGTTTTCCTACATCACCCTCAATTTTTAAATGGACGTCCCCCAATTGTTATCATCAGCCCACACATCTATTAACAACTTGAAACATGAATCCCCACCCCCTAAAACTGGCCATATTTTAACTAACTGAACAATTTCCCTCAGGATAGACCTTAAATATAAGAACTATGTCATTTTTGAGCTTTTCAAAACATGAATATTCATTCCTGAGTTCGCGAGTGACGGCGCGATTCAGAGAGTATCTTCGGAGGCGTTAACACCTCAACCACTTTTTACCAAAAATCATTACTGCATATATTCATTAAATTTGGACCCTTGGGAAAGGGTTAGGTCCCTTTAATGATGAATTGCGTAAAAAATAAGAGGAAAAAAATTGCTAAAAATAATCTCAATAATTTTCAACGTTTTTTTTGCATTTTTAGGGGGTAATAACCCCTTAAACTTATCCATTTGCTACAAATTTTTAAATTTTAGAAGCTTTAACCTTTCTTGTTCCCTCGGGTGTAATTTAAAGACTACAGTAATAGTTTTTGACCCTGAAAATCGAATTCAAAGTCATTACGTCATCGAATAACGCAAAAAGGGGGAGGGACTGTTCCCCGAAACCCGAGAACGCATCTTAGATTCGAGTAAAACTGAAAAGTAAAAGACAAAACGGCTTCCAGTGAGCAAGTAAAAGTCTCCTCTTTCGATCAGTTTATTCCTTTCTCCCCTCCAAAATAATTCCATCGTCTGTCAAAAGCACGAGACCCTTTCACTATCGTTGGCTTTGCAGTAGTGGTTTTCCAAAGTGGCTCTCAAGATCATTTGGGTTGACCACTCCTGGCAGTGGCGGATCCAGCGAGGGGGCCATGGCCCCCCCGAGAAAATTTCAAAAATAGTTAAAAACCCCTTTTTCAGAGCTAAAATTTGAAAAAAAATTCATTGTAATTCATGCAATGTCTGACAAGAATGAAAACAACGCAAGGGGGGCCATGCTCATCCCGAGAAAAATTCCAAAATAGTTAAAACCCCTTTCTAGAGCTAAAACTCAAAAAATGTTCCCCTTATAATTCATGCGAAGTTTTAATTCTTAGGTATGGTACGTTGCTCATATAGCCCGTGGCGGATCTATGGGGGCTATAGGGGCTATGGCCCTCAGGGGCCTTAAGTTCAGACTAAATAAAATTGAAGTTTTTCAAACAAATTTTTGAAAAATTAAAAACCTTTTCAAAAATTTTTAGTAGCTCTTTTACATTTCAAACGGCCCAAATAGCTTTATTTCATAATCATTAGCCCCATCTAAGATCTTATTTTTATTATTTTTTTTTATTTAAAATACAAAGCACCTGGGCCCATAGGGCCCTTATCTTTGATTAACAATTACAAAAACAACCTAAAATACAATTGACAAGGTATGTGAAATACAATTCAAAGGAGAACTTAAAATACAATTGGACACAAGTAAAAACAATTAAAGCAACTTAAGATTGAATATAAGGTATGTTTAAAAGCACAATTAAAACAGCAGAAATACAATTTAAAAGTCGTTTAAAATCAAGGCAAGAAAAAATATATGTATACGTATATACATATTTAAAATCAACTCTTTAACCTTTTACAGGCCGAACCAAGATCCAGGTATATTTTAATTAATTTTTTTACATAAATTACCTTCTAATGGTTCAATTAAGAGAAATTATTAATATGAAGGCGGTAAAAAATTTTTAAGTGTGATTTTCACCATGTTCCCAATTGGGAACATTGGCCACTTCCGACTATACTTCGACCGGGGAAACAAGCGTAGACTCAAATGATGAACAAATCAAATAAAACCCAAATTTTGGGGAATAACTAACAAAATCAACCTTAATTATAGTTTATCTTTGTGTTTGAGCTGTAGTTTTATAGAAATTTCACAATTTTGAAAAAAATTTAATGGCAATTTCATGTGACACATAAGCAAAATAACAAAATTTTGTATATTATGCAAGTAAATTTTATGCACTAGCTTTAAAAATACAATGTTAAATTTCGGATACCTAAAACAACTATAATATATATGAAGGTTTAATTTATATTAATTTTTCTAGTTTTTATTTTATTACACACGAGAAAAAAAAATTGAAATTATTGTACATTTATAAATAGGATTTAAATGGATTATAATAATTTGTACAAAAATAATGATCAAACAGTTGAGTAATGAATGAAATAATTAATTTTTGAATGTAGCATTAATACATTTATAAGAAAATTTCACTGTCGTTACTAAACAAAGTCTGAAACATTGTATAATTACAAAACGCATATTGGATCATATGTTTTCGAAATTTATTTCTTATGGATAATAAATAACACAATACCAAACATATAAAGCTACTAACCTTTCTTTTTTACTAGCATAAATTCTCTGCGATAAGTTATTAATTTTGGAAGCCGACGTATTCAATGTTTATACACATTCATCACTTCTCTGAACAAAATCGTGGATTCAAACAAAAAAAATCCAGCTACTTCCTTTCTGAAAGGGGATCCAGCAATTATATAACCTTTTTTCAAAACCTTTTTTTTTCAAAGCTAATGTTCTTCATGTTCCTAAAATCTCAAGAGTAAACTATGATAAAATTAATAATTTTCTATTAAACTATGTATTTTCTTTTAACTCAAACTGCAATGATGTTGATACTTTATATGATAATTTTGCAAACGTACTAAGAAATATACTGTTCAACTATACTTACTATTTCAAGTTATCTAACTCTAAAACAAATAAAAACTGGATTAACGATGAAATATTGAAATTGGTTAAAAGAAAAACGTATCTTTATAAAAAACATAAAAAATATCCCTTTGATATTATTCACGAGCAAAATTATAGAGCTATACAAAAGGAATTAAAGGTCAAAATAAAAAACACTAAGCATAATTATTTCAAGTCTGAATTTTTAAAATGTACAAGCATAAAAAAGCAATGGAATTTTGTAAATCAAATCACTAACTCTCGCTCAAGAGACAAAAAGCCTTTATCCAACAATCATGGGCTATTAGCAGAAAACATCAACCAGTTTTTTATAAATATGGGATCAAGCGCTTCATTTACAGAAAATTGTAATTACAAAACGTATTTAGCTAGTCAATTAAACACTTTCTTTCTTACTGAGACAACTGACCTGGAAACCTACAAAATAATACACTCCTTGGATGATAAAAAATCTCCTGGTTATGACAGAATCTCGTCAAAACTACTTAAAATAGTGGCTAACCATCATATCTCTGTCATTACAAAAATAATTAACGTATCCCTTTTAGAAGGTAGCTTCCCTTCATCTCTAAAAACTGCAATAGTTGTCCCTGTTCATAAATCTGGAGATATTAATGATTTTTCAAACTATCGACCAATTTCTCTTCTACCAGTTTTCTCTAAGGTTTTAGAAAAAATAGTGCACACCAGACTCTACGACTATTTGAAAACTTTCAAAATCATTTCTGAAAACCAATTCGGATTCATACCAGGCCTTAGTACTGAAAACGCACTATTAGCATTTACAAAATATAACTATATCAGTATAGACAAAAACTGTAAATCGGCTGCTGTATTCTTGGACATCTCTAAAGCTTTTGACAGCGTAGATCACGATATATTAATTGATAAACTATATTCTATTGGAATTCGCGGTGCTGGAATAAATTGGTTCACTTCTTATCTAAAAAATCGAAAACAGTTTGTAAGTTTTGGTGATTACAAAAGTAAACTTTTAAATATAAAATCTGGTGTACCACAAGGCTCAATCCTTGGACCATTATTATTTATCATATACATTAATGATTTCTGTAAATTAAAAATAAAGGGCAAAATCATAACTTATGCTGATGACACAGTAATTTTATATTCATGTTCTAACTATGAAGATTTACAAAATCATATCAACGAAGATCTTTTAGTAATCAAAAAATGGTTTAACGCTAACAAACTGTCTATCAACACAAATAAAACTAAATTTATTAACTTTAGCATCTATGGACCATCTAAATCACTAAGTCTCTGTTTTCATCTCAATGAGTGTAAAGTTTTTGATTGTAAATGCCCCTCTCTCCAACAAGTAACAACTATTAGATACCTTGGATTATTCGTAGACTCAACTTTAAAATGGAAATCACATGTGAGCTATTTAACAAATAAACTTCGTTATGTTCTTTATAAATTTTATCACATAAAAAAATCATAAATAGGAATTTTTTGTTGCAATTGTATCATTCTTGGGTAAACTCAATCTTAAGTTATGGTCTAATTGTCTGGGGAGGTGACTACTTAGAAAACATAAAACCTATAATAAAAATTCAAAATAAAATAATAAAGTTTTTGAATGGTAGTAACCAGTCAACAATAATAGATTTATACCGAAAATTGAATATATTACCGATTCGACATCTTTTTTTTCTTTAAAACCATAATATGTTTTGTAAAATATGACCATGGTTCTGATTTACGAGATATTGGTTATGATTTACGATCAAAAAACCTATATTCCGTTCCTAAATCAAATAAAGAGATCTTTCATAAAAATTTTGTTTATCTATCACCTAAATTCTATAATTCTTTACCCGATGACTTGAAATCAGAGGGATCCCCAATTAAATTCAAAAAACAACTTAAACATTTTGTAATGACAATAGATAAAATTGAAGATTTCTTCTGATTTTTTTTCCTCACGAACGCTCTTTTTTAACCTAAATTTATCATACTGAAGCTCACCTTGCGGTGGTTCACTTGTATTTCAGTGTAATTTATTTACTTTTTCTTTTTTTTGTATTAAATATCTTCAAATATAATTTTCAAATGTAATATAATATACTTAAAATTATTTTAATTTTTACCTTTTATTAGTTACTCATATGGGTCACTGCGTTGACCCCTGAGTAACCCAAACAACTGTAATAATCTTTTTCTCCTTTTATTTCTTTATAGTATATGTGTTTTTTTTTGTAATGTATATTTTGCCGTGTTTCTTGAAAACAAATAAAAATGTTCTTGTTCTTGTTCTTTTTATTCTTTACGAAAAAGAAATACTCCCGTTCTACTGAGTTCTATAATACTACGCCATACTACAAACTCGGGTTTCCCGTGTATAGCGGCGACAGGCCAATGTTCCCAATTGGGAACATGCATGTTTCGCAAGCTACTACAACCGTGTTTTTAATAGTTATTAATTATACTGAGGATATCTATTTAAGGTAAGTCTTTTCCAATATCCTTACCAAATTTTGGAAACTTAGGACAATATTTCGATTTTTCATGAATTATTTTGTGTACCTCTATTAACCTTTTATAGGCCAACGTTCCACTAGTGGAACATGTACACTACTGTTCATAAATTAAGGACGGAACTGTTTTTTCAACATAACACCTAGTGAAATTATTTTTCATCAATGAAAATTATACCAAGAGATGTTCAATGGGTGGGAATACAGGGCCCGAAAGCAAATTTTCTCTACCAATATTTTAAGGGGGTAAATGGACCCTCCATTGATAATGGAGTCCCATTACAATTTGGAGCTGTGGCAGAAACGTCTGTGTAAGAGGTATTTTACCGAAAACTTTATGGTTATTGTAATGAATATGATTACTCCTGACCTGAACTCAGTGCATATTTTTAAAAGCCTGTGTTACCTTTAAATGGTATTTTTTATGTTTTATTGATAGAAATCGGTCTAATCATCATTTTTGGCAAGTTTTAGCTTCTGGGTCATTTTTGGTAATTGGTATCTTACCGTCAACCATGTTTTTTAGTAGTTCTTACATGTGCTAGATTATGTTTAGGTCTGGAGACCCTGAAAGTAAATTATTTCTTTCAATATCGTGACTTTCAAGAAACTTTGAGATAGCCAAATTGTGATTTTGTGCAACTTTTTCTCTCATAAAGAGAAATTCTTGATCTGAAATTTCTTCTAAAAGAAGCGAATGGGACATGAGAACCCAGGCACGTGATCGCAGACATCAGGGAAAATTTTTTTCGTGTATAGGGAGTGTTGAAATGTCTATAACAGTAATAGAGTATCAATGGAGAAATTATATCTCTTAAAAACTCATTTCAAAGGTAATGGAGATATTTTTACAACTATATGTTTCTTTTTAGGTATGTCTACGTCCATAAACACTAAAAAATACTTTTTTTTCAAACATTAATAACAGATGTCCTTTCTGTGAAACTATACAATTATGTTGTGCCGTTTGAGCACCTCGTATACACCGCAGATATTTTCACTGATGTTTGCTATTGGGTACCTGTGTTCTCATGTCCCATTTGATTCTCTTAGAAGAAATTTCAGGTCAGGAATTTCTCTTTATGAGAGAAAAAGTTGCACAAAATCACAATTTGGCTATCTCAAAGTTTCTTGAAAGTCACGATATTGAAAGAAATAATTTACTTTCAGGGTCTCCAGACCTAAACATAATCTAGCACATGTAAGAACTACTAAAAACATGGTTGACGGTAAGATACCAATTACCAAAAATGACCCAGAAGCTAAAACTTGCCAAAAATGATGATTAGACCGATTTCTATCAATAAAACATAAAAAATACCATTTAAAGGTAACACAGGCTTTTAAAAATGTGCACTGAGTTCAGGTCAGGAGTAATCATATTCATTACAATAACCATAAAGTTTTCGGTAAAATACCTCTTACACAGACGTTTCTGCCACAGCTCCAAATTGTAATGGGACTCCATTATCAATGGAGGGTCCATTTACCCCCTTAAAATATTGGTAGAGAAAATTTGCTTTCGGGCCCTGTATTCCCACCCATTGAACATCTCTTGGTATAATTTTCATTGATGAAAAATAATTTCACTAGGTGTTATGTTGAAAAAACAGTTCCGTCCTTAATTTATGAACAGTAGTGTATTTAACTCACCCCCCTAAGCTTCCCAAATTTCAGAGAATAAATTACTTCAACATATTTATGTTCTATGAGATATGTTTTACTTATATATAATTTTTTGTACTGAGATATTAATTATGTTTTTTTTTCTGCAATTTTTTGAAAATCACCTTTTTCCACAAAAAATAAGCTTTACACATTTTATTTCAAATTCGGTATCATATGGAACCAAAATGCTGATACTGGACCTAAAATATATAAATCGAATTGTTAGTTAGCTGTTTGAGTGTAATTTTCATTGATTTCAGTTTTTGATTTGCTAGAAACCAGTTTTAAATTACGATGTTCCACTAGTGGAACGTTGGCCACACGGACTACTTTTTATCCGAACATTTTCCCCTGATAGTAATGCTATATTTTTTTTATTTTTAAACTTTTTAAAGGGTTATCAAGCTAAATAAGTGAACTATTTGGCAAAAACATTTTATAATTTAATGACTTTACTCATTTTTTTGTTTTAAATTTTTTTTAAAAATGTTTGAAATGAAGATTATCCATGGAATTTCATAATTAAAGAAGCAACTTTTTTTTTAAATATTACCCAATTATTAACTTTTTGCCTGTATTTTTTTAACTAAAAAGTTTTCTAACTCGTAAAGAATATGAATATCCATGGTTTTTGATAAATCTGGTAATGAACACAGAAGAAATATATATTTTATCGCGTAAGGAAAATTCAAATAACTTGCTTTTCGTAGCTAAATTGTGGATCAAGTGTTATTGTACTGAGCAAAAAAAGAAATAAATAAGGTTGTTAAAGTCTGTTATGTCAAAAATCTTATTCACGAATGCATGCTACTCCAAAACATGCATAAGTTTGAAAATGAGGGAACTCTTTCCAACTTGTTCTAGGTCATTCCTAATTCTTATCTATCACCTGAAAATCTCCCTTGACCTTCACGCTTCAGTGACCTTTGTTAGGGGACGAATACATTGACCTCTAGGGGTGCTGTCATTGGGCAGCAAAATTTTCGGTGTAGTGTGACTGGTGTCGATAGAATTCCGCGAAAAGCGGGTAGGAAAAACAGGTGTCCTGAGGAATCTGGGCAGTTGTGTTTACAATAAACGCCCCATTGACTACTCTGACAGTTTTATAACAAGAAATTTTCCACACCAGGGAGCGAGTGTTCACTCATTTTCAAATGGAGAGGTGCATTGATACCACAGAAGAGGCCAAATAACCGACCGACGTCGCGGTCGTCTATCACGCTTGCCCCTGCGACGCGGCTGAGCGGGAATGTGTTGTTCTAGGCGCCAACGTTCCACTAGTGGAACATACTCGTATTTTGATAAATATTTGACACATTGATCCCAAATTTCGTACACAGCCTTAGAATTGTCCCTTCTTAAAAATACAAACATAAAATCTACTCCCGCTGGACGAATTATAGGTGCGGCCTATGAAAGGTTAAAAAGCGTAAAAATGGCCTATTTTAAGATTTTTTGTATTTTTTTCTCATAAAGATATCAACTTCGTTTGAATTTTAAAAAATCAAGTTCTCTTTCAACTTTACATAGTAAAATTTTCAACAGTATACTGATAGTAGTTATTTTTTTATGAATTTTCAAACACGATGTTCCCAATTGGGAACATTGGCCCGTAAAAGGTTAATTAAATTTAGAATCTCACACCTGGCTCAATACGTCTGTGCATAAGAGACCTCGTTCAATACAGCCCGAGGTCCGAGGTCTCCTCGAGCCCGAGATCTTAAGGCCCTGAAAATTTGTAGAATCAATGCACAAGTATAGGGAAAGTGGGTTTTTGCTCTTTACATTTTTGTAGACTATTAGTTCACTAATATTTAAGGAGTTCAAGAGTTTTAGCCCCTACAAAGCATTTAGTCCCCTGCATTTTTGTAGAATTAATTTGCAATTTAAAGGATTCAGTGAGCCCCTTCGAAATATTAGCCCATTTCATGATCTTAAGCCCCCTAGAAAACATTAGCCTATTTCATGATCTTTAGCTCCTATAAAGCATTAGTCCCCTTGTATTTTTATATATTTGGTTCACATCAACTTGATGAGCTTTTAGCCCCCTCCAAGATAGATGAGCTTTAGCCCTCTCTGCTCTTTTATAAAGATGGAATTCTTAACTTAAAAAAAGTTGTAATGTGCTTTAACCACTACAAAATCTTTAGCTTCCCTGCATTTTTATAGATTCTATTCACAATTTAAATGGCACAGTGAGCTTTAGCTTTCTTGCGTTTTTAATTTAAAAAGCTTTAGCTCGTTACCGATTTATAGTCCCCTACTTTAGTTTTTGCAGATTCGGTTCACAATTTAAAGGGGCCTCTGAGTTTTAGCCCCTATAAAAAATTAGCCTGTTCACAATTCAACGAGCTTTATCTTAAACTCAGCATTAGCCCCCTCCACTAGTGGATTCAGGGGGCTCGGGCTAGGGGGCTCAATCCCCCCCCCAAAAAATGAAGTTTTACTCTATATAATATGACATTTTATGCACCAAAATGAGTAAAGCCTGTTATCAAGCCTGTTAAAGTTATCAGGCCTGTTAAGCCTGTTAAGGTCAAATTTTCGAAAATTTTCTGGGGGAGGACCCCAGACCCCCTGGCCCTTGTAACTCTGTTATTACAACTATAATTTACTAAGTTTGTGTCAAAACGCAAAAAATTTGGTAAAAATCTAGAAGTGTGTTCGGGTTGGCGCCTCTTCGCGAATTTTTAGTCGCCAACTTCACTTTGATACTTTTGGTGCTACTACTTCGCTTGGCGTTTGAAACCACTTCTAGATTTAAGCCAAAAATCCGAAATTCTGATGAGGCGCACCAAAATGAGTTGAAAAAGTGGGGTTTTTGACTTAAATCTCAAAAATTTTTCTGGGGGCCCGAAGAGTTGGTTTGGATCCGCCCCTGACTCCTGGTTTAGATTGTAGTGAGAGACCATTTGCTACAAGGTCCTCCCCCTGAAACTTTTTTTTTCAAACCTGGAGGGGCAATTTGGTTGGAGATTTTCAAATTGCCCCCTGGTGGGTGGGGAAACACTGGTTCAGAGACGAAACTTCACTCACGTGCTCTCGGTGGTATTCGATCCGGCTTTGCGTTCGGCGTCCCCCTCAGTGTTCCGAAGGAGAAACAGTTGGCCAGATACGTCGGATCTCCCCCTGGAACTCGGAAATGCTGACGGTTCCTTTCATCGCTGCAATGTACGACAGAGCTTTTTACAATCAGGAATGGGCAATACCGGCAATTTTCGAAACGAAGTGTCTAAATCCACGAAAGTTGTCCCATGCTAAAGTATTAGCAAAATTTGTTAGAGTTGAGTTGTTACTTTCGTGGATTTAGACCGTGCCTTTTCGAAAACGGAAATATTTGACCGACGGTCGTAATCCACGAAAGTTGGCCCTTGCTTAATTATTAGTGAGTTGTTACTTAAGTATTAGAGGGTTGTTACTTTCGAGGAGCTAGACAGTGCCATAGGTTTTAATAGCGAAATTCGTTAGAGTTTTTACTTTCGCGGATTTAAACAGTGCCTAAAATTAAAAGGAATTGAAGTAATATTTGAATAAGGAAGTTGAATGTGTCTGATTATCAAAAACAAACAGGTGTTCGGTATGGTTTTTTTGTATGGTAAAATGAAATATCTAGTCAGTTTTTCAAAAAAATGTACAGGTAATTATTTAATTTAAATTAGTTTTAATTTTATTTTTATTTAACAGGTATTATGTACAGGTAATATTTTAATTTAAAAGTCGAGAAAAAACACGTGACTGGAAACGTTTATTGTTTAAACTGTAGGATGACGTCAACAATAATACAATCTTTATTTCAACTATTCAAGTTTTCATCAATTTATAAGAATACAATCAACTCCATTGCTTTTCAACAATGCCTATTGTAAGATGACGTCACATCCAAACTCTTGGCGTTTTCGCGCGCTTTTAGAAAGGGGATTTTTGTTAATTTTTTTGGCAATCAAAAAATTTCTCGATCGGCCTCAAATTCTTTCAACTCTTTCGGCCTCAACTCTTTGGGTAGTTGCTTATTTTTGCAAGAAGAATCGATTAAAAAATATATAAAATCATGCAACTTCCTCATTGCAAGGAAAATATCTTATTAACCCTCTACTGCCCATGGTAGCATATATGCTACCATAAGTTTAGCTTCAATTTTCAGCATGAAATAAATAAGTAATTTTTAATTTATTACAGCAATAATTGTACCTTTAAGCGTCATAATTTATGAAGTTTAAGTTCAGTCCTCCTTTCAAATTTTTTAAAAAAAATTTTGAAATACCACCTTTGACTTAAAATCCAAAATCGGTCCTACAAGGGTTAATTATAGCTAATTTTTTAAAATATGTTAATGAAATTAATATGAATTCTTTCGATATATTTTTAGAGGAAGAGTTGCTTATATCATCTCTACAAAAAATTGCCATGTAAAAGTATTTTTTAATTGTGAAATAATTAAATTAAAATGATGGTAGCATATATACTACCATGGGCTTTAGTGGTAGTAAATCCATGCAAGGGATCTAGGTGGCATATTGGCAATCATAAAATATTTTCATGGAAAAAGAGTTTTTCTTAGCGTCAGCTGTTTATTTGAGTTAATTATCTGTATTAATTAGTCAAACTATAAAAATTTGATTAATTTATTAATTAAAAATTTTAAAAATTAATTAATTTATACAAATTTTTTAAACTTATTTCTTAAGCTTTATCACTTAAAAAACTTGGTATATTAGGCAAGGGTTTAACTATATTTATTCGTTTGTTCATTTTTAAATGAAAAAAAGTACGTTTTTAAAATTTAATTAATTTTTTTAATTTTTCATGAAATATCAAGAAAATTTTATGAAAAATTAAATTTAAAGCTATGATGTAATACTGAAATAACACTCCTATGAATAATTTATAAATAAAATATTTTAATTATATTTAAAACATCTGTTTTATGACTTTGAAAGTTTTTACTCTGCATTTTTAATTATTGAAATTTACTAAGTAGGCAAATTACAGGCTTAAAATTATTTTTAAAGGCATCAAAATATTTCTAATATGTTTTTAGAGAAAACTATCAGTGTGCATTGCATTGTATGCAAAATCAATTGGTAAAAAATATATTTTTTCGTTTTTTATTGCATAAAAATCGAAAAAAATACTGGTTGAAAAAAAGAAAAAGAAAAAAAATCAGAAATCCACAAAATTTTAACAAAATCAAAAATTTTTTGGCATTTTTATTTTATTTGGACCCAAACTACATGACTTAGGCAAAAAAATAATTTTTTCCATAGTAATTTTTTGTAGTGGGCATTAGAGGGTTAATTTCATGAACTGAAACTCATTTTATTCTATACTTGATTTCAGAAATTTCCAGGTATCTGGATTATTGCAAATGATCATCCGAATATTTTATGATGAAGGGTTAGGGGAGGGGTCGGCAACCTGCGGCTCTTTCCATGTAAAGTTGCGGCTCTCCAGTTCCATGCGAAAAAATTAATAATTTACTAATCAAAACTTTAAAAAAAAACAGAAATTATATTTTTAAGTTCTCAAGATGAGTCAAAATCAAAACTCTCTTTTAAGGATAAGAATTCCATATAATTTCTGGGGGAGAACTCCTTAACACTCTTTTAAATTTTGGAATATATGCTGATTTTCATTGAAAATTCTGTGACCTATTAGGAGTGATCCTTATTTGGTTGTTATAGAAGTTCTAAAAACTAATTAAAACACTATATTTAAGGTAAATTTCCAAAATTTTTCTGAAGTGGGATCCACACGCCCTCGAAATTTTGTTGTTTATTATAACTATATTTTTTTCCTTGAAAATTTTGCCACATAAATAATGAGAGGTGCTCTTAGGGTGCAATGGAAAAAAGCAAAAATGAGTTAAAACGCGATTTTGAAGGGGAAATTTCCGAAATTTCTTCTGGGGGGACCCCCAGACCCTCTTATTTTTCCAGGAATTCACATTGTTTATACAAAATTTGGAAATTAAGTTCACTAAAATTAATCTACAATGTGTACGTAAGTCTTCTAACTTGATGTAAAAAAGTACCCTACCCGAAAGCAGGAAATAGTTATTTTAGTTAGGGAGCTTTTTTACCCAACAGAAAAAATGTTGGGTAAAATGCTCCCCAACTAAAATCACCCTCCCAATCTAAAATCAAATATATATTAAGCATTTACTAAAACAATGAAGCAAAAAAATTAGTGGCTCTTTAAAAACTGGGAAATTTTGTAAACTGTTACTTTTGGATCTTCCGTTTAATAGGTTGCCGACCCCTGGGTTAGGGGTAGTAATCCAGCAATTTAATTTGGATTGGATGATTATAATCAAACTATCCGGATGCCTCAGAAAAATTTAAATCTGATAATTTCCCACATAATATGTTAAAAATAACTGTAGGGGAGAGTGTTGTACCTACGGACGGTTGTACCTTCAGCCACCTCATTTTAAAATTCGGGAAAAAATGAGAATTTGAATTTGTGGTCGATTTTGAATGTATACAGATGCTATCTAGTTGCTAACGTGAAATCAGCTGTTTAAAATATTATTTAAATTTTCTATAGTAAACATACTGTTTTTAGGTGCTCAAAGTTTTTTTTAGTGCATCACTATACATTAATTATTTTCTTCCTCTATGATTATGATATGATAAAATGGGATATATGGGGGGAATCCCCGAGATTTTGAATTTTTAGTTTTGATATTATAAATCGTCAGATCTCAATTCTTTTATCTTTTATAGAACTTTGAATGCAAAAACACCTGATGCTGTACCTTCGGACACCATAAGTGTTGTACCTACGGACACGTTCTTGTGGGTGTCTGTAGCTAATCGGCGTTTTAGAATCGGGTTTCATTTAACTGAATACATTTTAATAAATGTTAAATTAATTCTAAATGGTTATCTATTTGTCAGCGATTATTTTCAAGTGAATTTTAGATGAAAAATCAAATATTTTGTGATCTGAACTACTTTTTTAAATTTATGATTCTACTTGGAATTTAATTTAAAATATGGTGTAAAACCCTAAGCACCCTATCGCATTTAAGTATGATGATTAAAAAAACTTAAAATTTCCACTGAAGAAGATTTACCACCAAATAATTATTGTTATTACCACCAAATGCTTGCACAACTAAGTGTCGGTCGAATTGGGTTTTTTTGGATCAGTGAAGTTGTCAGATCAGTCAGCATGATTGATGAAACTATTACCTTAAATTCTGATCTGAAAATACCATGTGATTTTTGTGTTTTTGGTAAAAAATCAAGACTTTTATCATTCAACTTCGTTTTAATGATCATTTACGATCTAAAACTACATTACTTTAAAAAATCTATTTTCAATTTTAAAAAGGCTTGAAATAGGTTATTAAAAGGTAATTCATCAATAAAAATGTTCATTCTTAGCTTTTTTCAAGTAAAACTTCCCTTTTTAAGGGTGTCCACAGGTACAACTGTGTCTGTCCATAGGTACAACAGGTTGTTGTACCTTTGGACACAAATTTTTCCAAGTTATTATAAATTGTTAAAAATCCAATTTTCAAGATTTTGACTAATAAAAAATATCTCTCTACTCACAAAGGTTAGGACTATAGGTTGGGCACTTTAAATGGGCAAAATGTGATTTTACCTGTCTTAGAAAAATCCAAACGTGATTTTTGTCCATAGGTACAACACTCTCCCCTATTTATCAGAATTTTAAGAAAAATACAAAATTGTGTGGCTGAAGAGAAACGAGGTAACAAGTTATCATAGATTTGAGAGTAGTGTCACTGAGGCTCTGAGGCTCTATGAGGCACCGGAAGTGGGCGTGGCAGGGAGATAGAGGGGGTTCTGGGCCAGTGAGGAGCAGGGGGCGTGGCCTATGACGTCATCAAAAGGGGGTGTGGCCTTGTGACGTCAGAGGGCGTGGCTTATGACGTCATCTATTGTCTCAATTACTTAATTACCTCTAATTATATTATTAATGACTTAATTAGATAATTACCCAATTAATTAATTGAACTTTATTAAAATTGATTTATTACCCTAATTTACCTTAACCCTTTGAATACTAAATTGGGGACTTGTGCTTTTTCGATGTTTTTCGTTAACCCTTTGAACATTACATTGGGGATTTGTGCTTATTGGAGCTTTTTCTTAACCCTTTGAGTACTGCAGCGAAGTGAAGTTGAAAGCTGATTTCGTAGATATGCAATCTTTATCTATTCAAAATGATTATAAGTATTTACTTACCTGTATAGATTTTTTATCTTTATCTTACCCTTTGAACACTACATTGGGGACTTGTGCTTAATCGAGCTTTTTCTGAGTTAATCACACTAATTAACCCTAATTACTTAATGACATAATTATAATTAATTAACCCTAATTAGTTACCAAATCTGCTTTAACTTTCCTAGGAATTTTTCTAATGAAATTTCCTACAGTGTGCGCGGGGTTAATGGTTGTAAGGATCAAAACGAAATTTCAACATAAATTCGACGAACTTCAAACCCCCCTCCTGCCTTTGTTTGTGTGCCAATCAACACGAAACTTGGTTTTGGGGGGTTTTAGGGGGTGTTCTTTCAGAATTGGGAATAATCTTTGATGTCACCCATAGGAAAAACGAAAGTTGGTGCTTCTTTTAATATGTAGACGGCCCCTTAAATTATAGCTTGTTTCCAAGAGGACATTAAATCATGAAAATTGGCGTTTACAAGTATCCTTCTAACCCCTACCAATCACTCGCAATCGTCTCTGTTTCGATTTTTTTGCAGCCGACTGTACATCATTATCTGATGCCGGATAATGCCAGTTCTCCGACATTACCTTAGCAAATTTCCTTTTTTTACAACAGGAATGTCGGATAACATCGATAGATATCAGAAAAGACGAATTCCAAAAATTCAAACACCTATCAGTGCTCTACTATGTTAGACGGTATCAGACGGTATTGAAGAGGGGGTAGTTTTCATTAAGGCTAATATCATCGAAAATATGTGTTCCGGTGTTAATGTGCTACCCGAGTTAGTTTTAAAAAATAACTTTTAAGTGTAATTTTTTAAGTTCAAATAATTTAAAGTTGACCTGTACATTGAAAGAGATAGAAGGATGTTTCACCCCTTAATTTTTTAAGTGAGGGGGCGAACAGTGATATTAAAGAAAAGTAAAGATAACACTTTATTAAAAAAATGCTGCTAAAAGCTAAATAGAGCAATATTAAGTCCTAAAATATTTTGAAAAAATATTTTTGCTAGTTCAAAAATTATAAATTTTCTCGGTCCAAAATTGGCATTTATATGACGCTATTTAAGAAAACCATAATGTACAATTTTGCTTCTTTAAAATAAAGTTATTCATCATCAGCCAATATTGTATCTACGACAAAATGATTTGATAACACTGCCGAATATCGGCCAATACCATTTCTACGGCAATGAGTTTACAATGCTGCCGAACATCGGCCAATATCATTTCTACGACATATTTATCTTCTTTTTCTAACATTGGTCCCCCATCACCGTATAATAACGGCCAATATCATCACAGCGATATTTAATTTACGATATTGGCCAGTATTTGTCAAAATCCTTTCTCTGACATTAGTTTCGTATTTTTATCAAAATTAGGGTAAAAAGCCTAGTTTTCAATTTTTACACTTATTTTTCACTTATAACATGTAATTAAAATTGGTTTAAATGTGTTCCTAATAGACAATATGCATGATTTTCAAATTAATTTTAAAAAGAAAGAGCATGAAAAATTACGTTGAAAAATGCTAATTAAACTGCAATTCGATCAAATAAATTCGATTTAAAACGCATTTAAAGTTGCTCTGACGTCACTATCAACAAAAACTTCAGTGCATGACGATTCTGACTTGAGACGTCATACTTCAAGTTCAAATTACGCGCGAAAGGCATCCATTGAAAAGCAATGGTGTTTGCATTTATGTTGGGGTGTTTTGGTAGCCTGGGTTTACATCACTTTCGTCCCCGACATTTCGTCCCCGACACTTTCGTCCCCGACATTTGGTCCCCGTACAATTTGGTCCCCGTACAACTTCGTTCCCGGACACTTTCGTCCCCGTACCACTTCGTCCCTGACAATTTCGTTCCCAGGATGGTTGGTCCCCCAGATTTATCGATTAGTTCCTCCAGGGTGCTGAAATAATCACCGCTATTTAGTATAATAATTTTTTATACTTATTAATTCCATTAATTATTAGACATTCTAATTCCTTTCAAGTTAAATTGAGTTAAACTATTACTTCTATATTTCATTTGTATTCTAGAACTTAGATCTATAGTAGTTTAAAACTAGTAATCAATTAGACTTCGACGATATAAATTTAATATTGTATAAACTATTTAGTGGTGAGTATTAACGATTTTACTGTAATTTTGGAAAAAGTAATTGTATTGTGAAGGCTCGATTTCTCAAATTCTGTAACAGCAAAACAAATTTGGGTTTATTCATTGTATTAAAAATAATAAATTAACCATTGGGCAAGGAAATTAAATTTAGTTGAAATTCAGGAAACTGAAACTTCAAACAAATATTGCTTTATTTTTAAATTTAATTTCTTTCACAAAAAAATTTTAACTGTGACGTTGTTATGCTTTCTCTTGTTTTGTGACATTAGTGTGCTTGCTTTTCAATTTGTGAAAAATGCAGAGGGTTAATTAGTTAATATAATAAGTTTAGTACCTTAAAAATCAACTTAATCAACGCAAAAAAAAGACTTATAAAGACTCTGTAAAAGACTGATCAACTGTAATCCAGACTACACTGCAACGTTACTTCAGTTTACATTTCGTTCCGGGGAAAGTTGACTTGGTTTGTTTATTTTGATTGAAGTTTAGAAATTTACTATGTAATCCTCCTAGCAACCCGCAAAGTGACCTCATAGGGTCAAGAGATATTGCAGTCTAGCATAGGGCTAGTGTATATCCCTCACCCTCACACTTAATGTAACATGGGGAGGTCACGCATTTAAAAAAAGACAATTTTTTAATTGAAAAAGTATTTAACCAACTTAAAACTTTGTCAGACAGTCAGCCTGAATATTATTTTATAAATAAAGTATTTTTAGTAGTATATTATTAAAGTAATACTATGTACCCTAATATATCAGCTTTAAATTATCATTAAAAATTATCAAATTTTGACCAAATGAAAGTCAGATGGCAGAGTGTAAAAAAATAAAATATTTTTTAATATACAGCATAATCGAATTTAAATCTGGCATAGTACAAACATTGTACTATATCAGAACAAGGAAAGACATTCACACGGGTCTCAATGATCAGGATTTTGTAGAAGTTGCATAAGATATGTTTGTATTATGTCTTTTTTAACATGAATGTTTAGATTCTATTTTTTTACAGACAATTTGATAGTTTATAAAATTGATTAGGTCACTCCTTAGCTATAGAATAAGCTAACTTCTGTGTGCATAAAATTTTATGGAGGGTATATAAATGTTAGTTGGAAGATTTACAAAAAAATTAATTTAAATTAATTATTTCTGTCTGAAACCATTCAAAATTTGTAACCATATTCATAAATTATCTATATTTTATAAATATCTATTTTATTAAACTATCTATTTCTATAATCTATTTTCATAATATATCCCTCTCCCGTCATAAACCCCTAAAAACCCCTATTAAACCGTTTCTCCATTTTGACCATTTCGTCCCCGGTGTTATTCAACAGGTTCAAAAGAGCATTTTATTACATTTAGTTACTTTTCTTGTCCCTCCTTCTACTGGGTGTCGAATCCCTTTGGTTCCCCCCTTCATTAATCTATTTTCATAATATTTCCCTCCCCTAGATGTCATAAAACCCCTAATGACCCCCCTATTATACAGTTTCTTCGATATGACCATTTCGTCCCCGACCATTTCGTCTCCGATGTTATTTAACAGGTTCAAAAGAACAGTTTAATACGTTTAATTAGTTTTTTTGTCCCTCCTCCTTCAGGGTATCAAACCCCTTTACTTTCTCACTTTCATAAATCTATTATTTTTGTGTGCCCCCCTCCCCCAGATGTCATAAAACCCCCAATGACCCCCTTATTATATAGTTTCCTCGATATGACCATTTCGTCCCCGACGTTTTCGTTCCCGACCATTTCGTCCCCGATGTTATTTAACAGGTTCAAAAGAACAGTTTAATTAGTTTTTTCTCCCTCCTTCATCAGGGTATCAAATCCCTTTACTTTCTCACATTCATTAATCTATTATTATTGTATGTCCCTCCCCCAGATGTCATAAAACCCCTAAAACCCCCTTTTATACAGTTTCTTCATTTTGACCATTTCGTCCCTGACATTTTTTTAGTTTTTCTTTCTATCTTTTTCTTTAGTTTGGGCAAAAATTTCCCCAGAGCTGCTTGAATTTCCCCCGAAACTCGTTCAGGCGTTCGGACATATTCTGCACCCCTGAAAAAAACTGAGCTTGCAAAAATATTTAGTTTATTTTGGGGTAGAATAACCAATTAGTATCACAAAATGAAATAAGAGAAAAACCATTTGATTAATTTTGTCATGATTTTCAAATATTTGGTATAAAACTATAGCGTTGCTTATAACTTTCAACTTGTACTTTACTTAAGACTAATTTTTAACTAGGGATATATCGAAAGGTTTTTAATGAGAATTTTTTAAAATGACTGGGGTTATAAAATACTCTTTAGAGAACATATTAACACCTTCATTTGATTTTTAATTGTTTCAGTTAGCAAATCACTGGCTTGTTTCCAATTACCCCAAACGGGGTAATAAGATAAGTCGCTTGGGGTATTAAGAAACAAGTAAAAAACCCCTTCCCCTTTTACTTAGGAAGTGCATTATTTTTTCAAAGAAAGCTATTACGGATGCAAACATTCTGTAAAAAAATCAGCTTCATAAACTTAAAGGAAAATCCTGTGGAATTTTGAATGTTTCTTATTACCCCACTCTCCCGTAGTACAGGAATTCGAAAAAATACTTTAAATTTTTATTATTACTTTTTAAACACGCTCAACACCCTCTGTTAGGATTTATAACTTTTATTTCAAAACCTATAAGAAATATGTTAAATTAGTCAATTACTAAGTTGTAAGATCTCCTCTCACAGAATTTATAATTTTATTTTAAAAACAATAAGCTATTTGTTAAATTAGTTAATTACTAAGTTGTAGAGAAGCATCGATTAAGTACAAAAAGACTCCTTGTGCTGGGAATTTACTCATTTTTGGACCTTTATGTGGAAAAATTAATTTCCAAAATATTCAAAAATATATCCCTCTAAGAACTCAATAAGAAAATCTTTGGGTCCCGGGCTCCCTATAGACCCGGGCCCGGGGGAATCGTATCCCCTCGCCCCTCCCCTCTCGTCAGGCCTGCGCAAGTGAGCGACGACGTGGCATGATTTGGAGGGAACGGACCGCACTCTGACACACCTTGTCGTGCGGCCCTAGGTCGTTGCGTCTCGAGTCTTTTCCTGACATACAAATGTTTTATATTTTTGAAAAGACAATCAAGAGAGCTTTCAAAAAATGGTTATGGCTAAGGTGTGGGGCAATTAGTTTTTGACTAATTAGCGTTTTATCGTACGGACTTCGTTCTCTAATAGAAGTCTCTCCGTCTGTTGGATCTCTTATATATTTCAGTATGTTGCTTCTCTCTTCATCCCCTTTCTGAAAATGTATCGCACTAAGGAATCCGTGAATAATTAAAGAGATTAATCAATCACCGAAAAAGTCGATTAATCGCTAATTAAGTCATATCATTAACTAAAATTTCGTTTAATGGGTTATAAAATGTTAAAATATACCTCTGGGCGAGCATCATATTCGATTTTCATCGGTTAATTACAATAATTAATATGCTAATTAGCCCCTTGAAAAAAATTCGACCCTACGGTAAAAAAACACAAGTCCGCGTTTCCTTTATAAAGTCATTAATATTAATTAAAAACTATTTTTGAAATTAATTATAAGTAAAGTAGTCTTGAAGCAACGTTTTTCCAGAATTACGGGTTTCCATGGTGATTTTGACGTCACCCAGGATTCTCCAAAGCGGAATGAAGCCTACTTGTTTTGAACGCAATTGACTCTAGTTAACTTCCTAGATTTGAGATCTCGATTTGTTTACTTTTTATTTCTCAGTATAATGCTTTACATATTCGAAAAGCTTATAAAAAAAGGTACTAGGAATTTGAAATTTTTAGAGGAGCATGAAAAATTATGCTCTACATTTGGGTTTAAAGAAATATCGAAAAAGCTCAAATTTTTTCCCAAATGTGTAGGTAAATTTTTAATTAATTTATATATTATAGCTGACCCGTAGACGAGTATAAGTACGTGTCGCACTAAGATATTGGTCCCATAGAATTTGAATTAGAATTTTTTTCGACTTTATACATTATTAAATTCGCATACGGCCCCCTAATAACCACATCCCCTCGAAACTTTATTACTACATTGCAGACATCTACTCCATGTACAACATATCCAAATTTCGAGTTTCTAAGTTAATATTAAGTCGTTCATAAGACTTGACAAGTCGATTTTCGGTCACTCCGATATTTTTAAAAAATTCAAGTTTGAAAAATTACCAACCGTTTTTTTTAAATTTCAGTATGATAAGCAACTTTTAAAAAGCTTTCAGAATTCTTATCGCACTAGTGGTTCCTTTTTAGTTTTCCTGCCATTTCAGTACTCGGAAACTGTTTTAATTTGTATGCGACCCCCTAACAGTACCACACACTCGAAAAGTTAATAGAATCTTCGGGGTCGCACATTAAGAAACATATTACACCATTTGACACCATGGAGCAGGAGGGACAAGAAAACTAATTAAACGGATTAAACTGTTCTTTTGAACCTGTTAAATAACACTGGGGACGAAATTGTCAGGGACGAAATGGTCGGGAACGAAATGGTCTGGGACGAAATGGTCATATCGAAGAAACTGTATAATAAGGGGGTCATTGGGGTTTTTATGACATCTGGGGGAGGGGCACACAATAATAATAGATTAATGAACGCGAAAAAGTAAAGGGGTTTGATACCCTGAAGGAGGGGGGACAAAAAAACTAATTAAACGTATTAAACTGTTCTTTTGAACCTGTTAAATAACATCGGGGACGAAATGGTCGGGAACGAAAACGTCGGGGACGAAATGGTCATATCGAAGAAACTGTATAATAAGGGGGTCATTGGGGTTTTTATGACATCTGGGGGAGGGGCACACAATAATAATAGATTAATGAACGCGAAAAAGTAAAGGGGTTTGATACCCTGAAGGAGGGGGGACAAAAAAACTAATTAAACGCATTAAACTGTTCTTTTGAACCTGTTAAATAACATCGGGGACGAAATGGTCGGGAACGAAAACGTCGGGGACGAAATGGTCATATCGAAGAAACTGTATAATAAGGGGGTCATTGGGGTTTTTATGACATCTGGGGGAGGGGCACACAATAATAATAGATTAATGAACGCGAAAAAGTAAAGGGGTTTGATACCCTGAAGGAGGGGGGACAAAAAAACTAATTAAACGTATTAGACTGTTCTTTTTAACCTGTTAAATAACATCGGGGACGAAATGGTCGGGAATGAAATGGTCATATCAAAGAATCTGTAGAATATGGGGTCATTAGGGGGTTTTGGACAACTGGGGGAGGGGCATAATAATAAAATATATTAATGAACGTGGGAAACCGAGACGATTCGACACCCTGGAGAAAAAGGAACAAGACAGCCAATTTAACATATTAATCTATTGTATCTATTAGAAAATATATTTTCAAATTAGTAGATTTTAAAAACATTTTACCACATCTTGTAAGATAAACGGTAACTACCTGGTTTCAATTTATCCGATAAATTAATCTCATATAAATAATTGATGAAAATGGTCACAAATTATGAATAATTTCAGACGGAAATAATTAATTTAAATGAATATTTTTGTAAATCTTCCAACCAACATTCCAATTTTCCCCATACAGTTATATTGCATACATAATTTGCGGGTATTGAATTTTAATCTACAGGGTATTTTGTGGGGGGGTAGAGGGGACCTAAACAAGCACTTTTCGAATAGGAATGGGGGCGCAGATACACCGTTAAAGAGCTAGTAGGACCTTGTAGGACCTAATGCAGTGCGAGAGCGTTACAAAAGGACGTTTTGCCAAGGCCCGTTTAACAAAATAAAACATAATATAATGAAAATATATATTAAATGAGGTGCAGTAGTATCCGTACTATTTACACCATAAATTTGATAGAAATGGGACCACTTGCTTTGGGTGAGTTTGCCACTCAGCGTGGGGTGAGTTTTAAAACGCCTACGCCCCCCATTCCTATTCGAAATATGCCTGTCTAGGTCCCCTCTACCTCCCCACAAAATATTGATGAAGAATTCAGAATCCCTTGTATATCTTAGGAGTGTTATACCAAACCAATTTTATAAACTATCAAATTGTCCCAAAAAATTGAATCTGAACAACATTCATCCTGAAAAAGACATTAGACAAATATCTCTAATACAACTTGTACTATATCCTGATCAATGTAACCCGTGTGAATATCTTTCCTTGTTCTGATATGTGTTATGTTAGCACTATGCCAGATTTAATCTAATAGGATGAAGTTGTTTATTCAAAAAAATATTTTATTTGTTCCGTACACCCGGTAATCTGACTTCATGAGGTCAAAATTTGATAATTTTTAATTATAATATAAGGTTGATATTTAGTGTACATAGTATTTAATGATGTACTAAAAAAATTAATTTAATTATAGAATGATATTTAGGCTGACTGTCTGGCAAAATTCCAGGTTGGTTAAATACTTTTTCAATTTAAAAATCGTTTTTTAAATAGCGTGACCTTACCATGTTATTAAGTGTGAGAAAAACACACTAGCGCTATACTAGACTGCAATGTTTCTTGATTCTATGACAACACTTTGCGGAAGGAAAACCTGAGTAAAAAGCATATGGGGTTGCTAGGAGGAGTTTCGGTAAAAATTCTTAGTAAATCTCTTAATTTCAATCTAAATTAACATACTAAGCCAACTTTCCCCGAAACGAAATTTCACGGGGACCAAATGACAGGGACGAAATGTTGGGAACGAAAATACCATAAACCGAAGAAACGTTGCAGTTTAGTGGTTTGTGTTATAAAGTTGATAAGTATCTTACAGTTAATATTGCATTGATTAAGTTGATTTTTTAAAGTACTAAACTTACTTTTTTTTATTAATTACCCCACTGCACTTTCACATTTTGGAAAGCAAAGCACACCTAACATTAAAAGGTAAAGGCAAATAATATCACAAAACGAGAAAAAGCATAACGTCACAGTTCGATTTTTAAATAAAAATTTAAAATTAAAGCAATATTTGTTTTAAGATTCAGTTTCATTTTCGGATATAGGGAGATCATTTTAACAAAAACCTTTGGTTTTCAATATAAATACTTTATATATACAAGTTCCTTATTATATTGATGTGTACTCGGCTAAATTTAATTTCCTTGCAATTGTATTACCAATATGAAAACAATGAATAAAACCAAGTGTGTTCTGCTCCTTCAGAATATGAGAAATTTAGCCCTCACAACACAATTACTTCGCAAAGTAAAGTAAATTCGTTAATACTCACCACTAAATAGTTTATGCAAAATAAAATTTATACAATTGAAGTCTAATTTATTACTAGTTTAAACCACTATGGCACTATCTAAGTTTAGGAAAATAAATGAAATACAGAAGTAATAGTTAACCACAATTTAACTTGAAAGGTATCATAATTTCTAATAATTAATGGATTTTATAAGTATAAAAAATTATTATACTAAATAGCGGTGATTATTTCAGCACCCTGGAGGAACTAATCGATAAATCTGGGGGCCCAACTGTCTTGGGGACGAAATTGTCGGGGACGAAGTGGTACGGGGACGAAAGTGTCCGGGAGCGAAGTTGTACGGGGACCAAATTGTACGGGGACCAAATGTCGGGGACGAAAGTGTCGGGGACGAAATGTCGGGGACGAAAGTGCTGCACCCCGGTAGCCTGTAGTTTCTTATTTCGGCAGCTATGGACGGCCCTAAACAAGTAAAAAAGTACTATAAAGGATGTTTAGTACCTATGTGCAAAAATGCATGTTTTAGAACACCGGATGAATTGTTTTTATCAGTACCAAAAAATGAAAGAATTCGTCATAAATAGTGTAACTTGATGCTTAGACACAAAGAAACAAACAAAAACGTGATGCCAGCTGCATAAAATGTAATAATTCATAGCAAAAGAAAACTAGAATTTTTGTGATACAGTAAAGCACCGTTTATACGTCTTTCAAGGGACCGACGTAAAACGGCGTATAAATGAAAAAACGTATAATTGAAAACAATTTTGATTATTTGAATGAATTGGGACTTAGCAAAAACGACGTATAAATGTAAAAGACGTATAAATGAGAGACGTATAAAAGGTGCTTTACTGTACTAGTACATTGACATTGCTATAAATGGAATGCTTGATTATCATCAGTTTAAATTAATAAACGAAAAAATTTAATGAAGTCAAATAAATTATTTACTGTTGCAACAGTTCAAAAATTCAAAGATTTTTTGGTTTTTAAATGTGTTTTTAAATGCCAGAATTTATTTAACTTATAGCTTACCAACTGGTTATAAACTTCTGATATAACATTTAAAATACTAATTTCAACCTCCCTCGATGGTCAGGGGTGTACAAAAGGGGGCGAAGCAGCCCGGCCCATCCTCGAAATTCCGACAAGGTGCACCAAAATGAGCCAAAACTCTGTTTTTAGGATCAAATTTTTTAAAAAATATGTGGGAAAAGGCCCCCAGATCCCCTCTAGTACTTCAAATTTAAGAGTTATACCACATTCACACAATATCAAATGCCACAAGGTTGACTGAGACAGGTATCGTTTTTATGTGCCATTGTTAAATTGTACTGTAAGAAGTGAAAAATATTTTTGAGACCTATTACTGTTTTTATGAATGATGTTCTCAAATATCGTGGCAATCACGCAATTTGATATGAAAAAGACCATATAGGAAGACAAACCCTAACCGAAATAGTGACTACGTAAAGGACTAGCGTGACCATATGGTAACGCAGTATTAAAATTTAGTTTTAATATACTAGGGAGCTACCGCCCCCTGCTCGCTATCGCTCGCCAACCCCCGTTAACTGCTGACGCAGGGCCTTTCGGATCGCTTCGCAATCCCCACAAACCTGCTCACTAAAATTATTTATTTATAAACATTCGTTATAACAATTAGTAGAAAAAACTTCAACCAACTTTCTTGAAGCACACTCTCTTAAAAGTTAGAATATTTATTGGTTAAATTATCAATAATTTAATCAACACGTTTTCCTCGAAAATATCCATCAAGTCTGCTCGTGCTATTGTTATTCAATATTTACAAAAACGTTCAGCAATGAATCTGTTAAATTTAATATAGTACCTAGTAACTCGTCAAAATATCTAGTGTTTTATCATTCAAGTTTTAGTTTTAAAACAGACTTTTTAAACAATACTATTTAAGCTATTAAAAATGATAAGAGACAAAATCTACATTGCACTCAATGTTTACAAACAATTAATTTTGGTGTGTGAAATTCTATACTTGAATAGTAGATCTGTGAGTTTCTGGAAAACTCTTATCAGTCTTTTAAAAATATTTTATTTAGAAAGTACATATTTTGAAGCGCATTTTCAAAGCGTGAAAGGAATTATTTTCATCGGAGTAGCGTCGGTTGGTCATTGTGATTGGAGGTATAATAAATTGTACGACAGTTTCTTGCTGTTAACTGCAACCTTATCCGTAATCCAGAAAAATGGAAATATCTTAGAATTGAGAATTTTTTTAGAAATTCTAAAGGCACTTTGCACATCCTCAAAAGAATCCGAACAGTTTGATACCAAAAACATGTTATACGGATCAGTAATTAAAAAGCCTTTCTCTGGAAACCATTTACAAAAACTTTTTTTTAGAATAGAGAGATAATTATGAAAAATAAATTTTTAAAATAAATATATTACTGTTCTTTGATGTTAAAACTATATGGATATGCTAAAAGACTGAATTCAAAGCGAGTTTTGAGGTAAAAGGGAAGGCTTGAATCTTATTTCGCCCCATTTTTCATACCCAGATTCACATAACTGTTTTCTCCGATCCATTACAAAACAACATACGGCCGTATTAACCATCGTGGTTCAACCATGGATTGAAGGATTATCCGCTGATCCTAAGTAAAACGTTATCAACCAGCCCCAACTAATGCTTAACCAATGGTTTTTTTAGCCAAAATCTGACCACCCAACTTTGGTGGGTTATCCGTGGTTTATTTTTGCGAAAATGGACATTTAAGAAGAATTTGATCACAAATTATATTTATATTTGAGTATATGTGCTTTAATCATCAAAATAATGGTTGCTTAAAGTGTTATAATAAAGAAAAGCTTCTCATAAAACGGATTTAAAAAGTCATGAACCAGAAGGTTTAGAGTTCGCTCTCGTTTTGATAGATGGCGCTCTTAAAATATTTGAGGTATTAAATATTTAGCACGGCTCTTACTTAAGTTTCAAAATTTTCCCCTTTTAACTATTAATTCCTTTAAATTCTTTCAAAAATAGTCTATTTTTAGAGAGGTGAATCAATATTTTCAGATACGTGTGAGTATTTTAAAAATAATATTGAAATAATCTCATACAGGGATTGCATCAGATAACCAGTTTTGTTAAAACAATTCCGAATGTTAAGCAGGAAATATAGAACACCAGTTCAAGTCATTTTCTGTAATTGGTTGTATAGTTATTATTAGTTGCGATAGAAATATTTTAAAGCAGGTAGATAATTTTACAGGAAATAATTTACACTGAACTATGAACTTTCAGCCAACAGCGCGGACAGCCGGGTTCGATGCCTGGCGTCATCGCGGTCCAATCAGAAGTGGCGTTACATACAAAACTGTGGTTTGAAGAAACCATGATTGTTGGATGTTGGTCGATAAGGTCCAAATCTCGTCATCGGAAAAACTTCGACCATGGTTTGTACGATCAGTGAATAATCTGTGGATCGGCTCGCGTTGGTTAATACGGCTGATAGAGGGCCAGATTAGTAGACCCCTGTATTTTTGATGGATTGGACTGTTACCCACCCAGAAACTATAAAACATTTATTGATTTTAAATTATTTCAGTACAGGGGAAAAGAAATGTAAACCATTGTTCACTGTGACCATATGGTGACGCTAGTACCTAATGGGTTTTAATATTGTGAGAAAAAACCTACAAGACATTCATTATTTATTTACAAAATTTCCTAAGTTAGACCAAATGCTAAGAAACTGAATGAAAATACAAGAAATCTGTACAAAAGGAATAAAATTTTAATTCTAAAAAGAACATTTTTGAGTTTCAAGAACAGTGTTATCCAGTCTTAAACAGATGCATAACGGGAGAATTCAAAAAAGTAAGTTTTTATGCTCCATGTGCTCAAAACAGTATTGCCTGAAACAAATCTCTTAAAGTATGACGTCACACAAGGTTACGCCCCGTTTTGAGTCAGGTGACTCAAGGGCTTTTTTAAACACTTTTTGCGCTTAAATTAAAACTTTTTGTGATTTTTAAAGTTGATTTTTGGGTTTTTCATGATCGAATTAGTAAATTGGGTAAGTTTTAGGATGTTTCGTGACATAGTGCATATTGTCTATTATGAAAAATTACACAATGCCAAAAAATACTGGCCAATATCGTTATTACGATGTCCGATATTATACGATGTTCGCGATATTGGCCAGTATTCGCACGCAGTTGGCCAATATTTTTGTGCTACCTGGGTACTCAAAGGGTTAAGAAAAAGCTCGAATAAGCACAAATCCCCAATGTAATGTTCAAAGGGTTAACGAAAAACATCGAAAAAGCACAAGTCCCCAATTTAGTATTCAAAGGGTTAAGGTAAATTAGGGTAATAAATCAATTTTAATAAAGTTCAATTAATTAATTGGGTAATTATCTAATTAAGTCATTAATAATATAATTAGAGGTAATTAAGTAATTGAGACAATAGGTGACGTCACAAGCCACGCCCTCTGACGTCACAAGGCCACACCCCCTTTTTGATGACGTCATCGGCCACGCCTCCTGCTCCTCACTGGCCAAGAACCCCCACTATCTCCCTGCCACGCCCACTTCCGGTGCCTCATAGAGCCTCAGTGCCGCAGAACTGTCATTTTTACACTACTTTTGAGGAATGTCCAGTGATGTCTACCTCAACACCCTCTATATACAAGGCCTCACAACTACGTCAAGATAACGTCAAACGCATTGGCGGGCCCAGAGAGGGGGCCATGGGGGCCATGGCCCCCTCCGAGATAAATTCCGAAATTTATTTTTTTTTCGGAAAAAAAAATCAAAAACCAAATTATCAACCCTAAAATTTTTTTGAACAGATTGTGAAATACTATTAGCATTTATTTCGGCTGCAAACCGAAACTCCCATCACTGATTGATAATCGTTAACAGTCTCCAAGAGCGTCCAGGGCCGGACTGGCCCGGGTGGCGATCGCCACCCTGAAGGGACCATATGAAAAAGGGGGCCCTAATCAAAAATAAGTTCAAATGGTGAGGTGAGAGGGCCGCCGAAATGGAGGCAGAAGCAATGGGGCCCGGTGGTCTAAGAGGCCCCCGAGAGAAATGTAGAATTTTTCTCACATTAAACCACGCCTCGGTCAATTCCCTTATCTCTTTGACTTGGCTGTCTTAGCTACAGAAAATGCCCGTAGCCACTCCTTATCTCAAGGAATCGGTTCGGCAGGGCACTCGAAGTCTTCGTCTTCGACCCATAAAAAACGCTCCCTGGGAGAAACCACCCATTATCTAGAGGGATCGGACTTGCCAAAGGGCCTCGTTTCAAAGGGGCCCTCAAAAATGTTTAAAAGCTAATAAAATGTGAGAATGTAAAATAAATTTATTAACTTATAAATTTAAAATCAAGTAAGCCTTTGGACTTTTCAAATAAAGAATTTTTACGAGGTGCTTACACAAGGACTAAAGATGATTGATTTTTCTAATTTTAAGTCAAATAAATTTAAATTTTACTTTAAGACGCATGTCGAGGGCCCCAAGCGAGTCTCTTGCCCTGGGCCCCCAAACTTGTAAGTCGGGCCCTGATCCGCGTCAAAACATTGTAAACACTTTCCTCTTCCTCTTTCATTGTCTATGCCAGGGCTAGGCAAATAGCAGCCCGCGGGCCGCATGCGGTCCTCGAAGGGATATTCGGTGGCCCGCCAAGACATACGGAAAAATAAGAAAAATTCTGAATGAAATAGTTCAATGTTTTACATTTTTTTCTCTCATACATCGGTTCACATTTCAATCAGCTCAATTTCGGTCTTGCTTTCACTTCTAGAAACGTCGTTTCGGCCCCGCTTCCCTCCCATGAAAATTAATCCTCCAGATGCAGGTGGCGGGTCAAGGATCACTTGCACGGAGTGGGTGCAGAAAGAAAAGGCCGTGCGTGAAAAGACAGAGGGGGGGTTCAAAACATAAATAATTTCTGATTTATTAACGTCCCGACAGAGATACTCCCTACCCCATCCACAAGTAACACCCCCAATCCACCGTCTGGGATTTTCCGGGGTCATTCACTTCATTCGCGAAGCGTACTTGTCCTTGTCACTGTGAATTCCGTGTGTTTCTTGCCGTGTTCTATTTAATTTTGCTTAAGATTGTAGAGAGATTTTCCTCAGAAAGGATTACCTTTTTTGTGGGTAAGTTGGATGATTTGATTCTGAGATTTCTAATTTACTTTGATACTAGTGCAGTGTTTGTTATTACCATGATAAATTGGTTACATTTTATGCAAAACTCGTTAAATTTTATTTCTTCAACATATTCAGTAGTTATTATAATTTTTTAATGATGAAAAATTAAAAACAGTTAATATGAAGTTGAAGGAACCAAGAGAAATCATTTAAATTAATTTCAAATTATCCAAGTTGTACTGTACAGGAGCGGATTCAGAGGGGTGGTACTCTGGACAGTGTTTCCCCTTGGAAACAAAAATGTTCTCAAAATGAGTTAAAACCCTACTTTTACAAGCCAAATTTCAAAAAATTTCTGGGGTAATTAAGTAGTATTCTTAGTAGTATTTAAATTGAAAAGAAAGTAAAAATCAATTAAAAATTAATTTAAAAAATTTGATAATTGAAGAAATTAAAACATCGTTCAAAACCCCAAAATAACAGCAAAAGAAGTAATTCACACGTTGACACGTTTTTCCCTTCCTAAATATTTCCACATTAATATTGGTAAAAATGGGAAAAAGTTATTGAGAGATTTGCCAAAAAAGGAAGCAGGCGCCTTGAGTTTATTTTATAAAATATGCTTTAACAAACTATTAAATTTCATTGTAAATATTTATATTTTTGTGTATAAATATTTTTAAATACATTCGGTTTCCGATTGGATTTGAAAAAAATTCGCTTTATTTATAGTTTCAGTTGATTTTAGGAGAAAAAAACATTAAGTTACTGCATGCAGATAATTTAAATTTTATGCTGTTTTATTAATATAAAGTAATAGGTTATTTTGTGTAAAAAATAAGGTAAGTGAGTGTCTTTTTAATACCTCAAAATTACTTATTTTTAATACCTTAAAATTGCTTTACTACCCAGTAAAAGACTACAAATTTTTTTCGAATGGCCCCCCCCGAAATTCTCTCCTGGGCCCGCCCTTGGTCAAACGTGGGAAAAAATCGGTTACTTTTCCCTCACGTTTGACGTAATCGTCCTTTAGTTTTTAAATTAATTTTTTCAACTTTTTTATTTCGCCGCTAGGAGCGCTGTAAGTTATCCCACCGGATTCTCCAGGGTCACTTTCTTCGGGGTTAACCTTTTACACGACCCTAGGACACGTTGGTCCTAAATAAAAGCCGGGAAACGGACTTTTGGTCACCCCAATAACTATAACTTTTGGTAACCCCAATAACTAATGTTATACTATAACAATAGTACTTACTTGCAAGGTACGCGATTGTTCGGGCTATAGCACCTTTTAACCATATCATCAAAAGACTGCGAATAGTTTATGTACTGATCATAATCCCAATAATTCACTTCGTCCACAGCCTCTCCCATAGGAAGCTGTTAAAAGAGAGACAACGTATTTAAATGGAGACATTGACCCATGAAGACTTGGGTTTTCAGATAAATGTTCAGGACTTTTAGGAGGGGGGAGTTATTATTTATTTAAAAAAACTTTAAGATATTTGCTATTTTAGCACAAAGTTGTAGAGAGCAACATCAATTTAGTAGTAAGAAAATACATCTTGTGCAGGGAAATGCTTTGAATAAATCTTATTCAAATCATCAATCATAAATCTTATTCATATCATCAATCATAATGGATCATCAATTATTCATATCATCAATCATAAATCTTATTCATCATTATCATAAATCTTATTCAAATCATCTTTTATTTTTCTTTAATTTTGGTTTTCCTAATTTTAGGGGTATTTTCTTTTTATGCAATCACTGTATGTATTTTTCTGTTCTGTACCTGTCTTGATTATTTGTTCTTTTGTGTTGTAATAATTAAATGTCCATTTACATGATCTGTGTATCACTTGGAAGGGCACCTGTGCGTGTCCCTTTGTGGTCTATATAAAGTTATAATTTGAAATAAATTTATTATTATTAAATTTATTATTATTATTATTATTATCATTATCATTATCATTATCATTATCATTATTATTATTATTATTATTATTATTATTATTATTATTATTATTATTATTATTATTATTATTATTATTATTATTATTATTATTATTATTATTATTATTATTATTATTATTATTATTATTATTATTATTATTATTATTATTATTATTATTATTATCATTATCATTATCATAAAACGCACGCTCAATTAGATAGAGTAAAGGTACTTTTTACGTTCTAAAACGCTCATTTTTACCTGAAAATGAGAAATGTTCATTTTTTTATTAAGGTGTATGACCAAAAGTATTCTTACAAGGAAATAATTTAATTAATTAAATTTAATATATTTTTGTACTTGATTGATTTCTATTTTAGTATTAAGTAGCTTTAAAGCGCTGGTACAGAGTGGAATTTCAAAATTTTCAGATTTAATTGATAGTATTTGCAAAATGATATCTATTCTTGTCTTACAAGGAAACGTTCTCAAGCTAAAAGCACGGAAATGGATGATAATTTTACAGCGGGTAGTAGATGACACAAAACATTAACATTAAAAAAGTTAGCTGCGGAATTACAGTAGAAAAGCAGCTTTAAAATCTTAAAGAAAAAGCTTAAAAATCTTTAACGCCGAGTGCAACCTTACTGGGCAAAAATGCAGCATGGCATAAATGAACTGGCCGCGTCGTCTCTGAAGCAATTTAAATTGATGACCAACCAAAAAAGGTTCGTCAAATGTAAAACGTGAAAAAAAATTAATTAAGAAGATAAAAAAGCACATAAAACAATCCAAAATTACAACAATGAATTACAAGCAAGCAAGTGACATATTCCGGACCCCCAGAACAAGACCTTAACTGATTTGCGAAATTACTGTGTCCGATATGTCCATCTATTCGCAATGTGTTCAATGTTAAAGCTGATGATACAATGGATTTTGAATCAGGATTTTATATGCGGTCCATGATAGTATTGTGGTTTTCAAAGTGACCCTCAAGATCATTTGGGTTGGCACCCCTGTTTACTATGTTTTTAGCTTTCCGTAGCTTTAACTTTGGAGCTTCTTGCTTGACGAAAAAAACTTGGCGCGAAAAACGAACCAAGGCGTATACAACTCCTGCAAAAAAAAACGTTACAGATGGTTTTGCGGGCGAACCACTTGGGTTAGAAAGACAAAGGAGGTGTAATTTTTTATTAATTAAAGTATTCTTTTATCAAAAAAAATTTTGAGTCCTTAAGGCTACAGTGGACACATGAAATCCGAAAAATCGTCAAAATTTTGGATTTTTTCATTTTTGCATATTTATACCAAGCAAGTCCTTAGAAATTGTCTGGTGAAAGAATTATTTTGATATCTTTATTGGTTCGTTCAATATAGACGTTTTTATGGGGCCGCGCCCGTTTGTTTACGTTTGCGATCTTCAGAATACGACGGGCGTTCCAGTGTTTATGCTATCAACTAAGCCTCAGATTTGATTTCTTTAGAGGTGTCACAGACAAGAAGAGACAGACCGGTCAATAGGCGGGGCTTATCCAGAGAGCTCAAGTGCAAGACCCTCTATATACATGGCCACCCAACTCCAGACGATGACGTCAAACGTGAGTGAAAATTGCCATGTTAAGTCTATGGAGTGACGTCAAAGATGAGTGAAAGTTATGACGTTGCACGGCCGAGTCGGGAGGCCTTTATATAGAGGGTCTTGTCAAGTGGCGCCTCTGACAAGCGGTACCGGCATTAATCGATTAATTTAATATTTATACATTTTTTTGTTGACGAAACTTGCAATATTCGATTTTGAAAGTAAACATGAAGTTTGTGTAAATCGTTTTAATCGGACTCTTTTCAATTGTTTTCAAGATTTGTAAATCATTTTAACAGTGTCTTATTGCATTAAGGCATATTTTATCTCGTTTCTTCCCTATTTTGCAATGTATTGGAAAATCTGTGTTGCATTCTTGAACTTGATTTCTAAGCCTGATAGAATTCGGTATAAATCGCGTTAATTATAGGCGTATATATTTAATTCAGATGAAAAAGAATCCTAGTATTATATATTTTTATAGTCAAGAATTCATTTTGAATGTGCCTGGGATCTGGGATTCGTATTTGCAAAAGATGTGTTCGTTTAGATTCACGGGGATTTCAACTTCATTTACACATCATTTTTGTCTTAAAAAGCCAAGGAATTATAACAAATATTTGCAGTTATTGAAATATGAGATTTAATAAAATCATTTAGATTCATTATTTACTTGTGTGATTCTTGATTACTTTATATTTAAGCTTGTATTTTTACAATCGAGTTTTTCATCATATGCGATCACGAAATTTTGTTGATGAACAAACCTTAATGATTTAATTTAAATTTTCTATTATAATAGCAAATTTTAAAAATTTGTTGAAAGAAAAGAAATTTTTTAATTTTAAAAAGCATTAAAATGGCTTATGTGATCGCCAAGGATCGCGATCCTGGTGATCATATGGTCGATGGATTACGTCTTCGCAAAACGTCTCCATGGTTGCCAGACCTAAAAGCTTAACTGTAACCACAGTTTTAGTGCAGGGTTGAGGGCGTTCGTGTCGTGGGCCGCCCATTGACCGGTCTGTCTCTTATTGTCTGTGAGAGGTGTTTCGTTGGTGAATGATATATCTTTAACTTCTACTCTATTCCATCTGTGTTTTGATTTTTTTCATGTCTTTGTTAGTGTTTGGAGTGTGAATGTGAACTGAAACGATACTGCGATGGTGTAATTGAAGTCTTGGAAGAGTTCTTTTTGTGTTATTTTGTCTCGAAAAGAAGAAAATTTTCATTATTTTCGAGAAATACAATTACAATTATCTACCATTAATTATATTTATCAACAATTTTGTAACATTTAAAACTAATTCCAAACAAAGTTTCGATTTCACTTTACTGTTTTCAAGACTGTTGGAAGTGTCACAGCGAAGGACTGTAAATTTGCAATTTTGTTTTTGAAATATTAATGACAGTATTGACAGTTCATTGGACTAATCTGCAGCATCACATACATTTTCGGAACTATTTATATCGATATAATAGTAGTACATAGACTGTGAGGTCTTCAGAACTGGCTTTCTATCCATCGAATGAACCGTCAAGATAATTGCATGTTTACTTGAACTTTGGATTATTTATGAAATATTATTCATTTCTTATAAATTTTTTGTGCAGGAATATGGTTCCTATCAGACCAATATGGCAATTTATAAATTATAAGCCTCTAAATAAAGAACAATGCAATTAAATCCAATTTGGTGAATTTCAACGAACGTTTGCATCATCCCGAGAAATAATACACAAATGGGGATTCCCCTGTGCCCACTTTGTTAAAGCATTTAAATAGTGTTTAATATATATTTCTCATTAAATATAGATACATTAAATGCATTTCTGGTATTTTTATTCATCATTAGTGTATTTTTCTTGCTTTCTCGATAGAAAATTTTAACGAAATATCAACATTTCTTCAGTTTTATATTGCTATTTACTTTCAGATTCATTTTTTAAATTTTCTCATCACAATTAGCAAGTAATATATTGATTTTATTTTGCACATGTACCCAATTTATAACAAAATATTTTAAATCCTGACATTTACACTATGTTTTTACTTAACACGCAGTTTTTTCCATTTACGTTATATACATAGAATATAAATTAATTATATAAATTAAAGGAAAATTAGACTTAAATTGTTAAGTAATAAATCTCTTTTATGTTAAAGTGTATTTTTATGGACAAATAAGTTCATAAAAATGATTTATACCCTTTTAAAATGATTAAAGCTGTTTTTCTCCAAATCAGAAAATTGCCATGATACAAATTTTCGAGATGCTCCGGGCGTCTCAATATTTATCCTAGACCTACAAGATTTTCTACATTTTCTCTTGTAATATATATTTAAAGAAATTCGCAGACTAAAATACCATATTAACTGTGTAAAAGGAAAAAATTATCTTTTACTTCTAAAAATTTAACTTTTTTCTCAAAATTTCCTTTTTTTCGAACATTTTTGCCCATTGCTTCTTAACTAACAATTATAACATGTCATTGCTTGCGAATATTTTTAATGAGTATATTAAGATAAGAAATCAAGAAAAATATCCAAGATTTAAAAAAAATTGGAATCAATGGGGACCCCCAATTATTATGAGGTTTTCTGAAAGGCCATCCCTCCTAATCCTTTAATACCCAATTTCATCTAGATTGATTCACAAAATTTTTTTTAATTCAAAATTGTGAAATATTTTTATGGTAATCGATTCTGGTAGTAATTTTATGTAGAAAGCCAAAATTTCAATCGATTTAATCTAATAGTTTTTCATAAAAACGAACGAGAAAGAACATTCGCGGTATGCATTCGGCAACGGTTTGCCACCCCTTCGTTTTTATCAAAAACTATTCGACAAAATCTATTGAAATTTTGGCTTTCTATATAAAATTACTACCAGAATAGATTACCATAAAAATATTTCACAATTTTTAAAATTTAAAAAAAAATTAATTTTGGAAAAAAAAATGCGTGAATCAATCTGGATGAAACTGGGTATTTAAGGGTTTGGAGGAATGGCCTTTCAGAAAACCTCATAATAACTGGGGTCCCTATTGAAAAAAAAAAGTTAGTGTTTCGTTTAATATGAAGACGATCCCCAAAACACTCGAAATTTTTTTTGGTAAAAGAATACTTTAATTAATTAAAAATGACACCTCCTTTGTCTTTATAACCTAAGTGGTTCACCCGCAAAACCCCACTGTAACGTTTTTTTCCGGCAGCTGTAACTATCAAATAGGATTTTCCTCAGTTATACAGGGTGCATCTGAAATGGTGCAACAAACTTTCAGGGATGATAGAACTCATCAATACGAACAAGAATCGGTAAAGAAAGGGGGTCCCAGACCAAATCCCAGGGAGTTAAAAATGGAGCGGCACCCCAAAAAAATCATTGAAAAATTCAATTTGTAGAAGAACTACTATTGGTAGAAACTTAATTATGGTCTCAAAAATTGTGGTTTATTATGATCTTTAAAATAACCTCAAAAGTCTTCACTTTAAAATTTGCTTTATTATGAAAAAAGTTAAAAAACACAAAAAAGTGAAAACTCTGCCAAAACCTTATTTTGTATTTCGAAATCCTTTCTTTTGATTTGATAATCTGAAAGATCATAAATGAAATCCTTTAAGCTGAAAGTTTCACGTAAATACAATCAATATTAAACGCTTGAGATCCTGTTAAAGTTTGATTTTTGCGTGCGCTAACAGCTGTTCTGGAAACAGCTCTAGAAAACTGCTTGCGCAGCGCACCCAAAAAACAAACTTTAACATGATCTCAAGCGTTTAATATTGATTGTATTTACGTGAAACTTTGGACTTAAGGGTTTTCAACTATGATCTTTCAGATTATCAAATCAAAAGAAAGGATTTCGAAATACAAAATAAGGTTTTGGCAGAGTTTTCACATTTTTTCGTGTTTTTTAACTTTTTTCATAATAAAAAAAATTTTAAAGTGAAGACTTTTGAGGTCATTTTAAAGATCATATTAAACCACAATTTTTGAGACCATAATTAAGTTTCTACCAATAGTAGTTCTTCTACAAATTGAATTTTTCAATGATTTTTTTGGGCTGTCGCTCCATTTTTAACTCCCTGGGATTTGGTCTGGGACCCCCTTTTCTATACCGATTCTTGTTCGTCTTGATGAGTACTATCGTCCCTGAAAGTTTGTTGCACCATTTCAGATACACCCTGTATAATCCCTTGCTCTTTTAAGACATGATGTAAAAATGAAGTTGCAATCCTCGCAAATCTAAAAAAAATCGTATTGAATCCCAGATCCCAGACGCATTTGAAATAAAGAAAAATAATACAGTATTCATTTCTATCTGACTTAAGTATACGTTTATAATTAACACGAATAAGATGAACCGAATTCTATGATGGTTAGAAATTCCATGTCCCTAAACCCAACTTGACCTAACCGCAACATAATATGTTTACTTGAGAAATCGAAGATTGCAAGTTTCTTCAACCACGGCTAAACTTGATCGCGACCGTAGGTTATACGGCTTATCCACTTTCCAAAAGATCAAAAGAGCCGACGCACGGCCGACGGCGCCGGAAGTTTCCAGTTTTTACCGCTTGAGGGGGTACCGCGCGTAATGGCTCGTTAGGGTTGGTTGGTTGGTTTGCTTCGGCTCTTCAAAATACGCAGTACACAGAAAAATCCTAACACAGGTTCCAAAACGATATTTTCAAATTCTGGAAGGATTGGAGGGCGTATTATTTTTTTTATAATATATAATTATATTATATATATTTTTTGTCGTATAATTTTTGTTTTTACTTTCTAAGAACACTTTTAGTCATTTACCTAAGTCATAAAAATACAAATTTATGATTTTTCATGATTGTGATTCATTATCGTGATCATGAAATTTATGATTTTTTTTATTCTTCACCATACTACCAACCCTGTGAACTAGCCACGAAAAATAATCAACCCGGTTGATGACCAAGTTGCTCGTCTGTGACTCCTTTTAAGCATATTTATCTTTGAATCGTATGAAATCAACCAACCAATAATTATTTTCCAGTGGAATGCCATGAATGACAGATAGATGGCGCTAACATCGTACATCCCAGTTTCTTGAACCTACCTTTTCGCGTAATTGCGCAAGCCGTATATAAACACAGTTAATCCAGTCTAGCCGTGCTTCAACAAAAAAAGTTTTAAGATTTTGATTAAAAAACTGCTAAATATCGATTAATTCGTTTTCGCTTGTCAGTGGCACCACTTGAGCTGTCTGGATAAGCCCCGCCCACCGAACGGTCAGTTCATTATTGTATTGTATGTGCGAAAAGTGTACCATCTCACCCATTTATTCTCCAACAATTTTCCTTTAGGGTCGCTTTGTGATTATTGTATTGTATGTGCGAAAAGTGTACCATCTCACCCATTTATTCTCCAACAATTTTCCTTTAGGGTCGCAATACCTCGGATGGCACCCGCACCAATCGACATCTTGGGCCTTCGAATCCCTGCAGTCCCCTCTAATCCGAAAGGGGGCGTCAGGGGCGCAAACCTTGTCGACTTGGACGCTGTTGGGAAAGGAGCTAAATTATTATCCGCATAATGGCATTGCAGTTTTTTCAAAACACATCAAAAAGTTCAAAATTGTCAAAGTGAAGATTTTCTGAAGCAGCGGCGACTGTTACTTTTTTTAATATAGATAGAATCTAAATATTTCTGATGAAATCGATTCTGGAATCGAATCGGAATCGAATCGGAATCGAATGCCTTAGAATCGATACCAAAGAATGGAACCTTTGGAGGAATCGAAAGTAATTTTCTAATTATTACAGATATATTAACAATTTTGTTCACTAATTAGTAAGTATTTTGATTGATAATTAATGAAAAATATACTGATTATTAATTAAATTAGTGATAATTACTAATTATTTTTGATTTGTGACTAAAATAGATAAGTTAGATTCAATTTTTAGATTCTGATCCTAAGGAATCGATTCCAGGTTGGAATCGAACCTCAGGAATCTAATCAAAGAATCGAAAGAACCAAACATTAAGAATCGATTCCGGAATCGAATAGAAATATTTCTCAGATCCCTATTTCCAGCACGAGCCATCTCAGACTCGATCTACTCACGGGTTGGGCGAGCAGAAGGTGAAGCCTGGGAAGTCGATCTCCTTGGGGTTGACGACCATGATGTCGATGACGGTCTTGTACTCGAAGTAGAGCTGCATGAAGATGGCGGACTGGTAGATGAAGCCCACGACGCAAAGCACGAACACCAAGGCGCGCAGGAGGCGCTGGCAGGTGTTCTTGGCGCTGGCGATCTGAGGGATGCCTGTCAGCATCGAGTTGCGCAGCACTGAGCTCATGAACTTGGAGAAGTCCTCCTTGCGCTTGCTGCGCACCATTGCTGCAGCTTATGTCTGCGCATGAGAAAGCATCAAACTACTATAAGGCTCAGAAGAATTGAGTCGTCTAGTTTCAACACCAGGTAGATCCATTTTGACACAGCTTTGATAAAAGGGTTGACCATTTGGCAACCGCGAATCGGTTGCCAAATGGAAGACTAGTTGGCGCTATATCACGGTCGGTTACCGTTCCGGCCGCCATGTTTTACCACGACTCAAATGAAGTTTAACCCAAGAAAAAGGATGTTATAACAAGTTATTAAGATTTCAGTATATCCCGCTGGCACTGCGGTATGGGGCACGCTGCATGCGGGAGATACATATTTCGATCCCTGGTAATTATTTAATTTATAAACAAGAACAAAATTATACTTTGTAACGCACTTCAGTGTTATCATTTGAGTCGTGGTAAAACATGGCAGCCGGAACAGGCAACCGGCCGGGATATAGCGCCAATTTGTCTTCCATTTGGCGACCGCGTCGACTCTTACCGAAACTGTGCCAAAATGGATCTATCTGGTTTTGAAACTAGACAACTCACTTCAAAATCCTAAAAATCAAATTTTATTTAATTTGGTCATCAAACAAAACCATGCCAGACCATCAAAATTTGAAAAAAATCATATTACAAGCTTGAAATCAGTCGCCAACATCCGACAGCTAAGGATAGTTGGCTATGAAATTTTTGCAACCCAACCATTGCAGCTGTGGCTATGATCGCCTTCGCAGGGTTGCCGTAGAGGAACTCATTAGCAGCATTTGAAGGCAACCGAAGAAGCTTTTTCAGCTCGGCCCTCAACTGCCTATCGAAGGAGTTCCAAACCTCCTTCGGGAACTTCCATTGGCGGTAAGAGAAGGTGAAGGCCGGGAAGATGAAGGTCTTCAGTGCCTCCAGTTTCTGCCAGGGGGCAAGCTTGGACCGTACAATAGAAATCGTCATCTCCTTCAAGTCCTGGATGTTTGAAGAAGACGACCTGTCATTCAGAAAGCCCATGGGGAGACCAAGATGTAGCGTTTGCTCCCCGTCCTAGAGGGCTCTGATGGGCTGCACAGCAATGGAGTAAATTGTGTTGCGGCAACCAGTGGGCTTCTTACCAGACAGATGCATGGAGACGCATTTCTTGGGGCCTTAGCCCAAGAGAAGCCCCAGCAAGGACGAGGGAGTCAATCATTTCTTGCAAGGTGGTTGCAGACTTTGAAAAAGGCACCAAGTCATCTGCATAAGCCATGACGCGTCGGTCCCTCGGATCCGGGTTGATGTGCCAAAGAAGAGGATCCACTGTGATGTTGAAGAGGAGGGCCGAGAGGGGGTCGCCCTGCATAACGCCCAGGAGCCGAGGGATCAAGGCGGTATCGCCACTTGCCGTTGAAAAATGAAAGTTCTGTCCCTTTTGGGACCAATGACGGGACCAAGAAGGTAGATGCCATTTAACCCCATAAAAGTACCATAATACTTTTTATACCCACGTCTCCCTATTTACATACACTATTATATGAACTTTCTGAAAACAGGGGCTAGAGTTGAAGCACTATTTTTTACTGAAAATCACCAAACATTTTTGGGGAGCGTGTATCCCCAAGAAAAAAAACTTTCCCCACAAAACTTAAAAAGCCGAAGCAAAATTCCTTTCCCAATGTGACATTTGAGTGTCTCAAAAAAAAACCTTTTTTCGAAAACCCTTGCTCCCCAGGGTTTTCCCCATTCCTTTTGGTCCCAAAAGATAGTGCGTGAAGTTTCAGCCTCCTAAGTTAACTCTAGGGTTTGCCTGTAGAGCCCCTAAGTTTGAAAAAAGTGGAAAAAATTACCAATTTTCAGAATTTTAAAAAATTATTTTTAAGACTGATAACGCAAATAAAACTAATTCAAATGCGTCATTTAGGACTTATTTAGATGGAATATACTTATTTATGTGTATTAACTATACCCTATAGCCCCTATAATTTAAGATTAAAAATTACTACTTCGGGACGTTGCACACGCCAAAGCTTATAATGCGCTATCGGTGGACGAAATTAATTAAATCCGAATTTCTTCAAATGAACTCCCTCAAATGATGCCATTTGGAGCTAAAATGATATTATAAATTATAAAAACCAGTGAAATAACAGTTTTTAGCCCTTCCCCTGAGCTTTTAATGTAAAAAGTGCTTTTCTTCAAAATAAAATTTCTCTTTCCCAGCTGATGAAACCAAAAACTTATACTAAAAAAGGGGTTTGTTGAACTTTTTTAGATACCAAACATTGGAACATTTATAGCGGTTTCATTTTTTTAAGTAGAATTAAATTTTAACATGGAAATAACATGGATATTTCCTATACCAGACGTGAAAATCTATTTTTTTTTTATTCAAAGTTAGGAAAACAGTTTAATACTTGTGAATCTTGGTTGAAATGTTAAAAAAAGAAGTTTTTAATTAAAATTCCCCCCTAATAGGTTAAATGGAAGTAATTTTCCAAACTTGAAAAAAGAAAATAGATTTTCACGTCTGGTAGTGATCTTTAAAATTTAATTCTACTTATAAAAAATGAAACCCGTGTAAAGATTTTAAAGTTAGGTACCTAAAAAGTACAGCAACCCCCTTTTAGTATAATTTTTTGGTTTTATTAGCTGGAAACGAGAAATTTTGAAGAAAAACACTTTTTACATTAAAAGCTCATCAGTGGAAGGGCCCAAAACTGTTATTTCACTGGTTTTTATAATTTATAATATCATTTTAGCTCCAAAAGGCATCATTTGAGGGAGTTACTTCGAAGAAATTCGGATTTAATTAATTTCGGCCACCGGTAGTGCATTTTAAGCTTTGACGAGTGCAACGTCCCTAAGTAGTACCTTTTTGATATTAAATTATAGGGGCTATAGGGTACAGTTAATACACATAAATAAATATATTCCACCAAAATAAGTCCTAAATGACACATTTGAACCTCTTTTATCGCAGTATCAATTTTAAAATATAATTTTTAAAAATTCTGAAAATTGGTTATTTTTTCCACTCTTTTCAAACTTTGGGGCTCTACAGGCAAACCCTAGAGTTAACTTAGAGGGCTGAAACTTCACACACAATCATTTGGGACCAAAAGAAATGGGAAAAGCCCTGGGGAGCAAGGTTTTTCGAAAAAAAAGTTTTTTTGAGACACCCTAATGTGGACATTGTCAATGACCAACAGTTTTACGATTCATTCAGTTTTGACATTTTTTTTTGATAATTTGTTTCATTTTTTAGGTGAAGATTGTATAGGTAGTAATTAATAATTATTTATTTATTTTATCAAGCAAGTATTTTTTATTTTATACACCGATTGCATTTGTTTTAAAACTTATGATTAGTTATTTCTTGTTGTTTTTAAAACCTTGAAATACTTTAGTGTGATATTTATTAGGGGTTCCGTAAAATTTGAACATTGTCACAAGGGTTTCGTGAGGTAGAAAAGGTTGGGAAACGCGCTGCTCTGAAGCAGAGGTTTAGAAAAAAAACTTCAGTTTAATAAATCTGTGAGTCGCGAGTCAATTTTTGGTGGGTCACGGAGTCACTTGTAATTTTTAAAAACGTAATGCACTATTAAAATAACATTGAACACAAAAAGAAAAATTTTAGTACACATCATATTTAATTTACATTAAATATTGTTACAAGTGTTTTGCAAGTTACCTAGTAGTCTACAAAACGCCGTAAGTTCCATAAAAATACTTTATTGATGGTTAAAAACTTACGATTGGCAAATTCATGAAACTGTATTAATGTGATGAATGATTATCAATTTGATTATATATAGCAGAAAATAATCCCCAATTGTATTCACCATCATAAGGAGAACTTACCTGAAAGTCAAAGTAGAAATTGTAAAGATCTCAGGTTTGCTGAAAAACTAGACGGTGTTTTCAGTTCATCTGAAGCTTTGACAGTTTCGTTCGTTAATTAGTATGCTTCGAACTTCTATTGACTTAATTGATTATCAAAAAAGTTTTTTTAAGTAACGAATGTTGCGTGAGATTTGGGTTAACATTTGGCAAGTGTGTATTTGAACGTAAAGAAGGTCACGCCACACAAATTTGTTGGAAAACGTGGAGGTAAAGTTTAAATAGAGAGAACTTCGGCATGGCACCCCTCTGAACCAACCCAGTCAGCAGTATAAGCTTTTGTAAGGTTATTTTAGGATGTTACACCGCGATAAGGAGGTACCCCCTACTCCGAGGAAGGTCCCTCCGTAGTGGAACCTCCCTCCCCGGAGAGGGGCCTTCCTCCCAGTCTAGTTGGGGGTCTCTCTTTATCGCCGTGTAACACCTCTCCATGTATGGAGCCAATTTCTACCCACCACTTTTTGTGTAAGGGTCGTGACAGACCGGACTGCTGTAAGCAGTCGCTCCAATAACTCACACTGTCAATGGGAGGAGCGATAAGGGGAGGAGAGGAGGGGACTCGAGGGACGATGTAGTAGATTATTCCTGCAGCGGAGGAAAACGGGTGTCATCTTTTATCATCAGGAGTTATCTACTATATCCCCCCTCGAGTCCACTCCGATCGCCCCTCCTCCTGGTAGTATCTTAATCGTTTTTTAATGGTGATGGATCGATGTCACGTCTTACAAACGCCAGGTATGACACAAGCCTAAAGTGCGATATTATTTTTTTCAGTGCTTATACAGGGTGATTCTAAATTACGTGGACAAACTTCACATGGGGGTAGAGGGGACCAAGACAAGCATATTTCGCATAGGAATGGGGGGTAGGGTGTATCGAAAAAAACTTTTTTTTGATTTTGATGATGCCTTAGTGCGGAAAAGTTGTCTAAGGTGACAGAGAGTACCTGTGAATTTTTTCAGAATTTTCGGATAATATCTTGAGGTGCCGCCAAGGCCCTGAAGGTCCCCATGTTAATCCAATGGAGCGCGCAAGCCAAGAAGGCCGAAAATTAATTTATCGCCCCTCATTTCTACCCTTATCACACGACGAATGTCTTCACTCGAGTTATGGACCCTATATGATCTAGGCTATCCGACAAAACTTGAATAATAGCCTAAACCTCTATATTATGTTGATTGTGGGCTCTGATTTGAACGAGAAATACGCGATTTTCGACAAAATTGGAGCATACAAAAAAACGTAATATAGAGATTTAGGCTATTATTCAAGTTTTGTCGGATAGCCTACATCATATAGGGTCCATAACTCGAGTGAAGACATTCGTCGAGTGATTAGGGTAGAAATGAGGGGCGAAAAACCAATTTTCGGCCTTCTTGGCTTGCGCGCTCCATTGGATTAACATGGGGACCTTCAGGGCCTTGGCGGCACCTCAAGATATTATCCGAAAATTCTGAAAAAATTCACAGGTACTCTCTGTCACCTTAGACAACTTTTCCGCACTAAGGCATCATCAAAATCAAAAAAAAGTTTTTTTCGATACACCCTAATGGGGGGCGCATCCTTAACGTTTAAGAGCTAGGACCTAATGTAGTGCGAGCGCGTTTCAAGAGGCCGTTTTTAGGAGGCCCGTGTGACTAAACAAAACATAATAAAACGAAAAACATTATTGGATAAGGTAAGGAAGTATTCCTACTATTTACACCATGAATTCGATACAATTTGAACCACTTTCTAAACCGTGGAGTGAGTTTCAAAAGTGCAATATTAATCTTCTACTAGTCAAAGAATGGACATCACTTAATGGTATTTAGAAAAATGACGTTTGGGGAAGGAATTTTCAATGATCGTAACAGTGATCATTGAAAGTCTTTGATCATTGAAAATTCCTTCCCCTATCATCATTTTTCTAAATACCATTAAGGGAACTCCATTGTTTGACTGAGGGATTAATATTGCACGTTTTAATACTAACCCCACGGTTTAGCAAGTGGTCCAATTTCTATCACATTGAGGATTTAAGTTGTACGGATACTCCTGTACCTCATGCAATAATGTTTTTCATTTTATTGTGTTTTGTTTCGTCACACGGGCCTTCTAAAAACGGCCTCTTGAAACGCGCTCGCACTACATTAGGTCCTAGCTCTTAAACGGTAAGGATGCGCCCCCCATTCCTATGCGAAATATGCTTGTCTAGGTCCCCTCTACCTCCATGCGAAGTTTGTCCACGTAATTTAGAATAACCCTGTATATATATAATAACCTGTTTATACTCGGTTGCAACTTAACTTGAGCCTGTAGAATTATCCTGTGAGCAAACTAAGAAAGTAGTAGTTCCCCACGAGGTGTCTGAATTTTGAGTGAAATTCAGAGCTTCAATTTTGAATAATGATTAGCTTTTTAAATCCTCGTATAATAAGCATCTTTTCATCCCGATATGCATAAAATGTTCAGTATTATTATTTTTAAAGTGGCGTAACGCGTAGTAGCAAAACTCGCTCTCAAACTCGCCAGCCAATAAGAGCTTCTAGCAATCCAGCAGGCTTTCTGCTTACTCAGATTTTTTTCCGCGTGGCCATGACTTGCATTCGAGTATAGTTCATGCTTGTAACCTTTTGCGCAACCTTGTAGGCAAACCTAGAACAAGGTTAGAGGCATAGGTTTTCGAACGTTGTTACTTGTTAGGTTGTTTGATAGGTTCACAAAATGATTCCTGAATATTATTCCTTATAAATGGTTTAAAATAGGAAATTCTAAATTTTTATGTTACGCTGTTGATTATGGTAACCGTTTTTGTCCGAATGACCGGCAGAATTTTAGTTCCAAAGAAAAACAATTTGAAGCAAAGTTATGCATAGATACACATCTCTTTGATTGAACTCAAGTTATAGTGTACCTTCAGAAATTGCAACGGTTGCTCAATGGTAAAAAAATGTTGGATGTGCTCTCTAGTTATTGAGAGAAAACTTAAAAAACTAACTGGTTATGCTTTTGCTGACGAGGACAAATTAGAATGCCTGGCTGATTCTTTAGAACTCCAGTTCCGTGAAAATGTTAATCATACCCCTAACCTAAATCAGACAATACTAAGCACAACAGAAGATTTTATTAATAAGAATCATGCGAACCAGTTTTCCCTTCTGAAATAGTTGAAATAATCAAAAATACCAAGCCAAAAAAATCACCTGGAATTGATAATATTTCCCATAAGATACTAAAAAACTCACCCTCAAGACTATTTTTATCGTGACAAACATAATTAACAATATTTTAAGACTAAAAACCTTCCCTTCCTTATGGAAAACAGCCGTAATAGTACCTATATTAAAACCTGGAAAACCAGCAGATATCCCCTCTAACTATAGACCTATATGCCTCCTACCTACCATCGCAAAAATTGCTGAAAAAGTAATTCTTAAAAGACTTAACTCATTCCTTGAAAATAATAACATCATTATACCGGAACAGTTCGGGTTTAGATCCGGACTCTCTACACAACATCAACTGTTGAGGGTCTCGGAGTTTGCTCACGAGGGTCTGGTGAGGGCAGAGGCTACCGGGGGTCTCTTCTTGGACATAGCTAAAGCTTTTGATCGTGTTTGGATAGATGCCTTGATATATAAAATGATTGAAATGAATATTCCTAAAGATCTTATAAAACTGATTCATTCATATCTTACGAACCGATACTTTAAAGTCCGAATAAATGATAATTTTTCTACCCCACGTAAAATACTTGCAGGTACACCTCAAGGATCCATACTTGGTCCTACTTTATTTAACATTTTTATTAATGACATCCCAAAAAACGATAACATTCTACTTGGTCTATTTGCAGACGATACATCTATTTTAAACCAAAATAAAAATGTTTTCTTGGTTAAAGAAAATATGCAAAATTATCTAAATACCCTAGAAACCTGGTTAAATAATTCAAAAATAGATATTAATGTTGACAAATGCCAGGCTATCATGTTCACTCGCAAGAGAGCCATGCCTCCTTCTCTTAAACTACATGGACTAGAGATACCGTGGAGTAAGCCAGTAATATATTTGGGTGTCACGATGGATTCCAAACTGTCGTTCTCCGCGCATATCTCTACCATCAGGCGAAAGTTCCTGGTGTCTCAAAATTTATTGTATCCCCTAATTGCCAGGGACTCAGTTTTATCCCTAAATAATAAGTTGCTCATTTACAAATCACTACTCAGACCAATAATCAGCTACGCCTGCGTCGTATGGGGCTGTGCCGTCAAAACCCACTTTAAAAAATTAGAGATACTTCAAACTAAAATAGTGAGACTAATGACAAATAGTCCCTTTTATTACAGAAACCATATAATACTTAGAAGCCTTAAATTAACACCTATATCAAGGATCATTTTATTAAAATAGCTATAAAATTCTTTCAAAAAATAGATAACAGCAATAACCCCTGTGTTCAAGGCATGGCCCGGTACGATGCAACCATACCTAAAAACTGGAGGAGACCTCGGGCTATATTGAACGAGGTCTCTTATGCACAGACGTATTGAGCCAGGTGTGAGATTTTTAAATTTAATTAAAGAGTTGATTTTAAATAAATATATGTATATATATATTTTTTCTCTTGCCTTGATTTTAAATGACTTTTAAATTGTATTTCTGCTGTTTTAATTGTGCTTTTAGACATACCTTATATTCAATTTTAAGTTGCTTTAATTGTTTTTACTTATGTCCAATTGTATTTTAAGTTGTCCTTTGAATTGTATTTCACATACCTTCTCAATTGTATTTTAAGTTGTTTTTGTATTTGTTAATCAAAGATAAGGGCCCTATGGGCCCAGGTGCTTTGTATTTTAAATAAAAAAAATTGTTTTGCTCTCTAGTTAAAACTAACTCTATGGCTGGAACTGTTTGCTTCCGAAACTATTTGTTTTACGTGTGATTTGTTTGCTAAATGAAAGTCAATTGTAGTTCAACAATAAATGTAGACAGTCACTTACAAAAACAAGCTTCGTCCATAGAAAATCAGACTTAACTAGTTTTAATCCCAATAATTATGTTTACACAAGCACCTAATAAAGAGTTACGTCATTCTTAAAAACTGATTGTTTTAGCAATAATTTCATACGTGAAGAATCATTAACTAAGAATTTGGATCAATCCTTGAATCAGCTGGACAAAAGGCAATTCGGAAAGAATCTTTCGCATGTATCGTAAATCTATTTTAGATATTGTACATAAAATTACATTTATTACATCTGTCTGGCATTTGAGTGTAAAATTTTAGTTTCTCCTACGGTACTAATAAAAGAAATTTTTTTTTATCAAAGTTTGCATTTGTGTAGAAAGTAGCACAGTTACAGAGCTGGAAAAACAGGCAAAGTGAGGTGCCCATTTTTTTATCTTCACCAAAAAAAATCACGCGTGCCCTTAGCCACCTTTGATCATTAGATAACTTTTCCGCTCAAAGCCATGATCATGAATAAAAGGAGGTTATTTTCGGTACACACTCCTGTTAATGAATAAAGTGCGTTTAAAAAGTATTTCTCAGTAGAACTTGTAATTGAGATTTAAATGTTTTTTTGAGAGAAAGAAAACCATTTCTCCTAGAGATAAATAATGGACGATGTGTATCTAAGAGAAGTTTTGAATTGTAAATGAGTTGCTTTAACACGAAACTTAACTGAAACTTTTTCAGTCGTGCAGGTCATCTCTTTGAAAAACATCATTTGTTTTATTTCTTTGACAATTTAAAATGGTTAGACACAGAACTTGAGTGTTTTTTTTAATTTAAATGGAATAAAGTGAAATTCCAAGGACATGATATTCTAAAATGTGAGATATAAAAAGGAATTATTTACCTGGCCTTAGATGGGTAGCTGTTACGTTTCAAATTTTATAATAAAAAATTTTGGTATAGTAGAATCCGGCCTGCCGTTAAATACACTCTTGTTCGAAAATAAAGGATTGTTTGATTTTTTTTGTGAATAATCCCATTCATTTTAAAATTCATTTTAAAGAATCATCTAAGAGTGGTAATATGTGGGATCAAATTAACCAAACAATAGTTTAAGGAGGTCCAACGTTGATAATAAAGTTTGAGAATATATGTGTCCCTTAGTATTGGGGTGTATCGAAAAAAACTTTTTTTGGATTTGGATGATGCATTATTAGTGCAGAAAAGTTGTCTAAGGTGGCAGAGAGTACTGTGATTTTTTCAGAATTTTCGGATAGTATATTTAGGTGCCACATTGGCCCTGAAGGTTCCCCATGTTATGCTATGGAGCGCGCAAGTCAAAAAGGCCGAAAATTAGTTTTTTGTCCCTCATTTCTACTCTAATCACTCGAATAATGTCTTCACTCGAGTTATGGACCCTATATGATGTATGCTACCCAACCAAACTTGAATAACAACCTAAATATCTATATTATGTTGATTGTGGGCTCTAATTTGAACGAGGAAAGACGCGATTTTCGACAAAATTTGAGCTCACAAAAAATCGTAATATAGAGATTTAGGCTGTTATACAAGTTTTTTTGGGTAGCATACACCATATAGGACCCATAATTCGAGTGAAGACATTCTTCGTGTGATTAGAGTAGGAATGAGGAGCGAAAAACCAATTTTCGGCCTTTTTGGCTTGCGCGCTCCATTAGGGTGGTCCTAAGTATAATGGTAAAAAAAAATTTTCGGAATTTTTCAAGTCACACCCCCTAAATTTTTTCCTTATGGGGTAGTAAATAACTGGTAAAAATTTTATCCGAATCGGTTAATATTAACACGTGCCGCAAAAGGGATGAAAATCTGAAAAAACATCAAAATTCTCATAACTTTGAAAAATTATTAAATTTATTTAAAATATGTAATTCAATATATTTCTATACTTTTTTTAACATAAAATGCTTAAACATGAAGGATATTGGCTTTTATAGCCTTTGACAGTTGTTAAAGGTATTGTATTTTCTCCTCATTATGCGTTAAAATATCGTTATATTCTTCAAAAAGCTTGATTTCCCTTTCTGCAGCATTATTTACAACAGATAAGTTACTGACGACTTTAAACCCTTCCTGATAACCTCCAATAATCTTCACACGTTTTAAAGGATCCCTAGAAATAAATTTTGAAGAAAACTTAAAAACCTTTGAAAACAGTTTGCGGTTAATTTTGACACAAAATTGGCTTGATTTTTCTTAGAGTCCTTCCAGTTCTACAAAACTAATTTGCAACCACCCTTACACACGGGTAGATTCTTTCCCTCTAAACTATTTGGAAATTGCTCTGTGGGGACAGACTCATCAAAAAAGGCTAAGGCAACTGTCTCCTCCAAGAAACCATATCCATGACTAATCATTTTTTCTTTGATGCTGCCTTAGATTATATTTTCATTAATTCCTCTGTAGAAAAAGGTCCCTCATGAATTTCAATTCTTGAAATGTGGCTTTGTGATCCATTTGCACATCAAACCAGGCCTTTATGTATAGCTTAACAATAATACTCATACCTTGTAGCAGTGGCGGCTCGTCCATAGGAGCACAGGAGCACGTGAACACCCACTGAAAAAGTAGAACAAAAATCGAATTTAAAGACAAATAAATATCAATGGAAATTTATTCTCAATTTCTTTTTTATGCTTAGAGTTATGATTCTCTCAATCCCCCTTCTCTCCTCAAAAAGAAAAATTTACTACCGGAAACGCGAAAGAAATCGAAAAAAGACTGAACTCTTATTTTTCTTTCCCTTTGCGCACGTGTGAGCGAAAAAAATATAAGAATCCGAGGAAACCCCGACCTCTCGCCGGAGATCATTTGAGCTTACGGCAACGCGCCGGAGATCTCCGTTAGCACATATTTAGTGTGCCGAGGCTTTCACTTTTGAGGTACAGCTTTCTTTTTTGACGTCTGATAAAAGTGATTTTATCGGCTAATTGGAAAGTACGAGTAAGAACACTCTTAAAATACAATTTAAATCTTTACATCAAAATATTTTAATACTTGTTATTAATTAGGATGATTTTTAAATGATGGCTTTAAGTAAAATTTCCGTGTTTGAATTAAAGCATCTGTATTTTTTTCAATTGCCACTGGAAAAAGTTGAAATAAACCTCATCTGATGACCGTTGTCCAAGTTACAGAAGGAAAAGAAAGGGACTTTAAAAGAGAATTTAAAGATGCCATTTATGGCATAAATGGATTAGATTAATAGAAATTTTATTTTTTATATAATTGGTGTGAACACCCTATTAATTAACTCACGAGCCGCCACTGCCTTGTAGTATTGGATTATCCAAATTAACCCTCGTTTCTAAATATAAATATCTTTAAGCAATAAATTACTTAAGACATCCACCTAGAATGATGGATAGCACCAGGTTGTTTAAATTTAATCGTTTTAGCTTCATAATAATCTAAAAGTGCTATTGTCAACCATAGAAACTTTTGGTAGTCATCTCTCAATTGGTGTTAGAGCTTTGTTTTAGCCAACTTGTGAATTTCTTCTTTGTATCTTCCATCAATAGTGTTTCTTACAACTTCATTTTTAATACCTGATGGGTACTTTGGTTTATAGATAACATCCCAAGATTTTCAAAACGTTTAAATAAAAATGTAGGTATATGGGATGCAGTAATGCAAGCTCCAAAGGCTGCTTGTAACACTAATTTAAGAACATTAAAATGTATTATATGAGCTTAGGCTTATAAAATTCAGTGTAAATTTCAAATCAAACCTTTAACTATGATGAATTACATTTAAAATCTAATTTTCATTTTTTTGAACATTATATTAAAGTTCTGTTTTAGGCCCCAACCTTCATTGGAAAATCCTCCACTTTTCCTTAAATCCTCCATTGGAATCCACGTATAATAATGAATTTCACCCTAAAATATGTGCAATAATCATAGTGTAGGAGGTTTTCAAGTTTATCATAAAATACATGAAGTTACCGACTTTGATGTGATCTTTTGAAAAAGCGTGCGTAGCGTCCACTGTTGCGGCGGAAAGTGCGCATCGAGTCGGCATAGAGTCCCGCGCATCTACCGTACTGTAACTTCAATCGCGTTGCGGCACGTGTTAATATTAAAATACTTGAAAAATATTTGGTATACATTCATTTCATACCTTAAGTAAAAAAGTTGGGGGGTGCGACCGTAGAAATTCCGAGTTTGAAAAATTAGGACCACCCTCCGCTCCATATGTTTAACATGGGGAACCTTCAGAGCATTTGTGGCACATCAAGATATTATCCGAAAATTCAGAAAAAAATCACAGGTACTCTCTGCCATCTTAGACAACTTTTCCGCACTAATGCATCATCAAAATAAAAAAAAGTTTTTTTCGATATACCCTACTTAGTATCACCTAAAAAACATACTTAAATTAACATTAGAGTAAAGATATATCATTTCCTTTACAAATAACAAGGTGCCTATTGTGTGCTTAATGACTCTTACATGGACGTTTGTTACTTATTTGAATGATAGAACTCATTATTAATGAAGGACATCTGTACCCACCTTAAAATATCATTACGGTAATTTGATTCCGGACCACACATATTTCCACTCTAAGAAAAACCTATGGCATGAATTTCATTAAAAAGGAACTAACGCTTTGTGACTATTCACACAAAATAAAATTATCTTTAATTTTTGGACACCAGTGTAAAAGATCTCCAAATCAAAATCCTATAAAACAAAAATAGGTAAAAAGGGAATGAAATGAAACTTTACAAGGGAGCCTGCTTTTAAAGGAAATTGAGAGAAAAACGAATGACGAGAAATAAGTTTATTTATCGTCAAATAAACGACTCTTGGTCTTGTTCATAAAGTAATTCTGAGCTAAAGGCTAAACGGTAGTTTTAAATACAATTATCAAAATAACGAATAGATGGTACTGTTCCGATCTGCGCAGGGTATTATCTTTTTTAAAGTAATATATGTTACCGCGCGAGCGATAAAGTTTGAAACGCCGGCATTCTGTAGGTGTAGAATAATACCCATGCATTGTGTATAATGTCTAAACTAAAAACGACCAGCATTATATTCAATGCCTAGATATTCTACTTTACAGAATACCGACGTTTCATACATATTTGCCGGGAGCATATCAATGTTAAACCGACTCCTTAGTAGAATCTGAACAGATCTGAATTAGAACTCTTAGAAGAAAAATTTTCATTTTCCTGTATATCCGATTTTTGTAGAAATTCATTCATTTGCTTGAAGAAGTCCTCAATTCGTCGTGTTGCCATCCATCATACCGAAATATAAATAAATAATCTCCGCGCTCGCACTCGTATGTCTCTCACGACTGTTGGGGCTCCAGCATGATCCTATCGTTTACAGTCAAAACCAGGCTTTTCGCTCTCATGATGTCACATTACGATAGACCGGCAAAATGACACAGCACGAAGCTAGCGACTACTTTTCCAACTGTCGTTTACTCCGGATTAGTCAACACTTTTTAAACGACACCTCCGGAGCTCTCGGAATCGGTATCCAATAGAGTCGGTAAAGTTTACAATGCCTTTTCAGGAAACAATGACATTATTTTTCAAATTAATAGTCTTTCTACATCAAGAAGTGGTCTTATGAATTAATATTAAACCTCTGGATGAAGCAATATCTTTTTTTTGTGAAGGAACTAAGTTTTCTATGCGTAGGTCACGCACGCTCAATGCACTGCGAACAGGTTATTTCGTCGCCATCTATTAAATAACTATTGGTATAATAATTAGACATAAAAATATATGTTTTTGGGTACCTGTTATGATATGATAATTTTTCTTTCACTGTAAAAAGGTATTTTTACAAGATTTAGAGTTTCTATTTATACAGTTTCAAAAACAGGAGTTTTAATGACCAAGTGTCAATTCATTTAGTCTACCGCTTATAGATGGCAGCACATCCCGATGGAATTGATTGGAACTTGGATTTTTTTGACCGAGATTTTATTGCATTTTACGGTTATTTTTTGTTCTTAAAAGAGTTTCTTAGGTTCGGGAAATATATCGGAATTTTTTAACTGCCCACAATTATCAGGTTATTTATTTCTGCTAAGACGGCATGATGGCAATTATGGCGACCCCAACTACCCAGGCTACAAGTATCGAAAAGACCGCTCTTTGCTGATTGGCCGAACGCTTCTCGGTACATTCTCAAAGGAAAAAGCTAGATTGCTTGTCGCCTGTTGCTTCATGCTCGCGCCTAAATGAAGCTATCCGAGAGTCCCGACAAGGAAAAAAGTGTTTTCGGATCCTCCTGTCGATTACTGCTCGGGTGTCGATTTTTAAACGATATGATCATGCTGGTTGGATGGACACTTCCGTTGACAGGGGAGGCCGGAAGGCATTATGTCGTCGACGGGTGGCAATTAATTCAGATCGCGACATGGCCCTCTTGGTGTGCCCAACGTACTAATGAGTCAAGGAGGGTGGGTTCCAAACTTCCGTATTTGTTTCAGGTGATTTGAGGATTAGTGGTTTAAATAAGTCAATATGTCGGAATGTCGGCTTGTTATGTGAGCAAAAGTCACCACTTTAATAATTAAACAAATATTTAAATATACAATTATAGTAATGAATTAAGCGTGTATAATCGTTTGACTATGTCATTTAATAAACGCACGGTTATCTGTTTGATAGTGTGCGCATTGAATTCCACATGAAAAATTACTTTGCAGAAACAAAAGTTCCGATTGGGCTGGTTTCAGTATTCGATTCCTGGCAGGGTTTGAAAGTGACAACCGAATCACTTATTTCCGAACATGTCAAACGCCACTTTTCTTGTTTTGAGATGAACCAGAAAAACTGTACAGAAACTCACTACATTTTTATGAAGATGTTTAGTGATTTTTTCTTAAAGTAGACCTTATTTGGATGTTTTAAAGGCAAAAATAATTCTTTTAAGTTTTTATTATTTTCATAAACAATTATTGAAATATTTGAATTTGACAGGCTTCTGCAGTAAACAGAGAATTCAAGCCTATTTTCATAGCTTAACTCTAATTTATTTAAGGATTTGGTAATAAAAGTGGGAATATTATTTGAAAATAATAATTTCTATTAAATACAAACCCATAAAATTATTATAGAATTCTTATTTTTTTCTCTTTTGGTTAGTAGATGTATAAATACCTTTCTTCGAAGTCAATTAGATAGTTGTTTAGATATAACTCTGTAGACAGTAAAACTATTTTGCTTTAAAAGCCCACAAAATCAGTTAATTAGTTCAATGTTATGATCTGGGGTATAGATTTGGGGATGTCCCCTTTTAATAAAGTGATTCATAGATTCAAAATACTAATCACAAAGATGTAATAAAGGGCCACAAGCATGGAAATTTTAAATATTTAGCTACCAAAACTTCCTTAGTCTTGAGAGATTAGCACAAAAACTTAAAAAAATATGGTTTTTACTATGCCTTGATGGATCTTACCTCTAAAGAATGACTTTTCCAATCGCATGTAGGGATTGTATGCGATTAAATAAAAAAAGCAGTCGCAAACAAGCTGCAGATGAAACGACATGAATAAAATTCCCAGCAGTTTAAGTGCAGAAACCAGTCAAGCGACGTCGTTTGACATGTTTATGCACTAAAGCTGAAATTTAACATGCTGGAAAACTATTTTAAAATCACGTTATTTTTATAATTCTTACTTTAAAATGTGCGCTTGCCCCTACAGAATCCCGTGACACCAATAACTCATTTTTGAAAAAAGTGGCGTTTGACACGTTTCAGAACTAAGCGATTCAACTATCTTAAAGTTAAGACAGTTTATCTTCGCTAAACTAGTTTAAATCTAAAACAGTTTGTTCACTCATACTTTACTAAACTAGATTGGCACTCAAACTTTCCTTAATTAATTGGTTTAACTTTTCCTTTGTGAACGTACTATTAGGATCATAGGATGCAGTATCACAAGATCCGATAGGGCTAGTTGTTTTAGTACTCCATTGGTAGAAGGCATGGGCGTAGCCAGGGGGGCAGGGAGGGGCAGCTGCCCCTCCCTTAAGTCCTGAGCCTGAGTAATTTACTTTTACTTTACTTTTAGTTAAGTTAAAACCCAGTTTTTAAGGGTCAAATTTTCAAAATTTTTCTGGGGGAGGGCCCCCAGATCCTCCTTTAGTATTCACACTTTTTTTGTAATGAGTTCATTAAAATCGAAATTCTATCTAAAAAAATGTATGCCCAAATTTGGGTTTCCGTGTACCAAAAATCAGTTTAAAGCCCAGTTCTTAGGGTCTAATTTACAAACATCTTCCGGGGGAGGACCCCCAGACCCTCCTCATTGTTTTCACGCTACTGGCTACTTACAAAACTTTTACATTTATTTCATTAAGGTCAAAAACCCCTCTCGAAACAATACTGTGGCTACGGCCCCCTCTCATGGGGCTTTAAAATTGTTCTCCACAAACATAAAAAAAGTCGACCCTCCTTGCCCCCCCTAAGTGGAACCCTGGCTACGCCCTTGGTAGAAGGGTTTGAAATTGATAATTTATTACGGGGATAATATATCGAAATTTTTGACACTTTTAAAATCAGACAGTGTTTTTCATCACACAGGGATCATCGTTTAATGATCAGATAAAAAAAAGCGCGCCGTATTCATTAAATCAGTGGTGCCCAACCTTTTTTTTCACGAGGGCCAATTTGTTTTTGAAGATTTATCTCGCGGGCCACATAAAAAACACTTTTAAGGATTTTTCTAAACATGAAGAAAAATTACATATCCGTTTTCAATGAGAAGTTTGCATCTGTTTGGAGGATATACTAGTTCTCTTAAATTCGGCTCCAAATTTGAAACACTTATTTAAAACTGAATTAAGATGATTATCTGTTTCGTTTCGTAATGTCTCTTGATATTGAGTTCTTTAAACACTTCCACAGTCTCCTTACATACGGTTTCTTTCTCACTGAATGAAGAAATATGAATTTGTCCACTTTTCTTGAAAGTTTCGGCATTTCGATTGAATCTTCACCTTTTTACGATCGGACATCTTTTCAAAGTTTGGTTCTAAAAAGATCCTTATAAACTGAATTCAAATGGCTAAATGATACTGAAAAATATTTATCCAATGGCAAATTCCCCGTATGTAGAAAAAACTAAAACAAAGAAGTTAAAAAAATTACTACCGGATGTTGAAGAATTCCTTTTTTATCATCTTTTTTTAGATATAAGGTCCATAATATCTCGCACGATGTCGTGATTTTCTTGGAAGAATTCTGAAAGTGGTTTTTGTTTTTAAGATTTAACGAGTCCGTGGGCCACATGAATCAGCCTCGCGGGCCACATTTGGCCCGCGGGCCGTAGGTTGGGCACCACTGCATTAAATCATAAGATCAGAATGTCGGCAGGTTATGTGATCTGAAGTCACCACTTTAATTGCTAAACAAATATTTTCATATTAAATTTTGATGCTATTTGCTTAATTTAAAGGTTATAGTTTGATAATTGTAAAAGAATAATTAGCTGTCTAATTGTGCGCGCTGTTATATCGTGTATGAAAACTCTTTCCGTAGTATCCCAGGTTTCGATGGGGTGGTTGTTTCAGTGCCCTATTGGTAATGTTGTGGCTGTTAATGATTAGATTTTTTTAATCTGCATCATCTACCCTTTCTTTATAGTATTAAAGCGGGAATAGGATTCTAAATTTTTGCGAAGGAGTCGATTCCAGCAGGAATTGAATTTTAGGAATCGTACTTAATTTTCAAACTAATTCAGATAATTTTCACTAATTAATTAGTATTTTGATAAGTAATTATTATTTTGCCGCAGGAATAGAATCTTTGGATTCGTACTTAATTTTCTAATTAATACAGAAAATGAAACATTTTTTTCACTAATTTATATTTTGATAATTAATATTTTACTGGTTATGATTTAAATTAATAATTACCCTTGATTTCACTGGCACACAAAAAAAAAGAAGTGGAATGTACTTTGAACCGGACCTACCTACTGACATGTTTTTCGACCCGCTGAATCTGAATTTCAAGTCCGTTTGGCCCGGTCACCCTCCAGTTTTGAGTAAAATGCAAAAAAAGGCCAAAAATTGCAAAAAAACTGCAGTCACAGCAATGAAAAAATTTTTGTGGACCCGGATCACGTATGATTTTTGTGTATTCTAAATAACTGAATCTAAATCTAAAAGTTAATTAGCCCGGTGAGCCGTCCAAATTTGAAAAAAAAACGAATGAACCATGAAAAAATTAAAATGAACCACGAAGTTAGTCACCAGTTGAAGTTTTTGAAAAAAGTTTTGAAGAATGTTAATTAACCATACTTGTAAACTTTTCTCAAAAACTTCAACTGGTGACTAACTTCATGGTTCATTTTCATTTTTTCATGGTTCATTTCGTTGTTTTTTTCAAATTTGGACTGCTCACCGGGCTAATTAACTTTTAGATTTAGATTCAGTTATTTAGAATACACAAAAATCATACTTTATCCGGTTCCACAAAAATTTTTTCATTGCTGTGACTGCAGTTTTTTGCAATTTTTGGCCTTTTTTTGAGGTTTTTTGCATTTTACTCAAAACTGGAGTGTGACCGGGCCAAACGGACTTGAAATTCAGATTCAGCGGGTCGAAATACATGTCGGTAGGTAGGTCCGGTCCAAAGTACATTCCACTTCTTTTTTTTTTGTGTGCCGGTGTTTTTAATAGAAATACACTGGTGTTCAAAATTAAGAGAAATAGCACATTTTTTCGATTTCTCCAAATCTACTGGATAGATTTTGTTGAAATTTGGTATGAACATAGGTTGATAAGGCCAATCAATAATCTTTAACCAATAATAATTAATAACCAAATCAATAATCATTCAAAAATTGTAATACACACGCATGCGCAGAAGCAATAACCGCCAGAGTTGAAAGGTATGAAATAGCGGTTCCAGAATAGAGAAAAATAGTGGGTTTATAAGGGGTATGACACCCTCCCACTATCATGCATGCCTCCTTGAGTGATAGCGTGAATAAGGCGGATAATAAAATTTCCTGTTCATTAAGCCTACTTTCTCAGAAACACCGTTTTGGGGCTCTGAAGGGTATGTGGAGGGGGTAGCGAGATGCAATTGCCTTATATAGAGTCCCTCATACCTCCTCTAAGGGGGCGAAGTCTTTGAATCTGGCTGCCTATTTCATATGGTGAATATCTTCCGTTTTAATGCAAATTGCTAACCTAATAAGCTCCATTAAGTGAATGATTTCTATCAATTGAAAAGAAATTTAGACCGATAGGACCCCCCAAAATGTGAATAAAGGTCTCCAAGATATCAACACAGTTCCTTCAACCATGATTTTCTCCTTTTGAAAGATGTAGGGGGTTTGGCATAGACTTAACAACATTCCTACAAAGAGCACCAAGTCACCGATTCCAAAATGGTCAGTTCCTCCTACATTAAAGGACTGACAGAGCATTATGGTTCTTTCCGCATGAGATTGCATCGAGAATCAATGGTTTAATATTGATTTGAGACCTAACAGAGAGGAAAATATTCACCCTTTGAATATTACCTTATTAAAGACAATTTTTGCATATTTTTTACAAGTTGCAGTTCCCTCCCTGCCTTTGAAAGAGGAACCCTGACAGTTTCAGGTAATGTGTTAATATCTTGGAGACCTTGGTTCACCTTTTGAGGGTTCTGTCGGTCGTAATTTCTTTTCAATCGATAGAAATCCTTCACTTAATGGAGCTCATCAGGTTAGAAATTTTCATTAAAACGGGCAGCCAGATTAAAAGACTTCGCCCCTTTAGGGGAGGTATGAGGGACTCTATATAAGGCAATTGCATCTTGCTACCCCCTCCACATACCCTTCAGAGCCCCAAAACGGTGTTTCTGAGAAAGTAGGCTTAATGAACAGGAAATTTTATTATCCGCCTTAGGGGCCGTTCAAATATTACGTAAGCACTTTTTTGGTCATTTTTAACCCCCCCTCCCCCCTTGTCAGCAAAGATAAGCAAACCTCAAACCCCCCCCCCACCATAATTACGTAAGAAACTGCTGGACCCCCCCCCCGAAATTTTGACATCTTTTAGCAAGTAGTTTTTTTCTCCTTAAAAATTAGGTGCCATACAATGAACGGTCTTTATAAGGGTGTAAACCAAAAGGTTCAAAAATGAGTCGAAACACTACTTTTCAGGGTTACAATTTCAAAAATTTTGGGTGGTCCATCTCCAGAAAAAGGTACTTACGTCAGATTTCCTAATTAAATTTTTTGTTACATTTATTTTTGGTTGAGTTTTGAAATTATTTTTGCAAGAAACGAGATTTTTGAAAATTCAGCATCTTACGTAAGCATCACTCATATCCCCCCTCCCCCCTTGTCAGGAAAAATAAGCAAAGAGCAAACCCCCCCTCCCCCCTTAGGTGCTTACGTAATATTTGAACGGCCCCTTATTCACGCTATAAAATCACTCAAGGAGGCATGCATGATAGTGGGAGGGTGTCATACCCCTTATGAACCCACTATTTTGCTCTATTCTGGAACCGCTATTTCATACCTTTCAACTCTGGCGGTTATTGCTTCTGCGCATGATTATTTATTTGGTATTATATCAACCAATGTTCATACCAAATTTCATCAAAATCTATATAGTAGATCTGGAGAAATCGAAAAAATGTGCTATTTCTCTTAATTTTGAACACCAGTGTAGATAAGCTCGATTCTACTTTTTCGATACTGGCCCTAAGAAATCGATTCCAGGTGGAAATCGGGGAACCTCAGGAATCGAATTCAAGAATCGAACCTTAGGAATCGATTCTGGAATTGAATCGAACGATTTTTTAAATCCCTTAACGTGAAAGACATACAGTGAATTTTCAGTCCCCCCCCCAAAAAAAAAAATTTAATTTTTAAACAATATTCCTAACTATTATAGGGGGAAGGCGAACCTCAGGATCGACTCCCATAACCTTTATACCCATACCTTAAACCTTAAACACATAAAACATAACCAGGAAATTTCAACATACTAATTAAGGGGAAAATATTTAACCATCAATTTTTTTTAAAGGAAAGTAAAATAAATCGCCAGTTTGAAAAAGGGAATAAGCCCAAAAAAAAGAAAAATTTACTTTTTGTGCTTAAAAATATCTCCAAGCTTTGGTCTATACAAGAGTGGAAAGTGGTAAAATAATTACCCCCTATCGATTTGTCTTTCTTTTCTTATTCTTTGTGCTGTAAACTAAATCAAAATTAAGTTTCCTTTTAATTTAACAGTGTTTCTAACTTTTTTTGTCTATGGAATGCTTAACTTAATTCGTATTCGCTTACACCATTATTGCCGTGATGACTCCATTTCATAATAATTTTGATATTTATTTGTCTTAATCTTTCTATTTCTCACTGTTGTGATATGAACAAATCAGAAATGTAATTTAAATGTCAATCTTAAGTAGTTTTGAAGATTTTTCATCAGTTGAAATTTCATAAGTATCATAAGGGTGAAAAAGGGAATAAGTCCATCAGCTTTTTTCAACTGTAAAATACTATTGAATGTACATATATTTGTTTTGATGATTGCTCTGTTTTCTAAATGGGGTCCTGAATTTCCAGTAAAAATTAGTGATGGGCAGGTATCGATACCAAATACTTAAGTACTCGATACCTATAGGTATCGAGTGTATTCGATACCCACAAAAGTATCGATACTTTATTGACATGTTTCGTTTTAAATTTTTCAATGAAGTAATCTTTATAATACCTACTGTAGATCAAACGCAGCCTGTTTCCGTTTTCATTTTGCAACGCTCAAACCCAAGTCGTTATCATCCGCGAGAGAAATTTGACGCGGCTAGGTTTTTCCCCCGCCAAATCCTTCGCCTTTATCCACCTCCAGTCCCGTAGCTACGGGGCTTTTTGATGGATCGCTTTCAGTTTATTGAATATTAGTCTGATTAAGGATAGGCCCTAAAAAAATTGTCCCTTCAGGTTCATTTCCCGACATTGAAAAAAAAGTACTCGATACCTAAAAGTACTTGATACCTATAAGTATTCGATACCAAAGTATTCGATACCTATAAGTATTCGATACCAAAGTATTCGATACCTATAAGTATTCGATACCAAAGTATTCGATACCTAAAATTATCGTTTTTGCCCATCACTAGTAAAAATTTGGTAGAGAGACAGCAAAAATTTCATTACTTATTTAGTTTTTTTCCTTTTCAATTTTGTCAAAACTTGGTTTTTGAACTTATTCCCTTTTTCAAACTGACGATTCAAATATAAACTGAAAGCGAATACTCAATAGAAAATAGCATAAGAATTCCTTTAAGAATTAAATAGTGGTTATTTATCCCTGAGCGTCAGAACACATAACCACCAAGCAAGTCATCTCTACAAACAGGTCGTGAATGCGAAACAGTCAGCTAAAATTATCGCGTGACCCATTAAGATCCTTATCAAACTATAGGAAGAAAGAAGAAGGGGACTCGAGGGACGATGAAGTAGACTACTTTTGGTGAGAAGACAGCAACCGACCATTGCCAGGCTTGTCAGTGAGGAGTACTTCGACCGCTCTGCTACAGCAGGAGTAGTCTACACTCTACTACATCTCTTCTCGAGTTCCCTTCTTTTTTCCCTCCGCTTGATAAGGATCTTAATGGGTAGAGCGATGATTTTAGCTGACTGTGATTGGAGCCTAAAGGCTGAAACACACTCAAGATAGACGATGAAGTTGACTACTTTTGGTGAGAAGACAGCAACCGACCATTGCCAGGCTTGTCAGTGAGGAGTACTTCGACCGCTCTGCTACAGCAGGAGTAGTCTACACTCTACTACATCTCTTCTCGAGTTCCCTTCTTTTTTCCCTCCGCTTGATAAGGATCTTAATGGGTAGAGCGATGATTTTAGCTGACTGTGATTGGAGCCTAAAGGCTGAAACACACTCAAGATAGACGATGAAGTTGACTACTTTTGGTGAGAAGACAGCAACCGACCATTGCCAGGCTTGTCAGTGAGGAGTACTTCGACCGCTCTGCTACAGCAGGAGTAGTCTACTACATCTCTTCTCGAGTTCCCTTCTTTTTTCCCTCCGCTTGATAAGGATCTTAATGGGTAGAGCGATGATTTTAGCTGACTGTGATTGGAGCCTAAAGGCTGAAACACACTCAAGATAGACGATGAAGTTGACTACTTTTGGTGAGAAGACAGCAACCGACCATTGCCAGGCTTGTCAGTGAGGAGTACTTCGACCGCTCTGCTACAGCAGGAGTAGTCTACACTCTACTACATCTCTTCTCGAGTTCCCTTCTTTTTTCCCTCCGCTTGATAAGGATCTTAATGGGTAGAGCGATGATTTTAGCTGACTGTGATTGGAGCCTAAAGGCTGAAATACACTCAAGATAGACGATGAAGTTGACTACTTTTGGTGAGAAGACAGCAACCGACCATTGCCAGGCTTGTCAGTGAGGAGTACTTCGACCGCTCTGCTACAGCAGGAGTAGTCTACTACATCTCTTCTCGAGTTCCCTTCTTTTTTCCCTCCGCTTGATAAGGATCTTAATGGGTAGAGCGATGATTTTAGCTGACTGTGATTGGAGCCTAAAGGCTGAAACACACTCAAGATAGACGATGAAGTTGACTACTTTTGGTGAGAAGACAGCAACCGACCATTGCCAGGCTTGTCAGTGAGGAGTACTTCGACCGCTCTGCTACAGCAGGAGTAGTCTACACTCTACTACATCTCTTCTCGAGTTCCCTTCTTTTTTCCCTCCGCTTGATAAGGATCTTAATGGGTAGAGCGATGATTTTAGCTGACTGTGATTGGAGCCTAAAGGCTGAAACACACTCAAGATAGACGATGAAGTTGACTACTTTTGGTGAGAAGACAGCAACCGACCATTGCCAGGCTTGTCAGTGAGGAGTACTTCGACCGCTCTGCTACAGCAGGAGTAGTCTACTACATCTCTTCTCGAGTTCCCTTCTTTTTTCCCTCCGCTTGATAAGGATCTTAATGGGTAGAGCGATGATTTTAGCTGACTGTGATTGGAGCCTAAAGGCTGAAACACACTCAAGATAGACGATGAAGTTGACTACTTTTGGTGAGAAGACAGCAACCGACCATTGCCAGGCTTGTCAGTGAGGAGTACTTCGACCGCTCTGCTACAGCAGGAGTAGTCTACACTCTACTACATCTCTTCTCGAGTTCCCTTCTTTTTTCCCTCCGCTTGATAAGGATCTTAATGGGTAGAGCGATGATTTTAGCTGACTGTGATTGGAGCCTAAAGGCTGAAACACACTCAAGATAGACGATGAAGTTGACTACTTTTGGTGAGAAGACAGCAACCGACCATTGCCAGGCTTGTCAGTGAGGAGTACTTCGACCGCTCTGCTACAGCAGGAGTAGTCTACTACATCTCTTCTCGAGTTCCCTTCTTTTTTCCCTCCGCTTGATAAGGATCTTAATGGGTAGAGCGAGGATTTTAGCTGACTGTGATTGGAGCCTAAAGGCTGAAACACACTCAAGATAGACGATGAAGTTGACTACTTTTGGTGAGAAGACAGCAACCGACCATTGCCAGGCTTGTCAGTGAGGAGTACTTCGACCGCTCTGCTACAGCAGGAGTAGTCTACTACATCTCTTCTCGAGTTCCCTTCTTTCTTCCCTCCGCTTGATAAGGATCTTAATGGGTAGAGCGATGATTTTAGCTGACTGTGATTGGAGCCTAAAGGCTGAAACACACTCAAGATAGAATCGTCGCGCTACCTTTATCAACAGGAGATACACTCTTAAAACGACAGTCTCAAAAATGAGTAAAAATTACTCAAATCTGAGATGTCATGCATCAAACAGGCTCCGATCAAAATTTACTCAAATTTGAAAACATGCATGCACTCATTTTTGAAAATTTGCAGGTACTCAAAATAAAAGCATCATGTACTCATTTTTTAATTCCCCCATGACATTTTTTTAAAGAGGGTGCAATGTGTTACAGTTACTATGACGGGGGAACTAGAACAGCAAGTTGAACTCATAACGTTGTGTTATACGTTATTACTCAACCTTAATTTGTTACTTTGGATAAGGTTAGTGATGGGTAAATGAGGTGTGAGGTACCTCATGTGAGTGACTCACCTTATGTGAGTGAGGTGACACCTCACCTCGAAAAAGTGAGCCCCCTCAGTTACCTCAAAATATTCGTTTATTTTGCTTGGCTTGAAACTGTTTTTATGTCTACGTTTACTCACTAGATGGCAGGTCGGAACGTCATTTCTGCTTTATCATATGAAAAAGTGAGTTCTATGAGGGCGTGAGGAGATGAGGGTATGAGTTGTGTGCGAGGGCTGAGGTCTGGGTGAGTAGTGAGGTATTGACGAGGGGTGAGGTGTTGACGAGGGGTGAGGTGTCTGGGAGTTGTGAGGTGTTGGTGAGGCCTGAGGTGTGAGAGAGGCCTGAGGTGTGTGAGGGGTGAGTTCTAAAACTGATTCTATGAAAGATTGTGATGATACTGATTTTAAATCCGGAAATGATTTTTTCCGTTTGTCAATCTTAATTAATCGTCCAAATTTGTAATGGAGATCTAAATATCTTTAGCCATAATAATAAATAAGGTTCGTAAGAACATAAATACAATAATATTTTTCGAGCACGAGATCATTTTTCCATAGTCATCCATCCAAAACAGAAAAATAAGCAAATACACAGCAAGTCACAAAATCGGGACACTCGCTTGCCGATTGCGTAAAGAAATTACACGTTTTAAATCCAAATGAATCGGCTCATTTATTGATTAGTGCATATTATAATAGTTAAAATTTTAATCTCGATTGCATACATTTTGATCCAAATCACGTATTTTTTCAACATCTACCAAACTAATTTCAAAAATTGAGTGATTTTAGTGAACATGGTAGTTTGTTTGGCGAAATTGCCGTTTTAGCAATCCGTTTCAATCGTCAAGACTTTATGTGAAATTTTAAAATACTTTAGCTTTACTTGAAGATAAGTATTGAAAGAATATAAATTCAGTATTATTTTTAAACTGCCATATCAAATACAGGAACAACCCCCTATTCCATCCGAAGTTCCGAAAACACAAGCCGAGGCCAACCAACACCAACCCGCTTCTTCCTCCTCTAATAACAAAGCCCCTCACCCCTCATCAACACCTCGCCCTCACCAACACCTCACCCCTCATCAACACCTCGCCCTCACCAACACCTCACCCCTCATCAACACCTCGCCCTCATCAACACCTCGCCCTCATCAACACCTCGCCCTCACCAACACCTCACCCCTCATCCACACCTCGCCCTCACCAACACCTCACCCCTCACCTACACCTCACTACTCACAGACACCTCACCCCCCACCAATACCTCAAAGTGAGGTGGCTCACCCTCACAACTCACTGTGGAAAAATGAGTACCTCCCTCAACTCACTAAAAATTTTTGAGTTACCCATCACTAGATAAGGTACGAAATAAATTTTTAAATATAAACTAAAAATAAGTATAATTTGAGTGGTGACTATTAAATTGTTTGAAACTGAGAATGTCTGATGTTTCAAACTTGAAAGCATTGGGTTGTCATATTTGAGACAAAAAGTTTCTTACCAAAATGAAAACATCAATTTACTTAAATATGAAACTGTCATTTCTCATGTACTTTCGGCTCAACTCCTTGCTTTATCCCCTTATTTTGATAAGACTCTTTACGACTTTTTATGGGTCGCGCGATTTCAAAACGCTGGTGTGCTGCGAGCCTAAGGAGTAATAGAGCACAGATTATCCCTCTAAACGTATTACAGCACCAACTATCAAACGTTAGTTGTCTGAAACTAACTCGCGCAGTAAAAACATGAGCATGAAGACTTATTTTTCAAATATTCCCTACAGTCAGGAATACTTACATGCCATATAAATCTTCCCAGAGTTCCAGTTAAATAAGCTGATAAAAGTTTTAAACCTCCGGAAATGCAACTTTTACTGAATGTTATTTTACAAGCTTTTAAATCGAATGGGTTTAGAAAGCAACAGATATTGAATATAGGTGTACGGTTTTGGGAAATAATACCCTTCTGGTCTTAACCTCAATTCTATAAATATAGGGATGTATTAGGAGCAAGGCCCGATTTAGAAAATCTGTAACACAAGGCTCAACATTCAGGAAGGGGCCCCACGTTACGCGGTACCTGTGTTATCACAACTCCGTGCAGGAGTTGGGTAATTTGGATTGTATTTATACAAGTAATAAAAAAAGTAAAAAAAAAGATTTTTTAAAAAACGCTTTTATTGAAGTGTTCTAAAAGGTCAAAAATAATTATTTCGGTTTGACAAATAATTTATTGGGAAGTAGAAAATACCTTTTTGGTAAGTAAAATAACTGATTTTCTAATTACTAAAAATAAAAGCGTGGGCGCTAGTAATTTATATATATTTTTTTATTTAAAATTTTGTTTATTTATTTTTTAAAATTTGTACAAATTCACCTGAAGGTAAGGACCCGTATATGTAAATTCAAGTTCAGTAACACTAACATCTATGGGGCCATTCATTAATTACGTAAGGATGATTTTGGCAATTTTTGACCCCCCCTCCCCCCATGTAAGGGTACGTAAGATTTTTCAAACCCCTCCCCCCTATTCTTACGTAAGATTCCATTATGTTTTTCAAACAATAAAATGTTAGAAAACTCTCCTTTTGACGTAAATCAAATATTTTTATTTTTCAACAGATAAGTAATATTCTTGCTGTCAACTACATATTACTATTATATTATTATCTCTTGATTAGAATAATTGGAATTTGTTTATATTAACTAGGAAAATCTTACGTAAGAATTGGTTTGACCCCCCCACCCCCCAAGTAAGGGTATGTAGAGATTTTTCCAACCCCCCCTCCCCCTCGGGACCCTTACGTAATTAATGAATGGCCCCTATGCCGAACGAGGGTTCGGACCCCAGACGTACGGCTTTGCAGTCAGATGCTCACCACTAGGCCAATACGTCGGCATTTATGTATAATTTTACATAGAACATAGAATAAACAAGTTAGAATAAATAGTGAATGAAGAATTACTAGCGCCCACGCTTTTATTTTTAGTAATTAGAAAATCAGTTATTTTACTTACCAAAAAGGTATTTTCTACTTCCCAATAAATTATTTGTCAAACCGAAATAATTATTTTTGACCTTTTAGAACACTTCAATAAAAGCGTTTTTTAAAAAATCTTTTTTTTTTACTTTTTTTATTTTCTACTTTTTAGTCATGGTATTTTTTTTTAACAAAAACTCACAAGAAAAAATGTATTTATTTCGACCATATTTAATCTGATGTTAGAATGGAATTTTAGTTTTCTACAATATGATGGTGAAATATAAGGGGTCATCCATAAATTACGTGAGGTGTTTTTTCCAAATTCTGGACCCCTCCCTCCCCCTTGGTGAGATTTAGCTGGACCCCCCTCCCCCTCTCGTGAGATTTTTTCAATCACTTTTTGACTAATTTTCGCATTTTTCCAGTAGTTTTGCTAAAAAATTTAAAGAAAAAACGTGTATTTTCAAAATTAAAAGTTGACGTGAGATTTTAATTGACTCCCCCTCCCCCCAGGTGAGATTAGGTGAGATTTTGCTGGACTACCCCTCCCCCTTTTTGACCTCACGTAATTTATGGACGTCCCCTAACATCGGCTCACTATGCTCACTCGCCGGCGTATTAACATTCTTAACATCTATTGGGCAATGTTAAATTTTTTAACGTTTTTTTCGGGATACCCAGTTGTTAGTCATTCCTTTTTACGGCAGATAAAAGAAAAAAAGCATCCCATTCAGACTTTTCAGTAGTCCATAAATTATAAAAGTAGCGTATTTTTCTGCTCTCGCGATGGGCACCAATTTTCGGCGATTTCTCGCTCTTCTGGCGATTTCTTTCTCGCGGTTATTATCTTAAATCGCTAATTATCTTAATTGTTAATTGGAAGGTAAGAAATCACGTTTTGAAGATAAAATATTGCAGTGATATACCTAATATATTATCTTACTGGTTTTGGGAGACATTGGCTTCACGGAAGTGTCTCAAATTTGAATTAAAAGTATAACTAAAAACACTCGTTAATTACCTTAATTACGGAGGTTTTGACTAGTTGATTATTGAATATTGCATTGTCATCGAGTTTACACCACGGTGCAAAGTTTCAGAACTTTATATCGTTTGGAAGTGCCTGAAATATTATGTATAAGAATCCAGAAAGAAAAAAGGGATTAATCGTCTATAATTATCGTAATAACTGGGCAATTCTCGTTTTGACTTTTGAATATGATGAAGTTATGCCTTATAAACAATTGTGCACGGTTTAGGGAGAATAGCCCCTTGGGAAAGGTCTCAAATTCTGGTTTTTCTGTTAATTAAAAATACTCGTTAATTAACTTAATCCTTTGGTTGTTTGACTAGATAATGGTTGGATATTGGAGTGTCATGAGGGTTTCACCGATGTGTAAAGTTTCGGGGCCCTGACATATCGGGAAATGCCCGAAAATCGAGTTTTAAAATTCCACGCGTAAAACGCCGCCAAAAGCAAGTAGAATAAAAGCGTTTAAAAATATAAAAGTTTACATGCATTAAATGTACGCAGTAATATAATCACATACGTATTTGCATTACATTAGGCTTTATTTGGTCAACAAGTAATGAAAAAACCTTCTAGGATGTACAAAAAGTTATTTCTACTATATATTTATTTAGGAGGCTAAAACTCCAAGCTCGCTATCGCTCGCCAACCCAACTTAGAGGGGTTTCATCCACAGAGTAAAGAGCTAACAGAGATTCCAAACGGCAGTTTTCCTCTTTAGGTACTTAATTTAATTCCTGCTCGCAGATTATAATTATTTTCACTAGCAGCCATTCAGAGAAGGCGAAATGCGAAAGTGATTCCTGATTGGATATGGAACTTCTATAAAGGGGCATTCTAATTGCATCGGTGCTGCTCTTTTCCCTCCACTTCCGATTTGGATTTGAGTGACAGCTTCAGTGGGCGAATTACAGAGACGTAGAAGGAGTGACGTGGAGCTGTAGAAGGAGGTCTGAAGTACTTGAAGTTGTCTATGGGAAAATCCACGTTAAAAAAGTTTCCATTAGCATCTATGGAGATGAATCCTCTGTTAAGCTCTATACTCTGTGGTTTCATCAATAAACTCAGGAGAATTTCCTTCATGGTGGCTCATCTGCAAGTTGCTGGCACTGCTGTTGCAAACATTTATTTATTTATTTCTGCTAAACAGGAGAAATCCAAATACCTGGTAGGTATACAAAAAACATTTCAGTAAAAAGACATAACACAACAAACAGGAAAAAGTCAAAAAAGCACACTGCATATAGTCATTTCTTAATTTTAAAAAAAAAATTAAAAAACAAATCCCATGAAACAGACATGCTATTTAATTTTCTATTAAACAGAAAAATTGGTTGTTTTCAAAGACAACCTTAATTCTAGTATTCTATCGTAACTTGAAATTTCTGCAATGCATATCCTCCTGCATGGGACAATCTTTGTTTAATAAATTGTAGAAAAACTTAAAAACTGATAAATCTTCTCGGTTTACAGGTAACATTTGGTGAGATTCTATTATACGGTACATTTATGTAGGTACTTTTAAAACAATATTTTTAACATTTTATACTAATTTTAAGACTAAAAACAGTTTTATGGTAACATATTCAAAATTTCCATGCTTGTGGACTTTTATTATACAGGGTGTCCCAATATAACTGGCCACATCCTTTAACTTTAGAACAAGAGTTGGCTGGGTCCTACCCAATAGGGTAGGACCCTGTGGGGTTTTTTTTTAACATGTGAAAAAAACCTCATTTTGGACCCATTTTTGGGTTTTTTCAAGAAAACCAAGATTTTGGCAGTTTTAAGATTGAAGAAAAACATTTAACGAAATAACATACCAAGAACTGCAGTTGAGTGAGTTTTTTTTTCAAAATTTTAGGGCGTTTGATGTTCAAAGTTTAAACTTTATAAAAAATTAAAAATTTCACTAATTTTTCTAAAATTTCAGTTTTTTTTTTCAAAGTTAAATAGATTTCTTTCAATATTGTGAATAGGTTTTTTCAAAGCTCAGGATATTTTTAAAATTTAAATAATTTTTTTTTCAAAATTTAAACCAGGTTTCAGGGAGTGTTTTTCAAATTTCAGTGGTTTTTTTATTATTGAATGGGTTTTTTTTTCAAAATTTAAGACGTTTAAAGTTCAAACAAGTAATAAAAAATTTAGGAGGATTTTTTAAATTTCAGTATTTTATTTTAAAATTAAATAGATTTCTTTCAAAATTGAATGAGTTTTTTCAAAGTTTAGTATATTTTTTAAGTTTTAATGTTTTTTTTTCAAAAATTAAATGGTGTTTTTCAATTTCAGTGATTTTTTTTTCAAAGTTAAATTGGTTCTTTCATAATTTAGTTTTCAAAATTTAGGACGATTAAAGTTCAAACTAGGTATAAAAATTAAGGAGGATAAAATAAAACATTAATTTTGTAAGGAAACTGACGAACTCTGAAAAAACCCACTTAACAACGAAAAAAATGACATTATTTTGACAGAACACATTTAACATAGAAAGAACTCACTAAAATTTGAAAAAACCCACCTACTATACAGGAGACAACCACTTAATTTTGAAAATACCCACACTTTTTCCGATAAAACCCAGTTTTATATGGGTTTTTTAGGGTTTTATTGAAAAAACCCAACCCAGTTGGGTTTTTCAAATAACCCCGGTTTTTGCTAACTCTGTTTAGAACCCCTATAAAAGTGGGGTCTAGGTATAGTAAAGTGACGATGCCCCTATCCGATGCAATCATTTTGAACGCCCTCTAGCGGAAATTTTAAGAGTTATAGATTTTATTTAAAAGCTCTATTAGAAATTTGCTAAATAAGTCAATTACTAAGTTGAGAGCAGCATTGATACAGTAGGAAGACACCTTAAGGCAGAAAAATACTTTTCCAATCGCATATAGTTACTTTAAGAAACACCTTTATAAAAATATGTAGTGAGCTTCTAATACAGTTTTTATAATTTTTCTCAAATTAAGAAAAGTGGCGCTTGACATGTTTTTGATATAAGTGGTTCAATAAAATTATTGATTCCAAGCCCTGGTGAAAAGTTTTTTAACTAAATGCATGACTAGATGCTCTATTGTAGAAAGAACTGGAGGCGACTTTGTTCACCAGTAAATAAGTGTAAAATTAGTAAATTAGTTATAAGTATGACAAATTGCATCATCTTCCTCTTTAAAAGATGGTTTAAAAAGTACTCACACGATTAATCGTCGAGTATAAATGTATTTAAAACAGGCATTGTGATAATGCTGATATTTCCCTTCACCCGAAATACGCGGGCATTTACTAATATTGCCCGGATTTATCACATTGTCATATTATTTTGATTTAGGGCTTTACTCTAGGTAGTATTAGGGTGGTCCTAATTTTTCAAACCCGGAATTTCTTCGGTCGCACCCCCCCCCCTCAACTTTTTTCCTTAAGGTATGAAATGAATGTATACCAAATGTGTTTTTCAAATATTTTAATATTAACACGTGCCGCACCGCGATTGAAGTTGACTACGGTAGATGCGGGGGATTCCGTAACACTCAGGGAGGAATGCCGGCTCAATGCACACTTTTCACCGCATGACAGTGGACGCTGCGCGGGCGTTCTCAAAAGAGCACTTTCAAAGGAGGTATCTTCATGTATTTTATGATAAACTTGTAAACCTCCTACACTTTAGTTATTGCACATATTTTAGGGTGAAATTCATTATTACAAGTGGATTCCAATGGAGGATTTAAGGTAAAGTGGAGGATTTTCAAATGAGGGTTGGGACATAAAACAAAACTATAATATCAATAGCTGTTATACCCGGCTTTGCACGGGGGGGAGTTTATAAATTTATTTTTTTAAATATTTCTTAAAATACATTTATAATTTTGTAAATTAGCAATATTACAAATCATCCCGGTATCCCAGGCACCTCTTTCCTATCCCAGTGTTCCCGGTAATCTTATCCCGGTGGTCACGGTAATTTTTCTAATCCCGGCGGTCCCGGTAATTTTCCTATCTCAGTGTTTACGGTAATCTTTATATTCCGGTATTCCCGGTGTCTTTATGGTAAATTTCCTATCCCAGTGTTCTCGGTAATTTTTATAACCCGGTAATTTTTTCCATCCCGATGTTCTCGCTAATTTTCCAATCCCGGTGTTCTTGTCACTTTTTACAATCCCGATGTTCCTGATAATGTTTAATATCTTGGTGCCTTTATAAAATAACAAATTTGAAACCATAATAAAAAGTCTAGTAAATTAGTAAGTCTAGTGAACAAATTAACAAATTTAAAACCAGTGTTTAAAACTAAAATAAAAGATCTAGTAAATGAAAAAGTCTAGTGATCTGTCTCATTTGAAACAATGTTTTATTTTTAACTCGTTGTATGACTGGTAAAACAGGTTTTCAAACACGGAAAAATAAGTGAAAAAAGAAGAAAAATTGGAAAAAAAGAATGAAGGACCGATTTTCTCTTTATAAATTATAGCCTATGTGTTATTCTGATGTATAAGCTACATTATAGTAAAATTTCATTAAAATCACAAACATCCAGACAAACATTTCACAATTATTTATAATAGTAGTAGGATGTTCAAAACAATGAAAATTAGATTTTAAATGTAATTCATCATAATTAAAGGTTTGACATAGAAATTTACTCTGAATTTTATAAGCCTAAGCTTATATAATACATTTTATTGTTCTTAAATTAGTGTTAAAAGCGGCCTTTAGAGCTTGCGTTACTGCTTCCCATGGACCTGCATTTTTATTTAAACGTTTTTAAAATCTTGGAATGTTATCTGTAAATCAAAGTACCCATCAGGAATTAAAAATGAAGTTGTAAAAAACACCATTGATGGAAGAGACAAAGAAGAAATTCACAATTTTGCTAAACAAAGCTTGAACACCGATCGAGAGATGACTAACAAGAGATTCTACGGTTGACAATAGTACTTTTAGATTATATGATGCTAAAATGATTAAATTTAAACAACCTGGTGCTATCCATCATTCTAGTTGGATACCTTAAGTAATTTATTGCTTGAAGACATTTATATTTAGAAATGAGGGTTAATTTGGATAATCAAGTACTACAAGGTATGAGTATTATTGTTGAGCTATACATTAAGGCCTGGTTTAATGTGCAAATGGCTTACAAAGCCACATTTCAAGAATTGAAATTCATGAGGGACCTGTTTTTCTACAGAGGAATTAATGATAATATATTTAAGACAGGATCAAAGAAAATTATTAGTCCTGGATGGTTTCTTGGACGAGACAGTTACCTTTGCTTTCTTTGATGAGTCTGTCCCCACACAGCAATGAGCTTTCATGGCCAAAGAGTTAAAGATAGACTCTACCCGTATGTAAAAATTAGGATAGTTTGAGTGGTCGCAAATTAGTTTTGAAGAACTAGAACTCTCTAAGAAAAATTTAGCCGATTTTGTGTCAAAATGATCCTTAAACTTTTTTCAAAGGTTTTTAAGTTATCAGAATTTATTTCTAGGGATCTTTTGTGGAGATTATCAGGAAAGGTTTAAAACCGTCAGTAACTATTGTCTATTGTAAATGATGCTGCAGAAAGGGAAATCGAGCTCATTGAAGAATATAACGATATTTTAACGCATATTGTGAGGAGCAAATACAACACCTTTTAAAATTTTCAAAGGCTATATAAAGGCCAATATTCTTCAAGTTTAATCATTTTATGTTAAAAAAAGTATTGAATAATATATTTTACATAAATGTCGTGATTTTTCAAAATTTCGATAATTTTGATGTTTTTTCAGATTTTCATCCCTTTTGCGGCACGTGTTAATATTTACCGATTCGAATAAAATTTTTACCAGTTATTTACTACCCCATAAGGAAACAAATTTAGGGGGTGCGACTTGAAAAATTCCGAAAAAATGTTACCATTATACTTAGGACCACCCTAAGGTAATATATTTATTTAATCGTATTTAGGGGTAAATGAGAAATGTGATTTAAACTTTGGTAAAGAACGTTAACTTAGTAATTTTTGAGTTAAACCATTATTTGTATTTCGGATATTTTAACCTCATTGCTACCTCTCTTATTAATTTATAGGTGCATGAAATATTCCTTAATTAAATATATCCTAAATCAGAAGACTGGATTTTTTTAAATAGAAGGTTATTTTCTATTGTTATAATTGGTCGGTTAAACCAGAAATTTAGTTATTGTGTATTTATAAGGCTATTGTGTATTTATAAGGCTATCTGGTTTAAGCCACGGTTTACTAGATTCATGTAGGCAAGTCTAGTTTTGAATTATATTATGTTATTATTAATATTATTATTAATATATTTGAATTAATATTTGAATTATTATTAATTTATATAATATTATTATAATATTATTTTGAATTAATAATTTATTTATAATTAATATTATTAATATTATTATTAATATTATTAATATTATTACGTATTATTTGATTAATATTATGAAAAGGTTATCTTCGGCAGAATTGAACGAAATTTGGTGAAATTGGGGTTTTCGAGGGTGATCTCTCCTAATAGGGGAGAATGGGGTTAACTGTTTTGGTTAGTAAAAGAACTGACTTGTTTCTTATTACCCCTCGCGGGGTAACAAGATACGGTCGCGTAGGGTGATAAGAAACAAGTAAAAAATTCCCTTCCCCTTTAACTTAAAAAGTTCATTATTTTTTCAAAGAAAGCTGATAATGATATAAACATTCTGTAAAAAAATCAGCTTCATAAACTTAAAGGAAAATCCTGCGGAATTTTGCATGTTTCTTATTACCCCATTTCTATCTGGTTATCCATCTCCCTTATATAATAATCATTTCCTAAGAATTACCCTTATATAATAATAATAATTTCCTAAGAATTAAAGAGTTGAACGTTATCCCTTCGTCAGCGAACATTGTTCTCTAGCGGACAGTTGACATCCTGTGGTTCCGAAAATCTTGTTTGTCATGACATGACAGAACTGCACGTAAAGTTTGGCACAAACCCTTTTCAGACATTCTGCACTTTCTATGATTTCCGCATCTCGGTTAGCCTCTGTACGTGACGAATTCTCTACACACTCTTGTAGAGGGCACTACCATTTTCCACACCCATCAGTTTTTCCTCAACGTCACACGTTGTTGTGTTTCTCTATTTGAATCGGCTTGTCAACATGTGCTAAGAAAATGCAAATAAATAAATATTAATCGTGTGATATGAACCAAACTGCTTACAGAGCTATCTGTAAGCTTTCCCAGAGGTTCAGTGCGTAGTAAAAAACACTTTTGTTTTATGAATTAATCGATCACCAAAGTACTTTTCATTCTGTTGTGTGATTGGTTTTAACCTGTATAAGGGAGGGTTCCAATTAGACGAAAGCTTTAACCGGAAATCCGACTGGGGGGCTCGGGAATATTTTTTCCCTCAGAATTCGTCCCATAGTATCCAGTTAGCCTTGGTTAAACAAAGTAAGAAAAACCGATTTAACCGAACAAATATTTTTCCGGTGGATCTCCGAATCGGATCGGTTTGAAGACAGCAAAGATTACCACTTCATTGGTTAACCAACCCCCACCAATTACGGACCTCTTAGCCCGATTTCCTCCTACACTGATGCCAGAAACAAAAACCCAATTCCTCTCCAATGCTCAGTCGATAAAACTCGGCTTTTCCCCCACGAAAAAAAGTTCCGAGATCAATACCCACCGGTAATTGGACATAGGGTTAAGGAAGCTGGGTTTTAGGCAAATGAGTCGTTTCATGACGTCATTTCGGGAAGGACATTCATTGGACGGTTTTTGCCGCCGCCGCCGTTCGGTTACTTTCTTTTTGTTTGCGTGGCGATTTTCACTGAAGCGAAGTGAAGTAATTTACTTTTACGTGCGTTCTCTTTAAGACGGGTTGTAAAATTGTAATTTGGCGAGTTGATTATTTTTTTATTCAGGGCTTTTGGGTTGGTATTAAATGGGGGTTTGCGTCTGGGGAAGGGCTTTAAATCTTTGAGTTTTGGTGGGGTTTTTTATTCAGTCAATTTAAAATTGACGGTTACTGTTGCATTAACAGCTTGAAGAGCGGTATTTGGGTACGTTGCGAAATTATTTCTTGGTAAAAGAAACGGAATGATGCTTAAAAGCTTATATTTTAAGGAAGCATTTTTGTGAGCTGATAAAGTTATGGAATATATGCGGAATGTGGAGGTAACCAAACACGCCAGTAAAAATTTTAGTTTTATTTTCTAAGGACATATTTCGTAGGCATTTCTTTTATCTGGCCCCTAAATTCTACAATAGTTTACCGACCAATATAACTCAAACGAATAGTTACTCTGTCTTCAAAAGAAATCTTTTTCAATTTTTAATTAACATCGACGACCTGGATCTGTGTTTCTTTCTTCTTTGAAGCATATTTTTATGTTGAATGTTGCTCAGCTTTTTGCCAGCCTATTTCTTGTTGCATGTAAGAAAGTTTTTGTAATTTTTTGTTATTTTCGTTACATAATTAATGTATAATTTCTTTATTACACCTGGACGGGAAAATTCTTTTATTTCCCCTTGGCTTATCACATATTTTTTTGTATTCATTTTATATTGATTGATTGATTGAAGATTGATTGATTTGCTGTATACAAGGTGTCTCAAAAGTTAAGTGCCAAACGTACCCCGCTGGTCTGTCATGGTAAAACAATATTTTCATAGAAACCCATATCCTCAAATTCAAACTGTGAGTGCCAGCGAAGGGGTAACGCTTAACTTCTCAAAATAAAACTGTCCTAAATACACAGGACACCATAGAAGGAAAAGAACCTTTATTATTTTACACACAATTTGCACATTTAAAAACTAGGAACAACACAAGAAGAAACATATATGAAAAATTGGAAACTTATGAGTTGCCCAAGAGTCAACCAACATGGGCAACCTATGGTAATTTGGAAAGTAAAGAATTGAATTATAATTGAAGAAAGTAAATATGGAGAAAAAACTTGTATAAATATAAAAATGAATGTTTGTATGTTTTTTTGTATGTATATATGTCCTTTATAGTTTTAAAGTTTTCCCTCCTACATTAATTTTAAAACTTCACCAAGTTGCTTACCACTCACTCCCGGGAAGGTTTCAGCATTAAAATAACTTAAAATCGAAGCATCCTAACAACTTTTTTCGTTCATTTTATGCTTGAAAATCAACTGCCTAACATCATGGAAAACCCATCAATTGTTGTAAATATAATAATAAGATATAACATTGTTGTAGGTATAACATCGATTGTGGTATATTAAAATCAATTGTTGTATATTATAACCAATTGTTGTAGTATAAACATAAAAATTGCTCCTTTAACTATTTCTCACTCTGCCCAGAATATTGTCCGAGTAACGCTTGCCTAGCGGGCATTGCTTAACATTTGAACTGGCGAAGCCCGTCTGTAACCAAGACCCTCTATACAGGGTGATTCAGAAATAATCATCAATAATTGGGGGGGAGGTAGAGGGGCCCTAGACAAGCATATTTCGAATAGGGATGGTGGGGGGGAGCCTTACCGTTAAAGAGCTAGGACTTAATGTAGTGCGAGCGCGTTTCAAAAGGCCGTTTTTAGAAGACCCGTGTGACGAAACAAAACATAATAAAATGAAAAAATCTATTGCATGAGGTAAGGAAGTATCCCTACTACTTACACCATAAATTCGATAGAATTTGAACCATTTTCTTAACCGTGGAGTGAGTTTCAAAAGTGCAATATTAATCTTTTAGTCAAAGAATGGAGTTCCCGTAATGGTATTTAGAAAAATGATGATCGGGGAGGGAATTTTCAATGATCGTAACATTGATCATTGAAACTGTTTGATCATTGAAAATTCCTTCCCCGATCATCATTTTTCTAAATACCATTAAGGGAACTCCATTGTTTGACTAAGAGATTAATATTGCACGTTTTAAAACTCACCCCACGGTTTAGCAAGTGGTCCAATTTCTATCACATTGAGGATTTAAGTTGTACGGATACTCCTGTACCTCATGCAATAATATTTTCAATTTTATTACGTTTTTTTTTGTCACACGGGCCTTCTAAAAACGGCCTTTTGAAACGCGCTTGCACTACATTAGGTCCTAGCTCTTTAACGGTAAGGGCGCTCCCCAACATCCCTATTCAAAATATGCTTGTCTAGGGCCCCTCTACCTCCCCCCCAATTATTGATGATTATTTCTGAATCACCCTGTATAACCCTCTATACAGGGTGTATCTGAAATGGTGCAACAAACTTTAAGGGATAATAGTACTCATCAAGACGAACAAGAATCGGTATAGAAAGGGGGGTCCCACACCAAATCCCAGGGAGTTAAAAATGGAGCGACACCCCAAAAAAATCATTGAAAAATTCAATTTGTAGAAGAACTACTATTGGTAAAAACTTAAGTATGGTCTCAAAAAATTTGGTTTAATATGATTTTTTAAATTATCTTAAAAGTCTTCACTTTAAAATTTGTTTTATTATGAAAAAAGTTAAAAAACACAAAAAAAATGTGAAAAATCTGCCAAAACCTTATTTTGTATTTGAAATCCTTTTATTTGATTTGATAATCTGAAAGAGCATTAATGAAAACCCTAAAATCTAAAGATTTACGTAGATACTATCAATATTAAACGCTTGAGATCCTGTTAAAGGCGTGCGAAAACAAATCCAAAAAACAAATGTTCAGGGAAAATCTACAAGTTATGGATTGATGCTCGCTTAATTTCTCGTCACGATTTGCGTTACGAGATTCCTCGCCAACTTTCGACAACAACAGATCGCCCTAGCTTGCTTGGCGATCTGTAGGAGCTTGGCATGTTTCGATAAATTGGGAGAGAAAAGAAATTTAGCAATTATCTATCCGTAACTCATAGATTCTCCCTGAACATTCGTTTTCAGGAGCTGTTTTCGCACTCAAAAAACAAACTTTAATAGGATCTCAAGCGTTTAATATTGATTGTATTTACTTGAAACTTTGGACTTAAGGGTTTTCAACTATGATCTTTCAGATTATCAAATAAAAAAAAAGGATTTCCAAATACAAAATAAGGTTTTGGCAGAGTTTTCACATTTTTTGTGGTTTTAAACTTTTTTCATCATAAAACAAATTTTTAGGTGAAGATTTTTTAAATAATTTTAAAGATCATATTAAACCACAATTTTTAGCCCATAATTAAGTTTTTACCAATAGTAGTTTTTCTACAAATTGAATTTTCAATGATTTTTTGGGGTGTCGCTCCATTTTTAACTCCCTGGGATTTGGCTTGGGACCCCCTTTCTATACCGATTCTTGTTCGTCTTGATGAGTACTATCATCCATGAAAGTTTGTTGCACCATTTCAGATACACCCTGTATATGTATATATGGACCCTCTATATATGTATATAGAGGGTCTTGCTGTAACACACCAGATTATGTTATTTGAAAAACTGAAACGCGGGGGAATCCTGGGTCTAGCGCTTTAGCGCTAGTACAAATATAATTATTGAATTAACCCAAGAGCACGGACGTATTTATGAGGGGAAATGCCCCCCCAATGTTTTTGAGAAATTTTTCCTTTTATTGTAAAAGATAAAATCGTGTTTCAAAAGCAATCAGCGACAGCTTGCCCCTCCAAAAGTTTCTGGTGTGCTCCTCAAGGTGAAAAAATTCTTTAGTGAAATTCATATAATCATAGTAGAAATAAATGTTCCAGTATTGAAATAAGCATGACTTGCTTGTGATAAAAATAAGAATTTCAACTTTTTACTGTCTCTGACTCACTCTTAAAAAAGTTTAACTGGCACTGTGTAGCTAGCTATAAGGTTAAACCACACTGAATTAGGTAACAAAATTCCCTCTTCAAGCGCAGAAATTCCTATAATTCGCGTTTTCGTGAAAGGGTATTCTCTTTCTCCAAAACAAGTGACTTTTTCAAAATTTGAAACATTTTACCCTTAGCGCATAGTTATAAATCAAATATTGTTCACTGCTCTCGAGTTTAGAAAAATATCCACTGGAATTGATGACATAGGCAAACAACAATAGACCCTGAGGTTGTATATCACTCCCAAAGGGTGCTTTGAATTCCCTGCTATTCATAACAGCTCATTCTGCAGTTCCAGAACAGATGGAAAAGGAAAGTGTAATATTTCTCATCGAACAAGACATTTCCATTTATTCCTGCCCAAAAGCCAATATCGATCACTACCCATGCAAATAGAATAGGGGAGGGACCGTGCATAAATTAAGGTGAAGAAATTCCTCTATACAAATGTGATGGCGGCCCCACTCACCACTATACAGTTTAAATTATTAAAATAGATTGTGAAATTACAAAATATTTTGCAGGTTAACCCTACAATGCATGATTTTTTAAATTCACTTGAAAATCATTTATGTGACTTCTATTATGGTGTACATTAGTAAAAAAATACACTGCTGGCCATCCAAAATGGTACACCAAGAAGGAACAGAGTTATCAAACCCAAATTTATTTCTATGATTGCACATAGTATGAATGGGAATTAATTAAAAATTCAGCCTTCCTGGATGTTAGGGGGCCGAGAAAATTAGTGAGGAGTGTTGTCTCCATAGGTGTCCATTACCGCCGCGACACGCCATGGTATTGAGTGAAGGAGGCTCTAAATGGACTTTTAGGGATTGAAGGACCATGTTGCGTCCACAGGTAGTCAAAGTTCATGTGGTGCACCAGCGGACGTTGTATACCGGGCTAGGAGATTTCTCCTCTTTCATCGGACATGTTTTGTGGCGTTGGTTCTTAAGAACGGTTAGGTCAGGGTAAAAATGCAACATAGGGGGATAAGAAGAAAGCTTGGACATTGCGTTCATCACATGGTTGTGCATTTTTCTCTTGAGACTTATCCGCAGGCGAGAGTTGAAGGTAATGGTAGACAACAGGTTGTCAAACCTCAATGCTGCAACTCTGGTTGGTCATTGGGCCGGTAAATCATGCTGAGGAGGTGTGGGAGTGGAATGCATGTTGTTTACAGTGCAGGGGACTGCCCGTTTGGCAGGCCTAACTTCAGAAAAATTCCAATCTTCAACAAAGGATTTGGCGTTGGCAACAGTGCACTAAATAATGAAATGAACATCTCAAAGTGATGGCACAGAGGTTATGAGAGTATCCCAATTCGGTCTGGAGCACCACGATAATTGGAGATGATTTTACGACAGCGAGAAAAGAGAGAACTCGGCTGTTGATTTTGTAATCGTCAGATTTTTTCTTTACGCAGAGTAACGAGGTAGTTAAGCATTGGATTCCACTCCCACGCCTTTTCAGTATGATTTAACGGCACAATGACCAACCAGAGGCAGCATTGAGGTTTGACAACATGTTTTCTACCCTTACCTTCAACCCTCCCCTGCGGGCAAGTCTCAAGAGAAAAATGCTTAACCACGTGATGAACTCAAGGTCCAAGCTGTCTTCTTATCCCCCTATGTTGCATTTTTACCCTGACCTACCCGTGCTTAAGAACCAACGCCACAAAACATGTCCGATGAAAGGGGAGAAATCTCCTAGCCCGGTATGCAACGTCCGCTGGTGCACCACATGAACTTTGACTACCTGTGGACGCAACATGGTCCTTCAATACCTAAAAGCCCATTTAGAGCCTCCTTCACTCAATACCATGGCGTGGGGCGGCGGTAATGGACACCTATGGAGACAACACTCCTTACTGATTTTCTCGGCCCCCTAACATCCAGGAAGGCTGAATTTTTAATCAATTCACATTAATACTATGTGCAATCATAGAAATAAATTTGGGTTTGATATCTTTTTTCCTTCTTGGTGTACCATTTTGGATGGCCAGCAGTGTACTAAAAAAATTTAATTTAATTTTTTTCTACTTTTTATTGGCAAAAAACTTTGTCCTTGTGAAATTAATTTGTGTCTCTTGTGAAATTAATTGTGAAGTGAAATAAAACCAAATGCTCTAAAAATATAAAAAAACAACTTATCTTTTCAAAACATTTTTTTTCAAGCTGAAAATTTTTTTTATTTTAATTTATATGGTCCTTTTATTTTGGCATTTTCTGTGTCTTGACTTTCGTTTCACTAGCTACTAACAAATGTCTCAAAATAGTACCCCTGCTGTGATCTACTGGCAGTCTAAAGTGCTAATACAATGAAATGCTATATCTATTGTACTTATTGCATGGTGTTGCCGTTTGGAAATGAAAGTTCGAGTAGGAAATTTAGAAAAATGTCGTGTTGCCAAATGGCATCAGTATGCACTGTAGGGTTAATTTAACTCTATGTCCCCTGCTGCACTAGGATTTTCTGCAATTTTTATCGTAATATTGTTTTGAGTCACTAAATTGAAAATTCAGGGATATTCATAAAAAAAATAATTATCTTTGGAAAATTTAATCCGCTAGAGCTAATTAATTAAATTGATACTTCCGTCAGTACACTAAGGGCTGAAATAATCTCACAGTACATGCAAAAAAAAACATGGCTTTTTATATCGCAGTTTTAAGTCTTAAAAAATAATGCACTTTCCTTTTGACTTGAACTACTTTTTTGAGGGAACAAAAAGGAAAATCATGGGAATCTGATCAAAATGGCAGCTGAAAGCACAATTTCAATTCAATCTTTTATTATTTCCCGCTAAAATACTCATCATAGAACCCGTGCCGTATTTTATCCTGGGAGAGTACTGAAGGAGTGTTTCTGCAAAGTATCGTCAGTATATTAGTAAGGATGTTAGTAATTGGGACTTGTAAGTACCGTCAGTAGATAAAGGGTTAGTACATTGCTAAACATTACGGTCTCAACAATCCTCTAAAACAATTTAGGCGTTATCACGCCAAAAGCTTTATTAGATCTTAATATATTTTAATACTTTTTTTACATATTTTTGAATAAGATCAGATTATTGTTTTATTTTATTGCTGATCTTGTTTGATTATTAAAAAATGTGTATAATAGGTGAAAAATCCCAAAGGCCCCCACATACAAAAGGGGGTCTTGAAGTCCTCCTACAGAGTATTTTGGAAATTTGACCTCCAAAAGCATATTTATAACTCGTTTTGGTACAATAAGGAAGTTGTATGTGTCAGATTTTCAAAAACAAACAAGTGTTCCGTATGGTTTTTTGTATGGTAAAATGAATTATCTAGTCAGTTTTTCAAAAAAATGTACAGGTAATTAAATATTTTAATTTAAAAGTCGAGAAAAAACACGTGACTGAAAACGTTTATTGTTTAAACTATAAGATGACGTCAACAATAATACCATCAACTCCATTGCTTTACAACAATGTTTAGTATAAGATGACGTCACATCCAAACTCTTGGCGTTTTCGCGCGCTTTTAAAAAGGGGATTTTGTTAATTTTTTGACAATCAATAAATTTCTCGATTGGCCTCAAATTTTGGGTAGTTGCTTATTTTTGCAAGAGGAATCGATTAAAAAAATATAAAAATCATGCAACTTCCTCATTGCAAAATGTACTCCAAATTTATGGGGGCTTATATACGTTCCTGTTTTGGATCAATACTTGACAATACATCTGTTAGTTTTTAACAATACTTGCTATACTTCTGGGGCAGCTGTTCTTAAACTCTGGTCCACGCACTCCCGGAGGTCCCCAACCTTGGGGTTAAATTTTTTACTCAAGTTACCTTTGAGAGTGTTCCTCAAAGAGTTCAAAATGAGATAAAACACTAACTTAAAGGGGAAATTTTTTCTGAGGGAGGACTACCAGCCCCCCTCGAAATTTTACTAACTGTAATAAAATATTATTAAAGAACTTTATATCTATTGCAAGTTCTATACATATATTGGTATTTTTTCAAACACTGTTTTTCACAGTTGCCATAACTTTGCTTCGCACCTAACGAGCCTTCATCGATATTATTCTGAATTTGTGAATTGTCCCTCTGAGAAGTAAATATTAATCCTTGAATGACATCCTCTCCCATACTTCGGAAAAAGGTGGTGGTAATACAAAGATCCTGAAGGAAATTAAGGGATATTGCCAATAGATGAAGAATCCCGAGAAAAGAGTAATAAGTGAAATGAAAAACTGGAGAGGACCTTTTCCCCAATGGATTTATAATCGATCTAGGGAGAAGAGTAAAAGAAAAACTTTTTGGAGTCTGCTCAAATTTTTGGATGAGTTCTAATGGATTTATAATCGATTTGAATGATTATAGGTAAGCTTCTTTTCATTATTCTGAGATGGAATTGACTATTTCACTTAAATGATAGTTATGTAGTTTCATACCTTTCAGAAATGCGTACAGCGCGACATTGGTTTATTGTAGGTTGATGTGGAAGTGATTTAGTTGAAGAAAATTACTTGAAACATACTTATTCAAGTATAACTTGAGATAGTTAGCTAATGGTTTTTTTGACAGGTAAGATTTTTGTCCTCTAAATTTGATGACCTTCAGCAAAAGACATACATCTTCGAGCAGTATTCAAAAACCGTGGGCCTCACTATTAATAGAAGGAAAACCAAGACCATGAGAATAAACGAAAAATATACAAATAAGATCAACCTATCTAACGAAGATATTGAGGACGTATCCTCTTTCACTTACCTTGGTGCTACGGTAAGTAGAAAGGGAGGTACTGATGAGGAAATTAAAATCAGGATTGCTAAGGCAAAAAATTGTTTTTGCAGACTCAATAATGTTTGGAAGTCAAATAAATTATTATGAAACACAAAACTTAATCTTTTTAATGCATTAGTAAAAAGCGTTTTGCTTTATGATTGCGGAACTTGGAAATTAACCAAAGCACAGAATAATAGATTGGATGCATGGCAAAACAAATGTCTAAGAAAAATTTTACAAACCTATTGGCCCTATACAATATCTAATGTCCAACTGTATAGCCAAACAAGACAAATGCCCCTTCAAAATACCATACGAAGTAGACGATGGAAGTGGGTGGGCCATGTACTTAGAATGCCACCTCACAGAATACCAGCAGCCAGCAGTTGCCCTTACTTGGGCACCGGAGGGTAGAAGATCTCGCGGTAGACCCAGATTAACATGGAGGAGACTGGTAGAAACAGAACGTAGCCAGGCAGGGTGGGCAGGCTGGGCTGAAGCAAGATCCGTTGCCCAAGACCGTAGGGAATGGCGACGTAAACTGAAGGCCTTATGTGCCACTGGGCACGAAGCAGAATGATGATGATGATGAGGATTTTGACATTGGAGTAATTCTAACTATAGCCACTCATTTTATAGAAAAATAACTCTATTATTTCATTAAAAAATTTCTTACTTAAAATGTTCAGATGGTATGGGAGAGTGAGGATACTTAAGCTTGATACTTAGTTACTTAACTTTATGGCTTACTTGATAATATACTTAAACTTGAGGAGATACTTGATCCACCCCCGTTTTTCTCCACAGTAAGATAATTTTTCGTTCTAAGACTGGTGACATATTAACATATTTTTGCAAGTGTGATAAAAAAGTCTTGTACACCATTTTGAAAATGCAGTAACTCATTGATGTAAATATTTAGAAGTATATTTTGTTTGAATCTGCAGCAACATAGATAGAATTAATTGTGATATTTTAGCCTTTGAAGATATGGCCCAAACAATTTGTTTGCCCTGCGGAAATCCATGAACGCAAAATTTGGACCGCATCACATTTGAAGTTGTGCTGCCCTGCCATATAGAGCATTTTCAATCACATACATGACTCGGACCTAGCAACAGCCTTAGCAACAGATTGTTTGACCTACAGCAGTTAACAGTTAAAAGAAAATAACTGGTCATGGAATGTTTCTATTGGAGCATTTGCAATCACATGACAGCAACAGATACCGCCGCACCTAACAACGGCCTTAGCAACAGACTGTTTGACCTACAGCAAGGAAGAAAATAAATGGTCGTGACGTCACCTGAAAACACTCCATAGGAAACTAGGAACTAGCATATTTCATATGTACTAGTCTTAGGAATTAATACATCTAATTTCCTTGGAACTTTATTTTGCCAAAGTTGAGCCATTAATGGCAAATACTTATAAAAATACGTTTTTTGTATTTATTATTTTTCGGGATTCCATTGTTCTAATGTAATTCCATTAAATATAATACATTTAGGTATTTTTTTGAATTCAGCAATATCGGTAGGACAATCCCCCACTTAAGTTAAACCTAAAAGTTTCTATATTAAAGTAAACAAACATATTGGCATACATTTGAATGAATTTTATCAAGAGCAAAATTAATTTCAATAATAGATTTGGATCAAGCAATAAGGTAATATAAATGTTTTTCAATTTCATTCATGGTATAAAAGATCAAAAGGATGACAATGTAAATATCTCAAAAGCCATTAGATTTAAATTTATACCCAAGGATAGCACAATAAAAGCTAACTATTTTTTGAATTTACCAAAGAATCTGTTAGAATTAAGAAATATTAGGGGTGGACGGGAGGGCACCACGCCGTCCCGAAATATATGGGTTTTACTACAAATAATGTAAAAAGGTGAAAAAGAAGATATGAGTCTCCCCTCTAAAATATTTATTTTAATTGGCTAGTAAACACTTTTTCAAATTTAATTTTTCCTAACAGATACTTAGAAAAGGAGATCATCGGTAAAGAAATTTTTCAAATCCGATCATTAGTTAATTTTTAAATAAATAAAAACTACATGCGCAGTAACTCAACGCATTACGTCAGGGTTGCGGAACACGTCATCGTTCGGATGCAAAAGGGGGAAATTTGTGAAGTCGATTGGTTGGAGCAGTTCAAGCGATCGGCGGCTCCTTTGTTTTTCGCAACGTCACGCCCGGTTTTTCACACCTTTGGAACTTTTAAATGAGGATTGCAAATTAAATAGTGAAAATCTGAAAAAATTAAAAACTGCTTATTTAGAGCCGTTGAGATGATATACAATAGTCAAAATCATTAATATCTATATAGGTGTTTACATCCCAATTCTTCAACCAACTCCTTAATCCGGCCTTGCAATAATTTCTGTTCGTACTTGTCTTCTTGACGAAGGTTTATATGCGGATTCACGCACAGAGTATTGAGCTTACAGAGATGCCAAACGGCCGTTTTCCTCTTTAGGTAATTAATTTAATTCAGCTCGCAGATTATAATTCAGTTCACTAGCAGCCAATCAGAAAAAGCTAAATGCGGAAGTGATTACTAATTGGATAGGAACTTCTATCAAACGGCATTTTAATTTTATCGGTGTTGTTTTATCCCCTCCAGTTCCAATTTATATTTGAGTGACAGCTTCAGTGGGCGAATGACAAAATTAGCAGGAATGACGTGGTATTAAAGGAGGCGGGTCCGTTTGGCCTAAAGTTTGTTTATGGTAAAAGCCCTGTCAAAAAAAGTTGCCATTAGAGTCTATGGAGATGAACACTCTGTTAAGCTCTATACTCTGTGATTTCATGCAACTATTTTAAACTAAAGGTTTTGAACATAATCGATTGAATCAAAATATTTTGCATGAACGCTTAATGTTTTTAGTTTCCTTCAGAATTTTGTTTCCACTTTTTAATCTAATGTTAGCAATACTAATTTAGTACAGGGTGGTCATAAAATAAAAACCCTTCTTTAAAAAATCCCTAGTTCAGAAACTATTGGCCAAAAAATCTTAATAAGAGGGCATTTTGAAAGGATGGGAATTTTTTCGAAACAAAAAAATATTAACTTCATTAATTTACGTAAATTTTTACCTTGGTTTTCGGACCTTCACCACAGGCCATTTTTTAAGGAATTTTCACTGCGGGGGCAAAAGTCCATAAATTATTCATTAATGCAATTGTTCTTTTAAATTGACATTGAGGGGGCATCGAGAGTGATGCAGGGACCCCTCTAAAACCATACCAGTAAAAAGAGATCTGGGGATATTTCCCCTTGGAAAATTTTGAAAACTAGAAGCAAAAAGGCGTTTTTTGAGAAAGTAAATATTTTAGGAGGGAGAAGGTTTTTCATTTGAAATGTCAATATACACCAAATGAAATTATATTGGTCTGATCAAGTATTTATTTATTGAAACAAATTTTGGTGCAGCTATCAATTTACATTTTAGGCTTTGGGGGCAAACTTTCATCCCTGTTGGGGCAAAATAGACCACTGCGGGGACATTTGGCCCCAAACTTCTTACTTAAGGTAAATATTTATTCAAACTATCAAATCAGACGCTTAAGAGAAAAGAAAATATAACTATCCCTTTTCTCAATAAAATTGCGTACTCTGATGGATAGTAATTAATTTATTTTTTCCTTAAGTTTCTGTTTTGATGGTTTTAATAAATATTTACTTTTTAGACTTTTGGTGGCAATCCGATAAAAAATTAGGTAAAGCGCCATCTATGATGAAAAAAAATTTTAAAAAATTGTTTCAAAAATTTTTATCCCTTAAATAATTCCCTCTTAAAAATTTCAGATTTTTTTTACCAGTAAGTAGTTTCAGCTGTAGATAATTTCATTGCAGGGTCGTTTTTTATGACCATCCTCCATCCTGTATAACTTTAAAATCAGATTAACTTTATAATGCCTTAACAGATAGCGCCACGAAATAACATTCATTTTATTCCATTTTCTTCCATGACGTCACATCGAATCTTCCAAATCGGCGAAATTCTGTCTCAATGATTCCTCTCCGTATCAAGAAACTGAGAACGATCCGAAGGGGAGATAATCAATCTTCCGATTCTCAGTTTTTATTCTTTAAAAGGGGGGTGGTTCGATCAGTATCTTCTGGAAATTCACCACAGAACTAGTCTTCGCTTTGGAACGCAGTTACACAGGTACCTTTCAATCGATATTTTCAAATTCTTTGAATGAAAAATTGTGCAACTTATCAATTAAGAAAATTAATAGTTTTCTGTTATACTAAAATAATTTTATCGTGAGATTTTGTCAAAGTAAAGAATGTTTCTCACTATATGATATTATTTTATGTTTTAAATATAGGGTCGACCGGGACATCAATTTAATTCTAATGACTTAAAATATAGGCCAGTCTCAATGATACAAAAATTGTGCATAACTGATGTTATCCAGTAGATTTATTCCATGCCACACAAATATTATAACTCTGGATTTAATAGTTTTTGTTATAATAGAATGTTATTGAGTGTCCGGGAATTACCCCGGTCGGACCCTACTAATATACAATTTATTTTATAATTTAATTTTTTGTGAAATAATGATTTTTAAAATATTTTTATTAATTAAAGTACACTTTTTACTGTTTTGGATCGTTTTGAAAAAAGTATGTTTACAATTTAGTGGAGTTAGCTTTTAAAAATTTTCTTATAAAATGTTTTTCTTCTGAATTTTCTTTTCTTTTCTTTCCCTTCTCTAAAATTGCCTTTTATTATAAATTAAAGATCTGAAAAATAGTAAATATAAATTTATTTTAGTTTTATTGTTTTTTTCTTATTCCAATGGCTTTTGACTCTTGGGTTGAACAAAATAATCTCTACTTTATTAATACTCTTTGGTTTCAATTTCATGCTTCAATGCCCCCATTCCTAGTTGATACTGTGTCGTCTAGGTGTGCCCTACCCTTCCTAAGAAGTTATGAAACACTTATCTGAAACACCCTGTATTATCCGGCTTGTGTGCGTATTTTTTTATATTTTTCCATTACTGTAAACTCAGTTAAGATACGATAAAACATTTTATTCGGGCTATAAGGCCTTGGTCGAGTGTTGAAAGGTTTAAATTTAACCTTTTTAATAAAGGTTAAAACCTTTTGACTTTTAAACCTTTCAACACTCGACCACGGCCTTATAGCCCGAATAAAATGCTTTATCGTAATAATTCCGGCCGTGAAAGTATTTGCTTTTATATCAGTAAAGACACTTCAACTTCTATCTTAAAGCCAATTTGGTTAATATTGGATATTTTTCAGTTAGCTCCCTTTTCGATCTTTCCTCAAATCTACTCTTAATAAGAATTTGTTTACTGATCATTTTGAGAACCTTTGGGTTACACCCGAAAATGATTGCTCCTTGTAAGTTGAAGAATTTTCAAGGGAAAAACAGTATAAAAATTTATTTCAAAATTTCTGGAGGGTTTGCACTCCTAAACCGCCCTGGATACGGCTCTGTTTAAAGCATATTGCAAGTTTGTGTATTTGAGTTTGGATAAATTTTCCATTCCATATCTAAGGTTTGAAATTGATATTATGAAAACGGAGAAAAAACTCAAAATTGGGACAAAATTTTTATGTTCCAATTTTTTAAAATTAGCGTTTTTCATCAAACACTAATCATCGTTTGACGATCAGACAGAAAAAGGTATTGCATCGTAATCAATACTAGTGATAATATTTTAATGATTAACTGTGATAATTATTTCCTGAATAATAAATTTTGCACCCAAAAATAAAAATCATTTTAGTCACGTTAAAAATCGCCAAATTGAAACGGAACCATCTCGATTACTCTCTGAAAAATACAGTTCTATATTTTGATCTGTGGTGAGTCCCCAAAAGGGAGATAAAATCTTCACCACAGCCAAAGATCTAAACCATCTGGGAAATGTAGCAACCCCCAGTTGGGAGCCAAATATCTTGGATGGTAGACGCATAATATTTTCGTCCTCAATAAAGTATTTTATAATTTTAAATCAGTGCTGTAATCTCTTATATCGACAATCTATCGAATCCCCACAGATCCAAACAATTTTCATCAATAATTATTACTGTTCATAAAGAATAGGCCACTGAAACTGGATCAAAAACGCTCATCACGCAACTTCAGTGAACGATTCTTATACAGTATTTTAACTACTTTTGTTTAGGCTGCCTTGTCATTGCACAAGAAAATTTTTTCGATGATAATTAACAAAATAGTAACTGCTTCTAATACGTAACGTCTCAGTGACCAATATAAATGAACAGACTATATTCATTATTATCAGTGTAAAACCGTATCCCTCAAAAGTAATTATTAGTTTTAATCGAAACCAATGAAATCCTAACATGGTGATCATTATATTCAAACCCTGGTCACGTCAGTTCTCCATTTAGAGACCTTTGAACCTGCGGATGACTCCCAGGCGAAGTCCTTGAGTCTTATGTTAATTTATCTTATACGTACTTGGTATTTTATTATGTTCTATGAGTAAGTAATCATAGATGAATAAATTTTGAAGGGAAAGGATATCGTAATGGCATGTTTGCATTTACCTCTGGAATGCTTCAAAACAGGCCCGATGGCTGGATGCGGCCCTCCGCCCTATTTTATGTAACCGAAAAGTCTGGAAGAGTTGTATGAGATACTTTAATTAAAATCATGCATTTTTATTTTGTAAACCTTTAGGGATTTACTGGTTAAATATTTAACCCATGGAAACATGTTGATCCATTTAAATCACCAAATAAATGGAAATAAGGAAATTGAGGGTGTAAAAATTTCGAAATAATAGAAATTTCACTCTAGAGTTTTAATGCTATAGCTTGTGGAATATTTTAATTAAACATAAAGCAATGTAATCATTTACAACGTTTTTATTAACTCGCTTTCAATCTTTAGAAATCAAATTTGCTTTCCCTGAACACCCCTAAGAGATTGAAAATTTACAAGTTTAACTACAGGACTTTATTGCTTAAAAATCACAACCAAAAACATCATATAATGTCATTTTCAAAGAAATTTCTCTTATACTTTTTAAGATAATTTCATTTAACAGACTGATCATTTAACCATGCGTTGGGCATTCAAACATTACGTAACAAAACTTATTGTATTGGCAGCTGCCACAGTAAATCGCTTGACACAAAACAAATATTTTATTAATAGAATATGCACGTCGTCTAGGAAGGTAAAGCATTCAAGGTTCAGTTCAAGGTTGCCAAGTTTGTCTTGTTCTTGAACTGGTTTTGGAAATATTTGATAAACAGTAAACAAAATTTAAAAAATTAACTTAACTAACTTGAAATATTGGATTTTCTTCCTTTAATGAATGGATAATAAAGATTGAGCATTCGATTAGGAAAAAAGAATAAGACTTATGTGGCTTAGGAACTGAAGGATGCAATCGATCATAATGAAGTTTATCAATCGTGCTCATATTTTCTCTGATTGGATACACAGTGTTCTCTCGTTATTCATGGTAGTTATCCAAAATATACCGCGAATACGCAAAATCTGCGAATAACGAACCCAGTTTTAAAACGCGCATATATGATAATATAACAGATATAATGGTTCGATTCCGTCATCTATAATAATAAAAGAGCTTTACCATTCATCGATCGTTTCACCTATCAACGCACAGCAAAATCTACCGGGGCTAAAGACTCGAAACTTGGTGTGGTGAAAGACCTTACGGTGTAAGCGCGCACTAAGAAGGGATTTTTCGAAATTCCTTTTTTCTGACCCACAGGGGTGCTTGGAGTGATTTCTACGTTTTTGAACCTAGCTCCGTCCCAAATGACCCCAGATCTTTGTAATTTAACAGGAAGGTACCTAGATACAATATCCAGAAAGACATTTTTCAAATTTTCGATATTCGAATTTTAAGGGGTCTAAAAAATTCAAAAACCTGTTTTTGCTGAGCATAAACAAAGTTTTACATTTTCGAAGAAAAATATACTAATAGTTTGATATTTCGAAGCGACCTGTTGGTAATAGATTCCTAAGAATATTTCAAAGAAAGTAATTTCTGGATTTTTCGATATTCCATTCTAGAGGGGTTGCACGGGGGTTTGAATATTTACTCCCGTTTTTAGTTTTTGCATTCTAGCACCCACATTATTAATGCGATTGGTATAAAATTTTAGCATGTTGTTCCTCACACAATCGGGAAGGTTTTCAAAAAAGAATTTTTAAAATCAAAGCATTCCAAGCAGTCTTTTTTGGACCTTTTCTAAATTCTTATGCGTAGCTTCAATGTTAAACTGATAACGGTTATTGCTCCATCCAAGTGACGCAAAACCACTATCGTTGGAAATATTTATTTAAAAATATTTTATAGCGAGTAGAATTTAAAAAAAAAATCTGATAAAGAAATAATTTGTGATAAAATAAATTTTTTGCAATAACCAAAAAATGTTTAACCGAAAATTTTTAAATTTTTTTGCAAGTAATAAAATTTAAATAACAATAGTATTTCATCAGAAGCATTTTAGATGGTTGGTGTCAATTCAAATGATGCTTACATTTATTTTATGTTTGAAGGCGATTTCTTTTAGCGAATGAGTTGGTAATAAATCAACAAAGGGGGGTTCAGGGGGTCTCCCCCTGACCTTTTTAAATTTTAATTAAAATAAAACCGGTTATTAACACTTTAATTCCCGAAGTTTCTTTAGGTTTTGTTTTACATCTTAGGAAAGTGTATTTATTTTTTATTTGCTTTGAATTTTATGAAAACAGGGATGAAGGGAAAAATAAGTATTAAGTCAATAGAAATTGCTGTTCAATAATAGACCTCTACCTTTATTTTGAAGCGAAGGTGGACGATTTTGCCACAACTATGCATTACGAATTGGAGAAATAGATGGAGGATATTGAAGGGAATAAAGATATAGCACCTTGAAATAAGGGGGCTAAGAGGGTCTCCTTCCACTTTTTTATAATTTGAAAATATCAGTCTTAAAAATGAGGATTTCACACATTACTTCTTAACAGGTGGTGTTTTTAAAGTTTTTTATGTCTTAAGGAAGTTAAGCATAAAAGAAGAATTCTAGCGGGAAGCCAGTTGACCCTATTGCCCCTAAATGACGCCCAGGAAAGGAATATAGGGAAGAAAATAATTCTTATTTATTTTATCACCTAGATTGAAAATCCTTTTTTTTCCCGAGCAACGGCGGGTATATCAGCTAGTTTATCACATAAAACTGGTTCATACAAAAATAGTTTTCACTGTAAATAATTTGTAGTGTTGTAGTAAATACCAAAAGGGTTACTAGTTAGAAAACTGGATTAGTAAAAGAAGTTACATTTTTCAAAATGGTTTTGCATAATAAATACCGGAATCGAACAATTATATCTTTTCTGCCGAATATGCAAGTTTCATTGCTAAAAAACTTTGCGATTGATATTCCCGATTATGCGTGGGTAACATTGCTCAACTGCGAATACTAAGCCTCGAATATGCGAGGGCCCACCGTATACGTAATTTTAGGGAAGACCAAATACTTTATAGTTTAGAAAATAGTTGTAGCACAGTGGTGATTGTAGCGCAGTCAAACCTGTTTTGTGCGGTGAATTGGGACCGCATAAAATAAATTTCATAAAAATTTCGCCCAAAACTTCGCGAGTAGTTATAAAAAATAGCTTTCGCAACACAATTTAAAAAATACTTTTTTAATGCTGTGAATAGGGGCCCCATAAAAAAAGTCTCCCGTAGAGCCGTAGCGAAAATACCTCAGCATATCTGGATTAAAAACTATATATATTCAGACCGTAACGGCAATCCCCATCCTACAGCTGAATTAAGAAACAGTTTCTATTCTTACTTACCGTAGACGTTTTCAGTTACCATGTAGTCAGCGAAGGATGTTGTTTCACTAGACCCCAGGGTTGGCTGTATTGGACCCAATTGGGTTGGACCCAATGGGTTTTTTCAAAAAAAAACATGTGAAAAAACCCACATTTTGGACCCGTTTCTGGGTTTTTTCAAGAAAAATCAAGATTTTGGCAGTTCCTTCAAAATTTAATGCGTTTTTTTAAGTTTAGGGTATTTTTAAAATTTTTATGCGTTTTTTCAAAATTTAAACTAGATTTTAAAAATTAAATGGTGTTTTTTTCAATTTCAGGGAGTTTTTTTAAAGTTAAATAGGTTCTTTCATTATTCAGTGGGTGTTTTCATTATTGAATGGGGTTTTTCAAAATTTAGGACGTTTTAAAGTTCAAACTAGATATAAAAAATAAAGGAGATTTCTTTAAACTTCAGTGGGTTTTTTCAAAGTTGAACAGATTTCTTTCAATATTGAATGGGTTTTTTCAAAGTTTAGGATATTTTTTTAAATTTGGTGGTTTTTTTCAGAATTTAAACCAGGTTTCAGTAAATAAGGGGTGTTCTTACAATTTCAGTGGGTTTTTTAAAAGTATAAAAACTTTGAAAAAACCCACTTAACTGGAAAAACTGACATTATTTTGACAAAACACATTTAACATAGAAAGAATTCACTAAAATTTGAAAAACCTACTTACTTTATAGAAGAAAACCACTTAATTTAGAAAAAACCCAGTTTTATATGGGTTTTTTCATGGTTTTATTGAAAAAACCCGAAAAAACCCAGCCGACTTGGGTTTTTTCAAAAAAACCCGGGTTTTTGCCAACCCTGTATGTAATGGCAATATTATATTCTTATCCCTTGAAGTTACAGTCTTTTTGATATATCCCAATAACCTATTTGCCTTTTTACCCCCAGCAGAACATTGGTGACCCATTTTAAAGTCACTGTGTATTATGTATCTAGATGGCTATGGCTAGACCCCCTTGCATATATCTCGGTAGCTATTACCTATATACAAGATTTTTGTTCTATGTTCCCATTTGATTGAAATTTTCATGCATCGCCCTAAAAAATCGCAGAAAAAAAGATCGCACAAATAAAAAATTGCCCAAAAAAGATCGCACAAATAAAAAAATCACACAAAAACAGGCTTGAGTGTACTTTACACACAATTTTGAACAACAAGTTGTCAACAACCACTTTTTTACTTTACTAAGTTGGATTTGTTACCACTTCCAAATCATGCAAATCTAAATTCCTTTTTACAATAATCCCAAGATGAGAAACCCAAAACATTCTCCGTAGAAAAATTTATTTACCCAATGAGATTTTAGTATTGTGTGTTTGGAAATTTGTGTAGAAAGAATCTTGTGATGTTGCAATGTATTTGGAGAAAGCGAAAGTGAAAATTGTCGGGAAAGTACAGACAACAAGATACAATATAAGAACTGGTATAAAAGAAAAAAATATGAAGCATAAAAATTTTAATTGCCTTTCTGTAAATTTTATTACGTAAAATAGTTATTAAAGAAGTATTCCTTAAAATGCATTTCTGTAAATGCCTTAAGATGGCAAGAAAAATCTATGGCTAAAAATGATCTATTAAGATGGCTAAATCTATTAAGATGGCTAAAAAATCGCAGAAAAAAAGATCGCACAAATAAAAAATTGCCCAAAAAAGATCGCACAAATAAAAAAATCACACAAAAACAGGCTTGAGTGTACTTTACACACAATTTTGAACAACAAGTTGTCAACAACCACTTTTTTACTTTACTAAGTTGGATTTGTTACCACTTCCAAATCATGCAAATCTAAATTCCTTTTTACAATAATCCCAAGATGAGAAACCCAAAACATTCTCCGTAGAAAAATTTATTTACCCAATGAGATTTTAGTATTGTGTGTTTGGAAATTTGTGTAGAAAGAATCTTGTGATGTTGCAATGTATTTGGAGAAAGCGAAAGTGAAAATTGTCGGGAAAGTACAGACAACAAGATACAATATAAGAACTGGTATAAAAGAAAAAAATATGAAGCATAAAAATTTTAATTGCCTTTCTGTAAATTTTATTACGTAAAATAGTTATTAAAGAAGTATTCCTTAAAATGCATTTCTGTAAATGCCTTAAGATGGCATTTTGCATTACTCACCACTTTTTGTGTTAAAAAATATATATCTTAAATTTCATTTACTGCTTGTTTTTCAGAGAAGTGTGGTGTATTAGTACTAAATTTCGACAGATGTCGAAATTATAGAAATAGACAGAAGTGTAACATTCCTTATTTTTATCAATCCGGCTGTGTTCAAATACGTCACCACCTCACCGAACCGCCATTCTGTTGTTAAGGGATTTACGCCTAAGTGCATTATTGAAGTCACTGAAATTTATCTTTTAAGTATCGATTTTGCTTCCATCGGCCAGTTTTAACTATCGATTTCGGAAACATAATAACTAATCATTGTTTGTTCCTCAACAAAAGTTACTTAAGAGAGCAAAGATTAGAATGTAGAGCTACTTAGGAAATCAACTGCCCTAACCAGACATTGGAGCTGCAAAGTCTAGAATAACTAGGGTAAACTCGAAATTTTATTGTAATGAACAAGGTGTGCCTCTAATTCTTGCAATTAAAAAATACATACAGAGGGTGTCCCAAAAAAGACCGACTCATTTTAAAAATCAATAACTAATACAGTAAAATCCCGTTACAACGAATACCGATACAACGAAAAATCCCGTTATTACGAATATCCAGAAAGTCTCCAACCGTTTTATTTGAATTAGCGATAGTACGGTTAGAAGGAAATTTCCGTTACAACGAAGAAATTTTACGGTCCCGTGAAGTTCGTTATAACGGGATTTTACTGTAACTCAAAAACTAAAAAAGATAAAAATTAGCGGTTTGTTGCATCATAAACCTAAGACTCTCAGGAGTAGGATGTAACAAACCGCGTATTTTTATCGTATTTAGTTTTTTAGTTATTGTTTTTTAAAATGTCAGTCCTTTTTGGGACACCTTATAAATACTAGTGCTAAAAAATTCTGTTTGCATGAAAATAATCAGTAGGATTTTGGGTTTTACCAAGTCTAAAGAAATGACCTCTAAAAATATGAAAAGTAAATCGCGTCATTCGATACAGCCCATACGACGTTATCGTTGTTAGATCGAGCGTTAGTGGTTAATTTCTCTAGGATGAATCAACAAGTATAGCATTACGAAAGTTTTCGCAAAGAAAGGATTGGAGTGGAGAAATAAGCCCACTATTTCACTTAATTCCTCTTTGCGTAAATTCCTTTGAAAGAGTGAGAGAAAGTTTTCACACAAACTTAATTTTTTTGCATTATTAAGTTGTTTACAATGAAAGGTGGTTAAAGATGCACCCTAACAACCTAAGGGTTTTTATAAGCGGGCAGGGAGCATGGGCGCCGCAAGGATTTCTTTTTGGGGGGTTCATCCATTTGTATCTTCAAATTATGCTACTAATTAGTAAAATATAATTTATGTCTTAGTACTTTCTTTTCTGCCAGGCAGTGGCGTATATAGAAATTTATTTCGGAAGGGGACCAAATTTTTTTTCACCCCCCAAGCAAACTTTTTACGTCCAATGCAACTTTTTATATATTTGTTAAAATTTACATCTAAAAGAACTTTTTTATATAAAAAAAAGTTGTGCGTAATTTTGTCCCAAGTACCAAGGGTGTCTGGGGGTCCTCCCCCAGAAAATTTTTGAAAATTTGACCCTTAAAAACTCCCTCAGAAAATTTTTGGAAATTTTACCCTAAAAACGGGATTTCTACTTGGTTTTGGTACAGTCGTAGAAAAAAAAAGTGAGACAGTTCGCATTGTAAGCGAACTACAGGGGTTAGAAAGATACTGTAAACGCAAATTTTCATTATTTAACGTCTACTTTAAAAAAAGCTATAGTTTATGTCCTTAGGGGGCCGTCTACATACTAAACGAAGCACAAACTTTCGTTTTTCCTATGGGCGACATCAAAGATTATTCCCGATTCTGAAAGAGCACCCTCTATAACCCCCCAAAACCAATTTTTATGTCATTTGGTCCCCAAATAAAACCAGGAGTGGGGGCTGAAGTTCGTTGAATTTACGTTGAAATCTCGTTCTTTACGTTGAATTCTCGATTTTGATCCTTTTAACCATCAACCCCGCACGAGAATTCAACTTAAAAAACGAGATTTCAACGTAAATTCAACGAACTTCAACCCCCACTCCTAGCTTTATTTGGAGACCAAATGACATGAAAATTGGTTTTGGGGGGTTTTAGAGGGTGCTCTTTCAGAATCGGGAATAATCTTTGATGTCGCCCATAGGAAAAACGAAAGTTTGTGCTTCTTTTAATATGTAGACGGCCCCCTAAGGACACAAACTATAGCTTTTTTTAAAGTAGACGTTAAATAATGAAAATTGGCGTTTACAGTATCTTTCTAACCCCAATAGTTCGCTTACAATGCGAACTGTCTCACTTTTTTTTTCTACGACTACACCTAGTCCTAATTTTGGACATATATTTTTAAGTAGGATTAGGATTTTGATGAACTTATTGTAAAAGATTAGGAATACTAAAATTCCAATCTGAAAGGGGGGAATGGGGGCCCTTCCTCAGAAGGTTTTTGGAAATTTGTCCTAAAAAAGGGTTTTAACTTGTTTTGGTACGCCAAGTCCGGATTTCGGGGGGGGGCAGGGTTCCCTCGCCCCCCCCCTATATACGCCACTGCAGTGGAAATTAACACGTTACCTTTTAAGGTCGGATTAAAATCGGCAAAATCGTTTGATTCCAGCCATTTATTACAAAAAAACAATACAAGGGCTGAACTTCAGTCGTAATTTTTAATAAACAATAATTAATAGTCTCCTTTTAATTTCAGATGGCCATGAACAGCTCTTCCCGCTTCCTAGTGTCGCAGAGCGTGCGGAGGGTGGTTCGGCGGGGCATGTCCAAGATCCCCCTGGGCCGAGAGAAGGGAGTGCGGCCGCTCTACCACCTGAGTGCCGAGGCCTGCATTGACAGGGAGGCCAAGTTCGGAGCTCACAACTACCACCCGCTGCCCGTCGTCATTCAGAAGGGAAAAGGTCAGACACTCACTATTCTGCCGTCCTAAGCGAAAGTGTACACTAACGCAATTTCTCACAGATTTACTTTGAGAAAAATCTCGCCAAAAGAGCATTTGGCGGATTTTCAATTCTATGCGGCAACCTGCTTACGATATCAGACCGCCAAGATTAACATTGAAACTAGCTCGTTTCACAGCAGCCAATGAAATAATTAGAACACTTTTTTCGTTATAAAAGAAAAACTAATCATGGTAGAAGTACAGTATTTTAAACACATATACAATTATTTTTTACAAAAGTATTGTCGTTTCGTTTTTAAAAATAATCGAATCAGTTTTAGAATTATTAAGATTTAAAGTTTTAATTGTTTCCCTTTTTAAGTTTAACAATGGATAGCAGCAACCCTTTAACAACACCAAAACCGCCAACAAAACGAGCAGAATGAACGACTAAGCTGCGTGAATTTCCCAACCATTCTAGTGGCTTGGAAGTAGCGAGATACATTCTCGCCAATTTAAAAACGTGCCAAGGGAGAAAGGAAATGAAGTTTTAAGAAAACTCGTTTACGTACATTTCGCTTAGGACGGCAGTATTGATGAAGGGAGTATTTCACCATTATCGCTTGTGTTAGCGGACAATAAGAGCAAACTCTTAAGCGTCGCCTCCAGCCATGTACCGGTTTCGTCCTTGTTAGGACTCATCAGCATGGCATAGGATGGCTACGGAAGAGATCGGAGGGCAGGTTAGCCGACTCTCTTTTATGCTCTCTTCTTATGCCGTGCTCAGATATATTTTTAACGCCTCTGGGAGCGTATTTCACGCATTGAAAATCGGGAATACGCTTTTAAAAACTAGCCCTGCGTATTTTCACGCAGTGAATTTTAAACAAAGGTTTTGCTTGAAAAATGCATGGCGCCCCACCAAAATCGAGAGAAAAATATTTTTTCCTACTCATATTTGTAATAATCTTAAATAAATATTTCATTTAGAATGTTTATTGTAAATTAAATTATTTTATTTATATTGTTTAACATTTTCTACTAATAATACTTAACAGATGCTATAATTGTTAAAAACTAAAATAGCATCCTCATTTTTTTCTATTCCATTTTGTACATTACAAAAGAAAGCGTTTTTATAAAAAAAATTCTCTGTATAAGCAGTTTATGCTGTTTTCGTATCTCACTCCACATATAAATGAATTTCACGCCTCCGAAAAAAGTCAAGGAGTATTTTTACTTCGTCCAAAAAAATCCTAAGAATAACACTGGCTGTGCTGATGAGTCCTAACAAGGACGAAACCTGTAGGCTGGAGGCGACGCATGAGAGTTGGAGTTGGCACTTACTGTCTTGATATTTATTGACTTATACAGGGTGTCTCTAAAGGTTGGATCCAAACTTAATATGCAGGTCTGTCAAGCCATGCCAAATAAGATTTTCATAGGAAATGTATATTGTGTCCACTAGATGCACAAAGTTCGCAGGGAAAGGGGCAACGTTTAATTCTTATTCTACTGGAAAACTTCAATTGTTATACATATTCGCCCCCCAAAAAATCTCTGCTGTAACAACCAAATCCAAAATTCATTCAACGTGCTATGAACCAAATTTTTCTATAAATTCGGCCCGAAATTAGCAGAGGGAGGCCTTAAAAATATTGAATTGAAATTGAAAGTAAAAAATGAATAGTTTTTATTTGCTAACTACTGGCAGAATTTAATGAAATTTGGTTTACAGGGGTTTTACACTACCTTTTCAAAATTTGTACCAAATTTTAGAATATTTGGTCCGATACTTTTCTTTTTATAGCCCTTAAAGTGGGAAATTTATTTTAACTACCCTGGTATACTAAAGTAAATCGTTAGAGTTAATTTAATTCATTCAAAGTTATTCGAAATTTTCAAGAGAGTTATCCGTCACATTTTCTCTCTATTCTTATACCATCATAAAGGTAAACAATGCTACGTAAAAGTGACCTAGGAAAATTGCTGTTTTTTTATTATTACGCACAGAAACACGTCTGTGCAAAGAAAGGAATAGTACGGGAGAAAAAATCGCTCCTTTCTTTAACTTTTCATTTCACTTTTCACGGTCCAGAGTAACTTCATTGACAGGTTTTGGGACTTACATATAATTAAAAGAGGAGTTTATCATTCAGGGGCGGATCCAGGATTTTGTTTTCGGGGGAGGCTAAGAATTTTCATAATCCAATTTAATCTTTTTATTGATGTTAATACGGAAAAGGCAGTGAATTCTCCTGCTTCAACTACTAAAAGGGGGGTTTTTAACTGGTTTCGATACGTCCCATCTGAATTTCGGGTATAAATTTTCCGATAGATTTTTTGCGTTTTGACAAACTTAATATAATAGAGTTGTAATAAAAGTTACAAGTGCCAAGGGGGTCTGAAGGTCCTCCCCCATAAAATTTTTGAAAATTTGACCTTAAAGTAACAGGGTTTTAACTCATTTTGGTGCAGAAAATGCCATATTATATAGTGTAAACGGGGACTTGGGCCCCCCTGGATCCGCTAGTGTTATCATTTGCTTATTTTTGCTTACAAAGGGGAGGGGTCGAAAACTACCTGCTCACATAATATTTGAATGGTCCCTTAGAGACGTGAAAAATAAGAAAGTTATTGAATTCAGTCTCATAACCTTATTGGATCTTAATTATCGAATCGCTAGATTTAAGTGAAATTTTTAGTTTAAGTTCTTTATAAGTTTAGAGTTCAGATATATGTTATTAAATAAATTGAAAAATAACTATTCTAAGGTTTGTTTATTCGCTTACTATATTATACATATAAAAAACTGTTAAGGAGCTTCGCACATATACTATATTCGTATTCTGCTACTTATAGTAGGGGAATATAGGGTTTTGTAGAGGAACAAATTGCAACGAAAGGTTTTTTGACGGATTTTGGCTCTACTAGAGGTATTTAATGGGAAAATGAAAGTTTACCAAAATCGAATGGCCGGTTTTTTTTGAGATAGCCGCCAAAAACAGAAAATCGAGAAATACTCTAAATTTTGTTTTTAAAACGTAAAATATGTCCAATTTTAATTTTAAAATAAATATTTTAGGTAGTTAAGAGCCCTAATAAGCATACTGCTTAGCTTAATTTAAATTAAATTTATGAAATCTAGCAACCGAAAGAAGTGTAAAGAAACTCTAAACCACAAGGTCTCAAATTTTCATGACAACATATTATATCAAGTGTAGTGCACCACAAGACTTATCTCAAGAGAGAAATGCTCGTTGTAGGCATGCTGCCAAATGCGTAATCCTTTTTAAGATTCTCAAAAAAAGGGGTGGTTCAGAGCAGCTTATTTTTTCATTCTTCATCCACAACCACCTCTATACCCTTTATGCATATAAGTAATTAATTATATTTGTTTTTAACAATATGATTGTTGTAAAGGGAATTGATCCTTTTAAAAGTTAAAAATATATATTTAAGCTAGTGTTGCATACATAAAACTGAATCAGAAATGTAACAAAAATATTCAAATTTATTAACAAAAAGAAAAGAAAATCATTACAAAACACAGACATGAAGGCATCACACAAAAACAATAGAAGTAAAAAAGAATAATTAGCTAAAAATACAACTAAGTTGAATTAAATACGATTTTACTGAATTTAATTGGTATTAAAATTATGAATTTAAGTTCATAATTTCAATCTAATTATTCCTCGTACATTTCCGTAAAATAAACCTAATTATTTTTACAAGAAAAGTTTTACTTGGGTGAAATGTTCTCATAACAGCTCTGATAATAAAAAAGGTACATTTTATTTACAATGTATTTCATTTATTATGTTACACTACGGAGATACCGCCCCCTGCTCGCTATCACTCACCAACCCCCGTATACTTCTAACGCAGGACCTTTCGGGTCGCTTCGCAATCCTCACAAAACTCTGCTCACAGAACTTACTCACTTTATAAAATATTTGTAAAAACAATTAGCAGAAGAAACGTCACAACAAATTTTAAAAAAATACGTCTGAGGACGTCTCCATGAAAAACACGCTTTCAAAAGTTAGTTTCAAAAGTTTATTGGTTCTAACTTATTAATAATAAAATCTAAATGTTTTTTCTTAAAATATCTTTGATATAATGAAGGGTCATTATTTGCATTAACGTTCTTTTGTGAATTTTTAAAGTTGCCTTCCCCTAAACGTCTTGCCATTCTGTAATACTAATAAATCAAGATCATTGACCTAATGAAAATATCATCCAAACGTTGATCTGAAGCTATCTTATTGACGAGTAAGTTTTCGGGTGATAATAGTCTTTGTCTTGACCAACTAAAACAACATTACTACGTGATTAGCAACACCGTTTGCGAGATAAACTAATCTTGTCTCTATAAACTACTAGAACTTAACACTTATCTCTTAAACGAAGAACTTGTGGTCTTCTCCTTTGTCTTATATGAGGCTGATAACTATCTTAAATAAATTTTCACCTTTGTATTCATCTCCTTGTCTCGTTCGCAGGTGATGCAATTATTCACGAACTCTTCCTTACATCGCTTATGTAAATTTTCGTGTGAACTTGAGGGATATGTTCAAAGTAAAACTTTGCTTACTTTGTTACTTCATGTAAATTATAAAATTACAATCTCACTATCAGACATAAGAAGGTGAGTTGGATAACTAAGAGACAAATTTAAAATATGGTGTTTTTCAAACGATATTCTGTAAAATTGTTTTGTTTCACTATAAAGGGCTTTAATGTATAACATAGTTTGTTCTTAACTTTAAAGGGATATTTTTTCTCCGAGGTGTTTTATCTTTTTAATTTTATTTAAGATGGATAACTTCTCTCTTATATACCACGAAAATTACTCATATCCAAAAAATAAGGATAATATGAATGACCCAGGTTTTACAAGGCTAAACCCCAGAAGGCCGTTCCCAGGCTTAACTCAGAGAAATGGACGAAAATTTTATAGGTGTAAGATGAAATAAAACACTTATTGTACAAAAATAGCTGCGGAATTTCATTAGGAAGAGAGTAAATTTACGTTTAAAATTAGGTTCTGGGTTGCCAAACCCATTAAGTTAGCATCACTTCGACTTGGAGCTGATTTTTACGTATTTTTACAGCTTTTCTATTATGATTCCGCAACTATTTTTTCACAGTAATGGTTTTAATCATTTAACTCCTGTAAAATATTCATCCATTTCCTGTTGGTTAAGCCTGCAAACGTTTCAATAATATTCATAGCATAGAATCTAAAAGTTCACTGCAAACACTCAACACAAAAATAAACACATTTAAGAACACACATGAACACATTAAGAACAATCATGAATCCACCAGAAGTGGATTCATGATTGGCAAAGAAATTGCCTCAATATCATTGAGATGTTACTTCGCCATTAGGAGAGACCTCCCACCTAGACTCGATGGGAGGTACCATTCCGGGGGAAGGTTCCTCCGTATCGCGGTGTAAACATCCCTCAATATGTTTTTTACAGTGTGCAGCGCTACAAACCTTTCAAATATCATTTTAAGAGACACTTACAGATCCATTCTCCCTAGGCATCTACATGTGGGACGTCGACGGTACGAAGTACTATGACTTTCTGAGTGCTTACAGCGCCGTCAACCAAGGCCACTGCCACCCCAAGATCCTGCACGCGCTGCAGGAGCAGTCCGAGATGCTTACCCTCAGCTCGCGGGCTTTCCACACCTCCGTGATGGGCGAATACGCAGAGTACATCACCAAGAGGTTCAAGTACGACAAGGTGCTGCCCATGAACACCGGTGAGTTCAATGCAAACTATCACTGAAAAAAATAATGGAACGTTACACAAAAAGTGGTGAAAGAAACGTTACACAATGATACGGATGGACCTTCCACCGAGTCTAGGTGTAATGTCTATGTCTCTCAATGATATGGTGGCAATTTCTTTCCACCACTTTATTTTGTGTAACTTTCCATATTTTTTACTGTGATAGTGCAAGCATTAATATTTTGGCGAGTTTTTGTCGCCACTTTTTAAAATAATAATTAAATTTGAACTAATTTCTGTATTTAGTATTTAAGCCAGGATGAAGATGTTTGATTACACTGGCACACAAAAAACAAAAAGTGGAATGAACTTGGGACCAGACCTACCTACCCACATGGAAATCGACCCGCTGAATCTGAATTTCAAGTCCGTTTGGCCCGGTCACCCTCCAGTTTTGAGTAAAATGCAAAAACCTCAAAAAAAGGCCAAAAATTGCAAAAAACTGCAGTCACAGCAATAGAAAAATTTTTGTGGACCCGGATCACGTATGATTTTTGTGTATTCCGAATAACTGAATCTAAATCTAAAAGTTAATTAGCCCGGTGAACCGTCCAAATTTGAAAAAAAAACCGAAATGAACCATGAAAAAATGAAAATGAACCATGAAGTTAGTCACCAGTTGAAGATTTTGAAAAAAGTTTGTAAGTATGGTTAATTGGCATACTTACAAACTTTAGGTAGGTCTGGTCCCAAGTTCATTCCACTTTTTTTTTGTGTGCCGGTGTTATTAGTATCCTACCATATCAACATCTTCTGACTGATGAAATTTTATTGTTGTCGTACTAAGGTAAATTTGGATAGAGTAGTAACTTTAAGGAAAATTTTCACTTAAATTCTCAATAATATTATCAGTCGCTTTGCTTTAAAAATGGTTATCCTCCATGTTTGTATCTTCTTTCGATTTTACTAATAAAAAGAGGAAAGTGTTTAAGTACTCCAAATTAGTAGCCACCTTGATGTTTTTATGGTAGACACATCTCTATTTCTCCCTATATAAGGTAGTTTATGCATAAAATTTAGTAGGCTATTTGACAGCAGGTTACTGAGAGGAGGCTGTCGGTCCATAAAACAGAGGGTTGTAAAAGTCTAACTAAATGCTATATGGGTTCCTTTACTTAAACTTGTTGCAGGAGTGGAGACGGGTGAGACAGCCTGCAAGATCGCCCGTCGCTGGGGCTACGACGTGAAGGGCATCCCAAAGGACCAGGCGAAGATCGTGTTCGCAGAGGGCAACTTCTGGGGGCGCACCCTGGCCGCCATCTCCAGCTCCACCGACCCCTCCAGCTACGACCGCTTCGGACCCTTCATGCCCAACTTCGAGCTCGTGCCCTACAACGACCTGACTGCATTGGAAGTGAGTAGCACTTAAGCTGTGGCCATAGATCACTAGCAAATTGTTGGCAGTTCTATCTGCTGTGTGATGATTTGAGCAGGGCTGCCAAATGGGGGAACACAAACTACCCATTTTGTTCATTCCGGAACAAAACTATGCTGCTCTTCAACGGTATAGTTCAAACCGCTTTAGATAGTTTGTAAAAAGTCATCACATTAAAGCTGAGTTAAATGTTTTCAAAGGACCTCTAACCGCTATTTTCAGGAGAAGCTGTCGGACCCAAATGTGTGCGCCTTCATGGTGGAGCCGATCCAGGGCGAGGCGGGGGTGGTCGTCCCTGACCCTGGCTACCTGACCAGAGTGCGCGACCTCTGCAACCAGCACAATGTTTTGTTTATTGCGGACGAGGTGCAGACAGGCCTCTGCCGGACAGGGAGGTGAGTTCTCGTAAAAGGTTGGCTTTTATAAATCTACAGGAAGTTTCAACAAGTTCGCATGGAAGGATTCCTTGTGTGGAATAGATATACAAAGGTTTCATAACTTCTAGGAGGGGTAGGGCACACTTAGAGGACCACCCAGGAATTTTTAAGCGTGAGTTGTAAAATCCGCAGTGCAAATTGACATGTAAGCTTTTATAATGGACTATATCCTTCTTGACGTTTCATTTTACCCATCATGTGATCTACTGAGCTTGCAATTGGTTACCACATAGATAGTTTGTAGTGAGATATGATTTGATAGTTAGTTTGTTTTTCCCCATCAAGTGGTTAATACGGGCGCGGGCGAATATAGTCCATTGGATTAAAACCGGCAAAAATCGATCGATTCCGGCATTTGTTACATAAAATTCAATTTAAGAGCTGAAATTTCAGCTCTTTGATTGGTTTTATGGAATAAATACCTGAATCGATGGTTTTAATTCGATCTTAAAAGATTTTACGATTCAATTTCCACTGGTGATCGGTTATAAAACCCCTTACGGCCGTATTGACCATCGTGGTTCAACCATGGATTGAAGGATTATCCGCTGATCCTAACTAAAACGTTATCGACCACCCCCAACTAACGAATAACCATCGGTTTTTTCACCCAAAATCTGACCACCCAACTTTGGTGGGTTGAACCATGGATCGGTGGTTAATTTTTGCGAAAATAGACATTTAAGAAGAATTTGATCACAAATTATATTTATATATGAGTATATTTGCTTTAATCATCAAAGTAATGGTTGATTAAAGTATAATAATAAAGAAAACTGATCGTGAAAAACACGCATTAAAATTAACCAGATAGTTAAGAGTTAGCACTCGTTTTGATAGATGGCGCTCTTACAATTTATTCAGGTATTAAATATTTAGCACGGCTATTACCAAAGTTTCAAAATTTTTTTCTTTTAACTATTAATTCCTTAAAATTCTTAAAAAAATATCCTATTTTTAGAGAGGTGAATCAATATTTTTAGATAAGTGTGAGTATTTTAAAAATAATATTGAAATAAACCCATTCAGTGTACATTAGATCAACAAAACAATTTCCAATATAAAGCAGGAAATATAGAACACCAGTTTAAGTCATTTCCTGTTATTGGTTGTATAGTTATTATTAGTTGTGATAGAAATGTTTTAAAGCAGGTAGAGAATTTTATAGGAAATAATTTACACTGGACTATGAACTTGAGTGAACAGCGTGCGATCCCGGACTCGATAGCTGGCGTCATCGCGGTCCAATCAGAAGTGGCGTTACATACAAAACTGCTGTTTGAAGAAACGTGGAAGAAACCATGATTGTCGGTTGTTCGTCGATAACAACCATCGGAAAAACCACGATCATGGTTTGTAGGATCAGTGAATAATCTATGGATCGGCTCGCGCTGGTTAATACGGCCGTTACTCGTTTAGGGGTGCATTTTCGACCCACCATTCCTATGTCATTCTGAGTCGTCTAGGTGCGGAATGGGACGATTCGTGACCAGGATTCTTAGATTGAAGTGACCAGGAGTTGTAGACAGACTTTTCCAGCAACGTCATTTCAGTGCTTTGACCATAGAGAAAAAGCCGAACAGAGGGTCCAAAATGCTATTTTCAAATGATATCGTGTGATGGAGGGCAGCGCTGCAAATGTCTGTGATTGACAGATGGGGTAGGCAGTACAATTTGGAGGTCACAGATGTAATTGGCTGTGACGTGTTCATTCAATCTGTCACTCTCGAAGGGGTATTAGAAGATTCAACGATTAGGATTCTATTTCTCCGCCTCTCGGGGGTCGTAACACCTATTCTGGTAACTCTGTTCTGGTACTCAGTAGTCTCGTCTGCTGATAATTAATGAAGGCACTGTCTAAATCCACGAAAGTAACAACTCAACTCTAACGAATTTCGCTATTAAAACCTATGGCACTGTCTACTAGCTTCTCGAAAGTAACAACTCAGCTCTAACGAATTTCGATAATACTTTAGCATGGGTTAACTTTCGTGGATATAGACACTTCGATTAAATAAATAAAACTGTCAATTAGATATGCATAAATCCTTTATTTACAACATGTTATTTATTTGATATTAACGGAAGATGACGTTTCCTTTCTCTTTTAGGTGGCTATGTGTTGACCACGAAAGCGTGAAACCTGATATTGTATGTTTAGGCAAGGCTCTATCTGGCGGTATTTATCCGGTATGTAATAACATTCTATATGACAATATTTTCTTAGAATTCTGTATTGAAAAACAGTCGTCAGTAGTTAACTCACTCAAATACATTTTTTTAAGAAAGCTATATTACACACAATAAAGTCAGATATAATCAAAGAAACAGTAAAATTTTAATATCAACCTATTGTGATGAGAAACTAGTTTGTCACCACTAAAATAATGATAAAAGTTTATTTATATAATCAAATACTAGTAGCAATGGGTATGGTTGTCAGGCACGGATTAATTACAATGGGTCGGGCTCTCCAATCCGACCCTTCAAGTAGAGAATGTTAGCGTGTTTTTTTGTTTGAATTTGTGACCTCTGGCTAGTATATTGCAAAGGGTTATCAGGTGCGAAGAGCAGAATGTGACCCCATTTTGAATGCAGAACACTCAAAAACAGATGTCTAAATAATGCATTTTAAAAACTGCAGTAGTTCATATCAATTCAGGGGCTTGTACTGAATCTGTGGTTCTCATCCTTTTTGAAGCTACCGCATCCTTAAGATATAAAACCGATAGGTCTTGGTAAAAATGTACTGAATTTTCAGCTCTTAATTGGTTTTTAATGTAATATAATTGTAATTAAGTTTATTAAATTATAGGTTTCTGCAGTGCTGGCTAACGACCCTGTGATGCTGGTCATCAAGCCTGGAGAACATGGTTCCACGTACGGCGGAAACCCCTTAGCTTGCAAAGTGGCAATGGCGGCTCTAGAGGTACTATCTCGTCTAGCTATATAGCAGGGGGGGGCAACCTTTTTAGAAAAAGTCACTATTTGGGAAACAAAACTAGCTAACATAAAAGGCGTGCACTTCCTTTTTTCCAGTGTATAACCAAAAATGTTCAATGAAAATTTTATTCGACTGATAATGATAATTTTACGCAAAAAAAATTTGTTTCTCAAGCACCTCTGAGCTGTAGATCGTTATAATTAAAATATGGAGTTATTTCCGAAAGTATCCAAACTTTATCAAAATTTGTGCATAGAGCCAGAGCTACGAGGGCTCAAACAGTGTAACTTATTTTATGATCACCACATCCAAAAAATTACTCTCCTTTTTTACACCAGCTGATGATTGGCAATGTTGAATCTGGTACTTGCGTATTATATCGTTCAGCCATTCAGCGACCATTAAATTTAGCGGCACAGCAATAGAAAAGTCAATGGCTTTTCGATACCGTGTTAGTATTAAGCGGTACAGTCGACGGGAAAATACCCAAGAACCTTGAATATTTTAGTCTCATCTCAGAAGATCTCTATTCTTATATAACCCATGCCCTGTTGGTTGGTGTTGTATTAAATAAGTTGAAAACTTAGCGGATTCGGAAGTCTAAATTTCACCATTACTCCATTTATTAAGGTAGATAAATAATAACTGTTAAAGGTGACAGGCGTTACTAAATAAATAAAGGAAAAAAACACAATCGGGGAGGGATACAAGGCCATAAGATTTTTTTCTCATGACGTTTCAAATTCTTACTGACAAAGGTAGTATTTGTTTAACTCTAGTGTCGGGCGTATATTCTTTATTGCCTTGTTTATTTTTTTTAAAAAGCAAGTAATATAAATGGCAAAAGTATGGTCTGCAGGTCTGCTGAAGTATACTTTCCTAGGGCCTTCGGATTGGCAGTATCTCTCTGTGGCTCTCATTTGCCACAAACCCTATTATAAGTAGTTCTGGGAATTTCATCTATTTTGAGGGGCTGATGTTTTCTCATAATCTGTGGCAGGTTCTGGAGGAAGAAGGCTTGGCTCAAAACGCCGAAGAGCAGGGCAACTACTTCCGAGACGAGGTTGGGAAGATCAGCAAGGACAAGATAAAGCTGGTCAGAGGAAAGGGACTCTTGAACGCCATTGTGGTGAGAGAAGGTGAGCATTTCCTGGACTTTTCCAGAACATTTGTCTTTTCCTTTTCTACCCAATTCTAATACGATTTGACACAGTAACTCAGAAGCTCTCGTTCCAATATCGTGCCGAGATTCGAATCTACCTTACCAGTTGTTGGATTTCTTTCTCTTTTTGTGGTCCCGTTACACAATAAAGTTTTACAAACACTAAAACAGTTGTGAGAACTCCAGCTCTCAAGCGTTGCCTCCAGCCATGGACCGGTTTCGTCCTTGTTAGGACTCATCAGCACGGCATAGAAAGGCAACAGCTGGAGGCGACGCTCGAGAGCTGAAGTTCTCACATATTCTCCTCTAACCAGAGGTAGTGGTGAAATACTCCCTTTTCACTAAAACAGTAATTCATAATAAAAAGAAGTCTTCAAGTATTAAAATACATTATGAAAGTAATGGAAATCAATAGTGTACAATTTCAAGATAATACGAATACCGCTGACACTAGAAGTCTATTACTGTCTTAATAGTATATGAATGAATGAAGACTTTTTTTGTAATAAGTAGCTGTTCTAGTGTTTTGGAATTGTATATAACGGACCACAAAAAGTTAGAAAGCAATCCGCCTAGATTCGAAACACGGAACGAGAGCTTCCGAGTTCTCAGAACCGAAAAATCACACAGCTGTCGTTCACTTCTGATCGTGTTATTGGCGTTGTTGCAGGGTTTCTGGCAGAGCATTGTTAATCCTTTGTCTTATCCGCTCCAAATGTTCCATAGGATTCAATGACAATCTTGGGTGGTCTTATGTGGCAAATAGGTTGCCATTTGCCATGCCACATCAGGCGCCACATTTTTGTCATCTTGGAATCAAATAACAGTCTTCCAGTCTGCTTCGGGAATATTCGGAGTTGCAAGCGGAGAAGCTCATTTGATTGGTTCGCAAGCGCTGACATAATCAAGCTGGGAAAGAGGCAAACCAATCGAATGAGCTTCTCCAACGATATGAAGCAATTATTACTTGATTCAGCGTTATTTGTTAGGTGGATTGGTTATTCATAGTGGTTGCCCGATAGTAATGTTTGATATTAAAGTGCTGAATTGGCCCTTAACGTCGTCTGTCTTCCAGGCATCGACGCTTGGGACGTGTGCCTGAAGCTGCGTGACAACGGCCTTCTCGCCAAGCCCACCCACGGCGACATCATCCGCTTGGCGCCGCCGCTGGTCATCACTCGCCAAGAGATGGCCGCCGCCATAGAGATCATCCACAGGACCTTCGCCTCAGTCTGAAGAGCGTTTCTACCACCGATAAACTCTTGTTTCAAGTTTTTACCATGTGATAAATTATTTTGTACAGAGAAATAAATCGAGTTTGTTTCTAGTAAAGTTGGCTTGCGTGTTCTCGTTCATAGACACCCTATAATTAAGGGACCTTGGAGAGACTAGTGGTTAAGGCATCGGCTTTGGAGGGTCCCGGGTTCGATTCCCGACACACCACTAAAGACCCACCAAGTATATGCAGAGTACGTGCTCCTTAAATCTGTGGGTCCGAAAGTCCTGCGGTCGGTCATGGTGCAGTTTACCACGGAACCAGATCATCTGGAGACTATTTCCTTTCCCTTCAGAGACATGACAAAAATGTTGAGGTGGGGATAGTTGGTGCGAGGCTCGGACCAACTTTGCCCTAAATCCTGCACGCTTTGTGGATAGAGCCTGGATATTCCAAGTGGCATTTGAAACAGCATAATTAAAGGTTGGAGCTCCGAAACTGAAGGCAATCGATACACACACTTCTTGCTTCTAAACTTCAATTTTTTTCGTTTAGGAATAAAGAACCGTCTTGCTGTCCGTGCCACTAGGAGGATATGGATGGTGACCACCTAAAGAACTATACCATTATTTTTCAGTTAGTTTCTGTTTCAAATTCTGCTTGGAATATCCAAGCTCCATCCGCAAAGCGTACATGAATTAAGGCAAAGTGCTCCTGTGAAAGTGAGGCCCATGAATGGCAGGAGTCCGACTTTAGCCGCGGACCATCTATCCCCAACTCCACAATTTTTCCCTGTCTCTGAAGGGGAGGGAAATAGTCTCCAGATTCCTGTCAAATAGTAAACTTCGCCATGACCGACCACAGGATTATGGACACGTACTCTACATATACTCGGTGGGTCTTAAGGGGTATCGGGAATCAAACCCGGGACACTCCAATCCCGAAGCCTCAACCACTAGGGCAGTGGTCCCCAACCTTTTTACCACCACGGACCGGTCAACGTTTGATAATTTTACCGCGGCCCGCTGAGGGGGCGTTGATTGTTTACATTCTAGATTATTTTGATTTATTAATTTCAATTTAATTGTATTTAAACATGCTTTCAAAATAAAATATAGTTTCACAAAAAAAATAAACTATAAAGTGATTTTTAATTCATTGCATTCATTAATTTGAAGTATAAACCTAGGAATTTAAATTCATTTTCAATGAAATGGTCGGCCCGCGGCCCGGTACCATTTGATCCACGGACCGGCACCGGTCCGCGGACCGGGGGTTGGAGACCACTGCACTAGGGTTCCCACGGCCCAGTTTGTAATTAATTTATACCCTCGTTTACTTTTATTGGGATGTGCGTCAACTAATGACAAAAATTCAACAGATAGGTGTAGGATGAAAGAAATGAATCAAACAATGAAAAACCTTTTTCAATGGACAAAACAAAAATTTTTACATTGGACTCGATTCAAAATTAAAATAATTAACCACTTAACATCAATCGGCATTTTTGATCCAGTTGTAGAATCTAGATGATTATCTTTTTGCCATACACAATGTTTTCTTGAATCCAGTAGGTTGCTAATCGCATCTCTAGTATTCTAGTTTTAATCATTGAGGCTCATTTCTGAACAGCCCTTAGAAAGAGGGGAATAAGGTATTTACTAATAAGTATAGAATAATAGTAATGAATATAAATAAAGTATAAATGAAGCAGAGGATATTTGGGGTAAATGTCAAGTAAAATCTGTATTATGATAATATTTTGGACGTTTTCTCTAAGAACAAATAACTCGTAAATTAAAACTTTGTTTTAATTTATCAACAAAATAACTGTACAAGTTTTGTAATATAAACTCAAAACAAATTTGGAGTAAGCATAAATATCATCATACATTAATTTGAAGATAAGTAAACTTTTAGGTAAGATGCATGACAAATTTTACATTTTTTTTTTAGTCTATTGCAGTAGACATTGTGAACAGAAATAACAATCTCTATATAAATAAAAGGCTAACGGGCGATGTGTGTGTATATATGTGTGTATGTATGTATGTATGTGGGTATGTCCGGGGTAATCTCTTGAAATAGGCCACGGACCGAAACCAAACTCGACGTATAGACGTATTCCGAGTCGGGGAGTAACTTGGGATAGTTTTCAAAGCTTTAAAATGGAACGTTTTCGAGTAATTAACGAATTTATAGCCCGAAACGCTTATTTCTCCATTTCTCTACCAGAGTAGATCTGCTCGACTCACTATTGTTAACGAGATGAAAACCTCCAAAAATCAAATATTTTAACAGGAAAAACTCGATAATTGTCCATTTAAAAAGGATATTAGTTGTGAAAACGCGAAAATAAATTAAAATAATTAATTTTGAAACGTTATTTTCCTCTATTTTAAGATATTTTCTTTAAAAGTAGAAATATTAATGGAAAAGTGTAAATTTTTTACATGGAAAAAGACTTAAAATTAAAACATTGTTTAAAATGAAGCGGTTCACTAGACTTTTCAATTTACTAGATCTTTTATTATTGTTTCAAATTTGTTATTTTTGTTCACTAGACTCATTAATTTACTAGGAAACATTGCCGAGAACACCGGGAAAAGGAAAATTACCGGGAACATCGGGATAGGAAAAAAAAGTACCGGGATTACCGGGACATAAAAATTACCTCGATCAGCGGGATAGGAAAATTATCGGGAACATCGGGATAGGAAAATTACCGGGAACACGGATAGGAAAAAGACGTCTGGGATACCGGGATGATTGGTAATTGCTGATTTAAAAATTATAAATATATTTAAAAAAAATTTAATTTAAAAAAATATATACACTCCACCCGTGAAAGGCCGGGCATATCAGCTAGTGTATACAATAAAAAGCAAATACTTGTACTATTATTTCAGTCATAAATGAACATAAAATTTGACTGAATGGGAAGTCGTATTATAGGTAAATCTATCTAGTAAGAATGTAACAATCTATTGCTGATACATAAAATAGAGGTAGCCAGTTTAACACCACCTTAAATCACATTAAATTATTTTTAAAGTTTGCCTTTAACTAATAAGATAGCAAAAACTTTAGCATGTGATTATTCTTAACACCAAAATAGAAAAGGCAATGAGGAATCTTTAAAAAAATCACTAAAACAATTTAGTTCTGAAAGACTAAAAGATAGAGCATGTTTTATTCGTTATTTTAGGACAAGTCAATTTTTTTACAATTTGGATTATCTAAATTTTATTACCCAAAAGGTTTTTTATAAGATAGGAATCAAATTTTTAATATTTTTGCTCTATAAGATCAAGGTAAGCAAATAACATCGTTATTACAATGCAATTTTAATACAAAATATAAAGCAGAACTGAAGGCAAAGCAGGAAAATTTTCTAAAAATAAGGGTTCTTTCAAAAATTGGCAGCAGTAGCAAATCTAAGGTTTTTGTCTGGATCAAGGTCGTAAAAATTTTGAATTTCTATAACCTTTGAAAGTTCAGAAACAAACACACACTGTTTTTTTTCAATAACCATCATAAGTTTCTGAACCTATTTCTTTTAAACAAGGAAAAAGAATTGAAATTTGAAAAAAGTTTTTTTTATTTAAATCAAACTTTTGAGATCAACAGACCATCCGGATTTGCCCTGGGATATATACTATTTCCCAAAACCTTTTAGAATTCATAGGAAAATGTTAATTGGAAGGGTATTTCCTATTCTGTTTAATGGGCAAACAAAAATTAACTGCCTTAACAATATGACAAAACTGATGGATTTGTAAATCAAAGTATAAGTAAACAGTTATAAACTGAAGGTATTTACAAAGTTGTGGGTACAGAACACATCTGCTCTTCAACTCCTTCCAAGTCTAGCTTGTAAGTTTGAACTAAAAAAGATCTGAATTTATATTGTTTCCTCATATTATGTTTATCCAATTTGAATCCTTCAGCAGATAAATGGACTATAACAAAAACATTTAAATAGAGTATTCTTAATGTATAAATTACTCAACTGACATGTTTTAAGACACATACAATCACTCTCCATTCTCACAAATAAAAATAAACACAGATTACGACATGAAACAGAACAAGATACAGTAAACAGTAATTGAAACACTCATCTTTGAACTTTTGATCTACCATTTAAATTCATGTACATTATGTGCAAACAGGAATATGAGAATATCAAACATTTGCTTTCCAGTCAAGAAAGATGCACTTTCTTTTTAACGATATAATAAATAAAATCTTAAATAAATAAAAGATAAACTTGATAAGAACGAGATATTAAAAAAATAAAAAGGTATTAGATTCAATTTTTCCAGAAAATTAGCATTACTGAGTACAGAAAATTGGTACTCTTCTAGAATACCGGCGCAAGTCTCGCCAAGCAGATTTTTTGGCGACAGCTCACACATGACCTTCCGAAACAGAAACAAGGGTTACCAGCAGTTGCATCATTAATGGCGACTTTATCGCTTGTGCCGGGATTCTGGAATAGTACCAGAAAATTTAATCAATAAATTTGACAACGTAAAAAGACCTGGTAGAGGTATTAGTCTCAAACATTTATTTTAAATATGAATATAAATTAAAACAGGAAATGAATCAAAACAAAATACATAACACAAAAAAATTATCCTAATACAATGAAGGGCGAACCAACACTTTTTGGCATAAATTATTCTAGTATCATTAACTTTAAGTATCCAAAATAGAAACAAAATTTTAAATCCATAAAAATTAACAGCTAAAGTTTTTCTCCCTTTTTTTCGACACTAAGTCAGTTTAAAAGAAATTTACTCAATTCTCAAGGGTAGGCCTGCTTCTTCTAGCTATGCCACTGCCAACAGTATTGGTTTTGCCCGACATTAGATAACCTACAAGATGAAAAAGATTCACTAACAAAAGACTCAATCCTTCTCTTTTGTTCAGCTTCTTCTACAAACACAACGGACTGAATCAACTAGAGATCACTTTTGCATAGTCACACAAATATCACAGTTTGGCACCGTAAGGTGCTAGTCAAAAACTTTTAATGCAGCTTAAGCAATGAAATTCAGGGGATATCCATTGGGTTCTGTGGACAGCTCAGAGTGAAACTGACTGTTGTAATTTGTTATAGTTCAAACACAGAAATCATACAACTTGCTTGGGATAGGATATTTTTAAACAGATTTAGTTTTATCAGAAAATTATTTTTATTACAGATTAAAAATGCCTGCTTTTTTTCTAGTTTTAAACAAACAGTATTATAAGTTTTAAAGAATAGATGCTTCCAGACTTCAAACGATATTAATAAGTAGTTTTTAATAAATCCATTGGGAATTATGATTGTTAGCTCAGGTATGGTAAGAAGCATAATTGCATTATACAGGGATGAGATTGACAAAAACGCAAAAAGTCTGAAAAACTGCGTGAACGACATTTTCAATATTGTTTTCCAGTATATTTTAGGTAGAATTTGCATGTTAATTAACTTAATATAAAAAATATTTGAAAAATAGAGTTCCAAGTACTAAAAGGTGGGTTGGGGGTACTCCCCCTGAAAATATTTGGAAATTTGAACCTAACATTCAAGGATTTAGCTTATTTTTGTTTTCGGTGGAAAGTTTGAGGGAAAAAAATCTGAAAATTTTCAGAAAAGTCGGAATATCAGACAAAAATCGGAAGAATCTCATGCGTGATTATAGATAGTGATTTTTACCAAATAACTTAACTTAATCATACGTTAAAAGTCTTTAATCGGGAAGTGAAAGAATACAGTCTGTATGGTAGAACTGGTAACGAGGGTTTTTTGGCTGGGAACCGGTTTCTCAACCCGGGTTGCTATGACAACGGGTGTGATTCGGTCACTGTAGCCTTTTCTCCAGTGCCATCTTAGGGTGAAACAGACACAGGACAGGTCAAGCCTGTTTCACTCTGAGCTTCCGCCCAAACCCAACAACATCAACCGCCGCCCTTCAACACAACCGCCTGAAACCGGCTCACTGCGAGGCGAAGGAGTCCGGGACGGGGTCGTCGGAGGACTCGTCGTCCGTGTCGTCGCTGGCGTACGGCCTCTGGTGGGGCTGGCTGAGGCGCGCGTAGTCGTCCGTGTCGATCGACTTGCAGAAGTGGATGGCGTACTTGATCTTCTCGCGCAGCACCGGCTTGCAGGAGTAGCGCGGCATCTTAAGCAGGAAGAAGCACGTGTAGCTCTCGGGCAGGAAGTGGTCAGGCGGGTTGTACTTCTCCATCACCTGGAGGGGAGAGTATGGTTATGGTATACCATAAGAGGTTTTTTTAAAAGTGTGGCGTTGGACCTTTTGTTAAGTTTCAATGTATTGTAACTAGACTATATCCTCAAGAAGGAAGTTATATTAAGTTTTAATGTTACTGAATCTCCCCTGGAGCAGTGATAGCATGCTTGCTTAACATGCAGCAATTCCTGGGTCCTGTCCCAGGTTTTTATTTCATAAAAAAATTATTATTTTCCAAGAGAAATTTCAACCAATCCATTTAATGAAGACTCAGCTAAAACTGACCGCTTGGGTATAGGTCTTCTTAGGAGAACAAACTTCTAGGAAGAGTGTACTACACTTAGGCAGACTGTCTCAATCAATGAGACTTAATGAAATCATAATAATTCAGTCCCTGTCTTGTTAAGTCCACAGGATCCTATCTTGTAAACCTATCTTTTTTGCCATCTTAAGAGACCAGGTTTAAAAATGTTAGTTGATTTAGATGTTAACTTAAATTAAATACCACATGTGACTTTGATCAGGTCTCCAACACTTCAGACTAACAGTAACCAAAAAAATATCCCCTCAAAATCCTTTCTATCAAATGGAACAAGACCCTATCAAATAAAAAAAAGACTTCAAGAATTCTCACCTGCAGTACAAAGTCCCTTCCCCTAAAGTCTGCAATGGTGCGGGGCAAGCGCGTCCTCCCCCACACAAACCGCAGAAACAGCGACCGCTCATTGTTGTTGAACTCCTCCATCACCTCCCAGAACCACTGCACGAGGGGGGCATCGGGCTCCACTCCTTTGTAAGTGGCCACAGCCTTCAGCAGCTGAATCGGGATCTCCGGACTACCACAAACCTGAAAAAATAGGTATTTCAACACTCCAGATTCTGGTACACAAACTCAGGCATTTATACAGGCATGGATCCAAGAGGGCAGGGGCATAGCCAGAGGGGGAATTTGGTGATATATCCCCCTAGGATTTTTTTAACATAGAAAAGGACTAAATTATCCATATCCCTCCCTAAGGGGACCATATCCCCCTAAACTTCAATATCCCCCTCTGAAATTTTTTCTCGGGTACTGCAAAGGGGGTCCCTCTGCAGGGTTTGTACAAATGTTTAACCCTTTATTTATCGACGGTACTTGTAAGTACCACTGGCTCAAGTTTAGATCTGCTGATGGTTGGCGAGTTTTGGCTCTTTGGCGCCATATTTAGAAGCCACATAATTCACTTAACATTAGTTGGGGTAACTATATAGTGATTTTTATCGCTAAAAACTTGGTGCATCAGCTGTACTAAGCTTGCGCCGAAAATAATTTGGTAAATAAAGGGTTAAAGAGTAAAATTAAGTACTTTTTAAAGACTTTCTAAGGACAGTTTGAAAACTTTTAAGGACCTTCTTGAAAGCAATTTGTATTTAAACTGTAAATAAAATGCTTTCAACAACTTTTCAAGAACACTTTAACCCTTTATTTACCGACGGTACTTGCTAGTACCACTTCCCAATGTTCCAAATTTGTCCAATTTTCGTCATGCAAGGCCAAATTTAGTTTACTTATAGTTGCAGTTACGTAAACTTGACATATTTTGGATGAGGAAAATAATTTGGTAAATAAAGGGTTAATGTATTTTCCTTTCATAGATAGGAAACATAATTTAGTTTGTTTTTCCTCTTTTACTTTTTTAATTTACCAGTTATATATTATTCAAATTTTATTGACTGCTATAAAAGAACAATTTCTCCAAAAGTTCTTCTGAAAAGTAAGGACTCTAATTAGTGGAGTCTCCAATGTAAATTTGTAAAAATTTTTTGTTAATTTATGGTACCAAGATTATTTTGGTTCTTTAGGGTATGGAGAGTCAGAAAATCTTTGGTACCAATTTTTCTATTCACTTTCCTGGTGTAGAGGTCAAATCAAAGGTCAAATTATGCACTTCCATATTTTGACGATTAAGCAGGTATAATTCAGTTGAAAAACCTTTTAAATTATAGGAAATTGGTGGAAATAAAGTAAAAAGTTTATAAGTTTAAAAAGCATCAAATATTAATTAAATTAAATTAATTAATTAATTAAAATGCGAAAATATCATTTTTGCTGTTTGGTTTCCTAGGAAAGTTTAATTTTGTAAAAATACTGCCATTTGTCTATAAAATGGTTTTTGATAGTCTATGTTTTAAAAAAATGGTTAGTTAATGTTTTCTTTGAGGTGATATTGACCCAGAAGAGCGCGCAGCACGGAGCAAACCAACAGGCGCTCTCCTGCCGGTGTCCACTAGTAAAAGTCTCCAATGTAAATTTGTAAAATATTTTTGTAAATTTATGGTACCAAGGTTATTTTGGTTCTTTAGGGTATGGAGAGTCGGAAAATCTTTGGTACCAATTTTTCTATTCACTTTCCTGGAGTAGAGGTCAATATAAAGCGTCAAATTATACACTTCCGTATTTGGAGATTAAGCAGCTTTAGTAATAGATGGCACGGTTTTAGTTCGGCAAATTAGTGAAAATGTCAACTCATGTAAGGGTCTTATTCATCAATATTTGATTATACTAAGCAGTGTAACTGAAAACTATAACACCATTCATCTAGTTTTTGACCATTACTCTGTGGATTCACCACTAAAAACAGCATTACGTAATAGGTGTAAAGGAAAGAAAATTGATGTGACAGAGCTTTTATTTTCACAGATAAGACGCCAATTAAAATGGGACTCTCTAATTTTCTTAATAACTCTAAAACAAAAGCAAGCCTTATCGAATATCTTTCAATAAAAATACTATCATTATAAAGGATTAGAGAAAGAGTTAATTGTATCTACTGAAACCATAGTTCAATCAAATACCAAGATTTACGATAATTTGAAAACAAATTATGAAGAAGCAGACACCATAACAATATACCATGCTATTTATGCTACTACTTTGGGATACACTGAACACATCTTGTCACCAGATACAAAAGATTTCATTCTGGCCATGAGACGGTACCTCCTTTTAGGCCCTGTGTCATAACTGGAATAGGGGCCGGAAAACAAATTGTTTCTCTCAAACCTATTTATGATCGATTAGAAGTAGAACTAATTGATGCCCTTCCAGGCTTTCATAGTTTTACTGGCTGTGACACAACCGGGAGGTTCAATGGAAAAGGAAAATTAACATGCTGGAAAGCTTTTATAGAAGTTCAACCTCATGTCATCGAAGCATTTGCATATCTTGGAAAAGCGCAAAAAAAATATTAGATAAAAATTTCATTGCTCTTAAAGAGTTCGTAGATGTTTAAAGTGTTGAAGGTTATACAAATGCCCTAAAGAAATAAAGAACACTAAAGATCTTCGTTGGTACCTCTTCAAGAGATTGGAAGCTGAATCGAAGGGCCTACCTCTAACCCAAGCCGCTCTTGTTTTAAACACCATACACTTAAAGTGCATTATCCAGCTCTAGTATGGACCAAAGATGTTGAACAAAACCCATCCTTTCCTTCACCTGAGTTTGATGGTTGGAAAAAAGAAAATAAACCTTTGTTCCAATTATAACTGATTTGCCACCTGCTCCTGAAGCTTTAGTTGAACTTACTGTGTGGTTGTAGCGAAAATAAATGCACTAATGGGGGATGTTATTTTGTTGCTGCACAGTTACCATACACAGAAATGTGCAAATGTGAAGGGGATGAAAAAAATGCAAGAACTCTTTTATATGGACTCTTATATGCATTAGACAGCAACTCCTCAAACTGTGATAGTTAATAATTTTCTTTTTATTATTATCCCACACGTTTAAGATGAACTACTTTTGTGATGATTTAGGTGCAAAATTATGCAATTAACAAAATATTTTTCTTAAATTTATTATTATAACAAATAAAACTTGACAGGATGGTGGACCTCGGCAAAAGTGAGTTAGAAAACACTCTTGACTATGAAGACCTCGGGATATTTTAAGAAATTCCTTTAAAATTTCATTAAGAAAAGAAATTATTTTAAAGGTAATTATAAAATGTTTTACATTTGCCTGAATAGATATACTTCGTATTAATATTTATTTTCTTGCCAGAAATATATACATTTTAATCAGTAAGTTTAAGTGCTCTGGTATTTTTAATTAAATCACATTAATTAACCACTAATTAAAATCTTCAATCCATCAAAAAGTTAACTGAAGAAGTGCTTTTAAGTAATAAGTTGGAAAATTACAAAAAAGTACAAAAATTTCAACTGGCAAAGTAAAAATTTTGAAATTTTGAATAAATTAATATTTTTTAATTAATTAAAATTCTAATTATTTTTTTCAAAAATTGCAAAGATATTTAGATTATCTACTCAGTGTTTCATCTATATTAAAAATTTCATATTTCTAAGGTAATAAATAAGCTCATTATGTTAAAAGATCCATCGTCTTTTAAAAGTTATTACTTGACCTTGTAATTAGCTTAATTTGTCTTAAAAGTTGATTGAAAAATTGGTACCAAACTTTTTTATGTTCCTTATACTATAAGTAATCCAAAAAACATTAGTGTACAAAATTAACAAGAACTTTTTACGAAGCCCTTTTTTTCGACATTGGGTACTCCACTAAATGGGTAAATTAAGGACTTAAAAGGCCCTTTTGTAATGACTAGGGCAAACTAAGGAGTTTTTAAGGACTGTGCGCACCCTGCTCTGAAATGTGCCCTTTCCTTGAGGTACAAAGGGGAAAATAGGATAAAAAAGTGTTTACAAGAGAAAAGAGAGGGAAAAGACAGAAGAGTTAAAAGAGAGGGGTTAACAAAACTCACCATTGTTTCCAACTCTGATCCCGTAAACAGGGACAGTAAAGGAACTGGCACTACTCTGGACATCCCTTCTCTCACAGCTCCAACTTGCTCGTCAAACTCGTGAAGCCTGAAAAAAAGGGTGTTTCAAAGTTAATTTATAAGGCTAAACCTTAAGGAAAAGAACCTTTGGGTTCTAAATACTAATGTAAATAAAGTTTAGTTTATTAATAACAATCAAAACTTTTCTCATTAATAGGTACAAAAGAATATTACCTATAGCTCAAAGCTAGGCGAATGTATTCCATTCGATTCTCAGGTGTCACTAAAGCATACTTTGAACTCAGAGGTATTTCTGCTCCAGTAGTACTGTGGGTACTGAAGGGTAAGTCAAATTTCCGCAAGTTGTCAGGTTCCATGTACCGTATACTTACTAGTCCTAAAAATGTGTTAAAATTCAGTAAAACACAAGGATTCATTTCAAAATGTGTTACAATGTAAAGAAATTTTAAAGCTCATGAGAATGAGGTATAGACACTACTCTTATTTCTTTGTTAAATATGCTTTTTGTATTTTAGTCCATCAAAATCGGAACAAGCACAGTTGAAGAAAAATTGATTGGTTTTTTTAGGTTTCTTTGAATTAAAAAAATACATAAAATATAATAAATTTATGTAAGCAATTAAAATCCCCTAAATACTTCATTAAATCATTCAATGTAAAGTTACAAAAAAAAATTGGCGAATATTAAAAAATTGTCAAAAACTTTTTTGTAGGTATGAAAATTTAAATAAACAGAAAACAAACAAGTTTGAAAATTGACACCAGTTACCAGATACATAGTCTTTGTCGACTTCAGTCAAATCAGTAGGAGTCAGAGACATCCCCGTGAGCTGTTTCCAAACTGGCTCAGCTAAATTCAGACTGAGAGGACTTCCAGTACGCATGGCAATCCCCATAAGCATACCTGAAAAAAACATTAGAGAACATCACATATCATATTAATGGATAATTGTGCAATACACAGCACACTTAAATTGAAAAACTGAGACTTGTTGAAGTGTATATTGGTTAACTAACAAGATTAGAAGCAAAAGATTTTTAATGCTTACCTAGAAACTTAAACATTTCCAGATGCAATGGGGTCTTAGCACCAGGATTTAAGAGAAAGCAGTCCTTATTGGTTCCATTGTCATCTCTTCCATTGGGTGTGAGAATTAGAAGAGGCAGAGATCCATTTTGTAGTTCATCACACATCTCAGCGACAGATTCGCTGTAGCCACCACCACAATCATCAACGCTTTCACCTGGACATAAAGAAAGAAAGTTACAAAGTTGTCAACTATTTTATATGAGCATAAAAACTTAAAACTGGTTCTGATTATGGAAACTAGCATAATATTTTAACACCTAGCAGTTTTATTTGACACTAGTTATTCACAAATTAGTTGCCAGAGTAAGTGGGTCACAAACCAGTTTATGAGGAACTGAAGTCAACAACTTTATTAGTTGCAAGAAAGTATGATGCCAAAATCTAATATGTTTCACAGCACAGCAGTCTTAAAATACATAAGATCAAAATTTATTGTTTAGCGTTTAGGTAATCTGTCACTATATTATAGAACAGTATAAAACCAAAAATAATACGGATAGAGAGAGCTTGGGAATAAAATTATAAATAGTATACACTTATTGACACATAATATTTTTGAAACTATTTATTTAAGCAGATAACATGTACACTACAACATTCCTCTAAATGTAGAAGAATTATACTCTTTGCTTATGTGGGGGGAATTTTAATGCATAAAAATTGAAAATGAACATTTTTATCTTCATTAAAAACTTACCAATAAATTTGACTTTCCAAATTCTGTGAGGTAGTAACAGACTTTCTTGTGTAATTGTGCTCATGTTGGCTACCATTTGACCAAACACTGATTTTGACCCTTCCGCCCCAGCATATCCTCCTTTAGACCGAGACTTTTTCACCTAAAAAGATACCATAAGAACATATGATATTTGAACTCAAAAAACCATGCAGTCAGTGATAATTTTAACTCCTCTGAGAGCGTATTTCAAGCATTGAAAATGGGAAATACGCTTTTAAAAACTAGCCAGGCGTATTTTCACGCTTTGAATTTTTAATAAACGTTTTGCTTAAAAATTGGGCACCCCACCGAAGTCAAAAAAATTTTCTACTCAAATTAGTAATAAATAAATATTTTATTTATAATGCTTAATGTAAAATAAATTAATTTTATTTAAAATGTTTAGTATTTTCTACTTATATTAACAAATGCTATAATTGTTAAAAACCAAAATAGCATCCTCATTTTTTATATTTAAGTTTGTTCATTAAAAAAGCATTTTTATAAAAAATTTGTCTCTTTATATATAGTTCATGCTATTTCCGGTATTTCCCTTCTCATAAATGAATTTCACGCCTCCTAAAAGAGTCGAGGAGTATTTTTACTCTTCCAAAAAAATCTTACGAATAACACTGCATGTGTTTCTATAAAAAGAATAACATATTTTAACTGTAGTTATATAGATCTATCCATTATAATAAACAAAAATGGTAGTATACCCCATTAGCATATTATTGTTTAGTTTATTTAAAAACTTATTTTCATATTTTTACTATTTCATTTTTCTTTGTAGATATATATGGTACACAATACACTATAAAATGCTTTATCTTCTTGAATTATTGAATTTTCAAATTATAGAAGGATATTTTTAGCATAGGAAAAAACTTACCTGCATTCTATTTAGTTCAACAACTGGTCCATGAGGTCTATCTCTAATCATAGTAGCTTGTAATACTTTTCGGAATGCAGCTTCCTGGAAAATGAAAGAATAAGATAAGAAATGCATTTGACTGCAGCTATCAAAACTAAAAACAATATTAAAAATTTCTTTCAGAAAGATGTTTCTTTTCCCTAAAGCAACAAAAAACAACCTTGAATCATATATGAGAAGCAAAGAGTAGGCTTTTATTAAAGTTCATAAACATCTCAGAAAAATTCAAAAACAAGCACATAACTGGTAGCTTTGGTACTCACTTTTCCAGTTGACACCAGGAGCCCACGCAGATTATCATTCCCCAAGTCAAACATCGAAATGGATGAGCAGAAGAGTTCAGAGAAGTGGTACAGTAAACAGTACCGGTTCCTCAGCACTGGAATGGGAATGTCCCTCAAGTGGTCATACTCCAGAGGCACACTGGACGGCAGACGACCAGTGTGGCTGGTCTTGCAAGTGGACCAGGCAACTGTGTGGGCAGATCCACAAGCAACTTTGTTGATTTTTTTGCCTGGAAAAAAATTAAATATTTAAAATGAATGGTATTTCAAGCAAAGAGTAAGGGGCCATTCAAATATTACATAAGCACCAAAGGGGAGAGGGAGGGGGATTGTCCTTTGCTTATGTTTCCTGACAAGGAGGAGGATATGAGTGATGTTTACATGTGTTACAAACACTGCATGTATGACAATCTTTTGTTTCTTGCAGAAATAATTTCCAAATAAATCAAAAATAAATTTTATAAAAAAATGAGGGTTCAATTCCGTTAAAGGTCGCATTAAATATCACCAAGTTTTTATGAGCGCCATATATTCAAATATAGACAAATTTTCCTGATTTTTATTGATAAACTAAACAGTTATGGATCTAACTAAACATTTTAATCTATTATTTTGAAATTATTTAGCAATATTTCTACTTTTGGGTGACCAAAAGAGTATGGCGGTATTTAGCGGGACCTTTAACGGAACTGAACCAAAATGAACTAGGGGAAAAAATTCAAGCATTTTGACTTTTGTAATTATGAGGGGGCAGGTTGCGGTTTGCTTATATTTGCTAACATGGGGGGAGGGGGACGAAAATGACCAAAAACATGCTTACATAATATTTGAATGGCCCCTAATGGTCTTACTGTATCATATAAAATGTTTCTTCAACCCTTTCAATACGGCAGGACATATGATGTCCCATCAATAAAGTTTTTAACATCTTTGTTGTTGAAAATTCGTTAAGGTATCGCTTATGCGAATGTCTGAAGGTCTAAGAGACTCATAAACTATCCCATAACAACTTTTCAACAAGAATGATGTTACAAGCTGTATTGACGAGGCATCATATGTCCTGCTGTATTGAAAGGGTTAAGTAAGATCTATTAATACATATAAGTAATAGCATTATTAGAATATACAGCCAGTTGTACCTGTAAGAGCAGAAACCAATCTTGGTCTTTGAATGGCATTGAATGAACCATCTCCTAACTGTCCTTCATCATTGTCTCCCCAAGTGTACACTTCACCTGTAATACAATATAGATAGATGCTTCACACCAGGAAACCAAACTTTTAAAATAAAAAAGAGGATCTTGGGAAAAAAAATACTACAGTACACATTGTGGGTGAATTGCTAGAGTTAGAAGTATATTTTAAAATATACCTACTTTCAAATTTAATGTATTCTTGAAAACTATAATTGACCATTTTCCTCAGAGTCAATTTTCTTACATAACGCAACACAACTTTTCCTTTTCTTCAACTTTCCCAATTTTTATTCCATATTTTGAGAGTACACTAAAACCCCTTCCTAAACACATGACATTTTCCAAAGACTTAAAAATAAATAGTTATGAACCGTAGAAATTTCAAAAATTCAATGAAAAAATATATAATTTATAGTTTATGAATTTTGATTCCTAAGCATTGAAACGGCAAAATTGAAAGCAATTCTTTCACAATATCCAAATTCCATTAAACAATTTCAATCACAAAATTTTTATATACATGTAGATAGAAACTCACCTGAATCTGTGCAGACAACACAATGCAGAGAGCCGACAGCAATAGATATCACTTTTTTGTTGTGCAGGGAAGACACTTTGCGGGGTCGGCGAACATGGTCATCAGTACCATGACCCAAACGATGGTAGTCTCCTTTTCCCCTTTGAAATAAAATAGCTCCTTAAGAAACTTCTATCTTTAAATAGGTACACTAGAGTAAAAAACATTAGCCACAAGATTCAATATTATTGTCCATCTCAACTTACCAGGTATAAACACACCCTGACTTGGTTAAGGCAACTGAAAACTGAGACCCACACTCCACCTTGATGACTCCCATGCCAGTCAAGGCATCAATCTTGACCGGAATCTTACACCCGTCGCTTCCACCCCGACCCAGTTTGCCGTAGTCCCCGTCTCCCCATGACCACACGCAGTCGTTGTCAGTGATGCATAACGTCTGTGCATCACCCGATCCACATGCCACGTCTATCACATTGTAGTTCACCAAAAGTTCCACCTGTGAAAAACAAAGAGGAGGGAGTTGTTAATACATTTGCTATTGTATGTGCTGTAAAATACTTTACAATGCCATGACGCATGCTACAATATGAAGCTACACCAAGCAATGTATTTAATAATTTGTTTTCAATTGTATGAGAGTTAACAAATCAGTCGATAGCAAAGAGGAGGGAATGCCAATGCATCTGCTATTAAACACATATTGAAAGTAATGTAAAATACTTTTCAATGTCATATGATCTATGCCACAATATCCTAGTTGGACAAGCAAGGTATTTATAATTTGTTTCTAAAAAATACTTACTAGTACAACCTACCTAGTCGAAAACTATTCTACTTAATCTAACTGACTGTGGTGGCTCGTGGGTATGTTTGTTAATAATGTTTGCATGCATAATAAGGAAATTGACGAAAAAAATTGCAAGTATGACCTAACATAAATTAATACTCTGTTTTGTAAATAGAAAACATTGAAACCAATAAGAGTTAGTTTACAAACATATCATCATGCTATGAGATAGGTTTTCACAAGATAGATGGTAAGTTGATTTCCTTTTGAAACATCAAGAGTTAATTTGGTCATTTTAGTCATGGGTAAAGTTAAATGTTTGGCACACAAAAAATGATTTGACACATAAGAACTCCTCCAGGGAAAATGATATCCCAGAACCTTTGATGTTTTTGGAGAGAAAATAAATAATACTAAGCCTGCCTCAAATGCAACAGGGAATTTTTCTTAGTTATACTCCCAGTCAGATTGCAGCCTTTTAGACTTAAATAAAAGTTTTCTTACCCTTTTGGGCTTCAGCTGGTCTTCACTGTCCCCATGCCCCAGTCTCCCATAACGGCCTTTGCCCCACGTGTATAGCTCTCCACTGGATGTGATGCAAGCACTGTGGGCTCCACCGCATGCTATATCAATCACCTCCTTTCCATTGATGCTCTCTACCTTCTTTGGACGATCCCAAGAGCTGCAGAAATAAGCTGCACTTAAAACAGATTCAAAATGCACTGCAAATACATACAGGGTAAGGTACTGAAAAATAGTGACTTAATAGGAAATCCTTCAATTAAGCTAAACACACAGAAGATTAAAATTACAGGTTCCAACAAGTTAATATTCTGGAGAGTAAAATTCTCCTATGGCACCATTACAAAGCCCTAATTGAGGCTGGAATTATTTTTAAATATCATTTCAATAACAGAGGCAGAAAAAATTTAGTTGCTTAACCACTAGTATATCATCCTAGAAAGTTATCCAGTTTCAGTACTTATCCTAGAAAACCTGGAGCCTCCGGAGTAGTTGGCGATTCTGCTGATGGATAGCAAGACCTACCTTCTAGTTCCATGGCCAAGTTTTCCATCGTCTCCTTCTCCCCAGGAGTAGACCTCCCCGTGGACGGTGAGAGCAAGACAATGTTTCCCACCAGAATTGACGGCGACCTTCTTGATGGCGATATCTTGGATGCTTTCTAGAAGCGTGGGGGTGGACACCGAGTCCGCCCCACCGATACCCAGCCGACCTCCAGCACCATACCCAGTGGCGTACACCTGCAAAAGAAGACATCGAGGCACTGTTTCCCAATAGGATAAATCAACGGTTTTTATAAACGACCATGGGAGGGAAACAGTAAAGTCATTAGGGGTGCATTTTCCATTATATGTATCTGATATTGTATGCATGCATAGTGTAAAATAGTTTTCAATGTCATATGATCAATACCACACCATACTAGCTGCACACACATTCCCAAAGCTGAGATTCAAGGCTATTAGACGATGCCAGCTGAAGTAAAATAGGGAAAATATTCAATAAAACCCCTTTGTGAGGCCTTCATCCAGCTCCCGTTACAAGTGCCAGCGAGCATCCTCTTTTTTCGGTGAAAGCGAGCTTTAAACCCCCGTGGAACTTCCCCAGTAGGTGCCATTGAATGTGTTTTTCAGATATGATCTTGAGACAATGATATCCCAAAGATGATATATAGGTTTTAATTCGCTATTAACTGCATTTAGGCTCCTAAAATTGAAAAGATCCAAAAATGACAATATTTTCAATATTTTTCCTATACTTTAACATGGGAAACATAATTTTGAAGGGCGCGGGTGTTAAAATTAGTCCTAGAGACCTGAAAATTTGCAGGTTTTAGTATTTGTAACAACTTGAGAGAGGGGCATCTGGAAAATTCGAAGAAAAATTTTTCCCATAGACTTTTGCAACACCCTAGTGAAACACCTTGTACAGTTGGTTCCATAAGGAGTCACTCTAACAAGGTTCTAATGTATTAACAAAGAAGGATTATTATTTTACCATAAGTGATGATTTAGCTTAACAGCCCATGCAAAAATTTTTGTAAGCTTTCATGAGCTTTTAACTGGTATTAAATGAGGATAGACAACCAGCTTCTTAAGCATCTTAGGGACATCAAATGATAAATAAAGGGAATTGCTTCACCGGACTAACTTTAATTCCATACTTTGTCTAAAACAGACAAGTCCTAAACAAGAAATGACAACAAACAGATCCACTCACTTTCATTTCTGTTGAGACAATAAACAGCGTTTGTTCCCCGCCGACAATCTGCAGCGGCCTGAGGTTGGTGACGGCATCGCAGGCGGCGGGAAGCTTCACCTTGGCACCTTCCACTCCCCCCAGCTGGCCACGATGGTTGTGGCCCCAGCCGTAGATTGTGCCGCTGCCACCCCAGGATACCGCCCATTCCTCGGGTTTCCTGGATAATTAAGGTTTCATGAGTTTAGTTTGTGTGAATACATCATACTATTTCATAGAAGTTGCTTGAAAGAAGTAAGCAAAAAAACTATTCTATTTCGGACCTCCGTGGGGGACTGGGGATCATCATCTCTTAGAATATTTACCCCTTACTAGCTATTTTCTAAAAAGTAGTGCTTCAGACCCTTTCAAATTTAACCTTTTTGGTTATACCTGAAGAAAGGGTTGTTTTGGATTTTATGTCCTATTGTCTCTAAAGGTCTCTATGCCAAACACTAGATTAAACTTGTGTGGGTGAAGGAACTGCTTCTTGTAAGCCACGTAATTTTCAGGGGGAAATTATATAAATTGTAAAAATTAAATTTTAAAAAATTTTTTAAAAAAATTCAAATAAATTTTAAAAAATTAAATTTTTAAAAAGGATAGGGGTTCTTCCCAAAAAGAATTTTCGAAATGAGACCTTTAAAAATAGGACACAGCCCTAACCATTCCACTTTCTGCTCCCATTTTGCAGGAATTGCCAAGAGGCAGAAGAAACTTCTTGTTCTTTGTGAGTGTAACTTCTACACTGCGCAAAGATTTAGGTATCTAGGATACTATTGTGTCAAACTCAGTAAAAGGTCTAGTATATTAGCCAGGCAATTGCTGAAATTGGGTCGTGGGGACAGTGGTTAAGGCATCGGCTTTGGGATAGGAGGGTCCCGGGTTTGATTTTCGACACCGCTGAAGACCCACCGAGTAGTATGTGCTCGTTAAATCTGAGGGTCCGATAGCCCTGTGGTTGGTCGCAGCAGTTTACCATGGGTCCAGGTGTCTGGAGACTATTTCCCTCCCCTTCAGAGACATGGCAAAATTGTGGAGGTGGCGATAGATGGTGGCGGCATCTATCATCCGAGGCTGAAGTCGGACTCCTGCCATTCATGGGCCTCACTTTCTCAGAGCCGCACCCCCTTTGCCTTAAATCCTGTACTCTTTGCGGTGGAGCTTGGATATTCCAAATGGCATAAGGCAAAAACAACAACAATTGCTGAAATTCATTTCTACGACCATTGGTTGCAGTGCTAGGATACCACCCCACTCCCACTTTAGTAACAAAGGAACACTGGTTTGTGAAGCAAAAACCAGTAAAAAACACCAACCAACCAATTCCTCACCTGTTGATCCACAGAATGAGCTGCTCATCGTGCTCCTGCTTGAACATCTTGTGGTCCTCGTGGTCAAAGGTGAGCTCCTCGTCCTCGGAGCACATCTCCCAGATCTTCTTGCGCACCTCCTCGCAGAAGGCGGGGGGCAGGGTGGTGCGATCGCTCAGCGACAGGGAGACCCGCGAGGCCATGCAGTACCTGCGGAACCACAGCCACTTGTGGCTCTCGCTGCACAGGGCCACGCTGTCCAGGCCCAGATCGCAGGCAAGGGCTACCAGGACCTGAAGAGGAATGATGTTAGCTTTCTTTACAATGGGGAGAATGCAAGGGGGTCCGAGAAAGGTTTCTGCAAGTAAGCCAGTCAAGCCTGTAATACCCCGTTTGCACTGGCCTTTATTTTTGCCTCTATTTTTGTTAGCACTTTGTTGTCATGGAAACTCACTAATCAATTCACTAGTCAATTAATAATCTTTTATGTATTTTAACTTGTATTTTTGGTGATTTTATTCATTAGTTTTAAGTTGTATTGAGAAATTAAATTTTTAATTATTTTACAAGTCATGCTGTTATTGATTACACACAGTAAAGTGCTTATTTTCGCCCCTTGTCAGTGCAAACACCGTTTTCAAAAGATGGGGCGATTTTGCCTGTTTCCATGACAACAAAGTACTAACAAATATAAAGGGTCTTTTTTCTGCCAGTGCAAACAGGGTATAACTAGACTTTTAAGTTCATTTTTTAAGGGGTGTTGGTTCATAATTATTTCAAAGAGGCCCTCACGAGTACTCAATGCATAAAATTTTGTATAAAATACTTGGGTTTCATTCAAGCTGAAAGGGTGTGTCTAAGAGTCTTGCCCGGAAAAAGTTTTTAAATTTTATTCTTAAAAGTAAAGTTTCAACTAATTTGGGTGCCTTCTAAAATAGGATTGCTCCTACTCCAAATCGCAAAATTTCAAGTATAAAATTAAATTCCCGAACTTTTTCAGGCATTTCCTGACCCATTGGAACCCTATTTTAATTGGAAATTTGCTTAGAATGAAGTAAAGACTATGTTAGAATCTTCAGCACTGAAGACCACCTATTAAGCAATACAAAAATTGAAAATGGTGAAAAGATGCAAAACACAACTTCATTTCTGCGCAACTTCAATTAGAACACAACTTCAACTGCAACACACATCAAAATAAATTTAATAATCAAAATAAATTTTCTGTTTTATAAACTGTTGTTTAAGTACAACATTGAAAATAAAACCGTTGTCTTTTAAATTTATTGATCTTGCGCGGTGGATGTTTAATCTTACACATCAAAATGTAAATGTTTACCTTGAAGAAATCACTATACATCAAATGTTTTCCAGCTCTTAATATTGCATCTTCATATTCATACTGGCGTAAAATAGTGGATGGTAAATCTTTCACTAATCCTACTAAAGCTGAACCAATAGGTGGCTGCTGCAAGACCTAAAATGTATGAGAACTATAGCATTCTAAAGTGAGACACAAAAAGTATGAATGCTGGATTTAAGCACTATTGTATACTTACACTTATTTGCACTTCTGTGGGAGAAATTGCACGGCTCGATGAGTCTGCCAGAATTGCTGCTATGTTCATTTTGTTCCGTAACTCAGAAGATTTCAGTTGGCGCAGTTTGTTCAGAGCCCACATTCTGTGGCAAGGGGCTACAGAAGAAATGAAAGAAGTTTTATATTACTGAGAAGAGGGTTATATTAAAAGTCCAAACCTAATATTGTTTAAAAGGTAGGGGGAACAGCATAATGAGACCAATCCAGAATTTAAAACTAAACCCCTTTTTTGTGAAAAAAAATTATACAGCTTTTTAATTTTCACGAACAATTGTAATATATTTTTAATTTATGTGAAATTTTTATAGCTATTTTTAATGGAAACTATAAAATTATTGAAAGCAGCATTTAATTGCTTATTTCTTCAGTTTATAGCAATTTAAATACACTACAAGCAATTCACATATTGCTTAAAAATAACTTAAGAAGAATTTTTGTGAAGGTGTCGTTTTGGTACTGCTTAACCAACGATAGTAAAAGGGTCACGTGATTTTGACAGACTCGGAGGGGAGAAAGGAAGACGCTGAGGGGCAGTTGATCGAAAGAGGATTACATTTACTCCCTTTAAAATTAGTTAGACCCACTATAAACATACAAAATCAGTATATTTTAAATAAAATGAAAAATACTAAAGTAAAAAGCCCTGTGACCCTTTTACTATAGTTGGCTAAGCAGTACATTTGATTAACGGAATTGAATCGACCAGACTAAGAATAACAATTTAACTCAGTGTAGAAAGAAAAAGTCAACACGTCTAAAAAGTTATGCTGATCAGGCCTTACAGCCCCTGATCAAGATAAGCAATTAAAATGAGATTTCACTTCTCAAGCACTTACCCAGCGATCCCAGCTGTGCACATGAAGCAAGAGCAGCCGCCAGCCGAGACAACGCATTAACATCAGTCTTAACATGTATTTGCTTCTCCAGGAGGGAAGTGACCAGCTCAAAGGAAGGCCCCGACATCACAGAGCGGTCAGACAGGTCTAAATCAGTGGACTGGGGCATGATGGGATAGACGGTGAAGCGCCAGCCCCAACCGTTCACAGAGCCGTCGCTCACAAACATCCAACAGAAGTTGTTGCCGGGAATGTGGAGATCAGTGCACCATTCTGGCCACTCCCGACCTACGAAAAGAAGTCATGAATATTCACTTGTTTTCAGAATTTCATATTATCCTTTAATAATGCAAGAGAAATCATAATAATTTGGCAAACTACTACTTGAACTGTGAGTGCAGATGTAAAAGCAGTTAGAGGAATTATGGTATTAATTTATTCTGTACAAGTTGAGAAACTAAATATATGTTTTTTGAATACCTACCTGATCTTATTGCTATGATTTTACCAGATCCATCTATTATTGTGAGGGGATCATGCCTCCTCTCTGTCGAACACTGGCGATCAAATTCTATTCGTAAGCTTACAGCACCTGAAAATTATAGTGTAATTTGTTAATTTGGAGTTTAAAAAATTTGCATGACACATTTTTGCTTAAGTTAAACTAGAGTTTCTAGTGTTAAGCCGAAAACCCTTGTCTAAACAAATATACAGTATCTCTTAAAACTTAGATTACAGTTCAAAAAGGCAAATGGTGTGTTATAAAATACAATAAACCAGGATAACTTGAAGGTCTATAATTTTAAATGTAGGATAATTCAAAGATTTTTCCTGGTCCCTTATCATCTATTATATTATTAACTTTTTAAATTTAAGTTTTGGGATGATTTGAACTTTTTGGTGGCCTTTTCAGCCTTAAATCATTCAAGTTGCACTGTACAATGAATTAAATAAATATATAGGCTCCATTCAAGTAATCTATCCTGTAAGGTTAAAAACTTTTTTATCTATTCAAGCAATAATTATAAATTTAACTTTTAAAAGTCTGAAAAAATATCACCAGACTGAACCACTTATAAAAATTTTAATTATTGATGTTAGTTATGTAATTAGAAAATAGCTACCAGTTATTCATGCTGCTTACCAGGAATTTTGACAACATTGCTCAGTGTTACATTATCTGGATAAGGATGTGGAGTCTCCTGAATAACTGGGAAAGGCAGATGCCTACGGCTCGATAAATCAGTGGCCACATCTTCTAACTCAGTTACACAAAGCTCTAATATCATTTCACTAACCTAAAAAGAAATTAATCCATTAATTTTTATACAGAAAAAGAAAGTATAAAGCCTAATAGGAACCATTTAATTTTTTTCAGAAATATCTAGTGAAATTTAATTGACATTTACATACATGTGATCACTCTTACAATAAATTGGCGGAAAATATTAAAAAAAAATTCGATGACACCTAAATTTTCCTTCATTTTAAGAGGGGGTCAATGGCTTCTACTTCCCGAGATCTACCATTCGATATGCTAATCGAATTGTTGGATTTTAATTTTGCTAAGCAAATTGGCAGATTTCCGCCAATTGGCGGAAGAATCACATGTATGCATTTATAAAGAACAGACACACACAAACTATTCTTAAAAAACAATGAATGCTTATACCACCGGCGTCTGTAACTAAAATAAAGCCTTCCACCCTGTAGGGCAGTGGTTTAGGTGTTGATAAAAGACTGAACATTTCAACCTTTGCTTTGGAGGTCATCATCAGCAGAATAAAATTTTTTAGCTGAAGCAGAAATAAAATTTTTAACTGAAGAAGTTAGAAGTTTTATTCGGCTGATTACCCTTGAAGCAGAAGTTGAAATGTTCAGTCTTTCTTAATCAGCTCTACTGCCTGGAAAATTCATCTGTAGTTACAAACTATACTTGTTAAAACAATCCACTTTTAATGTTGCTTGTCATCACAGCTTTCTTAGCACAATATTTTTTAACAATAAATCTCCTATGAAAACATTATGTTTAAGATTATAATGTATAGATGTAACTCACTTGTTGGTTGGCTTTACTCATGTTAGAAAGCAAAGAGGATATAATGTCTTTCGCCTTGTCGTTCATTCTCCCTGAAACTGCCAACTTCAAAAGGTCAACTAGAACACGGGCGTCGTCGGGGGACAGTAGATTGGTGAATTGGTCCACATCTAATTCAGGAGCATCAGCAATGGAACAAACCTGAGTTTCAAAACAAATTGAAAATTAATACAATACCAGAAAATAAGCTCGCTAAATTCATCTTTAGTCCAGGGATAGAGAAAAACATAAATATTATAAAAGGTATAAATGGGATTTTTGAAGTACTAAACAAAAACCATGCTGATCCCTGGGATGTTGCATTACATCATGCATTTTGTAGCAGTTTTTCAGCAGCTAAATTTTAAATTTGGAGCAGCATTAAAGATTTTTGTAGCCGATTATTTTAGTTTTGTAATAGGATGAATTCATTTTTGTAGCAGCTGAAATTAAAATTCATAGCGCAGATATTTTGTAACTGGTATAAACTTGTAATTTAACCTGACAATTTATCATAGAACTGTGGATGATTAAGAAAATGATTAACTTTTAAAAATTGTAAAGGTGAATTATAGAGTTTGGACAGCAAGGGGTCGGTCCAAGCAGTGGCGTAGCTAGGGGGGGGCGGGGGGGGCGGCCCGCCCCGGGTGTCACCCGCTGGGGGTATGAAGGGGGTGACACCCGGCCAGTTAGTTCAAGAGCACGTATTCTTCAAAAACACTCACCCACTGGCGAGAAATTTCCAGACAGAAAATAAGAAAACACATGTGTGTTCTCTAGTTTGACCCCTTGCGACATCCGGTCCGGAGTGGGGTGCAGTTTTCAAAGGGTCGCCGAGTGGCCATTAGCTGATAACGCTGTTTTTGGACACACCGCCTGCAGATAAGGGGTTCTCGGAAGAGGATTCGGACCCTTTCATGTCCCCTTAATTTTACATATTTTTGTTCTTGTAACTTATTTAAACACGTGACCGAGGGAACCTCTAGGGGGTGAGATTAGTTTTTAGAAAGATCTGAGTAGTTGCTCTTTCAGTATTTCCTAACGTGCGTTTGCTTTATGTAGTGTTGTTCTCTCGTTGTTTTCTGTTGTCTCGTGGATTTTGGATAACTTGCATTTGGTTCCAACGAAAGGTAAGAAAATCATTGCTAAACTTAACTCCGCTTTCCATCTCAGAAGATAGAGTTTATTGTTTTTTGACATTGATATATTTTCTTGTTGATTGTTGAAATGTTTTTATCATTGGAACGAAAGCATTCTCACTTTCTTGTGAGTAGCTTTCGCTCTGTCCGTTCTTTTAGACATTATTAGATTATCTATGGAAGGGTCATTTTTATTAGTGTGTTGCTTATATTAATATTTTTCATTAAGATCTCATCGGCGCGTTCAGCGTGTTTCTACCTTAAATCTGATGGATTTTTTTAGTAATTTAGTATGGAAAAGAGTTTATCCTTTTCTCTTGTTATTTTTAATTTTATTGTGCTATACTGCCTTTAAAAAGAAAATGCCCTTTCCATTGAATAATCATAACACACTGCATTGCGTGTTTTAAAATTTTGGCTTTAATAACTACTTTTAAAATTTGTTTTTCCAACAATCACGAGCTACATTTATTTAAGTAACGTAAAGAACAGTTTTGTTGAAAGAATATCTTATAAGAAATTAATTATCATTAGAGAATTTTTTTGTTCCAATCTCTAGTGCTATTCCCCATCAAGTTCGGAACAAAAGGTGTGTGTCAATAAATATCAATTTTTAAATCTGGAAATTGGAATTACCAGGGCCGTATCCAAGGGGCCGTCCCACACAAGAAGGGTTTTATCAGGGGGTGTCACCCAGTGTCACAAATATCCAAACTTAAGTTTGTACACTATATTTAAAGATCAAATTTCAAAAAATTTTCTAGGGGAAGGCCCACAGACCTCCTCCTTTGATTACTTGGAACTCTATTAAATGCAATGTTTTATATTAAATTCCGCAAAATGCTAATTTTGGCTAGATTGAGCCTATTAAAAATGTTTTAGGAATAATATTTTAGGCCCCTCTCGAAAGAAATTTTCCAATACGCCAATGGATTGAATTATCCGAATATGTTTGCCAAAGGGCGTATGAAAGGGGGGAGTCCGAAATTCGGACTCTACTTTGTATACAAAAGCAAATTAAAATCATGTTTTTAGGGTCAAATTTCCAAAAATTTCCTGGGAGAGGACCCATACCCTCTTTTGCAGTGGCGAATCCAGGATTTTTGTCTAGGGGGGGCTGAGTTTCACAAATAACTTAATTGCTATTATGAGCCGTTCAAATATAAATGTAAGGAACTGAAAGGGGGAGGGGGGTTGCCAGTGCCCTAGCAAGAATTTTGTTTAGGGGGTTATCCAATATATTTTCTGAGGTCTAATCTTAGGAATACTAAGTTTTAGGTGAGATGACTTCGTAAGGTTTTAATTTTGTGCACTAAGTTTCAAAATTGTGTAAAAATGTCAACTCCAAGTAAAAGGGGGGTCTGGGGGTCCTCCCCCAGAAATTTTTTGAAAATTTGCCCCTCAAAATAGTGTTTTAGCTCATTTTGAACCCTTTTAGATTCCACCCAAAGAGCACCACTCATTGTAAGCGGCAGTATTTTCAAGAAAAAAGTTCATAGTATATTATGAATTGGAAAATTTCTAGGGGGTTTAGGGGTACTTATTCCAGAAAATTTTTTGAATTTTCTCCTAAAAGTGGCATTTTAACTCATGTTGAGACACTTAAGGTTACATCAAAGAGGATCACTCCTTGAAAATCGCTAAAGTTTTAAGGAAACACCGTAATATATTCCAAAATTTCGAGGGGGATCGGGGGTCTTCCCCCAGAAAATTTTTGGAATTTTTACCCTTAAAAGAAGGGTTCTGATTCATTTTGAGACCCTTTGGGTAACATCACCGAATGTCCGCAACTTTTTTGACTTTATTGCTATTACCAAAACTTGAATGTCTTATTCCTGGGGGGGGGCTGCAGCCCCACAGCCCCCCTACTGGATTCGCCACTGCTCTTTTGTACTTGGAACTTAGGTTAAAATGCAAATCCCACCTAAAAAATGTGTGTCCGACATTCGAGCTAAAGGCCTCAAAACTAGTTAAAAATTTGATTTTTGAGTCCATTTTTCTAAAATTTTCTGGGGGAGAACCCCCAGACCCCCCTTTGGTAGTTCGAACTTTATGATACACAGCTTTTCCTATAATTAGAACTTCTTCATGACGAAAATTCCGCCTAAAATGTATTAAGAAGCTAATTAAACCTATTAAATATGTATGAGAGATGCTGAGGAATAACTTTGGGCCCTTCCTGAAATATATTTCTATATACGGTTTGGACTGATGAATAACTTACATCATAACTCGTTTTGCAAAGTTTGGAAATTAAAGGCAATGGTAAATTAAAACATTCAATTTTGAAATTTTTATATAGTAAATTAAATGCCATAAGAACACAAATATAAAATGGGGTTCCACCTGAGACCCTCAGTTCTAGACTGGTGTCGCAAATTTTATTATTTTTTGTAACCGAATTCCAAAAGGGGGTGACACCGAAAGCTTCCGCCCCGGGTGACACCCAAGCTAGCTACGCCACTGGGTCCAAGTCAAATTATCCTTATAGATAAATTTAGTTTTAATTTTTTAAGAAGTATCATAGGAAGGATACTTGCTTGGTCACAAGAGGAGAATGTAGCAGCCAAAACACTTGCTGCGGTGGGAGAAACATTGGATGAAAGACTTCCTGAACTGGACAGTGAATTCAATGAGAACATCTCCCGTGTCAAGTTGGTTTCATCATCAGTAGGAGACTGGGAAATAATGAATATTAACAGAGGAGATAGTCAAAAGTAAGTTTCTCTTATTGGAAAAAATTCAAAAGACAATATATTCAATAGACCATATATTAAACAACACCTTTCAAAAAATACCAACTTTATATTAATTCATAATTCATACTTTATATCTAAAATGTATAATTTGTTATTAAATCATACTTTATATCTAAAATTTATAACTTTTTATTAAGCCATACTTTATATCTAAAAATGTATAATTTTTCCATTGAAGGAAATTAGAAAGCTCTGCCAGCTTTTCCCTTTCAAAGTTATTACACATTCTTCTCTCAACCCTTTAAACTTACATGAATCCATTTCTTAAATTATTATTTAATAATTTTTTTTTAAATTTACCAAAGAAAACCCCAATTTACAAACCTAAGTTGAAATTATTATAATCAATTGTGCTGCATTTAATTGGATATTAATTATTTCTAGGGAGAAATATTAATCATGTTGTGTGCAAGTGAATCATGCAGTAAATAGAAAAATAACATAGAAACATATTATTCACAGGGATGAGATTGACAAAAAAGCAAAGAGTCGAAAAACTGTGTGAACGACATTTTCAATATTGTTTTCCAATATATTTTAGGTAGAATTTGCATGTTAAAGGGGGTTTGGGGGTACTCCCCAGAAAATGTTTGAAAATTTGATCCTAAAATTCAAGGTTTTAGCTTATTTTTAACACCTTGTCCGAATTTTTCGCAGTCAGAGGTTTGAGGAAAAAAATCTGAAAATTCTCAGAAAAATCAGAAAGTCAGAAAATCCAACAAAAATCTCATGCCTGTATTCAGACATTCAACAATTTATGAATGCCTTCTCTTTAATCCTATCTAGACAGAGTCAATAGCAAAAATAAGATTTAGGTGAAAGCCAATGCCTAACCAAGTTGAGAGAACAATAAAGCATTATACTTACTTTAAAACCTTTAGGAAATGATACTGATCTCAAGCTCCGAGGCAAACTATGCCTTCCCAATTCCTGGAAGGATGTACCAGGTTCTTGAGTGGTAGTGGGTGAGCTTTCTTTGTTAACTGAAATTGACATCTCATCTGTAATGTCAGTGTGGGGAATAAAAGCAGACACCACGGCTTCCCTAGTAATAAAGCAGTACTTTTAGAAGAAAGAAAACTTGTTCTAAAATCTAAATAATGAAGTAAGGTAAGTTCAGATTAACGAAGAGAAATTTCTTGAAGTTTGTTGAACTTGTAAGTATTGTCAACAATTTAACTCTAGGAATTCTTCTAAAACTAAAATAAATTCCAGTTTTAGAGTACAGAAAGATAAGTCTGTTACCTAGCCAGGTGAATTTGCAAAGCTTGAAGAATACTTTGAAGAGCTTGTTGTCTAGCTTGGTCTGATACAGAGGACAGGATAGTCTTTGTCAGAGAGGGTCGAGATGTTTGCTTCAACCCAGAAAGGCTGGTCTTGTTACTTGCAACCGATTCAATTTCTTCTGGCAATGGAGATTCATTTTTGCCTACAAAATCAATCAAAATCATACAATTAATCAAGCCTGTAAACATACTTTTGTTTTGGGAAGGGTTTTGACTTGACATTTTTTCTTAAGTATTTTCTGAGGAGTACTTGTATATGTATGTTTTTAGAAGACGGATTTAAATTTCAAAATTGTGTAAACACTGTGATTTCCTTTTAAATTTGTTGGTCTGGGGGTCCTCCCCCCAGAAAAGTTTTGGAAATTTCCCCCTCCTAAAAGTGTTTTAGATCATTACACCCAAAGACCACTGCTCCTAGTAAATTACAAGTTTCAAGGAAAAACTGTACATAATATATTTCCAACTTGAGGGAGCCTTTGGGGTCCTCTCCCATAAATGTAGGCTTTTGACTCCTTGGTTTTTTTAAATCCTTTGGGTTACTCCCAAAGAGGAACTTGCTTAGTAAGTCGTACTTTCAAGGAAACAAACAGTACAAAAATTTGCTTCAAAATTAAACCTCTAAAAAACCCTAACTTATTTTGAAAGCAACAGCAGTAAGTCTAACTTGTATGAATAGCAAGCACTCACCCAAAGTAAGTGCTCCAAGAGGGTCCCTGGGAACGGGAAACAGCACCGGGTCCTGCATCCTAAGGCTCTGGACCTCCACTGTAGTCCAGGCAATGCTGTGGGAAGAGCCACAAGCCACTCTCGTCACCTTCACATCTTCCAATCCTTGCACCAGGGCTGGCTTGCGGTTGACCGTGGTAGTGCCGTTGCCCTGTTGACCATGGTCATTGTCGCCCCATGCAAACACCTGCCAAGTTTACCAACATTTTGTGAGAATCCATAAATTTTTTTCTGGTGAAAGGGGATTTTGTGTTTGAAATTTGAGCAGGGGAAATTTTTTAAGAATCATAGATCATTAATGTGTTTACATGTTATTAGCTGAGGTACATAGTTATATTTATTGCACTAACCAAAACTATCATGCACCAACTATCAGTACCAACTTTCAAAGCCTTCAGTTTATCTTGAGTAGTATATTTATAGAAATTAATTTGAGTTTAGCAACATTTTATACAGTTTCAGAAAAGCACATAAATAATAATTAAAAATTAGAATTTAATAATTTCCTTTGTAGTTCTGAAGTTATAGATGTTGAAATTGCTAGGCAAGCAATAATGCACCAGCTCATTACCAGAAGCCCTGCTTTTACTACATCATCACTGTTATGAATACTCACTCCACTTCTATTTCCTCCTCTATGGGTTACTTTCTCAGTTGACCTATATACCAGCTGATAGAATAAGGAAGTTGCATGTGTCAGATTTTCAAAAACAAACAAGTGTTCCGTATGGTTTTTTGTATGGTAAAATGAAATATCTGGTCAGTTTTTCAAAAAAAGGTACAGGTAATTAAATATTTTAATTTAAAAGTCGAGAAAAAAACGTGACTGAAAACATTTATTGTTTAAACAGTAGGATGAGGTCAACAATAATACCATCAACTCCATTGCTTTTCAACAATGCCTATTGTAAGATGACGTCACATCCTAACTCTTGGCGTTTGCGCGCGCTTTTAAAAAGGGGATTTTTGTTAATTTTTTTGGCAATCAAAAAATTTCTCGATCGGCCTCAAATTTTGGGTAGTTGCTTATTTTTGCAAGAAGAATCGATTAAAAATAAAAAAAATCATGCAACTTCCTCATTGCTGACTTTTTGAATGTGGTCATCACACGCATCAGTTGTAGTAAGTGTAGATTAAGGATTAATTGGACCTATTGTACACACCTGTCCAGAATCAGTCACAGCAAGGCAGTGAAGAGCTCCCACAGCAACATGAATGACTTTCTTTCCTCTGAGACCTTCCACCAACTGAGGCTTCCTTACGTGGCCTTCCTCCCCATGGCCCAACCGGAAATAATCGCCTTTGCCCCTGAGGGAAGCAAACTTGCTAAATTATTGAGTTAAATTACAAGAACATAACTAGTTTTAAAATATAAAACGAATTGGGCCTTAATGAGGGCCATTCAAAGAATAAGATACTTTTTGCTATAAAGTTGAAAATACAATACAATATTTGTAGGGAAGAACAAACCAGCCTTTATTAATGCCTTTTTTTTCCCTTTTGTAAGAGGAAATCGGAAAGAGTTGTTTTGAAAATCACGATAAATAAAATGCTGTTTCAAAAAATTGAGTTCTGGGGCTACCTTAAAAAATTAGCACCTAATGACAGCTTGAGGGTAGTTTACAATTAAATATCGAAAATACTATTAAAAATATCCTAATTAGGACAGAAGATAGGATGGAAGCTCATCCTGAATAAAGTATAGTGCTGTCCTTTGAAAAAAAAACCCACTCCAAATTGTACCCTAAAAAAACCCATCGAGATATTTTAAATAAATAATTGAAATAATTTTAAATTCTCATGCACCCTACCTTTGTATGCCATTAAGAGTGGCAGGAACTTAAAAGCAAGTCAAAGAACCGTTTATTTACTTAATTTTTTGAATAAATAGAAAATGTCGATTTTGGGCTGAAAATATGATTTAGTTATGCAGATTTTGATGCTGTAAAAATATATGTTATGAAGACTTTACAGCATTTTCACGTGGTTTTGTGTTATCCCGTTATTATGAGAATAAAATACTAAAATTTCAGTTCAGTCTGCCAATTAGGGACATTACGGTAGTCTTTGAAATGAGGGGTGAAAAAAACCCATAGGGTGCCTAAAAAACCCACTTTTCCTTCTGTGATAAAATGATAAAATAAATAAAAAATTATGCAAAATATTAAATATTATTCATGATATACAACTAACTATGCAAACAGAATAGTTGTTCCAGTAATTCTCGACTTTTTTTCAGTATTTTTGATTAAAACTCCATACCAAAAACAGCCATTTTTCATGAAAATATAGCATTTTACCGAGTTTTACACAAAAATGGGTTTAGAGAGTTAATAGTTGTGGGTTTATAATAAAATATCAGTGCCAATTACCGTTTTTAAGCTTTTTTATAAAAGTTATATTTATTATTTGTATTAAAAATAGGTCGCTTTCATCAAAATACAACAATAAAAACGTTATTGTCGTAGTGTTTTGAAAGCAAAATTCTTGAATCGAAAAACTTATCACAATTTAATTTTAAAAATAATTTGTAATAAACTTGATTTTAATTATCTTAACTATTCTCTTTTCTATCAAAATAAACCTTTCAATCATATTTTTCTTAATTTTTTAAGTATTTTCAAGTGTGGGTTTTTTTAGGGTACATGGGTTTTTTTTAGGAAAATTGGGGTTTTTTTGGATTCTCACTTAATCGTTTGCCAATTTGTAACGAAGAGTTGGAATTAAAAATACTAAGCACTAAAATGTGGTGGAGGGTGAGCCGTTACAACACAATTTTGTTCGATTTAATTATCATATTTTTTAAGCTTTAATGAAAGAAATATGAAAAAGTGGGGTTTTTTAAAGGACAGCAATATACACGTTGGAGTAGATTTTTATTAGTTTCTCCTTTAAGTTATTAATGACTTATTTGTTCCCATCTCATTTTTATAGGAGATTCATCACATGCTCCTGTGCTCCTCAGGGCAAGCCGTCATAGGTAGCACCCCTGGTAAGCACCTACTTTGAGTAGCATAATGGGACATCAAAAAAAGGATATAACTCCCTCACAAGTACTCACCATGTCCAAACCTGTCCCGAGCTGGTGAGCGCGAGCGAGAACTGAGCTCCGCACTCTACTTGCACCACCCCCAGCCCGTTGAGAGACTCGATGTTCTCGGGCACCCGGCACCCCTCGCTGCCCCCGCGGCCCAGCTTGCCAAAGTCCCCATCACCCCACGAGTACACCATGTCATCTTCGGTGAAGGCGAGGGTCTGGGCATCCCTGCTTCCACAGGACACCTGCTTCACGCGCTTGCCGTAGAATGCCATCACCTGGGGATAGACTATGTGTGTTAATGGAAAGAGTTTGGAAATATGCAAGTTCTTTTGATTTTTTAATTAAAATTTTTCTTTGAAATAAAAAAACTCAAAACTACATTGCACACTACTAAAAACTACATTGTGCACAGAGAAAAATTTTTCTTCTCTAAAGCCTGGCTCTATTTCCATAATTCTAATATCTACTCAAATATTTACGATACTTTCATGAAACTTTTTCCTGTATATTTGTGATGATATTGCAGATAATTTTTTCATTGAAGTTTAGGCTCCATCACTTTTAGTTTTTTAATCAACTATTTTAACTTTCTTTATTTTGCTACTAGGGGATGCAATTAACTTTCTTATTTGCATCATTGGATTCAGCATGATCACTTATACCTAGGAGTACACCTCACTTTCAAGACCCTAAAAGACATTGGTTCCAAATAAGAGCTGTGAAACAGACTTTTGAAACACCCTGTATAATAACCAGTTTTTTTCTAAACAATAGAGTGATGACTGTCGATGAAATTTTATACAGTTTGAAGCATGTAAGCATAACAGTTGGATATGAGTAAGAGTAAAACAATTTTTTTATTTAATAAAAGTTGAAAAAAATATTTATGCAATAAAAAATAAAACAGTAGTTAATTATAGAAAATTTGTTATTTGTCTGAGGATATATTTTTTTACTCTACTGTACTTACATATCAACAAAAACTTCCTTTCTTTTTTTCCCAAAAATACTACTATAACAGACATTTCACCTATTAAAAACTCACCATTTTTGGCTTAGTTTGCGTCACTAAATCTCCATGCCCTAATCTTCCATAGTCTCCCAAGCCCCATGTAAAGAGCTCACCAGACGAACTAATAGCGGCACTATGCGCACTTCCACACGAGATGTCCCGAATTCTTTTCGACTTCAAAGCCAATATCAGACGAGGTCTCTCATAACTCCTAAAAAACACATTGGTTTTAAAAGATTTAAGATGTTGCATTTCCACAGGATTGTTTTCCGAATTTGTTCGATGCAACTCTTCCACTTACATTCGGTTACCATGACCCAGTTTTCCATCATCTCCTTCTCCCCAGGAAAACACCTTTCCATCAATGGTGAGAGCCAAAGCATGACGCCCACCTGAAACAAGATCCAAATGCTTAACACTCCGATTTTTTTACAAATATCCTCATCCAGCAGGGCTTATCAGCACTGGCACTGATGAGCCAATGAGGCAGCATGGTCAGGAATGTTTTAACTATAGCTGTATGTAAACGCAACTCATACATAGCTACAGTGGTTAAAAATTTCTTTCTGAATGACGTAGCTATTAAGCAAATACGCTTAGAACCGATGGTGGGAACTGATTTATCATAAAAGATGTTAATGCTGCAGCCCTACACTTATTTTTTAACTGGACCTAGTTTTGCACTTTTTTATTTAGCTTGATATTTTTGAAAATTTTGATAAATCCCAGAATATATGCTGTTCAAAAAATGTATTTCAAGTAGCCATAAAATTAATGAACAGCAGAAAATTGCATCAAATACTTTGATAGCAGATCAATATAAGAGCAACCCATTATGTAGTTAAAGAAGTACCGAGTTTCAGAAACATTTCTTACCTAAAGAAAATTACTTGAAAGTAAGCCCATTAAAAGGATCAGTTGTTTAGTCATGTTGATTTGCTCTAATGAATTAACAGTTTGAGAGAGTTGAGTTAGAAAGTCAAGAGTATAAAAGGGAAATTACCTGAATGAACAGCTACTTTCTTAATGACAAAGTGACTAAGAGAACTGATTTGCCTGGGAAAGGACACATTATTCGAGTGTCCCAAGCCTAGACGTCCATTAGTACCTTCCCCACAAGCATATACTTTTCCGTCTTGGGAAACTGAGAACAATTAAAATATTTTTAATATTCTGAAATGAATTACACATGCAAACGAATGCTTATTTTGATTCAAGTATAACTACAATGATAAAGTCAGACTGGGAACATTAAAATTAATATTTTCATAATAATAATTCTTTTGTATATTCATTGTTTTCCATATCAAACTTTTAGGTCTATTTGCTTCAAATTATATATTTTTTTTTCAATAATTTCTTAATTTTTCACAGAAAATTTGTGTAGTTGCTTGGGGATATTTATCTCATATTTCTTTCCATTTTCCTTTTTGACTTTTGGGTAATTTGTTTTAAATTAATGAAAATATAATGATTTATCATAAGTTAACTTATCTAATTTTGATTTTAATTAGGAAATTCACTTACTTATAAATAAGCTTTTAGATCCACCAGAAATTGCAACAGGTTTCAGAGAGGATAAAGTTTCTGAGAAAACTGGAAGTTTAATCTAGAAATGAAAAGGAAAACATAACAGATATTGATCAAATTTAAGCTCTAAAAATAAGATTTTTAAAAATTGTTAGTACACTGTCTCGAACTGCCTCTCTAACTGTCTCGAACAGGAAGCTTTAAAGAGGTCTAATAAACATAACTAACTCAAATACTTCTGCACAATGTTATTAACTCAACAAGACCTTTTCTCCACTGATTATGAGTACAAATATTCAAACACATACAATAAACAACAAACATACTTTTGACCCTCTGAGTCCACCCAGCTGATCCTTGTCATTGAGTCCCCACACATACACCTTGGTCTCCATGTCCTTCACCAGCTCTCCAGTGCCCACTTTGTGTCCAGTCTGCGTGTCATTGTCCACATCCACGTCTTCGTCCGAGGCAAGGTATGGGTAGACGATTGACTCGTCTGCTTCCGTCTTCTTTCGTCCGACTATGTTGAGGCTGTGGATGCGGCAGTCGATGCCTCCGCTGCGGCACAGCTTGATGGCGATCTCGATGAACTGGTAATACTAGGGAGAGACGGTTTGGATTGGTTTGTTTTTCGTTTGCTTTCTTACCATTCGGATTCCAACTTCAGAATTTCAGTTTATAAGTTGAAAGGATAAGAGATTACCAAATGTTCGTGTCTGGGTATTTTCAGATACATATAAGCAACCATAATCAAAAATTATCTTTAAATTTAATTTACAAACACTTGTCTCATTAAAAAGTAAGGTTTTTTCTGTAATCATTACAAACCTTAAGAGGGCAAAAGAGTAATGGATTGTAAACACATTTACTATCACTCAATGGTAAGCTCATAGACCATGGGCCCGTGTCAAAAATTGATGGGTCATTTGAACCACCAGAAGATCTATATAGAAAGATATAAGAGCATAAAATAATAAGATTCAGCACTATGCCGTCACTTGTAAGCAGTCCAACTGAGTGGAGTTGAGAATTCAAAATCACAGCTAGAGTGAGTATATTTTGGTCATGTGATACGGCATTTAATCTGGTAAAGTAAAAGGACCTAGTAAATTTAAAAGTCTAGTGAACGAGTTTACTAGAAAAAGAGGGGTTTGCAACCCTCGATTTTTCCCCCTTGTCACATGATTTTTTGTACGGCGTTGCGGAATTATGGATTAGAAGAGGCATTAAAACTGTATGGTACCGATGCCGTACATGATCAAATGACCAAATTTACCCTTATAATTGCCGAAAAATCAAAAAAAATTTCCGACTTTGTGGACCACTACTTTGGTACGGCACTGCGCGTTTTCTCATTATTTTTCATGGATCTATTGATGGTAAGAATGCCGTACATGATCCCATGACCAAAATATACTCACTCTAGCTGTGATTTTGAATTCTCAACTCCACTCAGTTGGACTGCTTACAAGTGATGGCATAGTGCTGAATCTTATTATTTTATGCCCTTATATCATTCTATATAGGTCTTCTGGTGGTTCAAATGACCCATCAATTTTTGACACGGGCCCATGGTCTATCATGTTTGTGTAGCATTTCATCTTTTTAAATGTGTATTGATTTAGAGGCATTAAATACTAAACTACTAAATGTTAAAGTTTTTGAAGAACTATTTATTTATTCTGTCTTTTCCTTGAAATTTCTGCTACTTGCTTACGCTGGGGTGTAACTCATTAGAGTTACTCATTAAAATTTCACAGCATTTTTTAAAACCCTCAATCCAATAATTTGAATGTCTATTTATAAACAAAATTTCTTTGAAAATTCTGTGACTTACAAGAAGCAGGATCAAGCAGCAGCTTTTACCCAAATGGTCTCAAAAGCAGGGATGCAGAATATGTCCGATCCGGCGATCTAGGATCGGGGGAAATTTTAGCCATCTGGGGAAATTTTGTGGAAAAGTATACTATTGAATTGAATTTCAGTACAGTAATAAAAACTTGCGTGGCGATTCGTGTCATTTACTTTTTAACAGATTTTTGATACCGACGATAATTCAGAATTTTTGAAGGTCTTTATCATTTTTTAAAATTTTGGGGAAATTTTTGCATGGATTGGGGGAAATCTTGAAGGTAAAAACATTTTCTGCATCCCTGCTCAAAAGGAGCTGAAACACTACTATTTTTCTGGGGGGAAGGAACCCCAGACCCCAACATTTTGACTTGGGCCTCGTATTGTATACAAGATTTTGACATTAAGGGTGACTTAGCATGTCAAAATACTCAAAAGGGAAGTACATTAGAAACAATGTTGAGTCAACCCCTCGAAACAAAAGTCTGGTTACAGTTGTGCCACACGAAAAAAACTCAGACTACTCTCAACCAATCATTACCTCAGACTGCTCACAGAGGAGGTTGACGGTGGAGTTGCAAGGCCCGACCGTGACGGTCTGCAGCTTCTTCATGCTCGAGAGGGAAGGGCCTCCGCTCACTACCACCAGAGACGGCATGTAGCTGGAGTCCGAAGGGTCCACCACCATGTGCAGGTGGTGAACCAGGATGTCAGGCTGCATCTCCAGCCGGATCCAGTGCTGGAAAAAGAAGGAATTTGAACATGAATAGTACAAAGCAATAGTGAATCTAGAATTTTAACTGTTGGAGATGTGCTTAAAGAGGATATCATGGCAATGTCTTTAAATTTAAATGAACAGTATTTCATCTCTGTGGATTGATCTACGGATGTCCACTGGGTAACGATAAGTACTACTAACCTCAGCATCATATGGACAAACAAGCATCTCCATGCCCAAGATATCCCAAGTATCCCAAGTTCCCCAAGTATCTCCCCGCCCAAGTAAGTAGTAAACAAGTATCTCCCCGTAAATAAAATTTAAATGGAAAACAAATATGTTACATGATTTACTATAGTAAATTCTCATTGTAGTGTCCTTTTATGAAAAAGGAGATAAGAGGAGACGAGTAATAATTTTCAAAACATCAAGACTTTTAATTAAGCAAAGTCGGTGTTGATATTGGGTACCTCATCCTCCAAAATATTTTCACCTCCCCCCCCCGAAATATCGGGATTTTTAATTTAAGTTGAAAAATGTATAAATACATAAAGTTGAGTTCCCCCACAAATATTTTGTTCCAACTACAGCACTGATGCAATTATTGATATCTCTGAATAGTAATGAAGAAGGATAATTGGGACTTGTTACATCACTCCTCTACTGTCATAAAACAAGCTAACTAAAATACCACTAGAGTACATTAGTAAAGTCTAAAGAGTATAAAATTGTCATTATGGGAGATATGCTACCAAAGTAATCAACTTTTTCACTTTATGTGATTTTTATAGAATGGAACCACACTTGGGACATCTTAAACATAGTTAAGAATTTAATTCACAATAATAAGATTATGCATACTTGCAGATTATGAATACTTAGATAATAGTCCCATATGCAGGGAATATCATCAAAGTATTTCAAAAACTAAAATATTCATTAAACAGTATAATTTTGAGAGAAACTGATTCAATGAATCTAACCTTTCCTTGTTTTCCGGAACTTTGCCAGAAATACTTAGAACCATCAGTCAGCCTGTACGCCATGTTTTCTCTGGAGGACACAGTCAGATTTTTAACACACCTTCTCCAGTCTTCAATAAAACCACTGCTTGGATTCGGCATACACCCACCTAAAAGAAAATGAAAGACAAAATGTAATAATTATTTAAGCTTTTCCCTAAGTTTTAGGAAAGTCCCAAAAATGCAAGCTATGTTAAGAACAAACCTGTTTCCTTTAAAAGATATAGTTCATGCATATGTACTCGGTCAGACTTGTAACATTTTGAACAGAAGCTGAAATTGGGACAAGTTCTGCATTTATACCATGGTCCTTTCAGCAATAACATTTGGCAACCTCCACATCTAAAACAATACATCAAGTAAATATAACAAATTAAAGATAGCCTTTATGGACAACAAATTAAACTTATTGCCACAATAGCCCAAGAAGCCAAGGCCTACGTTGTCCATCTTTGTTCTCATAACTAAGAGCTCTGAGTGCAAAGTGTTAGGTATATTTAAAAAAGCTAAATGAAGTTGAAGGCACATCTAAATAAATTATGTCAATGTCTAAGTAAAACTTACATCATGTTTACATTTGGTGATCCTGGTACTCTCTCCATTTCACAAGTAAGGCCCCGCCATCCCATTTGAGTGGGAAAATCAACAATCACTTTCTTGCCTTCAGACTTAAAACCTTAAAAGCAAGTTTGTAATAAGAGAAGAAAAGTCAAAAAGGTATTAGAAACATTTTCAAAGCACACACTTATTTTTATATTTCTAAATACAGTCGACTCCGCTTATTGGGATCACGGTTAATGTTAGCAATCAGATAATATTCAGGGGTTCATCTACTAGAGAGAAAATGGGTCCGTTTAAGGACCCTTCACAAAATTCTTATCTTCAAAAAAGAACCATTCACAAAATTCCAAATCCCAAAAACAAACTTCACAAAAGTCCTAAGACCAAGAGTGGTTTGAAAATTGTTTTCACAAATGTGTTTCTATCATTTTAGAATGGAATTTAGAAAGATTTTGGGCCCATTTTAAAAGTTACGAATGCTGTGGTTGTACTATCGGGCCCTTCATTTTCACAAAAATTGATTTGATTTTTTTTCACAAAATTCCTAAAACAGAACCCTGGCAGAAAAACCTGGATGAACCATTGATATTATCAAAATTGGCCAGTTCTGATCACTCCTATTTAACTAAACGTTTTCATGGCTAAATGCTAATAAAATCTGGTGAAATCCCTTAAAATCATCCTTTTTTCAGTTTGAAGGTCAATTTTAATACATAATCATACAAAAGGGGTCATTAATTTATTAGTGCTATATGTTCCACTCTCATACTTTTCTTTAAGAATGTAAAAGTTGCCAAATTCTTCAATTAGGACTACATGTGATTTTAAAGAAAACACCCAAGTTACACTGTTTGAAACTTTATATTATCAAATTGCTTATTATTATTATTAATCACAGATATTGTTATCATCCTTACTCTTGGGCAAAAGTTATCACTAAGTTCAGTCAACTGTAATTTAGTTTCTTTTGCAAAATTACGCAAGAATCAGAGCAGGGCAGGGGGAGATTAGGACTTGCAGTTGGGATTTTAAAGCAAACACTCATGTTCATGTTTCAAACACTCACTGTTTGAAATTTTTTGTATTAAATTGCTTATTATTTTCAATCGGATATTGACATATCTACTCTTCAGGGATGAGATTGACAAAAAAGCAAAAAGTCAGAAAAACTGTGTGAACGACTTTTTCAATATTGTTTTCCAATTTACTTTTAGGTAGAATTGGCATGTTAATGACCTGAGATTTGAAAAATAGAGTTCCAAGTACTAAAAGGGGGGTTTGGGGGTGCTCCCCCAGAAAATGTTTGGAAATTTGATCCTAAAATTCAAGGTTTTAACTTATTTTTAACACCTTCTCCGAATTTTTTGCAGTGGGAGGTTAGAGGAAAAAATCTGAAAAATCTCAGAAAAATCGGAAAAACAAAAAACGGAAGAATCTCATGCCTGACTCTTGGGCAAAAGTTATCACTTTAAGTGCAGTCGACTGTGATTTAATTTCTTTGGCAAAATTTATGCAAGGCCACACTATAAAGAGTACTTATGAAGCCTACCTCTGACGATCCCGATGGACTCGTGTGACACGGATCCCCACTTGTAGAAGGGGGTGCCCACCGAAGACTTGACCCTGACTTGGTCCCCCACCTCAAGGGAGTACTGGCCGGACGTAGCACTTTGGTATGGTTGGAAGTAAGGATGCAGGAGCTCTAGGTACCTGTACCTCATCCAGTAGGCCTTTCCTATGCGCTTCCACTCCACTCGCACGTTGTAGCTGACAGGATCAGACTGGAATGCAAAGCCCATATGTTAAATACTGATGGGACTTTTAACTATAAATCCCCTGTCTGTGTATTTATTTAGTGTCAAGTCCCTGTCTTCTGTTTAAGCTAATTTAAGCTGGCAATTGTTATATTTTGCAATAGTAGTATAAATGCTATTGTAACAAAGTTTCGAATGATCCTTTTTTTCCTTCTATCAAGCGTATTTTATGTTTTTCAATAAACAGTAGCCTTTTAATTGTTAAACCTCAAGTTTTGTCATTCTTGGATCAGTAACAACACTTGGGAAACCCTAAGGTTCTAGCCCTGGATTTCCGTGATTTATTTCCCCTTATTTTCAATGAAATTTTTAGTCAAATTAAAACTTCCTGACAATTCTAGGTATTCTCTAACTTAAGGGAACTAACTCTATTATAAAAGGTAATAAATATAAAATATTTTTACTGTACATACATAAACTACAATGCCAATATCCCCTTTCCAGATGTCTTGAAATTCAGTGTGGCAGCGGACTATGCTTCCAACCCGCAAGTTTTCGGCCATGTAGTCATGTAACTGACCAATAGCAAGGTCAAGGTCGAGGTCACTATCAAAATCACTTCTATTGTAAAATGCATTGGCCTGTAAGTAGGGAAATTTCATCAGAAAGTATTTTTACACTAATTTTAATGCACAATAACATCTAAAAGTCACATCACATTTTTCAGCAACAAAGTGTAATACATACAGCTTTAGAAAAAGAAAATCCTTTCATGGCATCGGCATCATCATCGGCTGTGAAGGAATCTGAATCCGTGTAAGCCTCAAACGAGGTGGAGCTGTCATCATCCGAGACATCGGCAATCTCGTCCTCATGCTCCAGAAGCCAACTTACGATCACTTCAAGTTTACTCGAAAATTCAAACTCAGAATTCAGATAGCCTCCTTGGGAAGAAACGGAAATGCTCTTTTAATGGAAAGAAATGAAATTCTTTTATGGAATAAATTCTTTTATGACAAATATGGAAAGACCTGTACAACATACAGCCTGCGGGGCACATGTGGCCCACCAACCCTCTTTTTGCCCCTCTTTTTCCTTCTTGTCCAACTCTCTTTTTCCCTTTGCTCTCCTTGCAACCCTCTTTTTCCAACATTAACAATTTAATTCACTTTAAGTTTTTAAAAATATAATATTAAAATTAGTAGAATTTGAAAATTTAATTTAAAATATTAATTTTTTGAGGTTTTACAAAAGAGTTCTTCAATGAAAAACGATGAATTGTTTTTTTCTACTTACACAAAATGAAGATGCTATTTTCTAATGCATCGTACTTTTCTCCCTCATGAAAGTGCATTCACACTGATACCCACTATTTTTTCCCAACTCTATGGTTTCAACAATAATATAAGTAAAATTTTTCTTTTACTTAAATATTAAATTCAGCTCCCAAATATCTTTTATGTTTTTCCTGATGGATAGGAACCTTCTCTTTTAAAGACCCCATAATTTCAAACCATCAGAAAGTATAAACAACAAATCAAGCACCATAGGGACTCACCCAGAGCTCTGAAAGCCATCTCGATGTTCCTCCTGGAGAATCCCATCTCGACAAACATCTGCATCTCCATGGGGTCTGGGGTGCCGTAAGCGGCCACCGGGTACTTGGGCCTGGACCTGCGGGCCCGGTTGCCAGAGGGGTTGATGACCGGATGGTTGGCCTCTGGGAGCCCTGGGTCAGCGGAGGGACTGGGATGGGCCTCGCTCACGAATGTTGAGGGGGGCAGTGAGATGACCGACATCAGGTACTGGGAAACAGCCAGCGCAGATGCCTTAAAAGATAAAGTGCACATTAAACCTCTTTTTTTTATGGAAGTGAAACCAAACTGAACGATGAACCCTTAATTAAGCATGAAAAATTATATAATGCACTGAAATATACAGGCATGCGATTGCTCAAAAAAGAAATTATCTGAAGTTTTTCAGAAGTGTCTAGATAAGTTACAGTGATATAGAAATTTATTTCGGGAGGGACCTAAATTCAAATCCCTTGCATACAAAAGGTTCAATTTAGCCTTTTAATACTTTTTAGATAGGATTCTCATCTTACAAACTCAATCTCAGAAATGTTTTGAAATTTTACCCTAAAAATCAGAGTTTTACATGGTTTTGGTACACTTTATGTCCGCTCAGGAAACAAAATACAGTAACGGACCCTTTATCCGGCAAGCTTGGGGCCGACATCATCCCGGACTACGGAATTTTCCGGATTTTGGGCCCTTTCACGAAAAAACGCCGTTAAAGACGCAGCTGCTTTAGTAAAACCAAAATACCCGCTGAAACGACATAGTCCGTTCCAATCGTAACGGATCCAGCAAAAAAAACGTCCGGCAAAGCACGTGGGTCGTCGCGGCAAGAACCGATAGCGAGGCAGCAGCCGATTTTGGACCGGCCAATTAAGCACGGGACGATACGATTCGGCCGCGTCGGCCCGAGCCGAATCGTCCCATTCCGCACCGAGAGGATGTCACAAAAGTCGCGGCGCATCCAATCGTAACGGATCCAGCAAAAAAACTTATTGAAAGCACTTGGGTCGTCACGGCAAGAACCGATAGCGAGGCAGCAGCCGATTTTGGAACGCCCGTTTAAGCGCGGGGACGATACGATTCGGCCGCGTCAGCCCGCGCCGAATGGTCCCATTCTGCACCGAAACAATGTCGCAAAAGGCGCGTGCAACCATTACGGGTCGCAACAGCATTTACTCACTAAAAGTTCTTCAAAATATAAAAAACAAATTCTAAACGCTAGCCGGATTTCGGGTCCTTCCGGATTTCAGGTTCCCGGATAAAGGGTCCGTTACTGTATTCTGATTTTTCCCGCTTTGAAATATTAATACTAGGGCTCGACCGATGGCACTTTTTTGGCTGATGGGCCGATGCCGATTGTTTGAAAATTTCCATCGGCAAGCCGATGGGTCTTTACAAAGGCCGATTGCCGATGCTGATGGCGGATGCTAAAGGCCGATGGTAAAAATTGCATTAAACTAATTTAGTCCAGTAAATCTAACAAAAGGAAAAAGGGGTAAAACCAGTAAAAATTTCAACATTTAGTTTTTAACGGTTTTCACTTGAGAATGATGTTTATAGACTATTTTTCACTTCTGCTGATACGAATATTCTATTTAAATTTTTTAAGATTGAAATATCAATTCAAATTTATTACAAAAATTTGATAACCATCGGCATTTAGATGTTTTTTTAGGCCGATGGGCCGATTTTTTCAAATTTTAGCATCAGCCGCCGATGGCTATTTTTTCAAACAATCGGCGCCGATGCATCAGTCGAGCCCTAATTAATACAAAGTACATAAAAATAGTAAATAAATACATTCCACAATTGAGCGGAATTCCGATTCTCAACACCTCTAAAATTAGCAGAGAAATCACATGCCTGAATATAACTATTCCAGGAAAATTTTAATAATATCTCTCGAGAATCAGTAATGTTTGCTGTAATATAAGTAAATTTAGCGGGACCTACAAAATTGTGACTGAGTTTTTTTAGAGCTCTGAATTTCTCTTTAAATATTTACAGTAGAAAAATGCAGTTAACAATTTAGTGGTGGTTTTTATCTCAACAAATTACTCAGCTGTATGTCATCGCCACAGATTTGTTCAAATTTCAATTATTTATTGGATTTTTTTGTCCTTTTGGAAGACTCCCAGAATACATAATCAGGGGTGCATCCAGGATTTTTTGCCAGGGGCCGTTTTTGGGAATTTTGTGAAAAACGGAATTGAATTTTGTGAAAAACAGAATTGAATTTTGTGAAAAACAGAATTGAATTTTGTGAAAATAATTTCTCATTTTAAAATAAGGTCCTATTTCTGTAAATATATTATTATTTTTAATAAAATTACACTTAGAGAGTGCATATAGCTTGATTAAAGTCCGTTTTTGGAAACCGGAATTTTGTAAAAGGGGCTGTTTTTGAGGATCGGAATTTTGTGAAGGGGCCGTTTTTGAGGGTCGGTATTTTGTGAAGGGGCCGTTTTCGGCCCCAATTTCTTTCTAAATGCACCCCTGATAATATCTGCAGACCACTGGTGGGGAACCACTGCTTTATTAAAAACATCCTGCTAAACTGGAAAAACGAGAACTCTGCAGTCTTACCTCGATTTCCTCCCAAGTGAAAACGGACTTGAGAGGCGAGGGCTGGCTGGCAGTGGACATCAGGTACTGCAGGAGCAGAGGGTTCTCAGTGCTCTCCCCCTTCTGAGAGGACATCAGAGTGGCCAGGGCAGAGGAGGCGCAGTTGTTGAGCTGTAGAGTGTGGATCATCACTTTGTGGAGGTAGTGCTGGTTCGTGAAGAGGACACGCACTGCTTTGATGAGGTACAGGAGGAAGTATTGCTGCTGCAAGTAAGGCTTGTTGGCATCTGAAAGTATGCAGCGTAAGATGCCAATTATCTTAATGAAATTCTAAAAATATGGCTGTGGTATATTACAAACTGGTGTCATTGACTCTACTCTTGGCATCACAATCCACTATCCAGTATATCTGCCGAGTTGCTAGATAAGGAGTTATCCCTAGTTGGCAACACCAGTTGGCAACGATTGTAGTATGAAACCAAAATATGGTATCAAGGGAATGAAACAAGCTTGAAATTCCCTGAAAGACTTTTTTAGCCTGAACCAATTTAATCTTTATTGCCATCTTATTAAGGTCTCAGGAATGGATAAGCGGTTCAAACTGTTTTTGCTCTCAGAAAAACAACTTGTTAATTTTGTGAATAATCTGTGTACTATTATGATTCAAGATTGTGTTGAGCTCAAGCCACATCAGCTTTAAACCGAGCAAAGATGCAAGTTAAGTGTGCCAAGATCTTTCCAGATTACAGGGATGAGATTGACAAAAAAGCAAAGTCTGAAAACTGCAAGAATTGATAAAAAGATCGTAAACCAAACCAAATAAAAGTATATTTAGCTGCCTTGGAAATGAAAATTTACATAGGAAAAAATTCTATTAACCAAAAACATTCACAAAAATTTTTTAAAAATGTAGTTTTTTGTTGAAAATTCCAGTTTAAAAGCTGATTTTTTCATTAAAAGTCAGAAATTTTGGTTGAAAAGTTTAAAAAAGTCTGAAAATCCTTCAAAAGTCTGAAAAATCTCATCCGATATTATAATCAGCTGTTCCTTCTGATGTCTAGATTATATAAAATATGCAATTAATCTATCTCTCTGGTAAATTATAAACTTTGATCAATTTAACCAACTTAAATAAGTATACTATTTATTAATACATTTCCTAGGATTGTAGGCCAGGGCTTTAGGACATTAAATCCATTTGGATGTTATGTCCTAAAGCCACAATCTACAATCCCAAAAAATGTATTAATAAATAGTAACTGTTCAGGTTGTTGGAGCTTCCATGATTTTAATAAATCAATGACACCAATGAAGATTTTTACTCATATTTGTTTTTCTATATGCCATCTCTGTATCATCAAGAATAAAAAGTGCATTTTATCTTCAGATGGAGATAAAAAATAAATAATCATACAAACCCTGACAACTTTTATAAAGAATTAATAATTTTGAATACCAATACAAACAGCATTGGTTGAAAATTTCACAAAAAAAACTTGATTGCATAACACATATGATAGACATGGTTGTAACCCAAACAAAACGTAAACTTTAAAAGTCAACTAATTCCTTAACATAGGGCAACACAAAAAATACACACCAGAAGATGATGTTGATGGTGAAATCTGTGAATCCGACTGACTCTTGCTTTCCACGTTGCTTTCATCACTGACGGCATAGCCAAGCAGAGAAGCCCAAACGTCCACCATTCTTTCCGAAGCCAGCTCGTCATCCAGGTGAAACTTGGAGCTGGGCACGACAGTGAGCTGGCTCAGCAAATGCTTGGAAGCAGTCTTGGTGTCTTGAGAGTACAGGTGGATCTTTCCGCTGGGCAGAATCTTCATCACGCTGCTGACGGTCCCATCTTCAGTGGACACCAGGCCTCCGAGCCGCACTCTGCGATCCACCCCTCCCAGGGTGGCCAGCACTGCCAGGCAGATGCTGTACTTCTTTAGCTGAAGGTTTTCTTCCTGAGGGGAGAAATCACGCAGCTGAGAGCCTGATTTTGGATGTCAATAAAAACCTTTAGACAGGGTATGAAAAATGAATTTTTTCAAATCCATGACTTATCATAACTTTCCCTGACTATGGACCTTTTCCATGACTTGTAAACTGTTAAATTACACAAGTTTTGACACGAACAGTACTTTATTGCATGTTTTTCAAAAAAGTACAGAAAATTTAGGATAAAAAGGCTGTTTTAATTAATAACCAGCAAATTATACTTTAGTCATTTTTTTAGTTTGGAATTCAAAATCCACGACTTTCCTTCAATTTTCCCTGAAATCCATGTGACTTTCAAAAACAAAAATAAAAAATTACTCCATTTCATAACTTTCCTTGACTTTCCAGGTGCACAGAAACCCTGTATGGAGCTTTGCTTGCTAAAGGCAAGAAACTATAACAACTGCAATAGCAGACACATTTTCTATTTTAGTCTAATATAAAGATAATTTGGATCACATCTTGAAGCTTTTGTTCCTAGGCAACTTTATTAAGGGGATGTCCATAAATTATGTGAGTTTTTTTTTCAAATTTTGAACCCCTTCCTCCCCCTCGGTGAGTTGAAGGTTTTGGCTATGACACAAAAGTATACAGAACTGATCAAAGTATGCTTAAAAAGTTAAGGTTAAAGTAAGCAATAATTGATTGATTTAATCATTTTAGGATCTATTTATTTACTTGCTTGTTTCTGCACTAACAATTCTGAAACAAAGACCAAAACATTTCTTAAGAAACACCCTCAATAATTTTAGCTAATTATAAGTCATAAGGTATAAACATTTCCATCAGTATAAGCCCCCTAAACTGTTCTTGTACCTGGGTTCTTTGAGTTTGAGTTATTTTAACAACTTACCAAGTCAAAAGGTTGAGCGAGAGTTTCAGCCAAAAGCTGCAGGTACTCAGATATGAACTGGCTTATGTACAACTTCCACGGTGGCAGAGAGTAGAGGTGGCGAATGATGACAACATACTCCTCAGCGAGTGTGCTGCAGTGAGAGGCAGTCAGGGACACTTTGGGTCGCATTTCCCACTTTCCCTTGTGAGGATACTCTGAAAGGAACAGTTTTTGAGAGGATATCAGAACAGTCAACTTTTAACTCCATGCAGGGTACACACTGTAAAAAACCTGTTGAATTTTAACAGAAAACTGTTAAATTTGCCGCCAGAAAATCCCTGTAATTTATTTACAGACCTATATGTATTAAATAACAGGATACAATACAGCTCAATCAGTTAGTTTCAAGCTACTGGCAAGAATTGATTCATAAAAAATAATTCATGAGATCGTAAACAAAAGCTTTCATGATTTTCAAAATTAAAAATGAAATTAAACTATTGGGCCACACAAAATATATAAAAGAAAAGGGTAAACACACACCAATTGGATGCAACGTAGGATCTTTAGAACATGTCATCAGCACTTCTCCCAGTAATTCAAACAGTTTCTCTATGATGCATTTGAATCTGTCAGAGTTGTAACTCAAAGTCCAATTGGAGAGAATGGTTTGAAGTAATCTTAATGCTTGAATCTGAAACATTTATACAAAATAATTGAATAATAAAGGATAGGTTGGGGTAAGTGGAACTCCATTTTGGAACACTACATTTCTGAAGCTAAGCAGAAAATTTTTGAATTGAGTTAAAAATTTGAGTTTATTGACATTTTATTTAAGACTATATTAATAAAAAAATATTAGTTTCTAAAACAGTGCTTTACATATTTCTTAACTGGTCTTTTTTAAAATAAGATGGGTATTCCGCTTATCCCATAAGAAGGGGTAAGTGGGTCTTACTTGATAAACAAACCATTTTGGAAATCTATTTTATACTAGTTCTATAACTTTAAAAAGGAATGAAACAAAACTCAAATAGGGTAACGGTACCAGTAACTGACAGTGTACCAGTAACTGGCATATTGAGATTTAGTTCACTATAATAAGATTAATATTGTGAACTTGAAATAAATGGTGGTCTCTCTTAATATTTTAGACACTTATCTTTAACTTTATGCAGTATTTATTTTCTACAAAAGGTTTCTAAGTTTAATAAATTGAGAATTTCCATTTTGTGTCAAAAAACTTCTGATTTTCAGAGGTTGGCTTAATGATGAAATTAAGGACACACATTTTTATTTAATGCCTAAATTGAGCAAATTTTCAATTTTGAAACATGTTTTAACTTAAATTGTCTGTTAATAAGTACATAAAATCATGCCCAATAATTCATTTGGAAGAAAAAAATTTATTTATTCATTTAATTGGGGTGACAGTTACTGGATCAAAAAACCCATTTGCACCAGTAGCTGACATGGGTGACAGTTATTGGTGTTTTTGTGAAATTGCATTAAATTGCATGAAAATTCTAGGGAATATTGTGGAAGCAATTTAGAATGTTGTTGTGTAAATAAATTTTTTAAATTTAATATTTTTCCAGTAACTGTCACCCTGTCAGTTATTGGTACTGCCATATGTCAGTTATTGGTACCGGCCCACAACATAGCCTATATTCTTCAAATTGTAATAGAACATTAGATGTTATAAAATTTAGTGAGTCGTCTTTAGTGGATCGTCTCACAAAAGAATTTAATTTAATTTAATTACATTTTTTAAGTAATCAGATAACCAATTTCCATAAAATTTTAATTTAACGTTTAACTTGTTTCAGTATTTTATTGTACACCTTACCTTCCCCTATCGTTTGAGAAATATTTTATTGTTTATAATTTATAGTTTAAATACAATTCGTACATTTTTTGTTAATAAATTCTTATTAATTTGAAATCGCTTTGACTTTGTATCATATTTATAGTATAGTAAAATGGTAGGTCTTATAATGTCCCATAAATTACCCTATTTTATGTATTTTTATTCAAAATACTTTTTTTCCCTTCAATATTTTGTAAAATAACTTTAAAGATGAAAAATATTTGCTCTTATTTTTTTATGTTGGCTAAAAAAAGGTAGCTTATTATTTATTGAAGGCATTTCAATGTGACAGTTACTGGTGCAGGACATGCCAGTTACTGGTGCCAAAATTTCCCCCGGTGTGTCAGTTACTGGTGCAGCCACCATGCCAACTTAAAAAATATTTTTAAAATAGAAAATAATTACTTAATCAAACAAATTGTACACTAAACTAATGTTGAAACTTCATTTAATTTTTCCCAACAAGAAGTTTTTTCCAGGATAGTTTTATTCAGTAGCAATAGCCAATTAATTAATTTCATTGCTCTTAAAGTGACAGTTATTGGTACCGTTACCCTATATGCAAAACCCATCAGCGAGACAAAATGAAACATGATCAATGCGAGTAAGAGTGAAATGTCCTGCATATATTTTAGTTTGAGGAGGCTATTAACCCCAGAGGCCCACTTACCCCATCTAACATTATGCTTGATTGACATGGCTAGAAATCATAAAAATCAGCTATTGAAAGTCAAAATTCAGTCTTGTTATATTTTTATTTGTTGTTTTATATGAAAAAATTACTAATTATTACTTTGGTAACCAACTGAGACCCGGTCAATGTGCAGGGTGTAGCCAGAATTTTCATCATCAAGTCAATCCAAGAAGGAGTGCTGAAAGCATGGCACATGGAAGAAGAGTTGGCAGTTGCTCGGATGAATGGCAGGGATGCCCATTCTTTGTGCTGTTCTATCGCAAGCCATTCTCCAGAGCTCTTTGGCACTGGAAAATATCAAACTGTCAAAATTTGTTTTTAAAAGAGAATTGATAGTTTTGTTGAAATCATAGATGCCTCACAACAGCTTTTCCTTAACAGCTAACCATTGAACTAATATCATTTCCTTTCCTTAAGAAACCAATCTCAATTAGTAACTTTAAACACCTTTATGAAAATTCGGAACATTATAATATGGGGATTAATTTTATTTTCAACATTTATGCAAATTTTGTTTTAACTGGCTCCTAATTTCTGTTAAATAGCATGTTAGAAAATTTTTTTACAGGAGTGAAATTTAAAAGTATGGTGGTGTGTAACATGATGATTGTATAATTTTATGACAAAAGTGGTTTTTCTTAGTAAGTAATAATAAAACTGAATCATCAGTTAGTCTTCAAAGATGGTGTACAATTTTATTCTAATATACATTTTAACAATTATTAAAAATCAAGTTAGAAGTTTAAGCTATGGATAGTACACAATTTTAAAAAATCTTACACAAATTTTTAAAAAAAATTCTAACTTAACCGAGTTAAAAAAAATTACATTTATCAATAGCCGCTAGCATCCACTAGCAACTCCAAATCAAGCACAGCTAAAGCAAACCAAAAACAACATCCCCAAAACCAAACCCAAAACTCACACTGAGAATCCTTATAGACGGAGCCCAAGATAGACCTCAGCAACCCAGACAGCGAGCTGACCGTGGGCTGGGGCACATTGTTGCCATAGACCCCCATGTGCAGAGAGAGGCTCTTCAGGAAGAGCAGGCAGAGGTTGTGAAGGAAGACAACGGGTTGGCAGACTTGGCTGACCTCGGACGAGCCTTCCTCGTCGTCAGAGTCCGAGGGCGAGTCCTGCTGAGGCAAGGGCACTGGCTCAGCGAGCTTCAGGTCGTACTTGCCTTCCTTCCCCATTCGGTAGGAGTTGGTGGAGCCAGTGTCCCACTGGACACGGATCCAGCCATCTTCGCCGAGTTCTCCGATGACTGTGCCTTCGCCTGGGGCTGGACCGTCCTAAGGATAATAAATAATAATAATAAAGTTTATCATCATTGCTAAAAGAATATATAAAACGAATACAAGAATGTATGATGGTCTGTATTGGCTGCCTAGGGCAAAAATCCCATTCAGACAGCCAAAATAAATTTACACTGTAATATATGATAAAAATATAGATTTTAAACCAAGAATATAAACACACAAAAAAGAAATACAAAATAAATACATAAAAAAGTAAGATCCATTTACAAACTACTAAAAAATCATAACAAATGAAAATGAAAATAAATAAAATAACACAAATATATTTGGTATTAAATCAAACCTTGACACTACATTATTTTGCAAGATACTGGTTATTATATGATTATTTACTATTGCTTCATTTAGGAAATTTTAAAGTGCATGACTATGTCATCAATATTTATTATGAAATAAAAAAGTGAACGTTTAAAAGATGAATATCTCTTGGTACTTTGAATAGAAACGGGTAGAATGAGATCGGTATCTTCCCATGGCTCGCATCTGCTACATCCCAAGCAACACAAACGTCCGATATTCATCCAATTTTTGTTCTATATGGCCAAATTTCGTTTATTTCTAGTAGCAGTTGCATAAGCTTGACATATTTGGTATGAGCTGTGCTACTAGGGAAATGCATTCGGTAACCCAATAAAAAACAATAAGCAAGTGCCTACCTGATCTCCCCATTTCCAATCAGCTCCTCTGACCACTCGGAATCCAATTTTCATGCTGTTGGCTAGATCGTCTCCACTGAGAGGGGCTTCAACTTTGTGCTTCTTGAAGTTCTCTTCCAGCACGGCATAGATGGGACATGCTTGAGACTCTGGCTCTATGTCCTGCCTGGGACCTAACAAAAAATGGGCAATTTTCATGTCAGTGTCGTTTAATGTGATTTATATATAAGTCAAGGAATCAATATGTTTTTATAGAGAATTTCTTTCTACAATTTTAGTGATACTTGTATATGTTTCTAAGACAGCCTTTGTCAACAATAAATCGGTTTACATTAAACATTTTTTAATTCTAAATTTTAAACTGTATTAATCTTTTTATCATGATTGTAAGCTTATTCAAAAGCAAAATATTAATAGTTTTTAATAATGTTAACCACTATTTATGTACCAGTTTCTTACTTGAAATTTTGCGTCTTGGCATAGCAACGATTCGATTTTAGAAGTATTTTACATAAAGTTTTTTGCATTAAGTACACTTTGAAAAAAAAAATTATGAACCATTCCCCCATGAAATTATGAGCCATTAAAAAAAGAAACTTAAGTCTATACTTTACAGCAACATTTCCTGAATCCAGTACGTCACTACGCGGAAGGAGAAAGTGAGTAAACACAAAGCCTGTTGGGTTGATAGGAGGAATTACGATACACGAATCATGATAAAAAGACACTATTTATACATGGGTTTAACGAAATAATCATATTTTAAAATTGACGTTCTTTGCTTCACTCGAAATTCAGACACCGCGATGGGAACTACTTTGTTTGTTAGTGAAGTAGTAGATTCAACGTAAGTTGCTGTCTAGTATAGTTACGGCTGGATTGAATAATTTGCAAAACTTTTCTTTTCTCTTGAATTCAAGCATATGGGTGCCCATGTGTAAACGTACACCCAAAAATCCCATCACAAAATGAAAAACCTCACTCACCCAAAATCCTGAGCACCGTCTGCATGAGAGAGTACACGCCAGCGCTGACGGCCAGCCCCGCCTCGGGTGCCCGGAAGTCGCTGAACAGCAGCCCGATGTAGATGAGCGGGAAGCGAGTCAGGGGGAACACCTCGAATGCCCGGCCCCTCGCCTCCTTCTGCTTGGCGCCCTGGGCCCGGGCCTTGGCGCCGTGGGCCTCCAGTTGCAGCACGCAGGCCCGGAGTTCTCGAATGGCCCAGGCCATGAACGACATGCATTGCGTCTCCACCATGACCCGGTCGTAGGGCGGGACCTGCGCAATGTTCTCCAGGCAGTAGGGGAGGGAGTCGCTGGGGGAAGGAGGGAACCAATGAGAAAGGATGGAGTGAAGATGGTGGGAGGGGCGTGTTTGTTTTAAGCGCCCCCTTTTAGTGATTAAGTGAAAAGACTTAACAGAGGTTTGCAGCATGGGCGGATTTAGGTGATGGACCCAGAAGCACACTGGAAACTTATGGAGGGCAAGCTATCCCTGATGGCATTGGAAACAGGATTTTCCCTTTTAAAATGGAATTTCCTAAAAAAGTTGGGGGGGCATTGAATCTTGCCCATGGTTTGTAGGCCTAGGAGGATTTATTCCAACCTGTGCTACAATTTTCTTCCCACCCCCTATATTGTATGTCTTTCCCAGGGCTCCCAGCAGACATTTGGTTTGTCTTTAGGGAAAAAAGAGACCTAATATCTTTAAAAAAGAGGAAAAAGAGACCAAAATTTTAAGTCAAAATTTAACAGTGTCATGAAAAAAATAGGTCGATGAAACAAAAATTTCAGAGTTTTATCCTCACAAAATAGTTAATGTTATAAAATTAATGTAGAAATTAGATAAAAAGGCGATTGATTGCCAAAGATAGAGATCCCAGGTGGCTATGTGAACTTGTAATTGTGTCCTTTTTTATATTTGGTACTTTAAACAAATTTAATTAAAATAATAAAAAAGTATATTTTCAAGGTAATTTTTAAATGTTGAAATGAAATATTGGGATAATCCTTCAAAATAGAAGGTATACTTGTCGTAACTTGAATCAAATTAAAATTAAAAAACTGAAAAGTTGAGATTATTCTTGAACAAAAAAATAGTGCCGTAGCCAAAAGGGGGGTTCTTTGGGTTCAGCCCTAAAATATTTTAGACCCTATAGTTTTGATTTTATAATAACCAGTTGCCACTCAAGGGAGAAATTTTGATACTGTGTTTCTCATAAAAATTCTACACTTTAAAAGAGCGATCCTCTTTACTAGTAGTTGTAACCCAATAGGGCTCCAATATGTGAGTTTACACACTACTCTTTTAATGTTTAAATAACAAATATTTTCTATGGGAGGATCCCAAACATCCCTTTGAAACTCAGTGTGGCTTACAAGGAAGTCTTTGGATGTAACTGAAAAGGTCTCAAAATGAGCTAAAACACTGCTTCAAAAGATCAAATTTCCAAAATTTTTCTGGTGAAGCACCCTCAAACTTTAGACTTATTGCACACAGATTAACATCCTATCACACTAAGCGTTTTAAAACAAAGCATGTAAAAACTCTCATAAGTATTTAGTACTCTCATAAGTATTGAGTCAAATCCCCAAAACAAATATCTAGTTATGGGCTTGAGGCCAAAAACGAGTTCAACACTGTTTCCAAGGGGCAAATTCGCAAAAAGTTTTTGAGGAGATCCTAATTAACATAGAGGAGTTAACCTCTTAAATAACAGAGAGGAGTATAGTTAAAAATGACCAATATATTTAGGTAACTACAGAAATTTCATTGATTTACAATAATGCATTTTTTTGGACCTCCAAAGGAAAATCCTGACTATGCCGCTAAATAAGGATGTCATAAGGTCATATTTATCCTTCATACCCCTTTAACATAATCAAAACAAGATAATACTTATAATTTCTTCGGATAATACTTTTCAGACTATTTTTCACATACAATTTTTTCCATGGCTTCCGTAAAATTTTTGTATTTTACCCTCATAGATGCCTTGATTATACAGTTTTGCAACCTAAAAGTTATTTCACACTTGAAACCCATAACCAGACTTTTGTGAGGGGGTTGGAGGGGGGAGAATTGATTCAAACTAACAGACCCTGTAAAACTTTGTTTGCAGTTTATATAAAATATGAACACCAAGTGAAGATACAGGGATGAGGGTTCTTCACTGGAAAAGTTTGGGGAAAATTAGCCTTCAAAGTATTGTTTCAACTAATATTGTTGACCCATTGCTAACACCCAAAGAGACCAATATCTTGAAAGTCAGAATTTTCTTTGGAAAATCACAGGATATAAAAAGACATAAAAATTTCAAAGGCAGAGGGGGTCTGGGGGCGCTCCCCCAGAAAATTTTTGTAAATCTAACCCTTAAAAGTAGGGAAAAAAGGAAAAAAAGAGACCTTGATCCTAAAAAAGAGACTTTTAGAGACCTCAGGTGAAAAAAGAGACTTTTAGGGAAAAAAGAGACCTGCTGGGAGCCCTGCTTTCCTCTCTAGGCAGTTATTGTAACCCCAAACAAGCGATGCCATTCACTCCAAGAGTTGGGGTACAGAGAGAGATCCTAACTGTTTTTTTCTTGCCAGTTTTACTTAAATAATATTGTTCTAGGCTTCAGGTATTGTTCTATAGTTTCAGGATTGCATCCCAAAATAGCATTATCTTCTCCAGATTCACTAACTTCATTGAACAATATTTTTTTCTAGTAAGTTTGTATCTAGCTATTACCAAAATTTTTAAATGAATTTTGCAATTCTCTATTTCAAGGCTTATTTTTCTCAGCGAGGAATAAGGCTCCCTCTTATTACAAAGGAGGAAAGTCCTCTGAAACAGTCATAAGCTTTTTGTTCTACCTTTTTTATGCTATATAAACGTTTTTAATTTTATCTTATTGACTCAGCATAAGTTTTTATCTTTGCTTATTCCTTTCTCCAAAATTTTAAAATTAAATCTTAAAATAATTAATTATACAAATAAATAGCTGTACTTTCTTACCTTTTATTGTTGCCTACTTCAATGAGACTCAACCAACCAGTGAGAAGTGAATACTTTACAGATGGTATGATGTTCTCGCGTTTCACTAGGCTCAAAAGGGCACCAAACCCATTTTGCCTCACTTTTGCCCTTTCCACCTAAAAACAAGATATGCCAATTCAAAAGGGGTAACAAAAAGACATTTCTAAATTCATAACCCCTTTTGTGTCAAGCTTACAAATTTTCACATTCTAAAAATAGAGCTAAAGATTGGTAATCTGTTTTATGCAATAAAGCCTTGGAAAATCAAATCTTTACCTGGCAATACAAAGCCTTTCTCAAGCCTTCTACGTCTATTTCACTGTCCAGTACAAATCCTACAAGTTCAGACATAAGCTGCTCAAAGTCTTGGACACTCTCAGGGAAGACAACCTGAAAAACAATCTTTTTAAGTCTTGGAATAAGGATGTTGCAAGAATGACACTGCCAAAATATAACAGGAAATCAAAAAGTTGAAATTATGGTAATAAACAATAATTACCAAATAGAGAAACTTACTGTTGGTGGAACGTTTGAGGGGACTGCAATATTGCTTCCAGGTTTCTCTTTTTCTGATTCAGAGATGTCAATTTTGCCCTTCGGAACTGTGTGAAAATTCACCAAAATTAATTTGAAACATGTCATGGGCATTCTCTAAAAGGTTTAATAAGGTATAAATAATAGGGAAAGTAGGGAATTTTTTTTCAATTTTGAAGAAATATATTTAATTCATTAAGTGACCTACATGGATGAAAGTTGTAAAATTTTTCAGGACAAAATCAGTTCAAGTTTCATCATTAAAAATAATGTTTTCTTTATCTTCCAACTACCTTTGAATAAAATTTTTATTCTGTTATGCCTTGAAGAAAATTATTTGAATGGATTTTCTTCTCTGGAAGGAAAATTTTCAACCATGGTGACCAATTAAGGCTGGAGTAAGTTGTAAGGTGGTTGGGAGAAAGAAATTAATCTTTCTGTAAGTGGTATAATTCTATAATGGGACCTAAGGTAAAACTTTCAGCATATTAATTTATTCAAAGATTTCTTTATTAAAAATAATTATAATGATTTGATTTTGAGAGTAGCATAAATCTTTGTAAAAGTCAAGCATATCTTCATGTTAATTTCAGTTTTTACAAGTAGATGCTTTATATTTCCATGACAGTAATTTAGTTGCATTTGTTTACAACAAAAGTTTTAAAAGCTTCTTTCAATTTTCTTTTTCTATATTTGTTACTCGTTGTTCATCAGACTAAGGAAGCATCACTGGGTAAAAATCAATCGCCTTTATTACGGCAAACAAAGTTACATCAATTCAATCATTCTCATCTAAAACTAAAATCAACATGTATTTATACAAACAGACAGACGTTGACGTCACAAAAATTATCATAAAAGAATCGTCTTCTTCGATTTACAAATAAAAATATCTAAACTATTCACAGAGTAAGCTCATACGCAAATCAGCTCCCAAGAGGTAACAATATTCAATCACAGGCTACTTAAGATGAAACTTCTAAGCAGTTACTTTAGAAATGAAATCCTTACAGTTAGGGATAGGAAAAACTGATTTTAAGAACAGTTCAATTTATTCTTTAACTAAAAACATCATGTATCAGTAAGAAATAATAAAGAAAATTTTAAAAACCTCGGATTTTGATTAATAAATACCTTTTGAGAGTCGTCGATTCCTTATAAGCTTGTGAATGGCATGCTTCCATTTAGGAGCAACAGTGTAGAACCTCAGCCTAGAGAGGGCATCAGAATCACAATCCTTCGCTGAGCGAATTTCATAGAACAGAAACCTGCACCGGTCCAGGACAGGGCTGCACACTTCTTTGTATGAGCTATTGTCATCTTGGCGTGCCTGAAAAAGGAAGTTCAAGGTAACAAATACTCATAAGATGTAAGAATAAATCAATTAAAGCTTCAATAATTCTCACACAATAAAACTAACAAACACAATACCAATTTTTGATTAATTGGCATAATGTAGAACCTACTATCACAATTCCCAACAAATAGCAATCTGTTTCAGAAATCTGTATAAATGTCGATTCTTGTCAAAATATGTATGCATTTTTTTCAAAACTAAAAAAAGCAGGATTGCCTGTTTTGGTGTGATGGCAATGATAGCAAACCATTTTGATTGGTTTCGTTTTTATGACAACCAAAAGTAAAACAGTCTATCATTTTGAAACAAAACATTGTAAGAAAGGTCAGGCTAAATTAGGCCGATTTAATCCTATAGGAAAGGCTAACATCCAAATCGGTTTCAGAATTTCAGAAAAAAAATTAAGACAGAAACATACTCTCATGGGAAGTCAAAAAATCCAAGAGCATTTAAAAATGTGAAAAGCTTCCCCTCTTTTATAAAAACCAGTATAAGGCTTGGATGACTGCAGCATTGTTTATCGAGTGGTACGGCGAATTTTTATCCTCGAAAAGAACCAAAAATCTCTTGGAAATATAGTTTTTTCTCCCATTTTCAGCAAACATACCGTAGTTTATTCAAATAGACCCTTTTTTAAGGAAAAACTCCAATCATGGGAATGGGGTCCGGTCCCCAATTAATTCGGATAATTGGAGTTCAACTGTATTTAATAACAGATATTCTTGAAATTTTTATGTTTAAATGTGACTTGAGATCATTCCATACCTTTATAAGGCAATATTTGGCTTGCAAAATAGCCCTGAAAATCCGTTCCAGAAAAGGAGGCACCTGAGACGATCCACTTTCCAACCAAGAAAGACATGCATCTCCAAGTCCTAAGTGCTTCAATATAAGAGCCATAAGTAGCCTGAAATCAGAAGAGTTTTTTTATAGGTGAACAAATCTGATTTCACTTGATACCCTTTTTGAAATGTAATGTGCCAAGATTGATTAATGTTAGGAGGGGAAATATTCTTCCTTATTTTTAAACTTGCTAGAATAGAAATAAATATATGGCAAAACAGTTAGGGAAATATTCAAAAATGCAATACTGCCCTTTTTAGCAAATATGTAATCATAAGATTAGCATCAATTTTCTACACATAGCAACTATTTGCAGCATGTGTTTAAGTTATTGCAGCAATAATTACACCTCCAGGCAGTATAATATATAAAGTTTAGGTTCAATCCCCAGTTTCTAATTCATTTTTTAAAAACAAAATTTTTCATTTGGCCTTAAATTACATGAATAAGGCAAAAAAAAATTTTTTATAGTTATTTCTTGTAGTGGGGTTCACTAAGTTTCAATCAAACATTAATTTGAACTTGAATTTGGTATAGTTGAGCTTCTTTTATAGTGATGGTTTAATTATAGTTTAAATTTTAAACTGAACATGGTTTAAACCATGGTTAATGGTTGTTTGCCCATTTGGAAAAGGACAGCTGCCACTCCCTCACCCAGAAAAACCTGAACTAGCAAACCACAGAGAAAAGTTTACTGATATCATGATATGATAATATACCTTCCAAATTCTTCAACAGGGTGATCAGGTGGGAAATTAAGGTGTACCACTATGTGATTTTCTTTACAAAACTCAGCAGTCAAATGTAAGAATTTCTTGGCATAAGGTTCAGTCACACGGTTCTCTGCAATATTCAATAAGAATGAGAGCCGGGGATCAGCATTGGAACTCCAAACCATATTTAGGAGGTTATTGCACTCGGTTGGTGGAACTCCAGACACTGAAATGTAAAAACATAATTACAAAAAACCCAAAAAGGAAATATCCTTTAAAAACAATCTTACAATTATGTAACATTTGCAGAAATTTTTACCAATTTTAAACCGATTAGAAACAAGATGATTGCACAAAATAAAAATTCAACAGGCAACTCACAAGCAATTTTGTTTTTACCTTACACTTTGATTAAATTAAGATTCTAAGTAGAATGAGGAAGTTGCATAATTTTTTATATTTTTTTAATCGATTCCTCTTGCAAAAATAAGCAACTACCCAAAATTTGAGGCCGATCGAGAAATTTTTTGATTGCCAAAAAAATTAACAAAAATCCCTTTTTTAAAAGCGCACGTAAACGCCAAGAGTTTGGATGTGACGTCATCTTATACTAAACATTGTTGTAAAGCAATGGAGTTGATGGTATTATTGTTGACGTCATCTTATAGTTTAAACAATAAACGTTTTCAGCCACGTGTTTTTTTCTCGACTTTTAAATTAAAATATTTAATAACCTGTACATTTTTTTTGAAAAACTGACTAGATATTTCATTTTACCATACAAAAAACCATACGGAACACTTGTTTGTTTTTAAAAATCTGACACATGCAACTTCCTTATTGCAACCGGCTACTTTACAAACAACCTTAATCACAAAGGAGATCCTAAGAGGCATTAAAACTCTCCTAAGAACTCTCCTAAAAATCTCCTAAGAGGCATTAAAACTGGGAGTTCCTCAGGCATTTTAGATTTCTTAGTCAATCATATTAGACTGATCGTCAACTAGTGGGTAGGGGAGGCTGTGTAATCCCCAGTGTAAATTAACAACGTTTTAAGATTGGATAAAAACCAGGAAAATCCTTCGATTAAAGCATTTTTTACACAAAACCAATTTCAGAGCTGAAATTTCAATCATATTTTCCAAGATCTTAGGTTTAAAATAGTCATGACTTAACTTACTACAAGCTTGTAAGATAGAAAAATTACAATTGGTTTGGTTAAACATTTACTGAAATTTCAGCTCTTATATTGGTTTCGTGCAACAGAAACAAACCATCAAAGCTAAAGAAAGATTGAAAACCAGACTCAAACAATTCTGCTCGTTTTAATATGATTTTAAAAGGTTAAGTGTCAATTTTCACTGGGGATCATACAACCCCCTATGTTTGTTTATAAACACCCTTATATTGTTACGGGTGCATTTCTGATCCCCCTCTTTCCTATGTCCCTATGTGATTCTGAAGGTGAGCCCTACCCTTCCTATAAGTTTGTCCCATTATTATTGATACACCCTGTATATAAGGTGACCAAACCTTTAGGGAGGACAGTCTTTTTTTTCTAGGTTACGCCCTCCATCGAAAAGCATCTTCCTCCTTTTCAATATTTTAAAACTAATCCATCGATTGGTTTTCAAGGCACAGGAGAACTATACTCAGTTGCAACTTAACTTGAGCCTGAGAAATATGCTAAGAGCAACCAAAGAAAGTAGTTTCCCGCGAGGTGTCTTGAAATTTGAGGGAAATTTAGAGCTTCAATTTTGAATAATGATTAGTTTTTTAAATCCACGTATATTAAGCATCTTTTCATTCCAATATGCATAAAATGTTCAGTATTATTACTTTTTAAAGTGGCGTAACGCGTAGTAGTACAACTCGCTCTCAAACTCGCCAGCCAATAAGAGCTTCTAGCAACCCAGCAGGCTTTCTGTTTACTCAGATTTTCTTCCCCGTGGCCATGACGTCAGGCTCAACTTAAGTTGCATTCATGTATAGAGGAATAGTTGGGATAAAATACTTCCTTCTTTTTGATTTTATTTCATTTCTCCAGTGGGTCTTTTTCTTTTTAATTCCTTTTACGTTCTATGAGAACGTAAGCACTTAAATTAAAATTCAATATGAAGGATACTTCTTGTTTCGAAATTTCCAATATATTGTTAGAAAAGGATACATCGACAAAAAATATTCATTCAATGGAAAAATACTCGTTTAATTAAAAGATATGTAAGCATAATTAGTGTACATTTGTTTGAATTAATAAAATGTTTCATTTATTCACATTGCACTTTTTTCTAAAATTATTTCGTCCTCCTTTATATTGAGAAAAAATTGGTCACCTTACTGTATAGCAAAAACCAAAATATCTTACCAGGAGAAACAGCAGCAGATGCCGACCTAACTTCCCCCTTCTCTTCTTCGAAGGGATTGGGCGGCTGATACACCTGCAGCCCCCCTCGCATCACCGAGGAAGAGAGCCACTGCGAGAAGCTGTTCTCGCAAGGGCTGGGGGCGGGACCAATCACCTCATTCCTGGCGCTCAGTCCAAGGAGGTAGGCCAGCGTGCGCTCAGTGTCCACCATCATGGAAGTGTAGTTGCTGGAGTCGACTTTTTGGAAAGTGTCCAGGTTGGGCTGGAGCAATACAAAAATTATGCAGCGAACAGTATGTATAGATACATGTTGATTAAAGAATTTTTCTTCTGAACTTAGGAAATTAAATGAAAAAAATTACATCACTATAATGTCCGACAAAGAAGGTTTGGAGTAGCTTTCGAGCCTCTTCACTATGGTTTGCCAGTTCAAATGCCTTGGTGGCATCTTTTCCTGAAAGAGATTGTAAAAGTTGATGTCACTGGAACACAGAATGCAAAATAGTTAAGTTTGGTTTATTTTAAAGAAAATCCTTGTGTTCATAGGTTGTTTTCCTACAGATAGATTATTAGACTTCGGATTCAGTACAGCTGAACCAATGATAGTAAAAGGGTCACGTGATTTTGACAATGCTGGAACTAGTATTTCGGAGGGGAGACAGGTGGAAGTTGAGGGGCAGTTGATCGAAAGAAGGAAGAAGCAAGACCCCAACTATCACCGGTTACCCATCTATTGGCCGTGCAAAGTCTGTAAAAATCACATGACCCTTTTACTATCGTTGGCTGATCAGTACTTCATTTGTTTTTAATAGTACATTTCTTAATGTTCACCACAGATAAATAGAAACAAAATGTATTGAGCTGTTTCACATATTATTATGCATAATAATGTTGAAATGAAACTTATTTTATCTCATTTAATGTGAAACCATAAAAATGTGATTAAAAAATTTTTTCTTCTTTAAAGAAGGAACATGCTAATAATTTCTATAGCGATTTCATCAATTTAATAAACACCCCAAAATAACTTTCAAGAAATCGTGCTTACAGTTAAGGCAATAATGCAATATCAATGAATTTGTCATCCTAAATCACAAGTTTATAAATTCACATATTATAATGTGATGATACCATACCTGAATACTGTTCAATGTTAGCAATCCCACAAGGTGCCCTGTGCTTGAAATCTTGAACATCGTACACCCTTCCATGGATCACAGTCCACAAGCCTCCATCTTTGTTGTGGTTCTCCAAATCAGCTTTGTGGATGACAGGACAGTCTTCATTCATGTGAACCATCGACATCAAACTCAAGTTGGAGGCTATAACAACAAATCATACACAAAATCAAAAACTTCAGAGGATTAGACGAAAGATATCATTTTAAAATGAGTTTAACCCTACAGTGCATACTGATGCCATTTGGCAACACGACATTTTTCCCCATTTCCTACTCGAACTTTCATTTCCAAACGGCAACACCATGCAATAGGTACAATAGATATAACATTTCATTGTATTAGCACCTTAGACTGCCAGTAGATCACAGCAGGGGTACTATTTTGAGACATTTGTTAGTAGCTAGTGAGACGAAAGTCAAGACACAGAAAACGCCAAAATAAAAGGACCATATAAATTAAAATAAAAAAAATTTCAGCTTGAAAAAAAAATGTTTTGAAAAGATAAGTTGTTTTTTTATATTTTTAGAGCATTTGGTTTTATTTCACTTCACAATTAATTTCACAAGAGACACAAATTAATTTCACAAGGACAAAGTTTTTTGCCAATAAAAAGTAGAAAAAAATTAAATTAAATTTTTTTAGTATTTTTTTACTAATTTACAACATAAAAGAAGTCACATAAATGATTTTCAAGTGAATTTAAAAAATCATGCATTGAAAGTAAAAAGAAAGACAAAATACATTAGGAGTGTTTTAAAATAACCCTTGATGTAGCAACCCCTATGTTACAACAACCTATAAGGGCACTGATTTGTTATCATGTTAATAATTTTTTCCATTTAACGTCCTTTCAATAACACGACCTTATATTGTTGGTCCTACAGGGGGTTGTTCTACCAAGGTTCTACTGTATTTGTTTAATTGCTGAGATTTGTTCAAATTATTATTGCATTTGTTAAATTTTTGTCTGAATTTATTTATGCAATTCTTATCGATAAGAATGAAAAAAATCATAAAGTAAAATACTATTATTTCTAAAGGGCCCATCAGAATGAGAATTAAGATTTGAAGCTGGTAGAAATTAGTTCTCAAAAAATATCACCATCTCTTTACATGAAATGTTAATTAAATTTTGTTTCAGCCAATACAATAACAGTTCATTTACTTCAAGAAAGTTCTGCGTAGCACTAGCATTACAAAAAGTTATGATATTTGCATGAACGTACAAGGAATCCCGTGCCAGAGCAGGTCAGCAGAGTCTTCCCTGTCCAGACCAGGGGCAAAGCGATTGAATTTGTCCAGAAGCTCAAGCATCTGAGAAAGTGCAGGTATCAGATGGGATTCATGCATCAGGCTGGGATACAATATTTCAAGTTGCACCAAGCACACCAAAAGTTCTGGGAGCAATACACCTGAAAAAATGCATTGCATCTCTACATTAGTAGCTCCAAAATTGTGAAGCACTTTAATTGTCCATATCCAGAGCTCTACATAGACGTAATTCTTAAGTTTTAAATAATTTAGTTAAATGTTTTAAGTTAGTTAAGTTATATAAGACCTTTAACCCTTTCAGTCTTGCCCAACTCAAATTTTTTACAGAATTCAATACAAGAATTTTACAGAATTCAAGGATTTGAAAAGGGTGAAAGATACTAACCTCATTTCATGGCAAATTTTTTTAAATAACAATACAGCAGTTAATATTTATTTTTACATTTGGATAAGTTAGGGAGGTATGGAATTTTTGAAGTGCTTTTGACTACAAAATAGAAAAAACTTTTGGAAAACAATTATATCACTGACCATTGAATTTACTTAAACTTATATTTTTAAGGAAGTACTAAAATTTCTTGAACATGTAAAATTTTAGATAATTGAGGACTATTTTTTAAAAATTAAATTAAAAAAATTGAAAATTTATTTCAGTTGAAAAGTGTTCAACTAAAAATAAATAATTGATAAAAATACACCGGTTTTCAAATAACTACCATTTTTTTACCCTTATCTTTAGATTTCTTCATTTTCGTTTTCAGTTTTACTCACCAGTTATATCACTTTCCAGTATAGAAGAAGCCACAGCAAAGTAATGAGCACTGCGAGATGCTAGGCTAGAAGCTTGCGGCAAGACTTTGCAAGCAAAAGAAACCAGCAGTGTCACATACTTCTGCAGCAGAGAAGCCAATCCTTTCAAGTGCAAACTGAAAGTGAATTTGCTGATGTCTTCTGAAAAGATAAAAGATTATTGGTATGTTTAACAAAGTAGTCATATACCTCTGAACACAAACATAACTTTAAAATTTTTAGGTAAATTAATACATAACATATTTTTTTTTAGTTTTGTTCAATCTAAACAAAAAAAAACTGTTTCTAAACCATTTTGCTTGATTATTTCAAACAAAATTAATTACAGCTAAAATAATTTTTCATCTAGTCTTCTTCCTTCTTTTTATTTTATCAAGTTATCAAAAGGCAAAAAATATTATATAATACAAATATTTTACATATTATATATAAGTATTTCAAGAGGCAGTAAACAGTTATTCTCATTGTTATATTTAGTAGTTTGAGTGAAAAATCAAGAATTTTTATAACCTTTCTCTTTGTTGGCCTTTGCAGTAAAATCGCCTGTAGAGTAAAACTCAAAAACAAGCAACCTCTGGAACCTTAGCAGCAGATTTAATGATGGCGACTTGTCAATCTTTTCAAGTTTCTCTAGTTTTATTGAAGAGGAAAAAGTTTCAGGTAAATTGTTTTCCAACTTAAGCAAAGTCTGAGAAGAAGCATTTCTGAAATAATACACAATAGTTTAAAAAAATATCTCACAAGTTATACATAAATTAGTAACAAGTCATATATAAATTAGTTAAAAATTCATAGAGGTTGCACGAATAAATTTCAAAAATTTAGCTTAGCAAAAATGTTTTACGAGTTTTTGTTAGGAGTTTTGACAATTATTGACTCATTATATTGAAGAGGAAAAAGTTACAGGTAAATTATTTTCCAACTTAAGCAAGTCAACTGTTTTGGTCAATTTTAAAACAATATATCAGTTCAAACATAAATCTGATTAATTAAATGCTACCAGAATAAACTAACAAACTAAAAATCAGAGTACCAAACTAGTTTTTCTAAGCTTACCTCAAAATCTGATTAAGTAAATACAGTAAAGGAATTTCTCTGGACTTGGACAAAACATCTTCAAAATCACAAATATCAGTGTTTGGTATTGAACTAAGATTTTCTATCACAATTTCGGTAGGAGAAGCATTTTTCTCACTAGATGGAAATCCTTGATCCTATAGAAATTTTATCATAAAGAAGTTAGTCCAAAACCTATTAAATATGCTTATACATAGGCTTACCATATTTTCTCGGGGCCAACCCAGGACATATTTTTTAAATTTCTTTATAAGTGCCATATCAAATTACCAAAGATTAAAAACTAAGAAAAAACTGTTCAAACTAATGAACATTAAGCAAATATATCAAATTTTATTTTTTCATTTAACATTACTTTTTCAAAAATTGTTTGTTGACATTAATTTTTATCACAAAATTCACTGAAAGTAAGTTTTCTGAAGTAATACCGACATTAGAAAACGTAAAAAAACGCCATTTTAAATAGTTTGGTCAGGATTTTTTCATAAAAATGTATGGCAAATCTTAAATGCATGAAACCCTGGACATTTTAGCATCCCAGGACAGCACTAAAAACCCTGGACTGTCCGGGGTAATACAGGACGTATGGTAAGTTGGTAAGCCTACTTATACATGCTTTTTATATTTATATGTTGATAACAAATAATTATTTCCATATGCATCAATCTAATATTTTAGGAAGTAAAATTAAAAAAGTAAATGATGATTTTAAGAAATTCAAATGGATTATTTATTATTAGTTCACATCTGATTTTTAAATCCTAATTTATTTTATATTTATTTTTATTTTATTCACAAAGGAAGAGTGAGAAAAGGGATTTGCGAAGTAACTCTTACAGCATATTCAGTTTCTTCCAGTTCGATCTTTACAGCTGTTGCTAGGGCCGACTCTAAACCCCCATCTGCCATTAAACTATGGACTAGAAGTTCCGTCATGAAATGACAACCAGAGCTGCTTCCTGTATTTTGCGGACCTAAAATCATAACAATAAATTACTTACCTGCTTTAATGCATAACTTAAATGCATAGTAATAAATTATCATCATATTAAAATCATGGAAGTTGCCACTCTTAAAAAAATTGCAAAATTGAACTTTGAACTATCATTTTCCCCAGTCTAGCATTTTTTTTAAAATTCCCGAAAAACAATAAAATAGTTATGAACAATGGGTAACAGATGAACATAAATAGGTCCTTAAATTTTAAGTTAAAGCTGTATCTAAATAGGGTTATTTGTGAGCAAAACAATCAATGTTACATGTAAATAGTACAAATCTGCGCCATTTGGCACTGTGTAATAAACCTGGGATTGAATTCTGTTTAAAAGACTTTAAGAGAGACAAAATACCATCCCCAGGACGTGACACCCTTGCTTCCCTACGAATAATCTTAACTCAACATCTAATAATCTCTTACTAATCTTAGCTAATTTAAACATACAAACATTTAAGTTTAAAACAATTAGAAACAAAGAAAATAATAAAATCTCGTAAAGCTTAATCCATTAACGCCCATTGTTATATTTTTATATTGCTAAACATAGTGTCAGAAATGCTCTTTTAAATTACAGTCGAATCCGCTTAATGTGATCACGGTTAATGTTATCAATCGGATAATGTTATCGAAATCGACAGGTCCCGAACATTCCTATTAAATTTAATGTAAAATACATCGTTTAATGTGATCAACTATGGATCATCACTCCGCTTTATATTATCAAAATTTGTCCATTTCTCCTTTAAAACGACCGCTTTTGAGTTCGAGATTCATTTTGAAGGTCAATTTTAACAAGTAAATATCTGCTCCATGAGAACATCTGGCGCTTCATATTTCTGAAACTCAGTATGAGTAGAAAAATAAAACATTCCGAATATTATATTGAAAGAAAACAGTTATGGGGGTCAGAATCCATACTTGTGATTGGTTAAAGAAACACCAAGATCCACACTTTGCAGATGTTTCTGATAAGAGATTTTGATTTTCCCTTGTTTACTGGAATTCAGATTATGTAATAAATAAGTGGTTTATTGGAGTGGAAGGATATAAAGGAGCGGAAAAAGAGAGACCTTTCTATAAAAATACAAAGTGATTATTTTAATTTTATTAACTGAACTACTCTTATTTTCCCCTTAAAATTTTACCTAGGGTAAAATTAGTTTCATATACATTTATTACGATTACATGATTTTGATTTTAAAGCAAACAATCTAGTTACACTGTTTGCTGTTTTTTATATGAGATCGCTTATTGTTATCGATCGGATAATGTTATCAGTTTAGTGTCGGACAATTGTGATCACATTAAGCGGACTCGACTGTACCTTGAATACATGTAGCTATTAGGATATAATGCAGATTTTTGTCAAAATTAATTTATTTAGTGAAAAATCAAGTCCAAATATTGCTGATCTAAAAATAGATCACTGGGTGTTTGGGGGTTCATTTTTTCTGTGTTGCTTACAATACAATTATTTAGTTTTTTCCCGCTAGAAACTGAAAAAATAAAACTGAGAATTTTTTTAGGAATATATTCGGGTTATTCATGATCAAATTAGTAAATTAGAAAAATTTTAACACATTTTTTGACAGTGCATATTCCTTACAGGAAAACAACCAAGTATTAATAACCAAGCTAACTTTTCAAAATCTCTCTCATCACACTACCAACCTGACAGAAAGAGGGACAGCGCCTTTGCCCGCTCGTCCGCCGTGGGCAGAAGTACCGCCCATCCCACCCGTAGCACGCTCTGTGCAGCCGCCTGGACCGGGTGGGCCACTCCGGGCGTCACCGCCAGCTCAATCACCTGTTGCTTCAGGCTGTGCAGGAGGGTGGAGTCCCCCACGCGCCCATTCTCCAGCTTGTTGCTGATGGCAGCGGATAACTGGAAGGGGGAAGGGACTTAATATTTTTTATGGGGACAGTGTTTTAATTGTAAGATAGTAAGATTCAAGAGTTTTCTAGGAGTACAGCAGGGGTGCAGAAAATGGTTCAAGGCTCAATATTTCCCCAGAATACAATTAATAGACCAAAACTTCCCAAAAATCCATTCTAGTCTATGTTACTAGTACTAAGAACAAAGAGTTTTTGTAATAAAATATAGTTTTCTTAATTGTTGAACTTCTGTAAGATACAATATTTACCAAATACAGTAGAACTCTAATTATCCAAACTCCGTCTATCCCAATCGCTGATTATCTGAATCACTTTTAGAAATTAAACCTACACTTTTAAGCTTTGTGTCAGTGCTTTAAAATAAAGATGGAAGTCCTTCAAGTAGATCAATGAAGGTAACAAGCAAACCAAGATTTTGAAGATGCCAGATTGTTCATCTTTTAAAGAAGCAAGTAACGCCTGGCTAACAACCCTATAAACACCTTTTCGGTAAAAATCCAATTATCCGAAAGGGGTCCGGTCCCAATTGATTCGGATAATTGGAGTTCTACTGTATTTAATAAATTTCAATTTCATATACATTTATGTCACGTTAGCTCAAACATATCCCTAGTCTTAAAATATGAATTATAAACTCTCAAGTTTGAGTTAGAGTAAAACTATCCTCTTTAACTAAACTTTATTAGAAAAAACATTGTTTTGATTAAACAAGATGGAAGGTGATTTTTAGTGGAACTTTTTAGTGAAAAGGGGGCTAAGAGGGGGGAAAGGAGAATAAAAAGGGTAAAAAAGAAGAAAAGGTATGTTTTTTGATAGACTTAAAAATTTTTTTGGTCTTTCATAATCCACTTTCTTCTTTTTCTTTTTAACGCCTTTTTCTCTCTTTTTCCCATTCCTTTTTTGGCGGAGGGGTCACTCCAGAGTGACCACCCTTGAATCTGCACTTGCTAAGAACAGAATACTCAAAGAATAAAATACACAAAAAGAGCAAGAAAATGAAAACTACTGTCATAACAATTATAACTATTTTCTCGTTTCATTACATAGATTGATTGAGAGGGAAAAAGTACCTGCAACTTCAAGAGATTCAAACTTGCAACTGCTATGCACTCCTTTTCTTGACTAGAGGACACACTCACGCTGCTCTCAGAGTCATCAGAAACCAGTTTAAGAAGCTCGTCCAACAGCTGAAAGGTGCTCGGACGCACATCAACTATGTACGGGATTTTCAACTTAATGCTACTCAGCTCATCTGTGCACCATATGAGTGTCTGTCAATAAAATAATATTCAATCTGATGTGCATAAAAATAAAATAGAGTAAAAAACAAATAACATTTAACCTGTGTATAAGTCTATAATATGAGTTTCTTTAAAATCCCATCAATCAAAACTTTCAAATAAGAAGCTTTTCGTTAAAAGTACCACACCAAAGCCATATATTGGAATGCCTTCTACACTAATCAGATTACTTGGACAGTGACTATCATCTTTATATTAAATTTCTATGAATAAACAGTCTCATAGATCTTGTATGGCTGAGGGTTCATGGCAAAAATATAGGTCATTTGTGCCAAAAATATAGGATATGTCAGGAAAATTTCAAAATGATCAGATTTTTCTTCGTTATAAATACAGCAGAGTTAACAATGGAAATTAAGAAATAGAAAAATATAGAACAGGGGTCAAAAATATGAACCCTGACTGGCTGTTTCAAAACAAGGAAGACATTAAGCAACACTGAAAGTACTTCTTAAGGTTTATCAGTGCCCTTGTTAAATTTATTCCACAAAACAGACATCACAAAAAATGAAGATCAAATACCTGTTTGTCACCGCAAGCAACTTTGACAGTCTTGCCTTTGAAAGAAGTAATCAGTTCAGGTTCCAAGCTAAAATAATCTCCCAGCTGCCCGTTATCGTTCAGCCCCCATCCGTAGATTTTGCCATCTTCCGTCACAGCCACACAGTGGCAGTGGCCCACGGAGATGCTGGTCACTCTTTTCCCGATCAGCACTTCCACTGCTTTCGGGTACTTTGAGTGCTCATCAGTTATGTGCCCTAGGCGAGCATTGTCACCTTTGCCCCTACAAGTAAATGAAGGTAAGAGAAATATAAAAGAATGTCCCTACTAAAGGGACAGCATCAAAAATCTTTTGGCATTACTCTAAAACCACAGATACACTATTATTTACAAACTTTAAAAAATTCTCAAAAATAACAAATTTAAATTTTCCTCTTAAATATTTATAGGCTGACCTCTTTAATCTCAAGGACCAACAATAGAGAACAATAATACTAGAACAATAATATTTAACTTAACTATTGCCAACTTAGAATAATCAGAAAAACAAGTTAATATTTAAATATTAATTACAACAGCGACTTTAAAATACCTCTCAAAAAAGTTAGTTTACATTAATTAAACAAAAGGTAAAGTTGATTAAATCAAGCCTACATGCATCTTTTTGTGATCTTAAATAATTCTACAAGTTAAAGTTGAATTAAATTTACCTAAAAGGTGCGTTTTTTGTTAAATCTTTACAGGATGGGGTAAAAAATTTGCAACTTTTTTTGACGTTTTAGTTCCTAAATTAGGGGATTCTTGTCAAATCGCTCTTAAAAGTAAACAGTATACACTGAATTAATTCAAACTTTGGTTAAAGGTCTACTAATGCATACAACAAAATGAAAAATTACCATGTATAGACATCTCCATTCTTAGCTAATGCTATGCATATGTCAACTCCACAGAAGACTCTGCCTATTTCGATTCCAGCCAACTTCTCAACAGCCTTTGGCAATTTACAATCTTCAGTTCTATTGTTTTTTCTAGTTTCTTCCTCTCCCCAAGCATATACAATACCTAGTGTTTTTAAAACATGGAGAAGTAAGAAGATAATAATTTCTGCACAGTATAAAGGCACATAGTTTAAAAATCCTAGAATGAAGTTTCTACCAGAACAGCTTCAAAGCGAAAAGGATTATAATCAGATATTTGTAATTAAACAGGCATGTTACCTGTATCACTGACGGCTAGTGCTTGTGCATCTTTAGAAAAAGCTATGTCCACAATGTTCACTCCTTTTAAAGCAAGGACTTGAGTAGGTCGAAGGCAATCTTCATAGTTTCCTGAAAGGAATTGGGTCTTAGATTAATATCCCCTTTAAAGAATTATTGGTATTTTAAAGAAATTAAATAAATTTAGTTTTTAAGTTTGTAACCATTGAGTGAGAATATATATTAATAAGTTCATTTTTAAATAAGCCAATGGTGAATGGTCAATAAGCAGAAACTTTCACAAGAATTTACTTAAGTACATTTAGATAAGTTATATGGTTAAGCATGATTTTATGATAATAGGAAAATTTGGCAGTTGTATAAAAAATAATTTTCTTATTAACAGTTTGTTAATATTTTAAATTCTGTTAACATACAACCCTTCTTAAAAAATATTAAAATTTCATTAAAGTTTATCAATAAAGATAACTACTAACTGAAGAAAATTTAGACTGTAATTGGAAATCCTATACAACAACTTAACTAGTTTTTAAACTGAAAATTATTAAGTATCATTTCCCAAGAAAAGCAAAAAACGCAGTTAAAAACTTCACTGAAGCATACAAACTTTTCTCGGTATGATAAAAATTTTAGTAGGGAGATGAAGCAAACGTTCATTTTGAAATAGTTTATGAATAATTAACAATATAATAAAGTTTTTAAAGCTTAAAAACACCAAACAAACCATTTATAGCTCTATTAACCAATATGAATAATGAGCTAACTAATCTTGTTTCTTACCATGTCCCAAGCGACCAGTTCGTCCCCTACCCCAAGTATACAGATCTCCTGAAGAGGTGATGGCAGCACTGGTGGCAGGGCCACAAGCAATTCGCCGAATTCCTTTTCCACACAAATCTTGAACAAGCATCGGGACAGGAGAAGATCTAAAATAACAATGTTTTTTTTATTGAAGGAATATAAACACTTAATATATACAATATTTCTGTTTTGAAAGTTAAACTTTTTAACCTGTAACTATTCAGTATCTTTAAAATTATTATGGTATTATGGTGAATTCTAAAACCAGGTTCTAACACCAAACAGGACCGATTGGTTGCCAACTCTGATGAATAATATAATGTCCTTAAGTTTCAAAAATCCTAAGTAGATTTTTCATCACGTTCAAAATGTGTTGAAGAAAGCCACCAACTTGAACCAAATTGTAGGATTTCGTATAAGTTAAAGCAAGAGTTTGCCTTTAAAGATTACAAATCAACTTTGACTATTTCTTTATAAGTTAGACAAAATAGCAAAGCTCCCACAAGATAATGAAAAAACTTATATAGTTGATCCAAAATATGTTTGCTTCAGAAAAGGAAATCAAATACACTGCATTGAGATGGATAACAGAAGCATTTAAGATGTCCCAATCAAAATGGGAACAAATTAAAAATTCCACTTAGCAACAAGCAATTCAGTCAAGTGTTCAGAACAAATTTACAAGAGTATATTTTCAAAAAGCTAAGCATAATCAAGTATAACGAAGCAATAGATTTTAAACCAATTTTTGAGGATAAAAATTAAAGTTATAGAACAAAAGCATAAAAATTAGATAAGAATAAGAAAAAGCTTACTTATGATCCCCATGCCCCAGTCTTCCACCTTCTCCAATGCCCCAGGAATACACGTCCCCGCCTCTTGTCAACGCCAAGTAATGTCTGGCCCCTAAGTTAGTGGCCACATCAACTACCTCCTTTCCATCAAAACCATTCACTAGCAGAGGAACCTGGAAAAAGAAAACAAGTAACGCTATTTGGGGGTATTACTAAATTAAAAACGTTGGGCATAGTCTAAAAACAATAAAGAAGTGCTACTGCCAAGGGGGCCCAGTCCCCTGAAATTCGAAATAGGTGTACCAAAACAAGCTAAAATGTCGTTTTTAGGGTAAAATTTTAAAAATTGTAGCAAGGGAGAGGACCTCCAGATCCCTTTTTGTACTTGGAACTCTATTATTCACAACTTTTTACAGCAAAATGCAAATTCTGCTTAAAACTGTATTAAATTTCTAAAACATGTCTGAAATTTGCAATGGGTGTACCAAAACTAGTTAAAATCATATTTTTTATAGTAAAATTTCCCAAAATTTTTTGGGGACCCCCAGAACCCCCTTCATACATGTACTCACAATTTTCTTTGTTAAATTCTTTACCATGCAAAACCATTCTCTTACCAATTCTTACCATTCTTAAAAATGCATTAATAAAGCTCCATTGGACCTATTAAATATGGCTGATAGGGGCTGAGGAATAATTTTAGGTCCTCTCCCTCAGTGCAAAAATCAAGCTTTAGACCTGATAAAGACTATTTTTTAATTTTAGACCACAACATTTCTACAAATGCTACAAGAGTCAATAGGGAGTTATTTTTACCTCAGTGGTAGCAGGAACATTGACTGTGTAGACTTTCCCAAATTTATTGAGAATCAGAAGGCAAGTGTGGCTGAAGAACATTTGAGAAACCTGAAGCTCTGAGATCACTTCGCACCTGCTCAGCTTGCAGCCATGGTCAGTGATGTCATTGAAGTTCCATTGAAGCTCTCCAAGTCCGAATACATCAGAGATGCGGCCAGGGCACTGTAACACAAATGTGAAAGAAACATAATGTTCCAAATTGTAAATTTAAGTAAGATAAAAAATCTTTTGGAAATAATTGTGTTTTCAATTTCTTGAAAACACAATTATTTCCAAAAAGATTTCTACTTCATATTTTGATACATAAAAAAGCGGACTAATGAAAATGTGGCACAAGCACATTTTTCATTGGATTTCAGTTTTATTTGCTTCTTGAAATGTTAAAGTGGCCAACCTTATAATTTGCTTCGAAATAGTGATAAAAACATTGAATGTATTTAGAAAGCAATTCTGCATTGCAGAAGGAATCCTCAAACTTGTAAATTTAAGATAAAAATCATATTGAAAATAATAGTGTTTACAATATCTTGGAAACATTTCAGAAATATGCCTAATCAAATGCATGAATAAATTTGATTGTTTTTTTATAAATACATCATTTTACAATAAATTAAAAAAGTTTCTGGTGTTTTTACAATCAGAACATTACTGAAACCATCTTACTTCCTGAAATCATTTTTATAATCATTCTAATAAGTTTTTTTAGGATTAAAACAATCTAAAGAGAAAGTACCTCAAGTTCTAGAACTGGAGTATGAGCAGCAGCATATTGATCTAAATTGCACAAAATATAAACAGCGACTTGCTGCATGTCCACCAAAAGATTTTCATCTTCAGGAATGGGCATAAAATGCAAGAACATCTCAGTTGGACTAAGAATGGTTGGTTTACCCTGAAAATCACAAAACAACTTGAATATTTATATTAAAAAACACCTTCTAAATAAACATACTAGACATTCAATTATAGGTAATATTTATTTCCCATTGAATGAAATGCACTTAATTTGCAAATAAACACATATAGAAAATTTTTCAAGCATTTAACATTTAATTTTAAGCTTTCAATTGAATAAAAAATTAATAAGAACTGGCAGAAACAATACAAATAAAAACATTTTAAACAGTGATTAGCAAATAGACTGATGAAATGTCTGCCCAGTGTCAAATAATGATCTCGATTAAAGTATAATTCACATTACCACATTTACACACTCTTAACACCTATAGTCAATCTAGTAAATTTCAATAACATTAACCGTATTACATAAGCTGAGTCCACTGTACAAAGTATAGCAGTGTCCAGAAAGAAATATTAAAGGTAATGCAATTTTTATTCTGCTCAATATTAGTATGTCAAAACAAGATCTTATAACAATGGCCTAGGGTGGAAAAGAGTTTTAAAAAGTTTTCTATTAGTATTTCTTGACCAGTTTTATTCTCACGGTACACCATTGACATGAGATCTCAATGATATTGAAACCAACCTGCCATCTAAAAGAAATTTGACATTAGGGTAAAAAAGAATAAAAATCCTTACTTACTTCATTCAGATTTAATTCAATTGGTTTCAGTTTATAATTGAGTATTGATCGTATTCTTTTCAAAAGGGGTACGAGGGGGGCACAAGTTCCAAATTCAGCTACTCTAAATAGAATAAAATAATTTGTTAGTTACAAATACAGTCGAGTCCGCTTAATGTGATCGCAATTGTCCAAGACTAAACTGATAACATTATCCGATCGATAACAATAAGCGATCTCATATCAAAAAACAGCAAACAGTGTAACTAGATTGTTTGCTTTAAAATCAAAATTATGTAATCGTTATAAATGTATTCAAAACTCTACTTTTACACCAGGTAAAATTTTAAGGGGAAAATATAAGAGTAGTTCAGTTAATACAATTTAAATAATCACTTACTTAGTATGTTTAAAGAAAGGTCTCTTTTTTCCGCCCCTTTATATCCTTCCACTCCAATAAACCACTTATTTATTACATACTGAATAATTCCAGTAAACGAGGGAAAATCAAAATCTCTTATCAGAAACATCTGCAAAGCCTGGATATCTTGGTGTTTCTTTAACCAATCACAAGTATGGATTCGGACCCCCCCCCCTATAACCGCTTTCTTTCAGTAAAACAGGCGGAAGGATTTAATTTTCTTACTCATATTGAGTTTCAGAAAAAAAGATGCGCCAGATGTTATCATGGAGCAGATGTTTACTTGTAAAACTTGACCTTCAACATGAAATGAGAACTCAAAGTGGTCGTTTTAAAAGGGATATAGACAAATTTTGATAACATTAAGCGGAGTGATGATGCAAAGTTGATCACATTAAACGATGTATTTTTCATTAAATTATATAGGAATGATCGGGACCTGTCGATTTCGATAACATTATCCGATTGATAACATTAACCGTGATCACATTAAGCGGACTCGACTGTATATGAATACCTATAATTGATCTAAAGTAAAGAGTAATAATAATTTCATAAATTGAAAAATTATACATTCAAATAGAGTAATATATTAGTGTTTCAGAAAAACAAATTTTTAAGTATAATATTTTGAAATAAAGAGTTTATTTACAGTTATAAGGATTTAAATAGTACTTTTTTAAAACTAGCAGCATACATATTGCCGTGTCCGTGGTTCTTTCAGATGATGACGAGATCACTTTTGAAACAAGCACAACATTTATTGGCAAATACGAAACGAAAGTATACAAAAGCAGGAGCTCCGTCCTTCTTGACTGGAGTCCGCACATCAATTGAATAGAAAAAAAAACACTCACTCCGTTCGAGATTCTAGGCGGCGCAGCGCCACCATGCAGCCATTTCTATCACTAACACGACACATATAATTCTTTTAACACACTGAAGCATAATTGCAATTGGTCAAACTCGTTTTCACATTTCTCAATGAAAAGCTTTCATTTAAACTATATACAAATTAAACCAATCTATACTAATAAATAAAAAACAGAAATAGATTTAGAAATAGATACCTGTTGTCCAAAACGCATAACTGACTTTTCCACAACTTAAAGAGCAGCAGGACAACATCCAGGATACTGTTCAAAGTTGCATGCTGAATAGCAAGTTCTAAAAGAATGGCTAAAGAAGTCTGTTTGTCCTCAGCAGGAATTTCAATGCAGCCTTTAGAGTTTTCAAGGTTGCAAGAAAACTCTCTGAAACCAAAAAGTTATATACAGGGTGTTTCAAATAGAGTGTAACAATAGGCTATTGCCTAAAACATTTCCCTTAGACACTTCTTTTAATTGCAATTTTTCATTTTAGGAGGCAAAAAAGTAGATTAGTCTAGTTTCAACATTAGCCAAATTTTCTTAAGCATTTCCTGAATTAGACACCAAAAATACTATCTCAATATCTTCAAAATTCTCACTGAGACATTAAAAATTAAAAATAACTGAAAAATTAATTATTCACGAGATGACACCATAAAAATTTAAACCTGTGTATCTCAGTGACCTAAACCACATATTATCCGTAAATATTTTAATTACATGGAAATCACATATCCACCTATGACTTTCCATTAAAAAAATTACCCCAATTCATGAATTTCCAGGTGAACAGAAACCCTGTTTCTACCTTAAAAAACCTTTGAGGGCAAAAAAAATTCCAACATAGACTAATCTGAAGATTTCTCTAAAGGCATCTCACACAAAGGATCTATACTTACTCAAGTACAACAGAACGCAGAAAAGAAGAAGCTTTCTCAACAGTTTCAAGCCATACAGTTGAAATGGAAGAGGTATCAAACAAAGAGGCTTCCGGCAAAGCTCGCAGTGCCTTCAGAGTTTCTAGCAACAGCTCACTGCAGAGGTCGGCATCTTCCCCCGATCTCCAGGCCCTCCGGAGGGAAGCAAAGGCGAAACTCATCGCGATGGTACACCCCACTCGAGCCAGAGTTGCCAGAGGTTTTTCTTCAGGCATGCTGAAAAAGCAAAAGGCATTGTAATAAACATATCCTTTAAATATGTTAATACAGGGTGTTTCAAAATTGCGTTGCACGGCTTTTATTCGAAACCAGCGCCTCCTAGGGTCATGGAAGTAAGGTCTACCCCTAGGTAAGTGACCCTGGAGAATCCATTGAGATGACTTACAGCGCCCCTAGCGGCAAAATAAAAAAGTTAAAAAAATAAATTTAAAAACTAAAGGAGATAGAGCAAAAACCTCAGTGAGAGTATTGTTGCCAACGTCAAGAAGAACTCATTGAAAAAAATTTGATCAAAATATCTTGAATATTCGCGGAGATATTAGCATGTGAAAATAGCACTTTTTCGAGGGTCAAAAAGTAAAAAGTTCGCATATTTGCAAATTTTTTTTATTTTTTGATCAAATTTTGTGTTCTTTCAACTAAAAAAACACAAAACTACACAATAACACTGAAAAATTTGCAAATATGCAAACTTTTTACTTTTTGACCCTCGAAAAAGTGCTATTTTCACATGCTAATATCTCCGCGAATATTCAAGATATTTTGATCAAATTTTTTTCAATGAGTTCTTCTTGATGTTGGCAACAATACTCTCACTGAGGTTTTTGCTCTATCTCCTTTAGTTTTTAAATTTATTTTTTTAACTTTTTTATTTCGCCGCTAGGGGCGCTGTAAGTCATCTCAATGGATTCTCCAGGGTCACTTACCTAGGGGTAGACCTTACTTCCATGACCCTAGGAGGCGCTGGTTCCAAATAAAAGCCGTGCAACGCAATTTTGAAACACCCTGTATATAGCTCAGACAAGGTTTGAACTTTAAAGAATCATATCATAGTACCAAAGATTAACCCTTTCAATCCTAAGCCGCCCGAGATAACCATTGAATCCAATGGGAAATTTGGGGTGGCTAGGTCTGAAAGAGTTAATACTTAATTAGCAATACCTGGATAGCTAATATAAGATTAAGGGACCCAAGGTGATTAACTACTAATGATAGTTAAAAGCAGAAGGTGGTGGTAAGGATGAAGTTTATTATACAGCTAGGGGTTATAAGATTTCAATTATTAAGGATCAAATTAGATTAGTTCGGGAATCAATTTGGATGGATGGTAAAAAGTTGTGAATTGCTTAACCTTCCTACCCTCTTGAAAAAATAGTCACATATTCCCCTCGTGGGGTCTCTGAGGACCCCACGTAAAACCCATGCGTAAAACATGCCTATGACTCTAATAAAGGTTAAAAATTCCTTAAATGGAGAAGAATTGTCATTTTTTATTTCTAGAAAGATGCTCCAGAATAATTTATCCAATTTTTTTGGTATTTTTCTCATTTTTTTCGTCTTATTACGGCTTAATTGGGTTTCTTTTGATACACGTTTTTTATAACATCTGGACCTTCAAACAAGAATTAAATTACAGAAATGAACTACATTGAAGTTGTTTTACTTAAAATATTTATAATCACACTGTTTAAAGCATACTAGTTGATATACCCGGTCTTGCACGGGAAGAATTTAGTAGTTAATTTTAAACGATTTATGAAGCTGCATATATTCTCTATTCTGCATTATCAGCTACCTGTCACCCCAGATTAATTTATTTAGTATTATGAAACATGTAAAGTTTGGATTCTTCTTTTTAAAATTGAAATAATACAAAAAAAATGATCGGTTCAGATTTCTTAGTGAAATCAGTATCTCGCTTGCTTATGTAAGTTTTAACATAAAATTGGTTTTTTTCTTGATAATTCTTCGAAATCACATTCTGGACTTCCGTAAACACTCATAAATATTTGAAAGCATTCTTATTTTTCAAAGAAGACTGAATATAAAAACCTATTTACAATCAACCATGAATTTATATTGTTTTTGTAAAGAATGTGTTCAACAGGAAGTAATGGCGACAGTTGTCTGAGTTTTTTTTTGCTGCAACTGTTAGATACTCAAAAGATTTCTATAAATAGCATATTTTTCTTAGAATGTGAATAAAAAATTTAAGAAATAGCGAGTGATTCAATGTATTTAGCCGAGTGATTCAATGTATTTAGCCGCAATCTTCTTTTTGTAAAAAAAATGACAATTTCTACGAAAATATCTTTCTAATATTTCTCCAAACGTTCTAAACAAACATGCAAACCTTTTTTTATCTATAATACAACAAAAAATAAAATACTAAACTTTATTTGATACTGTTTTACCGCCATTCATGGCTGGGGTCTCAGAAGACCCCAGAGGGGGAATATGTGACTATTTCTCCCAAGACACTTAAAAATGGAATAATAACTCCAAAATTTTTACCCATTGTAAAACTTTGCGTAATTAAGGAATAGTAGCATCGGAAATTGTCAAAACAAAAATGCATGGGAGATATCAAGCGTCAAAGTGCGTCTGGGGTCGAAAAAGACCCCAAAGGGGTAGGAAGGTTAAACTTTCAAAAAAGATAACCTGAAATTAACTTTTAAACCAAATTAAATAATAGATCAAGCCTAATTTTTCACAGATTGCTTAATTCAAAACATTCCCCAACATTAGCTTGATAAGATACTCATTATTTTTTACATAAATGACTAAACCTTTTTCATAAAAACAACAGACTTATAAAAATTGAATTTTTTAAATTCACACACAAAATCCTTCAGTGATTTATGATAAATAAGGATATTAAAAAAGGTTTATAAGGAACCTAAGGCCTAAAGCAATACAATAATCAAACGCTATTACATCATAACAGAAGGAAGACAATCTTAGGATACCTCTACTGAAAATATCTACTTCGTAGACAATGCTAATAAAAATTCCAATCGCGTAACAAGGCGAAACAAAAACAATCATTTTAACAACTCTCACCAACTGGATTCTTCCGAACTAATACTGAGCCCTTTACTCAGAGGTGCGGAGGTTGCGTAAGACTGCTTCCGCCGAGGCCATGCCGAGAAGTATCGGTGCACCACGATCAGCCTCTGCTTCAGCCGAGTGGCAGAGATTGTGGAACTGGAAGCCTCACTGGCAAGCAAGCTCTTTTCAGTTTTGATAACCTTCAAGCAGTCTTTCAACTGATCAACACCTACAACACAATATTCAAATTATTTTGCCTCTTTTTATTACAAAGCAGTTGTGAACCTAGGTGTGCATGTTAAAATTACTTAGAACAAATTTATTCTGAATCATGATGAACTAATTTTTAAGTGCAATTGACTTAAGTTTGCCTTAATATATTTTTTTTAAATTCAATTGATTATTGTAATAAAAGTATAATTACTTTACTGTATCTTAATTTCAATAAAGTCAAAATGCAATTTAATTAAACTGTATTAAAATGGCAATTTAAATTAATTTCAACCAAGTTTATTATTAAACTATATTTCATTCTTAGAGTATCCAGTTTGCCCTAATGATACATATTTTTGTTAAATTGTGTAAGTTCTCAACTTTGCAGTTAATTCCCATTTATGATTTAATTCAATGCAAAGGAATTTGAATTTCAGAAGTCACTTAAGGCAAACTTAATATTTTTACACATTTAAATGCATGAAAAATGTGAGCTGTAATATAGTTTATTTTGAGTCTTATTAGTTTGTCCCTTTGAAATAAACAAAACTACAGTAGTTATTTTAAATATATTTATTTATTGTTAACTTTAAAGGGGGAATCTTCATATTCCATACTCCTGAGAAAAATAAAGTTACACTGTTAAAAAAATTTTCAACCTTTTATCACCAACTGGTGAAAGGTTGAGCTGTTTTTTTAGCAGAGTACCATCCATTGATTAGGCATAAAAGATTCTGCCAGACTCCAGATCTATTGTTTTTTTCTAGATTGAGTAGTTAAATGTTTTCAAAAAATAGATTGAGTAGTTTAAGTTTTTGAAATGTATAGGGAAGACACTTACTAATCTTTGGATCCCAAGCCCATGACTTGATGACACTTTTGGACATAATCTGCTTGGCCTCTGTCTCTTGAAGTGCACTCTCTTTTGAAGCATTGATGTTTCTTTCGCAGTTGGCACATAACCAACAACCGCACTCACCAGGGTAATTGCAAACATCAGATAAACTAACCCGTGGAGGAACTACAGAAGTTAAAGTTAGCCAAGAAATATCATCAATCATCAAAGTATGATTTTAATACAGGGTGTTCGAAAACCCCGTGGACAAACTTTGAAGGGGTTGAGGGAACCTAGACAAGCATATTTCGAGTAGGAATGGGGGTTCTCAGATGCCTCGTTAAAGAGCTACAACCCCTAATGTAGTGGGAGGGCGTTACAAAAGGCAGTTTTCCCTAAGACCCATTTTACGAAACAAAGCATAATAGAAGGGAAAATTGCATGGGATACAGCAGTATCCATACTACTTCCACCATAAATTTGAAAAAAATTGGACCTATTGTTAACCCGTGGAGTGAGTTATAAAACTTGCAATATTTATTCCCTTAGTGTAATGGTATTTTTTAAGGAAGTAGGTTTAAAAAATACCATTACCCCTTTCTCAAAGTTTGTCCACGGTGTTTCCGACCACCCTGTATAATAATTTTTTAATATAAATCACATGATTGAATTTTTTTATAATATCATTCCCAAACGTGTCTTTCATTACACTACAGTATTTTTCCCCTGCCTAATAATAAGATTTATTTAAATTTCAACTATCTTTTTTGGAGAAACAAACAGGAGCAATGAGCAGTCATACAAAAGGTAACACATTTATCTTTTTGAAAGTTAAGTATAGCTCAATAGCATGTACCTGGACCTTAATCATAAATACATCAATGAGATTTTTAAGTTAAATTAACAAGATTAAAACCTTTTAGAATCAAACACATTCAGCCAATTTTAGATTTTTAAAAATGAACTCGAAAATTAGAAATATTAACTATATTAAATACTTTTCAATTCATCATACGATCATACCTGATTTTGGAAGCATGATTTCTTTTTCTTTCACTAGTTCATTCCAAAGATCAGATAAGCCATGAGGTGAGAAAATTGACTAAAACCAAAGACAAAATAACAATAAGTGTTGAAACACTAACCCTTCACTTTTAAAAAGAAAATAACCAAAGACCAAAAAAAGTTTTGTACTTTTATAATGTTAAACTGCCAAGCAGTTTTAAATGAAAAAGATTGAAAAAATATTGTCTGTTATCTGTCCCCTTCAATATAATTCAAATATTTTAGGCAACAAATTTTTATGATTGTCATTGATGTAACTGTACATTTTAAAAGGTTTCCGTATATTATACAATATTTTTTAATCTTTTTCATTTAAAACTGTCCAAGGAAAGTTTACTACCGTTTTTCGGTACCTTCACATTTTCACCATTTTATAAATAGGTACTTTCACAAATTCAGTTTTAGTAAAAACGCTACCTTCACAAATTACATTTTTGAAAAAAAAAATGTTCTCTATGAAGCTGTGTTCTCTTAATAGTTAAATTTTTAGTCATTCAAGAATAAATTTTCTTTTGCTTTTAATGCTTAAAAATTATTTACTTGTTATTTTGACTGAAAAGTTCACAAATTAGCAATTAATTTTGTACCTCTTAAAAAACCTAGACAGACCCCTGGGTTTAGGGACCGTTCAAATATTATGTAAGCACCTAAGGGGGAGGGGGTTTGCTCTTTGCTTATTTTTCCTGACAAGGGGGGGATAGAGTGATGCTTAAGTAAGATACTGCATTTTCGAAAATCTCTTGTTTCTTGCATAAATCATTTCAAAACTCAACCAAAAATAAATTTAACAAAAAATTGAATTAGGAAACCTGACGTAAGCATTTTTTCTGGGGATGGACCCCCCAAAAATTTTGAAATTTTAACCCTGAAAAGTAGTGTTTCGACTAATTTTTGAGCCCTTAGGGTTACACCCAAAAATAAAAATCCTTGTATAAGTCACCTAATTTTCAAGGACTTACAAAAAGCGATGTCAAAATTTCAGGGGGGGGTCTGGCAGTTTCTTACGTAATTATGGTGGGGGGGGTTTGAGGTATGCTTATCTTTGCTGACAAGGGGGGAGGGGGGGTTAAAAATGACCAAAAAAGTGCTTACGTAATATTTGAACGGCCCCTTTTACATATTTCTCAGGAATAATTATTACTAAAGGAATTAATCAGGCAGTTAACAAAACTGGACCAAAATTACAAACTAAGCAATTTATATATACGAGGGTTGTTTTTTAATTAACTTCCGTTTTTCTCCAGAAAAAAAAGTAGTAGGAATTTTGAAACAATTTTGGTTCTCGGAGTTAGATACATCCTTCAGGTTCAATTTGCCACCTTACTGAATAAAATCGGACATTTTTTCTATTTTTTATCGATTTTACAAGCGCGCTCCTGGAACTAATTTCCCGCTAACCCATAGAGAATTCGGCTTTTTTTTCTTCCATCGCTCCGTCCGCGATCACCTGCCTACCCATTGTTTAATGTTAATGCCTGCTCGCGGACGGAACGAAGGGAGCAAAAAAAGCCGAATTCTCTATGGGTTGGCGGGAAAATAGTTCGAGGAGCGCGCTTGTAAAATCGATAAAAAATAGAAAAAATGTCCGATTTTATTCAGTAAGGTGGCAAATTGAACCTGAAGGATGTATCTAACTACCAGCACCAAAATTGTTTCGAAATTTCTACTACTTTTTCATCAATAGAAAAACGGAAGTTAATTAAAAAACAACCCTCGTACAACATATATAAATGATGACAACAATAAAAATTTGGGTATACAAACAAGTCTAAATTATCTGAGCCCTGATTAATGTGATTTCCTAATGAACCAAGCTATCAAAGTATTCTAGAATCATGTAATTTTTCTAAATTGGCTACAGTAAAGATCAAAATAACAAACAAAAAACTCAATAAAAGACTTTTTGGAGTAAAAGAACTCTTATCGTAACAACATAAATTGCATGTGGAGCATCTATATAGAACATAGAACTTTTAAAAAATTAAAATATAGGATATGAAAAGTTGTGATAAATATTAAGCAAGATTTTTGCTCTAACCCTTTCACACCGGATGGGACATATGCTGTCCCAGACTGGAAAAATTATGAAATTATGGCTGAGGCAACATTATGTCCCAGTTACTGAAAAACATCTAGGAACATAAATGTCAAATTGTGCCACCAAACACATCATGATCCAATAGATCTCATCTCAGTTGTCCCCAGGAGATCAAACCAGCGCCAGTATTGCACTGAACTGAATTGCTTGCCGTATTAAAAGGGTTAACAGGGTTTACCATTAATTACTAAATTAAAACCATCAATTACTAAATTTAACATCAGTTTTTTATCAGGTGATGTTTTCTGATTCAGTGACACAGGTCGACAGCATAGTACGCTTACATAAATTTTTCTTTATACTAATGGTTATTACAAAGCCAACAACCAAACCATTATTTAATTACTAAAGTTATCGTAAATTTAGGTATGTTTAGCTCTATATAGATAATGATTTAATAGTTAAAATTACCTGCAAATCCATTTTTAGCCATTTGAAATCACATCTACGCTGAAAGTTTAGTTTCATTTGTTCTCCCATAGGGGGACTTTTATGAATATTCCTGAAATATAATAGTTTTATTCAGAGAAAAAAGATGATTTAAGGTAAAGATTATGATCATAACTAATTGCACAAATTTGGGAACAGGTACTCTATGGCAAATAGACAATGGGTTGCCAAGAGCTGGAGACGAGCCGGATGGCCACTGCTATATAGAGCATTTGCCAAGTTAAGGGTCGCCATGGAGGACCTATTCAAATCTGTTCCAATTAATTGAAGTATAATTACATCAAAGCTCAAATATTTATAATAGTGTTGCTAATAAATAAAATATCTCAGCCTAAAACTGAACTTTTCAAGGCAGCAAAGAATTATGAGAAATATTTCTACTGAAGAATTCAATTCAAATAAATAAGAGACAATAAATTTGTTGACATTGGTTTTAAAAAGAGTAGTAAACAAGGTAGAATATCAGAGATAGATTAAATTAGGTGATACAACATGGATTAGTGATTGAAGGATAAGATCTGTTTATGATAGCAGAAAATTTTAAAAATTATAATTGGAAAGAATGCGAATGAAGGGTGTACTACATATAAGACAGAGAAAAATAAACTATCGTCTTACAAAGAATCCATGTTCGAAAATTGCACTATTTCGATTTAAATTTTGTTCATTATAAAGGAAGAATCCCGCTTATTAGCATACTAATCTCATTCAGCTAAATTTCAAAAAGAAATTTCGATTTTTGCTACATTTATATAAACAAAAACCAAGCACCCGGTGGAAAATCAATGTTTATGAATTGATAGCAAAAATTGCTATTTTCGAAGTTGAAGTTTCAGTCATTTCAGTAGCTAGTTCGTAAAACCAACCCAGTTCGAACATCGTACTCGGTTCACCAGTTATGTTAACTGAGCGTTCGTGAAACCATTCGGGTTTGGTACTGTATATTTGGACGGCCTTTTTTCAACTAAACTCTACTCTAATTTCCACGGCCCGGCGGACCATTGGGGTGGAAGGAATATCGGATCCAGCAAAGTTCGTGTGACGTCAAGGACCGGAAACAGCACATCGTTATCTGGTTGCTCCTAGCAACCGAAGTATCCTCGTCCGCGTCCGTAGAAAAGTTTCTTTAGACCCGACAGTCCGAAATACCAAACCTACATGATTGGCTCAAATGTATCACGTGACAGGGACCCTCTTTCCTATCACTCAGAAGATCCTTTCGTTTCGATCTTTCGATTCGATTCGAAGTTCCAATGCTGCTGACGCTGAGTAATCGAATGATTCTTTCTGGAATTGAAAGTTTGTTTACCAACAACTTTTAGGCATGGAGAAAGTATTAAAAAGTGTTACAAAACCATTTTGCTTGATTTAATTACAATTTTTCGGACGCTTTTAACTTAGAAAGAAAGTATAAAAAATGGGTTTATTAACACTGCATAATATAAATGTTTTAAGTTATTTCTATTTGTCTACATTAGGATGTTTTTATGTACTCATTTATTTAAATATACATGTGCAATAATTTGAATAACTTAAGTAATCAGTAATCGTCACATGTTTTTGTAATAAAATAGAATGTTTAAATGGGTGGAAATTTTATAGTAGCCTGTTTCCTAGAGCTGATAGTTCTAAATTGTGCCTCCCTCACCACATTGTATTAACACATTTCAAAGGAAGATAATTACAACTTGTTAATTTTTAGTCTCCAAGAACATCCCTACAATTGATACTCAATTCAGTACCTACTTTAGGATTAGCAAATTACACTCACTTTTGTCACCATAGAGGAAAGTGACCTTATTAACCATAATGGTAATGGAAATATGTATCATGCATATGTTATATAAAGAAGTGTTTTTTAATGTAGCTTTGTTCTCTGTTCGAAAATAAACTAATGAAATTAAATCGTTGATTTAATATTTATGACTTGTTTATAAAAATCTACTTAAAAACGCATCTTTTTTTAGATAGGTACCTGGTTGGATATTATACCATTTAATACTGTTAGGGAACAAATGTTATAATGCCCCCTCCCCTTGTGGCGCCCTCTATAACCTTACAAGTGACTTATACATCGTATGAATAGCGATCTCGGACACGATTCTAGGTATCACTTACTGTCTCTAATCAGCATAACTGTAAAGAGTGACCACTATTGTAAAAACTGCGTTGGAGTGACAATGCCTCGTCGAGATGAATCTAGAATCGTAATTTAAAATTCTTTAAAAATACTTTAAAAGGGATTTAATACTACTCTCCTGCACGTGCAAGACTTTTTCTGGGCTGTTTTTTGGTGCTGATTACAGATATTTCATCAAAACTGTGGTTTGAAAATTTTTTAAGTTTTACATTTTTTATATGATTTAAAAAAGGGTTAATACTACACTCCTGCACATGCAAGACTTTTTTCTGGGCTGTTTTTTAGTGCTGATTACAGATATTTCATCAAAACTGTGGTTTGAAAGATTTTAAAATTTTTAAAATTGTTTTAAAAATGGTTTAATACTACACTCCTGCACGTGCAATAGTTTTTTCTTGGCTATTTTTTAGTGCTGATTACAGTAAATATAATTAATTGCGTTGATTGAAAGGTCTATTTAAATGATAAGACTACTGATAGATCATTCAACACAATGAGCCTTTTTATGGTGACCTTAGAAATATTAAGCATGCAATTTAAAATAAGACTGAGTAAATACTCTGAATATATTTTGAATTTTAAAAATAAATTAAAATTAAATAAATATAATATAAAACTTAATAAAAAAATTTCAAAATTTTTATATTCATAATAATTATATTTTTTATAACCCCTCCCCTTTAAAACAATCATTCAACTAACATTTTGGTAGTTAAAATTATTTTATTTAACATGAGGTTTTCAAATCTTTTACCTCAAAAATCGAATAGGTGGCTAAAAAGTTAGAACCATATTCCAAGGATATTTTTCCATGGAGATTTTTCTTGCGTGTTAAGTTAAGTAATTTATAAAAATGAACATTGAAAATACATGCAAAAGAATCTTACAATCACAGGTCAAAGTTCAATATATTTTTATTTTGTAATTAATTACCAAAAAAATTATTATTTGAAAAAACAGATATTTTCTAAAAATTTATTTTCAGTTTAAATTTAAAATTTTTTTAATTTTAAAACTTAAGAAAATAAATTTTTAAATTACATGACTATTGCCTTAAACGTTTTTCTTTTCACATGTCTAGTTTTGAGTGAGAAAACTGAAAATTCAAATGAAATTAAATTTTTTCTAGTATATTTGAATTTTAAATATGTAATTATTTTGGGTAATTTCTTTATGAAAATTGTTTAACTATTTGAAATATGTCTTTTGCAGTTTGTTTTGTAGTCTGTGGGGAACATATTACTTTAAAAAACAGCATTAATAGCATTTAAATTAACAAATATAGTTAATTTATTTTAGTTAGCTACTTTTGTGCTTAGAGAAGTCTCTTTCTTTATTTCAATCAATTTGCAATAACTATTAACTAATTTACACCTGCCTGACTGTCATAATGCTGAAGTTAACATACATATATGGTTAGATTTTTAGCCTTTTTTTCTTCTAGTAACCCATAATTTTAAAACTGGAAATTCTAAATTTAATGCACTCAATGGTAGATCATCGTTTTCATCATAAATAGGGAGTTTTTCGTTTCATTAAGTTCTTTAACTGAGAGGGCAAACATAAAGGTATTTTCTTCACCTGGAGCGTTGTTGACTCTACTACAAGGTTCCTTTTGGTTCATCAAAGTAGTCAAGAGTTCGGACTTGTAAAATTTCATGACTTGAGAGCGAGCGCGCTTCACCGGTGATTCGTTCTACTCTCCATGCCGCGCAAACGGACAACGACTCGGCATAGTGAAGAGCGATACGACCGTACTCGGTTCGTCGTACTTTTTAAGGATCTTAATTAGTATCTCTTTGAAATTTTAATATGTTGTGCGCCTTTGATAGACAATTAAAACGGCGTATTACATTAAGGTTTCGCTTCATAAGAAAGACCTCAAATTGCGTCCGAAGATTGTCCGTAATATCCTTAAAAAACCTTATAATATAAAATAAATCGATCAATAGTCAATGGTACATTGTAGTATATTACTAGAAGTACAACATACTAAAATTTTATTAAAATCGCGCAATAATTTATACACTTTTTAAGAGTTTGAAAAAAAAGTTCTGTTTACTCGAAAAAAACACAAGTCCGCAAATCGCTAATAAATCGATAATTATTTGTTAAAATTTTTTTTAAAATTTACTTACGAGTAAAGAGCACTTGTGGCAAGGTTTTTCCAGAATTACGGGCTTACATGTTGATTCTGATGTCGTCCAGGATTTTTTGAAATAGAATGGAGTTAACTGGTCCTTAACGGGAGCGACCCGATAATATTTCTCAGATTTGAGTTCTCGATTTGTTTACTTTTTAACTTGGACTCTAGTGCCTTATATCGTTGGAAAGCTTATTGAAAGCAGTTTCAGGATTTGGAAATTTTTAAGGGACCCTCTCCATATTGCGTTCATAATTTAGGGTCAAAGAATTTTCGTCTTACTTCAAATTTTTCCCAAAAGTAATGCCAGTCATTTAAGATTTTGATATGTTTTAGGATACGATCAGACAAAGAATTTTATGAATCGCATTAAGGATTCGGATAATAAGTTCTCGATTTATAAATTATTCAAGTTTTTACATGTTTCGATACTATACGGCCCCCTAATTATCCCAGGACCCTGAAATTATATTATGTTATATAGAATGACTATAGTTACAACATATTAAAATTTGAAATCGATAAATCGATGGGTCTGCAGGAAGTTCTCATTCAACTCCACATTCGGTGTTTTTAAAATTAAAAAAAATTCCAGTTCAAAAACCTACTTACCGATTTTGATAAAATTTTAATATGTGGTAGTCCTCAATGAGATACTTCAAACTCTGTATCGCACTAATCCGTGCATTGAAAATTTTCCGCCCTTTTTTACACTTTGAACGGTTTTTTTGTATACGACCCCCTAAAACCACAGCTACACTATTTTTGATGAAATATATGTAATCAGCACTCAAAATTAGCCCAGATAACAGTCTTGCACGTGCAGGAGTGAAGTATTAAACCCTTTTTAAATCATTTTTAAAAAATTTAAAATTTCAAAAATTTTCAAACCACAGTTTTGATGAAATATCTGTAATCAGCACTAAAAAATAGCCCAGAAAAAAGTCTTGCAAGTGCAGGAGTGTAGTATTAAACCCTTTTTAAATCATTTTTTAAAAATTTAAATTTTAAAAATTTCAAATCACAGTCACATTATTATTAATGAAAGAACTGTAATCAGCACTAAAAAATAGCCCAGAAAAAAGTCTTGCAAGTGCAGGAGTGTAGTATTAAAACCTTTTTAAATCATTTTTTTTAAAATTTAAATTTTAAAAATTTCAAATCACAGCCACATTATTATTAATGAAAGAACTGTGATCAGCACTAAAAAATAGCCCAGAAAAAAATCTTGCAAGTGCAGGAGTGTAGTATTAAACCATTTTTAAATAATTTTTTAAAAAATTTAAATTTTAAAAATTTCAAATCACAGCCACATTATTATTAATGAAAGAACTGTAATCAGCACTAAAAAATAGCCCAGAAAAAAATCTTGCAAGTGCAGGAGTGTAGTATTAAACCATTTTTAAATAATTTTTTAAAAAATTTAAATTTTAAAAATTTCAAATCACAGCCACATTATTATTAATGAAAGAACTGTAATCAGCACTAAAAAATAGCCCAGAAAAAAGTCTTGCAAGTCCAGGAGTGTAGTATTAAACCCTTTTTAAATCATTTTTAAAAAAATTTAAATTTAAAAAACCAGAGTCGCACTATTTTTAATGAAAGAACTGTGATCAGCATTAAAAATAGCCCCGAAAAAAGTATTGCATGAGTATTAAACCGTTTTTAAATTATATTTTAAATAAATTTTAAATTTCAAAAATTTAAAGATCGAGAGTCACACTTTTTTTAATGAAAAATCAGCATTAAAAATAGCCCAGAAAAAAGCATTGCATGAGTATTAAACCGTTTTTTAAATTATTTATTAAATATTAAATTTCAAAAACCAGAGTCACACTATTTTTAATGAAAGAACTGTAATCAGTATTAAAAAATAGCCCAGAACATTGTTAAAACATTAAAACAGTATTTATTTAAAATTATTATTAAAAATTTTAAAATTAAAAACACCAGTCACACTATTTTTAATGGAAGAAACTGTAATCAGCATTAAAAAATAGCCCAGAACATTGTAAAAACAACATTAAAACATTTAAAACTACGATTCTAGATTCATCTTGACGAGGCATGCATGCATGCAGCGTTTGCTTTGACAACTGAACGGATGATTCTAGAATCTCGATGATTCGATCCGATTCTTAATAATAAATTAAATCGATTCATTTAAACACACAAGTTCTCAAACAACAGGAAAGAGGATAGTCACGTGGTATTTTCTTAGCCAATCATGTAACACTGGTATTTTTGACCATCGGCTCTGAAGACGCTTGTCGTCCGTAGTTGTTTTGTTAGGTTACTTATTAGAATACGGATTCTGCTAATTCTTTTGACGCTTTTAAAGATATATTAAAAAATTACGAAATAAAAACATTTCCGAAATTTAATGTTTTTAAAAGGTCAAAAGGATTTTTGGATGAAAAACGAGAGTAGTTTCTCAGTATTAAAATTTTAGCCTATTAGAAAAGGATTGAGAAAGATTCACATTTACTTAAAAATTTCCAATTATGATTTAACTTCCTAAAATTTTTTTATGAACAACAAATTTTTATTTTATGTGGAGGTTAAAGGGTATTTTATCTATATTTGAAATAAAAATTTTTAATGATAAATTTGAAGACATAAGTTAAGACCCCTGAGCATAACTTTTCAACCATGAAATCACCTGTATTATACTGAATAAAGAGCAATAAGGGGCCATTCATTAATTACGTAAGGGTCCCGAGGGGGAGGGGGGGTTGGAAAAATCTCTACATACCCTTACTTGGGGGGTGGGGGGGGTCAAACCCATTCTTACGTAAGATTTTCCAAGTTAATGTAAACAAATTCCAATTAAATTACTATTGAATAACCCCAGAAAAACTTAAAAAAGCTCGTATATTATCGAAGCTTAAATTTAAAAAAATGAAGGTATATCAGATGTATCTTTTTTATTGGAGTAGCACTAAGTTAAGATAAAAAATAAAACTGTTGAATCCATCTTCCAGTTGTCAAAAGTCGAAACAAAACAAAAGCAAAAAGATAAAAAATTTTTTTTAATCATTTCGTACGCTAACATTTTATTATTTTGAAAACGAAATGGAATCTTACGTAAGAATAGGGGGGGAGGGGTTTGAAAAATCTTACGTACCCTTACATGGGGGTAGGGGGGTCAAAAATCGCCAAAATCATCCTTACGTAATTAATGAATGGCCCCTAAGCCCACAAAATATTTTTTTATTATATATATAATTACATTGTATAGATTTCTTATTGCAATCTTGAAAATTTATTTAATCAATCTCATGTAAATCTTACCCTGTTCCTATATTCATCACCTCCATATCTAGGTGAAATTTCTGCAGATATGAATATCCACTGGAAAGATAGACTCCCTAATTTTCATTTAGGGTCAAGAATTTACACTTATCAAGGGAAATATAAAAATCGTGGGAAAAAGCGGAAATACATGGAAACAAAGCAAGGGCAGGTAGAAATTAGACTGATGCTAGTTGCGCTATATATGTTTACTTGACATTTATTTTGATAATGATATATTAACAGTATACAACATTAACATAGATGACAAACTTCATGGTCCTCATGTCTGGGTCACCAATGAAATAGTCCCACAAAATAATAACATTTTATTAAAAAACACTAAACCTTTATTTCCTTATCTTAAACCAAACTAAATTTTTAAACAATTGCAAAAGATGATGATGATATAGTTACCAGCAGTTAAAAGGGCAGGCCGTGCTCTGTGTTGCAGTCGTATTTATTTGAATTTTGATGACGAACCTCATGGTTCGCCACACACATAACATTGTTTCATCGGGTTGCCACTGATGAGTCCCCTTTTAGATTGCTTTTATTGGCATTTAATACTATGAATATACATATTTCTGTATTAGCATCATACCAAAGTGTATTTAATGATTCTATCCAAACAGATAGGAGTTAAGTTTGTGAAATGGTCTTATAATTTTTTACAATGCGAAATATGGGAGAAAACAATCGTCATTGTTTACTTCCAAAAGTTATGTACTTAATCATACCTGGAACAGGCCTTAGCTAAAATTTCAGGACTATTTTAGGATTTAAATATCACATTATATGATAGATAGGTTCAATTCAATTCAATTCAATTCAATTCAAATTCTTTATTTGTTACGTACACAACATGAACATTTTACAGTTGGAACAAACACATACACGAAAAAAAAAAACAGGAAGACATATGAGTTGCCCAGGGGTCAGAAACCCATAAGGGCAACCTAAAGGAGTTGTATTTAAAAAAAAATAGATTGAACATACAAATATACAATACATACAGACATTACACATATAGATATTACACATAGAAAATGGATAATAGTGGCATCGCAAGGCAAGCTTCAGAATGACTAGATTGGAAATTAGAGAGCGTTTGTTCTTTTTTTTAAAAAAGTTCTTCAATATTTTCTATTGTAAAAATAAAAAGCTTTAGTAATTTTTTAAACTTAATAGGGGATTTTTCTGTTTTTATGTCATTGGGTAAAATATTGTAAAACTTAGGTGATAAATAAACATAATTTTTATGAAGAATTTCTTTTTTTGCTTTAGGTACAAAATATAAGTTTCTTGAACGTAAATTATAAGTTAAATTTCGTAGGTCAGATTCGTTTGCTTGCTTAGTGAAATAAACTATTGTTTTAAAGAAAAAAAGGTGACGAACTGGTAAAACGTTAAGTTTTTTGTAAAGATCAATTAAATGGAACTGATTGCTACTGCTTAGAAATTTAATGATTTTATTTTGAATTTTAATTACTGGATTTATATTTTGTAAGTAATCCCCACCCCAGGCCAGAATACCATAGCTTATTATTGAATTAACCCAAGAGTGGTAAAGTTGAAGCAAGAAGATCTTATTTATTATCTTTTTTATGAAGTAAAGTTTGTGTAAAATATAGCGTAGTTTATTTGTTAGGCAATTAACGTGGGATTTCCATTTTAGGTTTGAGTCTACGTTTAAACCAAGGTATTTTATTGAAGATACTTGTTCAAGAGGGGGGCAATTACAATTAAGACCTATACAGTCATTTACATGATAATAAAGACGAAGATGCTCAGGAGGCCCGTAGATACTGAAATTGATAAATTTTGTTTTATTTACGGAACTACTTTGATATACACCCCCAAATCGGAAATTTGGCGACTTTTTTTCTCGCCAAGCAAAATACCTGTTTTAAACGCCTTTTTTTCTCGCAAAGATGGATTCGTTTTTGGAATATAACAGAAAAACTAATCATAGTAAAACTTTGATATTTGAACCAAGAACAAAAATATTTTTAAAAAAAATATTGTAATTTAGTTTTTCCGAAAATTCTCATTAGTTTTGGAATTATTAAAGCTCAAAATTTCAATTTTTTCCAGTAATTCACTAGGCTACACATTACTACTACATATACACAAAAAACAAGAAACAGCAAACCTAAAAAGTCCGTAGGGAGTGCCAGATTTGGCGCGTAATTTTTGGGGGGTATATCAAAGTAGCACCTTAATTACATTTATTGCTAATTTATTAGATATAAACCAGTGTTTAATGGTCAGAAGATCCTTATTTATGTTATTTTGTAGTATACTATAGTTAGAACATGAGTATAGAATTACAGTATCATCTGCATAGGTTATGATTTTACCATTTAATTTTAGTTTACAGAAGTCATTTATATAGATTATAAAAAGCAAAGGTCCAAGGATTGAACCTTGTGGTACACCAGACCTTATGTTTAATAGACTACTTTTAGAATTTCCCAATTTTACGAACTGTTTTCGGTTTGCTAGGTAGGAAATGAACCAATCTAGTTCACCGCCTCGAACCCCGATTGAAGATAGTTTTTTAATTAAAATTTCATGATTCACACTGTCGAATGCTTTTGAGATGTCTAGGAAAATTGCAGCTGTTTTGTTGTTTTTATCTATACTGTTATATGTATATTTAGTAAATTCTATTAGCGCGTTTTCAGTACTGAGACCCGGCAAGAACCCAAATTGATTATCAGATATTATATTGAAAGTCTTTAAATAATCATAAAGTCTGGCGTGTACAATTTTTTCAAGAACTTTGGAGAAAATCGGCAAAATAGAGATTGGTCGGTAATTAGCAAAATCATTTGTGTCACCAGATTTATGGATAGGTACCACTAACGCTGTTTTTAGGGAAGCAGGGAAAGTACCACTTGAAAGGGATAGGTTTATGATTTTTGTGATGATAGAGATATGGTGGTTTGCAGCAATTTTAAGGGCTTGAGATGTTATGCTATCATAACCAGGGGATTTTCTGTCGTCCAATGATCTGATAATTTTTTCAGTTTCTAGATCATTTGTTTCGGCGAGAAAAAAAGAATTTGATTGACTTGTTAGATATTTTCCATGGTTACTATCATTAGTGTATACAGTATTTGATCCCATATTTATAAAAAATTGGTTGATATTCTCCACTAGTAAATCATTATTTTCAGATAAAGGTATTTTGTCTTTTGCATTAGAGTTTGTGATTTTATTCACAAATTCCCATTGCCTTTTTACATTTTTACACTTTAAGAATTCAGACAAGAAATAATTATGTTTTGCGTTTTTTATTTTTATTTTCAGCTCTTTTTGTAAAGATTTATAATTATGTTCGTGAATTATATCAAAGGGATATTTTTTATGTTTTTTATATAGTTTTTCTTTAGTTTTGATCAATTTTAAGATTTCCTCGTCTATCCAGTTTTTTTTTATTTTACGATTTGGTAGCTCAAAGCAGTGGGTAAAATTGATTATAACATTTTTTAAAACATCTGCAAATCCGTCATATAAATAATTCACATTCTCAGAATTTTGATTTAAAGGAAAGGTATAATTTAATAGAAAATTTTTAATCTTATCATATTTTACTCTTGAAATCTTTACCTTTGAAATCTCATCCATGCTAGGATTTACACTGCATGTATACTTTAATTTACAGGCGATCGGATTATGGTCCGTTAAGTTATTGTTGAAAATTACAGATTCAGCACTGATATCAGAACTCCGTAGTATCAAATGATCAATACAGGAATTAGAGAGAGATCGAGTAACACCATCAATAAGGAAAGTAAAGCCTTCTGAACTAAGAAGGTTTTTATACTCTTCTATAGGATTTGAACATGTTAATATATCTATGTTTAGATCGCCGATTAAGAGCACGTTTTTAGATTTTAGATTTTTTAGCTTACTCGATAATTCAAAATTAAAACTATCAATGCTGAAGCTTAAGGAACGATATAAACAAATAATAGTCAAATCAAGAAAATTATTATACAGCAATATTGACTCAGCAGTATTCATAGAAAACAAACAATCACTAAGAATATCTAAATGTTTTTTTACATAAACACCTATACCTCCAGATTTGTTAGAATCTCTACAATAGAAATACGAATCATAATTATTTAAATTATAGAGAGAGGTTTCATAATTAAAAATCCAAATCTCAGACAAAACAAGTATATCAATAAAATCAAAAGAGGAACTTAATAATGCTTGAAGTTCATCGAAGTTTGAGCGAATGCTTCTAATATTAAAGTGAACAATTTTTAAGTAGCAAGAATTATAAGTGTTTGGTTGGGAAAGGAAATTATTAAAATCGTTTAGGTTATCAACATAAATAAAGTTACATTCTTTATCAGCAAGAAAACCAAGAACAGATACTTCATTATCTGGATGCATTTAGATTTATAAGTTCGTCTGTACTTACGATACGGATAACCTTAGAGTTTTCGTTTTCCCTAATAAAAATCTTGCCATCTTTAACCCAAGCAAACTTAAAGTTGTTAGCCTCTTTAAATTTACGACAGTGGAAGAATAATTCTTTTAGCCTCGGAGTAAGATGTTCGTTGAAATAGATCGGATCGTTCTTATGTCTTACATTCACTTGCGATGCATTGATTCTTTTCGCCCTCGCAGCCTTTAAACACGTGTCTCGGTACTGTTTGTTAGTAAATTGAACTATGACTGGCTTTGGTTTGTCTTTTTTCGAAGTAGGGACTCTGTGGGCAATAGACACTTGATCCATCAGGTTAACCTCCAGGCAGGAGAAAACACTCGTTAAGACATCGTTAATGTTTTCACTTTCGGATTCCGGGAGATTAGTTATTTCTAGGTTTGCACGCCGAGAGTATTGTTGCAGATCGGCAATTTCGATTAGAGCCTGTTTTAGTTCGTCTTTGATTTGGCCGTTCTCTCTTTTTAATTCATCGTTTCGATCTTTCAAATCCTTAACCTCTGAAGACAAGACAGTAAACTTTGTTGATAGTTCCTTGATGAGACCGCTGCTGAACTCCAAGTTTTTTTCATATTCCAAAAATTTAGATTTGATGTAATCCTTCAGGCTTCTGTTTTCCTCCTTGATGTAAGCCATTAGATCCTGGTGCTTTGAAGAGTCGGAGGTAGCTGGTTTATCTCTGATCTCAGTGATGCTGGAACTTACACCCAAAACAGGGCCATGCTTGCAGGCGATGCACTTCCACAGATCTGAACTTTGTCCATTCTTCAATTTTCTAAAATTTTTGTCAGATATACCAACACATCTGTAGTGAAATTGTCTGCAGCACGGTCCAGAGCAGGAAATACTCTCATTTTCGTCCACAATTGGATCATTACATCCCAAACAGATGTTAGCCGACATGATGAAGTGCTTGGAACAAATGCAGAATTTTATGAAGTATAGCTCAATCTTTAAAGATAAGATTATATTCTGAAGCTCGCATGAAGTATTATAACATGGAATATAAGATTATTTACTTTAAAAAAAACAAATTTCAAATATAAATATCAGTTATTTAAGAGCGAGAGAAAAACGCCGCACCGTGCGATAGCCACACTGTTGCCAAAAAAATTTGTAATTCAGATTATGTTCTTAATCTACATTCAATCCAATAATTTTTTTAGAATCAAATTAATAGGTATGAAAAGCAGAGCACTGTAACTATGAATATTTAACTTAGGTTCAGTATCAATCTGTATGAATTATATTCCTTTCTAATTTCCTTTGGTTCGGCAAAAGGTGACCACTGTTTTCAAAACACGTACAATTTGACCCAAACTACCAAGAAATTGGATTGTCCAGCATCGATAACAAATCCAGGTGCAAATAAAAGTCAGAAGCAGTATGGAAAGCTCAAAACCTTTGCTAAAAAGGGATTAGCAGGGAGAGTAGGAATGAAAGTCAATGCAATGAAAAAGGCAAGAAAAGTAATTGTAACTAGTTAAAAATGAAAATTTAAGAAATTGAACAAATTGACGTTGCATTTATAAAATTAAAATAAATCTGTTTTGAAACATTCTAACTATGCTTTTTCTAAATAAATACAGTAGAACTTACATAGTGCCACCCCTTCCGAGACCAAAAAATAGTTGTTTTAACTAATATTCCTAATTGTCAGTGTTATAAAACAATTGGTACTTTATTACTAATTGTCATGATGCAGGCCACACTTTATCAAGGGGATGTGTTGTTATATAGGTTCTACTTTATAACAAAATCACACGTAAATAAACACAAATCTGGTAAAATGATGTAAATTATATGGTAATGAAAGATTTAATTATCTTAAAGAAATAATTTTTAAAGGTAAGGTTTCCATAAAGATGATAAAACATTTGTTGTTATGAGTACTTAAGTATAATTTTTAATAAATTAAAGGTAATACTTTAAAGAAAAGTTTTTTACCTGTAAATGTTTTTAGGGATACTTTTATTCGATCATACAGTTTCAATGATCAATGTATGATCATTTAAAATTCCTTCCCCAATGATAATTTTTCTAAATACGATTACACTTAGAACTCCCTTCTTTGGCTAAAAGATTAATATTATATTACACGTTCTAAAACTTGCCCCACAGTTTAGCAAGTTGTCCAATTTCTATCAAATTTATGGTGTAAGTAGTACGGATACTGCTGTTAATTATGCAATAAATTTTTTCATTTTATTATGTTTTGTTTCGTTAAACGTGCCTGGCAAAATGCCCCTTCGTAACGCTCTCATTCTACATTAGGTCCTAGCTCTTTAACGGGGTATCTGCGTCTCCCCATTCCTATTGGAAATAAGCTTGCCTAGGTTTCCTCCCCACCAAATATTGATGATGAATTCAGAATTACCCTGTATATGTACTATTAAATGTTTCTTTAAAAAAATTAAGGTTAAAAAAACACCTGTAGTACTTATAAAACATACTTCAAAAGTACAATAATTATGTTATTCATGCAAATCGCAGTTATGCTGTCCCCCTTACTATATAATTGCCTATTTTATCAAAGTATTAGTGTTCTACTGTTATGCATAAACTATTGATATCAGGACTCAAACTCATTTAAAACATACTTACATAAATACTAAAAAGCTTATATATTACAAGATTTTCCTATGTTACTCATGGAAATGCATATGATAAATATTTGTGTTATAACATACCAGAAGTGTTGATCACATAGTTATGTAGATAAAGGAAGACATCGGCCAACTGATGGGATTTATTACGTTGAACAATAAAGCCTAAGAAGTGTCACTGAGAAATGTGAAGTTAAAACCACCAGCATTACCTCAGTGACATTTTTTGGGCCAGAAGACGTTCTTCATAGATACCTAAAACAAATTAAATACTCAATAGACTTATAACTTTCGTTACTCGAAAAAAGGAAGTTACCAATTTGCGGTTAGGTTTAATCATTCAACAGTAGCACAAGAACATCGGAAAAACTAATAAATAGGCCAAGTGAAAATATTATACTTCCAAAAGATTACCAGAAGTACAAAAAAGCTTATAAAATTCTGACTAAAGACGCCATCTTCGTAAATGTCAACAAAAATAAAGCGAAACAGAATGTTTACATTGGTTTACATGGTAGGGGCGCCACGATGTGCTGTTTCCGGTCCGTGACGTCAGACAAACTTTGCTGGATCCGATATTCCCTCGACCTTCCATTGGTTTCATCACTAAGCACCGAGACTGCTACGTAACCACGAGACCTACAGCGCATGCGCCATGGGCCGTCCAAATATACACTTCCTTCGGGTTTTTCTGTGTGAAAAACTAGTTGTCCGTAAATTCACTTTAACCGAAAAAAAGTGCGAACCGCATCGAACTCAAAATAAAATTTCTCGGTTCGATTTGGCATCTGTGTGTTTGTTGTGATGTTGGGATGCACGTTTGTAAATAGTTTGAAATGTGAGGAATCCTTGCAATGAGATAGTGAACTATTATTTGCCCTTCATTATCTTCTATACCTGAAAGAAAGAACATATTTTTAAAGGCGCAAGGACGAGCCAGACTACTGTCCTGTACTGATTTTTAGGCGTACGTTTCACCCATTACCCACCACGTGCTTTTCACTTTGCCCACCACTATCCACTAATTCTGAAGGATACAACATCCACCATGCCTGCATCTAACGTAAGTGAAAAATTGCAAGAAAAAAATAGAACATCTCTAGAAGCTGTGCATAAAACTCAGAAGGAAGTTATATACTATTTACAAAAGCAACTTTTAGAAAAAGACCAGATGATAAAAATTCTTGAAGAACGACTCCGTTGTGTTTCGAACAACAGACAGAAAGAAGTAACAATAAAACATTTAGAGTTGCAGATTCAAAGACTTATAAAAGAAAATAAAGAGCTGGATCTCCAAATAATATGCAAAAGGTGTGAAAACAAGTTGCTGTGTGTTGGAGATAGAAAAGCTGTAAGTAAACCTTTAGTTAAAAAAAATGCTAAAGATCTCGCTGTCAAATCATCTACTAATCTTCAAATTGATGATAATATGCTACAAAGAATAATTGAACACAAAGATAAACGAATTGAGCATTTATCAAAAGAAATTCAAAAACTCACGCAAACAGAGATAAAACTCACAGAGAAAATCCATCGGTTAACTAAGCTTATACCTATGTCTCAAATACCTTCAGAAATGGTGACTGAGCGTTTACTTAGTGATATAAAATCCTCGGAAACTCAAATACAACTCCCTAAAGGTATAGGTGAAGTTCATGCCTCAAATCCCAAGTTGTTAAGTTTTAAAGAAATCGGTATTCACAATGCAAGCTGTGCTGAAAAAGAGAGACTGCAGGGCATGCTGAAAAGCTCCCGGGATCTGAACTCTCAGTATAAGGAGGAGAACGCCTCTTTGAAAGCGGATCTCAAGACGTTGAACGAGCGTTTGGCGCAGGAGCAGAAAAGACTGGAGGAGGAAGAGAGGAGGGGAAGAAAATGTTCTGAAGAGTTTCGTAGACTGGATGGGGATTTCAGAAACGAGGTTCAGCTTCTTAAAGCTCAACTGAAAGACAAGCAGGGGCAGTTGGACTCCACTAAAATTCACCAGCAGCTTAAGTCCCTGGAAAGAAAGCTGGATGTGGCAGAAAAGAACATTAAGGGTTACGAAGAATTGATTAAAGAGCTCCAAAAGGTTATCAGGAACCAAGAAGAAAACTCCAAGCTTGATTCAGACTTGCACTTGGCCAAACTCAGTAAGGTGGTTTCAGATGCAAACGCCAATCATTATGTTAGTTTGAAGACCAAGTTGGAACAAACTGAGCATCGACTGATGACTGTCACGAGCAACAACCAAAATCTGCAAAACAAATTGGCTCTCCTCGAAGAAAAAAATGCCAACCTGCAGACAGATCTGAACACTTGCAACAATACCTTGTCTCGTTGCTATTCTGAAGAAACCTCTCTTCGGGCCAAACTAGAAACAGCAGAAGGTACAATTAGAGTGTTGGAGAACAACTTGGTTCAGCTGCAGACTTCTGTCCAGCAGCTCAAAGAGGAAAACTCTCAACTGAAAATCCGCTCGTCCAAGAACGAGAAAAACCTGATCCTGTGCCAAGACGTCTCGTTTTTCAGAAACGAGGCATTCCTGAAAGACGAAGAAATAAAACGCCTTAAGGAGTCTCTGGAGACGTTTGAGCGCAAGGTGTTTGAGTTCAACCACTACCGGAAAGCCTTGCGTCAGAAAATAAGTATGCTCTGCAATGCCCTGACTGGAAATGGGAAGGAAAATTCCAGCCCAAATTGGCAAGCCATCTACAATGCTGTCATCCTGAGATCGGCCCAAGCCATCCTGAGGCTGGACGATGACTGTCCTCCTCGGACTGACGAAAACAATAATGACGCTCTCGAAGAGATGAAGCTTCAGGTTCCGGTGTATCAGGATCCGGAAGAGGCCGAGATACTCGAGATGCTAAAGCTTCTTGATTAGAAATTTGCTTTGGTAGCCAGTGGCTCCTGGGACCCTAAATTTTGGTTACCAACTCTACACTTATGGGAGCCAAAATAAAATAGCAACTTTTGAGAATTACGATTAAACCACATTCACGTGTTAGGTTGATTGGAAGAATTGTACTTAATTACAGGGTTGCTTGATTTAAATCATGATTTAAATCAAAAATGTTAAACTGACAAAATTTAAATAAAAAATTAGCTGTATGCTTTAAAATATTTTGCAAGGTCATTTGCATTACAATTTTTTTTTTAAATTCTGCTGGATATGTAACTGGGAGATAGGTTTAGGTTACTCTACATAAAATTGCCTGCAATTTCAATAACAAAATGTACTACCAATAACAAAAATTTTTATGACAAAAAGGGGTAAGTAGCAGGGTTTGGAATCAATAATTGTATAAACTAAACAAGAATTAAAATTTTATTTATCTGGTACATCAACTTTTTAAAATTAAAGCATGTAAATTATTTTTATCAAAAAAGCTTCCTTTTATAGTTTTAGTCATGTTTTCCAAACAATTGTTTTCTTTTACATAACTACAGATAATAGAGCTCTATTCTCTGGGGGGTACATGACTGTCAATAAGTTGCTTATTTGATTACATTTTTATGAATTATTATTTTATAAAAATAAATACATAATACTTTTAGTAAAATTAATTTAAATGAATTATTATAATTAAAAGATTAATTAAAATTTTTACACAAAAAACGAAGCATAGATATTTTTAGAAATCATCGTTACAATTCCTTTTATAGCTAATATTGATTTCACAATTGGGCAAAAATAGTTATAGAAAGAACGATAAAAGTTTTAGTAACCGATAGTTTGTTCATTCACCATTTTAAGATAGATTTGGGGATCTCACCATGAAATGGCAGCTGACTGCTTCCCTTAATTAATTCAATTTAATTAATGCATAAGTAGATTAAAATTGGGATAATAAGTAATGCTAAACTAATATACAAGGTTGTTGAAGTTACTTTTTTGAAATAGTATTTGAGTACAAATACAAGTATTTCAGAAAAAGTAACTAAGTACAAATACCCAAAAAAAAGTAACTAAATCTAATATAATAAAATCAAGTGTGGGTATATGGGTATGTATGTATGTTTGTCTTTTATACAAATCCACAGTTTACTTCCGATCTGCACCAAACTTGGTATACCTACGTAAAAAAACTCAGAAAAAAACATAGGCTATGTTTCGAAAACTTTTAATGACCCCTTGACCCTCTTTCGACCCTTTTTATGGTCATTTTGCTGAAATAGCTTTATTTCTTCTCAAAAAGAGATCTGCTTACTTCATTGTTACAAAGAAAACTTAATGCTTAACAACAAGTTTTTAATAGAAACACTAGGTGCTAGTCTATTTAAAAATTATATTAATAATTTATAAATATATTTCAACAAATTTTAAAATTGGTAAGTATAATACAAAATATTTTTATTTTAGAGTTTAATTTACAAATAAAAATTTTCATGGATTAGAATTGTTGTTAAAATAGTCTCCATGGAAACGAGAAGGCAAAATCAAATAATGATCATATTGTTAGCTTTTAAGAAAGTTGGTTAACAGACTCAAAAACTAGAGTTAATATTCAAAACCCTTTTAAGTGGAAATATTGGATTTTTTCTTGAATTGTAGGAATATGTTTTATTTATTAAATTTTACCAAAGATATAATAAAATCATGAAAATATTCTTGATTAAGGGTTTCAATTGAGGGTCATTCCATGTGAAATCAACCAATTAAAATGCAATTTTTGCAGGTGATGTCTCAGATTTTCTTGAAATTTACAATATGTGTTGTACACACTTAGTGTTGTAAAACTGTGAAGTTTCAGATTTTTCTGATGATTTTTTCAAGAGATATGGCCCTTCAAAACTTCAAAATTTTCAGTTTTCTGGAATTTTAGGTAATTTTCAAATAGCTGTATCTCATCAGCTATTCATGCTAAAGACATGAAATTTGTTTTTAATTATTCAGTATTGTATGATGTTTCATAATATATTAACCCTAACAAAGATATATATTTTTAAAATTTAAATTTTTTTAAATTTTTCAAAAAAATTTAAATATTTAAAAATAGGTATAATTGATTTTCTTTTTAAAAATATATTATTTCAAACACACTTTCAGCAACATATGGGCCAAATTTCAAGATGGTATCTTCATGGGTTCAGAGAAAAAAAAATGTTTTCTACCATAATGTGCTCTTATATTTGGGAAAAAACACATATTTTCAGCTAGTAAAGAGCATTTTACCCACAAATACTACCAATTTATTTAGGAATATTGATATTTATGCATTATTTACACTTACTTTCATTTTGAAATATTTAAATTTTAAAATTTTAATTTTTTTAAAACTTAAATTTTTTTTAAATTTAAATTTTGAAAAATGAAATTTATTTCCAATTAAAATTAGACAATTTATAAGAAAATGTTCAACATAATACTATTACTTTATCTAGTATCAAAGGATTGTAAGAAGTTCTAAAATTTTAAAAAGTAGAAGATTAAGATGGAAGAGCTCTAAATAAAATTCATTGTCAGAAATGAAACCGTAAAAAGCAATCATACAATAATTTTGTCTGAGAAATCTTATTTAGTAATGTATAGGTATAAAATTGCAAATTAAACATACCCAAGTGATGTGTATCGGAAAAGGAGAACAGTCTTGTTAGTATTTATTCTTTATTCAAAGGTATAAAAGCATGGTATTGTTGTGTTCCAACAATTGTTATGGCTAATCTTGTTTTTAATGACTTTTCTTCTTCAAACAGTCTGATATGAAAACAAAACTTTTATGAGTTTTTAGTAAATCCCCTGTGGCAAAATCAGTTTCTTTAAAATAAACAAATTGAACTGTTGCCATAGCATTGTTCCAGTGGAAGCTTTGTGTAAAACCATCTTGTAAAACAAATGAATAATTCTCAGCTAAGTCTAAAATTATAACAGCTTCTGTTTCCTCCAATCCTAATTTCTTTTCAATGGTCAGTAAAAAATTTACCATCCATCTCCTTTTTTATGTCAGCAATATCGAGTATACTGAAGAAGGAAAGTCGTTAAAAACAAGATTCGAAAAAGCCATAACAGTTGTTTGAACACAACAATACCATGATTTTATACCTTTGAATACAGAAAAAATACTAACAAGACTGTTCTCCTTTTCTGATACACATCACATGCATGTGATTAAAGCAAGTTCTTGTGAGGAAGATGTTCCATTTAAAGAGATTGTTGGGTATGTTGCCTGTGAGAATGAATGGTGGATGGGATGTGTTATGTCAAAAGACCAGTCAGAAGAAGTTGAAATTTCTTTTTTACATCCCTGTGGACCAACACCATCATTTTCTTATCCAAGAAAACCAAATATTTTGACTGTGCCTAAAATCTTTACATTGTGTAATTTACATCCAACAACTGCAAGGGGAAGAATATATCAAGTTCCTGAGATTTTGCAAAAGTCTGTTGTAAAATTTTTCTAAAATCTGAACTTGTGTAATTCATAATTAGAATTCAAGAACTTAATTATGTAGTAATAGGTGTACATAATTTGTAATTTTATACCTATACATTATTAAATAAGATTTTTCAGACAAAATTATTGTATGATTGCTTTTTATGGTTTCATTTCGGACAATGAATTTTATTTAGAGCTCTTCCATCTTAATCTTCTACTTTTTAAAATTTTAGAACTTCTTACAATCCTTTGCTACTAGATAAAGTAATTGTATTATGTTGAACATTTTCTTATAAATTAACTAATTTTAATTAGAAATAAATTTCATTTTTCAAATTTTAAATTTAAAAAAAATTTAAGTTTTAAAAAAATTAAAATTTTAAAATTTAAATATTTCAAAATGAAAGTAAGTGTAAATTATGCATAAATATCAATATTCCTAAATAAATTGGTAGTATTTGTAGGTAAAATGCTCTTTACTAGCTGAAAATATGTGATTTTTCCCAAATATAAGAGCACATTATGGTAGAAAATTTTTTTTTCTCTGAACCCATAAAGATACCATCTTGAAATTTGGCCCATATGTTGCTGAAAGTGTGTTTGAAATAATATATTTTTAAAAAGAAAATCAATTATACCTATTTTTAAATATTTAAATTTTTTTGAAAAATTTAAAAAATTTTAAATTTTAAAAATATATATCTTTGTTAGGGTTAATATATTATGAAACATCATACAATACCGAATAATTTAAAACACATTTCATGTCTTTAGCATGAATAGCTGAAGAGATACAGCTATTTGAAAATTACCTAAAATTCCAGAAAACTGAAAATTTTGAAGTTTTGAAAGGCCATATCTCTTGAAAAAATCATCAGAAAAATCTGAAACTTCACAGTTTTACAACACTAAGTGTGTACAACACATATTGTAAATTTCAAGAAAATCTGAAGACATGAGGTTTTGACCATTGGTTGATTTCACATGGAATGACCCTTGAGCCTTTTAAGTGATTTTTGGAAGAATATTTTTCTAATATTTTGTTGCTTTTTATGGAATCATGTGGTAAATGCAGAAATCGTTCAGAATTTAAAATGCTTGATTCGACACCTTTCACTCATCAAAATATAGGCGCGGATCCAGCACGGCTTCAAGGGGGGCACTTTTCCAGACAAGATCCCCTTTGGTACCATTGGGGGTATGGGGGTCCTCCCCTAGGAAAAATTTGAAATTTGACGTGTAAAAGTAGGGTTTAAACCAGGGGTTCCCAAACTTTTTTGGCCCGTGGACCCCCTGACGACATTTTCCGTACCCCGTGGACCCCCTGTGTAAGGGACCGTTCAAAAAGTAGCTAAAAATATTAGGTTTTTTATATAAATTTCTAAACCACGCATATGAATTTTGTAATAATTTTCAAGTGTTTTTTCGTGCATTGATAAGCATTTGATTTCACACTTTTACATTATAAAAAAAACATTTTTTTTTAAATTATGCCTTCACGCGATATTTTTAAGAAAATTATAACAATCAAACATTTAAAAAGTTTGAAATAAAACAAATATAAACTTTTAATATCACTACATTTCAAAACACAAAAACTTTTAATTTTAACGATAATTTTTGGTCGCAAACTTGTCAAAGTTAATGGTTTATGAGTGAGTTATTCATTCACCCAATCATAAAATTTCAGAAATAATCACAATTAATAAATGGCATGTTAACAAACAATATTTAATTCAACTATGAATAGAAGACAAATTATATATTACGGAAATTGAGTTTTAATTTATGAAATTGAATTATGTGCGGCTGCACGGTGGCTCTTCACCGCGATAAGAGAGAAAGGATTCCATCGCTCTGCTACCGTTGCGAGGACTCGGTGATAACCAACTTTTCATATTATACTAAAATTTGATTGTAAAACAGACAAAATTTTTGACTTATCAGTTTTCCATTTTAATGAAATTTTTCCCGTGAACCTCTGAAAGTCGCTGTGGACCCCCTAGAAGTTTCTGTGGACCCCCAATTTTATTTTCATGCCCGTGGACCCCCTGGAAGTCGCTGTGGACCACTGGGGGTCCATATGGACCACTTTGGGAACCGCTGGTTTAAACTCATTTTTAGAAACATTTTGAGTATAAGGGGCACTTTTTAACACTATTACCTTTACTTTTTCACCCAAAATATCAAAACATTGGGAATTTCCTAGAAATTATCACTGAAGATCCCTTGGTGGTACTAATGGGAGACATGGGGGTCCTCCCCCAGAAAAAAATTGGAAATTAGACCGGTAAAAGTAGGGTTTTACTCATTTTGACAACCTTTTTGGTTTCCAAGAGGGGCGCTGTCCAGAGTGCTACCCTCTGAATCCGCCCCTGGAAGGTAGAAAATGAATTAAAAATTTTAAAGAAAAAAAATCTCCATCTCCACCCGTGCAAGGCTGGGCATATCAGCTAGTAGAGTATATGAAAAGTATTTAAGACTATCTTCAGTTACTTAACCCGCAAATTTTAAATTCAAAAAATTAAAATTATTTAAAAACTAAAATTTCATCGAATAAATAAAAAAACAAAAATAAATTAAATTTTAAATTAAAAATTTTAATCCTTTAAAAATTAATTTTAATTATTTTTTAAAAAATTGAAATATAATTTTAAGAATAAAATAAAATTTTAATATTTGAATTAAAACTTATGGGAGAGAACGATGTCTTCTCAACTGGAAGAAGGTGGAAGCAACCGATACTCCAAATTTTTGAATTTTCGACTACATAATAAGTTAATTTAAACCATAATATTAAAATAAAAAGAAATTTAATTATAAGTTGTTAAAGTTTTTTTAAAAAGAAGTTACATTTAACTCAAAATTTAAGGTTATTTTTACTTTACTTTAAAAACTTAAAAGTTTGAAAAGACTTAAGATAATGGTCTCTCCTTTCATTATTATCCAATTTTTAATAAAATTATTTTCATTAGCTTGTGAAAAAGTATTTCATTTTATTTCCTCACTCTTTCTTTGGAAATTTAATTTACTATTGTCAAAATATTTTCATAAATAAGTGCATTTAAATAAATTAATTAACTACTTAATGACTTAGTCACCAATAATTGGTGATTAATAAAAACACAATTTGACATAAAAAACCACAATTGAGGAAGAACGACCTCGACAAATGCCTCAAAAGTTTTTGACAGAAGTTTTTAAAAAGTCGATTTTTAAGCAAAAAAATTTTAAAAATTAAATATTTTTTCTTGTCCCGTTTTTGTCAATTTTAGTTTGTCATTATTTAGGTCATTTCTTAGCAAAACACAGGTGAATTACTTCTTTTGCAGTTATTTTGAGTTTTGAGCGATGTTTTAATTTCTTCGATTATCAATTTTTTGAAATTAATCTTTTAATTTATATTTTCCCCTTTTTTCAATTTAAATGGAATATTCATATTTAAAAGAAACTTATTTCAGACATTTTTAAAAAATTAAAAAAGTTAAATTTAAGTCTGTAACTCTTTTATTACTTTTAGTTTTTGTTAAAAAAAAGTGAGGAAGAAAGAATGTTATAATAAACTTTTAAGTGAATTTTTTTATAGAATCTTGTAAGAATACATAAAGGCTTAAATGAAAAGCTTTTGAAAGGATTGAATGAAAGGCTTTTAACCCTTTTGGGCAAAAGTGGGAGAAGTTAAGCTGAATGCCTACAAATATCAAAACATAAAAATCAATTGTAATTATCTAGATCAGCGTTTCTCAAACTGTGGGTCGCGACCCACTGGTGGGTCGCCAGTCAGTTTTTGGTGGGTCGCGAGAAGATTTTTAATTTTTCTGAATATGAAGTATCTTTTTAAAATTTTTACAAACGGCGCAAGTTCAGAGGTGCGGATGATTGGCGATTTTTGGCTATTTGGCGCCATATTTAGAAGCCAAATGACTCTTTTAACATTAGTTAGGGTTACCATATTAGTCATGTTTACTGCTAAAAACTTGGCGCATCCGCACCTCTGAACTTGCGCCTTACAAACTTGTTATTGACTTTTAAAATATAAAACTATTATTTAAACTTTAATAATTTGAATAACTTTGAACTAATTTGAATTTTCAAATTACCATATAGTAAAAAAATAAAAATTTGAGGAAAACTACACTACTTGGTGTCGAACGGAAAAGGCAATTAATGTAAATACGTCCTATGTGTGGCACTTTAATGTGCCGATAATGCAAATATAGTCCGAGCAAAAAGGCTGAAAAAAATATTCCATGTTTCTCCCCATCCACACCGGGGGGGAGCAATGCAAATTTTAAGAATTTTCTTAGGAAATGATGCAACTGCAATTTATCTCATATTACTAAAAAACAAGTTAAAACCATGTTTTTAAGGGTCAAATTTTAAAATTTTCTCTGGGGGAGGACCCCCAGACCCCCCTTTTTGTTGTGGAGATCATTTTTAGCCCACAATTAAACTATTTCATACGCTTAAATTCAAAATATTTTAATTTTCAAAAAAAGTTAATTTCTCTTCTAAAACGTGTATGTAATAATTTATTGTTGTAACTGAATAGTTGGGAAACGCCCCCACGTCAGAGAAGTTAAAATTCTGTGGGGGGCATGAGATAATTATCTCAGTTATGTTAATTGTGACTAACTGAAGTCGGTGGGTCGCGTTAGATTTTGTTTCTCAAAAGTGGGTCGCGATGTTAAAAAGTTTGAGAACCCCTGATCTAGATAAAAATATAAAGAAAACATAAATCCCCTCACTTCTTTTTTAAAAAAAATTATGAAAAACCCTACCTCTTTTTGGGACATTATACTTCTAACAAACAATGTTAATCCAGGAACGGAATGGGACGATTCGGCGCGAGACAAAGAAAATATTTGTCTAGTTTTTTAGAATAATTTTGAAAAGTTTCTATTCAATTTCATTTCATTTTTCAAGCCGAATCTTCCTCGCACCGAAACGCCTAGTGCCGAGCGAATGGTTAAAAATGTCCCCCTTCCTTTGGATATTTCAGTTTGTCCATAAAAAAGCGTTTTCTTGGAAAAATTTGTCTCTTAATACAGGGGTAGAAGTCGTCCTATATTTCCTATAAATCCTATATTTTCAAAAGACATGGAAAAAGCATCCTATAAATCCTATATATCCTATATTTCAAAAAATAATCCTATATTCCACCAAACGACCCTGTACTTTCAAGTTCAAGTATTCAAAATTTAAATTTGATGTCTTGAATATCCTTGAAAAATATTTTTGATACTTTCTAACTGCCTAAAATTTTAAATTTTAGATGGCTTTATAATTATTACAGGATCTTTACTGATCATTCAGAAGTCCTAAAATCGTATCACTGTCTGGATTTCTTCTGAAAGTTAATGAGTTTTCATTCTTTGAGCTTATAAAGCTTATAATAGCTATGAGATTATATAACTTTGAGCTATGAGCTTATAAAGTTGGTTTTCAGATTCGATGAGGGCAGAAAAAACAACTATTCTCTCACGACCGCAATTTTCTAGTCTCATGTCTATATCCTTGACTTTAATACTTGGCTTTGGAAGAAGTGTTTACATGTGTCCCAAATATGGACAGTTTTAGCGGCATATTAAAAGATCTACCACTTAAATTGCTTGCTATTATGTAAGAAAGCAAAGTAGTTTGATATTATATTCAAGGGTTTTTTTATCAGGAAAACAACCTTAAAACAACTTTTCTGAGTATTTTTTTAAATTTTAAAATTTATTGGAATTTGTTTATTTAAACCAAAAAAGCATTTTTAATAGTTTCCATTCATGCATTTTTACTTTTTGCGTTATATATTAATTTAACTATGGTTTTACTAAAATTATTTTTAAAATTAAATACCTTAATTTTGTTTTCAAAGTTCATTTGTTTGAAAAATCATGAAAGTATTTAGTTACAATATAGTTTGACTCTTATTCCAGACAATTTTTGGAGCCAATATAAGTAAATTTGTGGTTGTAAGCCTAAATACCAAACACTTAAAACTGATACAAAAGTGTCATTAGTCCTGTTACTAAACTATGAAAAAATTATTTTGTCCTATATATTTTTTTGAAAAATCCTATATATTTTTATTTGGTCACTTCTACCCCTGTTAATATATAGTTTATGCTATTTCACTCCTCATAAATGAATTTCACGCCTCCTAAAAAGTCAAGGAGTATTTTCACTCCTCAAAAAATATCCTAAGAATAACACTTAAATTAAAACCTTGCTTTTAAAAATTTATAACTTAGTTTTATTTAATTTATAAAAGAAATTATTAAATTATAATGTGTATTTATCAACATAAAGACAAGGGATGATCAAATAAGGAAAATATAAAGGTGTAGTGCAGTGGTGCCCAACCTACGGCCCGCGGGCCAAATGTGGCCCGCGAGGCTGATCCATGTGGCCCGCGGACTCGTTAAATCTTAAAAACAAAAGCCACTTTCAGATATCTTCCAAGAAAACCACGAAATCATGCGAGACATTATGGCACTTCTATCTAAAAAAATATGATAAAAAAGGAATTCTTCAACATCTTCCAGTAAAATTTTTTTTCTTTACTTCTCTGTTTTGGTATTTTCTAGATACGGGGAATTTGCCATTGGATAAATATTTTTCAGTATCAGTTATCCATTTGAATTCAGTTTATAAGGATCTTTTTAGAACCAAACTTCGAAAAGTTGTCCGATCGTAAAAAGTTGAAGATTCACTCGGATTGCCGAAACTTTCAAGAAAAGTAGACAAATTCATATTTCTTCATTCAGTGAGAAAATAAACCATTGTGTCTTATATGTAAGGAGACTGAACAAACTGTGTGTTTGGGAACAAACATTATCTGTTCTGAAAAGAACAAAAACTAGTGCTCGATCTCGACTTATAGATAATCATCTTAATTCAGTTTTAAGGATAAGTGTTACAAATTTGGAGCAGAATTTACAAGAACAGTATCCTCCAAACAGATGCAAACTTATTGAAAACGGGTAATTTTCTTTATGTTTAGAAAAATCCTTAAAAGTGTTTTTTATGTGGCCCGCGAGATAAATTTTCATAAGCAAATTGGCCCTCGTGAAAAAAAAAAAAAAATAAGTAAAAAAAAGATTTTTTAAAAAACGCTTTTATTGAAGTGTTCTAAAAGGTCAAAAATAATTTATTCGGTTTGACAAATAATTTATTGGGAAATAGAAAATAACTTTTTGGTAAGTAAAAAATAACTGATTTTCTAATCACTAAAAATAAAAGCGTGGGCGCTAGTAATTTATATATATTTATTTAGTTAAAACTTTTTTATTTATTTTTTTAAATTTGTACAAATTCACCTGACGGTATGGACCCGTATAGGTAAATTCAAGTACAGTAACACTAACATCTATGCCGAACGAGGAATCGAACCCCAGACATACGGCTTTGCAGTCAGATGCTCTAACCACTAGGCCATTACATCGGTATTTATGTGTAATTTTACATAAAAAATACCTAATAGAGAATTTAAAGTGAATCCATCCCACCCAAACCTCACAAATGAGAAATTTGTAAATTTTACCCCATGGAACATAGAATAAAGAATTTGGAATAAATAGTGAATGAAGAATTACTAGCGCCCACGCTTTTATTTTTAGTGATTAGAAAATCAGTTATTTTTTACTTACCAAAAAGTTATTTTCTATTTCCCAATAAATTATTTGTCAAACCGAATAAATTATTTTTGACCTTTTAGAACACTTCAATAAAAGCGTTTTTTAAAAAAATCTTTTTTTTACTTATTTTATTTTTTACTTTTTAGTCATCGTATTTTTTAAACAAAAACTAAAAAAAATATTTATTTCAACCATATTTAATCTTATGTTCAATCTTATAATTTTAGTTTTCTACTATATGATGGGTTCGCGAGCAACAGTTCAGCGCTGGCGACGACGAAAAAAATGGTCCCGCGACTCATTCTGAGCCTATTTCCCAATTTTGTGGGAGGGGTGACACACGAGAAACAACAAAGTTAATTAAAATATATTTAATATTGCTAGGGGTATCCTTATAATTACAGAGCGGAGCGATTAAGCGCGCATCCGCTCTTTCACCGATGAAATCCATCCATATCAAAAATATTCACAAGAAAAAGAAAATGCATTCGATAAAATAATAACCAATCGTAAGCCCAGACAAAAATAAAACTCAGAATTAGTGTATCAAGGAGCAAACAGTATTATCCACTCTTTTCAGTAGTCCATAAATTATAAAAGTTCTCTCGCTTCCTCGGGATGGGATAAATTTTCGGCGATTTCTCGCTTTTCTGGCGATTGATTTCTTTCTCGCAGTTATTATCTTAAATCGCTATTTATCTTAATTGGAAGGTAGGAAATCACATTTTGAAGATTAAATATTGTAGTTATATACCTAGTATATTATCTTACAGGTTTTGGGAGCCATTGGCTTCACGGAAGTGTCTCAAATATGAATTAAAAGGATAACTAAAAACACTCGTTAATTACCTAAATTACGGAGGTTTTGACTAGTTGATGATTGAATATTGCATTGTCATCGAGTTTCCACCACGGTGCAAAGTTTCAGAACTTTATATCGTTTGGAAGTGCCTGAAATATTATGTACAAGAATCCAGAAAGAAAAAAAGTGATTAATAGTCTATAATTATCGTAATTACTGGGGAATTCTCGTTTTGACTTTTGAATATGATGAAGTTATGTCTTATAAACAGTTGTGCACGGTTTAGGGAGAATAGCCCCTTGGGAAAGGTCTCAAATTCTGTTTTTTCTGTTAATTAAAAATACTCGTTAATTAACTTAATCCTTTGGTTGTTTGACTAGATAATGGTTGGATATTGGAGTGTCATGAGGGTTCCACCGATGTGTAAAGTTTCGGGGCCCTGACATATCGGGAAGTGCCCGAAAATCGAGTTTTAAAATTCCACCCGTAAAACGCCGCCAAAAGCAAGTAGAATAAAAGCGTTTAAAAAGGTTGGGCACACTGGTGTAGTGTAACAATAAGGTGTATCGAAAAAAAATTTTAGGATTTTGATGATGCATTAGAGCAGAGGTTCTCAAACTGTGTGCCGCGGCACCCTGGGGTGCCGCGACAATAACAAGGAAAGTTGAAAAAAATTTCGATATTTTAAATATGGAACAAATCTTCTTAACTGTTTATGGGGGGTGAAAACAGGGAATATTATCCAACTTTTTCACTCTTTTTTCCTTTTATTCTTGCGTTCGTAGAATCCAAATCGTAGAATCTTTTATGCCAAATAATCTTTTTCATAACTTACACCAAATAAACGATCAAAAACACTGCTTTTCACAGAAAAACGGACAAATACATACCTGTTTTCTTTTTCATTTGGTGAAATTGCAGTTGTACAGAAGTAACAATAAAATTTGTTGGAAATGAAAAAGAGAACTGAAAGGCGTATAGGGGGGCCGAGAGGCAGTGGCGGATCTACGGGGGGGGGGGGCTTTCGGGCTGAAGCCCCCCCCCAAAACGTCTAATATTTTACTAAGTTTGTCAAAACGCAAAAAATCTATATCCGAAATTCGGATGAGGCGTACCAAAACGAGTTGAAAAAGTGGGGTTTTTGACTTAAATTTGCAAAAATTTTCTGGGGGAGGACACCCAGACCCCCCTTATAGTGGTTTGAGTAGGATAATTTACTACTTTTTCCGTATTACCATTAATAAGAAGATTCAATTTGATTATGAAAATTCTTAGCCCCCCCCGAAAGCAAATCCTGGATCCGCCACTGCCGAGAGGGCCCCGTCCCACCGAAACTCGGACTTGATCAACCAAAACAAGTTAAATCCTTGATTTTTAGCATCAATTTCTGGGGGAGAACCCACCTAACCCCCTTTCGTACTCAAACCTTTATTATTCAAAACTTTTTATAAGTTCATCAAAAACAAAATCCTACCTAAAAATTCGGAGTAGGTGTACACCAAAACCAAGGTAAACCCTGTTTTTAGGATTAAATTTACAAAAAATTTTTGGGGGATGACCTCCACGTCCCCTTTTTTACTTGGAACTTTATTATTCACAAATTTTTTATATTATATTAAGTTCATCAAAATGCAAATCCTGCCAAAAATGTAAATCTAAATTTTGGAATAGGTGTGCTAAAACACTTAAAAACCTATCTTTTACAGTCAACTTTCCAAAAATTTTCTGGGGGAGGACCCCCAGACCCCCCTTTGATACTTCGAGCTTTATTACAACCTTTTCTTACTTAAAATTATTTTATAACACAAATTCTACCTAAAAAATAACATAAAGAAACTACATTGGGCCTATTTAATATACATGGAAGGGTTGAGGGCTAATTTTGGGCCCCTCCTGAAATAAATTTTATAATACACTGCTGGCGACTTCTTATGTGGACACGTTTTCCCCAAAAAATTTTAACTTTTTTTGGGGGGTGCCCCAAATTTTTTTTAGCTTGCTAAGGGTGCCGCGACTGAAAAAGTTTGAGAACCCCTGCACACATTAGAGGGTGGAAAAGCAGGGCTCACACGTGCGCCATTTGTGCCAAACTGCGCCAAAACCAAATTTTGATACATACTGATACAAATTGCCTATTTTACCAGCTCCTGCGCCAAAACTGCGCCATTTTCAGAGACTACTACTACGGATTCTCCGTAGTTTCCATAGTCTCCGTAGTTAGACGGATGCCGTCGTTAAACTACGGACTACGGATAACATCAAAAATGCTACGGAAAATCGGAAATCTATCATAAAAAGCAATTAGAAGCGCAAGTTTTTTCCCAATCATGCTATATTTTTAGGATATTTTTTCTTGGACGACCGGCAGGCGCCAAGTTGAAGTTGGCTTCTTGCAATGTTAGTAGTGCGATGTGGAAAAAACAACTTTATAGTGGTTAGAAGCCGTTGTTCGGTGTTTAGGATAGCATTCTGCGAAAAGTCGAAAAATACGCAAGTACCGTTTTTCCAGCACGTAGTTGAAGATGGCTTCTTTTCACATAGCTGCCAAGTTTTACGGATTCGCACCAAAATTTACGGTTTTACGGATCGACCCGAAATTTTTACGGAATTTACGTTTTTTTGCATTTTTTCTCCGTGAAAACGTAAACAAATCTTGTTGCGCCAAATTAAAGTCTTGTCTAGTGATGGGCAGGTATCGATACCAAATACTTAAGTACTCGATACCTATAGGTATCGAGTGTATTCGATACCCACAAAAGTATCGATACTTTATTGACATATTTCGTTTTAAATTTTTCAATGAAGTAATCTTTATAATACCTACTGTAGATCAAACGCAGCCTGTTTCCGTTTTCATTTTGCAACGCTCAAACTCAAGTCGTTATCATCCGCGAGAGAAATTTGACGCTGCTAGGTTTTTCCCCCGCCAAATCCTTCGCCTCTATCCACCTCCAGGCCCGTAGCTACGGGGCTTTTTGATGGATCACTTTCAGTTTTTTGAATATTAGTCTGATTATGGATAGGCCCTAAAAAAATTGTCCCTTCAGGTTCATTTCCCGACATTGAAAAAAAGTACTCGATACCTAAAATTACTCGATACCTATAAGTATTCGATACCAAAGTATTCGATACCTATAAGTATTCGATACCAAAGTATTCGATACCTATAAGTATTCGATACCAAAGTATTCGATACCTAAAATTATCGATTTTGCCCATCACTAGTCTTGTCGGCGCAAGTTCAGAGGTGCGGATGCGCCAAGTTTTTGGCAGTAAACATGACTAATATGGTAACCCTAACTAATGTTAAAAGAGTCATTTGGCTTTTAAATATGGCGCCAAATAGCCAAAATTCGCCAATCATCCGCACCTCTGAACTTGCGCCGTCTTGTCTACCTTTTCTAGGCGTTTGGAAACGGGTAAATCGCAGAAAAAGCCGCGATTTTTCGCGAAAGTTTCGTTTTGTGCGCCGCGTGTTCCGTTCCTTCCGCGACCATTTTCGACGGCCGCGGACGCCAAGTTGAAGTCGGCTTCATCTCGTGTCAGTATTAGAATGCAGGAAAAACTACTTTAACGTGGTCAAAGCCAACATGTCCGATGGTTAGAATCACGATCTTGAAAAGCCGAAAAATAGCGATTTTTCATGAAAGTTCCGTGTTATCCGCGATTGCTTCCTACCAGCGCCTAATTGAAGTTGGCTTCCATTCAGTATTGTATTTACTTTGTAGAAAAAACAACTTAACTATGGTCAGAACTAATTACTTTGGAGGTGAATTATCACTAGACCTAATATCCTCAAGTAAATAAAAATTGATAAGGTGTAAAAATTTGATAAGAGCTGATAAATTAATTGAGGTTTAAGTTAAGTATTTATGAATTAAATCTACAGGGTGTCCCAAAAAAGACTGACACATTTTAAAAATCAATAACTCGAAAACTAAAAGAGATAAAAATATGCGGTCTTTTGCATCCTTCTTAAGGGGACAAAGAATTTTTGCTCCCAAAATTTCAAAATTTTAGTTCATAAATGCATTAGTAGATGGCAGCACGAGAACTTTTTCTGAAATTTAGGTATAAACTATCAGCGGAATCCCTATTGCCTCGTGATAGGAAAATTGAAATTGAGAGATAGAATCGATTTCAGAATCGAATTAGATTGAAATGCTTTAGCTGGTTGGTTGTTTGATTGATCTTTTATGGCACAGAGGAGATATTGTTAGGAATTATTACTTAATCAGATCATCGGGAAATCGAACCTTTAGTATGGAAATTATTTTTAAGAAATGTCATGAAAATGATTATATTGTAATCGTAGACATGATTTCTGGCCAAGGCTGCGCCGTTAATGTTTTAATTAAACTAGGGGATTTTACACATTTTAAGTGAACGGAAACTTTTTATTGAAAATTTCTTTGTGAAACGGGGGTTTTTGCTTTTTTGTCAGAGGATGTAAAAAAAATATTTTTAAGTTTTTAAGGAAAAATCGAAATTTTAGAATCTCTCAGATAACATGCGATAGAGGGAATATTCAAACATTTCTTTAGCTTTTATTTTAGCTTTCAGCCTCAGCCTATAAGATTATTTTTCAGAGTTTTTAAAATACCTAAACGTTCAAAAAGTATTTTAATAAATAAGAAACAAACTTTTATTAAGAAATTAGGACATTTTTTACATAAGTAAAACCCTGAACAAAACACAATCTCTTTCAACAAACGTAACGTCCCCCCGGGTGTCGTTCCCGGGGGCGGACGCATACCCCCCCTATAATTAGGAACATTGTTTAGAAAAACTTTATTTTTAACTTTTGAGGAAAGACAAAGTTTTATGAATATGTTTTTCCAACATTCAATCATAAAGGATGGTGCCAATTTACCATGGCACCAAACATAAGAGGGGCGCATATTATAAGAGGGGGACGGACTGCCCATGATTTAGGACACTTTTTCGTTTAGAATTGGTTAAAGCCAGAGGTGAGTTTGGGGGACATTATTTCAATAAAAAAATTAAAGAAAAAAGTGCGTAATAATACTGCGAGCCCTTATCCCAGAAAAAATCCTGTTACAGCACTGATTGAAGCATAGTAATTTGATTTTGAAATTATCTAACCATGAAGCACTAAAATGAGTTTGACCCTGTTTTAAAAGGTCAAATTTCAAAAAAACTTCTGGGGCAGGATCCCCCCAGAACCCCCTTTTTTGTTGAAAGTTAAAAGCAATTCCCAAAAACTTGAAGTGAAAGTTTATTAATTGATTCACAACGCCACCTTAAAATCACTAGGCATTATTAAATCTTTAAGAAAATGAAAGATTTTTTTAAGCGTAGATAATCATGATTTTGTAAAATCCCTCTGTTGAGGAATCCCAAATCTTTGAGTCCCCCCATTTTCAGTAGCCGGCGACTCATCATCTTTCTTACAGCCCCGACACCCCCTTATCTTCAGGTCCTAAAAACACTTGAACACTCCTAAAATAAATGTATACAAGGAGTGATCGCCGTGACTAAGAGTGAAAAAATTACCCTCGATATCGGTAAAATCCGATAAATTACAAGTGATACACAACGGATTCAGAATGGAGATGCACATAATCTAAATGATTTCCAAAGCACATAATCTAAACTTTTTATTCCCGCAGTAAAAACGTTTTAAGGATAGATTTGGATTTCCACTTATTAGAAGAACTTAATGCGTATATTAAACAAAGTCAATTAGTTGTTTGGAGTTTTATGACGCATGATCCACATCAGGATAAAACAAAATCAAATTTAGTAATTTGAAAAATATTCGCTGAAATGCGAGATCTATCTTAGGGGAGGATTTCAGTTAGGTTTAGTTGTCAAACTAATTCAAAGCGTAATCCAAATCTGGTTGCTTTCCTTCGATCAATTCTTTAATCTTCCCAGAATCGAACAACATTCGATACAATGAATCGATCTTTTACCCTAACTTTGGTTTTCCTATCGCAAGTTAACTAACAGGGATTATTCCAATACTTTTTCCCTTAAGTCCCTCAAAAATTCTCGTGCTGCCATCTAGTGAAAAATTTAGAACTAAAATAAAAAATTCTGGGATGAAAATTCTTTGGTCTGAGAAGAAGGGGGCAAGAAACCGCACATTTTTATCTTTTTTAGTTTTTGAGTTATCGATTTTTAAAATGTGTCAGTCTTTTTTGGGACACCCTGTATACGCACATTATTTGTCGTAATCAAAATTATGGTTTTCATGTCCTAAGAAAAGTTTTACTGATGCAAGTTTAAAATATAATGTAGAGGAAGCTTTTGTAATTTTAAATTACAAAAGCTTCCCTGCTCAGTGGCGGATCCAGCGGGGGGGCCATGGCCCCCCCCGAGAAAATTTCAAAAATAGTTAAAAACCCTTTTTCAGAGCTAAAATTTGAAAAAAAAATTCATTGTAATTCATGCAGTGTCTGACAAGAATAAAAGCAGCGCAAGGGGGGGCCATGCTCATCCCGAGAAAAATTCCAAAATAGTTAAAACCCCTTTCGAGAGCTAAAACTCAAAAAATGTTCCCCTTATAATTCATGCGAAGTCTTAATTCTTAGGTATGTTACGTTGCTCATATAGCCAGAGTAGCGGATCTATGGGGGGGGGCTATGGCCCCCCAGGGGACTTAGTTCAGACTAGATAAAATTGAAGTTTTTCAAACAAATTTTTGAAAAATTTTAAACCTTTTCAAAAATTTTTTGTAGCTCTTTTACATTTCAAACGGCCCAAAGAGCTTTATTTCAAAAATAATTAGCCCCTTCTAAGATCTTGGGCCCCTGAAAATTTGTAGAATCAATGCACAATTATAGGGAAAGTGGGTTTTTGCTCTTTACATTTTTGTAGACTATTAATTCACTTATATTTAAGGAGTTCAAGAGTTTTAGCCCCTACAAAGCATTTAGTCCCCTGCATGTTTGTAGAATTAATTTGCAATTTAAAGGATTCAGTGAGCCCCTTCGAAATATATATTAGCCCATTTCATGATCTTAAGCCCCCTACAAAACATTAGCCTATTTCATGATATTTAGCTCCTATAAAGCATTAGTCCCCTTGTATTTTTATATATTTGGTTCACATCAACTTGATAAGCTTTCAGCCCCCTAAAAGATAGATGAGCTTTAGCATTCTCTGCTCTTTTATAAAGATTGAATTCATAACTTCAAAGAAAAAAGTTGTAATGTGCTTTAACCACTACAAAATCTTTAGCTTCCCTGCATTTTTATAGATTCGATTCACAATTTAAATCAGGGGTTCCCAAACTTTTTTGGCCCGTGGACCCCCTGACGACATTTTCCGTACCCCGTGGACCCCCTGTGTAAGGGACCGTTCAAAAAGTAGCTAAAAATATTAGGTTTTTTATATAAATTTCTAAACCACGCATATGAATTTTGTAATAATTTTCAAGTGTTTTTTCGTGCATTGATAAGCATTTGATTTCACACTTTTACATTATAAAAAAAAACATTTTTTTTTAAATTATGCCTTCACGCGATATTTTTAAGAAAATTATAACAATCAAACATTTAAAAAGTTTGAAATAAAACAAATATAAACTTTTAATATCACTACATTTCAAAACACAAAAACTTTTAATTTTAACGATAATTTTTGGTCGCAAACTTGTCAAAGTTAATGGTTTATGAGTGAGTTATTCATTCACCCAATCATAAAATTTCAGAAATAATCACAATTAATAAATGGCATGTTAACAAACAATATTTAATTCAACTATGAATAGAAGTCAAATTATATATTACGGAAATTGAGTTTTAATTTATGAAATTGAATTATGTGCGGCTGCACGGTGGCTCTTCACCGCGATAAGAGAGAAAGGATTCCATCGCTCTGCTACCGTTGCGAGGACTCGGTGATAACCAACTTTTCATATTATACTAAAATTTGATTGTAAAACAGACAAAATTTTTGACTTATCAGTTTTCCATTTTAATGAAATTTTTCCCGTGAACCTCTGAAAGTCGCTGTGGACCCCCTAGAAGTTTCTGTGGACCCCCAATTTTATTTTCATGCCCGTGGACCCCCTGGAAGTCGCTGTGGACCACTGGGGGTCCATATGGACCACTTTGGGAACCGCTGATTTAAATGGAACAATGAGCTTTAGCCTTCTTGCGTTTTTAATTTAAAAAGCTTTAGCTCGTTACCGATTTATAGTCCCCTACTTTAGTTTTTGCAGATTCGATTCACAATTTAAAGGGGCCTCTGAGTTTTAGCCCCTATAAAAAATTAGCCTGTTCACTATTCAATGAGCTTTATCTTAAACTCAGCATTAGCCCCCTCCACTACCCAGGCAGCACACGAAAGTTGGCCAATGTCGGCTGGTTAATATTGGTCTATATCGGGATGGACACCCTGTTTACATCGGAAGATGTTGGTTTTCCGACAATAACGAGCATCGTATAACACCGGATAATGCCCTATTCCCGATATTCGTTTTTCAGATATTTTTAAATGCCGCTAAACTAGCGTAAATGTCACTGGATAATAGTGTATAACACCGTTTAATGCCAAATTGGCGGCATTATTTATTTCATACATCGGCCGTTATAAAAAGATGTTCGGCAACATCGGCCATTGTCGGAATAAAACTGTTCCTCTTGGTATAATGGCTTATAACACCGTTTAATGCCGAATTGGCGTCATTATTAATTTCATATATCGGCCGTTATTAAAAGATATTCAGCAACGTCGGCCACTGTCGGAATAAAACTATTCCCCTGGTATAATGGCGTTTAACACCGTTTAATACCGAATTGGCGTTATTATTAATTTCATACATCGGCCGTTACTAAAAGATGTTCGGCAACGTCGGCCATTGTCGGAATAAAACTATTCTCCTGGTATAATAGCATTTAACACCGTTTAATGCCGAATTGGTGTCATTATTAATTTCATACATCGGCCGTTACTAAAAGATGTTCGGCAACGTCGGCCATTATCGGAATAAAACTATTCCCCTGGTATAATAGCGTTTAACACCATTTAATGCCGAATTGGCGTCATTATTATTTTCATACATCGGCCGTTATTAAAAGATATTCGGCAACATCGGCCACTGTCGGAATAAAACTATTCCCCTGGTATAATGTCGTATAACACCGTTTAATGCCGAATTGGTGGCATTATTAGTTTCATACATCGGCCGTTATTAAAAGACGTTCAGCAATGATGGCCATTGTCGGAATAAAACTATTCCCCCTGGTTTAATATCGTATAACATCGTTTAATGCCGAATTGGCGGCATTATTGATTTCATACATCGGCCGTTATTAAAAGATGTTTGGCATTGGTTATAAATATAATTTTCTTTTTGCCCTTTAAGTTAGTCGGATTGCCATCTGTTTCTTACAAGTCTTAATACTTGGCAAAGATACCATATTCATAAGGTATCTTTGCCAAGTATTAAAATATGTAAGATACAGATGGCAATCTTGGTAACTTAAAAGGCAAAAAGAAAATTATATTTATACCAATACCAAATATCTTTAAAAACAGCTGATGTATAAAATTAATAATGCAGTTTGAATTATGAATAATTAGTAAACACTTAAATGCAATATACTCTTAATTCTAACTCCACTAAATGCTATTTGTTCTTAAGATGACTGAAAGTTAATTAATATTTGAGTAAACTTCATTCAAGACAATCAATGATAAATACTAATATTCAGCAATTCAATCATTCAAATGTTTTCAGGAACTCTCTGGCTTCCATAAACAGTATTAGGTGTTTAAGTTTACAAAAGACAAAAACATAGAATAAAATAATTTTCATTTATTTAAAAAATTAAATTTCATCCAAAGTCAGAGAAGCATCCAAAATAATTTTATCTGATGGGGCAGGGGCCTCCAGCCAGCCCAATCTTTGCAGTGGGCTAGGGCTGGAGCAAAATGTTCTAGTAATAGCCCTTTTTTGGTTTTATCGAACCCCTTGGCAGCTGCGGCTAGAAAGAAGAACAGTTAATTAGTTAAGTTAACCAAATCAAATTCATAAAATTAACTTAAACCACAAAAATAATTAGTGTAATGGCAAACTAATTATTCCAACAAATGCACTTGCCTAGACTTAGAATATTAATGTTTAGTATTGCAAAACCCTTTCATTTACTCTATGGCTAATGAAACATAAAATAGAAACAAAAAGGTATGGATTTAAATTAATTTCAAGATTTTTAGAGTAGAAAAATTCTTGAAAGAGAATGGTTACCCTGAAACTAAAAATTTTAATGCTATTCCAGCCACTTTTAATGAAACTGTTACAGTGTGCATTCCACAGTAAATTCTTGAACTATATTTGTGTGCCACCTTTAAAAGGTGACATTAGATATGAAAACTACATTTTGCAATCTTTATAAATACTAGAATAAGTTATTGTTGCCTTTATTACACAAATTTTTCTATATAGATAAATATAAAGAAACTTTAATTATCTTTATCAATAACTCTTACTCTGACACACAACTAGTGTATTATGCAAATTTGATAAATTCTTACTCACCTAAAATTATATTTAGTCTCTCTTCAAATGTTGAAAAGGACTTTCTCCCTTTTCGGCCATACAAACTGAACTGTGCAGACAACTCTGCTTTCTTAGCAAGCTGAGAAGGAATGCTGTTAGGGTCCTACCATGACCCAGGTTAATAAGATACCCGACCTAGAAAATATAGTACCAATAATTATAACAAACATTACACATTACTATATCCATATTAATTGATCCTCAGTTAACCAAAAGGATAATTTATATTAAAAAAAGTCCACTTAAAAAGATTTTAAAAACCTGCTTTTAAATTTTCGTAGAAATTTTCTTTGTAAAAAGTCAATGCAAATCCTTTTGAATGAGCCAACCAAGCAATATTACAGCGTGCTCCTTGAGGGAAAGGTTTTTAAAATAGCCAAGATCACTTGCCATAATAGATGCCAACCCTTTATCAGCTCGAACTCTCCTTCTAAGGAAAACGGCAAATTAAGTTGGAAGTTACATTGTTAAAAATAACTTCCAGGCCAAACTAAAATCAATTCTAGATGGAAACAATTAATCTCGATTTTACAAATCCCTTCCCAACTTTCAAGCACCCAAACACATTGTTAAGTAACAAAATTTTTTAAAATATATTAGTATGGAAATTTTAGTTCTCTATTAAAAACTGATGGATTGTAAAAGTGCTGAAAAATTACTAAGCATTCAACACTTCAATCAATAACTTCTAAGCAGCATGAATTTAGGAAAACAAACCACAAAATAAAAACTAATTTTTAAGACATGGTAGGTTACACAAATACTACAATTACCAAGTTATCTATTATGTTACGGGCAAAGTGATAAATGCCATTGAATTTAACGCATTGCCCCTCCACTTCGGGCATTATTAATAATGCCCGATTTATCACATTGCCCGTAACATTCTATAATGACTAAAAAATCACCTACATTGTGCATTGCTGGAGTTTCTTTCACCATCACATATACAGGCACTGGGCCCTGTAGATGATTCCTGGGAACCTGTAAAGTTATTGGCTTAAAATCAAAAATGCTATCAACTGACCCATTTAAAAGTATAAGCTATAAAACGTTTTTAAATGTAGTCAAACCTTGCAATAGTGAACTGTCTGGGGACCGAACTTAATAAGTTCACTATGACCAATAAATAGTTCACTGACCCAATTTTTTTAAAATAGCAGAGTATAAAAAGTTCATTATAACCAGTGTTCTCTATAGCAGGATTTAACTATTTGTTAAAATAATATGCGAAAATCTACAAAATCGTAATTCACTATCTAAATTTTATGGAAACTTTGCTTCATGAGTACAAACAGCCCCAGTCACATTGTGTCCAAATTAAGCGGAATCAAGTGCATTATTACTTCCTTTATCTTTTAAAATTTGTTATTTTGAAAAAAAATTACCGAAATAAAAATTAACCAAATTCAAAAACAAACTATTTTTTTTATTTTATTTAATATGGAAATTAACTTTTAATTAAAGGAGAAAAAAATTATTTAAATATGAATCCATATATTTAATTTTAGTGATAATATTGGCTGAATATGGTTAACAAAATGTACATGGGAAGATGGGTTGGTTATTAGAGACTTAATAGCACAAGGACCCGGTCAGATGATATTGCATCAGAACGCACATGGGAGGAATTTTTTTTAAGATTTCATGTTTTACAACAATTTTCTTCTACTTTTACACATGAGCAGGACACTAGACTAATTTGGAATCATCTAAAATGTGACTATTTTAGGTCACTTACTACAATACATTATCAAAATATCCACACCAAATTTCACAACAATACAAGAAATAGATTTTGAGAAATAATGCACACCGTAGCTAAATTTATTAAAAAAAATAACGAATTTGAAGTGACATTTTTGCATCTGATCGGAATGTTCCCTTATTTCTTTAAATAACTTTTTCTAGTGGCTATAGAATCAAAAGAAGTTAGTTTTCGAAAGCAAAATAGCTGTAAAAAAATATAAAGAATCAGAAACGAAAGTTCCTAAAAACGTAGGCACATACTTAATACTCCGGCAGAAAACAAAAAAAAGTATAATTTTCACTATTTTTCATTTACTTACCTTTTAATATTACTTCTTCCTATATTGATCTATTCTAATGCAGTGGAGACTGGAGAGAAGAACGTTAAGTTTTCCACCATGTTCGTAGTTTTCGTAAGTTTATGTTACAACAGTTACAGTTTACAATATCCGAGTGGAGTTGAGTAGCAGTTAAGCTACTTAACGGATTTTTTTGGATATCGTTTTTTCAGAAAAAACGAAAAACTCCCAAAATAATTATCCCTTTCCTAATTAATTTTCATAATCGTAATCTGTGAAATATTCCCGATTTATCCATGTGAGGCACTTGGGGTGGGGTGGAATTTTTCCTAAAACTCTTTTGACACGATTTGCCCCAGAAAATGGAATTTTTGGCATTAAATGTAAATAAGCCTTGATCTTGTTTTAAAAATCCTGGATGACGTAAAAATCACCATGGAAACCCGTTATTCTGGAAAAACTTTGCCAAAACAATTAGTTACTGTAAAAAAATTTCAAAACAAAATTAATATTAATATATTCTGATTTATAAGCTTTCTTTGGACTTGTGTTTTTTCGTCGAAATCTGAACTTTTTTCAAAGTACAATTACTGCCTTAATTACCAACCAATTTTCACCAAAATCGAATATGAGGTATATGGCAGTGTATATTTTAAGATTTCAAGGTCAAAAACTCGATATCTATATTCGATTTTGGTAAAAATTGCGACCTTTGAGCGACTTACGCAAGGGTCCAGGAACCCTAGTTTTCACGAAATTCCAGATTCTGAGAACTTTTAAGAATGTAATGAAAGGTAAGGCAATCTTGGCGGAAAGGATTTCCATCTTCTTTTAGCACTTCCCATCTGTTAGCACAGTTTTATGCACAGGATGAAACGATCATTCTAAATTTTGCTTATAATAAAAATACGTATCTTTTCGATCCAATCTTTCTGGATATATCAATTCTAGGGCCGAGGTAGAATAAATAAGGCAGAGAGACGCAGTAAGGTAAAGCAAAATCCATAAAATTTATTAAAACACAAGATATATATAGTCAGCTTGACATAACGTAATAGTGACGTAACAATCACGTAGCTGCTTGCTACTTCAGTTCGTTTCAGAAAGTTCTGTTGAACATGCACAGTTGAACTTTTCATTTTACTCTTATTTCTCATTTATATTAAATTATAAACTTGTTTATTTGTGCTTAACAGGTAACACAACAGCGTACAATATCGGCCAATATCGCCGTAACAACATTCATTTCCCGATATAGCCCGACGTTGGATTTATCAAGGAGCAATTTTGACAGGATTACATACACTGTTGGCCAATATTGGTCGTACAGCATGGATTTCAGGCCATTATCAGATATTGGCCAATATTACTTTTTCGACCCAATTTTAGTAATTTCATTAGAAATGGAAAAAATAAGTCAAATTTATTTTTAAGAGTATCAAATAAGGTTTGTAAAGCAATTTTAAATGCAAAAAATTGTTTTTCTAATAAAAAAATTTGACGAAAATTGGCCAATGTCTTTAAATAACGCGATTACGACGTTTCGACGTTAAACGATATTCGCGGTGTTGGCCGATGTTGGTAGGACAATGGCCAATGTGTTTGTGCTACCTGGGTAGTGGATTCAGGGGGGACTCGGGGGCTCAAGCCCCCCCCCAAAAAATGAAAAGTTTTACTCTATATAATAGGACATTTTATGCACCAAAATGAGTTAATCCTGTTTTTTTAAGGTCAAATTTTTGAAAATTTTCTGGGGGAGGACCCCCAGACCCCCCTGGCCATTGTAACCCTGTTATTACAACTATAATTTCCTAAGTTTGTGTCAAAACGCAAAACATTTGGTGAAAATCTAGAAGTGTGTTCGGGTTGGCGCCTCTTGCCGAATTTTTAGTCGACAACTTTACTTTGATACTTTTGGCGCTACTACTTCACTTGGCGTTTGAAACCACTTCTAGATTTAAGCCAAAAATCTATATCCGAAATTCTGATGAGGCGTACCAAATAGAGTTGAAAAAGTGGGGTTTTTGACTTAAATTTACAAAAATTTTCTGGGGGGAAAGATTTTCAAATGGCCCCCTCCGAAAATTTGGTCTGGATCCGCCCCTGTCCCTGCTATCAAATTGCTACAAAAGATATTTTTTATGATACAAAACTTGGTTTTACCTGCTACAAAAGGCATTTTTTGTGATACAAAAGAAATTTTTTGTGATACAAAACTTGGTTATACCTGATACAAAAGACATTTTTTGTGATACAAAACTTGATACAAATATTTTAAAATGAGTGTGAGCCCTGGTGGAAAAGTTGTCTAAGGTGGCCGAGAGTACCTGTGATTTTTTTCAGAATTTTTGGATTATATCTATATTTATTATCTATTTTATATCTATTTATTATATAAGTGCCGCATTGGCCCTGAAGGTTCCCCATGTTATCCTATGGAGCACGTAAGCCAAAATGTCCGAAAATTGGTTTTTCGCCCCTCACTCCTACTCTCAGGGCCGGACTGGGCTGGGTGGCGAATTAAGATTCTTCACAAATAAGTTCAAAAGGTGAGAGGGCCGCCGAAATGGGGGCAGAAGCAATGGGGCCCAGTGGTTTAAGGGGGCCCCGAGAAGAAATGTATAATTTATTCCACGTTAAACCACGCTTCGGTCAATTCTTCTCCACGGTCAATTTCTTCTCCACAATTCTTCGGTCTTCGGCAGCTCCACAGTACCCTTTATCCAGCAAACTCGGGGCCGACATCCGACATCATCCCGAATTTTGGAGTTTCCGGATTTTGGGTCTGTTCGGGAAAAAAACACCTTTTGAGACGCTCTACTTTAGTAAAGCAAAAATACCCGCTGAAACTGGAACAATAATAGTAACGGATTCAGCAAAAAATTCCGGCGAAGCGAGTGGAATAGCGAAGCAGCAGCCGATTTCGGCGCGGAGACGATTCGGCCTGCGCGCCAATACGGGCACGCCGAATCGTCAAATTCCGCACAGAGACGATGTCACAAAGACGCGTCGTAGCAGCATTTTCTCACTAAAAGTTCTTTAAAATAAAAAATAATAATTCTGAACGCAAGCCAGATTTCGGGTCGGTTCCGGATAAAGGGTCCGACACGTATTCAGAATGAGAGTGAGAAAGTACAAGTGCTGCAGATTTTTAATTGAAAAAGAGAAAATTTTTAAGTATCCAAATATATTTTTGATTCTTTAATACTATTAAACAATTAATTTTAAATGTTATTAAACATTAAAAGAGAGAATAATTTGGTGGAGTATATAAACGTACAACTTTTGAGAATTTTTTGAAATAACGCTAAACCGTGTAATTTTTTACAAAAAAGTTCAGTCTTGTAAATTTTGAAGAGTGGCACCCCTGACGTCACTTCTAAAGTAAGGAGCATGGGCGGATTTACGGGGGTGCGTTGCACCCCCAACTTTTTGAGAAAATTCCATTTTTATAGGGGAAAATCATGTTTTAAAAGTCATCAGGTCAGCTTGCACCCCCAAATTTTCCAGTAACGCACCCCCAGGGTTCACCATCTAAATCCGCCCATGGTAAGGAGTTGCTTGCTCTTCCTCCCCATTCTCACTAAAGCGTACAAGAGTAGCTTTTACAACTCCATACCATTTAATTGCATGCAGTTCTTCATTTAATTTAGACTAGATGCGGGGCTACTTCTTCAAAGAAGAGGCTGAAATCCCCTTTCATTTCTTCCAAAGGATCAAAATAAACATAAGCAAATGTATTTAGGGCTCTTTCTTCCCTTTTGGCACGTTTTGAACTCTCCAATGTCAGTAGCGGATTTCTAAATAGGCTAGCTAGGCTATATGCCTACGGCGGCAAATTTTTGACGGCAGAATTTTTACTGAATAAAAAGAAGGAGAGGAGAAATGAAAATACTAAACATAAGCTCAGAGAGAACGTCCTTCCTAAAAAGCAATTATGTGGTTTACAAGGAACTGTTCTCTTTTTGTTACCCAAAGGGTCTCAAAATGAGCTAAAACACTACTTTAATGGGCAATTTTTTAAAAAATGTCTGGGGAAGAACCCCTACACTCCCCTCTCAAATTTTGATATGTGTTATACAGTGTTTTCTCCTTGAAAATTATGCTGCCTACAAGAAGCTTTTCCCTTTTGGTGCTCTCTCCTCTCCATAGAGTTTAAAAATAGATAAACACAAGTTAGGGGGAAATTTCCAATCTGGGGGAGGACCTCTGTCCCCGTTTGACATTTTTTAGAACTTTCCCCCCAGAAAATTCTGTGGTTTTCAAGGAACTGCATGGGCAGGGCCGTATCCAAGGGGGGGTTGAGGGTTCAAACCCTCCCTCCGAAATTTTGACATAAATTTTTTACTTAAAAATTAGCCTTAAAATGCATAAAACCCCTACTTTTAAGGTTCAAAATTCTAATTTTTCTTGGGAAGAACCCCCAACCCGTTTGAAATTTTTAAATCTGTTATAACAGTCGTTCCTTGAAATTATTGGGACTTACTAGGAGTGGTCCTCTTCGGGTTAGTCTAAAAAATGAGTGAAATCATAAAGAGGCCGTGAGTTAGGAGTTCTACTCTTCACACTAGCGGATCCTGGGGGCTAGGGACTTAAGCCGCTCTCCCCAAAAGGAATAAGAACTAACTAAGAGAAGGAGGGGAAGTGGGAACTCAGGTGTAAAAATAGGGAAAAGCGACTCTAAAACGAGTTAAAATCCTATATTTTAGGGTCAAATTTCCAGACATTTTCTGGGGAGGACCCCCAAACCTCCCTTTGCAATTTCGAACCCTATTATTTACCACTTTTCTGTAAAAAGTTCGTCGCAATGCAAAAATCATACCAAAATGTAAATTAAATTCTTAAAAATGTATGTCTGAAATCCGAATTCAATCAATCAAAGTCTGAAAAAAGTAATAAACTGGGTGGAAAATATTTAAAAAAAATTATTTTTGGGAAGAAAATTACAAAATAGTAAACGTTTTTCTTAAAAAAAAATGTCAGTCAGTTTCCCGTGGAATTGCCCAGTTGGTATTCGGTAAGGGGACATCCATAAATTACGTGAGGTGTTTTTTTCCAAAATCTGGACCCCCCGCTCCAAGATTTTGCTGCAAGCAGGGGCGTCATTTCAGTTTTTGGTTGGGGGGGCAAGGAATTTTTTTTAATTGGGTCTATACCTTGCTGTAACTAGGGTTTTTTTTCGCGGGAGTTGCCTGAACTTCATTTTTAAGGTAATATCATGTCAAAATTTCACAACGTGAACTCCAAAGAAAAAGGGGGGTCTGGGGGTTCACCCCCAGAAAAATTTTGAAAATTTGGCTCTTAAAGTAGTGTTTTAGCTCGTTTTGAGACCCTTTGGGCTGCATCCAAAGAGAACAGTTTCTTGTAAACCACATAATTTTCTAGGGAAAAGAGTAGTAAATAAACGTCAAAGTTTTAAGGGGGCTAGGGGTCCTCCCCCAGGAATTTTAATTCCCCTTTACACTAGTGTTTTATTTCTTTTTCAAACTCTTTGGGGGAACTTCGTAAGAAAAAATCTTCTTGTAAAAGGAATGGTTTTCAAGGATGAAAACACTAAATAAGAGACATGAAAATTTTAGAGGGGGTCTGGGGGTCCTCCCCCAGAAAATTTTTGAAATTGAACCCTCAAAAGTAATGTTTTAACTCCTTTTGAGACATTTTGAGTTGCGCCCAAAGCTCCTTGTGGAAGTTACAGAATTTTCAAGGGACTTGCAGCTATTTTTCACATTACAGTGGAAACCTTGGGGGGGGGCGGTTGCCCCCCCTGCCCCCCCTAAATGACGCCCCGCGCAAGTGAGAATTTTGGAGATTTGCTCTTTTCCGATTGCTGGGATGTTTGACTGAACGGTATGTTTGACCGAATGGGATGTTTGACCGAACGGGACATTTTACTGAATGGGGTGTTTGACATTTTCAAAAATTCGACTGTCAATAATCGTTTCAAGTTAGAAAACTTCTTAAAAAATAATGGTCACTTCAACTTGGTCCCTCCCCCATTCATTTGAGGAGGTGTTTAGTGGTCCTTTATAAGAAAAGCTTGAGAATGACTGAGATATAGAAAATCTGGGACTGCGATAAGCCTTGTGGCCTCGGTTTGAATTCCTGCTCAGGCAAGCATATGGATACCCACCTGTGAAGGGTGGGTGGTAAATAAATGCATTGGCGTGCCAAAAAATGGAGATGTAAATTGGAGAATGGATGGGGTAAATTTAGTCCATTTCTAGGATCAATAAAGGAAGAAAATGAAAATTTTTGACAAAGAGGGTACATCCCAAAGGCGGCTTTAGACCACGCGGTTCGCGACAGCGATTCTGCGACATCCGGTTCGCGACAAAAAATTGACCCTCTTCCCTTAATTGAACAGCGCCATCTTTCGAGAGGTCGCTGAGTTACTGCGGTTGTCGAAATTCCCGAAAACCGCGGAATCGCTGTCGCAAACCGGGTGGTGTAAAGCCTCCATAAATCCCCCTTCTAGCTTAACGCCAAAAGTCGGTTTGGTCCACACACACCCAAAAAAAGTACTCTAGCCCGCCGTAATAGATCTTAACCAAGAATCCGGCATTAAAATTGCTGACAGGTGAAAGGGGGGGTAGAAACTTGATTCTGAGTTTGAAAAAGAAAATGAGGATGATTTATGTATTGTTTTCTTTTGATATTTGTGTTTATTTCTACTTTTTCCACTGGGTGTTCACGTGCTCCTATGGACGTGCCGCCACTGCGTAAGTGGGAAAAACATAACAGGTTCCACCGAGATTTGAACTCGGACCGCTACCAATCCTCTAACCACTAGACCACATGGGAGTTGAGGTGTCCACATTTTTTTAAAATTTTAATTTTCCAAATTTCTTTCTATAAAAGTAGCAATTTTTATTCATTTTAGTAAAAAATAAGAAAAACCCTTAAGCTAAAAGTTGCAATATTACGGCACTGTATATTTGGACGGCCATTTTTCAACTAAACTCTACTCTAATTTCCACGGCTCGGCGTTCCATTGGTTCCATCACTAAGCGCCGAGACTGCTACGTAATCATGAGACCTACAGCGCATGCGCCACTGGCCGTTTTGGCCGTCCAAATATACACTTCGCAATAATTACCTACAAAGTGCCTACAAAAGGAACACAATGCACAAATTCCATTTTCACATCTTCTTCTGTAAAGCACAGTAAAAAAAAACACTCATCTTTAATTTGCGCATGCGTTAACGCGCAGGCGCATAGAGAAATCAAAGGAGAAATGCCAGAAAAATGCATTTTTATATTTTGTAAACAAACAGCGGCATACGCACATGGATGACAAATTTTGACTAATTTTAGCCAAATACAAACTTAGTTTTAGTGTGAAATAGTAGATGTAAAAAGATAACAAAGGTTTCCAGGCAATAAGTACTTCTATCTTTTGCTTTATAATTGTTTCTTCCTCTGTGAAAAGTGCTCGGAGCAGCCAGTCTTTTTACTTCATTGAAAATGTCTCGATTCTTTTTGCCGGCGCCAACCGAAAATAGTACCACCCAATCTAATAACACACCTATTATGATACAAAAGGTAATTATTCACTAATATTTTTTGTTTTACCTATGTATCTACAGTATATAATATATTTACCACCTGTTAATTTTAACAAGAGTTGGAAAAGTCAAGATTTAGATCAGGGGTGGCCAACCCAAATGATCTTGAGGGCCACTTTGTAAAACCACAATACTCCCACGGGCCGCATATAAAATTTTAGGATACTAGCTGCTCAGAATGACAGTGAAGCTAGTTGAATAAACTAGGTATAGATTAGGGAATTTTTTTAGACATTACAGTTCAACATGTGGTGGCATTTTGGTTTTAGAGTTAGATAAGTTGGAAAGGATACGATAAGTCCTTGATACGATTGAAGATTAAAGTAGGGACTCAAATCAGATTCGATTGTTGTTTCTATTTTAGAAGACCTAAATTAGTTTGTTTTACACCAAAGTGGTTATTTCCCATGATTTTATAAAATCTATGTTTTTCTACAGTTCATTAAGTGAACTGTAATTTTTAGTTTATTCAATTAATAATATAAATTTGATTCTAGAGATGTATAGTAACTGTTAGTGACATTTTCAAATTCAGCAGCAAAGTAGATATACCATTTTTTTTAATAAAAAAATAAGGATATATTCAAAAATATCCCTCATAGGCTTGCCCCTGGTCTAGATTGTCATTATTGAGACAGTATCTTGTATTATTGTACTGAATTTCTAATATATAATTTGGGCTCAGCTTAGATAAGAGTACCAGCCGCCATGTTTACCCACAGTTCAAATGATGACTGACAACCAAAGAGATTTAACTATTAATATCATTATTAGATCCTAAAATTATAATCTGCTAAATATTATCTTAGGATCCAGATATTAATAGTTAGATCTTTATGGTTGGGGTGTCATCATTTGAGCTGTTGGTAAACATGGCAGCTGGTGGACTCTTATCGAAGCTGTGCCATAAGGAGCCATTCATTAATTACGTAAGGGTCCTGAGAGGGAGGGGGGATTGGAAAAATCTCTACATACCCTTACTTGGGGGGTGGGGGGGTCAAACCCATTCTTACGTAAGATTTTCCAAGTTAATGTAAGCAAATTCCAATTATTCTAATCAAATTACTATTGTATAACCCCAGAAAAACTTAAAAATGCTGACGATCTCGGTGTATTATCGAAGCTTTAATTTTGTTTAAATGAAGGTATATCAGATGTATCTTTTTTATTAGAGTAGCATTGAGTTAAGATAAAAAATAAAACTGTCGAATCTATCTTCTAGTTGTCAAAAGTCGAAATAAAACAAAAGCAAAAAGAGAGAGAAATCTTTATTAGTTTTGGTTTCTACTTTTTTTTGTTCTAATATTTTATTATTTTGAGAAACGAAATGGAATCTTACGTAAGAATAGGGGGGAAGGGGTTTGAAAAATCTTACGTATCCTTACATGGGGGTAGGGGGGGTCAAAAATTGCCAAAATCATCCTTACGTAATTAATGAATGGCCCCTAACTTGTTTTGCTCATTATGAGTTGAGTTACTGTATGCATTTTATGTGGGATGTTAAGTAAAAATGTATTTTTAGATGCTAGATGAGAATTCACAATTGATTCAAGCTGTATTAAAAACTCAAAACCAAGGTTATGCTTCAGATGTTCAACAGTAAGTATGTTTTCAATTAAAATTATGACATGTTTTAGAACTACTAACTGGTTAAATTGTAAGCTTAAGGTTTAACTCAGCATTCTTTTTATGCAAGGGAGATTGTAGTTCATATAGCAACTATTCCTTTTAAATAAATATGAGGAAAAACATTTTACCTGGATTTGAATTTTTAAAAATTTTTGCTGCATTTTTAATAGCATTTTGAGTCTTTTTATGCTTTCAAAATATGTGTGCTTATATTATTTTATGAAGCAGTCATTGAAAGCCTGTTATTTTTGCAATAAAAAAATGGTTACCTACGTACTATTCTGTCAACTGAGCTTCTGACAGTGTTTACATACAGGGTATTTCATAACTTCTAGGAGAGGTAGGGCACACCTAGATGACTCAGAATAACATAGGAATGGTGGATCGGAAATGCACCCCTAACGAGCTAGGTGTTTTTATAAACAGGCATGGGAAACTATAATAATTCCCTGTGGAAATTGACACTTAACCTTTTAAGATCAGATTAAAAACATTGATTCAGGCATTTATTCCATAAAACCAAAGGGGACCTGAGATCCCTCCCCCAGAAAAATTAACAAAACATGTTTTTTGTTTTTTAAAAAACAGGTTTTTAACTAGTTTTGGTACTTTTAGCCCGAATTTTGGATGTTACTAGGTATGATTTGACATTTTGATGAACTTAATGTAAACAGTTGTGAATAATAATGTTCTAAATGCAAAATGGGGGTCTGGTGTTCCCCTCCTCAAAAATGTTTTGGAAATTTTGACCCTAAAAACTATTTCAACTTGCTTTTGTATACCCAGTCAGAGTTTCAGGGGGGCAGGGCCCCTCTTTTATATGTCCTTGGGTTCAGAATCTGAAAAGCATTATCAAATCCCATCATTGACTGTGCTGCTAAACAGTCTACCAGACAATATGTACAAACCAAAAAATGTAGTCAAAATGAAAGTTAACTTATATAAAAATTTCCCCATACTTTAAAATTTCTCTTGAAATTATTGGAATAGGTAGTTCCCCTATTTAGGGGAGTCCGGGAAGGGATGAGACACCTTCAATAAATCTTATACTAACTAAAAAAAAATTAGTTTTTGAGTGTTCCACCAGGTAAATCCACCATTGCTTCATACTTAATTGTTGCTGTTTATAATTTTAGTTCCAAGTTCCTAGGGGCCGTTCAAATATTACGTAAGCACTTTTTTGGTCATTTTTAACCCCCCTCCCCCCTTGTCAGCAAAGATAAGCAAACCTCAAACCCCCCACCATAATTACGTAAGAAACTGCCGGACCCCCCCCCCAAAATTTTGACATCCCTATTAGTCAGTACTGTTTTTTTCCTTGAAAATTAGGTGACTCGTCCAAGGAGCTGTCCTTTTTGAGTGTTTTAACCCTTAGGGTTCTAAGGGTTTAAAAATTAGTCGAAACACTACGTTCAGGTTTACAATTTTAAAATGTTAGGGTGGTCCATATCCAGAAAAAATTGCTTACGTCAGATTTCCTAATTCCATTTTATTGTCACATTTATTTTTGGTTGAATTTTGAAATGATTTATGCAAGAAACAAGAGATTTTCGAAAAAATGCACCATCTTACGTAAGCATCACTCATATCCCCCTCCCCCCTTGTCAGCAAAAATAAGCAAAGAGCAAACCCCCCCCTCCCCCCTTAGTTGCTTACGTAATATTTGAATGGCCCCCTACAAGTTTCTGAATGAAAAAGATGGTTTTACCATAGCAAAAATTACTAAGTACTATTAATTATACTTTTTAAAGTGAATTTAAATCTCATTCTTGGTTGCTTTCTTACTGGTTTATATTGCCTTCTAAACTGAATAATTTATCCTTTATGAATGAATAGTTAAGTCTAAAAGCCACAGTTCTTTTGTGTTAGGAATTTTAATGTTTACTTACTGGTTCTAGCAGAAGATGGCAGCAGGAACGTTAAAAATATACTACTGCGCTGCATCTTCTGCGCATGGGGTTTGCTATTGATTTGCTTTGTATTGATATTGATAGATTTGGATGTTCGTTCATTCTGTGATGTTGGTTGAATAAACGCTACATTTTATTACTTTTCGTCTCCTTCTCTTGGCCTTCCCCCCTGAAGCTAGGAACCTATTTTTTAAAACTGTTGCTATTGGAGTGGGATGGGACACCATGACTTGGGGTGGGATGGGACATGCCCAATTTCTCTCAATACCTATATACAAGCTTGCATTTAATTTTTCACTTAAGTTAGATTTTTTGAAGTAAATATAAAATAAAATTACTGAGGTTTTTCGCAATAAATCTTTAGGATGTGTAAAATACTTCTGTCGTTGTGATTTTTAACCATATATTTGAAAATTAATCGTAAATTTTAATTTTGAAAATTGTCCCATCCCACCCTGGCACCGGGGTGGGATGGGACATTTTTAGAGTTAATTTGTTTATAAATCTTAAGTTTTGTTGGCTATCACATTAGTTACATTTATTTTGAAAGTTTCAAATTTATACAAGAAAAACTAAATTAAAAAAATATTCTTGTAAAAATGTCCCATCCCCTCCCCAGTCTCCCCTATGTTACTTTTTAAATCTTCCCTACTTAAACTTACATGAGAAAAAAGGGGGTTTTACCTAAAAATTTATCTGAAAAAAGTCTGAATTTATCTGGGGAAAAAGTCTGAATTTATTCAATAATTTCAAGTTTATCTAAGAAGGACCACCCCTTATCTAATCTATGCAATAATTATTATTCAAGTCTAGCTATGTGCACTCATGTTTTACAACACTATTTAATTTCTTATAGTAATAATTTTTATTTTGTATTTTACTCTTCTGTTGTTTATAAACCTTTATTCAATCCAAATATTTTACTATATTTTAATGCAAAACCAGACGTACAAATTTTATTTGCACAAAGTCTAAAGTAGGTGTTATTTAATCTTTTTTATTACACCAGTGGTAGCAATTGCCATTGAGAATAGTGAAAAGTAATGATCACTACTTAATGTTACTATTGTAATTTTTCTTGTAGATATCTTCAAGTATTGCACAGGAACATGGTTTTCTTAGCATCAGTTGCTGATGCTGTCCCTGGTAGTCTGCCTGTAAGTATATGGAAATAAAATTTAAAATAGTAGTAATAATCACCATAAAGACGTTTTAAATGGAGATATTTTCCTTTGAAACTTACTATTGTGCAAACTGCAGAAATCCTCTCATTAACGTTTTCATTTCTAGGCTGCCCACGTTTATTAACCTACCTAGAGTTTATAAGCCTCTGAAAATCCTTTGGTTCCTCCTACTATCCATCATGGGCGTAGCTAGGGTTCCACTTAAGGGGGGGGGGCAAGCAGGGTCGACTTTTTTTGTTTGTGGATACCATGGGCGCCCATATGTTAAAACTCAAGGGGGGGGCCCAAGAAAAATTTTAGGTTTTCAGTCATACATTTTTTTTGTTTCGAGGGGAGGAGGGTTTGGTTCAAAGTTATAGAAGTTTATGTTTCATTCATGTATTGTGCGTAGTATTTTTTAACACCCTCTAATTATAGTGTTAAATTTTTTTACACCTAATGTAGAAATCTACTTGTTCACAATATACCTAGTCAATACTAAAAAAGGGGGATCCTCCCACCAGAAAATTTTTGAAATTTTACTTTTAAGAGTAGAGATTTAACTCATTTGGAACACTTTTGGGCAACAACCTAATGGATTTGTCACAGATGATTTTCATAATATGAGTAGAATTCAGGATTCCTAGATTTTGTTACTGGGGTGGTGGATATGGCAATGTTTCAGTGTATGAAATTGTTGGAAACAATTTTCATATTGCTTTTTAATTAGTTTAAAATCATAATTAAGTATTGATATAGTAGAAAATATCAAATAGAATGTTGAATAAAAATTATTTATTGTGGTTAAGTGAAGATTTTATTTAAACTTTTCCGATTCCAGGGGGGGGCCTGGGCCCCCCTCTGCCCTTATGTATGGGCGCCCATGGTGGATACCGATTTTAAAGCCCCGTGAGAGAGGGCCATAGCCAAAGAATTGTTTCGAGAGGGGTTTTTGACCTTTAATTAAATTAATGTAAACTTTTTTGTAATTTGACCCTAAAAAGTAGTTTTGTGACTCCTTTCTGGACATTGAGGATCATTTAGGTTGCACTCAAGATGGATCATTCCTTGTATAATCTTCAGAATTTTCGAGGCAATAAGCAACATAATAGACATAATTTTGGAATGGGGGTCAACTTCCTAACCCCCTTAGATCATGGGCGGATTTAGATGGTGAACCCTGGGGGTGCATACTGGAAACTTGGGGGCGCAAGCTGTCCCTGATGACTGATTTTCCCCTTTAAAAATGGAATTTTCTCAAAAACTTGGGGGTGCGTTGCACCCCCATACACCCCCTTAAATCCGCCCCTGCCTTAGATACGGGCACGGGTGGGAGCTCTTAAATTTAATTTTAAATCATTTTTGGCAAATATAGAAATTTATTTCAGGAGTGGCCCAAAAATATTATTCAGCCTCTTTCATCCATATTATTAGGTAGAATTTGCATCCAAGAGATTTTTACGTAAGTAAAGTCTTAAACAAAGGTTCAAGTGTGGAAGGGGGTCTGGGAGTCCTCCCCCAGAAAATTTTTGGAAATTTGACCCTAAAAACAGGGTTTCAAATTGTTTTTTGGTACATACAAACACAAATTTAGACACATTTTTAGGTAGGATATTGATTTTCATGAACTTAATAATAAAAAGTTGTGAATGATAAAGGTTTAAATACTAATCGGGGGCCTGGGGGCCCTCCCCCAGAAAAAGTTTGAAAATTTGACACTAAAAAACTGGGTTTTAACTTAGCTAAAAGTAAATTACTTGGGACTTGGAGGGGGGCAGCTGCCCCCCTGGATACGCCCATGATATTCCGCCACAAGGAGCGGTCCTCTTCGGGTAAACCCCAAAGGGGGTCTCTGAATGAGTCAGAACCCTACTTTTAAGGGTAAAAATTCCAAAAAATTTTCTGGGAGAGGACCCCCAAACCCCCTTGAAATTTTGAAGTATAATAAGTTTGGTCCTCTTTGATGTATACTAAAGTGTCTCAAAATGAGTTAAAATGCCACTTTTAGGGGTAAAATTCAAAAATTTTTCTGGAGTAGGAACCTCAAAACCCACTAGAAATTTTACCATTCATAATACTTTTTCCTTTTTTCCTTGAAAATTATGCCGCTTACAATGAGCGATGCTCTTTGGTTGCGATCTAAAGAGTTTCAAAATTAGCTAATACACTATTTTGAGGGGCAAATTTCTAAAATTTTTATGGGGGAGGACCCCCAGACCCACCTTTTACTTGGGATTCTTATTTTTACACAATTTTGAAATTTAATGCACCAAAATTAAAATCCTACGTCCTTCGAAGTCATCTCAACTAAAACTTAGTATCTCCTAAGAAGATACATCAGAAAAAATTTTGAGTAAAAACCCCCAAAACGGTTACAGCCCTGGTTACAAAACCTAACAATAAGGGATGAACATCTGAAAGACTTTCTCCAAATGGATCTAGGTTGCAAATTGGATTGAAACTTACAGTTTGGATTTAACACAATATATACATATAAAAATGAATTGCATAAATAAGATATTTAATTCTGCTTTTGCCTTTCCTTAGGGTCAAGAATCATCTAGTTCTGAAAATTCATCGTGAAGCATGACATCTTTTTAACTTTATACTTTATATGACTGGTGCACAATTTTGCATTGAAGTTTTATTGAGTAATAAAAAATGTTGATCTTCTTTATTTATAATTTATGACTAACATTTTGTGTACAAATAAATGTGTGTTTTTATAAGATACATTGATTTTTTCATTACACTCTAAAGTGAAATTTTGAAAAATTTTCTGAAATTAACGTATTATGTCAAAGTTTCTTTTGCTGAACATTGCTAAAAACAAAAAGGATATTAGTCAATTTCATACATTTTGACCAAAAAATAAAAAGTTTTCAGAGGTTGAAAGATTTTTTCATAAACTCAGGGTTATCTAAAGCTAAATCTTTTCTTTAACTAAAGCTAAGTTAGTAAAGAAAAAATATTTTAACCTTTTTTTATTGGAATTGGAAATTTTGTGTTTAAAAAAAAGTGAAAATGCTATCAATACTTAAGTGAAAATCCATATCGATCGATTGGGGTATGGTTTCCTCAGACTGATAACAATAACAAAACGTTGTGCACCCGTTTCTCATCAAGTTTTTTAGGTTATTAAAGAAAGACAGGGGAATTTTCTCCAACTCAAGACTTTTTTCCCAGTTCTGAACAGTTCAGTTACCAACTTCCAGTTCTGATTCCATTCCAGAACATGCTGGTCAATCTTTTTTGAAACAGCTCCAGCTAAACTGCGATGTTTTTGAAAATATGAAAAGATAATATACTTTTTGGTGACGTCAAACGTATGAAGAATTAAATTTATTGACTTTTCCCCGTACGTTTGACGTCTCTACGTGTTTTTATTTTCCCATGTGTGAAGCGTCATCTTTAGGTATATATGTATTTATTTAAATTTTCATGGTTCACGTTCGATAAAACTTTTCTTTCTATGGAGCTAGAAGAGAAGTTCGCTTTAGCTTCTTAATACCAGTTTTTTAAATTTATAAACTAGGAGGACGAACAAAAAAGGGCGCAAGTTCAGACTTGCGTATGCGCCAAGTTTTTAGCGTTAAAGATGACTAATATGGTAACCCTAACTAATGTTAAAAGAGTCATTTGGCTTCTAAATGTGCCGCTAAACAGCCAAAAATTGCCAAGCATACGCAACTCTGAACTTGCGCCCAAAAAAGGAGGACGCAAAGAACCAAAATTAATTATTTTAAAGGAAAATTTGAGTGGCAACAGTTTTGGATATTGATCTTTTATTTTCTTTTTATTTTACTCCGCACTTTCGCTTTCTTTCTTCCGACTCCTTGTGACGGGTTATTTATTTCCACGTGTTTAAAAATTATAAAACTTTAAAATGATTCTCCCATTAAAAGTAGACATTAATGTCCTTGCCAAAGATATTGAAACCTTAAATGAATTCATGATCGACAATAGCTACGTCGAAGGGTAATTAAAATCTTGAATATTTTGGAGTTTAGGCCTAAGTTTATAAGTGCTTTCTCCATGTTCAAGTTAACTGAAACTTACATATCCAACTAACTGAAGGTTAATTTTTTATTTCAGTTATGTACCTTCTCAAGGAGACACTTTCGTGTTTCAAGCTATGAAGGCTGCCCCGTCATCCACATATCCCCATGCCCTGAGGTGGTACAATCACATAAAATCTTTCGGAAGTGCTATCTCTAGGTGAGAATAAGAATAATTATCCTTCTGCAGGGTCCCACGGTCCTTGAAAGTCCTTGAATTTTTTAAGGGCTAAATTTAGGTACTTGAAAGTCCCTGATGATGCTTAATATTTGTATTTAACTTTAAAGTTACTTAACAAAAAATAATGCAGTCTATCAATAGCTTTTTGTCTATTCGGTAAATGAAGCGAATCCAGCCCGCAAGCTGAATTTGGCGATTTTTTTTGTCGCCAAGTGGAAAACCGATGGCATCCAAACATTGAATTGTTATTGCCAAATTTGGTGACGTAAATCTGCGGGCCGGATTCGCTTCATTAACCGTCTATTCTTGATGGGATGGAGGTAAATGAAGCGAATCCGGCTCGCAAGCTGAATTTGGCGATTTTTTTTGTCGCCAAGTGGAAAACCGATGGCATCCGAGCATTGAAAAGTTATCGCCAAATTTGGCGTTGAAAATCAACGGGCCGGATTCGCTTCATTAACCGGGATGGATCCTAACAGAACCCACACCCTAACACGGTTGGCAATAATTGCGCTATCTTGGTAACCCAACTCAGGGGTGCAGAATATGTCCGAACGCCCGAACGAGGTTTGGGGGAAATTCAAGAAGCTCTGGGGAAATTTTTGCCCAAGATGGAAAGAAAAACTAAAAAAATCCAATCATCATTAGCTGACTAACAAATATTTTGGGTAGTGACTGCATTATAACCTCCAAGTTCAAAGGAAATCGGGTGAAAACTGCGGAGTTACGGATGTTGAGCAGGAAAACTACGGAATTGCGCTAAAAATCCTAGTTTTGTAGGTGAATACCTGAAACTTGGCTTTTCCTTGCTTTCCGATTGGTATGCAGACAAAACAATGTATTCGTGGTAGGATGGGTAATTTTCACGATAATTACGTTTTTGTAAATCGCACTGATGTTCTTTTCTGAAAAGTTGAGCTAATTAAGGAGAAGTTTACATTTAGCTTAAATTTGAGAAAAAATAGAAAGTTTTTCATATTTTAAGAATAGAGGCACTTCTGAGCTATAAGATTATAAGTGTGTAAGAAAGACTTAAAAGGAGATCATTAAAATTTAAATCTATAGATTATGTGAAAATTATTGAATCTGAAAGAAGTTTACTAATTAAAAAAAAATACTTTTTTAAAAATCTCATTTTGGGGGAAATTTTGGAGAGAAAAATGTGTTCTGGGGAAATTTTGGACCCTGAAACATTTTCTGCACCCCTGACCATACTTAGATACACTAGATATCGCTTGGTACCATCTCGTTATGGCTTGGTACTTTTTTCGGTTTGTCGCTGAAGGTGTGGACTCTCCTAGGATTTTACTTGATGTTTCGGATTATGTCATGAGCGATTTGAGGGCAACTCAAATTTAGCTGCAGGGGTGGAAAATCTGCGCCAACTGCGCCGAAATTGGTTACCTGCGCCAACTGCGCCAAAAATGGGCAAAAATCACATTTTTGCGCCAAACTGCGCCAAAAACCCGATAATCCGTTCAATCTGAATCAGTAACCCTGAAAATCCAACTGATAAGAAAAGAACCGATCCTCAGCCACTATGATCGATTCTCTTCCCGCTAAGATCGCTATGAAACGGGATGGAAATAGGACGATTAGTAACTTGTCTACCGTCGCTTGGCGGAGAAAAACCGGTTTCTCTCCATTGTGGAACCGGTTTTCGTCCGCCTTCCGACGTAGACAAGTGCGTTGATTTGATTTTTGGCAGTGTTTTTCGGTGATAAGCAGGGTTCGTACCAGGGATGTGATTTTTCCGCGGAATTCCGCGTTTTGTAACTTTGTATTATATCATGTTCCGCTTTTTTTAACAATTTTCCTCAAACTAACTCTTCTCCGCGGAAGAAATTTCCACGGAGAAAAAAAATTCCTCTTCACTTTTCTCCTCTTCGATCTGGACACAGGGATGTGATTCTTCCACTTCCCATGAAAATCTGACTGAGCGGCAGGAGTTCGAAAGCGGGCCGTTTTCCGAGAAACGTCGACTATTGCAAGCGAAAGAGGTCCGCGTTTCTTTCATTTCGAAGCTCCCGTTTACGGCCCGTGAACTAATTTGGATTTTTCCAGATAATCTATAGTGTTTTTTTTTACTTTGCCTATTATTTCCGAGAAAATGACGATTTAAAGTGGAAAAAAGTTGGAAAAATTGCGATTTTTCACGCAAGTTTCGTGTTGCTTGCGGAGGGTTTTCTTCCCGCGACCTCTTTCTTGAACGGCCGCGGGTGCCAAATTGAAGTCGGCTTCTTCTTGCGTTGTTAGTGCAATGTGGAAAAACAACTTTACAGTGGGAAGAAGTCATCGAGTCCGGTCTTTAGGATCACATTCTGCGGGAAAAGTCGAAAAATAGCGATTTTTCGCGTAAGAACCGTTTTTCCGGCGCCTAGTTGAAGCTGGTATCATTTCACATTGTGATTGTGATGCAGAAAAAACTTAAGCGTGGTCAAAGGAGCCTAATAAGTGTAGTGATAACTTTCAGATCGCATTTTTATCGATTTCAGTGAGTGTTTTCAACTCATTTTCAACTAAGGATTTCCCAAGTTGTAAATTTTTACTGTTAGATCACTTAGAAGTTAGATAAGATAAAATTGCAGTGTTTTTAAAAAATCTTGTTAGATTATAACCTGTTTCAGATATGATATCAAGGGGGATGGCAGGGGACCCAATTCCCCAAAAAATCGGACTAGCTGTCCAAAACAAATTAAAACATTGTTTTTAAGAGTCGAATTTCAAAAAAAAAATTCTGGGAGGGGATCCCCAGACCCTCTTTGTGCTTGGATCTCTATAATTAACCACTTTTTATATGTTAAACAAATTTTAAAATTAAACACCAAAAAAGTAAGAATATAATTTGGAATTTCCTCTTTTTTGCTTTTTGGTCAATCACATCCCTGGTTCGTACGCTCCTTGAAAATTAATTTCATTTTCAAGCACTATGGAAACTCCTTGAATTTGGGTTGTACTCCTTAAAAACTCTTTGATTTTCAACCTGAATATTTCTTCTATAAATTTACTTCCCCTATAAAATAGGTTTCAATCCGCAGCGTTTAGTGTTTTGAAAAGTCGGAAATCGCGATTTTTCGCGAAAGTTTCGCTTTTTTTTCGGAATGTTCCGTTCTTTCCGCGACTTTCGTGTGGACAGCTTTGGGTGCCGATTCAAGTTGGCTTCTTCTTGCGTCATTATTGCGAAGTAAAAAAACAACTTTACCGTGTTTAGAAGCCCACAAGTCCGGTGTTCCGGAAGTCGGAAAAATAGCAATTTTTTCGGAGTGTTCCGTTCTTCCCGCGACTTGCTTGGATGGCCGCGGGTGCTGATTCAAGTTGGCTTCTTCTTGCGTCATTATTGCGAAGTAGAAAAAACAACTTTACCGTGGTCAGAAGCCAACAAGTCCGATGTTCCGTCTAGTGTTCCGGAAATCGGGAAAATAGCTACTTTTCGCGACAGTTCCATTTTTTTCCGGGACTGCTTTTCCAACAGACTTACGGACGTTGTTGCGATGCAGAAAAAACAAATTTACTTGGGTCAGACCAGCCTGATAAGTCTAATATGATTTTTTTCTCTATTTTATTTAGTATTTTCAACTTAAGAGGATTTTCTTTTTCAAAGTTGTAAATTTTAATGAACGGTCGCTTTATAGCAACTTAATAAGTTGGTAATACAGTGTTTTTTAAATCTTGTTAGATTATTACCTGTTTTAGGTATCTGATCTGATTCATAAGATTCTAAAAATACCTACAAAAATAATTTCTTACTTTTTTCTATTTAACTAAAACTTTTTGACAATATCGTTTTTGCAATTTAATTATTACTTAAATAATTATTCTATTAACTAATTTCCTTTATTTTTATTTGATTTTAGTTGCATTTTGACTTTTAAAGTGGTTTTAAAAACTGATTCAGGAATGCAGTGTGTGTTTGAAGCCGTGTAAAAAATTTGTCTTTCTTAAGTTATGTAAAAAAGTACTCCTTGAATTTTTTAAAAAACACTTCTTGAAAACTCCTGGAATACTATAAACTGATACGGAAATGAAATTTGCCTTGATACAAAACCACTAAAAGCCGATACAAAAATGCATTTTGACTTGATACAAAACTGCCCTAAAGCTGATACAAAAATCAATTTTGGATTTTCCACCCCTGTAGCTGTAACTTAAATGCTGATTTTTGGAATTCGAACCATTTGTTTTACAGATATAAAGCTTTGTTCTATTTTATAATTAGTTTAGGAACTGTTATTAAGCAAAATATCTCTTTTCAATGCAAACTTTTCATTAATATGCAGTCCTTCTAAGTGCTTTTCTGTTGATTTTGTTAGTTTACCTGGAACCAAAAAAGATGCAGGTGCTGTAGCAGATGCCCCTAAAGCCAAACCAGCCAAAGAGGAAGATGACGATGACATTGACCTTTTTGGATCAGATGAGGATGTATGCATTTCATAACAAAACTATTTAAGATTATTAAATGGGTAGTCTAGTATACTGGATGATTCAAAACTAGTGGGCAAAAATGATAAGGGATATAGTATTGTAAGATAGTTCAGAATCACTGGATAGGGAGGGCGGCTGAGCTATCCTGAGAAACTAGAGCATGGGCAGAAGTTGTCAAAAGTAATGGAAACTGGATTAACCGGTTAGGGTTGGAAATAAAATTTTAATGCCAATTATGTTTTTTATCTTGTTTATAAACTATAAAGTTTTGTTCGAAGATGGAGTCTTCCGGGCTTGTAGGCCGTAGTCTAGAAGTAGAAAAACCAGACGTTTCGACCCCTTCTACGGGAGTCATCATCAGTGGATAAAAGTTCAAAAAATTTTATGATTAAAACATTTTATGTTTTATGCAATCAACTTCTACAGAACTGGGGTTGCTAGAATAAACTTTTTATAGGCACCAGGCCCAAATTCTTAGGTATACTCTTATTTTAATTGAAATTTAAGCAGCTTGTGATAAATATTTATGAAGTAATTTTTGAATTAACGTGGTTGTTGAATTAAGCACATCAACTGGTTGGCATAGGTACACCAGGAAGGCAGCTTATTTGATCTTTATAAAATATTGGATTAGATTCAAATTATGTTGATATTTATTTTAACATTTTAATTTTAGGATGAAGAAGCAGAAAAATTGAAGCAAGAACGTGTGAAGGCTTATGCAGAAAAGAAATCTAAAAGTGAGTGAAATAATCAGTTTTCGTCTAATAATTAAGAACAAAGCTTCATATTCTTGAAATTTCAAGATGCTTAGCTAAACTTTTGAGATTGTTGAATTGAGTATTGCAGAATTAGGTTATAATTAATTTGTTATTTCAGAACCAGCCTTAATCGCCAAATCTAGTGTAGTCCTTGATGTCAAACCTTGGGACGATGAAACGGACATGGCTGAACTGGAGAAATGTGTCCGAAGTGTCGAATGTGATGGCTTGAAATGGGGAGCCTGTAAGTTTAGTCTTTAAATATTAATAAAAATAATTCTATCTGCTACATTCTTTAATTTTAACTGCTGATCCAATTGGAGTTTGATTAATATGAATAAGTCGTTTACTCATCTACTTAGTTAGCTTATATAAAATATCAATAGTCTGGAGCCTTCAGTTTATTTGTTAAGCTATTTTCTATTTTAAAGTTAATCGGCAAATTCTAACTAGGGTCTTAAAAGTATTGTTCGACAGTGTTACAGCAACAGTATTGGCTGTTACTGTACAAAGTTCTCTCTTGTGTCTTTGCAAAAATTGAGCCCCCATTGATATTTCTGCCTACGACATATTGGGATTCCTGGGAATATCCCTACTATTTTAAAAAGTTATAAAATAAGATCACTCACCAAATAAGGTTAAATTTTGATCCTAGTGTTAGATAAATTAAATCCTTATTTTTAATCTAAAAATTTTTAATTACAGCCAAACTTGTCCCTCTTGCCTATGGAATCAAGAAACTGCAGATTGTTTGTGTTGTAGAAGATGACAAGGTAAGAAATTCAGAAATGCTAAATTTCAATTTAAAATTTTATAATTAGTTGAAGTAAAATTTTAGATTATGAAAGAATTGTTTTCTCCTTCTCAATTTTTGTCTAATTTTGCAGGTGAGTATTGACTGGCTCTCGGAGGAAATCCAGAACTTTGAAGACTTTGTACAATCTGTAGATGTAGCAGCTTTCCAAAAGATTTAAAAATATAAAATAAAATTTTTTTCAATTAAACGATTTGTTTAATTTTTCCGAATTTAGTGGCAATCTTTATGTAATTATTAATTAAAAAATTATGATATTTGTTTATGAAAAATTATTCATCAAAAAACTATGTTTAGAGTTATGATAATTTACAATATTAACTGTCCTAAACTTCCTTACAAGTTGAGAAAATCCCGATTGATATCTGAGTGAAAAGATTTCCAAACGAGATATAACTCCCCTTTACCTTTGTTGTATTTTTATTTATTTAAAGTGCTATCCTAACCCCTTTGGGTCAAAATATCGATTTTTCAAATCTGGTGTTAAGTTAAAGATTAAAGTATGTTTTCTTAGCTTTCTGAAACCATATTATTATGTAGACTATTAACCATTATAATTATTTGGATTTATTGGTAAGATTGCATTTTTTATTTGTTTTTTCTAAAAATCACATTTTTAACATTTTACTCTACCGCAGATTCTCATAATTCAAAAAGTGATGGTTCAAATGACTTGAAATTTTGTACCAACATTTAAATAGGTTTAATGTAGGTGTACCATTTCTGTGCATAAAAAGTAATTACATTTTTTATAATGATGATTAACTTAAGTTGTTATAAAATTTGGCAATTTTGAATTGTTATTTTAGATCAGTGCTCTAATATTATAAATTCAGTGACACTTTTGAGAGTGGTCTAACTCCTAAAAAAGTGTTTAATCTATGTGATAAAATTTACAGATTGAGGATATCTTCATTCAAAGTGGATATTTGATGATTTGCGTAATAGCCTGTTTTGGCTAATTTTAAGCACAAATGGGTTAAAAAACAATATATACATTTTATTTTGGTTTAAATTTTACAATTCTCCTAGTTTCTAGATATATTTTAATCATATGTTGCTACTTTTAAATAATTTTTTTAGATATTTAAAAAAAGCCTCCAGGGGTAGGATAGCAACTTAAGAGCTAGTTGCAAAATGGAAAAGTTTAGAAAAAGTATTTTTCCTCATAATGCTAATTGAATCGTACTTACTGTATGTTAAAACTCCTTTAATTTTGATAATACTTTGCACTCTTAATATGTGATTGAGTTCACCTTATTTTCCCTCAGACGAAGTTTTGGAATCAAAGTTAATTTTTCTACATATGGACCTATTAGGGCCAGGTGATTCTGTTTTAGTAAGAATGCAAATAGTAGTTACTCAGAGACTCCAACTACTACGGATTCTCCGTAGTTTCTACGGATGCCGTCGTTAAACTACGGACTACGGATAACATCGAAAAAGCTACGGAAAATCGGAAATCTATCATAAAAAGCACTTAAAAGCGCAAGTTTTTTTTCCCAATTATGCTCTATTTTTAGGATATTTTCAGTCTTCATAAAACAGGGTGGCGAGCGATCGGGTTTCGTGTTGCATGCGGGTTATTCCGTTCGGCGCAAGTTTAGAACTGCTGATGGTTGGCGAGTTTTGGCTATCTGGCGCCATAATTAGAAGCCACATAATTCACTTAACATTAGTTGGGGTAACTATAAAGTGATTTTTGTCGCTAAAAACTTGGCGCTTCAGCAGTTCTAAACTTCCGCCTTCCGTTCTTCCCTCGACTTCTTTCGGACGGCGCAGCGGCGGGCGCCAAGTTGAAATCAGCTTCTTCTTGCGTTGTTAGTGCGATGTGGAAAAAACAACTTTATAGTGGTTAGAAGCCGTCGTCCGGTGTTTAGGACCGCATTCGGCGGAAAAGTCGAAAAACAGCGATTTTTCACGTAAGTACCGTTTTCCCGGCGCGTAGTTCAAGCTGGCTTCTTTTCACATTGTAATTACTCTGTAGGAAAAATTTAAGCATGACCAGAGGAGCCTAATAAGTCCAGTGATACCTCTCAGATCGCGTTTATATCGATTTTAGTCAGTGTTTTCAACTAATTTTTCTTAAGGATTTCCTAAGTTGTAAATTTTTACTGATAGATCACTCTGAAGCTTAATGCAGTATTTTTAAAAATCTTGTTCGATTATAGCTTGTTTCAGATATTGACATCAGACTAGGTGTATCAACCCTGTTTTTAGGATCAACTTCCAAAAAGATTTTCCTTGCTCGAAGGACTACTGACAACCATCTTTGAAAGTTGGAGTCTCTGGTTACTTTCAAAAAAGGTGAAGGGCAATAATAAGGAAGTTGCATGTGTCGGATTTTCAAAAACAAACAAGTGTTCCGTATGGTAAAATGAAATATCTAGTCCATTTTTCAAAAAAATGTACACGTAATTAAATATTTTAATTTAAAAGTTGAGAAAAAAATATGAGACTGAAAATGTTAATTGTTTAAAAAGTAACGAGGTCAACAATCATACCATCAACTCCATTGCTTTCCAACAATAAAAAATTTTTTTGGTTGGCCTCAAATTTTGGGTAGTTGCTTATTTTTGCAAGAAGAATTGAAAAAAAATCTTTCAACTTCCTCATTGAAAGTATAATGTGTTGTCAAAATTTTGTCTTATATTAGTCTAATTTGAATTGGCGGATCACTACTAGTCCTTTCCCTTTGCGTTGCCATGGTGACAATCTGCCTATTCTATTTGCAAGGAGTATATTGTGAGGAATGTTGTGTTGAAAACCTTTAATTTAGAATTGGCCGGGACTCACGGTCGTATTCACTGGTAACTTTACCGGCGGTTAAACGGGAGTCAAACCTCTTTGGTGGAAAACTAGTTTTCCTTCTTTAACGGCCAATCAGAAGCTCGACTGTATTAATCACCGGTCAATTTACTGGTAAATACAGCTGTTAGTGTTTTTTTTGTTAAGAAAATTTAAAATCTTCCCATGCTCCACAGAGTATAACATGGGGCTTTCAGAAGTAAGTTACAAGCTAAGAGTATAATGTAAATATTTTGTTAATGGTTATGAAATTAGTCAGCTGTCTCATTGGGTTGGATTTGATTTGATCACATATTCTTTGTCTTGTAGTAGATCTTAGAGGAAGGTAGATCTTAGAGGAAGACCATGGAGTGGAGAACTGGAATAAATTATTTCAGAAACATTCCTTATTTGTTAAGAATGTTGAATGTTGGGAAAAGCTTTGAGCTGTGACCATTTGTGTAACAGACTCAGTTTCTAACTACTCCATCTATTTCTAGATGGCAGCACTACATAAATCTGAGCATAAATAAACCAAGGTTTTAATATACTATGACAATGGCTGATAAAATAAATAGTTAAAATAATTTTAAGTTTAGAAACGGGATGCGTGCGATCTCTCTCATCCTATTGTTTATTTCTGAGAATATTCTAAAGTGAAGGTGTATAACTTGACACTGATTGAAACAATTCTTTTCTTTTGGGCATTAACATGAGTGTTCTCTTTAGTTAACTGTGTGCTTAAAAATGTTTTACACTGAAATAATATGATAAATGCATTGAGTGAATGAACTGTTAAAAAAAACTAACCAAAGATAATAAAAATGGAGGCGCCGGGTATCGATCCCGGTACCTCTCGCATGCTAAGCGAGCGCTCTACCATCTGAGCTACGCCCCCGACGAAAATAGTAGTTTAATAGTACTAAAAATTACCATTTCTATAAGAAATCATTTGAACCTCTTACAAAGACTCCCTGAAGCGACCTCTTGTAAAGCACGAATTTTTTTAATTGTTGTGCTACTTTATTTAATGTAAAGTCTTTTCGTTAAAGCGACCTTAAATTGTTTGGTCCCATAAAAGGTTGCTCAAACAAGGTTCTACTATATCTTTTCCACCATTTTTAGTCATTTAAAAAAATAAGAATATTGTGGTGCGCACATGTTAGCTTTGCTTTTATTATTTTATTTCTTACTTGTGTACTTATTTTATAACGCACGATTGTGTAACTTATAAAATCTGCAGAGTTGGGTCCTCGGTAGTATAGTGGTCAGTATCCCTGCCTGTCACGCAGGAGACCGGGGTTCGATTCCCCGCCGGGGAGGATATTTTTTTCATCTTAAACATTTTCAAATACAGTAGAACTCCAATTATCCGAACTCCGACTATCCGAATCGCCGATTATCCGAACCGCTTTTAGAATTAAAACCTACGATTTTAAAATTTATATCAGTGCTTGAAAAATGAAAAGAGAAGTTCTTAAAAGAAAATTAATGAAGGCAGCTAGAAACAGGTATAGAAGAGTTCGTTTTGAAGTGTCTTTTTCCCCAAAGTTCTATCAGAAACCCTATTCTGGGTTAAATTCTCTATGAAAAAACAAAATCTTAGCTCTGAAGCTCGGTTGTACATACTTTAAAGCAGTTAACGGCTGGGTAAGAATCCTTTACACTCAGTTTTCGGTAAAAAAATCCAATTATCCGAATTTTTGATTATTCGAATGGGGTCCGGTCCCAATTGATTCGGATAATTGGAGTTCTACTGTAGTTAAAAAATCAGTGAAATGTATGGAGAAATTTTTTACCATCCGTAAAAAACCACAGAAATTTTTAAAAAGAGCGGTTGGGGGATAAGGTAGATTTGTATTTATAGATATCCAATTTTTTTAAAATAAGGATTCCTTCATTAATGTTTTCATGAGAAAAATTATAAAAGTAATTCATGACTTTTTGACTGGAGAAAACACCTTTAAAAATTTGAGAAATCACTGCGGTTCGAATGTTTTGGAAACTCAGCGAATCCGACTCCGAGATCAAAATCCTTGATTTGCTACTGTTCCCCCCATGTTCTCAAATTAAAATTTAGTTTTTTAAGAAAATAAAAAAAATTATAAATAGTAGTTTAAAAATATTATCACCGAACCCCCCCACCAAATTAGCAGAGGTTTTTTTTCTTAAAAAAAATCCAATGAGATTGCGATTAGGGATGATTTTCATAATTTTCGCTGCATTTTCAATCATTTTTTAAATTAATAATAAATAAAATTCTGATAACCCAAATCAGATTTATTGAATTAATACTCAAAAATATAAGAATTTCGTTTCTTTACAACTATCTATTTTATAATTTCTCTTAATTTTTCATGTATAACAAATAAGAAATTTAGATAATTTGGCCTATAAGTTCTGAGCCCTATCTTGGCAAGTCCAGTTTGCATAATTTGGGAAGCATCAGCGTTAAAAATGTGCGGACCTGTTTTAAATGTAATCGCAAGGATCACTCATGGAGTGAGTACTATATTGCTCCCTTGAAATTAAATTTTATTAAAATCCTTCTTGCCTTTTTAAAAAACCCAAAAATAGAGCGATAAAGTTTTATTAAGGTAATAATAAAAATATTCATAATGAAAAAAATTAAGAAAAAACGTATTCTTACCTCTTCGCCAAAATCACTAAACTACTGTTTTCTAGTATACAGAAAAACGCATTTAAATTTTAACGAATTTTCCACAAGCACTAAAAATATTAATATCTCCAATTAAAAATGTCGGAAAAACATCATTAAGTTTATCAGAAAACAATTATGTTTTTAAGAATTTAATATATTTTAGGTATAGGATTTTGATTAACTTTATATAAAAAAAAGTCGTAAATAACAGAGCTCCAAGTACCAAAGGAGGGGTGCTTGGGGTCTTCCCCCAGAAAATTTCTGGAAATTTGACCCTAAAAAACATCAGGGTTTTAAGAAGGGGTTTGAGTTTCGATCTCCCCTCTTTCTCACTTCTCGGAAAATTATAAGAGGTATATTTAGTAAAGAAATACAGGAAAGCTCAGTCCGTATGCTGATTGTGTGTGGGACCCGTACAGGAAGGAAATATAGTCCAGTAAATCTACTGAAAAAAAGGGTCAAACCGGGAACAAATTGATACATTTAGTTTTTCAACGGTTTTCACTTGGGAATGACCTAAATAATAACATACTAAAAATCGGACAAAATCGGTTCGCGGGAAGTTTAATTTTTTTTTAATTTTTAAATAATGGCCGAAAAAAAATTTCAAAAAATCAAATTATAGTAATCGAGACTTATTATACATGTTTATAGGCTATTTTTCAGTGCTAAATACGAATATACCATTTAAATTTAAAAAAATTTAAAATTTCAATTTTTAGAAATTAATTCAAATTTTGGAAAGTCGAAAAAATTAAAACATCGCTCAAAACCACAAAATTATTGCAAAAGAAGTAATTTAAACCGTTTTCTATTAGAAATGACTTAAATAATAACATACTAAAAATGGAAGACAATCGGACAATAAAAAGTTTAGTTTTTTACAAATTTTCAATTTTTTTGGCCTCAAAATTAAATCATTAGTTAATTAATTAATTTATAAAAATTAATGTTGAAAATACAGGTAAAATCTTTCAATCAAGTAATACAGAAAATATTTAGACACTATTTGATAATAAATCATTTTAAAAATAAATAAATTGAAAAAAGACAAATATCTTTCAAAAAATTTAAATTAATTTAAAATTTTTAAATTTTGTAGTATATGCATGTGATACATGTCTCTAGGCTATACTTTAGTGCTGTTTACTAATATCAAGCCAACTTTTCAATAAAATTTAAATTTACTGTGGAAAAATTGAAGCATAAAAAAACAAAATTATAGAGAAAAGTGCTTAAATTTTTCCACACTTATTCTAAATTTTATTTAAAAGTTGGCGTGATATTCGTAAGCAGCACTAAAATATAGCCTAGAGACATGTATCACATGCATATACTACAAAATTTAAAAAATTTAACATTTTTAAATTAATTTAAAATTTAAATTTTTGAAAGATATTTTGTCTTTTTTCAATTTAATTATTTTTAAAATGATTTATTGTCAAATAGTGTCTAAATATTTTCTGTATTACTTGATTGAAAGATTTTACCTGTATTTTCAACATTAATTTTTATAAATTAATTAATTAACTAATGATTTAATTTTGAGGCCAAAAAAATTGAAAATTTGAAAAAAATTAAACTTTTTATTGTCCGATTTTCTTCCATTTTTAGTATGTTATTATTTAAAGAATTTCTAATCGAAAACCTTTTAAATTACTTCTTTTGCAATTATTTTGTGGTTTTGAGCGATGTTTTAATTTTTTCGACTTTCCAAATTTTGAATTAATTTTTAAAAATTGAAATTTTGAATTTTTTTAAAATTTAAATGGTATATCCGTATTCAGCACTGAAAAATAGCCTATAAACATGAATAATAAGTCTCGATTACTATAATTTGATTTTTTGAAATTTTTTTCGGCCATTTTTTAAAAATTAAAAAAAAATTAAACTTCCCGCGAACCGATTTTGTCCGATTTTTAGTATGTTATTATTTAGGTCATTCCCAAGTGAAAACCGTTGAAAAACTAAATGTATCAGTTTGTTCCCGGTTAAGTTACAGATTGCCTGGACTAAAAAGAAATGTCGTGATAGTTAATATCTGATAAACAAGTAGGGAAAAGCAACAAAAATAAAGTATATAAATATCGTATAGTGTTAAGTTTTTAATTTTCTTTGCTGATCCCTAAGGGTTGATATCCCTTAGTCCCTTAACCCTGCTGAAAAATTCAGCGAAAGAATGTTGGCCAAGTATAGCTCCATTTTCGGACTGTGCCAAAGAGGAGATGTCGCGTTTAATTTATGCTCGCACACCTCCCGACTCCCGACCGTTTCCGCTGGGGTCCGGACGTCCTCAGAGGATGCAAAAAACACTTCTTAAGACAACATTGTTAGCGCCGTATCTCTACGGCTCTTATTAACATTTCCCTTTTATGTAAGAGATGGTTTTTTTATTTTATAACGAGGATTGTGTGTGTGTTTGGTTTGTGTGGAGAGGAACGGATTTTTCCTTGAAATTGCTTTGCAGGGTGACTCAACTACTGTGCAAACGGTCTTCCTACATTTTTTGCCCTCGAATTTACCAGATTATTTACATTATTATTACCATCTCTGGAATTAATTTAAAAAAAATTAAAAGTGGTATATTAGAGGGGAATCAACCTTTTAAATATATTATGCTTCGTAAAAATATTTTTCATTACTCTATCTATAACTCTTCAACATATTTCATACCATTAAAGATCATTGAAAATACTTTAAGGTTGTTGGCAAGCTGAACATGCAGATCTGTCATGGGCAAGAGGGCAAGCAAGATTTTCATAAAAACTCATGTCCCGCAAATGTTAACTGTTTTTTAACTTTATTATTTCACCGCTAGGGGCCCTGTAAGTTGTCTCGTAATTTACCAGGGTCACCTTCTGTGAGGTGAGATTTACATCAGACATCACACTTACCTAGGGGTAGAGTTCCATGTCCCTGGAGATGTTGTCCAAATAAAAGCTGTAAAAGGGACTTTTGAAACACCCTATATATTTTAATTTAGCAACCATACCCAAAAGCTTTAAGGTAATCTTTTTGTTTAAACATATAAGTACTAAAATTATTTTTTTAGTTTTCTTAAACCGTAAGGGAAAGTGTAAACTATTATTGACTAGAAAATAATTTTTCAATTATACTTTATGTTTTCGATGTTACTTTATTGAAAATTAGTTACAAAAAGTGAAGTCAAAAACACTTTCTACATAAAAAAAATTACAAATAAAACATTTATTGACACTGAATAACACTAAATGGCACAAAATTATGTATGCATTGATCAACAATAAATTAAATTGTGCACGAAAAAAATCTCTGTCCAAGTCCGCTTCATAATACACTAAGATACGGATCAATAATACTGACAGTGATGATTAATGAGTGATCAATGATTTTTCTGGACTAGTTGAGACTAAAGCCCTGGATACTCTACCTTATAGGTATAAGGTAGAGTATCCAGGGCTTTAGTTGAGACCAGGGTTTGAACTTGATAATCAGGTTTTCGTCAAAAATCAATGTTTATTACTAAATATGATTAATAACTTTAAAAATCGGCATGTGGTTTGGGTATAAAAATCAAAATTGATCTTATGTTGATCTTTGATTAAAGTTAAAGGATTGCTATTGAACACGGTTCTGGTTTACTCATTACTATATAGTTTGCGAAAGTAAAAGGATTTTTCAAAATAATTCAGTTAATCTCTATCTTATTCTCTCTTAGCAAAATTCCAATTCTTTAAGTGCACTAAAATTATTTTATAATCCCGATTAAAAAAACCCATAATTAGAAAATAATCATCTTGCTGTTTAAAAAAAATATTTAAAGTAATGATTAAAATGTGATTTTTCTTATGATTGAAAAGTAATAACCCAGTTTTGATATAAAAAAACCCGACGGTCTCTTATTAAACGTATTTAAAAGGCTTGATCTGATTTTCGATGCCTTTAACTTTCTATAATTATCAATTTCAAACCCTGGTTAGGATAAATGTGACAATTTTTCCGTCTATAATATATAACTAATAATTTTCCAAAGATACAAATACAATTATTATCAACTTGGATCCTAGGCAAGGTCTACTTGTAAAGTACAAATTGGACGATAATTGCTGTGAATAAAATAAATTCCTTTGTAAAAATATATTGTAGAATATCGTATAAAACTATGTAGATTGTGACTGTCTTTAGACTCTTACCTGGTGGTGAAGTTGTTAAAAAAATATGAAAACATGTTATTTTTGCCTTGCGTTAAGATTGGAAAAATTTAAAAGATTGCTAAGGTACACAGGCCGGTTGTAACTGCTGCCATCCCTATATAGAAAACCCTTCTCTGCAATATTATTTTACACCACTGAAAAGGCAAAAAACTTATGAATGATGCATTGATTGAAATGCATTTATAATTTCATAGGTTTGTGATAACATCAAGCGAAAGCTTGCTATGAAATATAAGTATACATTGTCCTAATTTACTTGCGATGAAAATACATTGTCTCAAAGGTAAAACAAGTTCACCATCCACAAATTCCTACTACAAACTTATGTTCAGCACAACTACCGAATTTCATTTGTTCAAATCCATACGTAGAGTTCCTGCTCATACTCAATTGCACTTGTAAATCTTTGGTACAATACTAAAAAATGTCATTTTCACAGATAATAGTTTTTTCCTTCAAGGACGTCAGACTAGGATAAGTCATGGATCACCAGCCGTCAAATCTAGCAAAGCTCGAGTTTCCAAAACCCTCATCATATCATTCTCCTGCAAAAGAAAGTAGTGTAAGAAATATCGAGTTTTATCAATTTGATCACACAGCCACAAGTGGAAGATGGTGACAACGGCAACTCATCCTTCTCTTATCTCATTTGAATTTAAATCTAATTTTTAAAAAATTATTTAATGTTTGTGTTCCATTTTTCTACTCCCGACACTTGATAAAGATCTTTTTTTTCTTTCCCGAGAATCATTTTCAGAGACTGCTTGGCCTCTTCCACGAAAAGTTCCACGGTTATTTGGATGAAAAAAATCCCCAATTTTTTAAAAAGCATCTACGAGCATCTCGATTAAGATCAAGCCCTTAACTTCAAATGCTATGGGGGCCATTCAAATATTACATTATTGTCTGCAAAGATAAGCAAACTGTAACCCCCCTGATAATTACGTTAGAAAGCTGCACGTCCCCCTTGTTCTTTTAAAATGAATTACTATACAATTTAAGTTAGAAATAAATAAAAATTATTTTTGGTTAAATTTATGCAAGACAAGATATTTTTGAAAATGCAGTGTTTGTAACATCTTGCGTTAGCATCATTCATACACCCTCTCCCCCTTGTCAGGAAAAATAAGCAAAGCCCCCCCCGTACGTAATATTTGAAGATCCCCAAGTATTTTTTTTTAATTTTACCTACTCAGGATGGCCACAGAAAACGTATTTCAAAGTTACCTGATAATTCCAGGTTTTCCCTAATAATCTGGTAGGATTTTCCCCGATATTTTATAAATATACATTTAACTCATCTAGAAAGCCGGAGAATGACTGTAAAAATCTCGGAAAACAGGAGAAGTAATATAAACAAGATTTAGACAGGTATAAAATAATATTATTTGAAGACTTTTTTGAACATTTGCAATTATACTAATTTATTTGGATTGGAGATTTTATTTTATAAGAGATTGGAAATGCACTTAGGGGCCGGTCAAATATTACGTAAGCACTTTTTTGGTCATTTTTAACCCTCCCTCCCCCCTTGTCAGCAAAGATAAGCAAACCTCAAACCCCCCCACCATAATTACGTAAGATACTGCAGGACCCCCCCCCCCGAAATTTTGACATCCCTATAAGTAAGTACTGTTTTTTTTCCTTGAAAATTAGGTGACTTGTACAAGGAGCTGTCCTTTTTGGGTGTAACCCCTAAGGGTTCAAAAATGAGTCGAAACACTACTTTTCGGGGTTACAATTTCAAAATGTTAGGGTGGTCCATCTCCAGAAAAAAGTGCTTCCGTCAGAATTCCTAATTCAATTTTTTGTTACATTTATTTTTGGTTGAATTTTGAAATTATTTTAGCAAGAAACAAGAGATTTTTGAAAATGCACCATCTTACGTAAGCATAACTCATATCCCCTCCCCCCTTGTCAGCAAAAATAAGCAAAGAGCAACCCCCCTCCCCCCTTAGGTGCTTACGTAATATTTGAAACGGCCCCTTATTTAAAGACTTGGAAATCAGAAAAACTGTGATTATTTTGTTCAAACTAGGTGGATTCCCAAAATTTCCCTGATAATTATCAGATTTTCTAAAATTCCCTTAAAAATTTATCAATCCGAAAAAAGTCTAGCTACGGTGCTTATCATTAACTGAGTCAAATCTTATAAAGACCCGAGCGACCCGAGTGACATCGCCCGATTTTTTTCCAACAGTCGGAAGTCGTCAAGGTCGCCATCTCGCCACGCCCCCTTCAGGTCTCCCAGGGTGCAATCTGAACACTTGGAGAGATAATACACGACTTACAATTTTTTATTTTTCGTTAAGCGTTTAATGATTTTAGAAAATAAGGTTATTTTTTCTTAATTGCTTTTGTAAAGAATGAATTTAAAGGAAAAGGCGATTCCAAGAATATTTTTTAGCTTTCTTCAAAGTTGTTGGGGCTCTCAAATCTACCGTAATTACTCAGAACATGTACAATTTTTGCACAGTAAAAAGTATTTTTACACTAAATTTTTTAGTGTTTCACTGACGAAAATTTTCCCCGAGAATTTTTCCACAAAGAGAATGTAGATTTAATAAAATCACCTCTAAAAGAATAAATTTTTAGAAACTCAAAATTTCTCGAGACACGAGACATTAGGGTGTATTAAAAAACATTTTTTCGAAAAACCTCGCTCCCCCAGGGGGCTTTTCCCATTCCTTTTGGTCCCAAAAGATCGTGTGTGAAGTTTCAGCCCCCTAAGTTAACTCTAGGGTTTGCCTGTAGTAGAGCCAAAGTTGAAAAAAATTACCAATTTTCAGAATTTTTTAAAATTATATTTTAAGATTGATACTGCGATAAAACCGGTTCAAATGTGTCATTCAGGACTTATTTTGGTGCCATGGATACTTAATTCGGTGGCGGGGAAAGGAAATATTTTCTCCCGTCTTTTCTAAATGAATAGAGTATAAATTGAATCTTCAGTTTGAAGAAGGGAATAAGTCCAAAAATCAAGTTTTGAGAAAATCGAAAAAAAGTAATGGAATTTTCATTGTATGGATATCGATTTCACAACTTCAAGGGGCGATATCTCCTTATATGGGTTAGTTATTTTCCCCCTCTTTTCACCCATGTGTAGGGCAAAGCTTGGAGATTGTTTTGAGCATAAAAAGTCAATTTGTCATTTTTTGGACTTATTCCCTTCTTCAAACTGACGATTCAATTTCTTCCATTCGTACAAGCAACATGAGAAAACTTACCCGAGGAAGATGTACATCACAGCCTGCCCTTGAGCCTGCTCATACAAAAGGCATTACTAAGCTTCTCGTGTGTGAGCAGGCTTCCCTGGGGCCAGGGCTGCCCGTCCGACAGCCCCGGCCCTCGCACCAGCCCCGACAGGAAGGCGATGTACTGGATGGCCAGCTGCAGGATCTGCCGTTTGCACATCTTGTCGGAAGGCAGTCGAGGCACGACACGAGACAGTCGTGCGAACCCTTCATTCAGGTGCTGCGTGCGCTCTCGCTCGCGGTTGTTGGCCACTTCCCGCTGAATGGCTGCTGTTGTGTCGTCTTCTTCTTGGTGGTCATGTCTGGAAGAAAAATCAGGTGAAGGGTTTAGTCCAGTAACCAGGTAGTAAAAAAGGGGCGTTTCAGGAAAAAAATACAGAAGTTTTTTTCTCAACGGTTTTATATGTTTTCGAGGGTGCTGAATCCGAATATCAACTTTGTTAACAAAATTTCGCATGGGAACATTGAAAAAAATCGAAAAAATCCTAAAATTTTACCCCTTTTTTTGGTTTTTTCCTTCTACCACGTAAAGTATAGATTTCTCAGAGAAAAAGTCAATACAAAAGTTAAAGTACTCTAAACAAGCTAAAAAAAGTCATTTATAGCATTTCTGTCAGACTAATAGTTTGGCCGCTAGAGCGCGCTGAAAGTCAGACAATTTCCGTCCCCGCGATGGAAAATTCAAAAATTTTCTCTTGCAGCTCGAAAAACCCATATATTTTAGAATATAGTACTATAAAACCATATTTTAAAATGTTTTACACGTAAAAACCTTTCAAACTAACCTAATATTAATTGATTAAATGTTTTATAATTAAGGGTTTTCTCTGAAAGATCATATTCTGTAGCAACGTACAGTAATACAATCCATATTGTTAATCACAAAGAAAAAATGCAGAAGCTATTATCTCATCGGTTTTATACATTTTCGAAGATGCTGAATCCGAATATCAACTTTGTTAACAAAATTTCGCATGGGAACATTGAAAAAAAATCGAAAAAATCCTAAAATTTTACCCCTTTTTTTGGATTTTTCCTTCTAGCACATAAAGTATAGATTTCTCAGAGAAAAAGTCAATACAAAAGTTAAAGTACTCCAAACAAGCTAAAAAAAGTCAATTACAGAATTTCTGTTAGACTAATAGTTTGGCCTCTAGGGCGCGCTAAACTTAAGACTATTTATAACCAAAGATGAAAAATCCAGATAGAATCAAAACTAGGGTCTAAAAACACCTTCATGTTTTAAGTTAGGGTACTATAAAAACATACTTCATAATTTTGTTCATGAAATAAAACTAAATAAAATTTAAATAAATGCTTATTGAATTATTTCTGTAGATAGGGAATTGCTTAGATAAGAGAGTATGAGTAATCTAATTACAAAACATATTTTTTACTCACTTCAAAAACTGATAAAACGAAATAGAAAATGAATAAAAAACAATAAATTGTATTAAAAGTTCATGCATTTCTAAATGATAGTAGCAAATGATGTGTTTCATGATAATTAACAATGTACAATATTTTCTTCCCTTGAAAATTTGGCAGAGCGTTTATTTCACCTTCTCGAATTGGAATACCCTGAGATATTTGAAGAAAAATTTCATCTAGAATTTTATTTAATTAAACCAAAGTCTGTTTACACTAGACATATTTTTAAATATAATGAATGTAAAGGGGAAAACGCCAGCCAAGAAGTACACCATGCTTAAAACAGTAACAGTTTTAATGAAGAATAACAAAATAATACAAGGGCTGGCGCATTCCGCCTCTCGCCCTGCCACATTCCACAGGGCCTCAAAACAGAACTGATACAATGACAGTCTCGCGCCTTTCGGCAGATTCGGAAGTTGAGTTGTTCAGTCTCTTCTTCGCACTGTTCGGTGGCGTTAAACAGAGAGGGCACGAGTGGAAGTATTATAAACCTTCACATGAATTATTTTAGGGATTAATTAATTCTATTCTACAACTGACTATATCGGACATAGGCTGATTCTTTTTCCCACTAGAGGGCGAGAAGGGTAATTAAATGGGACCCTCGTGAGTTTATGGCCTTTGAGTGTGAAGACAGCGTTTCTTTGAAATGGGATCTTTAAATAGGATTGCGAAAACAAACCCACAAACGACGTCCAGACAAAGAGGAAGCCCATTGTCCTTTATCAGTGGTGACCAAACCCAAAAACGGACACTCCAAAAGACCCCCCACAGAGATAATGACACCGCCTCCTCACCTGAAGTGGTGGACATGAGGGGTTGTTTTTGTTTTTAGAGATTTATTTATGTCAGAAATATTTTTCCCAAAAAAATGGGACCTCCCATTTACTTGGGATTTTGAATTGGGTTTTTTTATCGTGTCCATGGACAGTTAAATTGCTTCGTGAACCCTCAAAACAGCAACTGCAAGCTCTAATGCATATGGGCTGTAGAGGGCCTCACGAAGCTCTGAAGCCAGTGGCACCATGCCCAGTTGTAATACACGTGGGGTAAGGGCTGGGCACTCGAGTATGTGTTCCGGAGTGAGTTGCACATCTATGCAGTTCCTACAGGGAACATAGGTTCTTGTTTGGTCAGGAAGGATTTTCATTCTCTTGTAGTGGCCCGTTCTCAATCTTGCAATGGTAGATGCTATTATTCTGGGGCAATCAAAATCGGTAATGAGGGGTTTCTTAGAGGAATGGGGCAGAAGTCTGTGTTTTGCTACTGCATTTGCGTCTGCAAGCGTAATGGTGGTGCCAGGTTGTTCAATGCTTCTGCCTTCTTTTGCCAAGGAATCCGCATACTCATTCCCCTCGATATTCACGTGTGCCGGTAATTTGCCCAGGATGGGATTATATTGTATTTGAATTGTATTATTATTATTATGGATTGTATTTGAATTGGGTTTTTAAGATTTATAATATTTACGAATAATACGCGTATTTAAAATTATGCAAAAAACATGAAGCTTGTTAGACTCTGAAAAAACTTTTACTCTTTCTAACTATTCGCAAAACAAATTTCTCCACTCTTGGTTTCAAGAAAATATCCAGAATTTCTTAGTATAGCATTTAATTAAGTCGTATACAACAGTTAAGTACGTTTTTACCCGATTTTTTCCACCGGGGCGGTCTGATTTTCAGCGAGCTCTAGCGGCCAAACTATTAGTCTGACAAAAGTAACATAATTGAACTTTTTTAGCTTGTTTAGAGTACTTTAACTTTTGTATTGACTTTTTCTCTGAGAAATCTATACTTTACGTGCTAGAAGGAAAAAACCAAAAAAAGGGGTAAAATTTTACGATTTTTTTCAATGTTCCCATGCGAAATTTTGTTAACAAAGTTGATATTCGGATTCAGCATCTTCGAAAATGTATAAAACCGATGAGATAATAGCTTCTGCATTTTTTCTTTGTGATTAACAATATGGATTGTATTACTGTACGTTGCTACAGAATATGATCTTTCAGAGAAAACCCTTAATTATAAAACATTTAATCAATTAATATTAGGTTAGTTTGAAAGGTTTTTACGTGTAAAACATTTTAAAATATGGTTTTATAGTACTATATTCTAAAATATATGGGTTTTTCGAGCTGCAAGAGAAAATTTTTGAATTTTCCATCGCGGGGACGGAAATTGTCTGACTTTCAGCGCGCTCTAGCGGCCAAACTATTAGTCTGACAGAAATGCTATAAATGACTTTTTTTAGCTTGTTTAGAGTACTTTAACTTTTGTATTGACTTTTTCTCTGAGAAATCTATACTTTACGTGGTAGAAGGAAAAAACCAAAAAAAGGGGTAAAATTTTAGGATTTTTTCGATTTTTTTCAATGTTCCCATGCGAAATTTTGTTAACAAAGTTGATATTCGGATTCAGCACCCTCGAAAACATATAAAACCGTTGAGAAAAAAACTTCTGTATTTTTTTCCTGAAAAAACTACCTAGTTACTGGACTAGTTATGAAATAGTGAAAGCTTCAATTATCACTGTAAAAAATAGAGAGTATTATTACACCCTCTCTACACTTATTTAGAGTTAAAGGAATATGAAAAGGGGCGTTAATAGACTCCTCATATGGTGTCAACGACAAATTTAGTGTCAAATAATCCTTTAATGGTGTTGTAAGAATAAAAAGTGTTTTACTTCTCTCTTTTCAAGCTCAAGAAACGCCAAAAACTGGATATTCGTACCCATTTTTCAATGGTGTCATTGAACACCAACCCGTTCATACTAATCATACTCTCTTTTATTACTTTCATTACACTATCTGGCAACGGCCATCTTGGTTCAATTTTGTATACAAAGATCGGCGTGAATTATAGGTAAGCAAACTTTTCACTTTTTTACCTCCCCGATAGCATGTCAATCGAAAAATATTCCATTTCTTTGGTAAAAAATAACTTGTTACTATTATATGTTACTGCATAACATGTTACGATTAATTTATTTTCCAAATAGATTCGTTAGGCTTAGGTTTCGCGCTTATAGCTTGAATGGTTGGTAATGTTTACCCTCGTCGTCGTTAGATTTGTTTTTTCTCGGCATCTGCTTTTGGTAATGTCTTTAAGAAATGAGGAGGAGAGTCTGAACTTATTGTGAAATGTCCTTGTTTCGCGAAATTCTAAAAATTCACATAATTTTGGAAATTTAAAATAAGCGTTAAATTGTGTTCTTTCGAGCAGATTCATGTTTTTGTGAAAGAAGGAAAACTGCTTTGTTGAAATTGTAACGAGTTGAATAGCTTTTTAAATATTTTAGAGAAATCCCAAAAAGTTATTAAGAAGTTGAATCATGGATCTGACTTTTGAACATCGCTTCCCACTTTTTATGTACAAAATTCAACACGACTCACAACCTTCTTCTCACATCTTCAGTTAATTTCCCCATATCCCCTTCAAGATTTGGTTAATGAAGCGAATCTGGGCTGAAGATTTTCATCTCCAAATTTGGTGATTAAAAATTAATTCTAGGAAGCCATCGGTTTTCTACTTGGCGACAAAAAAAAAATCGCCAAATTCAGCTGCAGCCCGGATTCGCTTCATTTACCTAAGATTTTAGCTATGTGGCTGTGGGGTTTGGTCATCAATTATTTTGTTTGGAACAGCTTTCGTCTACGGGTACGGCGACTTTCAATCCACTCGGCGCTTTTAGAAGATGCCAAGTGGCCATATATCAATACCACGTATCTAAGGGGTTATCGCCGTTGCCGACTTTTGAAAATCACCGTACCCGTAGAAGAAAGCTATTCCTTTTGTTTGAATAATAAATTACTTGATGTAAAACAGGTTAAATTTACTCTTGAAAAATAAAATAAAGGATTTGAACCTGAGCATATCTAATTGTTAAATTGTGGGGTTTAATTCCATTAATGTACCCGCGTACCTTTAATGTATTAATTGGTAAGGGACCAATTCCATAATCGAGGTTTTCGCCAAACTTGGCCAGATCGAATTTCAAAGCGTGGAGGAAATCACGCCAACATTTAACATTATTACATATAATAAAATGCTCATAGCCAAAGTTTGACGAAAACCTAGATTACGGAATATTACCCCCGTCAAAGGTTAATGAAGTGAATCCAGTGTACAGATATTTACCCCCAAATTTGGCTATATCGATTCAATGCTCGGATACCACAGGTTTTCCACTTCGCAACAAAAAAATTGCAAAATTCAGTTACAGACCGGATTCGATTCGTTTACCCCGCTAATTACCACCATGTTGTAATGTAATGGACACAAAAAGTGGAAAATTTGCTAAATAATTTCAAACACATGATAGATTGATAAATTATAAGATAAATAACTGTTCAGTTTCATTAAAGATAAGAAAAGGGCACAGCTTTGATCAGGGTTGCTTGATTTAAATCACTTGATTTTTTTAATAAAAATCATTGATTTAAATCAAAAATATGAAACTACCACAATTTATATAAAAAATTTATTTGTATGTGCTTTAAAAATGGTCTATGATTGTTTGCATTAAAATTTTTTTTAAAACTGCTAGGTATGTCATCATCATCATTCTGCTTCGTGCCCAATGGCACATAAGGCCTTCAGTTTACGACGCCATTCCCTACGGTCTTGGGCAACGGATCTTGCTTCTGCCCAGCCTGCCCACCCTGCCTGGCTACGTTCTGTTTCCACCAGTCTCCTCCATGTCTTCCGTTCCAAAGGTTCCCGAAGGCTTTGCCCTTGAGACATCATATTTGAGTCCTCAGACCAAGCAGCTAGGTATGTAACTGGTAGATATAGGTTAAAGTTACTTTGCATAAAATTGCCTGCAATTTCAAGATGAAATTTTTACTGCCGAAATGTTTCTGACAAAAAGGGGTAAATAGTAGGGTTTGGTATCAATAATTGTGATAAACGAAACACGAATTAAGATTTTATTTTTTTACCTGGTATCGAATTTTAAAATACAAGTAGTATGTGGATGATTTTTATCGAAAGTTTGTTTTTATTTTTATTGAAAGCTTGTTTTTATAATTTTAGTCATGTTTATCAAACTAATTTTTTCATATACAAAACCACAAATAGAGCTCTATTATCTGTGTGCATGACTGTTAATAATTAATTACTTTTTTATCACTTATGTATTCATTTCTTTAAATAATAATTAATTTTTTGAGTAAAATTAATTTAACTGAATCTATATAATTTAAAGATTGATTTTAATTTTTACACATAAATGAGGCATGGTGTTTTTAGTAATCATTGCCACAATTTGTTTTCAAACCTAATATTAATATCAAAATTTGGCTAAAATAGTTTTAGAAAGAAGGATAAAAATTTTAGTAATTGATTCATTTATCCTTTTCAAACGGGCTTTTCACCTGTGAGATGCCAGTGTGAACTGCTCCTCTTAATTAATGCATAAAATGGATTAAAATTGGGTAATTAAGTAATGCTAAATTATATCACATTGAAGATACAATATCAGTATATTATTAACCACTTTCATGAAGTTCAGAACTATTAATTCATTTAAATAAAAAAAATCTGATTTAAATAAAAAAAGTCCAATTTAAATCAAATAAATCCGATTTTTTTTATTTAAAAAAAATGAAAAAAATCAGCAACCCTGGCTTCGATAAGAGGCGACCAGCCCCCATGTTTACCTACTGCTCAAATTAGATCTATAAATGGTTGTGTCATCATTTGAGCTGTGGGTAAACATGGCAGCTGGTCGACCCTTATCTAAGCTGTGCGAAGAACAGTTTGTCAATATTTGAATATATGGCGTTCTAAAGTGATAGGCGATATTTAGCGGGAACATTAACGGAAATGAACAATTGTTGGAACAGCAATGAGCTCCGCAAATATAAAGAAGGGGTTTAAAGCTCCTCCCCATTGAAATATTTAAATTTTATATTCATAGGGTATTCCCCCTCCTTGATTTGTCTTGTTCTTTTTTTTTCTCCTAAGTTTATGTAATGATATAATAATAATAAATTTGTGTGTTTGTTTGACAAAAAAACAGGGTTTCCAAGTATTTTTTTAAAAATCTTATTGGGATACTAACAATTTTTGAATTAGCACATTAAAATGACATGTTTAGTTTACTTTAATCGTCCATTACAGAATTCAATATTAGGGTATTTGGTACTTATTATTATTGCTCGTTTTATTCTTTTAGCTTTATGATGATTTTTAAAATAGACTTTTCTTAATATTTAAAAATATACTTGTATATATGTTATGGGCAAAGTGATTAATTGGGCATTATTAATAATGCCCAGGCAATGTGATAAATTCAACAAAATTATGAATGAAATTTATCGCTTTGCCCGCTTCCACTCTGGGCATTATTAAAATAATGCCAAATTAATCACTTTGCCCGTAACATATATATATACATATATACTTTTTAGAGGAATTCAAAATGTTGTCGTGATCCTCCAAACACTGATCGGGGACCCACCAGCGGATTGCTGAGTTGACTATGTGAAAAAAAATTTCTCCTAAAATATTTTGTGAAAGCCGCCCAAATAGAACCAAATTTCTGCTAAGTACACCCCTAGTGCTAGGGACCTAAACTTTGTGAAACTTCTCATGTGACCCAGTATTGAAAATTCTCAGCTGCATAAATTTGCTTACATTATTAGTTATAACATACATGTGATTCTTCCGCCAATTGGCGGAAATCTGCCAATTCGCTGAACATTTGTTTTATTTGGGTCTACTAAATTCTATGCATGAAAAACACAAAAAATATTTTAAAGCTTGTATTAGCTTGTTGAAAACCTAAATCCCTGAATCTGAAAAAATAAGAAAGCTCATTAAATGAGCTGTAACTGCGACTGAATGGTCACAAAAACAAATTTTGGTACTTATACATATTATCCTTTTTACCGTTCAGCGACCTCAAATTCAGCCGCACAGCTATAGAACAGTCAATGGCCTTTGATAACATTTTCACTGCCTTTACTGTGTTTCAGGATTTTCAAATTAAGGACATTTTTTCAGTTACCATGTGGTCGGTGAAGACCTTAAACTCTCTCCCTCCGAGTTGGTCAAGGCACCGTACCTTGACCCTGCTCTATGTCATATTAATACTCCTCTATTTGCAGATAAGAATTGTGAACTTTTCAAAGAAGGTTTTTAAGGTCCCGGTTCCTGGAGGTGACACGCCTGGTGCCTCTTCGCTTCCGGTTCCTGGCTCTGGAGGGGTCTCTGGTTCCTCCTCGTTCCGTTCCCTGGAGGAGTCTGGTTCCTCTGCGCTCCTGATTCCTGAAGGTGCTCCTAGTTCTGCCTTGCTCCTGGTTCCTGGAGGGGTACCTGGTTCTTCTTCGCTCAGGGTTACAGTCCCTGGAGGAGTCTCTGGCTCTTTTTCGGCTCCTGTGCCGATCCTTGTTGTGTGGAGATCCTTGGTTCCTCATCGACTTAGACTTACTTTGTTAGAAAAACTCAAGGAAGGAAGTGTAAAAACTGGCAAGTGTGACTACCTTCACGTGCGCCCAGCCCACTCTTGCTGCTCTATTTTTGAGAGACATTCTTGTTGTGGAAAAAAATTGACTGAATGTCTCATGCTTCTGGCCTAGTAATTATCGTACATCTGTATAAAGTGTAAATATTAAGAAATTAAATGTTTGAGTATCAGTAACTAAGAAGTGTTTTCTTCAACCCATAACACTACCTTCCAGGTTTTGATGTTGTCAAGCTTCCCCATTGGACTTCTCAGAAAAGGTGAGTGCAATTTTTTCTCCCTTTATTTTGGATTAGTAAGTTAGTTTAGTTAAAAAACATAGGCACCCTTTGAGGAAACTTGCCATTAAAAAGTCGCCTTTTGCTGGGAATTATAATTGGGAGTGTATTGGGTTTTGCAAAATGATCATAGTTTTAATTGTTTAAAATTTTATTTTGTATACAAATTATGGCTAAAAATTGCTAATTTCAAGGGTATTATTGTTTATTAAAATAAAGATTGTTTGCAGTATTTTATTTTTGTTTTGTATATTTAAGAGTATATTTATTTTATAAGTATATTTAAGATTTCAAACCCTATAAAGTGCAATTATTTTTTAAACTGTAATTGGTTTGATAGTACACTGTGTTATTCAGTTGTCAATAATTAACATTTCTAATTAAGATAAATTATTTTTAGGGTAAATATTTTACTTCCATTTTTGGTAATAAGGAACTTGCATGTGTCAGATTTTCATAAACATTCAAGTGTTCCGTATGGTTTTTTTGTATAATAAAATGAAATATTTTGTAAATTTTTCAAAAACGTGTACAAGTAATTAAATAGTTTAATTTAAAAGTTGAAAAAAACCACGTAACTGAAAACGCGAAGTGTGTTTGCATGCACAGTGACGTAGAATCCATCAAGCCAAATTGCAATAAAAAATGTATTTACTATGTTTTTGTTGAGGATTTCTTTTTTCAGAAGTGTCCGATATGAGTGTTTTAATAAATATTTACCTTCTAGACACTTCTGGTGACAGTCAGAAATCATTTTTGGCGAAGTCCATGATTAGTGACGCCACTGTGCATGCAATTAAGCGGTTTCAGGTGCTTCGAAAAAAAAAACGATTTTTGATAATTTTTTTTGCAAGCGAAAAATTTCTCAATCGGCCCCAAATTTTGTGTAGTGGCTTTTTTTTAGTGTAGAATAGATTAAAAATATAAAAAAATATCATGCAAGTTCCTTATTCCATGGGCATGGGTAATTGACATTTTCAAAGAAAAACAACAAGTATTTTCTAATTTACTTCCCAAAAATAATTTAAAATTTTTTTTCTATACCAGTTTGCAGCCTTTTTGTTGACTAAATCTCTAATGACACAATTAAATTTTCAAAATATGTTTTTTTTAATTTATTTGTTTCATTAAATTTAGCTAACAAGAAAGCAATAAACTGGGTGGAAAACCTTTTTTAAAATTTATTTTGGGAAGTAAATTACAAAATACTTATTGTTTTTCTTTGAAAATGTCAGTCAGTTATATACGTGTGGAATTACCCCCTTTTATGAAAATTATAAAAATTACTTTATCCAATTTTTTTGCTTTTAAATTAAGTCTAATTTGAAAGATATTTATTTTATTTATATAACTCATTAAAAGTTTTAATATAGTTTATTATGTACTAAAATTATAAATTTGTGCATTGTATATCAAATTTCAAGTTATTACCCACCTGTAAAAAATATTGGTGTCATTTAACACCTAAAGTGGTGGCAACAAAGTTTCCACCCCTTTGGGAGTATTAAAACGCCAGCATAAACTGGGGTTTCATAACACCAAAATGATGAGCAAATTTTGGTGTTATGAAACCCCAATTTATGCTAGTGTTTCATAACACCAACAGTATGAAAAAATTTTGGTGTTATGAAACCCCAGTTTATGCTGGTGTTTTAATACTCCCAAAGGGGTGGAAACTTTGTTGCCACCACTTTAGGTGTTAAATGACACCAATATTTTTTACAGTGTAGGGAAGGGTCATGCTGGACGCAGGATCAGGCGTAATGGCTGAGGCGTATCTCCAACATCTCCCCATCACTTTGTGGTTAGGTGAGTGTTAAAAATGGGCTAGTGTTTGTAATATGGAACTAGTGTATAGGGACTAGTGAACTGGACTGTTTATATTTATTTTTATATTACTATTATACTATTGTGAACAGTTTTGGCAACTTTGTTAGATGTTAGTATGTTATTTTAAAATGATTAGAATGAGATTATGTTTTTAGGCTGGTAACTGAAAGCAATTTTGATTGTGGCTGTACTGTATAACTAACTCACTACTAAATTATCTACATTAAACCTTGGCATTTTTTAAACGACTGGTCTTACTTTTTATCCATTAATTCACTCTACCTCTGAGAGCTTCCGCCCGGAGAACTAAAAGAATTTTGTCGATCTACAGGGAATCTACAAGAAATCGACAGTGAGGTCAATTAGCGAACAAAAAAGTGCGGTAGATATCCACTGCCCGATAAGATACGCCTGGTAATACGCCCGGTCTTGAGCTACGGTGCCCACAAAGGAGAGGGCAGAACTTGAAGGCACCCCAGTTTCTCATAAGGGGACATCCATAAATTACGTGAGGTCAAAAAGGGGGGAGGGGTTTGGAAAAATCTCACGAAATCTCACCAAGGGGGGAGGGGGAGTCGATTAAAATCTCACGTCAACTTTTTAAGTTAGAAATTATACGATTTTCTTTTTTTAAGTATGAGAAAGGAATACACACAGATAAGATACTGCAAATTATTTTTAAAAAGTTGTAGGTAAATCTCACTTGGGGGAGGAGGGGGGGTCCAGCAAAATCTCACTAAATCTCACCAAGGGGGGAAGGGGGGGTCCAGATTTTGGAAAAAACGCCTCACGTAATTTATGGATGTCCCCTAACCTCCCACAAAAGTGGGACCCAAGGGGATCGTGTTAATTGACTGCCCCCTCCCAAGTGACTTTCCTTTCCTATCGGAGTCCGCTTTTGTCGGAGGTTCCGTCCGAGAAACTGGGCTGCCCTCACTTATGTTCTGCACCAAGTTCTGCCCTCTCGTTTCAGGTTTTCCTGAAATATCTTTCTTACAACTTCTTACACAAAAGAAGCGATCAAAAGACGTCTTTTCACAGAAAAAAAGGGACAAATATGTGCCTAATATGTTTTCCATTTGGGGCATTTTCCGTTGCCCAGAAATAACAAAAAAATGGTGGAAATGGAAGATGTATGGACCTTTTACGAGCGTATGTAAAGGGGGGAGAGGGAGAGCCTTGCCCTTGCCCCTCCCCCAAAATTCGGACTTGGTGCACCAAAACTTTAAACCCTGTATTTTCAAATCAAATCAAATTTTTTTTATTATACACATCATACAAACAAAATTTTAGGGCCAATTTTCCAAAAAGTTTCTGGGGGAACCTCCTAACCCCCTTTTTGTACTTGAAACTTTTTAACTCAAAACTTTTTTTATTACAAAATGTAAATCCTGCATAAAAATGTATATTAAAAAAATTAAGACTAGGTGTACTAAAACTTGTTAAAAACGTGTCTTTTGTTGCCAAATTTTCAAAAAATTTTTGGGGAGGACCCCCCCAAACCTCCCTCTTGTACTTGGAACTCTATTGCTCACAACTATTCTCATATTAAGTTCTTTAGGACGCAAATTCTACCAAAAAGAGAACTAAAAAGCTGCATTGGATCTATTAGACAGTAAGTTTTCTATGCACCTTAAAATTTAATTTCAAATTATTAGGTAAAAGTTCTACCTTTTATAAGACTACCTTTTTATAAGATTAATTTACTTAATTCTGAATGAACTGAAATCTTTGTCTACGTTCAAGGAAAACTTCCTGTCCTATCAGGGTTGGCAAAAACCCTGGGTTTTTTGGGTTTTTTCAATAAAAAACTTTTTCAGGAAAAAGTTTTTTTTACTTCAAAATTTAGTGGTTTTCTCCTATATAGGGAGTTTTTAAAAATTTTAGTTAGTTCTTTCTATGTTAAATGTGTTCAGTCAAAATAATGTTAGTTTTTTCATAGTTTTGAAAAAACCCACTGAAATTTTAAAAAATCCTCCTTAATTTTTATATCTAGTTTCAATTTAAACGTCCTAAATTTTGAAAAAACCCATTCAATAATGAAAAAGACCCCTGATATTGGAAAAACATTCCCTTAATTATTGAAACAAATCTCTCCATTCTAAAAAAGTTTTTGGTGAACGGTTTCCAGAGAAAGGCTTTTTAATTACTTAACCGAATGACACACATATATTGGTATCAAAATGACCGGATTCTTTCCGGATTTTGAGTAGGCCTTACGACTTTTCAAAAAAAAATCTCAATTTTAAAATATTTTAATTTTTTTAGATAACGGATAAAGGTAGCAGTTAAAAAGCAAGTACTACTTTCAAACAAATTATTATGCAACCAATCACAACGACCGATTGCCGCCATAAGGATAAACATCGTCTGGTCCTGGAGCTTTAGTTGGCTTTATGCTTCTTAAAAGATGTATTATTTCCTCCCTATTAAAACTACAGTCCGGAATTCCCACCCTTCCATTATACTCTAATGCATAGTAACCCGTTAACTTAAAATTCTTATTAAAAACCTCCATGAAAAAATAATTTAACACCTTTGCCATACCTATATCATCCTGAATAAATGTGTCCTCTCCCAATTTTAATGGCCCCAAGGTAGAGCTTAACTTATTGTTCTCCCCTGCGTAAGCATAAAATTCTTTGGGGTTTTTAATGATATTCCTTGCCAGTTTTTCCTCTAAAGCCCTCTTCTGCCTCCTACTGATATTTTTGAAGTCTTTCCTAGCCTTTAAATAAGCCCCCCTATCACTGTCCTTCCCAGTACGTTTGTACAATTTAAAGGTTTTTTGTTTCAACTTCAATGCCTTTCTCGTTTACCACATGGGTGTCAATTTACGCGCTATTCCTTTTTTCCTAAATGTAACATTATTTTCAATCACCTTATTTAAAACACCCTTAAATTCTTCCCATTGTTGGCAGGATTGTACTTCTTTTAAACCCTTACTAAATGCCCCCTTTAATTCATCCCTTATAATTTGAAAATTACTCCTCTTAAAGTTTGAAATAATCCTTGTATTACAAACTGCTGTGTGCTGGAAATTTATTTATATTTCTATGATCACTTTCTCCTAAATTTTCCCCAATGATTAAATCCCTGATCTTATCTTCATCACTGGTGAAAACTAGATCTAAAAGGGCCCTATCCCTAGTCCCTTCATTGACCATCTGGTGGAGGAAATAATCCTGAACCACTTCCAAAAACTCTGATCCTTTTCCAGAAACTACATGGTTGCTCGCCCTGTCAATATTAGGATAATTGAAGTCTCCCATTAAAACAATCTCCCCCTTTTGACAAACTTCTTGAATTAATTTACACATATCCTCATCCTGTTGTTCACTGCTGACTGGAGGTTTGTATATATTTTCTACTATTAATCCTCTCCCTTTATCGTTTATTAGTTTTACCCAGACTGATTCAATACCCTCAGGCTTACAATTCAACTTCAATTATGAGCAAGTTACAGAATTCTTCACATAGACTAACACACCTCCCCCTTTCTTATCCATTCTATATCATCCCTAAAAATTGTAAACCCATTTATCTTTAATAATGGATTAAAAATATAATTACGCTGAATATTTTAAAAAACATTTCGATTAAATTTTTGATAAGTTAGAATTAATTTTTTTTTAAACTTTTTAAGGGAGATTTATTCATGAAGGGGATTTGGTGACGTATTTTTGGATAGTTCGTCGGCGTTTTTTCTGCAAATTTTTAAATTATTTTAAAAAGTGAGTTAAGTTCAGTGAGTTGGATTTCGTGGATATTACGAAGCAATTCGAAAAGGTCCTGCGTCAGCAGTTTACGGGGGTTGGTGAGCGATAGCGAGCAGGGGCCAGGGGACGGTAGCTCCTTAGTTTTGGAAAAAAAACCCACTTAAATTTTAAATATATCCTAAGCTTTGAAAAAAACCTCATTCAATATTGAAAGAAATCTATTTAGCTTTGAAAAAAAAGAACCCACTGAAATTTTTTAAAAATTTCCTTAATTTTTTTATAAAGTTTAAACTTTAAACGTCCTAAATATTAAAAAATCCCTATTCAATAATGAAAACACCTTAATTACTGTGAACCCTGGTTAAAATTTAAAAAAAACCCACTCAACTAATGGCATTTTATTTTCTCCTTAAGTTCAGCAATAATTTAGCACTATATCGGTCGTATTCTGTGCTACTTGATCAGCGGTTAACCACCAATCAAATCGCCGACTCTGATTGGTGGAATCCTACTTTGATTGCTGATGTTTAACTGCTGATCAGAAAGCACAGAATACATCTATAACATAAGCCTGTTACCTTCTCAAAATTTAAACTTTTATTATTAATTTTATTTTATTTTATGTGTATTGTTGTTTTTCTTGTAATATTTTAATTACTTACTTCTGTAAGCCTCGTGCAATACATTGTGGAGCACGGAGAGCTTTATGTTTGTTTCAATAAAAAAAACTGCATTTCTTGGTATGTTTCGTTAAATGTTTTTCAGGAAAGGTCCTCCCCCAGGAAAAGTTTTGAATTTTTACGAGTTAAAATGTGATTTTAAGCTGCTTTTACAGGATTTTTTAATTTTTAACCCACAAGAATGACATTAAGCAGTAGTTTAAATACATTCATCGCCGCCTTATAACGCCCCCAATTTTCTTTCAACTCAACACCACCCTAGAATGCTTCCACCTTTGGGAACACGGGCGTCGTCGCCGGGGGGGACGTGTCCCCCCAATAATTGGGAACATTTTTTAAAAAACTATGTTTTTAACTTTTGAGGGCGACCAAAAATTTACAGAATGTGTGTTTCTCCGACTTTTAATCATAAAGGATGGTGCTAATCTGCTAATATACCAAAGGTACCTAATTTAAGAGGCGTATACAAGAAGGAGACGCAGACGGACACCCCATTTTTATTAGAACACGATTTCATTTAGAGTAGGTAGAAGCAAGTGATAGAATGGGGAAACATTATTACAACAAAAAATTATGTTTCTAGCTAAAAAAATAATAATTTAATGAGACCCTTCAAAAAAATCCAGCTACAGCACTGGATAAAGCATAAAAAATTTGATTTTGAAACTAATCTTATAACACTCTTTCTCTTCTTTTAAAATCAGTTTAAACCTGTATTTAAAAGGTCGAATTTCTAAAATTTTTATGGGGGAAGACCCCCAGACCCCCCTTTTTAGTGCAAAGTTACTAACGGTTTATAACAAATTGGGACAGAGGTTAGTTTGTTGATTCTAAACTGCCTTAAAATTCTTGAACGAGGGCGAAAAAAGAAAAACGATTATTTTGGGGTAGTTAACCAATAGTTTTTAAAAAACATTTGGGGAGGATCCCTAGTCCTTGAAGCGTCCCCCCAATATTCAGGAGCCACCGACGCCAATGTTTGGGAACCACTGCTACAAGGTATTTTTTATAGTTCTGAATTTCCTAGGAGGTGTGTGAAATGTCCGGAAGGAAAGTTGAAGCAAGACGAACCCCTTAACTTACTAATTAACGGTAAAAGGGGGGAAAGATTAGGAACTGTGAGAAAATAAGCTGTGAACTTCCGGACGTCATCTTATAATTTACCGTAGTTTGACGAGCGATGGAGATGGATGAATGTGTCACCAATATTTTCACCTGCGGGAATTCACTCCGTAAGAATAATGTAATGAAAGGTTTGAGGGGTAATAATGTAAGAGGAGAATAATGTAAGAGGGGGTTTGAGGGGTTCTCCCCTAGAAATTTTTTTGAAAATTTGATTGTTAAGCGTTTGCGATTGCATCATTTGTTTACGACTTTTTTAATAAATTTTTGAGGAAAATTTGGATTGCAAATTTCAACTTGCCACAACTTATATTATATTAATATACCCCAAAACCACAAATTTAAGAAATATGAAACTTCCTCATTGACGATTTAGTTTCTAAAAAAAATTCTTAGATTCGGTTGAAAGATTGTCCAATGGCGATTGGAGGTGCAACTTTATGGAACGATTTTTTTATAGGCAATAGGGACATTTTACAACGTTTTTATTAGGTCGCTTTCAATCTTGTCTGTCCGTCCGTCTGTCTATCTGTTCGGGGGGAATTTAGTAATCAATTTTAAGAATACTTCCCCATGAGCTAGACTTGAAATTTTGAACATAGTTCAGATCTGAAAATACGGTATTATCTCGTTAGTTCGGTTCAATTTGCTGTCCCTGAACCCCCAGGGGGACTTGAAGTTTAGAAGTTCAACTATAGGACCTTATTGTTAAAAAATCATTGTTGTGCAGTTTGCCTCTCGTTATCAAGATGGCTTTAGAAGTGTTGTATAAAATATTAGTAGAATGAAAATTTATTTTATATTACTAGTGTTTTAAAAATTTCCAACGTCATCTGAATAATAGCTAGGCTAGAGGCAAAAACTGTGCAATGATTTTAACAAAACAGAATAAAGCCATGTGTTATAGTTAAAGGTCAGAAAAAAACACTTTTTAGTGTTATTAAAAAGAGAAAGGAATCAAATTCTTGGAAGGCGTTCAGGGGTTCAGGTCGCGAATTCTAAACTTTACACAACAAAACTAAAAACCAGAAAATAATTAATGAAAAAAAAACCTTTTTAAACAACAACGTTTTTAAAATGCACTAAAAAGTATAAAATAATTTTTTGTAACTCCTTGTAAAACGAAAAACGTGGGGATCATGCAATAATATTTACAGCTACTACTCTTGTCACTCTATTTACCATTATATCCACAGTTAAAAATTATTTAAATGAATGATGAAATTAAGTTGGATTTGCACGATCCCCACGTTTTTCGTTTTACAAGGAGTTACAAAAAATTATTTTATACTTTTTAGTGCATTTTAAAAACGTTGTTCTTTAAAAAGGTTTTTTTTTCATTAATTACTTTTCATTTGCTCTCATTTTTCAACAAAGATGATGGTTGACATCGGTGGTATCGATTCCAAATTTAGGCTGGCTGGACTTTAATAAGTAGAGAAACGCCGTCCTACAGAAAACTTATTCATCCCCCATTAAAAAAATCCATCAGTAATACAGGGATGATGACATTGACAAAAAAGGAAAAAGTCTGAAAACTGCAATAACGACATTTGATTGAAAATATGCATTTATACACTCTTAAGATTTAGGCCTGGATTAAAAACTATGATAAATCAGGAAAAACACAATAGTAAATAATGATCGATGTTAATAAATAATTATTACAATGAATATTTAAGTTAAGTGATCCCAAAAGATTAATTAAAAGTCCAACATACAAATCATTCTGAAACGACTGACAAAGAAGAGTGTCGTGTGTGTGTGTGTGGTAAATATTCTTTTACTACTGTAACAGTCTTTGGATGTGTGAGAGTGAGAGTTTAAGAATATTTGAATAATATGATCCCAAAAATCAATAACTGGATTAAATTCCCCATTCCCTTCCTATTTATTTGAGATCGAAAACCAAACCAAATAAGATCATTTAGCTGTCTCAAATGATCGTTAATATAAGACTTGATCGTGATGAATGATAGTTCTTATGAAAATTTACCATAAGAAAGTCAATAACATTCAATTCACCCAAATGAAAACATGTAATTTTTAGTTAAAAAATTCTACTAGGCAAGCTGATTTTTTCCCACTAAAAGTAGGACATTTTTGTCACATAACTAAAAAAAGTCTTAAAAAATCTCTTTTCCCTGGTAATAAAACAAATAGAGCGAAAAAATTTTGTGAAATTGTTGACATACTCAAGAAAAAAAACAACGTTTATTTACACAATTTAAAAATTTAAAATCAGCAGACAATTGTTTCGGGGATCAATGGATCCCCTTCGTTAGTACTGAAACAGTAAGGTCAGTACTGAAAGTCAGTGAGAGTAAGGTTGAGGAAGTTGCATGATTTTTTTTTATTTTTTTAATCGATTCCTCTTGCAAAAATAAGCAACTACCCAAAATTTGAGGCCGATCGAGAAATTTTTTGATTGTCAAAAAAATTAACGAAAATCCCCTTTTTAAAAGCGCGCGAAAACGCCAAGAGTTTGGATGTGACGTCATCTTATACTAAACATTGTTGTAAAGCAATGGAGTTGATGGTATTATTGTTGACGTCATCTTATAGTTTAAACAATAAACGTTTTCAGTCACGTGTTTTTTTCTCGACTTTTAAATTAAAATATTTAATTACCTGTACATTTTTTTGAAAAACTGACTAGATATTTCATTTTACCATACAAAAAATCCTACGGAACACTTGTTTGTTTCTGAAAATCTGACACATGCAACTTCCTTATTGTCTGCTGTTTTTAAATTGTGTAAATCAACGTTGCTTTTTCACTTGAGTATAAACAAAACAAATCTTACCTCAAAATCTCAGCCATCGGATACCTCTTCCCTCTGGCCTTGGTATTATTGTTCCTCAACCGCTTGACGGTCACCCTGGGGGTCCAGACCGGACAGTCCGAGTATCTTCTCATGCACACTCTATCCCCCTTCACATAGTACAAGGGCAGTACCGGGGAGCTCCCGGGGTATCCGCTGCCGGCAGGGTCCCCCGCTTCTCCGGCCCAGTGGGTCGGAGTTTCGCCGTTCAGGTCTCGCATCGCACGAAGATGAAGAAGAGATGGACTGATGATAAGGAGTAGAGGAGGAAGGGGAGGGGAGGAGGGGGGAAGAAGGAGGTCGCTTGGCGGGTTTTTTGAATGCTCCGATCCGATGGGTTGGAGTTTTCGTGTTGTTTTATTATTTCAGAATTTCTTATTCGTTAGTTGGTTGGTTGGTGTTTTATGGCGCATGATTGGTTGGGTGGTATCAGGGTTCCCACTCAATTTCAGAAATAAAATTCCCTGACTTTTCCAGGTAAATTTTTAACATTTTTCGGTAAAAAAACCCTAGCAATTCACGGCATTTTTCAGATACTTCTTGCATTTTCGAACACATAGTTTTAATAAAATTGACTATTTTTTCACATACCAGAGCCAAAATTGACATGAAACATTAAAATTTTTCATTTCCAGGTATTTTTCATGATTTTCCAGGTTTTAGGCCAAAATTACCAAAATTTCCCTGACTATTCCACTCGTGTCTGGCTTTCAGCCCTTCATCCTTCCGGGGTCGATAAATGAGGACCAAGATCGCTCTGGGAATCAACTGGGGGTTCAGCGTCGGGCTAAGCCACTCGGCCTGGACACAAGCTAAGTAATTAGCACCCCAGGCCCAAAGGCTACTGAAACGGAGATGGGCACCGCCTGATAGACCACAAGGCCTGGACAGATTTGATTTTATTCCACTTTTTAGGTAATTTTTAAATTCCCTGACTTTTCCAGGAATTCCCCGACCCGTGGGAACCCTGGGTATTAATACTTATTTTAGTTGTTGTCGTGTGCCATGCCACTTGGAATACCCAAGCTCCATAAGGATTCAAAGCAAAAGGGGGCGGCTCCTGAGAAAGTGAGGCCCATAAATGGCAAGAGTCCGACTTCTGCCTCATGATATATGATAGATGCTGCCACTATCTATAGCCACCTCCACAATTTTGCCATGTATCTGAAGGGGAGGGAAATACTCTTCAGACACCTGTGGACCCGTGATAAACACTGATTTTAGTGTCTGTGGATTTCAGCAAGTCCGAATTTATCAGTTTTCCTTTTTTTGCACTTTTTCTTTTGGATGATAGATTTTGCCACCCATCTATCGCCACCTCCACAATTTTGCCCTGTCTCTGAAGAGGAGGAGAATCACCTGGGAGGTCGGAAATGCACCCCTAGAAACCTAGGGGTTTTTATATGGGAGGTTGTATAATCGACAGTGGAAGTTGACACGTAACCTTTTAAAATTGGATTAAACCATCAAAATCGTTCGATTCCGGCATTTGTTACATAAAAACCGATTTACGAGGCTGGAATTTCTGCTCTTAAATTGGTATATTGGAATAAATTCCTAAATCAATGGCTTTAATTTGATCTTAAGATGTTACGTGTCAATTTCCTCAGGGAATTTTACAACTTCCCATGCCCGCTTATAAAAATCCCTAGCTTATTAGGGGTGCATTTCCGACCCCCCTTCCTATGTGTTTCTGAGTCGTCCAGGTGTGTATACCCCTCCTAGAACTTATGAAATTATTATCTGAAACACCCTGTATAGAAATTTCTTCGGGAGGTGCCCAAAATTTATTTTCAGCCTCTCCCATGCGTTTTTAATGTGTCCCATGTCCCATGTTACTTTCTTATATATTTTTAGTTAAAATATGCCTTTTAAAGAACGTAATGAAAGAAAAGTTGTCAATATGAAGTTCAAATTACAAATTGTGATGGTTTCCCCCCCAAAAAAAAATTACGAGAGTTTGACTCCAAAAAACAGGTTTTTAGCAATTTTTGGACACCAGTCCTAATTTTGGATTTACAATTTTAGGTAGATCTTGTATTTTGATAAACTTATTATAAAACACTCAGGCTTTCACGGCCGGAATTATCAATTGAATTCATAAAATCAAACTTATCCGGGATATAAGGCAGTGTTCTATTTTTATTATTATCATACGTTTTGTCCCTCTCTGTGGAGGACATCACTGCCCACTGGAGTGTTTTCACTGATGATGTCCTCCACAGAGAGGGACGAAACGTATGATAATAATAAAAATAGAACACGGTCTTATATCCCGGATAAGTTTGATTTTATGAATTCAATTATTATAAAACAGTCTTTAATAATAAGTTCTAAGTACACAAGGAGGGATTGGGGGCCACCCCCGGAAAATTTTTAGAAACTTGACTCTGTCTAAACACAGGGTTTTAACTTGTTTTGCTACACCGAGTCCTGATTTTGTTACACCAAGTATGATTATCACCAAGGCAAATTGCACATTTCATGGCTTTCTATATACTAATAGGACTACTAACGACATTATATTAACAATAACTTCTATTAATCTATTTTATTAAAAATTTTGATTGGATATTACAGTAATGGGTTGTTAACATATTTCGTGGACACGAGAAATTTATAACTATACCAGGTTCTTCTACTAAAGTTCCCAATTGTTCTCCCTAAATTTCGCCATATAGGAGCTTCCATTTACAAACAAAGCAAAGAAAAGAATCATGAGACATGTCAGGGTTTACTGCTGAACTCAAGGGGTCAACCTCAACTCCCCTCTTTCACCACCTCAGAGGATCTCTTGTATAGTTTATTACCAGCGCGTTCTTTCTCACCCTAGCCGTGATCCCCTTTGCTCCGAAGAGGCCAAGAGCTGCCTTAAATTACGCACTTCTAGCAAAACAAACGTCGTAGTTCAGAGTTTCTTCACTTTTTTGTGGTTGGTGTTGGTGTGGCACACTGAAAAATCAGGGTTTCATTTTTATGATTATGTTTGATAGAAAAAACTGGTCTATTCCCTTAATTTTGGGAGCGATGGTAATTCATAAACGCTGAAAAAGTGCATCCGTACATTGGTTTGATGATTAGATTGTGATTAATATTTTAAAAATCGGGATAACAAACTTTTAAAAAATTTCTTAAAAACTTTGAAGAATAACTCTTATTGTTCTCAAATCAATTAATTTTCTTTATCCGCAGTTTAATTTGATCCCCCCCGTGAAACCATAACAAACATATATCAAAAAGCACTTCATTAATGCTAAAACTCGAAAAATTTTCTGGGGGAGAAACCCCGAATCCCCCTTTCAAATTTTGACAGCTGTTTTATAGTATATTTTCTCTTGAAAATTCTGCTGCTCATTAGAACCGGTCCTCTTTTGGGTGTGACCCCCAGAAAGTTTCAAAGCAGATAAAACACTATAGTTTAAAAGTCATATTTAAAAAAAATTCTGGGGGAGGACACCCAGTCCCCTCGAAAATGTACTATTTATAATTTTTCCTTGAAAGCTCCGAGGTTTACAAGGCTATGAGCCGAAACTTTACTTTTAGAGGCAAATTTTAATTTTTTCTGAGGGCCCTGAAAATTTATACCCTCAGATATGCGTCCCCCTCGAAATTCGGGTCTGGACACGCCCTTGGCAAGGGCGTGTCCAGACCCTTGGTGGCATGAATAGAGATTTATTTGGGAGGAGCCAAAATATCCTGAAATTATTTAGCTTTTTCAGACAAAAGGCCAAAGCTAGATTTTTTCACGGAGGAGGAGAAGATCCCCAATTATTCCCCACCCATATTTAATAGATTCAATATACCCTTTTCAATAACTTTTGGTATTATTTGCATCCTGATGAACCTAATATCAAATAACATTGTTAGTTTTAAACATAAAAAGAATGTCTAGGGACCCTCTCACAGAAAATTTTTTGAAACTTGCCCCTAAGAAGCAGGGTATATATCCCCTAGCCCGAATTTCGAGGGGGCTTACATTTTCGGCCCTGATTTATAATAATCAGGTCCATGGGAAAATAGTGGAATTCAATACACCCTGCAGCTGCGGGGGCGTTTTCCAAGTGAACAGGTTCTAAACTGACAAAATATTTAACCCCCAAGAGCAAACGAAAGCCTGCAAACGAAAACACAACCCACCCCATCATTCCGATTCGAAAACATCCCTCAGCTTGACTCCCAAAACGCGCGAATTGACAGATTTGCGACCCCCGAACCGAACCACCCCAGACCCCTTCGATTCGAATATACAAAGTCCCGTTTTACGATTGCCTTTTACGATTTCCCTTGTCTTTCTCTTCTCAATATCGTCTGCAATGGAATAAAAACGAGAAGGTTCTTGCGTAAACCTCTACACCCAGGAGATGATGACAGGGGTGGTAAACTGTTTGGAAGGAAGGTTCTGTGGAATGGTTATTAGAAAGGTGTTGGAGGTCGGTTGTGATACTACACCCGTGTTCAAAAATTAAGGATAATTTAATTTGTTGGTTATAATGGTAGGCTAATTTGATCCCGAACCATATATTTCCATTCGTAGATCTTATGACATGAATTTCAATGATAATTAACTAAGATTATAATTATTCCAAAGATAAATTTATCCCTAATTTTTTGGTACCGAGTGTAGTTCAGTGGTGGAACCAGAGATACAATACAGGGGGGATGATTTGGTCCTATACTAGACTGCAACATCACCTTGGAGAAACAAGCTGAGAGCAAACAAAAAAGTACTTTCCAATGCGGCATCTGAATTTTGAGGGAAATAAAGAACTTCAATTTAGAAATAGGAATACATAGTTTGTTAAACCCATATTATAGCGTCTTTTCATCACGATTTGCGACCGAAACTCCTCTTTAGCAACCCTACAGGTTCTCTGTTTACTCAGTTTTTCCTTTAGCGTAGTGAAGTCATAGGGTCAAGAAACATTGTAACCAAGTACAGTCCTGACTCTACACTTTCCTTTCTGGGGGAAGAAAGATAATAAGGGGGGTCTAGGAGTCCCTTCTCCCTTAAATTTACTTCCTGACCCTTAAATACAGGATTTATGCTCGTTTTCTCCACTTTGTCCAAATTAGGGGTACGCGAGGCCCATAACTCTTTGTTTTGAAGTTATAATTCATTTCATAGACAATACGGAATTTCCAGCAAAAAAGGAGAGCCACCATAAATTTTCTATATTTCACGGTCATTTTTTTAGTGTGCTGATGATGGTCAGTGAGCGATTTCGGTCTTTGAGTCTAACATATAAAGCAAGAAATATATGTATTTAGTATGAGAATATGGTGTTATTACACTACACATAAAAATAAATTATACACAAAATGATTTAAATCCTTTTTTCATTTGAAACTGTATTCATTTTAATAAACATTCTAACGGTTAATTTGTACACGTATGTTTATGTATAGGGGATTTCTCAATTCTTTAATTTTTTATAGAATATTGAATGCAAAAACACCTGGTGTTGTACCTTCGGACTTCAAGTGATTTTAGATCAAAAATCTAAATGAAAATTTTTGATTTTGATTTGCATTTAATGTAGAGTATGGTATAAAATCTTAAGCACACTATCGCATTTAAGTATGATGATTACAAAAAGTTAAAATATCCACCGAAGAAGATTTGCGAAAGTTATTACCTCCAAATGCTTGCACATTCTCTATGCACAATTAAGTGTCGATCGAATTTTTTTTTTTTGGATCAGTGAAGTGATCAGATCAATCAGCATGATTGATGAAACTATTACCTCAAATTTCGATCTAAAAATCCCATGTGATGTATGTATTTTCGGTAAAAAATCAAAACTTTTATCAATCAACTTCGTTTCAATGATCATTTACGATCTAAAACACATTATTTTAAAAATCTATTTCCAATTTTAAAAATGTGCTTGAAATAGTTTATAAAAAGGTAATACACCAATAAGAATGTTCATTTTAAGCTTTTTCAACTAAAACTTTCCTTTTTAAGGGTGTCCACAGGTACAACTGGGTCTGTCCATAGGGAGAGCACGTTGTTGTACCTATGAACACAAATTTATGTTATTTAAGTTATTAAAATGAATTAAAATCCAATTTTGAAGATTTTAGCTAATAAAAAATATTGCCCTCTTTGCTACGGTTAGGACTATAGGTTGGACACTTTAAATGGTAAAAATGTGACTTTACCTGTCTTAGAAAAATCCAAATGAGATTTTTTGTCCAAAGGTACAACACTCTCCCCCAGTGGCGGATCCAGGATTTGGTTTTGGGGGGGACTAAGAATTTTCATAATCCAATTGAATCATCTTGTTAATGGTAATACGGAAAAGGTAGTGAATTATCCTACTCAAACCACTAAAAGGGGGGTCTGGAGGTCCTCGCCCAGAAAGTTTTTGGAAATTTAAGTCAAAAACCCCACTTTTTCAACTCGTTTTGGTACGCCTCAACCGAATTTTGGATATAGATTTTTTGCGTTTTGACAAACTTAGTAAAATATTCGACGTTTTGGGGGGGGGGCTTCAGCCCGAAAGCCCCCCGTAGATCCGCCACTGCTCTCCCCTATACATTTCCAAATTTGTAAAATCTTAAAAATATTGCCAAACCTTCCATGAAAGCTTATAACTTGGCTCCGAATTATAATATTAACAACCTCCGATTCCGAGACTGCCCCCCTCTCCAAGATAAATAAACCTTCCCGAACGACCCCAGTGTTGTTCGAAGGTACTTTCCATCCGACAACAAACCTCCCTTCATGTCCATTGCGGAACTGTAAAACATCAAAGACGCCGCCACGTTTTGAAGACACGTGCGATGATGCTCGATCTGAAAACTGAAGATTTCGGGATCCAGCGTAATCAGTAAATCAGAGTATAGAGCTAACAGAGATTTCAAACGGCAGTTTTCCTCTTTAGGTACTTAATTTATTAATTCCTGCTCCCCGATCCCCGATTATAATTAATTTCACTAGCAGCCTATCAGAGAAGGCGAAATGCGAAAGTGAATCCTGATTGGACATGGAACTTCTATCAAGCGACATTTTTATTTCATCGGTGTTGTTTTTAATACCTTCCAGTTCCGATTTGGATTTGAGTTGAGTGACAGCTTCAGTGGGCGATGACAGAATTAGCAGGAATGACGTGGAATTAAAAGAGGCGGATCGTTTGGCTCGAAGGTTGTCTATGGGAAAAGCTTTGGAAAAGCCCTGTTAAAAAAGTGGCCATTAGCGTCTATGGAGATGATCTGTTAAGCTCTATACTCAGTGATTCAAACTCTGGTTACAAATCCATTATTGAGCAGAATTTCATCGCATTTTTTAAATATAGAAAGAAAACATTTTTTATCATAATTGATTTCGATCTTTTTGCTGTTTTAGAGTTCAATGGGAACACTGATTACAAAACTGTTGTTAGTTTTCTTCTACCACGTCAAATTTTTGAGATACATTTGTACCTGTACCCCCAAAATGTGCATAAAAAGTAAATAAATGACTCTGAATTCGATTTTCAGGGTCAAAAACCATTAATTTAGTCTTTAAATTACACCCGAGAGGACAAGAAAAGTTTAAGTTTCTAAAATATGGAAATTTGTAGCGAATGGATAGGTAAAGGGGTAATTACCCCTCTAAAATGCAAAAAAACGTCATAAATGATAGAGGCTATTTAGAGGTTATTAACATCCCCGAAGCACCCACGGTAGGGTTTGGAAGACTCTCTGGCGCTTCGGGGACGCTGGCTAACACCTCAACCGCTTTTAGTAAAAGTCATTGCTGCCTATTTTCATTAAATTTGGATCCATGGGGAAGGGTTAAGACCTTTTAAAGAGGAAGTGCGTAAAAAATAAGAGACAAAATAGAGTAAATAACCTCTATAATTTTTAACTTTTTTTGCATTTTAGAGGGTAATTATCCCTTAAACCTATCCATTTGCTACAAATTTTCATATTTTAGAAACTTTAACTTTTCTTGTCCTCTCGAGTGTAAAGAATAAAGTAATGGTTTTTTGACCCTGAAAATCGAATTCAAAGTAATTTATTTTGATTTTCATGCAAATTTTGGGGGTACCCTGTATCTTAAAAAGTTGACGTGATACGTGATAGACAAAAACTTGTTACTTTTGGGGGCTAAAAGGGGCTAAAAGTGATTCAAAAACAAGTCACAGTTCTAAGACAACAAAATTGGTGTTTTCTTAGTGAAATCGATACATTTTTTTCAGTAAATAGTTTGACTGTTTTTACAACACTCACCACTTTTATATAAAAAAAATAATACTTCAATACAGATATTTTCTCATCGAGTTTACTTTTCGACTGCCACCGGGTAAATTCATTAATGCATTGCGTAATAGTAATGCAAATTAACTCTAAAAAAGTTTTACATGGGGAATGTGTTTGATTATCCCCTTTGATAGCCGAAACCTGGTTAGGTGATAAAGTTATGATTGTAATCGTAAAAATCGGGCATGGTTTAAAAACTAATAATCATTATTTTTAATTACGTTTCGATTTTTAGCGGTAAAGTTTGATTGATAATCATAAATTCCTGATGAAAATATTTCGATCAAAAAATATTACTCAAACAGCACCAAAACTAGGGGTTGACAACTCGCCAAAACCACCAACTAAATTTTTCGAGGATAGTAGGCGTTCTCATCGGATTTTTTCGGAATAATCGAGCTACTCCATTGACGTTTTCTCACGCAACACATAATTTTTTTTTCGGAGCAAAGTATAAAATCAAAAAATAATGCTCAGAGATAAACATTATCACCAGTAGTGATTACGACAAGAGTTTTTCTTTTCTGAGCGCCAAGCGATGATCATTGTTTGATAAAAAACTCTGTCTGATTTTTAAAAATGGCAAATAAAAATTTCGATCTCACGAGGTATCACTCCATTGGCTAGACCAGGGGGTCACATGCGGCCCGCGGGCCACATGTGGCCCACCGGGTCATTTTGTGCGGCCTGCGAAGGTCTCTGAAACAGAGATGGGCGTAATCAAACTACTTTTGTAATCAGATTAATAATCTGATTACATTTGTAATCATTACATTTGTAATCTGATTACTTTTTGCAGTTTTTAATCTAACTACATTTGTAATCATTACATTTGTAATCTGATTACATTTTGAAATTTTCAATCCAACTACATCTGTAATCTGAATGAATGTAATCTGATTACATTTGAAGTTAGATTACATTTTGTAATCTAAATGTGAATGTAATCTGATTACTTTTGTAGTTTGATTACATTTGTAGTTTGATTACATTTTTAGTTTGATTACATTTTTAGTCTAAATACATTTGTAATCTTCAATCCAATTACTCTGGTACCTTTACCGGAAGTGGTCCACAACTTGCCGGAAGTGGTCCATGACTTACAGGAAGTGGTCCACAACTTACCGGAAATGGTCTACAACTTGCCGGAAGTGGTCTGTTTCTTACCGGAAGTGGTCCGTAACCTACGGAAGTGGTCCATAACTTACCGGAAGTGGTCCACAACTTGCCGGAAGTGGTCCGTTACTTACCGGAAGAGGTCCATGACTTATCAAAAGTGGTCCACAACTTACCGGAAGTGGTACGTGACTTACCGGAAATGGTCTGTTACTTACCGGAAGTGGTCCATGACTTACCGGAAGTGGACCCCAACTTGCCGGAAGTAGTCTGTTACTGACCGGAAGTGGTCTGGAAGTGGTCCATAACCTACCAGAAGTTGTCCATGACTTACCGGAAGTGGTCCACAACTTGCCGGAAGTGGTCCGTAACCTACCAGAAGTGGTCCATGACTTTCCAGAAGTGGTCCACAACTTGCCGGAAGTGGTCTGTTACTTACCGGAAGTGGTCCATGACTTACCGGAAGTAGACCCCAACTTGCCGGAAGTAGCCTGTTACTTACCGGAAGTGGTCCGTAACCTACCGGAAGTGGTCCATGATTTACCGGAAGTGGTCCACAACTTGCCGGAAGTGGTCTGTTACTTACCGGAAGTTGTCCGTAACCTACCAGAACTGGGTCAATGACTTACCGGAAGTGGTCCACAACTTGCCGGAAGTGGTCTGTTACGAACCGGAAGTGGTACGTAACCTACCAGAAGTGGTCCATGACTTACCGGAAGTGGTCCACAACTTGTCGGTAAATTTCGTAGCACTTCCGGGAAGTTGTGGACCACTTCCGGTCAGTTGTGTACCACTTTCGGTCAGTTGTGTACCACTTTCGGTCAGTTGCAGACCACTTCCGATCTGTTTTGGACCACTTCTGGTAAGCCGCGGACAACTTCCGGGAAGATAAGAACTATGCCTATTAAGTTGCGTACCGTTTCCGGTAAGTTTCAGAGCACTTCCGGTCAATTGTGAACCACTTCCGGTCAGATGTGAACCACTTCCGGTCAGTTGAGGACCCTTTTCGGTCAGTTGCGGGCCACTTCTGGTCAATTGGGAACCACTTCCGGTCAGTTGTTGACTACTTCCGGTAAGTTGTGGACCACTTCCGGTGAGCCGTGGACAACTTCCAGGAAGTTACGAACCACTTCTTTTAAGTTGCGGACCATTTCCGGTAAAATGTGGACCATATCCGGTCAGTTGTGGACCACTTCCGGTAAGTTTCGGACCACTTCCGATCAGTTTTGGACCACTTCCGGGGAGTCGCGGACAACTTTCGGGGAGTTACGAAACCACTTCTATTAAGTTGCGGACCGTTTCCGGTAAGTTGGGAACCATTTCCGGAAAGTTTCGGAGCACTTCCGGGAAGTTACGAACCTCTATTTTTAAGTTGCGGACCGTTTCCGGCAAGTTGTGGACTACTTCTGGGAAGTTTCGGAGCACTTCCGGTGAGTTGTTGACCACTTCCAGTCAGTTTTGGACCACTTCCGGTCAATTTTGGAGCACTTCCGGTCAATTTTGGACCATTTCCTGTCAGTTGTGGACCACTTCCTGTATGTGGCGGAACAACAATACACCCTATTCGCACCCTACCATTATCAATCAGAAAAAGTAATCAAGATATGTTATATTAGATTACAATTGTAATCTGTAATCAGATTAACGATTACAAAATGTAATCTGTAATCAGATTACATTTGTACAAAAGTAATCAGATTACAAATGTAATCAGATTACATTTGTGCAAAAGTAATCAGATTACAAATGTAATCAGATTACATTTGTGCAAAAGTAATCAGATTACAAATGTAATCAGATTACATTTGTGAAAAAGTAATCAGATTACAAATGTAATCAGATTACATTTGTAATCGTAATCGTTAATCATTAATCTGATTACATTTTGCCCATCTCTGCTCTGAAAACCCTCTAAAAAGTAGCTTCAAAACACTTTAAGCACACTAAACTTCAAAATTTTTTAGGGGGAGAACCTTCGATCCGCCCCCATTACCTCTTAGATTATGGACTAGCTTCGATCGTTTTTTATGGTGCAAGAATTAAAGTTTGAAGTTTCTAGAGGTCATTTGTAAAACGTGAAATCTTTAAGGCTTTTATAGTAAGAGTACAGTAAAAAGGATTTTATAACCTTTATCATGAGGAGGGACAAAATGGATCATCAAAAAATTAGGTAAAACAATTCTGTAAGGAAATGACAACCATTTTCTTGAGACCTTTTCATTTAAGGAATATTCAGAATATTAAATATATTCAGTATTCCTACGAGTTGTATAAGAGTAAAAAAATAATATATCGTCTGGAAATTTGGAAAATATACAATAGTGGTGCACACTAGGGTGTCTCAAAAAAAACTTTTTTTCGAAAAACCTCGCTCCCCAGGGCTTTTCCCATTCCATTTGATCCCAAAAGATAGTGGATGAAGTTTCAGCCCCCCTAAGTTAACTCTAGGGGTTGCCTGTAGGGCTCCAAAGTTTGAAAAAAGTGGAAAAAATGACTAAATTTCAGAATTTTCAAAAAAAAATTTTATGAGTGAAACTGGATAAAAATGGTTCAAATGTGTTACTTAGGACTTATTTAGAAGGGTTATATTTATTTATGTGTAATAATTGTACCCTATAGCCCCTGCAATTTAAAATTAAAACGTATTACTTAGGGACGTTGGGCTCACCAAAGCTTATAATGCACTACCGGTGGACGAATTGAATTGAATCCGAATTTATTTGCAGGAACTCCCTCAAATGATGCCATTTGGTGCTAAATTGATATTATAAACTGTAAAAGCTAGTGAAATAACAATAATGATGCCCTCCACTGAGCTTATAATATAAAAAGTGATTTTCTTCAAAATTGCTCATTTCCAGCTGATCAAACCCAAAATATGTACTAAAAAAGGGGTCTGTTGTACTTTTTTAGATACCAAACTTTGAAACCTTTATAGGGGCTTCATTTTTTATAAGTAGAAGTTAATTTTAAACCCTACAGATCGAAAATAATACGGATATCTCCAATACCAGAAGTTAAAATCGATTTTCTTTTTTTAAAGGTAGGAAAATTACTCCCTTTTAACGTAATAGTGGTAAGTTTTATTATAAAACTTCTTTCTTAACATTTCAACCTAGATTCACACGTATTAAACTATTTTCCTAAATTTAAAAAAAGAAAATCGATTTTAACTTCTGGTATTGGAGATATCCGTATTATTTTCGATCTGTTGGGTTTAAAATTAACTTCTACTTATAAAAAATGAAGCCCCTATAAAGGTTTCAAAGTTTGGTATCTAAAAAAGTACAACAGACCCCTTTTTTTAGTACATATTTTGGGTTTGATCAGCTGGAAATGAGCAATTTTGAAGAAAATCACTTTTAAATTATAAGCTCAGTGGAGGGCATCATTATTGTTATTTCACTAGCTTTTACAGTTTATAATATCAATTTAGCACCAAATGGCGTCATTTGAGGGAGTTCCTGCAAATAAATTCGGATTCAATTCAATTCGTCCACCGGTAGTGCATTATAAGCTTTGGTGAGCGCAACGTCCCTAAGTAGTACGTTTTAATTTTAAATTGCAGGGGCTATAGGGTACAATTATTACACATAAATAAATATAACCCTTCTAAATAAGTCCTAAGTAACACATTTGAATCATTTTTATCCAGTTTCACTCATAAAATAAATTTTTTGAAAATTCTGAAATTTAGTCATTTTTTCCACTTTTTTCAAACTTTGGAGCCCTACAGGCAACCCCTAGAGTTAACTTAGGGGGCTGAAACTTCATCCACTATCTTTTGGGACTAAATGGAATGGGAAAATCCCTGGGGAGCGAGGTTTTTCGAAAAAAAGTTTTTTTTGAGACACCCTAGTGCACACATTCAAAATATTTAAACAACCTTCGTCCCTCTTTTGCTGGAAAAGTTTCATATTGAAGACTCTCACCCCAAAAAAATTATATCGTTAAAAAGGAGCCAGGATTGCGGACCGCCACTTGATTTGTGATTTTGATTGAGGCCCTCGAGTACTTAAGAAGGTCGAAGGTGGAAACCCCTGGGCTAGACGCAGTGGTTCCCAAAGTGGGGGGCGTTAAAAAATTCTAGGGGGGGCGTTGTTAGAGTAAAAGAGGGCTTTAACTACTTTTAAACTATTGCTTAATGTTATTTTTATTGGTAAAAAAAATCTAGGTAAAAGTAGGTTAAAATTTCTTTTAACATGTTAAAATTCAAACATTTTCCTGGGGAGGACCCCCCAGTCCCCCCTTTCATCTATGGATAGAGTATCAATAATTTTGATAACTTTTAAGATAAATACAGGAATTTTTCTATTGGGATACATCAAATTACCTTGGGACGTTGAAAAAGATTTCAGTTCATTCAGAATTAGATAAAGAATTATTTTTAAACAAAGCTTTTAAAAAAGTTAGTCTTATCAAAGGTATAATTTTTACATAATTATTTCATATCACTTTTAAGGTGCAGAGAAAACTTAAATTTTAAATATTGTCCATATAGTACTAGCTTTAAAATTTTTTGTTTTGTTTGAGGGGCGTAGCCAGAGGGGGGATTTGGGAATATATCCCCCCGAAACCTAGGAAATTTCCTTTTTGACCATAGAAAACCACTAAAAATACCCCATATCCCCTCCCGAAATATCAACATCCCCTCCGAAATTTTTTTCTGGCTACGCCACTTGGTTATAAATTTAAGTCTTTTTATTTCAAAATGTTTGTATAAAATGTAAGTAAATTAGTAGCAAAAATTTGTAAGGGGGTGGGGGAAAACTTTCATATAGAAAAGAAGAAAGGTTAGAAATAGTTTGGTATCTTGAGGCTTGGGTTTGAAGTAGTAGTATGAAGGTTTGGGGTAGAGTGTTTCCGCTGAATAGTATATATCAAATAAAAAACAAAAACCTCGGTTCCCCATCTGGCTCAGGTGCCGGCACAAAAAAACAAACCTTCGTCTTCGATTCTCCACCGAATCCATCAGCCTAATAATACCGCTGATCTGTTCAAACAAAACGGTCGCTGTTTATCTTGACTCCCCGCCGTGAGCTCGCACCTTCGCGGCATCCCGCGGCGCTTCTCCCTATCACAACACGGCTTCTCGGAAAACAGCTCGAAATTCGGCATTTCCTGATGAACAAGTGGAAAAAAAAAGCTTTTCGAACGAGAACACGATGAGGTTGCCTGTAACCCACCACTTAAAAAGTTAATTTAATTGTTATATAAAATTTAACTCCGAGCCTTACAGAGGTGTAGAGAAATAAAATAATTTATTATAGAAACAATGTAAAACATTACTTTTCGTGACATCGGAAAAACTCTATTGAAACTAATTTCCTTTTTAAAAAAGGTGTCTAAACCCTTTCTATACGGCAAGAGAATCAGAAAAGTGCAGTTTTTGCACTTGTTTGAGCTCCTGGGGGACAAGATATCCCTCCTCCTTGAGCTCCTGAGATATCCATTAATTAGATCCTGATGTTTTTTTAAGGCACAAAGGTGCATTTTATTCTGTTCCTTGAAGATTTTCAGCAACTGGGACATAATGTTGCCTCAGTCGTAATTTCAAAATTTTTCCACCATGTCCCAGCCGGTGCGAAAGGGTTTTAAGTTGTTATTTTAAAGAGTAGACCTATAATTTGGATATTTTATAGACAAAAATATCTGAAAACAATTTTTGCGAAAAAAATTATTGAGAATTTTGCATTTGACAGTTTCTGTAATAAACAGTGTTCAAGCCTATACTTCATGGCTTAACTCTAATTTTTTTAAGGATTTGGTAATAAAAATGGGAATGCTAATTGCAAATAACATTTCCTTACTAAATATGTGAGGCGGAAAGCGAAAAGGGACCTCTTGTCGGCGTTCGTCGAAATGGAGTTATTATTTTTTCTCAATCTGTACAGATTTCTGAAGATTTTAAGACCATCATCATCCTTGTAGCTCAAAAAATGACGAATCGCCAGTAATTAAAAGTTTAAATAGAATTAGTGGATTTCGCGAAAAACGACCTTAAACTTTCAAAATGCTACCATCTCGTTATTTTTCACAGTTAAGGAATGATTCCAACAGCTAAAATTCGATTCTAAAGGGTCCAAGGATCGATAAAATCGAGAGAAAAAAAATTCGATAGTTTTGACCTTCTTCCGGTTTTTTGGCTTTTTCTCGAAATCAACTTTGCCGACAAGAGGTCCCTTTTCGCTTTCCGCCTCACATATACAAACTGATAAAATTATAGTTCTTGTTTTTTTCCTCTTTTGGTCTTTTGGTTACATTATACAGAACTTTGGTTTTGGATCATACAAAACTATTAGGCAAATTAAGGCCTAAATGAACCTGTTTATCAGCTTTTCATGTATAAAATGCCCTAGTGGAATTCTTATAATATTGAATGAGCAATTCTGCTATTGCTCTGAAAATTAAAGCAAGCATAAGAAATCCGTGTCGTTTGCCGATCCCTTCCTCGCAAAATATAAAACGTCTCCTTAAACGTCCAAAAGCTTAACTGTAACCACAGTTTTAGTTTAGGTTTCGAGTGTCGCACTACGGAACTATCCATTCTATCCTCTTTTATTCTATGAACGAAATAAAATAAAGTGTCGTTCATTCACTAGCGGATCCAGGGGTGGGATAGAGTGCTGAAACCCCTCCCCAAAACGAAAAGTTTTACACTATATTATATGGCATTTTATTCACCAAAATGAGTTAAATAAAACCCTGTTATTTTAAGGTCAAATTTTCAAAATTTTCTGTGGGAGGACCACCACCCCTTGGTACTTTTGTAACTCTATTATTACAACTTTATTTTATACTAAGTTCGTAAAAACGCAAAACTCTTCTACCATAAAATCTATATCCGAAATTTGAATGAGGCGTACCAAAAACGAGTTGAAAAAGTGGGTTTTTTTACTCATTTGACGAAAATTACCGACTCTACTTTACTTTCGACAAATTTTAACCAACCGAATTAGTCCGAGCCATTACCATCCTCACTTCGCGAGAGAGTTGGACCCATCTATCAATGTCGAAATTTTTATCGTGGAAACCAGACATGATGTATGACTCTCCGGATATACGCTACTCGTCTAGATTAGTTACGTGCTACCAACTAACCCAAAATTACTGCAATTCTTGTTCAGCATATTTGTTTTTCCTCAGAAAAAATTTCACTCTGGACATATATATATATATATACAAGAAGGGGTGAATTCTGATTTCAGGTTTAAGACTTTAATTGTCATTGAAAATTCTACAATTTACAAGAATCGATCCTCTTTGAGTGTAACCCAAAGGATCTTAGAATGAATTAAAGCGCTAAATTTTAGGCGGCAAATTACAAACAAACCTTTTTTATGCTGTTGAACTCCCTGACTGACCACCTATATTTTTATTTGGCCCTCACACTGTAAACAAAATTTTGTTATAAATGTACCAAAATTATAATCCCACCTTTAAGCCGGGTTGGCTGGATTGAACCCAATGGGTTTTTCAAGAAAACCCATGTGAAAAACTCCCATTTTGAACCCATTTTTGGGTTTTAAAAAAATCAAGATTTTGGCAGTTTTAATATCGAAAAAACCCAGATTTAACTGAGTTTTTTCAGGGTTTTATTGAAAAAACCCAACCCACTTGTTTTTTTAACCGGGGTTTATGCCAACTCTGTAAGGGATCTCTAACATACAAAAGTACCTACGAAAAGTATATAAAAAATATTCTTGAACCTAAAAATAAACAGCATGCAAAAAAACTTAAATTTTAAAATCTAAACTAATAAAATCCCTGATCAATTTTACTCCACCGAACCCTACAAAAAATTTAAGCATTTAATATTTAAACCATGTTTTTGGGATGCATTATATTCTAACTATATGGTTTTTTGGATGTTAGATGACATTTTCAAATATCAATCAAATAATTTTGTAATCAAGATCGTATTTACTTTATAAATGGCCCCCAATCAGGATTTTTTTACGCTGTGACAGACTAATGCGTGTGTTCCTCGGGAGGTGTGATGAGAACACAGAAAGAAACGCCTCGCTGTCATTCACTTGTCCCCCTGCTTTCAAAACGAAGGATTAGCCCACATCACTCCTGCTTTAAATAGTCGGCGGGACGTGCTTCCGATTAACCCGATTTTTCCTGATGAAAGGAATCTTAATCGTTTTTGTCTGATGGATGTTCGCTTATTGTTATTATTCTTAACTATATTATTTGTTATTATGGTAGCAAATATGCTGCCATATTAGTTAAGCTTAAATTTTCATCAGCAGTTCTCAACATGTTTTTAAGAAAACGTCCATTGGAATCAACATGTTTTTAAGAGTACTTTCTAAGTACGTACTGTTTCTTTTTTAAATATAAATTTAAATTTAAATAAAGGTTAAACGTTTCTTTAAAATTTTAATAATTTTCTAAAAATAAATTTTAATCTATATAGTATTACCAATTTTTTTTAAATATAAACTGTTTTAACCGATTTGAAAGATTTTTCTAGATTTTCAAAGTATAATGTATTAAATTAATTTACTAAGCATTTAACTATCAATCGTGGTTTTTATATTATGTAACGATTTAACTACAATATCCCTGAAAAAAAAATGACCTTGGCGAATGCCTAAATCGTTTTTTACAGGAATATTTACAAAAGTAAATTTAAGAGGGAAAAAATAAATTTCAAATAATTTAAAAAAAAAATTAACTTTTTACGGTACGATTTTTTCTAATTTCACTATGTATGTTAAGGTCAGGTATGGGCAACCTTTTTGAATCTGCGGGCCGGACTCAAAGATTAAAATGACTTGGATGGCCATAGAGTAGATAATAGGTAATTTTGAAAATAAGGCAAGTTTTTTTTTTATTAAAAACAGAGTTATAGTACTAGAGTTAAACATTAATCTGAACTAGAATTATGTTATTTTGATTAAGCATTATTATAAGTATAATGCTTGAGTTACATTAATCTCAGGGGAGTAAATAAAAATTATTATTCAATTAAATTTGTTATTTACTCTAGCACTACAGTAAATTTTTGGGCGGAATTTGCGTCTTAAAGAACTTAGAAATAAAGCTCCAACTACCGAAGGGGGTCTGAGGGTCCTTCCCCGAAGCTTTTTGGAGATTTGATTCCAAAAAAGAGGTATTTAACTAGATTTGGTTAACCTAGTTCGAATGCTTTAGATTTGTAGATGGGTAGGATTTGGATTAACTTATTGTAAAAGAGTTTTGAATTATTAAATTCCAAGTCCTAAGGGGGGCTGGGGGATCCCTCACAGAAATTTTTTGGAAATTATACCTTAAAACACAGGGTTTTAACTTGATCTGGTACTAAAATGTTCCGCAGGCCGGGGCAAATGGCGTGGCGGGCCGGAGGTTGCCCATGTGTGATTTAGGTTATTTCGTTGAAAAAGCCGTTACTTCTTTTACAATTATTAATGAAATTTTAAAAAATCAAATAAAGAGTTAAATTTCCCGCCGTCCGATTTTTTCCGATTTTTAAGTATGCCATTTCCAAGTGAAAACCGTTGTTTAAAAATATGTAGTATTAGTACCGTGTTGTGTGTCCTGAAAACCCCGTATATCTCAGATCACCTGAAAACGTCTCAAGGACCGAGAATCATTGCTCTAGTCTAGAATCTAGATTACCTTTCTTTTTTTTTTTAAATCACCACTTTTAAATGTTACTTTTATTATTATATATTTTAAATTGAAAAGTTCACTGAAAAAACCATCTTCATCGACGTGGTTTTAAATAAAACAATGCTACATTGTTTAAAACACAATACATAGGGTTTCTCAAAAGATTGGCACCAACTCTGTCATGCCATGACAAAAAAATTTTTTATAAGAACTCATGTCAGTAAATGTAAACTGCGTCCGCTTCTAGAGGACAATGTTCCGTGGGAAAAATTCAATTGTTATTACATATTCGGAGAACCGAATTTCATTACATTCTGCCTGTGATAAGGGGACATCCATAAATTACGTGAGGTGTTTTTTCCAAAATCTGGACCCCCCTCCCCCTTGGTGAGATTTAGTGAGATTTTGTTGGACCCCCCTCCCTTACCCCCACGTTAGATTAACCGACAACCTTTAAAAAAAGTTTTCTATCCTATTCGTTTGCATTTTGTGTTTCACAGCACCTAAAACTTTTCCATTTTTAATGATGTGGGGGAAAATGACATTATTCCGCCTAAAAAACACCACAGTATCGGGTATTATTCCTTTCTCATACTTAATAAAATCGTTTAATTTATAACTTAAAAAGTTGACGTGAGATTTTAATCGACCCCTTGGTGAGATTTTTCCAAACCCCTCCCCCCCTTTTTGACCTCACGTAATTTATGGATGACCCCTTATGTAACGGGAAACGGATAAACAGGTCATTATTAATAATGCCGAAGTTAGGCAGCCAATGTGATAAATTCAATGGCATTTATTAATGAGTATTTCACTTGCCCAAAATACGCGGGTATTATTAATAATGCCTGGGTATCAGTGGCGGATCTACGGGGGGGCTTTCGGGCTGAAGCCCCCCCCAAAGCGTCTAATATTTTACTAAGTTTGTCAAAACGCAAAAAATCTATATCCGAAATTCGGATGAGGCGTACCAAAACGAGTTGAAAAATGGGGTTTTTGACTTAAATTTCCAAAAATTTTCTGGGGGAGGACCCCCAGACCCCCCTTTTAATGGTTTGAGTAGGATAATTCACAACATTTTCCGTATTTACCATTTACAAGAATGTTCAAATGGATTATGAAAATTCTTAGCCCCCCCCCAAAACCAAATCCTGGATCCGCCACTGCTGGGTATATCACATTGCCTGTAACAATTACTCTTGGATTAAAAATGATTGTCTTTGTTATCAAATAAATTTAAATTTTCTTTTAAGCCATGCCGGGGCCCCCAAATTGGTTCTTTTGCCCAGGACTCCCAAACTTGTAAGTCGGGCCCTGCCTGCATGAGCAGTGAGCATGTTAATTTTGGCTCCAACATTTTGAGACAGTGTGGCAGGACCCTATAAGCTTTTCTTCCACCACCGCTTCTGAGGAAAATAAGCTGAGTTTTTCTCACCGTTTTGCCCTGCGCGACCGGGGAATACCCTTCAATTAAAAGTGTCGTCCGTGACGAGTTATCACTCCCTCCTCTGAGCTGAAATTGGATATGACCCGAGATTACGATCTCTGCCGGATGTGTAGAGTAAAGAGCCTTGATTTCGACTTAATTAATCGTTTGCTGGACACGCTGTCGTATTTTTAACCCCCTAAAATAGATTAGTGATGGGCTGGTATCGATAACAAATACTTAAGTATTCGATACCTAAATGTATCGATACCTTATTAACGAATTCGTTAAAAAATTTTCAATGAAATTTTTCTTAAAAATATTTGCGGTTGATTTCACGCAGCCTGTTCTTATTTTGCAGCAAAAACTGTTTTCCTCATTGGGTCACAAGTACTATCGACTTTTGAGGTGTATGGCCAGAGATATCGCCCATATGGTATCGATTGATATCGATACTTTTTTCGATACCAGTTCTTTTCGTATCGAAAAAACCTTCTACCTTCTGCTTTTGCAGCGGGGTCCCAGAGCGGCGGTTAATGGTTAATTTTATTAAATTCTTATTAGCCTTGAGTTTTTTGTATTTTTAAATTCCCTTCCCCCTTCATTAATTTTTAGTTTTTTTTATAGATTGCCCCTAGCACAAGGGTGGTTCGTGTGTATGTGTATCCTTCGAGAATTGTAGGTACTTTCAATTCGCAAGTAAAATTATTAAATTTTTTAAACCATATATGTAGCAGGCGCGGATCCAGCACGGCTCCAAGGGGGGGCACTTTTCCATATAAAGTTCCCCTTGAGGTACCATTGGGGGTCTGGGGGTCCTCCCCCAGAAAAAAATTGAAATTTGACGTGTAAACGTTGGGTTTTAACTCATTTTTAGAAATGTTTCGGGTCTAAGGGGGGCACTTTTCAACCTTTACTTTTTGACCCAAAATGTCAAAATTTCGGGAATTTCATAAAATTTACACTGAATACCCCATTTTGATACTAATGGGGGTATGGGGAACCTCCCCCAGAAAAAATTGTGAAGTTAGACCTGTAAAGGTTTTTACTCATTTTGAGAACCTTTTTGGGTCTCTAAGGGGGCACTTTCCAGAGTGCCACCCCCTGGATCCGCCACTGATATTCGCTACCTGAAAATACTCCTAAATAAAGTATTTACTTATCCTAGGTATTCGATACCTAAGAGTATCGATTTTGACTAACACTAATATAAATATCGTATATTTCCACGCATAATCCGAGAATTTTTGGAAATTTTTCCAATTCAAAAGTGGGTGTGTTATTAACGGAGTTAAATTTCTGTTAAGGAGTTTTAAGTAAAGTTTTTCTACTTAAGAGTTTTGCCTTCAAAACACAACGACAATAGCGTTTTTATTGTTGTATTTTGATGAAAACGACCTATTAAATACAAATACTTCATACAATTTTTATAAAAAAGCTTAAAAACAGTAATTGGCACTGATATTTTATTTTCAACCCCCAACCATTAACTCTCAAAACCCATTTTCGAGTAAAACCTATGGTAAAACTCGGTAAAATGCTATATTTTCATGGAAAATGGCTGTTTTTGGTATCATTGAGTTTTTATCAAAAATACTGAAAAAAAATCGAGAATTACTGAAACAACTATTCTATTTGCATAATTAGTTGTATATCATGAATAATATTAAATATTTTGAAAAATTTTTTACTTATTTTTTCATTTATTACAAAAGGAAAAATGGGTTTTTTAGGCACCCATGGGTTTTTTTCACCCCTCATTTCAATGACTACCGTAAGGTCCCTAATTGGCCGACTGAGATGAAATTTTAGTATTTTATTCTCATTTTTATCTCACATAACCCAAAAAAGGTACCCACCATCTGACATATCCATTTTTATTAAAAATTTAATGCTTTTACCATCCTACTCAACCGACAATAAAAGTTTCGTACATTTTTATGATTCCAGCAAGAAATTTTTGATTACCAGTTCTAACCATTGAGATATTTCAAAATTGTGTTGTATTACAACTCAAGTATTTCAACTCTGGTTTCATTTATAATTATTTTATAGTCTTCAATGATGATTTTTATACCATTGTGCACATTTATATTCATGACGGATTTGTGCAATCGAGGTAAAAGCTTGATTTTCGTTCGTCCATTTTTACATGAAATTACTATATTAATCGAAACTTTGAGGCCAATCCGGAGGCAAAAAGGAGATATTATAATCGAATAATATTTTTCACATGTTAGTTAGAGACCATTTGGCACCCTTTTGTAGCTGTGCCCACCCAGGGAAAATGTAAAAAAAATATTTTTGACCCACCCTAATACGCATATACTATTAAAGTTTTTTTATAGCGCATCTCAAGGGGAACCCCCTTCTGTAAAGATAACAGCTCTGTGATATCAAAGAGTTATTGATATCCTTTTCCGTTTTAGACCATTCGATTCGAACTCGCACCGCTCGCACTCAGAGATTACGATTTCTGAATGAAACATGAAATGAGAGAAAACGGCATGAGCGATTGGTGACTAAACAACTTTTCTCTTTGCCGACATTTTTTTCGATCTACAAGTTGTGAATGGTACGAGGAATACTCTAATTGTAAAGGTAAGCATGATTGTACAGGATTGTTCAAACAGGATGGTAAAAATTGGTTATTAAAGGGAATTTTTTTACATTTTTTTTTATTCTATAGCCCTTTTTCCTTGTTATTTTCCCTTTAAAAATATATTAAGAATTAAGCTACAAAAATATTTTGGTCACTCCCTTTTTTGTTTGGATGCAATTTAAGGTTTTTGTGGCTCCTTTACCTAAAATTCAATCACAACTAAAACGTGTTACATAATTTTTTATTTCTTATAAAAACTATTATTTTCGAAATTTGTGAACTGTTTTTTGTTTGCTCCAGTTTATATTTCTGATACTTTGTTTAATGTTTTGTTAAATTTATTCGAGCTTCAAATATTTTTAAAATATGAAAACACAATTGAAGTTTCCCTGTGTAGATTACTGAAAAGGACTGCCCTATAAAATTGCATTAAGCATTCATTGTTATTTCCCTTAGGAATTTATACTTACTCTATCTTTAAAATAAAGTTTAGCAAACAAAAAAACTACCTTAAAAATTTTCTACTACACTCATTGCCATAAAAAATAGCGCACCAAGACGAAAAAGAGATATCAAAGCCAAATTTATTTCCATGATTACCCATAGTGTGAAGGTTAATTGATAAAAAATTCAGACTTCTTTGAAGTTCGGAGGCCGAGAAAATCAGTAAAAAGGGTTGACTCCATAGGTGTCCATTACCGCCGCCACACGCTTTGGTATTGAGTGAAAGGGGATCTGAATTGGCTGTTGGGAATTGGGGGACCATGGTGTATCCCCACTTAGTCAAATTTGATCTGGTCCACCAACGGACGTTGCATACCAGGCTAGATGCTCTAATCATTGACCGGACTTTTTTGTGGGCGTTGGTTCTAGAGAACGGGAAAGACGGGGTAAAAATACAACCTAGGGGGGTAAGAAGAACGCTTGGACATTGCATACAACATGTGGCTGTGTATTTTTATTTTGAAACTTGTCCGCAAGACACGGCAGAGGGTAAAGACGGACAACCGGCTGCAAAAACTCAATGACGCAGCTCTGGTTGCTAAAAGTACTTGTAAATCATACTCAGAAGTTGCAGAAATGGAATCCAATGCATCACCCCTCCATTAACCAGCATCACCACTCTGTAATGTTCGGCACTAGTTAACTAAAAGTAGTTGAAAAGTAGTTAACTACTAGTTGCAACTACTAGTTAACTAGTAGTTCAACTACTTTTGGTTTAGAGTAGTTGAACTAGTAGTTTAACTACTTTTTTCATCAACTACTAGTTCCAACTACTTTCAAAAAGTTCAACTAAAACTATAGTCAGTGTAACGGATGAACACTAGTGAATTTTTCATCTTTACTATAGAAGTTACGTATGGAAGTGAAAAATTTCACTAATTTTCATCCGCCAATTTTTGTTACAGACATAATCTGTCTTCCAAATGCTTATAAGGGATCTTCCCTGAGAAAAATTACAAGTTTAATATGCTTAAAAAGTGTTCGGAAGCACGAAATACCATGGCGGGGAAGCAAAGAGTTCAGGGTTTTCTCTCCTGGAAATTCTAGCACTTTCAAAAGCGATTTTAGGCTAGGTTTACGAGGATTCTAGATGTTTTTCCTACATTTAAAATTAGTAAGGCAATACTTAAAGTTAACGGCCCAATTTCGTGCTTAAAATATTTTTGTTCAGGCTAAGGGGGTTTAGAACCCTTAACCCCCCTTATATACGACACTGTACTGACGAATATAAATACAACTTAGAAAACTTTAAGACACTAAAAATCTGTATACCTATCAAAAATTGGCGAATCTTTAGCCATGATATTTTTGCTACAGGTAAGAAAAAGTAATCGAAAATTTGGGGAGATATATCTTATGAAATTAAATAGACTAGTTAACTAGTAGTTAACTACTTTGGCAAATAATCAACTACTAGTTACAACTACTTCCAAGAAAAAGTAGTTAACTAGTAGTTACAACTACTTTTGCCCAGACTAGTTGGTAGTTGGTAGTTAACTACTATTTGACCAGTAGTTGCCGAACACTACCACTCTGTAGGATGATTAGAAAATCAACAGCTGAATGCACTCTCTCCATTTTGTCTTCAAACTATAATCCATCCGTCGTGGTGCTGCAAACTGAAGCGGGGTTCTCTTCTAACCACAATGTCATGAAATTGGAATATTTATTTCCTTATTTGGTGCACTACTGGAAACAGAAAGGTTCATTTTCAGCCCCTAGTTTTATAGTCAAAGATGTAAGAAGCTATGCGGACCAAATGGACAATCCGCAGTACTGCAAACGACATCCAGCCCACTGCCGCATGTGCTCAGTATGATCTATCGGGTGCACTGACCAACCAGAATTGCATCATTGAGGTTTTGCAGTCGGTTGTCCGTCCTTACCTTCGGATCTATCCTGTGGAGAAGTTTCAAGATAAAAATGCACAACCACATGTGGTATGCAATGTCTAAGCGTTCTTCCTACCCCCCTAGGCTGCATTTTTACCCTATCCTTCCAGTTCTCTAGAACCAACGCCCACAAAAAAAGTCCGGTCAATGAGGAGAAAGCATCTAGCCCGGTATGCAACGTCCGTTGGTGGACCAGATGAACTTTGACTACGTAGGGACACACCATGGTCCCCCAATTCCCAACAGCCCATTTAGAGCCTCTTTCATTCAATACCAAAAGGCGTGTGGCGGCGGTTATGGACACCTATGGAGTCAATACTTTTTACTGATTTTCTCAGCCCCCGAACTTCAAATAAGTCTGAATTTTTTATCAATTAACCTTCATACAATGGGTAATCATGGAAATAAATTTGGCTTTGATATCTCTTTTTCTTCTTGGTGCGCTATTTTTATGGCAATGAGTGTATGTTAGTTTTATGTACTAAAATGTAAATTAACTACTGAGGACAAACATAAAGAATGTTTACTTTTTGTTATACTATGTTTTATAATGTCATGCTTTTGTTTTCAACCAATTATCTAATTCAATCATAAATTTTTTTCAGTCTTTTTTGTTTTTTAAGTTATGCTGTAAAAAAACTAATAGAGAAAATTATGAAGAGAAAATATGTCATTTTTAGTTTTTATTTTTCAATTCCCATACCTTTTTAAAAATTTTTCCTGTAAGAACAACGAAATAAATTTGTATCATAGAGGAAAGAAGAGGATATGAAGTTGTAACAAAAAGTACAGCCAGATTAAATATTGCAACTTGCAACATTATTGTACTTCAGATACCTTAACAAAAGGGGGTTTAAAAGTCCCCCCTCTGAAAAGTTTTGAAAAGGTAACCTTTAAATATAGATTTTGGATTAGTTCTAAGCAGCAGTTTTACATTTTAAAGAAAATGTCGTAAAAGTAGGAGATCCTACAAAAAATTAGGAGTAGAGAACAATTGACCTCCCTTGCCTAATCTAACTAAATCTTTGAAATGTCTTCTGCGGGACCCCTTCATGAACCATAATATCCAAGGATCTTATGAAAAACCTGTTGGGAACGGGAACCACTGATTTAAACCAATCAGTATAATCCCCCTCTGCTTTAGTTGATCAAAATGTTTGATTTTACTCTTGAAGGCTCATGGATAAGCCCCCACAAAAGCTGCGTATATAAGGGGGACCCGAAGAGGCCCGCGGGCCCCTGCCCTGAAATTAGGAGTAGGTGACCAAAACTAGTTAACCCTTTATATACCAAATTATTTTCGGCGCAAGTTTAGAACTGGTGATGCTCCAAGTTTTTAGTGATAAAACTCACTATATAGTTACCCCAACTAATGTTAAGTGAATTATGTGGCTTCTAAATATGGCGCCGAATAGCCAAAACTTGCCAACCATCAGCAGTTCTAAACTTGAGCCAGTGGTACTCACAAGTACCGTCGGTAAATAAAGGGTTAAAACCTGTCAAAATTAAACTAACTGGGCCATCTCAACAATTTTATTCTCCGGATCCAGCATGGCTCCAAGGGGGGCACTTTTCCAGAGCATCACCTTTACCTTTTGACTCAAAATGTGGATTTTTCTAAAAAAAAGTATCAAGAAAGGTTCCCTTGTGGTACCGCTGGGAGCTATGGGGGTCCTCCCCCAGAAAAAATATTGAAAATTGACCTGTAAAAGTAGGAATTTAACTCATTATGAGAACCTTTTGATTCAAGGGGGCACTATAGACAGTACCCCCCTAGGATCCGCTAAAGCTAAAGGACTCCCATGAACCTTTAGCTCTAAGTGACCATGAATGAGTCCAATGAACACGCTTCAAGGCTTCAACCAAGAATGGCCAATTTCTAAGAATTTCTATTTATCGACCGAAAACGAAACAGAATAATTGCCCGCCATTTTTATTGTTGATAAGTTTATCTCTTACAGTCGGTTCCTTCCTCTTCAAGAATAAATGGCTTTATCTGTAGTTCAAACGTGAGAGAGGAAGGACAAGAAAACTGATGATGAAACAATTGGATACTTTTTAAAGCAGTGGTTCCCAACCGTGGACCATATAAGTGTAACGTTAGACTCTTGGAATTGGTTCGTGAAGTGTAGAAATTTGAGCGTGAATTACAAATATCCGCAAAAGGAAAAGTCACCACTAAATGGTTAGTAATATTTTACATGGTATGAATATTTAAAATGGAGGGAAAATTTTTACCTTGACTTGTTTTAGATGACCATTTTTTTTTCAGGACTTCAAATTCAAGCAAGTCAAGGAAATGAAGAATGAAGTTTATTAGCAAAAAATAATTTAAAGAACAAGGATAATTTATCAACGGTTATCCATCCCTTTATCTCTACTACTTTTTTCACCATACATTTTCTTTTCAAAGCTTATACAAAATAATTTAAAAAACTAAGCAAAGTTTCAAAAAGCCAAGTAATAATTTTTATGCTTTTCCCCGCATCAAATCGATATTGATTACTATTTCTACTAGTGTGATTCAACAAATTCCAAGGGAGGATAATCTTAGTATTTGTGGAGAGAAGAGAACAAATGTTGAAATTAATCACTTTATGAGCAATATAAAAACTTCGTTTTCAGCTTAGGTGATAAAACTTCAATCCAGTTCTCAACACATAACACCATTAACATAAAAATGCTAAAAGGACTGCCATTTCACACTTTCGCCCTCCTCTCAATTATCCATGTTTCTTTGGCTGCCATATGCCTGAACAAACCGAGATGCTACTGCAACAAGAACAAAACCGAAATCTCCTGCAAGAACGTCTCTGACCTGACTCCCGTAGAGACTTATACGTCGAAATTACCTGGACTCTACTCCGTTCGAATCTACGGCTTCGAACCGACTTCCATCAGCACCCCCATCTTTAACGGACAGTCTATGACCGTCCTGGACATATCAGGAGCTCTGAGCTCCATCTCTGATGATGCCCTGTCCGGCATTAAGGGACTGAAGATCGTCAACTTCCAAGGAACGTCGCTCCCTTCCGTGCCCAAAGCGTTCTCCAGTCCGTCTTTGACCACTGTCCAGATGACGCATGGGGCTTTGGGAGGGATAGACGACACTCTTCAGAACAATACCCAGGCGACGGACTTCCTGTTCAACAATAATAGGATATCGAGCGTTTCCAAGAGCGCTTTTTTGAATGCTATTTACCTCATGTACTTGAATCTGTCGTGCAATCAGTTGAGCTTCCTGGATCCGAGTGTTTTTCACGGCTTCAGGCAGTTGAAAAGTGTGGATTTGTCACATAACAAGCTGCTGACCGTTGATGGATTTTTGACATACCTCAATCCTCAGGTAAGTATGAACTATTTCTGTTATTTGGTTGGGAGTTTAAATTTTACATAGTGTTAACTTACCATAGAATCATTAGAATACCATAGAATTAGGTGAATCAATTTAACTATGGAGCTATTAAAGGTTACAGGTTACCCACAAATTAAGTCTCGCAAAACTATCAGAAATATTTTTAACAAGGTCACCAATAAATAAGAGGCATGATAAGATGAAGTGACTGACTAGAATATATTATATAACTGTTTAATTTTTTGGTTTGACCTACCTAAAAAATATACCGAATGTACTAAAAATATAAAACTGAATTTGTGCGATTTCTTCCATTTTTAATTTAGAGACATCTTCTGTGTTCTGTCATGAACAGAAGAAGAGTACCAAATTATACTAAATTTCAATGACTTTGATCATCGACGTTTTTTACGAAAATCTTTGTTATTTGCTCTGTCCTTCGAGAAATGTGACAGATTTTTCAAATTACTCCAAAACTTCCAATTCACTTATTTTTTCTAGGATGTAAACCTGTACGGCAACAGCTTGAGCAGTGTGGACAATGCCTTTCATCCCAACATGAACGACCTGAAATGGCTGAGCCTTGGAGGCAACCCCAATCTAAAACTCAACTCTTCCATCTTCCAAGACATGCCGAACTTGTTGAAACTGGACATCAGTGACAATCACTACAACAGCCTAGACTCCGGAATTCTCAAGAATTTGAACAAACTTTACACACTCGTATTGAGTGGTAACAACTTCTCGTCCATACCACCGAGTATCCTTCAATACGGCTCTCGCATTTCAACCCTAGATCTAAGCGATAACAGTTTGTCTTCGGCTGACAACCTGTTCCCGTTAAATGACACCTCATACCAGATCCACACGTTGAAAACTGTTAAGTTGAGTGGAAACAGCCTTCACTCAATGGTATTTGGGGTGTCTTCCAAAAGTGTGCAGCATTTGGACCTGAGCAGGAATACAATAACCAGCATTGAGGCAACAGACTTGGAAAACTTGACATCGCTGACTTCTCTGAACTTCTCAAGCAATCCTTTGAGCCAGGTTGATGCATCTAGCTTCCGCAACCAGAAGTCGATGGACGTGCTAGACTTGTCTCACACGGACATAGTGACTTTGAACCACTCGATTCAAAATCTAATCGAGTTGGAGAAATTAATAATCGATTCGTCCTCGTTGGAGAGTTTAGATGAGGTGGAATTCCAAGGATCGACTTCTTTGAAGTTCATTTCCTTGAGGTATAATAAGCTAAGTTCCGTGAAGGGAATGAAGGGCTTGACCAATTTGACAATGTTGGACGTGTCTCACAACAACCTGACTACGTTAACGGAAGATACTTTCCCAGCGCAGAAGAAGCTGAAGAAATTATGGATGGAAGGTGAGTTCTGATTGAGATATTATTTGGTAAAGTATTCCTAAAATATTAATCGGCCAGTATTGTACAAACAATATTGGTCAGAGCCAATTAGGAATATACCTCCGCAACTCTACAACTTTCTCTTTTTAGACCATAAATCCAACTTAACTCTTCCAGACCTAAGGCGCCCGAGATTCTCATTGAATCCAATAAAAAAATTATGGGGAGGGGGGCTAGAACTAAAAGGGTTAAACAATGTTCTTAATTTTTAAATGCTCTGAGGAGATTCACAAACTCATATTCAACTCAAATTTTGTAATCTTTGACTCACGCCGTTATAAGTCCGAGTAGCTAAAATATTATATTATGTGTCACTTTTACGTTTCTTAGAAGTTCCGTTATAGTACTACATTCACACATGAAAAGTTAATCTAGTTTAAGGGCTAATCTAGCTTAAATATAGCATTGCAACAATGGTATATTTAAGCTAGATTAGCACTTAAACTAAATTAACTTTTCATGTGTGAATGTAGTATTAGGATTTATCTAAATCATAAGTAACTTTTTTTATACCAAAAACGTCATCTACTAGTTCACATTTTGCTCAGAATTCGCCATTTTCCCGTAGGCAACTTCTGGACGTGCGACTGCAAAATCTCCTGGCTCCTGGACCGGATAAAAGCCAAGGGAACCTCCCTCGAAGACAACCCTCTATGCCACGCCCCTCCCTCTCTCAAAGGCATTCCCATCAGTAAACTCAACCACACAGATTTGACCATCGTCCACCAAGACTGTCCAGAGCCCTGCAACTGCACCTGCATACCAAACGGCCACGACGCTATCGTATCCGTTAACTGTGCGAACAGGAGCTTGGACAAGGCTCCTGATAGGTTCCCTTCGAAAACTAAGGTGGTGTATCTGAACAACAACAATCTGGAAGAGTTCGTATTGAACACAAAGGAGGCTAAACTGAACAGGGCTGCTGTTGAAGAGCTTATGCTGAAGGCAGTGGATGAAAATGTGAACAGAACTAGCCTTGAAGAGCTTTTATTGAAGGCAACGGAGGGGAAGTTGAACAGAACTAGTGTTGAAGAGTTTCTGTTGATGATAGCGGATGGGAAGTTGAACAGAACTAATAAAGAGTTATTGCTGAAAACAGCAGATGGGAAACTGAACAGAACCATCCTTGACGACCCTCTGTTGAAGGCAGCAGATGGGAAATCGGACAGAACTAGCCTTGAAGAGCTTCTTTTGAAGGTAGTGGATGAAAAATTGAACATAACTAGTGTGGAAGAACTTCTGTTGAAGGCAGCAGAGGTGAAGGTGAACAGAACTAGCCTTCAAGAGATGTTGAATGTAAAGGAGAATAATTTAAACAGCGTAGAAGAGTTTATATTGAACGCTCAAGAGCCGTACCAGAGCAACTTCGAAGTGTTCGAAAGTCTAGACGTTTTGGACATGGAGGAAAATCGTTTGAGGAGGGTTGAGCTGAAGGGGGTGCCGAGAGTGCTGAAGCTCGCGAGGAACAATTTGAGCAGATTGGATGTGAAAGGATGGAACATCGAGGGGGTGAAAGAGATCACCTTGGGGGAAAACCCTTGGATTTGCGATTGCGGGGCTTGGAGCTTCATAGAGTGGTTATTGGCCCATAAGGGTTTGGTGAGTACCATCCGTGTAGTAAGATTACTCCCAGTCTGGGAACACTTTTCTTGAATTGGAAAAATGCATTTATCATACTTTTTCTATTAACCACTTGCCTGATTTGCCCGAGCACCGCTCGTCCGCTTGCGCGAGGTACTTCCCTGATTATCCCGAGCGACGCTCGTCCGCTGGTTCGCTTTGCATGCTAAGTTTTTTCCCACATTTTTCATGGTTTTAGTTCCTCTTTTTTTAGATAGATACCACTACTTGTCCATAGGAGACCTCTCCCCTCATGTCAGAGGGATAGGCAGGACCAATTTTGTTTATTCAACCGTGAAGTACACCAATTGGACATGCATTCCTGTATGCTTTTGTCACCGATTTCTCCCCTTTCGTTTCTGAGAAAAAATGTTTGGGGGACATCTGGTTCTTTCTATCATGTGGTGCAATTTCCGCTGCAGCTGTGTTATTGCTAGATAACCAGCTAGACATATAGCATTTTATTTTCAATGCCCACTCACTAAAAAGCGCGCTTTTACGGTCCGGATTGCAACGTAGCATTGTTTTTGACTCCGTTTTTTTCAAAATTTATCACACAAAAATAGATTTTTTAAGTAAACTGTAAGTAATTCACTTCATAAAATGTTTTCATTGTCATCCTTCTCTGTAAAATCGGCTTTCTGGCTGAATCCGATGTTAGGAAAAAGCCAACTTTAAGTAAAATTGCCGCATTTTCGCTAAGATCAAAAACGGCCATATAGTATTGTTAAAATCATAATTTAAAAGTGTTTAGATCATGTTTTTAGTTTGAGTTAATTAATCTAAGCTCGAATATTGTTTTGAAAAATATGCCTTTTTTTCGACCTATTATTCCAAAAAAGGAAACAGTTAAGTGGTTAAAAAAAATCAGTGTATCACTATAAATGCTAACTTTCTTGTTACTTTCTAACTTTCCTTGTTCATATGGCGAACATCTTCCGTTTTAATGAAAATTGCTAACCTGATGAGCTCCATTAAGTGAAGGATTTCTATCGATTAAAAAGAAATTAAGACCGATAGAACCCCCCACAAGGTGAATAAATGTCTCCAAGATATTAACACTATACCTTCAACCATGATTTTCTCCTTTTGAAAGATGTAGGGGGTTTGGCATCTTAACAACATTCCTACAAAGAGCACCAAATCTCCGATTCCATAATGGTGAGTTTCTCCTACATTAAAGGACTGACATAGCATTCTGGTTCTTTCCACATGAGTTTGCATCGCATCGAGAATCAATGGTTTAATTGATTTGAGACCTAACAGAGAGGAAAATATTCACCCTTTGAATTTTACCTTATTCAAGACAATTTTTGCATATTTTTGACAAGTTGCAGATCCCTCCCTGCCTTTGAAAGAGGAACCCTGACAGTTTCAGGTAATGTGTTGATATCTTGGAGACCTTTGTTCACCTTTTGAGGGGTTCTATCGGTCTTAATTTCTTTTCAATCGATAGAAATCCTTCACTTAATGGAGCTCATCAGGTCAGCAATTTTTATTAAAACGGAAGATATTCACCATATGGAATGGGCAGCCAGATTCAAAGACTTCGCTCCTTTAGAGTAGGTATGAGGGACTCTATTTAAGGCAATTGCATCTCGCTACCCTCTCCACATACCCTTCAGAGCCCCAAAACGGGGTTTCTGAGAAAGTAGGCCTATTGAACAGGAAATTTTATTATCTGCCTTATTCACGCTTTAAAATCACTCAAGGAGGCATGTATAATAGTGGGAGGGTGTCATACCCCTTATAAACCCACTATTTTGCTCTATTCTGGAACCGCTATTTCATACCTTTCAACTCTGGCGGTTATAACTTCTGCGCATGCGTGTGTATCACAATTTTTGAAAGATTATTTATTTGGTATTATATCAACCTATGTTCATACCAAATGTCATCAAAATCTACCCAGTAGATCTGGAGAAATCGAAAAAATGTGCAAATTATCTTAATTTTGAACACCAGCGTATTTAAAAGTTATCAAACGTTTTCAAGTATTTTTATCCCGTCAGTTTTTTTTAAGTTCAAGGCATTAATAGCTTACGCCGCTGATACCCCACAATTAGGGATTCATCTAGAAAAAAATGAGTCAGTTTAACCCTTTCCGACCTAACCGGCCTAAATTTTCCATAGGATTAATGATAATATAGGGCGGCTTATGACTGAAAGGGTTCAGGGATCTTCCCGAAATTCTTATCTTCAAAAAAAAGAAAGACCCTTTGAAAAATTCCTATTCCCTTAAACGGACTCTTCACTTAAGTCCAAACATCAAAAGTGGTTTAAGGATTAGCATGTTTCTTTCATTTTGGTATATAATTTGCTAGTTCTGGGGTCATTCCAAAAGTTATAAACGCTGTGGTTGATCTACAAGACCTTCCTTTTCACCAAAATCCATTTAGTTTTTCACATTAATTCCTAAAACAGGACCCTGACATAAAAACTAGGATAAACCCCCTGGCCACAATTGACCAAATATGATGATTATAAGTTTAAAGTTATAAACTGTTATTTTTACTTATCATTCGTGTAATTCCTAACAGGTTAAAGATATCCAATCTTTACGATGTGACAACAAAGGAGAAATTACCAATAGATTCCTAATCGAGCTGGTTAGAGACGATGTTTGTAAAGGATATTTCTCAACAGAAGATGTGATCTTACTGGCAGGTAATAATTCTCTGTTGCATATTGATTGCACACCAATCGGTATGCAATTTCCCCTGGGGCAAATCTAGGTTTGACTTCTGGGGGCATCATGAATTTCAAACTTTTCTGTAATAAAAACTGCCATATCACATTTTCAAATTCTGATTCAGTAATAAAATTATCTTTAGACGTCGCTTAACTCGCGAATTTTGTAATGGGACTGGCCCCCATGCTATACCCCCCGAAACCACTAATTTTTTAGACTTATTTCACAATCCAATATCTTTACCGGATGTTTTATTAATATTACCATGAACAAATATGTTGATGTTTAAATATTGGTTTAAATTTATTATGGTATAAAATTTGCTTTCTTTTAGTGGTGATTGTTATTACGTTTGTTTCAGCTGTTGGTTTATTCTTCTTGGTGCTGTGTCTCTGCGTCTTTTTCTTCCGCCACACCTTAGGAGCAATATTCTACTCTTGCGGCTGCTCCTGCCTCAAGATGCGAGAGAAAAAATCGTTTTCGTTCGACGCTTTTCTTTTGTTTGAGGATGCCGACGAAGACTTTGCTCTCCATACAATCGCAGAAGGTAAAAGCTTCTCCAATTAATCTGCACTTGTTTATACCCGCCGAAATAGGTCATGGGGAACCTAGTGGTTAAGGGTTAAGGCAGTGGCGTGGCTAGAAAAAAATTTCGGAGGGGGATGTTGATATTTCGGGAGGGGATATGGGGTATTTTTAGTTGTTTTCTATGGTCAAAAAGGAAATTTCCTGAGTTTTTGGGGGGGAATATATCCCCAAATCCCCCCCTCTGGCTACGCCCCTGGGTTAAGGCATCGGTCGGGATCGGTTCCAGGTCTCTGGAGACAATTTCCCTCCCCATCAGACAGGGATGAGATTTTTCAGACTTTTGGAGGATTTTCAGACTTTTTAAAACTTTTCAACAAAAATTTCAGACTTATAATGAAAAAAATCAGCCTATAAGCTGGAATTTTCAACTACAAACAACATCTGTTTCATTTTTTGTGAATGTTCCTGGTGTAAGAGGATCTTTCCTATGGTAAATTTTCATATCTGAGGTAGCTAAATAACTTTATTTGGTTTGGTTTACGATCTTCTTATCAATTCTTGCAGTTTTCAGACTTTTTGCTTTTTTGTCAATCTCATCCCTGATCAGAGACATGGCAAAATTTTGGAGGTGGCTGTTGGATGAATGAATGTGACCGTCTGTAAAAAGTGGTTGTGCAAGTGAATGCGTGTGTGGAGTGGGCAACAGTACTTCACCTCCGTGGCTTCGGTCCACAGGTGTCCACTGGGTAAGTGAAGTAAGCATTGATTTCGTCATGTTTGGAGTAATGCACTCGGTCACAGTGTGTGTTGTGCTATGCCATTGTAATAACTAAAAAAATATCTTCGGAATTGTTGCCCAGGAGACGAGACGAGTTAAAAGAGTTGACCCTCACATCGTATTCTAATTACTCAGTGTAGTTACTTTTGATGCCTAACAAATGATGCGTTGTGTCATTAAAAGTGTTTTTTGGAATTAATTTTTATAGGTTTGGAGAATACCCCTCAAGCATTCAAATTGTTCGTCCCCAACAGGGAAGTGTTTCTAACTACTGAATCTGTGAATGTGGCGTCTACAGTAAATGATTGCTGCAAAATCATCGTGATACTTTCTCGGTAAGGATTATTTTACACAAATATGTATAAAGTTTGTTGTTTTTTAACCTCCTACTATCATCGAACACTCATGTTCAATAAAAACAATTAAAAAATAATTTAATATAATATGTGGTGGATACTCGTACAATATTCAATATTCACCAATTCTCTAGCAGCGCAGCTCATACCAAATATGTCAAGTTTACGTTACTGCAACTAAAGTAAACGAAATTATACTATGTTCATTTAGAATTGGAGCCTGAGAAATAGTGCTTCCCCTAGCTAGAAGCGTAACCATAGTTACGCTCTTCGCACAGCCAATAGTAAGCCTTCTTCGTCACTTTGTTGAGGATAGTTGCTGTGGTTACCTATTGGTGATGGGGGAAGGAAATATTTTCAGGCGCCTCTATTCAAAATGAATAGAGTATAGGCCATGCATGACAAAAATTGGACGAATCTTGAACGTTTATGCTGCTTGGGCCTATTTTTAATGTCCATCATTGAAAGTTTCTTCACGTCTTTTTCAGTGGTTTTGTTGAAAACCCTCAATGCATGCAACTACTGAAATCCTGCATATCCAGTGCTCTGACCAGCTCAGGAAGACTCATCTTTATCACCAGAAGCGGATTGGGACTCGACCTGGTTTCAGACCCTGTCCTCGGTAACGTCATAAGAAAGAATTCCATCCTGAAGTGGGGACACTGTCTTTTCTGGCAGAAGCTGAGGTACTGCATGCCTAGGAAGGACACCAGGAGGACTAGATGGGGGGCGCTGTTAATCGATGAAGAATGAAATGAGAAACTTGTACTATACACTCATACCTGTTTTTGTGCGATTTTTTATCTGTGCGATTTTTTTGTGCCATATAGTTCCCATTCTTTTGTGAGGAAAATAATCAAGGACTTTTTAAGGCTAATTTTAAGCTTTTCATGGACAAACATAGATAAGCAAAAAGCCATCTATGTGAACAAAGAAACTTACTTTCTTTAGTATCCGTACTCCAGAAGACAACTTCTCTGACTTCTCTCAATCAATCAATCAATTTATTATAAACTAGCGGATATGCCCGGCCTTGCACGGGTGGAGTGTATAATTTTTTTTTAAAATTAAATTTTCTCAAAATATATTTATAATTTTTGAATCAGCAATTACCAATCATCCCGGTACCCCAGACGCCTTTTTCCTATCCCGGTGTTCCCGGTAATTTTTCATATCCCGATGTTCCCGGTTATTTTCCTTATCCCGAAGTTGCCGATCATTTTCCTTATCCCGATGTTCCCGATAATTTTCCTATCCCGATGTTCCCGATAATTTTCCTATCCCGATATTCCCGATAATTTTCCTATCCCGATGTTCCCGATAATTTTCCTATCCCGATGTTCCCGATAATTTTCCTATCCCGGTGTTCCCGGTAATTTTTCATATCCCGATGTTCCCGGTTATTTTCCTTATCCCGATGTTCCCGATCATTTTCCTTATCCCGATGTTCCCGATAATTTTCCTATCCCGATGTTCCGATAATTTTCCTATCCCGATGTTCCCGATAATTTTCCTATCCCGATGTTCCCGGTACTTTTCCTATCCCGATGTTCCCGGTACTTTTCCTATCCCGATGTTCCCGATAATTTTCCTATCCCGCTGATCGAGGTAATTTTTATGTCCCGGTAATCTCGGTACTTTTTTTTCCTATCCCGATGTTCCCGGTAATTTTCCTTTTCCCGGTGTTCTCGGCAATGTTTCCTAGTAAATTAATGAGTCTAGTGAACAAAAATTACAAATTTGAAACAATAATAAAAGATCTAGTAAATTGAAAAGTCTAGTGAACCGCTTCATTTGAAACAATGTTTTATTTTCAAGTCGTTTTCCATGAAGAAAATTTACATTTTTCCATAAATATTTCAATTTTAAAGGAAAATATCTTAAAATAGGGGAAACTAACGTTTCAAAATTAATTATTTGAATTTATTTTTGTGTTTTAACAACTGATATAGTTTTTAAATGGACAATTATCGAGTTTTTCCTGTTAAAATATTAAATGTTTGAAGGTTTTCATCTAGTTAACAATAGTGAGTCGAGCAGATCTACTCTAGTAGAGAAATGGAGAAATAAGCGTTTTCGGCTATAAATTCGCTAATTACTCGTAATTATTCGATTTTAAAGCTTTGAAAACTATCCCAAGTTACTCCCCGACTCGGAATACGTCTATACGTCGAGTTTGGTTTCGGTCCGTGGCCTATTTCAAGAGATTACCCCGGACATACATACACACATACCCACATACATACATCGCCCGTTAGCCTTTTATTTATACAGAGACTAGCTGATATGCCCGGCCTTGCACGGGTGGAGTGTATAATTTTTTTAAAATTAAATTTTCTCAACATACATCTATAATTTTTTAAATCAGCAATTACCAATCTTCCCACTATCCCAGGCGCCTCTTCATATCCCGGTGGTCCCGATAATTTTTCATTTCCCGGTATTCCCGGTAATTTTTCTTACCCAGTGTTCCCGGTAATTTTTTCCTATCCCGGTGTCTTTTTTCATCTTTAAAGTAACGGTAATTTTTCTTATCCCGGTGTTCCCGGTAATTTTTCATATCCCGATATTCCCGGTTATTTTCCTTATCCCGATGTTCCCGATAATTTTCCTTATCCCGATGTTCCCGATAATTTTCCTATCCCGATGTTCCCGGTACTTTTCCTATCCCGATGTTCCCGGTAATTTTCCTTTTCCCGGTGTTCTCGGCAATGTTTCCTAGTAAATTAAAGAGTCTAGTGAACAAAAATAACAAATTTGAAACAATAATAAAAGATCTAGTAAATTGAAAAGTCTAGTGAACCGCTTCATTTTAAACAATGTTTTAATTTTAAGTCTTTTTCCATGTAAAAAATTTACACTTTTCCATTAATATTTAATTTTAAAGGAAAAATATCTTGAAATAAAGGAAAGTAACGTTTCAAAATAAATTATTTGAATTTATTTTGATGTTTTTACAACTGATATAGTTTTTAAATGGACAATTATCGAGTTTTTTCTGTTAAAATATTTAATTTTTGAAGGTTTTAATCTAGTTAACAATAGTGAGTCGAGCAGTCTACTCTAGTAGAGAAATGGAGAAATAAGCGTTTCGGGCTATAAATTCGTTAATTACTCGTAATTATTCGATTTTAAAGCTTTGAAAACTATCTTAAGTTACTCCCCGACTCGGAATACGTCTATATGTCGAGTTTGGTTTCGGTCCGTGGCCTATTTCAAGAGATTACCCCGGACATACCCACACACACACACACACACACATACACACATCGCCCGTTAGCCTTTTATTTATACAGAGACTAGCGGATATGCCCGGCCTTGCACGGGTGGAGTGTATATATATTTTTTTTAAATTAAATTTTTTAAAAATATATTTATAATTTTTTAATCAGCAATTACCAATCATCCCGGTATCCCAGACGTCTTTTTCCTATCCGTGTTCCCGGTAATTTTCCTATCCCGATGTTCCCGGTACTTTTCCTATCCCGATGTTCCCGGTACTTTTCCTATCCCGATGTTCCCGATAATTTTCCTATCCCGCTGATCGAGGTAATTTTTATGTCCCGGTAATCCCGGTACTTTTTTTTCCTATATGCCCGGCCTTGCAAGGGTGGAGTGTATAATTTTTTTAAATTAAATTTTCTCAACATACATTTATAATTTTCTAAATCAGCAATTACCAATCATCCCACTATCCCAGGCGCCTCTTTCATATCCCGGTGGTCCCCATAATTTTTCATTTCCCGGTAATCCCGGTACTTTTTTCCTATTCCGATGTTCTCGGTAATTTTTTCCTATCCCGGTGTTCTCGGTAATTTTTCCTATCCCGGTGTCTTTTTTCATCTTAATAAAGTAACGGTAAATTTTTCTTATCCCAGTGTTCCCGGTAATTTTTTCCTATCCTGGTGTTCTCGGTAATTTTTCCTATCCCGGTGTCTTTTTTCATCTTAATAAAGTAACGGTAAATTTTTCTTATCCCAGTGTTCCCGGTAATTTTTTCCTATCCCGGTGTTCTCGGTAATTTTTCCTATCCCGGTGTCTTTTTTCATCTTAATAAAGTAACAAATTTGAAACTATAATAAAAAGTCTAGTAAATTAATAAGTCTAGTGAACAAAAAGTAACAAATTTAAAACCTATATGCCCGGCCTTGCACGGGTGGAGTGTATAATTTTTTTTAAATGAAATTTTCTCAAAATATATTTATAATTTTTAAATCAGCAATTACCAATCATCCCGGTATCCCAGACGCCTTTTTCCTATCCCGGTGTTCCCGGTAATTTTCCTATCCCGATGTTTCCGATAATTTTCCTTATCCCGATGTTCCCGATAATTTTCCTATCCCTATGATCGAGGTAATTTTTATGTCCCGGTAATCCCGGGACTTTTTTTTTCCTATCCCGATGTTCCCGGTAATTTTCCTTTTCCCGGTGTTCTCGGCAATGTTTCCTAGTAAATTAATGAGTCTAGTGAACAAAAATAACAAATTTGAAGCAATAATAAAAGATCTAGTAAATTGAAAAGTCTAGTGAACCGCTTCATTTTAAACAATGTTTTAATTTTAAGTCTTTTTCCATGTAAAAAATTTACACTTTTCCATTAATATTTCTATTTTTAAAGAAAATATCTTTATATAGAGGAAAATAACGTTTCAAAATTAATTATTTGAATTTATTTTGGTGTTTTTACAACAGATATAGTTTTTAAATGGACAATTATCGAGTTTTTCCTGTTAAAATATTAAATGTTTGAAGGTTTTCATCTAGTTAACAATAGTGAGTCGAGCAGATCTACTCTAGTAGAGAAATGGAGAAATAAGCGTTTTCGGCTATAAATTCGCTAATTACTCGTAATTATTCGATTTTAAAGCTTTGAAAACTATCTTAAGTTACTCCCCGACTCGGAATACGTGTATACGTCGAGTTTGGTTTCGGTCCGTGGCCTATTTCAAGAGATTACCCCGGACATACATACACACATACCCACATACATACATCGCCCGTTAGCCTTTTATTTATACAGAGACTAGCGGATATGCCCGGCCTTGCACGGGTGGAGTGTATATATATTTTTTTTAAATTAAATTTTTTAAAAATATATTTATAATTTTTAAATCAGCAATTACCAATCATCCCGGTACCCCAGACGCCTTTTTCCTATCTCGGTGTTCCCGGTAATTTTTCATATCCCGGTGTTCCCGGTAATTTTTCATATCCCGATGTTCCCGGTAATTTTCCTATCCCGATGTTCCCGGTAATTTTTCCTATCCCGATGTTCCCGATAATTTTCCTATCCCGATGTTCCCGATAATTTTCCTATCCCGATGTTCCCGATAATTTTCTTATCCTGATGTTCCCGATAATTTTCTTATCCCGATGTTCCCGATAATTTTCTTATCCCGATGTTCCCGATAATTATCCTATCCCGATGATCGAGGTAATTTTTCATATCCCGGTGTTTCCGGTAATTTTCATATCCCGATGTTCCCGGTAATTTTCCTATCCCGATGTTCCCGGTAATTTTTCCTATCCCAATGTTCCCGATAATTTTCCTATCCCGATGTTCACGATAATTTTCTTATCCCGATGTTCCCGGTAATTTTCCTATCCCGATGTTCCCGATAATTTTCCTATCCCGATGTTCCCGATAATTTTCTTATCCCGATGTTCCCGATAATTTTCTTATCCCGATGTTCCCGATAATTTTCCTATCCCGATGTTCCCGATAATTTTCCTATCCCGATGTTCCCGGTAATTTTCCTATCCCAATGTTCCCGATAATTTTCCTATCCCGATGTTCCCGATAATTTTCTTATCCCGATGTTCCCGATAATTTTCTTATCCCGATGTTCTCGGTAATTTTCCTTTTCCCGGTGTTCTCGGCAATGTTTCCTAGTAAATTAATGAGTCTAGTGAACAAAAATAACAAATTTGAAACAATAATAAAAGATCTAGTAAATTGAAAAGTCTAGTGAACCGCTTCATTTTAAACAATGTTTTATTTTTAAGTCGTTTTCCATGAAGAAAATTTACACTTTTCCATTAATATTTCTATTTTTAAAGAAAATATCTTAAAATAGAGGAAAATAACGTTTCAAAATTAATTATTTGAATTTATTTTGGTGTTTTTACAACAGATATAGTTTTTAAATGGACAATTATCGAGTTTTTCCTGTTAAACTATTAAATGTTTGAAGGTTTTCATCTAGTTAACAATAGTGAGTCGAGCAGATCTACTCTAGTAGAGAAATGGAGAAATAAGCGTTTTCGACTATAAATTCGTTAATTATTCGTAATTATTCGATTTTAAAGCTTTGAAAACTATCTTAAGTTACTCCCCGACTCGGAATACGTCTATGCGTCGAGTTTGGTTTCGGTCCGTGGCCTATTTCAAGAGATTACCCCGGACATACCCACACACACACATATATACCCACATACATACATCGCCCGTTAGCCTTTTATTTATACAGAGACTAGCGGATATGCCCGGCCTTGCACGGGTAGAGTGTATAGTTTTTTTTTTAATTAAATTTTCCCAAAATACATTTATAATTATTAAATCAGAAATTACCAATCAACCCGATATCCAAGACGCCTTTTTCCTATCCCGGTGTTCCCGGTAATTTTTAATATACCTGTGTTCCCGATAATTTTCCTATCCCCATGTTCCCGATAATTTTCCCTATCCCGATTTTCCCGATAATTTTTCTATCCCAATGATCGAGGTAATTTTTATGTCCCGGTAATCCCGGTACTTTTTTTTCCTATCCCGATGTTCCCGGTAATTTTCCTTTTCCCGGTGTTCTCGGCAATGTTACCTAGTAACTGTTCGGTACTTTTCCAATCCCGATGTTCCCGGTACTTTTCCTATCCCGATATTCCCGGTACTTTTCCTATCCCGATGTTCCCGATAATTTTCCTATCCCGCTGATCGAGGTAATTTTTATGTCCCGGTAATCCCGGTACTTTTTTTTCCTATCCCGATGTTCCCGGTAATTTTCCTTTTCCCGGTGTTCTCGGCAATGTTTCCTAGTAAATTAATGAGTCTAGTGAACAAAAATAACAAATTTGAAACAATAATAAAAGATCTAGTAAATTGAAAAGTCTAGTGAACCGCTTCATTTGAAACAATGTTTTATTTTTTAATTCATTTTCCATGAAGAAAATTTACACTTTTCCATAAATATTTAAATTTTAAAGGAAAATATCTTAAAATAGGGGAAACTAACGTTTCAAAATTAATTATTTGAATTTATTTTGGTGTTTTTACAACTGATATAGTTTTTAAATGGACAATTATCGAGTTTTCCTGTTAAAATATTTAATTTTTGAGGTTTTAATCTCGTTTACAATAGTGAGTCGAGCAGATCTGCCTGGTAGAGAAATGGAGAAATAAGCGTTTTCGACTATAAATTCGTTAATTACTCGTAATTATTCGATTTTAAAGCTTTGAAAACTATCTTAAGTTACTCCCCGACTCGGAATACGTCTATGCGTCGAGTTTGGTTTCGGTCCGTGGCCTATTTCAAGAGATTACCCCGGACATACCCACACACACACACACATACACACACACATCGCCCGTTAGCCTTTTATTTATACAGAGATTATAATTACAGTTTTACATTACAATTTTATAGAACACACAAACACAGAGAAAGAAGAAAAACCAGAACAATGAAAACAATTAAATTCCAAATAATAAATAATTAAAAGAAAAATATTTTTTAAATGTGTGATATCATAAGAGCTATAGCTCGTTCATGATATCAAAAATTCGTATTCCTATGATTATTGACAACGCTATTGGATTTATTTAGGTATTGTTAAAATATTTTCAATGTCTTGTGCTTTTATGAATTTGATGATATGTTTTAAAATCTGCGTAATTATTTGTGAGTTTGGTAGTTTCATTTAATTTATTGAATAAATATGGACCTAAAAATACATGCGATTTATGTAATATTTCCTTATAAGATTTAGGAGTTAAGTAATTACCTTTTGTTCCTCTTGTTACATAGTTTACTGGTTTGAGTTCGTAAAAGTTTTTGTTCTTAAAAATAAAAATTAATAATCGATAAACAAAAAGCTGGCGCACAGTTAGAAATGTTATCGGTTGCTGAAAATTATTGAAATGAGAAAATAATTTATTTTGTAAATGTAACAGAGATTTAATATTACTTTTATATAATTAGATGCGTAGCAAGTTATACCATAATTAAGAACAGATTGCACCCAAGAATAATACAAGGTTGTTAAAAATTTTTGGTCAACTGTTTTTTTTTATTTAAAAAAAGTAATATTATAAAACCTCAATTTGTTAAGTAAGTTATTAACATGTGATTTCCATTTAAAATTACTGTCTATTTGTAAACCTAAATATTTGATTGTATCAACTCTTTCAATAACGCCACACTCACAGGGACGATTGCAATGAAAATCATGTAATTTTAAAAAATTGCAAATAGAAATATTGGGTTTTAAATTAAATATCATGAATTTAGTCTTTGAAACATTTAATTTAAGAGAATTTAGATGAAACCATTCATTAACCCTTTTTAATTCAGTCTCAATTTTATTATTGAGTAACGCAAGGTTAGACTCCGAAAAAATCAAAATGGTATCATCGGCGTAGGTTACAATTTTACAATCCAAATCCAAATCACATAAGTCATTTATAAAAATTAAAAATAAGATTGGCCCCAGGATCGAACCCTGTGGAACCCCTCCTTTAATGCAGATTTCTGGGCTAAGTTTGTCATTTACTTTAACTACCTGTGTTCTATTTGTCAGATAAGATTTAAACCATGCATGTAAATTTCCTCTTATTCCAATGGACAATTTAGCTTATGCAACAACAGTTGATGGTTTACAGTATCGAAGGCTTTACTAATGTCCAGACATACGGCTGCAGTCTTTAAGTTACTGTTCACATTAGAATAAATGAATTTAGAGACTTCCATTAAAGCGTGTTCAGTACTTTTCCCTTTTCTGGAACCATATTGGTTGTTTGATAATATATTATTATAATTAAGATAGTTTAACAGACGTGATTGCATTAACCTTTCCATTAGCTTTGAAAATATACTTAAAAGAGAAATAGGACGATAATTGCTAAGATTATTCACACTACCTTTTTTAAAGACATGCACAACCACTGAAATTTTTAGATCCGAGAAAAAAATACCTTTTTCAAATGATAAATTAATTAAGCTTGTAAGAAATTCAGCATAGTAAAAAGTATTTCCAACATATTCTTGTTAATCTGATCAAAACCGGTAGATTTTTTATTTGGAAGGGAACGAATTTCGGTAGCAATTTCATCTACAGAAATCTCTCCAAAAAACATACTATTAAGTAACGTGGGTAATTTTAAGAATTGAAAATCATTGGAGATATTTATATTCATAAATACTTCAGAGAAGTATTTGTTGAAATCAAACGCTAAAGAACTTTTCTTTTTCTTTGATATTAAGTAGTAACTCGGATGTCATCCATGGTTTCTTAAAAGTTTTACGCTTAATAATATTAGAACTATGCTTAGAAGAATCAATAATTAAGTTAACTTTTTTTTAAAAATTCACTGAAAACAAGGTTCACATCAGAATCCGAATTAATTTTCAAACTTAGATCAGTAGTTTGAACTAAATATCTAAACCTTTCAAGATTAAATAAATTATTCATAGATACTGACTTGGATTCGGGAAGAGAATTTACCTTATGACATATGACAGAGAACAATGGGAAATGATCAGTAAGAGGATTTAATCAATAATAGCCGAATTCACACTCACGCTATTATCAGATCTATAAAAGACATGATCGATACAAGAAGAGGAGTCGTTGCATTGCCTTGTGACACCGAATATTTCTGGTTTTAAACCATAAGTTGACATAGTATTTAAATATAAATTTGAAAGGGGGGAGTTTTCTAAAATGTTTATGTTAATATCTCCAACTAAGATTAGGTTTCTCACTCTACAAGTTCCCAATAGATTTTCTAACTCAGAAACAAAAATATCAGGTTTAAACTCATGAGACCTATAACACGAGATAATTTGAAAATTAAGTATTTCAGAATATACAGACGCACATTCAGCAGTTGACATATATCAACAGTAACCTCAGAAAAACTTGCTAAATTGTTTTTTTATATACATGACAATTCCTCCTGATTTATTACTATCGCGATATTTAAATATTGGAGTATATTCACTTATTTGAAAAAATTGAGTTTCAGAGTTCTTTATCCAAATCTCAGAAAGAATAATAATATCAACACAAAGATTGATACTGGATAAATAAACAAGCAACTCGTCAAAGTTTGAACGCAAACTTCTTATATTTAAGTGCAACATAGAAAACGTACCCCTTGATTTGTAGGACAATGCTGCCATTTAATTACATAAATATTTACCTAGGCTGTGAAAAAAAATCAGGTTGTTATTAATAAATATTTTTCAATCACCAAATCGACATGTTGCCCGCATGCGCAGTTTATTAGCTACCTCTCTGGAGATTTTTCCGCTGAGAAAAGTTGGGCGTCTCGAGGAAACAAAGCGACTGACGAAGATTCAGCCGGTTATTAATCAGAAAAAAAACGCGTGGGGGCCCCTGCACTATTAACATTAGTTGGGGTAACTATACAGGGTGGTCCTAAACTCGTGGTACAAACTGGGTAGGGTAGGTAGAGTACATCAAGACGAACAAGAATTGGTATAGAAAGGGGGGTAGCAGTTACACCGTTAAAGAGCTAGGACCTAATGTAGTGCGAGAGCGTTACAATAGGACGTTTTGCCAAGGCCCGTTTAACGAAAAAAAACCACAATTAAATGAAAAAAATTATTGCATGAGGTACACCAGTATCCGCACTACTTACATCATAAATTTGATAGAAATTGGACCACTTGCTAAACCGTAGAGTGAGTTTTAAAACATGCAATATTAATCTTTTAGCCAAAGAATGGAGTTCCTTTAAATTAGTGTAATGGTATTTAGAAAAATGATGATCGGGGAAGGAATTTTCAATGATCATACAGTTTCAATGATCAATGTATGATCATTGAAAATTCCTTCCCCGATCATCATTTTTCTAAATACCATTAAGGGAACTCCATTCTTTGGCTAGAAGATTAATACTGCGCGTTTTAAAACTCACCCCACGGTTTAGAAAGTGGTCCAATTTCTATCAAATTTATGGTGTAAGGGGCCATTCATTAATTACGTAAGGATAATTTTGGCAATTTTTGACCCCCCTACCCCCATGTAAGGGTAAGTAAGATTTTTCAAACCCCTCCTCCCCCTATTCTTACGTAAGATTCCATTTCGTTTTTCGTTAATAAAGATTTCTCTCTCTTTTTGCTTTTGCTTTGTTTCGACTTTTGACAACTGGAAGATGGATTTAATAGTTTTATTTTTTATCTTATCTTGATGTTACTCCAATAAAAAAGATATATCTGATATACCTTCATTTTTTTCTTAAATTAAAGCTTCGATAATATACCGAGATCGTCAGCATTATGTATTTCTGGGTTTATTCAATAGTAATTTGATTAGAATAATTGGAATTTGTTAACATTAACTTGGGAAATCTTACGTAAGAATGGGTTTGACCCCCCACCCCCCCCAAGTAAGGGTTTGTAGAGATTTTTCCGACCCCCCCTCCCCCTCGGGACCCTTACGTAATTAATGAATGGCCCCTAAGTAGTACGGATACTGCTGTACCCCATGCAATAAATTTTTTCATTTAATTGTTTTTTTCGTTAAACGGGCCTTGGCAAAACGTCCTTTTGTAACGCTCTCGCACTACATTAGGTCCTAGCTCTTTAAACTTTAAAATTAAAAACTTGGTGCATCAGCAGTATTAAACTTGCGCCGAAAATAATTTGGTAAATAAAGGGTTAAGCTTCTGACCATAGGTAAAGTGTTTTTTTTCCACGTTGCAATCAGAACGGCATCATCGGCAAAACTATTACAGTAAAGCACCGTTTATACGTCTCTCATTTATACGTCTTTTACACTTATACGTCGTTTTCGTTAAGTCCCAATTCATTCAAATAATCAAAATTGTTTTCAATTATCCGTCTTTTCATTTATACGCCGTTTTACGTCGGTCCCTTGAAAGACGTATAAACGGTGCTTTACTGTAGAATATTACGCTTATGCTTTTGCTCAAATCCCTTTAAAAAAATTGACATAAAGTTAAAATTACCTGCGTTCTTCCGAAAAGTAAGGACTCTAATGGGTAAATTAAGGACCCTTTTGTAAGGACTAGGGCAATTTAAGGACTGTGCGCACCCTGAGTAATAAATCTACAATCCAAGAAAGGACTAAAAACAGAACGCATAATTTATAACATGTTAATAACTTTTTATTTTAAACATTTCTTGCATGAGTTACAAGCATTAAAACAAAAAAAATTCGCATCTCACAAGAGACAGCAATATATTGCACACAAATATATTTACACTTTGAAAGACAGGATTAGCAATGATCATTACATATAAGGTCAGTGCATCATTTAAAATTGAATTAATTGTTGTTAATTCTAAATCATTAAATAGAAGACAATTAAAATATAGAAACCGATCGAAACCCATTTAGGAAATTTTTCCTGCTCTTAGCTGACTTGTGCTTTGGAATATCAGTTCAGTTAATTTTTCATTGAGATATTCAGGTTGAAGAATGGACTGTTATCATTGCATGTGGATAATTTAATTTTCGAAATCAATATTCTCTAAACCACATCCATACTCAAATATTAAATAATAAATAAAAAATGAGGATTCATGATGAAAACCAAACTTATATTCAGTAGAGCCCCGATTATCCACGAGTGCGAGTTAAGTGCCGCCAGAGTTAGTTACCAAAGCAAGAAGCAAAAGCGAGGGACTGATTTTTTTTTAAAAAAGACGTTACTGAGAACTTTTTGTTAACAGCCTACAGCTACAGTATATTGTTTTATTGTTTACTGCTCTTTATTTTAGTGATTTGGATGTAGAGCAGTAGAGCAAAGGTTTCTGCTGTACTGTACATATTTTAAAAGTTTTACATATTATGTTTTTTGTACAATAAAACATAGTTTTTATGCTGAAATATTTTTTTTGTGTTTTTACCTCCTTTTTAGTCTTTTTTCGGGTTATCCACGATTTTCGCTATCCGCGGTACCCTTGCCACCCAATTCCGCGGATAATCGGGGCTCTACTGTAATAGCATAAATTAAAAACATTATCCTTACAATACAAAAACAAATATCACATTATGCAATGCTCAATCACATGTGAATTTATAACTAGTCTCCAAATATAAGTGTAATATACACCTTTAACTCTTTCCTTTCCTCAAAAGGTTTGTAAAACTTGAAAAGATAAATATTTTACGTTAGATAAAAAATATTACTAAAAACCAAACATGGATGAAAGCAGTAAAATATTTCTGGGACAAACTTAGACTTAATTTATAAATATTTTTATAACTTCCTAATACTTGGTTAATAGTACATAGTGTGTATAAAAACACATTTTCTCACTGACAAAATCTATATTTATCTTCCCAGTCATAGCTTTTCATATTTCTGCTATATAAAGGTACTTGTCATAAACCCTTTTTACTGTACTTAAGTGATAATATTAAGTTAAAAATAATATTAATTAAAATTCCTTATTTAGGTTAAAAGTACAAAATAACCCAGGGAATAATTTTCCCTTAATGTTACAAGAATCAAATTTCTTTTAAATAATTAAGCTCACATGAATTTATCCTTTTTCAAAGCCCAATACTTTAAATTAATATAAAACATAAAAAATAACAGAAATAAGCATATAACTTAGTTTATACTGTAAACTAACACTTGTGGAATAATAACATAACTAATAATAATGAATAATTGACAGAACAGAGCAATAGAACAAATAACTAAGTTTTATATTAAGCAATATAAATTGCATACACAATTTAAAAAACAATCATTAAATGGAAAAGATAAAATATCACTAAAAGAAAAAGGAAAAATTAAGCATTCTTAAAATTTGCAAAAGCAATAACAATCGTAAATAAAGCTAAAAACCCCTTAGAACAGGGATGGCGAACCTTTTTCGATTAGTGTGCCATATATATTACGGTTTATGATTTTCAGGTGTCAAGTGTGCCACTTGTTATTTTTTTAATAAATTATCTCTAAACCCTTGGAAAATGAAATCCGTCTTTGAGTGTCGATAGTTTAGAACAGGAGTTTTCAACTTACAAGTACTTAAGGGCCCCAAATCGAAGGCACAAGTCTAGTGGTGGGCCGTAAAGTAGTGGTGTATATAGAAATTTATTTCGGAAGGGTCCCAACAGTTATTCTTCAGTCCCTTCCATGCATCTTTAATAGGTTTAAAGCAGCTTTTTAATACATTTTTGGTAGAATTTGCATTTTCTAGAATTTAATCTAAGAAAAGTTGTCAATAATGAAGTTCCAAGTAAAGGGGGTCAGGAGGTCCTCCCCAGACAATTTTTGAAAATTTGACCCTATAAAAAGGGTTTTGAACTAGTTTTTGGTGCATCTATTTTGAATTTTGGACATACATTTTTAGGTAGGTTTTGATTTTCATGAGTATTATAAAAAAGTGGTTAATAATAAAGTCTCAAGTAGAAAAGGGGGGTTGGGGGCACTCCTCCAGTAAATTTTTGAAAATTTCACCCCAAAAAAAAGGTTTTAACTTGTTCCTTGTTAATGAGTTTTGATGAGTTTTCAGTAAGTAGGAAATTTCTGGTCCAGAACTTAAGTTTCTTGTGTCATTTTTAGTGAATGTCGCGTGCCACCGAAATACCGGTCGCGTGCCACCCAGTGGCACGCGTGCCATAGGTTCGCCATCCCTGCCTTAGAAGAACAGTTGGATAGCTCAATCACATTTATACGAGCCCTTAAATACAAAATTTAATAAAAATTCCAATTGCCATTCATGTTGGATAAGTTCATCACAAAACCCAAAATAGTTTTACTTAATATGCTGATACTTCAATAACTTGAAAGCACACTGAATATATGCAGAGGAGCTGCAGTTTGAAAACACTCAAATCTAATAATACTCTCCATTGCCTCTATACCATCTCAAGCTCAGGTAGAGTTCCTTTACTAGTAACAAGACTACGTAGCTCATAAGTGATCACAGAAAGTTAAAAATTCAACAGCTAACAAGTAACAGTGAAGACAAAGTACATTGATTTCACATTATTTTCTTTCAGTTTGGGGGCCATTTGCAAATTGCACCACACTTTTTGAAGGGATTCAGTTCCAGTAGGGTATTATAATTAAAAGACTGTTCAAAAAATTTATTACGTCACACTTCTAAGTACTATTATTTCAATTAAGAACTACCCGGGACTCTATTCAGGGGATCGCAAATGCACCTCTAACAACCTAAATGTTTTTATAAGCAGGCATGGGAGGTTGTGTAAACCACAGGGGAAATAGACACGTAACATTTTAAGACTGGATTAAAACCACCGAAATCGTTCAATTCAGACTTTTATTACATAAAAACAATTAAAGAGCTAACTTAAGTTGTACTTTCTTAGTTATTAGGTTTAAAATAAGTCTTATAACCTAACTACAAGCTTTTAAGATTGATGAATAGCGATAGGTCTGGTTAAACTTTTACTAAAATTTCAGCTCTTAAATTGGTTTACAGGGATGAGATTGACAAAAAAGCAAAAAGTCTGAAAACTGCAAGATTAGAAGGTAGTTATCCAAACCAAATAAAATTATTTAGCTACTTCAAATACGAAAATTTACCATAGGAAAGATCTTCATTAGGGTGTCCCTTATTTTACCGAAAAAATTTTTTTTGCGAATTTGAAAACGATTACCCTCTATTCTTTTTATTAATGCCATAGGCTATTCAGATACAAAATTTTATCCCTTTACGATGATATTATCATGTGCAAAATCTTAATCAAAGTTGGTCAATTTGTCTGTTTTTGTCCTTTTTGTGACAGAATATTTTTATTTTTGCGAATTTGAAAAGAGGTACCCTCTACTTTTTTTATAAATGCCTTGACCTAGTCAGATATAAAATTTCATCCCTCTACAATAATATTAACCCGTGCCGAATCTCAATAGAAGATGGTCAAACAACCCAAATTACCAACGAGCGCCCTCACCACTATTTTTCTGCTATTTTCCTTTTTTATAAGGTTTTTAACTCGTGCAAGATTTTGATCACTTTGAAACGATGTCTGTTAAAAAAAGTTCACACATTGAAGGTAAATCAATTTACTTCGTTGGGAATTTGAGTCATCAGATAACTGGATCTAAGTTACCCAGTAATCAAGAAATTCTTGCGGTGCTGTTTTACAGCATTCGTGTAGTTTACCGTACTGTAGGATACCGACGAAATTATTTGCTAACTCTGTAAGGAAAGTTTTTCAACTTTATAATGTTCGGCGAAAACTTCAAAAAAACAGCACAAAAACGCAAGTTATTCACAAACGGAAGGCTGAGGAATTTCTTGCATCTTTGGATAATTTATTTGATATTGCACACAACGAGGCCCTTAGAAATGATAGAGATCGAAGTAATTTGGTCAAACAAAAATCTCTAATTTTGGAATACTTTAGAGAAGACTATGGATTAATAATATCGGTAAAGGGATAGAATTTTATGAAAAGCATACGATTGTTTCAGGAAAAAAATTTTAGAAAACATTTATTTTAAAAAGTGGTGAGTATTAGGCTTTTTTGTGAGTAATTGGCTTGTTTGGCCATGTTCAATTGAGATTCGGCATGGGTTAATATTATCGTAGAGGGATGAAATTTTATATCTGACTAGGTCAAGGCATTTATAAAAAAAGTAGAGGGTACCTCTTTTCAAATTCGCAAAAATAAAAAAATTATGTCACAAAAAGGACAAAAACAGACAAATTGACCAACTTTAATTAAGATTTTGCACATGATAATATCATCGTAGAGGGATAAAATTTTGTATCAGAATAGCCTAAGGCATTAATAAAAAGAATAGAGGGTAATCGTTTTCAAATTCGCAAAAAAATTTTTTTCTCTAAAATAAGGGACACCCTAATCTTCATAAACCAAGAGCATTAAAAAAATATGCAGTTTTTATTTGAAAATTCCAGTTTATAAGCAGATTTTTCTCCATTAAAAGTCTGAAATTTTTGTTGAAAAGTTTTAAAAAGTCTGAAAATCCTCCAAAAGGCTGAAAAATCTCATCCCTGGGTTTAGGAGATGGACACTAAAGCGTTACAGCATAGGAAAAAAATTACAAATATCATGCAATAAAAGTGATGTTATTTGCAGATGACCCTTAGTTTGAAAACTTTTTTCTTATATTTGTGAACATCATTTGTGCTGAAGTGATTCTTCTGAACACTTAATAGATTTAAATAAAAAAAATAATCAAAGCATAGAAGTTATTTCTTGGAATCAAAGCTCAGAAATAAACAATTGATTTTGTATTTATATTATGTACATCTTATGCTTACATAGAAAATATCTAAAACCTGAAGGAAAACACTATTAAGTGAGTGAAAAACATTAGTGTAACTTTAATTTTAAAAACCTCCTTAAACAGGAATGAAAAAAGAACAGCAAGTTCAACATCTGCACATCTGTAACATCAAATTTCAAAACAAAAACCGGCTATAATAAATTACAGCGTTTCTCGTCAGTGACGTCACAGGTTGATGTAAGAAGACACCAGGGTTGGCTGGATTGGACCCAATTGGGTTGGACCCAATGGGTTTTTTCGAAAAAACCCATGTGAAAAAACCCACATTTTGGACCCATTTTTGGGTTTTTTCAAGAAAAATCAAGATTTTGGCAGTTCCTTCAAAACTTAATGGAATTCTTTTTCTAAGTTTAGGATATTTTTAAAATTTTGATGGGTTTTTTCAAAATTTAAGCTAGGTTTTAAAAATTAAATGGTGTTTTTTCAATTTCAGGGAGTTTTTAAAAAAAAGTTAAATATGTTCTTTCATTCTCAGTGGGTTTTTTCATTATTGAATGGGTTTTTTCAAAATTTAGGACATTTAAAGTTCAAACTAGATATAAAAATAAGGAAGATTTTTTAAATTTCAGTGGGCTTTTTCAAAGTTTAGGATATTTTTTAAATTATAGTGGGTTTTTTCAAAATTTAAACCAGGTTTCAGTAAATAAGGGGTGTTTTTAAATTTTAGTGGGTTTTTTCAAAGTATAAAAACTTTGAAAAACCCACTTAACTGTGGAAAAACTGACATTATTTTGACAGAACACATTTAACATAGAAAGAACCCACTAAAATTTGAAAAAACCCACTTACATTATAGGAGAAAACCACTTAATTTTGAAAAAACCCACACTTTTTCCGAAAAAACCCAGTTTTATATGGGTTTTTTCAGGGTTTTATTGAAAAAACCTGAAAAAACCCAACCCACTTGGGTTTTTTCAAAAAAACCCGGGTTTTTGCCAACCCTGGAAGACACCCCACCTTCTTGACTCTCCAATTAGATAGCTAGTGGTGTCTTCTTATGTCAACCTGTGACATCACTGACAAGAAACGTAATCTAGTAGACTTAATTATCCTATGTGAAACTAATTCATAATGTTTAAATGACTAGTATTTATTATTACTTTTTTAAAACATAAATTTAATGCACCAAGAAAAATTCTTGTAGAAACACAATGATGACTTATAAGTTTCATACTTCGATATAAACTAATTTTAGATTGAAAGATAAAAAAGCTACTTAGCTAAAACTCTTAGAAAGCCACAAAATCAACTCTAATAAAAACTAACTTTTCTTTCAATACATATTACCCAAATAACATATGTGCTGAGCTATAAAAGTTTCAATTCTACTCCATTACTTATTTAAGCCTCTACCAGTGCATACCAAACAATCCAATTAAGGTTAATTTGGTGAAATCTCAGAACAACAGTACAATTTGTTTCCTAAAAATATAATACAGTCATAGATTAATCATTTTTAAACTAAGGTTTCTAATAAGAAGGGGTAGTCCCCAAGAAGGGCTAATTTATCTGTTTCACAGACCTACAATCAGGATTTTGATAGAAAGTAATGGGGCCAAAATACCCACAATCACTTTACCAGAGACAAAATAAAAATGGACAGATGATTCGTTTAAAATTCAATTATTTTATTGACAATTGTGCATTTTGTAGCATGATTTCTTAATCAGGAGTCTGTTTTACACCTTAGGTGTCTTACCACTTAGTGTAAAAAAGTTCAACTATAATTAATACTAGAAATTAAAAATCTAACTATTGATTTTAGCTTCATTCCAATTATATACTTGAAAGCAGGGCTCGATTTGAGTCGAGGTTAGTGTTTCGGCACATTTCTATCAAGAAATCGAGCCCTGCCTAAAAGCATAATCAATTTTGCACATTTGCATCAGAAACAAAACCAGTTTAGACATTTTGACTAGTACTCAACAAACATATGGTAACAACCCCGCAGAGTATTAAACTACTTCCAAGCAGACGGAAGTCATTTCCAATTCCGTGCAGAATAACCAAAATTATGAATTAATTTTTCAACATGTGCTTTCAAAAAAGGCATCATTTTTAGATTTCTCAGAAGCACACCAATTAGCAAACTTTTCTGATATGGTCAGCAAAATACTGATAACAAAGAGGAAGGAAGGGCCACAGTTTGTCCTCAAGTGGTCCAAGTCAGGCACGATAGTATGAGTTGGCGAGACGCTTAGTTGAGTTGAGAGCCGTGGTTACTTCTTCTTGGGGTCATCGGGATAGAGCTTTTTGAGAGGCACCAAACTCAGTAACATGATGTGGCGCTCGTAGGCCTTGCTGTTACGGAACAGGGAATCGGTGCCGTGTAGACGATCAAGAACCCCCAAGACACCAAAATTTTGGTTAAACCTGAGGTACAGAGAATTATTAAATAAATTTGCTTGATTACTTTGCAGAAAAATTTCAGTTCATATCTATTAAATTTGTTTATCAGCACATGATATGTAACAAACTTATTACTTGCAGTTGAAGAGACAGGGAAATTAGTAAAATTAGGAGTACACAAAAGTATCACAAAGTAAAATTAGGAGTCTTGAGAGATTTTTTTTAGGAGTAAATTACAAAAAAAATCTAGAGGTAACCTGTGAATAATTATCAGCCTTATACTACTTTACGTTAACATGACATAGGGAACAAAAAGCTGCAGAGGAGGATAAACTACACTACAGTAATTTCCTACACTACAGTAGAACATCCATTTAGTAGTGAAAAAATCAAAGCAAAAAAGAAATAAACCAACATAAAATACAAGACTTTTGTTGTATGTTCTAGTTTGTTCGAAATTTCATTTACCACACAAAAAAAATCCAAGAAAAAAGTTGCACAAATAAAATTGTTCTTTTTATGAATTTTGTATTTTATTATTATTATTTTGTTTCTTTATCTCTTCCTATGTTTTTATTATCAATATCTTAATTTTTTGTCACTTCTTTTAATTTAAGGTAAATTTTTCGGTCATCTAAATGGGTTCGAAAACACCAGATGACTCATATATTTTTCTTTCAATTTGTTTTAATAATGCACGGCCAGAAAATAAAAAAAAAACTGAAAATAAACTATTACAGTCGAGTCCGCTTAATGTGATCGCATTTGTTTGAGATGAAACTGATAACATTATCCGATTGATAACAATAAGCGATTTCATTCAAAACGCAGTAAACAGCGTAACTAGATCATTTGCTTTAAAATAAAAGTTATGTAATCGTAACTAATGGATTGAAACAATCTTACACTGCATAGAAGGGAAAATATAAGAGTAGTACAGTTAATAAAATTAAAATAATTGCTTACTTTGTATTTCTATTAAAGTAGAAGAAATTCTCCGTTTGCGCTCCATTATATCCTTTCATTTAAAAAATCCCATAAATTAATCTGAATTCCATTAAACAAGGGAAAAGCAAAATCTCTTATCAGAAACATCTGAAAGGTGGCGATGGTTCCTTTCACCAATCACAAGCACAAGCATGGATTCGGTCCCCCCCTTTATCCATTTTCTTTCAACATATGGGGAGCATCGAATATTTTCTTTTTCTTACATAACAGTGCAACTGTCTGAATTTTAGAAAAAAAAGCTAAGCGTCTGATGCCTTAGGGTGGGGCAGATGTTTACTTAAAAAAATTTTACCTTCAAAAGGAAACTCGAAAGTGGAAGTTTTTTAAGGGATATGGACTTATTTGATAATATTAAGCGGCGTGTTGATCCATAGTTGATCACATTAAACGATGAATTTTACATTTAATTAAATAGGAATGATCGGGACCTGTTGATTTCGATAACATTATCCGATTGATAACATTAACCGTGATCACATTAAGCGGATTCGACTGTATTATAAAAAACAACACAGTGTTTGTGTGTTTATATATATATATTTATCTTAAATTTATTTTCATTAAGTTAAAGTTTATCTATTACATTAATTATATTCAAATTTATCCATCACCGGAACGGGAAAAAGTTTCCTTGGTGACAAATATGTTGTATCTTATTTTCTGTACTTATGTTGTGATAATTAAGCTTTAAAAAACAGGTTTGAGTGTAGTAGAAATTCAGAGAAACTCACTTCAGGTGGTGGAAATCGTGCGCCTCAGGGGATGGGAAGAAAGGGAAGTGGAACCCGGAGTGGGCGTTCAGCGTGGACAGAATGGCCATGGAGAACCAGAGCCAGGAGGTGGCAGTGTGGCTCCCGAGGACCAGGGGTCCGAGCAGCGGTGGCACCAGGTTGGAGAAGATGTGCTCTACCGGGTGACAGTAGATGGCCGTGATGGCAATCGGAGAGGTCCACTCGTGGTGGCGCTTGTGGATGAATTTGTAGATGCGCGGGTGGTGCAGTAGTCTGGAAGGAGAGAAAGTGCCGTGAGAAGTAGTCAAGAATGATTCAGTGATGAATAATGACTTTAAACAGTTTTACCATCACAAGGATAAGGTTTGTTAGCATTTTTAAAGTACTGCTGCATGAGGTAAAAAATAGGTTTGTTAAAACATAAAAAAGCGGGTTGCAGGGTTCCCACGGTCCTTGAACTTTTTAAGGCTAAATTTAAGTACTTGAAAGTCCTTGAAAAACGTTCTAGGTCCTGGAAAAATGACTTAGGTCCTTGAATTTTCACTCAGCCACTAATTAATCTTAATTTTTTCAGATCTTTCTTTGTTTTTTTCTAGAAATTTTCTTTAAAACTACTCTTATGAACATAACTCCCGGCCAGTTTTACAAACTGAAAGTGAAGAGCGACTTCTCCTCTCGTCAGATGTTATGCAGAAAAAATGACTTGTCTTAAAATACGATTAATTTTGAAATGTCTACGAAAAAGGTCCTTGAAAAATTTTGTCGAGGTCCTTGAAAAGTCCTTGATTTTCAATGTTTTCAAAGAGTGGGAACCATGGGGTTAGGTTAAGCATAAACCTGGTGGCTTCTGCTTGGGTCAACTGAGCCCTTCATCTATAAAATGAGGACCAAGTTTGCTTGGGGAATCAACTGGGGGTCCAGCGTTGTGCTAGTCACTTCACAAACTAAGTATTTAACACCCCAGGCTCATGAAACAGAGATGAGCACCGCCTGATAGACCAAGAGGCCTGGGCCAAATTTTATTTGATTGAAAACATAAAATAGATATTTAAAAGATTTTGGAAAAACTTCTGCATTAATGATGGAGTTGTTAGTTATTTTAAGCATTTCAGTGGGTACAGAGTACTAGAAGAAAGGAGATCCTTTTGTTTGTGTGAAAAATGTCTTTGATTTGATTACGGTGATATGCCTTTTCCCACAAGATACACTGAAAAAATGCATAACATAACATTTGTTTAATTTTACAGTTCCTAATCATGATTAAAATTTGGGGATTAAACATCAACAAGAAAGAAGATAAAGAACTGCAGCTTTCTCCAAAGTTAAACCAAACAGGTTCTTGATTTTACAGAAATACTTACTTTAATGGAGAAAATCAGAGCTAATGAAGGTGGCTAAAAATAAAAAATTTGATTGCCCCTTTAAAATTAAATTTTTTTTTCAATATTAAAAAACTTTTTTAGACTTCTGTCCCTCTCTAAACTCACATCCTAAGTTAACAACAATTTGAAAACAATCTTTCTTAAATACTTCTATTTAGGCTCAAGTTTAACAGTTTTGATATAGCTTAAAGGTCATTAAAACTAATCCATACCAATTCACCACTTGCTATTTTATTAGCATATATGTTCACATGACAGAGGTGCATAATTTATAAAACTGAATAAAGTTTCACGCAACATATATTTCCATCAAATCATATCAAATTGTTAAACTTGAAATTCTGCTTTCAGTAAGCAAATCTACAGCAAGATGTTTTCATATTCTAACCTGTGTGAGTAGTAGAATCCAACTTCTTCCATGATCACGCAGAAAATAAGCTCAAAAAGGACCCACTGGAAGGTAGGCAGAGTCCTTTCAGAGTCATAGCCCCTCCATACCATCAGGTAGTAGGCAAGGATCCCGAAAGGAATGCCGATCAGCGTCTGGTTCAGTAAGACTTGGTAGACAACGTTCATAACTTGCTTAGGTGACACCTGTTAAAAAACAGAGTTATTAGAAGAAAATCAGTTTAGACCAGTATCAATTTATATATACCAGAGTTCGAAATTGTGGTGGTCTGCTGGTCTGAGACCACTGAAAAACAGCTCGGACCATTATGGTTCGAAAATCACTGGTTCGCCAAACCAGTGGTAAAAAAATACCACTCCAGTTCTAGGAGCATTTTTTTCTGTAAAACTTATTAATTAGAAGTTTATGTCAATTAGTACAATATTAACATTTAATAAAGAAAAGCTCTTATTAAATAAATATTTTTAAAATTGCTTATTTAGTTAGTTTCTTGTTTAGTTTAATTGTTTTAAATGCTGGTTTTCACAATAAGTGCAAAAGTTACTATTAAAATTGAAATATGTCCTTTTTAACTTGACAGACCAGTCCTTTTGGTTGAGGACTAGTAAAGTTTACAAAAGAGTGGTCCGCAGGACCAGTAGGGTTTTTTTTCAATTTCTAACGCACACTAGTCCCAATATTTCACACACACACTAGTACATTGTTTATAAGCAGAGACAAATGGTTGACCAATATAATGGTTACCAATATAAGAACTAATTTCGATACAGGCAGTGTAGGTGACGAGTCCTACTTGTTAGAGACAAGATAAACTACGAACTGCGTTCAAACATGTTTATTTAATCAAGTTGTGGTTAGTGGCGAGAAGACCTCTCACGCCAACCGAAATCATATATATACACACAAAACACAGGTTACAGTCAACGTCACATTACAAACGTCACACATCAGATTTGCAAGTATACAGAGTTAGAGTTCCTTGGAGAGTTATCAGTTCGAGTCCGTTGTCGACCGCCACAGCACTCCCCCTTCCAGTGAGTACCTTCCCAGACTTGAACCTGGTTCGAGAAATGTACTCGCTTACCAGATCTTAAAGTGAGGAAGCGCTCTTTAGCTGTCGAAATCTTCTCGGGAGCAAGGATATACGCTGGTTTGATGCGATCTATGCTGATGCGGCGTATCTGACCTTCGATGAGGACGTTGAAGACCTTATCTGACCTGGATTGGACGGGAAAAGGTCCGGTGTACGGAGGTGTTAGTGAGCGGCTCAGTCCCTCTCTCCGGACGAAGACGTGTGACGTGGTCTGGAGATCCGCGGGCACAAAGGAAACCTGCTTTCGGTGGCATGCTCCAGGAACTGGGCGTAGATTCCTTATGCGTTCGTGAAAGGCACGCAGAAAGGGCTCCTCAGCCTTAGGATGTTTTTGCGACCCTAGGAATTCTCCTGGTAGCGTCAGGGGGGCTCCATAAACGAGTTCTGCTGCCGAACTGCCGGTGGGATCCCTGCTGGCAGCCCTAAAGCCGAACAGAATCGTGGGCAGTACCTCCGTCCACCTTTCGGTAGCGTGACATCGGATTGCAGCCTTGAGCTGACGGTGTAACCTCTCTACCATCCCGTTGGCCTGCGGGTGATAAGGAGTCGTGTGCTGAACTTTAGATCCCATGATTCCTGAAAAAGATCTGAAAAGGTTACTTTCGAATTGAGTTCTCTGATCAGTAGATATGATCTCAGGAACCCCAAAACGGCATATCCAATGAGTATACAAGGCCTGAGCTACTGTTTCTGCCGTAATATTCTTAATTGGAATAGCCTCTGGCCACCTACTAAATCTATCTACACAGGTGAGACAATACCTATATCCACCTGATGGTGGTAAGGGCCCTACGAGATCAATATTGATATGATCAAATCTACGTGAAGGTAGAGGGTAGGATCCAAGAGGACTTTTAGTGTGGCGGTGTATTTTTGCTTTTTGGCAGGGAATACAGGATCGAGTCCAATTCCTTACATCTTTTCTAAAGGAAGGCCAAATAAAACGTTCGCCTACTAATTTAATCATAGCTCTTGTACCTGCATGAGATAGTTGATGTAATTTATCAAAGACTATTTTCCTAAAATCCTCAGGAACATATATTCTAGGGCGCTCAGTTGAAACATCACAAAAAATAAATTCATCTGAATCCGGCAACTTTAAATATTTAAATTTCAATGAACCTGTAGAACCCATATTCAGAAAATTTTGATCCTTAAGTTGAGCCTCGCTTAGCTCTTTCAAATCAATAGGGTTTGGAAATTTAATAGCCGAAACTTGAATACGTGACAAACTATCAGCAACAATATTTTGTGAACCAGAAATGTGTCTAATGTCCGTTGAAAATTGCCCAATCCAGTCTAAATGCCGGATTTGACGAGGGGAAAACCTATCCTGTTTACCCTGAAAAACAAAGCACAATGGTCTGTGATCGGTGTATATGCAAAACTGCCTACCTTCCAGCATGTACGAGAAATGTCGTATGCTACGGTAAATTGCCAGCAGCTCGCGATCAAAGACACTGTATTTCTTTTCAGCATCATTGAGTTTTCTCGAAAAGAAAGCGAGAGGTTTCCAGTCGTTCTCTTTTTGACTCAATACCCCTGCGATAGCCTGGTCAGATGCATCCACTGTTAAAGATATATCCGCGGTGGGCGATGGGTAAACTAAGAGTGTTTCGTTACTGAGGCTTTCTTTGCTTCTTGTGAAAGCTAATTCACCTTCCCTCGTCCAATGAACTGGAGTTTTATCGTTTTTCTTTGTTGAGCCTTTTAATAACTCAGTTAAAAGAAATTGGTCATGGGCAGCATTTTTAATGAACCTACGATAAAAGTTTAAGAGAGCCAAGAAACTTTTTAGGTCTTTTTTGGTGTTGGGAAGAGGGTAATTCCGAATAACCTGTATGCGATCAGGCAAAGGTTTTAAGCCATCCGGTGTAACCAAATATCCCAAAAACTTAATTGAAGGTTTTCCAAAAACACACTTTGTAGGGTTGATCACCAGACCATTAGTTTTTAAACGTTCAAAAATGATTTCCAAGTGGGTTAAATGTTCCTCGAAATCACTAGATGAAACCAATACGTCATCTAAATAAACTGAGCAAAAGTCCAAGTCCCCCAAAATTTGATTAATGAACCTTTGGAAAGTTTGGGCCGCGTTGCAAAGACCAAATGGCATAAATGGGAATTCGAAGCTTCCAAAAGGGGTAACGACTGCTGTTTTAGGAATATCTCTCTCGTTAACTGGTATCTGGTGGTACGCTCTTACCAAATCCAGGGTTGAGAAGATAGTTTTTCCAAACAAATTATGTGAAAAGTCGTGAATGTGGGGTAAGGGGTATCTGTCGGGTACTGTTCTAGAGTTCAAATACCTATAGTCCCCACAAGGTCTCCATCCCTTATGCTTTGGAACCATGTGCAGGGGCGATGCCCAAGGACTTTTTGAAGGTCTGCACAACCCTTGAGACAACATGAAGTCAAATTCCAACTTTGCGATTTTAAGCTTTTCGGGTGAAAGCCTACGAGGCTTACAGAACACTGGTGGACCCTGAGTAGTTATGAAATGTTTAGTATCATGTTGGGGCGTCTTCAACACAATTGCTTGGCGTGTTATCTCTGGGAATTTTTTCAATAGTTCACAGTATGGCGAATCGCCATGAGTTGTGGCTATACCCGAAATGTTACTGTTTAAAATGTTAGATTTTAACTTTACATTTTCTGTCCTATCAAGCAATTTCCGATTTTTAACATCAACTAAGAGGCCGTAATGTTCTAGAAAGTCAGAGCCAAGAATTGGACAGGATACGTTAGCCAAAATAAATCTCCAATTAAACTGACGCTTAAGTCCTAAATCTAGAGATATTAATTTAGATCCATAAGTTGATATATTAGTACCATTTGCTGCATATAAAAAAATGTTACCTTTTTTAAGTCCTGGTCGATGACACGGTAAAGCACTAACCGAAGATCCCGTGTCGATTAAAAACTTCTTGTGTGACAGCCTGTCATATACAAAGAGGCGTTTGGGAATCCTGTTAACGTCCGCAACCTCAGCTACGGACGACTCATTCCGTTTTTTGAAGCACAAGGAGAGACGCACTTTGTAGCTTTACTCCCGTATTTTCGATGATACCAACAGGATCTCTGCCTGGTTTTACTCGGTGATCTGCTTCTAGACCATGCTGGTCTATTCCGTCTAATTTCATTCCTGATCTGTTGCACTTCTTGCTCTAACTGAGTCAAACGACTCTCGACATCACTGTAGGAAGCCGATGGTTCCTTAATGGCGGCGATGCTAGGTCCGCTCGAAACCTCGGAGATACAGTCCGCTACTTCGGCCAGATCAGACAGCTTATCCTTGCTGATTAACAAAACCTGCTGTATTTTCGCAGGTAATCTTTGAAGCCAAATTGTCTTGAGGAGCTCATCAGGTAGCTTGCCAGCAGCCAAGTTCTTCATTTCCACTAGCAGATACGAAGGTTTCTTATCTCCCAACTCTAGATCCGAAAGTAGTTTACGGTAACGCAGCGATTCTGACTCCTTGTTACAGCTTATTAGCCGCGTTTTTATTTCTTTGTAAGAGGTATTTTCCGGTGGGCTTATCAACAGATCGGAAACTAGATCTAAATCTTCCTTGTTGAGAGCAGATACCACATAGTTAAATTTGGTGGAATCGACAGTTATCCTGGCTAAATCAAACTGGGCTTCTATTTGGCGGAACCAAAGCTCTGGTCTTTCAGTCCAGAAAGTAGGCAGCTTAACTCCGACTGAAGATATTTCTTCTTTAACCCCGCTAACTTCTTCGGAGTTATCTTTTCCATTGGGATCGGGCGGAGGCATCTTTTTAACAGAATTGTAGGTGAGGTGGAAAGTAAAATGGGCTTCGAATGATCTTCAGGTAACACTAGGTCACCACTTGTAGGTGACGAGTCCTACTTGTTAGAGACAAGATAAACTACGAACTGCGTTCAAACATGTTTATTTAATCAAGTTGTGGTTAGTGGCGAGAAGACCTCTCACGCCAACCGAAATCATATATATACACACAAAACACAGGTTACAGTCAACGTCACATTACAAACGTCACACATCAGATTTGCATGTATACAGAGTTAGAGTTCCTTGGAGAGTTATCAGTTCGAGTCCGTTGTCGACCGCCACAGGCAGATTCTTAGAAACATGACTTTTAACTAAAATTTAATAAACTTCTACTCCAAAATAAGTTTTTAGTCATGTTTATCTGGCAAGTAAGTCTACAGATTAATAATTAAGACACTTATTACTCATTTACTTAGAATTCACGCTTTTCAACCATCAGAATATATAAAAGTACAAGTTAGTTTTTTAACATTAAAAAGAAACCCAAAATACTTACTGGGTATGACGAGTTATCTTGAATTTTATATTTAAGAGCAAATGCTGGTTTTCCAGTTAGATCGATCATGGTGTAGCATAAACCAACAGCCCAATACACAAAAAATGTAACAAAGAATGTACCTATAAGAACATCAATTTGAAGATTAACATTAAAGCCAATAGTTTAGAATCTTCGAAAATAAGACAACATGTTTAAGTATAAACTATTTATTTAAAAAAATTAACAAATATTTTGAACCTCAATGAGAATGAGGTCTACTTTTTTAAACTATTATCAGCGTTTGAAATTGTACTGGATTGCTGGTCTGGGACAACTAAAAAACGGCTTGGACCAGTGGAATCAGAAAATCACTGGTCCGCCAGACCAGTGGTGAAAAAATATCTCACCCTCCACCAGTTAAGTTATGTATTAATTTGTGTACAATATCATTTATTCAAGAAAAGTTCTTATTTTTTGTCAATTAGTGCAATTGCATCCGATTTGTATGTCAATTGAATCGCTTATTTCAGAAACATGTTAAACGCAATGTTAATCCTATGGGGTTTAACATGTTTCTGAAATAAGCGATTCAATTAGAGAAATTTTATTTAATCAAGAAGATTATTTTATTTGTATGTCAGTTAGTGAAATATTATTTAATCAAGAAAAATATTTAATAAATAAGATATTTTCAAAATTATTTGATTATTTAGTGTTATTGCTTATTTCTCATAAATTTATTTTATTAATTATTTTATATAAATTTTATGTTTACAGCTGGTAACTTATTATTGAATATGTATTAATTTTTAACATTGCTATTTGGTACTCACATTCAGTGCGATAGTTACTTTATAATAATATTTAAACTTGTCCTTTTTAATTTGTCGGAGCAGTAATTTTTGTTGCAGACCAGTAAGATTGGTAAAGCACTGGTCCTCAGGACCAGTGGATTTTTTTTCCCAATTTCTAACGCTGACTATTATACAAGTGTTGGCAAATACAAAGATTATTAAACCTTTAAACTCAAAATGCCTATTTAGGACCTTAAGATAAAAAATATTTTTGAACATTACCCCAAACACCCATGGTGTACTTGTCAGGCCCAAATAACCCATGAATTTTATTCCACTGACTTTGCCAGAAGTCTCCTGAGGCTCCCCAAAAGTGTTGGAGATGCCTGAAAAACAAATCCCAGAATCAGATAATGAAACTTGCTTAGTTTGAATAATAGTTTCACACTTATATATAACAGTTTAAGAAAATTCAATCTGATAAAAGATTTTAACCTTGTAAAATAACCATGTTAAAGATAAACATGTGAACATGGCCATTGATTTAAAAAATCTTGTAGTACGCTTACATTAGGTGACATCCATAAATAATATGAGGTCAAAATAAGGGGGCAGGTCCAGCCAAATCTCACTAAAGGGTGTCAAATAAATTCTTATGACAAGTCAACTTAAAGTTTAGAAAAAAAGCTTTTTAGTTTTGATCTTTTTCAGCACCACTTAGGAAAAAATATACGCATCAGTCAAAACAGGGAATCATAAACCAGCCAGTTGTGATAATTACAAAACAATGTTTTTTTTTTGGGGGGGGCAGATTCAGTAGTTAGGCTTGGTTGGTGAGATTTGCTAATAATTTTTTGCAAAGTTGTTAGCTCATATACCAAGTTGTTAGAGTATATTTCATTATAAGAAAGCATTAAGCACCTTCAAATAAACACAATTTAGTAGTTTTCACTTTGAAAATGAAGTAAATTAAGAAACTTACAAAATGCTAATTAAAATTATGAGAAAATAATAACCATACATTTTTAAATATATCACTGGGCTAGTTACAGTTACTGAGGTTGCTATGCATTGTTATCATCTTCAGATGCTAAATAATTATGAACATAGCTTACTAGTAAATATAATATAACTAGTAAACACAATTAGTTATATTTATTTGATTTTCCGGGATAGATGGCCGTGTTTGAATGGAATTTCCAAACGTTTCGCTCTCAGCTTCGGAGAGCATCCTCAGTGGCAAAAAATCAACTGATAAAAATTGAAAATAAAAAACAAATACCAAACAATTACAGCGTGAATGCTAACGTGGAATGAAAATGAGATCAGACACTAATACTATTGTTGTGCTGGCTTTATCCCGCATTTCTTAAGTGCCGGGTGCCAGACGCTCGGAATGGAAACACCCTCCTCTTTTCTATTGAACGTATGCTCTCCGAAGCTGAGAGCGAAACGTTTGGAAATTCCATTCAAACACGGCCATCTATCCCGGAAAATCAAATAAATGTATCTTCAGGTCGTGGAAGTTTTCATCAATTTATACCATTAGTTATGTTTACATCGCACATCAAATCTCTGAAATGCTAGCAAATAGTCTGGCTGCAAAATGTCTAAACCTTTACCATCAACATGCTAGCAAATAAAAACTAAATATCTCTAAAATTAAATTATTATCCCTGCCTGAAAAATGAAGAGATTTAAAAAAAAATTAAAATTGCATTAAGTCGTAGAAAAAAAATTTGAGATTTTAATGATCTTGGTATTAATGAATTTCAGCCTAACTTTCGTGTGGGTACTATTCATAAACATAGGGTATACAGAAGTTGTAAACCAAAGGAACTATCACAAGATTTTACTCTAAGTTGGCTAACCAGGCATACTATGGAATGTGCCCCGCATTAGCCAATGCTTTTGATTTTAACATGGTTTTGTATCAAAACTTTGACTATGTGTATTTAAAAGGTCATAACAATTGGACGAAACAAACGTGGGAAGAACAAATGAATGAAATTTATTTATTTAAAAGGTATAAGAGTGGCCACAGAAAACTTATTTCAAAATTCCCTGATAATTTCAAGAGTGAATTCTTATTTTGGATTGTTTTGTAAAGTGAATGGAAACTGACGAAGTGCGGAAAATATTTCAAGTCTTGGGATTTTGTAGGAATTTCATGAAACTACCTACTTTATGCAAGAAGCCTTAGTAAAATACTAACTATATAAGGTTTTTTTAATCATCCATCAATAAACATAATTTGCTTTTTATTTTGTTAATGCAGTTTTTTTACTTCTATGTAAATGTAAGTCAAAGTTTTATGTTAGACTTAAAAAACTAAGTCAAATACAAACCATGTCAATGTGTTGCTAAAGGCAACAAAAATAACAAGTGCTGAGCTCAAAATAAAGAGAGCACTTTTCAGAGACGAGACAAGCTTGGCCCTAGGGTTCTGCACTTCCTCCACAGGGGCAGGCCGGCTGCAAGTGGGCCCATTGGTTGCCATGGTGATCCTATTACTTAGGGTCAAACCTGAAAGACATCATCACTTATCAAAAATTAATCACTAATTTTTGCAGTAAGAGTTAGTTTACTATACTAGACTCTAACAGGGATGCAGAATATGTCCGATCCGGGGATCTAGGATCGGGGGAAATTTTAGCCATCTGGGGAAATTTTGTGGAAAAGTATAGGTACTATTGAATTGAATTTCAGTATGGTAATAAAAATTTACGTGGCGATTCGTGTCATTGTACTTTTTAAAAGATTTTTGATACCGACAATAATTCAGAATTTTTGAAGGTCTTTATTATTTTTAAAAATTAGGGGAAATTTTTGTATGGATTGGGGGAAATCTTGAAGGTAAAAACATTTTCTGGATCCCTGGACTCTAATTATTCTTGACAATGGAGAAATAAGTTGAGAGCAACCATAGGAAGTAGGTCCTAGTGTGATATCTGAATGAATCAGGCATATTACTTTAGAAATGCAATTTGTTTGATGATGTTGGGACACTATTTTTGTATAATGTTAAGTATTTTCAATTTTGAAACATAGTAAATTCCTTTAAAATTATTAAAATAATTATAAGGAGGCAAACAATCTTTGAAACTCTTACATCAAATTAACACACAATCAGCAGAAAAATTAAACAAATCTATATAGAAAATAAAGTTAAAATAATGCCAGATAAGTAGGTACTGCAACAAAATGTGCATTGAATTTTGAGTTAAATCACACAGTTTCCAAAGGAACTAAGTTCAAATTAACAAACAAAAATATAAATTTTGTGTTGTAGACTATGAAATTCAGAATTAACACTTTGGCATGAACTCTCTAGAAAATGTTTTAACGGAGTTACAAATTTTTAAAGAAGTGAAATTATATTTTTCTAATTTGAACGGAGAGAGGAAACTTGTAAATACACACTATATGAGAATTAAGAACTCTAATTGACATTTAAAACTGCGATTAAACTTTTAAATTTACGATTGGTAAAGTTTATGAAGAATTTGGATAAAATGATCAAAGCCTATTTTACTACTACGCATTATGATCGAACAAGGAAGTTATAGTTTCCTCTACTAAAACGCAATAATAATATATCACAAAAACGATCAGAAAAATCGATCAATCCTGGAATATAAGAACAACTTACCAGTATCATTTGTTGGAATATTCCCGGATAAAAAGGTATAAGAGAGTCTTAGAAAAGTTCAGAAAATCAATACAAATATTTCAAAACAGGAACAACAACAGTAATATCGACGATTTGTTTTGACCACTTATGACAGATTGAGAGAAAAATGCGCAGTTTTGTTTGCGGTAAATTTCCAAAACAAAGAAAAACAAAACAGTTCTAAAGTTGAGTAGTTTTTATGCTGAAACCTTTTTATTAAATACTTAAAATATGAATAAATCTAAATTCATAACTTGAAACTTGAAACCTTTCAGAGAAATTTTTAAATGATGAAATTTATTTTTAAATAAGGAAATAGTTTAATTTGGGAGAAATAATTTATTTGTTGTATTTTTAAGTCTACTATTCTGCAGTTCGCGTGTTCTCGAATATTGAAAAGATACGTGATTTGAAAATAAAAGGAATTCAAAAACAAAAATTACTTAAAATTTCATAATTATTAAAGAACAGAATATGGTATTTTGATGTTTTAAAACTTAAAAGATTCAAAAAATATATATTTTTAGTTATTAAAACGGTAACTATTTCTTTTAAATACGTAAATGACCTCTAGATGGCGACACCACTTTTCATTACTGGGTTCTCCTAGTGATCTCTTTGATCTCTTAGGTACTAAATGAATGAATAAACTGCTTCGAATCGAACTACGATTTACTTTCAATTGACAATCTTCAAAAATATGTTTATAATTATTCGAATAATATGAGTTTGACTTAATCTCAATTCAATGTTTGGTTCCAATTGCAATACATTTTCATCAAATTACATTTTAAATATCAAAACAAACACAATCGCAAATAAAACCTTCTAATATTTTTCTGTTCTGAATTAAGGAAAAAAATCGAAATTTCATGTTCTTATAAATCTAGTTCGTTGTCACTGAAGATCTCTTTTTGCTCCTCCCTTGTCAGTCCTCTATCCCTATCTCGTCGCCACCCCCGTCCAAATTATGCGCGTACTACGTTCAATCCGCATAAATAAAACACTCCCTCTTCTACTAGCTCAGTGCCTCTACTATTGATCGCTTACGTAAGTGCTTCCATATGCCCACATCTCTTTCACATGTACCCCTAGCTAGCTATACAAGAATCATCGTCACCATTCAGCTGCGTCACCATGGAAACGGTCTGTGAAAAATCGGACGCGCGTTGCTACGGCAACCGAAAGGGATCCGGCGCTTTGGACAAGTTCCATATCCACAGTTGGAGGGGTGGGGGAGTAGAGAAATATATCGATTTTTTTCTTTTCACCAAGGTAAATAAAGCGTAGTTTTGGTGCACGTGCCCTTGTTCCTAGATGGACGAAACACACTTCCGTGATCTTGATCCGCTTTCCAGACATAACAAAGAAAAAGAGGAGGAGGGGACTTGGTGTTTGTGTATTTGTAGCAGCAGTGGCGTATATAGAAAATTATTTCGGGAGGGGCCCAAATCTTTTTTCATACCCTCCGCCCTCCCAAGCAAATTTAATAAGTCCAACGTAACTTTTTATATTATATAAAAAAGGTTCTGAGTAATTTTGTTCCAAGAATCAAAGGGGGGTCTGGGGGTCCTCCCTCAGAAAACTTTTGGAAATTTTACCCTAAAAACAGGATTTATATTCGGTTTTTGTACACCTAGTCCTAATTTGGACATATATTTTTAAGTAAGATTAGGATATTGATCAACTTTTTATAAAACGATTTGGAATAATAAAATTCCAATTAGAAAGGAGGGTTTGGGGGTCCTCCCCCAGAAAATGTTTGGAAATTTGCCCCTAAAAACTGGATTTTACTCGGTTTTGGTTCAGCTAGTCCTAATTTTGGACATATTTTTAAGTGGGATTAGGATTTTGCTGAACTAATTATAAAAAGTATTTGGAATAATAAAATTTAAAATGAGAAAGGGGGGTTTGGGGGCCCTCCCCCAAAAATTTTTTGAAAAATTTTCCCTAAAATCAGGGTTTTAGCTTGTTTTTGTACACCAAGTCCGGATTTCGGGGGGGGCCAGGGCCCCCTCGGCCCCCCCCTTATATACGCCACTGTGTAGCAGTTATTCTAAAATCAATTGGATTGTTTCGCATTGTATTTTCTGAATTGCTTTTGTTCGTGCCTGATAGGTAAAATAGGGTGATTGCTTTCAGCCTTGACCTTTGTTTCACTTATTCCTTTGCACGATTTGCGAAGTTTTTGTGTTCATTTTACAGGTTACTAGCTCACGGGATCATTGTTTTATTGACTGACTTCTGCTTTAAAAGTCCATTAAAAGTAAAAAAAAAAGCAGAGGGCATTTAACTCGCATTGATCGTGTTTGTTTCTCCTGCTTCACAAGAAAAGAGAAATGCAAACTTATTTTCAGTGAACAAAACGGTTTAGTTAGAATATACAGGGTGTCCCATAAATAATGGGTCACACTTCTAGGGAGAATAGTAGACCCCTAGACGAGTCAGAATCACATAGGATTAGGGGGTCCCAGACCAAATCCCAGGGAGTTAAAAATGGAGCGACACCCCAAAAAATTATTGAAAAATCTAATTTTTAGAAGAACCACTATTGATAAAAATTCCATTATGGTCTCAAAAATTGTGGTTTAATATGATCTTTAAAATTATCTTAAAGGTTTTCAGTTAAAAAATTTTTTATTACAAAAAAAGTTTAAAAACAACAAAAAAATGTGAAAATTCTGCCAAAACTTTATTTTGTGTTTCGAAATCCTTTCTTTTGATTCAATAATCTGAAAGATCATTGTCGAAAACCCTTAAGTCCAAAGTGTCACGTAAAAACCATCAATATTAAATGCTTGAGAGCCTGTTAAAGCATGGTTCATCTCAGTTTTTTGTGTCCGCTAACTGTCGTTCGGAAACGGCTATTAGAAACCACTTTGCGCTCGCAAAAAACGAACTTTAACAGGATCTCAAGCGTTTAATACTGATGGTTTTTACATGACACTTTGGACTATCGGTTTTCGACTATCGAACAAAAGAAAACCCCTTCTCGAACCGAGGTCTATATTAGATCCCCTTTTATTCCTTTATCTCCCGCTACTCCTTGAGACATGCTTTCTCCAGCTGCTGTAGAACTATTTACTGACTCTATAGGGTGCATCTAGAGATTTTCTCCCCTTCGATTGTCAAGAGAGAAAGATTTATGAGGAGGGGAACATCTTTTCTTCGCTAATTGACCTCAGCTAACCACACAAAAGGAAGGGGATATTAACAATGCTCCTAATCTCCCCCGAATGCCCGAAGGAGCCTCGTCATTTTGTGTGGTTAGCTGAGGTCAATTAGTGAACAAAAGATGCTCCCATCCTCATAAATTTTTCGCTGTTGACCATCGTCGGGGTAAAAATCTTTAGATGCACCCATAAGGCTCTTCTAAACTTTTACGATGTCCTGTTTTATGGCCCCGCTTACTTGGTGAAGTCAATTAGGGAACAAAAGAATTCCCCTCCTCTGAAGGGGAATTAACCCCCTAACCACACGAAGAGATCGGAGATTCTCTTTTCGCCCTATACTACCCGAATCAGGGCTGTTCTGTTGGTTGTTAAAGTTTAGCTAGGCCCTTATAGGACATTTTATGGGGTCGTCAATGGGATGATAACTGGCGATGACCGGATGAGATACCAGTGCTGAGCCGTACTTGACACAACCCTAAGTGTGCATCTAAAGTTTTATTACCCCGACGATTGTCAACAGCGAAAAATTTAGGGAAACCTCTTTTAAAATTAGGGGAACCTCTTTTGTTCGCTAATTGACCTCAGCTAACCACACAAAAGGAAGGGGATAATATCAATGCTCCTAATCACCCCCGAAAGCCCGAAGGAGCCTCGTCGTTTTGTGTGGTTAGCTGAGGTCAATTAGTGAACAAAAGGGGTCGAGAAGTATGGGGAGATAATGGAATCTCCGATCTCTTTGTGTGGTTAGGGGGTTTCCCCCAGCATCCCCTTCGGAGGAGGGGAATTCTTTGTTTCGCTAATTAACCCTACCAAGTAAGCGGGGCCATAAAACAGGCCATCGTAAAAGTATAGACGAGCCCTAAACCTATCATAACGACCTCAATATTTACCTCCCAAACCACACATACAGGAGAAAAAATTTTTCTTCCTGTGATCTGATCCCAGCCTACAGCTCTCTCTGTTCTCAGAAGAGCAGGACAAAAATGGAAGCCATCGACTTCCGCTTCCGGTGGTCATCATCGATCCGGTCAAGAGAAAGTACGGACAGTCTGAAGGAATCGTTTGCCGTCGAAGGCCACGTGGCCTTGTTGACGGTGGTAGGGAGGATGATAGGAATGATTAGAGAGTACATTAACTGCAACCCTTCATTACCATCCATCACGGTTATATAATGCAGTGGTCTCCAACCCCCGGTCCGCGGACCGGTGCCGGTCCGTGGATCAAATGGTACCGGGCCGCGGGCCGACCATTTAATTGAAAATGAATTTAAATTCCTAGGTTTATACACCAAATTAATGAATGAAATGAATTATAAATCACTTTATATTTATTTTTTCGTGTAACTGTATTTTATTTTGAAAGCATGTTTAAGTACAATTAAATTAAAATTAATAAATCAAAATAATCTAGAGTGTAAACAATCAAGGCCCCCCTCAGCAGGCCGCGGTAAAATTATCAAATGTTGACCGGTCCGTGGTGATAAAAAGGTTGGGGACCACTGATATAATGACTGATGACCTCTGATATATTAACTTTAAAAAAGATATTAAATTTTCGATTGTTGCAATTGACGAACTCTTGCCTATACCTTAATTTTTGGGGACATTTTTTTGGATCTTCAAAAAAGTTGACTTTCTCTTCAGATATAAAATCCTGTGGTGGTAAATGATCAGTGTTGATAAATAGTTTAATCGTTTTCATCTCACAAAGTTTTAGAAAAGCTTCTTTGAATGAGATGTTGTAGAAGGATATAGCATTGAAAGCCAGTTCAGAAAGCTTTAAATATGGCATGATGGAAATGAAAAAAAAATCGCTTCAATTTGTAAAATACAGTTTATGTTATTGCTGCTCCAGATGTTTATTTTTAAGAATTGTTCAGTCCACCAGGGTTTAACAAAGAGGTCGATACCTCAACCCCCTGGGGGTCGATGAAGATTTAAAGGGGGCCGATGAAGCTCTAGGGGTTGATTGTTGGGGGTCGACGAAACTTTGGGGGTTGGGGTCAGTAGGGGGTCGATCAAAGTTAAACAGTCATAAAAAGAAAAGTGCGGAAAAAATTCTAGTTCGACAACTCTTCAAATGAACTTGAGCCGGATGTAGCTTAGAAATCAAGAAATTTTTTGAGAAAATCAAGAAACAGATTGAATGTTTTATAGAAAGAGATTACTTACGTATAATATTAGCAACCGTATTCTGTGCTTTCTGATCAGCAGTTAAATAGCAATCAAAGTAGGATTCCACCAATCAGAGTCGGCGATTCTTTCTTTGATTGGTGGTTAACCGCTGATCAAGTAGCACAGAATACGGCTGCAAGTAATTTTAAACCAAATATACTCTGTTTAGCAGCCCAGCATCAGGCTCACCCTTCTCATTGAATATATTCCGTAATTACCCTTAATTGTATTGTAATAATAATAATAATAATAATAATAATTTTCTTTCTGAATTTGTTAATTAAAATGATTTACTTTATTGTATTTTAGTTTATTTTGGGTGCTTCAAAATTTCTTTTTCTTATTTTGATGAAATCTTGGTATCTTATTGTATAATGCAATGCTTTGGATGATTCAAAGAATTTTTCTGGTCCCTTGAACTTTCTTTACATACAAAATTTTAATTTCAAAGTTTTGAAAGATTTCTTTGGTGGTCTATTGCTTATTTGGTTCCCCTATGAATAATTATCCAGATTGAACTGCACATTACTAGTAAATGAAACCGGCTGTAAAATTTTCCTTCATAAATGATTTTTCTTAAAGAATTAAGTCGGATTTTTGAAAGGGGGTCTATTCAATAGCCTGGGTTAAATACTATCAAAGGGTCATTTTATGAAAAAATTTGGAAACCCCCTGCTTTTTAGAGGTTAGGTCCATCAAGCCATGAAAAATCATATTTTTTTTGTCTTTGTACAACCAAAGTTTTTGTACTAAAGACTAAGGACGTTTTGGTAGCTATATAGGGTTACTTGGAGTAAGTGGGACGACACTCCCCCCTAAAACTATAATATGTACAGGAAATTTCACACTTACTCGCATTGATTATGTTACGGCTTGTCACACCGATGAGTTTTGCATATATTTATGATTTGTTTAATTTATTTTTAAGATTATAGAACTAATTTAAAATAGATTCCCTGAATGGATTTTTTGGAGAGTTCAAGACGCATTTTTCAAAGAAGTATTTCCAGGTAAGTTTTCATTACATTTTAATGCTTATTGAACTGTTTTGCAGAGTTTGACTTAACTTAAAATACATACGGCAATTTAAAATTTTTAATTTTGAAGTGTTTAAGAGGGGCCCCCTACTTACCCCATAGTTTTAGCATGGTTGGGGTAAGTGGGGACCCCTCTTCATTTAGTAAGTGAGAGTGAGGCTCCTTATTATGATATAAGTGGTTCTGGAGGGTCCCAAATGATATAGGTGTTACCGCTAAAGTTGATAATTAGTTACTCTGAAGAATACCTAGGTAAACTTAAGATTAACTGATTTCTGTCGTTAATGTGCGGATTTTTGAGTTTTTCGCATTTTACCTAGGGAATCTACACTATAACGGCCTCTTGATAGTTAAAGTTCAAAATAGTTTGTTTCGTTCAATACTTTCTGTTAAAATGTTGAGGTGCTCACTGCGACATGCGCTTACCCCTGCACAGTTGGGTTTCAATACGTAGTTTGTTGTCATATTTGGTGTTTTGATTTCAAATTTAGTGCGTAGCACTGGTAGTTGTCATGTTGAATGTTAAAACAAAATAATACAAGCAAGTAAGTACTGTAAATTTACATGATTAAGTACAGTATATTACTACTAAAACGGGTATTTTGAAACAATTGTGTTGAAGCTCCGACTTCAGAGTGACAGAGATTTCTTTTAACGAAAGCAAATGTCCCAGCTGTTGAAATATCTTTTCAACAAACGTTAATTCAACAATCGCTGGAAACTGGGCAAGGGTTTAACATATGTAATCGATCGCGAATCCTAGAAATAGTTCAGTGCAGGCTGCCAGCCGATTACACCGCGCTTTCATTAAGATTTGCTAGTTTAAGTGCTCATTGAAATACGCTGTCAAATCGAGATCGAAAACCACAATTGATACAAATCTCAGTTGGTACTTTAATATTCTATTATTATTGTTTTTATATTCTAGTTTTAAAATTGCTATTTCATTACTATTTTTGTGGGATTTGCGTGTTTTGTGTAATATGAAAAAAGTACCGATCCCCCTGTTTTGATTCGTCATTGTTACTGTTTACCCCCAAAACGAGTTTGGTTATAGTTAGGGCAGGGGGGTTTGGGGGGGATGCAGCCCCCCCAACCTCCTTAAACTTTTTATAAAATAAAATAAAATTTTGAACTTTAACGGATCACCCTCGTTAATATGTAAAATAACTGATTACAGGTAGTATGCAGATTAACGAGTGTCTAGTCGGTAGGGTGCAGAATACCTAGGTAATTTCAAGATTACCTAGGTAATCTTAAAAATTGAAAAAAAATTCGCTCTTTAACGGATCACCCTCGTTAATCTGCAAATTACCTAGGTTATCTGTAAATTAACTGATTTCCGGACTTTAACTGTAACATAGGAACTATTACTGAAGACACAGGCGGATTTAATGGTGGTTATAGGGACAATTTCCCCCATTATTTTCAGAAAATTTCGATTTATAGTAGCAAGACCTTTTACTCACCACTTCAAAATTCATTAAAATTTATAAATAAATTGATCGAATTTTATGTTATTTCAGGCGGAGATAAAGCGCCTTCGGCGCTGTGCGCTCCTATTAAAGATGTATGAATGTATCACTCTTGGATACGCTTAATGTGGTGCTTCAGGGGCCGTAAAGCTGCTCTAACACTTGGTTAAATGTAAAACATCAGTACAGAAACAAAAAGAGGAAAAATCAAGTTAAATGGTAAGAAATGTGTGATGCAAGGAGAAGGAGAGCTGGGGGCAACACGCGATGGAGTTCACTCCAGTATATGGGACAGGATAGGAAACTCGAGCAGATTTTAGTTTTTCTTTACATTGAATAGCAGTTGAAGGTTATTTATCATTAACCCTTTATTTACCGCATTATGATTCGCTGCAATTTTTTTCGTGCAAATACTTTTTTTGAGTCACTAAATTGAAAATTATGGGATATACATAAATAAAATAATAATCTTTGGAAAATTGAATCCGCTAGAGCCAATTACTTAAATTGATACTTTTGGGTACTGTCAGTACACGGAGTGCTAAAATATTCTCACAATACAAGAAAAACATAGCTTCTTTTATCGCAATTATAAGTCTTTAAAAAATAATACACTTAACTTTTGACTTTAACTACTTTTTTGCGGGAACAAAAATGACAATCATGTAAATCCAATCAAAATGGCAGCTGAACTTACAACTTCAGTTAAATCTATTTGCATTTCCCGATAAAATACTCATCATAGAACCTTCGCGTCTTTTTATCCTGGAAGAGGATAACTGAAAGAGTGTTCCTGCAAATTATCGTCAGTATATTCGCAAGGATGGTTATTCTATGTAATTTTAAAGTTGGCGGTACTTGTAAGTACCGTCGGTAAATAAAGGGTTAAAGGGGATATCTTTCAATTAGTATGGTTTCTTAGGGATATGTAAATTTTGCGTCTATAGTGGAAAAAATGTCTTGAATGCTAATTAAGGGATTTACGTGTGTTGGGATATTGTTAAAGAATTTTGTAGCAGTTTTTTCAATAAAGGCCAGAAGAGGGGGAATTTTGAGATTTTGTTTAATGTATTCATTTCTAATGTACCAGGGAGAGTTTGTTATTGTTAAGGGCTGTTTTGTGAAAATTTTTGTCAATCAGCGTGTGGTGGAACCTGGTGCATCACTTCGAAGTGGAATTGTGAAAATCCGACAATAATTAAGTGAGTTATTGGACTTTGAAGATCCTGATCATCTGACCGGCACCCACTGCTTTCGTTCCCCGCGCGAGGAGCGCTTTTTCCGGCAGAGGATTGGGACTCCCAGCTCATTGAATTTTTTACTTTTAGTGTTTGTGGTCACTTTGTGCAATCTGTATTTTGACTTATCGACTTTGTAGTCTTTTGAGTTTGGAGAGTTGGAATTTTGATCTTATTAATATGGCAGAAAAACCTGGAAAAAAACACTGCATATTTCACACCGAGAAATGCGATCCAGAGAACGCCTCCTGACGATTCAGCCCGATCAGCCAAAAAACCCCGTTCCAACTCTGTTCCCGACATTTCAGAATCCTGTTTCACTCAATTCGATGATATCCAAAGTTTTTTGAGCACAGAATTCGATGTCCGTGAGGGGATTCGTAAAATTTTAATTATGCTATCCCAGTCTACCTCCCAGATCAACAGAAGATTGGATTGCGTTGTGGAGGAAATCGCAGACCTCAAGGCTTGGAAAATTAAGACGGAGAATAAACTCGATGAAGTAAAAAACAAGCAAGAAGATCTTGTTTGTGAAGTGGAAGGAGCTAACAGCCAAATCATCCAGCTTCAAGATCTTGTGGACTCGCAAGCTGCGGAGTTGTCTGGTTTAAAAGCGGAAATAGATGCCCTCGAAAATAGCCAAAGGAGAGATAACCTCATATTTTACAATGTTCCTGTTATGAAGAACCCAGAAACTTGGGATGACTGCAAAACTTCAATTATAAATCTATGTAATAAGATTGATCTCACTGAAGTTAAAATCGACCGAGCTCACAGATTGGGTAGAAGCTCAGGTTCTAGATCGGCACCGATTGTGGCCAGAATACCGAGCACTGATGAAAGAAACGTTTTGCTTGCAAAGTGGAAGGAACTGTCGGAGCAGGGAATTGGAATCTCCGAGGACTATTCTAAGCCCCTACGTGTAAAACGCAGCTTTTTAAATAATGAAAGGAAACGTGCTTTATTGGAAGGTAAGAACGCCAGATTGAAATTCGATAAACTTATTGTGAATAATGAAACTTTTGTATGTAATGAAACTTGCACCGAGCTTGTGAGATTGGAAAACAAAAAGTTATAGCGAATAGGGTAAAAAATATTCTAAGTCTCCAAAATTATCTAAAACCTGTAATAATTCGGTACAGTGTTATAATTCCTTTTCTCTGCACAAAGTACTACATTACAATGTTGCTGGCCTAAACAATAAATGTCTCTTTCCAAATTTCTCGTCATTTATAAAAAGTTTTGACTTTTTCTGCCTTGTTGAAACATGGCATACGTCTCATTTATTTTTTCGGATAACACTGGAGTTTACAAAATAATTGAAAGTTTCGCATCTCGGGGCAAGTATGGCCGCCCTAGTGGTGGCATATTGTTCGGGTATAATGTGAATTTACTTTGCAATGTGCGTGTGATTGAAAATAATAGATTTTATACAGGGTGTATCTGAAATGGTGCAACAAACTTTCAGGGATGATAGTACTCATCAAGACGAACAAGAATCGGTATAGAAAGGGGGGTCGCAAATGAGTTTTAAGGGATGAAACCCCGGGGTGAAAATCTGCCAAAAACTTGCATATTTGTGCAGGAAGAGACACAATGGTTCGATTCCGGTAGTTATTTTGTAAAACAACTTCAAATATTACTAAGCTAGTTTTCCCACCAGTAACACTTTTGCAGTCGACAGGAAAAAAAACTTCGCCAATCCGTGATCGCCAAATAATTTTTTGTGATTCTTACTTAAACTCAAATTTTTATGTAGTAGTACTATTAACGATTAAATGATAGCTTAGTTGGTAGCGTAACAGTCTTGCAATCGTAAGATTGGGAGTTCTATCCTTCTGTATGAAGTTGTTCGTTTTTAAATTCATATAATTTTTTTTCAAAGATATAGTTTGAAAGACATTGCAACATGTATTAAAGTATTTAATTTCATTTGGTCTCATTTAAATAAAATTTTTTAGTAATACAAAATAAATTTTAAAAAAAAAGAAACATTGATTAATTGGTTCTTACGTATTATCCCGTCGACCGTACCGCTTAATCAAAAACGTCATTAAAACCCATTGATTTTTCTATTGATGTGCCGCTGAATTAAACGGCCTCTGAATGGCCGACGGTATAATACGTAAGTACCGATTAATTAATATCGTACCTTTAGAAGTAAAATACTAACACAAAATGTAGAATTAGAGATGCCTGCATTCTTAATTCATTATTAGTACTATTTATGCTATTCCGGACAATGCACAGCTTTTAAAGACAAAAACGTCCTTTAAGCCTTAGTCTGTGTAAGAAGCACTCCCTTCTAAGCTGTGCAATTACCCGCGGTTTCGCACCCAATGGTCAATTAAAGCCCTGGATGTAATAAGCTTAACACTCGAACAAACCCCTAGGGGATTTGTAGCTAACTCCAATAAGGAATGCATGAGTACTGCTATAGAGCTAGCTGCTGTGATACCATAAGGATTCATAGCGATAATAAACAAGAGAAAATTATTTTAAAAGTGGTAGATTGCCGCTGAGCCATCCAGCTGGCTCGTTTTTTAACGTGAAGAAATTCAGCATTTTGAAGATAATGCCTACAGTCTAAATAAGAATTGAATAAAGAAATTGATTTCTTTAAGATATTTGGAGAAGTGGGGATAGATTAACAGATTGACGGCCAAGCGAAATCGAATAATTTTGATTGAATAATTTAGGAAATGATAGTGATTGGAAAAGCCATAGTTTTTTAGGTAGGAGGAAGAAGGAATTATGCCAAAAACTGATAGCTGAAGTTTTAAGAAACATAAATTTAAACACAAAAATTGGAGGAGGGGGTGAAACACCACTAAAATAGTATTAATTTTACTAGAAACTTGTTTTAATTAAGTCACCACTCTGTTAATTAATTTTAAATGACTCTGTCTGTGAACTGAGACTGAGTTGCACAATCCGCTCCTAGGGTGTCGGCACGTTTGAAGCTCGCAGGTTAAAACAGTTTGTCCGTCCTCGAAGGCGGATAACGTAAACCCCTTAGGGAAAGTGTCCGAACTACGTAACCCATTTATTACTATTTTTGACCCCCTACCTCCCTTTGGTGTCCATCCGTAGTACATGCCAAGAACCTCCCATCCCTTCTAGTTTTCACGTAGTAATTCATAAATACGGTTTTCAATTATTTCTTGCAAACAGAAAATTTAAAAATTAATTCGGCTTAATTTGTCTAATCCTAATAATTAATTTGGATAATTTTAATAATTAATTTGGCTTTATTTTTTCGTATTGACAAGAGGAAATTGACTACGAGACGAAACCCTAAGCTTCATAAACTACTATCCCCTCCTTCAACACAGGAATACTAAAGTAGCCAAGCTCTCAACCCATCTCGACCGTGTAACTTGTGATTTTTTTAGTTTTGTCTTGTCATGAGAATAACAGTTATAATTTTGTAGTCACATCTAGAATAAGATAATTTAGGTATAAAACTGTTTAAAATAATTAGGTTCTTAAACTCTTTTTTTATTAACACATAGGTTTCATACAAAATTTAAAATTTAAGTCATTACATTTTCTTAAAGGGTGTTTCAGAAAGAACTCCCTAGTTTTAAAAACTAATAACAAACCCTCTATTTTTTAAAAAATAGACAAGATAAAAAAATAGACGAATCAAGATAAAAATACCCCGTGATCTGTAATGTCTTCTTTTAGACCAAAGAAATTCTTAACACAAGTTTTTTTAAATCGGTCGATCAAAAAAAATTAATACATGGTAGAACAAGATTTTGTGAAACGAAGGAAAAGCAGTCCTTGAAATCCTTATCATACATTGTAGGGTAATAAAATTTACGGAAGAAACGATTTCCGAATAAAATGAGAATCAAATACTTTGTAATCTAATTGATCGTTGATTTAAAAATAGGGATTTCAAGGATTGCTTTTCCTTCATTTCACAAAATTTTGTGTTCCAAATTTTTTTGAACTATCAATTTTCAAAATTCGTGTAAAATAATTTTAAACACCTGTCAAAGTTTTGCATTGAGACAAAATGCGATTTAAAGCATTGTAATTACATGAAAAAAAATTACCGTAAAGAAAAACACTACAATTTAGAAAAATCAATAAAAATTATCAAAATACTGTTACACATCCTTTATTTTTGTCCAATTTTTGGACCTCAAGCCATAAAACCCCAACCCACATCCTTTAATAGTACTCTTTCCGTGTATTGCCCAAAAATTATTGACGTGACAGAATCCACAATCTTACGATTGCGAGTTAAAAGATTCCGGCTCATTACTCTACCAAGTTGAGCTACCGTTTTAAAGATAAAATATGAAACGAAAAAATTGCGCCAAATGACTAATAAGTTGCCAAATTTGGTTGAACATGCATTAAAAAGAGACTGATCGAATAAATCTTTCGCTACTAAAAGATAACTTCCTGAAAAGTTACAGTTAAAATTTCTTTTTGCAAGTACGGGTTCTATTTTTTGGTGTAAAAAATTACGGAATCGAACAATTGTGTCTCTTCCTGCACACATATGCAAGTTTTTTTGCTGATTTTCACCCCGGGGTTTCACCCCTTAAAACTCATTTGCGACCCCCTTTCTATACCAATTCTTGTTCGTCTTGATGAGTACTATCATCCCTGAAAGTTTGTTGCACCATTTCAGATACACCCTGTATAATTATTTTGGCCGATTATTGTAACTTGAAGGATGCTCTAATTGCAGCCTGCTATTTCCCCCCAAGCTCAGAATATGATAACGAATTGCATCTATTTTTTAGTTTACTTCTATCTTATATGAATCCTAATATAATTATTCTCGGAGATTTTAACGCAAGAGTGGGGAATTTGGGCACCCTTTTTGAGAATTCAAGCCAAAATAATTTATCTCCTGATTCTATCTGAACCAGAAACATGAATGATAAACATTCAAATACTAGAGGCAAACAATTTCGGAAAATTTGTAATTGTAACGATCTAATATATTTAAATGGTATATTACCAGGAGACTGCGAGGGTAATTTCACATATATTTCATCCAATGGTGCCAGCATTGTTGATTATATAATTGTATCCAAAACCTTATTTGATCTGTATGTAAGTGATTTTGTTGTTAACTCAATATTAGGCTCTGATCATCTCCCAATATCAGCTACTTTCTTATTTGAAAATTCTAGTTCAACTTCTAGGACCCAAACTAACAATTATCAAGATATCATTTGTAAATCTTTTTGGAAACCTGAGATTTCTGAAAAATTTAACCTAGATATAATTAAAAAATTTGAAACTGATGTGAAAAACGATCCACAAGACGTAATTTTAAAATTTTCCGAGGTTGCTAAAGATAATAATTTAATTTACAGCTTTGCACAAAAAAATTCACAGAGATCTATCGCTAAAAATAATTGGTATGATTCTGAGTGTTTTAAACTTAAATCTACCTTACAGAATTCTTTGAAAAAAGTAATGAGAAATTATTCTAATCATATCGAAGAGTACCAAACGTTACGCAATAAATATAAGGAACTATGCAGATCTAAAAAACAATTATACTTTATTAATATGCAGAAAGCAATTTCGGATTGTAAAGATTCTGAAACTTTTTGGGATATTGTGAGAAGATTCAAGCGAAAGAAACCAATTTTATCCTCTGATATAGCAAGTGATATTTGGTTTGTTCATTTTTCAAAAATATTTCAAGGAAATGAACTGAATTTCTCTGTAGATATAATTAATAGATGTAATTTAATTAATTTTGACCCAATTCTGGATGAAACTATCTCAATCTCAGAGACTAAAAATGCCATCAATAAACTTAAAAACAATAAAAGTCCTGGGTATGACAACCTTAGAACTGAATATTTTAAATATCTAAGTACTGATGCAATCCGTTATCTTACCGAATCATTCAATAATATACTTCAGTCGGAACGCTTCCCAGCTAATTGGATTGAAATATTAATTCTTCCTGTATTTAAGAAGGGATATCCGGCCAATCCAGGAAATTATAGACCGATTTCTCTAACGCCTGTAATTAGTAAGATATTTACTTCAATTTTAAACTGCAGACTTAACACATGGTTAATCCAGAGAAATTTGCTCTATGAAGAACAGGCAGGCTTTAGAAAAGGATATAGTTGTATAGACCAAGCATTTGTCTTAAATGCAATCATACAAGATAAACTCAGGAAAAAAATGGGGAAATTGTACGCTGCTTTTATTGACCTGAAAGCGGCCTTTGACAGCATCAACCATTCTCTATTGTGGTCAGTTTTGCAAAAACTAACACTCAGTTCAAAATTCATTAATGTATTGAGGGACATGTATGCTAAAGCTAAAGCAAGAGTGCGCACTCCAACAGGCCCAACGGATCCCTTTGAGATTGATATAGGATTTTTACAAGGAGAAATACTCTCACCTATATTGTTTAATTTGTTCCTCAATAACTTAATTGATCGCCTTAACGAATCTAGTGTTCCCGGTATTTTTATCTCATCTGATACATATCTTCATATCTTACTTTACGCAGACGATGCAGTGATTTTGGCTGAATCCCCTATTGATCTCCAGAAAAAGCTTAACTTATTGGAACAGTTCTGCTCGGACTTCCGTTTAAATGTTAACATAAATAAAACGAAAATTGTGATTTTTAAGAAGGGGGGTAAACTTTCTAAATCTGAAAAATTTGTCTACCAAGGTACAAAACTCGAAATCGTCAGGGAATATATCTACTTAGGAATACCTTTCTCCTCAACTGGCAAATTTAACTGGGCAAAAAATCATTTTACCTCCAAAGCAAAAGCGGCGATCTGTGCATCTTGGCCTATTTTTACGGGACCGCGTTTCAACTCAATCAAATCTTGGTTTAAATTATTTGAGTCTCTTATTCAGTCTGTTTTTACATATGGTTCTGTAATATGGTCCGCGAGCAATGTTTATGAGTTAGAAGAGTGTTTTTGCTTTTTCGTTAAAAAGCTGTTCACGCTTTCCAGAAACACCCCGGGTTACATTTTAAGACTAGAACTGGGTCGCCCTCCGATTTCAGTAACTTTGGTTAAATTAATTTTAAAATATTGGATAAAAATACTCAGGTTACCAGACTGTAGATATACAAAAATTTGCTATAATAAGTTGTTTTCGAACTCCAAATTCTCTACCAACCCAGTATATAACTGGACTTTATGCATAAAAAATATTCTTGATAATCTTGGGTTTAGTTTTGTTTGGAATGCACAGGACTCAGTACAAGCCTCAATCTACCTTCCTTCCATACTGAGGACTGTCTGGGATCAATCTGCTCAAAATGATATTTCTAGGACTGAAAGAAGCACTCACTTCCCTCAATACAAATTTTTAAAAAACTCCTCCTTTTTTGAAGATTATGTTGATTCTGTTAACATCCCACTTCTGATTTGTTATCACCTAGCTCAATTTACTAAATAAAAACACCATCGTTAAAAAAACACCGCTGCCTTTATTCAAATTTTAACGTCTCTCTTCAAATTATTATATTTACAATCTCGTGATATTATTTTCTTACTGTTGCCAACATCACTGTTATAATCTGGCGTCTGGCGATAACACTCGCCCATCCTGACGAAAAATCGTCCTCGATGAGATACAAGATTAATTTTCTTCGTCGGTGTACCGTCTTCCATTTTTTTTTCAAGTCGTCGTAGTTGTCATCATTTAAGTCGTCGGATAGAGTTCCACCTCCCTTAAAACACCAGTTTATCATTTGACAGTCCAACATGGCTTTCTCCTTGGGATCAGTCTTTCCTTCAGGCCCGTAGTCTTCTTTCTCATAGTGCTGGTTATCTTCAACTTCGGAACCATCGTCGTTAATGTACTTGTGCGGTTTCGTCTGACAACCACCACGTTTCCCAGCTTTTCGACCTTCCTTTTTAGAAGCATCACCTTCAGAACAAGAACCTATATCTATCTTTTCTTCAGAGCTAGAATTCTTGGGATATTTCGATACAGCAACCTTGCCTCGTCGCTTGTCAGGGGTAGCTTTAGCTTTTGGCTTTGCAGGTCTCCTTCCACGTTTCATAGCTTTAATATTCGTAGCTGTCTTCCTTTCCTTCTTCTTAGAGACATCTTCCTCTTCAGTGTAAGCTCCATCGTCTTTAGCCTCTGTTTCTTTTTCAGCCTCTTTCTCTTCAGAAACTGCATTATCAGATGATTTAGATTCTTCCTCCTCCTCTTTCTTTTCGGGAGTTTCTTTCTTTTCATTCTTCTCCTCAGGTTGATCTACGTTCGATTTTTTTTCCACCTCGATTTCTTCTACTGTCTCTTCAACTTTCGTCGTCTCGTCAGCTTCTGCACTCACCGTAACTTTGTTCATCTCATGGGTCATCTTCACTTTACGCTTGACTCCATCAGCATCATCTGTTGTTTCAACAACCTCAGTTTTCATCTCTTTCTCTTCTTCCGTTTTATCAGGACCTTGAGTTTCTTTAATTCTATGTTCATCCGCTCGTACTTCTACTTGTTTTGCTTTGCTTTCAAACCCTTCCAAAAACGAAGCTTTTGTATCGAACTTCGGAAATAGATTGCGAAACTCAACACCACTTTTGCTTTCTGGCATTGCCGATGCATTTCCTCGCTCATATCGAATTTTGCTTTTAATTCTTAATATTTTTAGCTCAAAATCCCGTTCTTCTTTTGCTCTTCGTTCATTAATTATTCTCTCCAACCTTGCTTTGACAAACTTTTCCTCATAACGTGAAGATTCTAAAATCAAATCTCTTAAATTTATATATTTCATTCCATCATCAACTTTCTCGCCTAATTCGTCTGCTAACTCAAGTAAATCCACTTTATTGCCTTTTCCCAAGTAGGACATTCTTTTTCACGTATTGCACCGTAACTCAATATGCAAATTCAAATATACGTTATTAAAAATAAGAGCACGTACCCGTTGACTTCGTTGAATTCGTTAAATCGTAGGCTTCGTCAAATCGTTGAATTCGTTAAATCGTAGGCTTCGTCAAATCGTTGACTTCGTTGAATCGTTGGTTTCGTTAAATCGTTGACTTCGTTGGTTTCGTTAAATCGTAGGCTTCATCAAATCGTTGACTTCGTTGAATGGATACTTTACGTTTATCCTTGACGTTGACTTCGTTATGCGTACGGCGTTGTTCGTTGACGCTATGTGCGATTACCATCCGTTTTTCTCCATAAGAAGATCCGTTTCATACAATCGTCGTCTATAGGCTAACTGGTGCAGCATTCATAATCCCACTTCTGATTTGTTAACATCCCACTTCTGATTTGTTATCACCTAGCTCAATTTACTAAATAAAAACACCATCGTTAAAAAAACACCGCTGCCTTTATTCAAATTTTAACGTCTCTCTTCAAATTATTATATTTACAATCTCGTGATATTATTTTCTTACTGTTGCCAACATCACTGTTATAATCTGGCGTCTGGCGATAACACTTCAGAGTATGATATTGCTATAAAGAGAATTATTTTCCAGTTGCGATTAAATCAATCCCGGATATATTATAAAGGCGAAATCTTCGAAATTTTTAATACTAACCTTTGCTCTTTTTGCAACTTGGAAGAGAATGAGACTTGGCAACACATATTTAACTCTTGTCCTCTGTATAACCACCATAGACTAACTCATTTACAAAATTTAAAACCTTTTCCTCAGATTCTAAAGCAGAAAAACATAAACTATAATTTAATTTTCCTTTTTACTATATCTGTTTTAAAACTTCGCCGCAATATATTACTTGAATCGACATAGTCATACTTTAAACAGTTTGTTAATAAAAAAAATTGCAATGAAATTTGTGTGTGTGCTAAAAAAAAATATGTTTATCTGCTGTTAAAATACTAATGTTAATTTAACAGTGTTAAATTTGTTATTTGTAGTCTCCTACTGCTACTTTTTATTTGTCATTTTGTAAACGGGCAGTGCCCATTACAATAAAGTTTCTTGTCTTGTCTTGTCTATTGTTAAGGGAAGTACTGTAAGTGGGATGATTAGAGAGGAGAGATTTTAATTTTTTGGCTAGTTTTCTTACCATAATAAGTAGTTTCACCTCCAAATGGCTGTCCATGGAAATGACCGGGTTAGGAATTGAAGGGCTTGGTGGATGAAGGGGCTATGTTACAAGGCCTGTCCCAAAAGTAACGAGAGTGAATTCCCTAATTCTGACTGGAATCCAGTCTCGTTACTTTCGGGACAGGCCTTGTAACATAGCCCCTTCATCCACCAAGCCCTTCAATTGTCTTGTCGTAGCTTTCTGAACAGGACTTGTTTCATTCAAGGATATGTCTTTTCCAGGATATGTATAACTTTTTGTCCTAAAGAGGTTGTTTTCAAAATGGGAAGGTAAAAATCATGGTAAAAATATCCTAACCTTCGCATTTTTTAAAATAACCACCACTAAATATTATTTTTTAAAAAGTATTAATAAAAGGTAATGGCAAATTTAATGAATTTTTTTTATTTTGGCTTACGTATTTAAATCTCGTGCTTAGCATGATGATGAGATCATCTAATAGATCAAGAGTGATATGTGTTCGCAGGGCTGCAGCATTCCAGAAGGGGGATTAAAGGAACTAACCACTCTAAAACTTTAACATTCACCATCTACACTACTGTTCATAAATTAAGGACGGAACTGTTTTTTCAACATAACACCTAGTGAAATTATTTTTCATCAATGAAAATTATACCAAGAGATGTTCAATGGGTGGGAATACAGGGCCCGAAAGCAAATTTTCTCTACCAATATTTTAAGGGGGTAAATGGACCCTCCATTGATAATGGAGTCCCATTACAATTTGGAGCTGTGGCAGAAACGTCTGTGTAAGAGGTATTTTACCGAAAACTTTATGGTTATTGTAATGAATATGATTACTCCTGAACTCAGTGCATATTTTTAAAAGCCTGTGTTACCTTTAAATGGTATTTTTTATGTTTTATTGATAGAAATCGGTCTAATCATCATTTTTGGCAAGTTTTAGCTTCTGGGTAATTTTTGGTAATTGGTATCTTACCGTCAACCATGTTTTTAGTAGTTCTTACATGTGCTAGATTATGTTTAGGTCTGGAGACCCTGAAAGTAAATTATTTCTTTCAATATCGTGACTTTCAAGAAACTTTGAGATAGCCAAATTGTGATTTTGTGCAACTTTTTCTCTCATAAAGAGAAATTCTTGATCTGAAATTTCTTCTAAAAGAAGCGAATGGGACATGAGAACCCAGGCACGTGATCGCAGACATCAGGGAAAATTTTTTTCGTGTATAGGGAGTGTTGAAATGTCTATAACAGTAATAGAGTATCAATGGAGAAATTATATGTCTTAAAAACTCATTTCAAAGGTAATGGAGATATTTTTACAACTATATGTTTCTTTTTAGGTATGTCTACGTCCATAAACACTAAAAAATACTTTTTTTTCAAACATTAATAACAGATGTCCTTTCTGTGAAACTATACAATTATGTTGTGCCGTTTGAGCACCTCGTATACACCGCAGATATTTTCACTGATGTTTGCTATTGGGTACCTGTGTTCTCATGTCCCATTTGATTCTCTTAGAAGAAATTTCAGGTAAGGAATTTCTCTTTATGAGAGAAAAAGTTGCACAAAATCACAATTTGGCTATCTCAAAGTTTCTTGAAAGTCACGATATTGAAAGAAATAATTTACTTTCAGGGTCTCCAGACCTAAACATAATCTAGCACATGTAAGAACTACTAAAAACATGGTTGACGGTAAGATACCAATTACCAAAAATGACCCAGAAGCTAAAACTTGCCAAAAATGATGATTAGACCGATTTCTATCAATAAAACATAAAAAATACCATTTAAAGGTAACACAGGCTTTTAAAAATATGCACTGAGTTCAGGAGTAATCATATTCATTACAATAACCATAAAGTTTTCGGTAAAATACCTCTTACACAGACGTTTCTGCCACAGCTCCAAATTGTAATGGGACTCCATTATCAATGGAGGGTCCATTTACCCCCTTAAAATATTGGTAGAGAAAATTTGCTTTCGGGCCCTGTATTCCCACCCATTGAACATCTCTTGGTATAATTTTCATTGATGAAAAATAATTTCACTAGGTGTTATGTTGAAAAAACAGTTCCGTCCTTAATTTATGAACAGTAGTGTATTTAAAGTTAAAGGTTTTCCTTGAAGAATTTTCGATATAAGTGGTTCTTTGCAGGTATAAACAAAACGTTTCTAAGTGAGTTAAAACACTACTTTTAGGATAAAATTTCATAACATTTTCTGTGGAAAAACCCCCCTTGAAAAATTCAGGGTCTATTTTTTTATTTTTTCCTTCCTATTTGTACTCTATACTAGATCTATAATAATAAAAGAGCTTTACGGTTCACCGATTCATCGGTTCACCTATCAACGCACAGCAAAATCTACCGGGGCTAAAGAGTCGAAACTTGGTGTGGTGGAAGACTTTACAGTGTATACGCGCACTAAGAAGGGATTTTTCGAAATTCTTTTTTCCTGACCCACAGGGGTGCTTGGAGTGTTTTCTACGTTTTTGAGCCTAGCACCGTCCCAAATGACCCTAGATCTTCGTAACTTCGCAGGAAGGTACCTATTCACAATATCTAGAAAGGAATTTTTCGAATTTTTGATTTTCGAATTTTAAGGGGTCTAAAAATTTCCAAAACCCGATTTTACTGAGCATAAACAAAGTTTTACATTTTCTAAGAAAAAAATACTAATAATTTGATATTTCGAAGCGACCGGTTAGTATTATCTTCTTAAGAATATTTCAAAGAAAGTGATTTCTGGATTTTTCGATATTCCATTCTGGAGGGGGTGCACGGGGATTTGAATATTTACTCCCGTTTTATGTTTTTGCATTCTAGCACCCACGTTATTAATGCGATTGGTATGAAATTTTAGCATGTTGCTCCTCACACAATCGGGAAGGTTTTCAAAAAAGAATTTTTAAAATCAAAGCACTCCAAGCAGTCTTTTTTGGACCTTTTCTAAATTCTTATGCGTAGCTTCAATGTTAAACTGATAACGGTTATTGTTCCATCCAAGTGACGCAAAACCACTATTGTTGGAAATATTTATTTAAAAATATTTTATAGCGAGTAGATTTTTTTTTAAAAATCTGATAAAGAAATAATTTTTGATAAAATAATTTTTTTACAATTACCAAAAAATATTTAACCGAAAATTTTTAAATTTTTTTTCCAAGTAATAAAATTTATATAACAATAGTATTTCATCAGAAGGGTCAGAAGCATTTTAGATGGTTGGTGTCAATTCAAATGATGCTTACATTTATTTTATGTTTGAAGGCGATTGATTTTAGCGAATGAGTTGGTAATAAATCAACAAAGGGGGGTTCAGGGGGTATCCCCCTGACCTTTTTTAAATTTTAATTTTAAAAACCGGGTATTAACACTTTAATTCCCAAAGTTTCTTTAGGTTTTGTTTTACATCTTAGGAAAGTATATTTATTTTTTATTTGCTTTGAATTTTATGAAAACAGGGATGAAGGGAAAAATAAGTATTGAGTTCAGGGATGAAGGGAAAAATAAATATTGAAATTGCTGTTCAATAATAGACCTCTACCTTTATTTTGAAGGGAAGGTGGAAGATTTTGCCACAACTATGCATTACAAATTGGCGGAATAGATGGAGGATATTGAAGGGAACAAAGATATAGCACCTTGAAATAAGGGGGCTAAGAGGTTCTCCTTCCAACGTTTTTATAATTTGAAAAATTCACCCTTAAAAATGAGGATTTCACACATTAATTCTTAACAGGTGGTGTTTTTAAAGTTTTTTATGTCTTAAGGAAGTATAGCATGAAAGAAGAATTCTAGCGGGAAGCCAGTTGACCCTATTGCCCCTAAATGACGCGCCCAGGAAAGGAATATAGGGAAGAAAATAATTCCTATTTATTTTATCACCTAGATTGAAAATCCTTTTTTCCCCGAGCAACGGCGGGTATATCAGCTAGTATAACATATAGCCGTTCACATATAAACGTGTACGGAAAATGACACTAATATCGAAAAGGATTTTAATGTTCTCTCTATTTGTTTTTTTCTCCATGAGGTCGATGCATGCGTCTGATGTCCTACGGGTGGAAATGCGTACGGGAAGTTAACTTTATGAGCGATGTTTCGTAACCTTGAAGTATGCAAGTCGTAGAGTTTTTCAAGGTAGTGTAAGACAAACGTGCTTAAAAGGAACTGTGGTAGTTCCTTTAGTGTGTGGTAAAACTATATGTAACTATATGTAAACTATATGGTAACCATATGTAAAACTTTCCTGGTAGTGTGGTAAAACTATGTTTTTGAACCCTGAAAAAAGTGACAGGTGGGTGCAAATTACACTATAGGCTCATTCCATGCCAAATCGACCAAATATAAATAGTCGCCGTACCTTTAGGTCTTGGATTTTTTACAAAATTTTTCTATAGACAGATATCTTTGAGAAATATCACCTCAATTTTTTTTCAGAATTACTATTACTCAAAAAGGGACTCCAGGAAAAATTTCTGAAAATTGGACATTTTCCTCCATTTTTTATTGATGAGTTTCAAAAAGTGATGTTTTCTCAACTAATTTTCAAGCAAATGAGCTGATTCTGGTGCTAAAAAGCTTCTACTCTTCTCTTTCTAGTAATAAAAATTGCGGTTTTCGAAAAAATTGAATACCTCCAAGTTATCTTAAAACATACACTTCAAAATTTTACCCAATTATCATCTTTACAGATACTTTCCACAGTATAAAAATTGGGATGGTGTTTTGGGTTAATAAAAAAATAATTTTTTTTTCTAAAATTCATGAAATGGTCAATGCAGCTTTGTAGCTTTCTTCCCAATACCATTAAAATGCAAAACCTAATTTTTTAACAAGAAAAATTTACCTCAGTATGTATATTTTCAACAGTAAAAATATGAAAAAAGTGTTTTGGGTGTTGAAACATAATTTTTTTCAACATTCAATAAGTGGTCTATGTATCTTTGTGACTGTTATTAAAAGACTATTATAATGTGAAACTTATATTTAAAACACAAGTAAGTTACCTTAATTCAGTTTTTATTTTAAAGGGAAGTTTTAGACGTTGAAAAATAAAATAATTTGAAGTTTCTAATTTATATTATCATTTACAAAATTAACTTTCTTTTTATTATTAACTTTTCAAATAAGTATTTAGCCCTTTAAACTTAGTTGTGGGGATTTATATGTGTTTGGATGGAAATATTTTTAGCTATAAAGATGGAGTAAGTAAACACTAAATTTGTTCAAAAAGTACACAACATAATTAAGTATACCAATAATATAAAGCTCCTGCCTTTCATGGGCCTCACTTTCTCAGGAGCCGCACCCCCTTTGCCTTAAATCCTGTACGCTCTGCGGATGGAGCTTGGATATTCCAAGTGGCATAAGAAACAACAACAACAACATAATATAAAGTTCATTAAATATGTATTTATTATTTATATATGAGTGCTAAAGTTTAATGTAATGGTAAAATTATCATAAAGAAGCATAAAATATGTTTTAGAGTGAACAAAATATCGTGAAGCTAATTTTTAATCTAAAATAATTTTAAGAGACCCTTTTTAAAATGAAATATTTTGTGAAGGGTCATTTTTCTGATAAAACATTTTATAAGGGGCCGTTCAAATATTACGTAAGTACCTAAGGGGGGAGGGTTTTTTTTCTCTTTGCTTATTTTTGCTGACAAGGGGGGAGGGGGGATATGAGGGATGCTTACGTAAGATGGTGCATTTTCGAAAATCTCTTGTTTCTTGCATAAATAATTTCAAAATGCAACCAAAAATAAATGTAACAAAAACTTGAATTATTAAATCTGACGAAAGCACTTTTTTCTGGAGATGGACCACCCTAACATTTTGAAATTGTAACCCCGAAAAGTAGTGTTTCGACTCATTTTTGAATCCTTAGGGTTACACCCAAAAAGGACAGCTCCTTGTACGAGTCACCAAATTTTCAAGGGAAAAAAACAGTAGGGTAGGTGGGGGCAAAGCCACGCAATTTTCAGTATTTTTAACATTATTGTCGAAAGGGGGTAGATAATCCCGAAATTTCAATTGGATATGTTAGATTGAGATCTTACCTACAAAACCAATCCAAGTTTAAACTCTTATCGATAGTATTTTAGGAGAAATTTACAATTAGTAGAAAAAAAATTCGCGGGGCTTTGCCTCGCAAAATGGGGCAAAGACCCGCACTTGCAAATCTTGGTGCCCAAGTGAAATAAACATGGATAAACATAATTTTTCATTATAAAAACACTAAAAATAATGCTCTTAATGTTGTTTTAATATTTATAAGCCAACCAACAATATTAAATATAAATATGATCAGTTTAATTGAAAATTGTCATTCTGTTGTTGCAATTAATTTCAGATTGACCAGATATCTTTCAAAAGGGAGAAAGGATGGTTTCAGGTAGAGGGTTGGTCCCTCGGACACCATTATTAACCTCTTTAGAGATCAAGTAGTCCCAATTTCCTTTTGGGACGAATTCATGAGCTTTTTAAGCTGCGTAAATTTGCCCCAAAACACCTGAGTGGATTTGCCCCGTTTTACATTATTTTGAAAAACAAGCCTTATTATTTTTAGAGACATGTTGAGGCAATTCTTTCAAAATGAAACTGAAGTTGAATTGCTAACTTATCATTGGGCTATTTGTTTGTATTTCTCCTCAAGCCCTATTTTATGTAATTTTTAAGTAAAAGATCAGAAAAATTACATCAAAATGATGGAAAACAAACTTTTGGCATTTTTTAAACTCATGGGTGACTTAGGGGTAGGAATTTTCACAGAACAATAGGTCACAATAAGACAAACCAACTACCTGGGTTTCAACTTTTGAATCGATCATTAACAATTAAAAATCGCGGTGCGTGCTTTTGCCTCGTGCGGGTTTTACCCCCACCTACCCTACTTACTATAATAGGGAAGTCAAAATTTAGGGGGGGGGTCCGACAGTTTCTTACGTAATTATGGTGGGGGGGTTGAGGTTTGCTTATCTTTGCTGACAAGGGGGAGGGGGGGTTAAAAATGACCAAAAAAGTGCTTACGTAATATTTGAACGGCCCCTAAAGGGTTCCTAAGCAGACCATAATTTCTACTAAACAGACCCTTGTTAGAGTTGTATTTCCTTAAAAACCTATAAAATTTTCCGTTGTTTCTGAATCTCGTAAATATCCTCAAGGGGTTTAGTGAACTTTTTATGAGTTGATTGTTTTTTAATTATTTTTAGGGAAGGGACCATTTAAATTTTGCTAAATTTAAATTTTTTGTCCGTATGATTGAAATTGATTTCAAACTTTAGGTATAAATGTTTCTTTTGGAAGTTAAAGAGCAACAAAATTTTAAATTTCAAAAAATTAAAAAAAAATTTTCCTTCGAAAAATTTGTTCCACTTTTTTTTAAATTTTTTAAAAGAAAGTTGATCACGATCCCCATCAATTTAAAACACATAAAATTTCAAACAAAATGGCACCCTTCATTTGTCTTTCGGTTAATTAATTCTTGTGTTTTTAGCCGTTTAAATAATGCAGGAAAACATTTTGAAGTGCCGTTAAACGCTAAAAAATTATTTCTCTCAAACTAACGGTAATAAAAATATGAAACCAAGCGCATAATTTTAGAAACAGTGTAAAGAGATCACATCTTCTTAGAAAAAAATTATGAACTATAAATGAAAATTTTAACTTGGCACTATTAGTTAATTTATTGAAAAAGGATGAAATTTCTTAAACTTTGACTTTATTCCGGGGTACCTAAATATTTCTTTATTCCTTGGGCAACTTTTTTCCAGTGTGCCTTTTTGAATTTAGTTACAGCGTATATGATACATGTAAGGTTAGGCATTTTCCAAACTTAATTTTTTTTACTTAGTTTATTAAATGGTGAGTATTAGGTACATCAATTGTATTGGGCAACATAAAAGAAGAGATATTCCTAAAAACTCTCCAGAAATGCGTCGATTTCGATGTCATCGTTGAACCAGCCTCTTATTTTGCGTCGTGCCTTATTACAGGGCGCCTGGAATAATATTCATCTTTTGGCGCTGCACACAAAGTGTAAACACGCAACCGCCATCATGGTTCCCTACGTCTTTCCCATTTCTCTCGCCATCTGACTCAGAATTAGCTTCTTTTCTGCACAATTTCCATGCGGCGTCCAAACAAAACACGTACTAGAAGCCTTTCGAGTTTTCCGCTGGCTCAGCTCCGTTATTCCCACAAGTTACGGTCGCAGTTTCCACGCAGGATCGTCTGCGTTTGACGCGATAATTTTTCCCCCCATTGGATAATGCCGTTCTAAACTACCACAGCCGTTAAGTAGAGCTGTTCGTTTCATCGAATTACAGAAGATTTTATATATAAAACTTTTTTCAACGTACAAGAACATGGATTATACTGGGTCGAAGAAAAGATTACTTTTGAGTGTTGTAAGTTGGTGATTTTTCTTTTGTTCCAAGTGTTGATGCCGATAAACTATATGTTTTTTGCACCCTTTTTTACAGGATCAGAAACAATTTTTTTTATTTAAAAAGCATGAAAGTTAAGAGGTGTTCCATTTTACGAATTCTGAAAACACAAAAAAGTACACACTATTGTCGAGATCAACTGTGCGGCGTCACGAAACCCAAAATAGCTTCCGCCTACTTATTTTAAATTGGAAACAATTCACCTTCAATGTTATAGAACAGAACTCACACCGTACATTTTTTGGTAAAAGTAACATGTTGTTCCTGTTGAACTCCGGTTCTTCTCTATAAGCACATTTAAAAAATACTCAAATAAATCTTAAAAACTGTTCATAGTGGATCTGACTCCTGAAGATTAGTAGTAATACTTTTTCGTTCTGAGTTATGATTTTATGTGGTTTAAAGTTACGTTGAAAATTATACAGAGAAGATTGGCATCTTTCTAAGACTGATCTAGAAAAAATTAAATGATGTTTCCAAAATAAATGCATCTCCAACTAAGCAAAATCGGTTTTGATGTTAGTTTTTTTTTGTTTTTCATAGAAGTAGTTTTATGAAACATTTGGCTCATATTGTATCTTAAGATCTGCTGTGAATTATATCCTTCTTATACGTATATGTAAACAAACAACAGAAATTCATACGTTTAAAATAAAACATAATTGAAGCTTAAATGAATAGTGAAATAATCGAGGAATGATGTCACTTTATTGTTATAGGGTTCATATATAGTATCAAAATAAAACATAAAAGTAAGATTATTTAAAAGAGATTGAAAGGGAAAAAATGTTGAGTTCTTAAAATAATTCACACGGAGCAGAGAATAAAACAAGAAACTTATTTTGCAACATTTGAAAATCCCAGAAAAACTTGGAGGGGATTGCGATTTGAAATTAAATAGTTTTTATTTGAAAGTAATATTTTTAATTTAAAAATAAATATATACATACTATATTTGATTATAAGTAATTTGAACGCTACTATTTTATAGTTTGTGTAATTTGAATTGGCAATCGGAACAATTAGGGGGCGTCCCCTTAAAAACCGAGGGTGATGGAGGAAAATGGGGGTCATATTTGAATTCAGCAGGTGATTTTACACAAGAATCAGCTGAAATTAAGTCGGTGGCATTTCGACTTTTTTTGGACAGCAGTTTAACTCTAAGTGGGGCATTGAACCCTTCCGTGGTGGCTTCTGGGGCGCTAACACATCAACCGCTTTTAGTAAAAATCATTGCTGCATATTGCCATCAAATTTGGGTCCTTGGGGTAGGGTTAGGACCCTTCAAACGTGAATTGCTTAAAAAATAAGAGGAAAAATAGCGTATAAAACATCTATAATTTTTAGCTATTTTTTGCATTTTAAGGGGATCATAACCCCTTAAACCTATCTGCTACAAAATTTCATATTTTAGAAGTTTCAACTTTCCTTTTCCCTTTGGCATTAATTTAAAGACTGAAGTACAGTCTGTCTATCACAAGAAGAGCTCTGGCCGTCGCTAGTTCACATAAGCGGTAATAAGGATTTTTTTATTTTTGTTTTTATGATATAAGAACATTTTTAATCCATTAGTCAGTTAGTCATAAAAATACAAATTTATGATTTTTCATGATCGTTATTCATGATCATGATCTCGAAATTAACGATTTATCATTCGACACCATACCACCGCTCATGTGAACTAGCCACAGCCAGAGCTCTTCTTGTGATAGAAAGACAGTAATGATGCTCATTGACCCTGAAAATCGAATTCAAAGTCATCTAAAAACGTAAAAAGGGGTAGGGGCTGAATTAAGAATTTTAATGGTGATTTTCGTGTTCAGCGACCCAAAATCTATAAGAAAGGCCTATTTTCATCCAGGAAAAAATTTTTAAGGTAAAATTTGTTGAACAGCGAGTGTAATTTGTCAAATAAAACGGGATGTCCAAAAGAGAACTGGTCATTCACCTTCCACCATATCTTTCTCAACTGCTAATATCCCATCGAAATATTTTCCAGTCCCAATATGTTTCTTTTCATCTCCATTCATCGACCCACCACTTATCCCATCCTTTAATTTTCCCCACAATCGTATGGGGAACCTGTCATACCCATCACCAGGAGTTCCACAGCGTTTGGCTTAAATAATATTGAAGGGTATAATCAGATTAGCATGTCCAAAGAAAGGCGGCAATTTCAATAGGCGCCAAGATGACCAGACTTCCTAAGACAATGCTTCGGCATCTCCTCGGGTATTTTCACATGGCTTGATACGGCGCCATTGAAACTTGGAAAATTGTTATTAGAAATAGATTTGGGAGTACAGGTGGTGTTATTAGGCATCTAAAATTAGAATGTTCTCTCTTGTTAAGAGAAAAGTGTTTAAGTTTTGTAGGGATATTTTTCGTTGTGTAAGACTTCATTAAGGATTGGATAATTATAGTCTGGATCTGTTTTTGAGGGTGGATTCTAAATGCATATTGTTTTATGAAAAAAGATTGGAGAGTCTTGATTTTTATATACTGGATTACTTAAAAGGTAGAATGCAAATTGATTTGAAAAAAGAAGCTAGAAAATGTAATTGTTATTGTTTATCCTTAAAAAATTTTTCATAAGTATTGATTCGGGATTTTTTCCGCTTATAATCTACAAATAATAATTCACTCTAGAAAAGAATCATTAAATATTATTTTTGAGTGAAATGAAACACCAGATGAAAAGATTGAGAGGATTTAAAGTCGAACGACCTTATTTTTTGTCTGATCACTAGTTAAAAAATTAAACTTAATGCCTTTGTAAATGCGCAAACTTACAACCTCTCATGAGTGAAACTAAAGTTCATGGTATTATCGCATTATAGTCCGAGTACTTAATGTTTTATTTAACCAGACTTAAGTAAATTGTGAACTTCGCAGACATTTAGATTGTAATAGAAATTTGAAGATAACTAAATCAGATTGTCACTTTCTGTGTTTATTTTGGAGGAAGTGTGAATTGGCGTTTCACTCTTTACTCTCTTTTCCATGAAAACTCTCAATTTCACTTCATCCTGAGTGAATCACTCAGGATGAAGAACAGTGAAAAATGTGAATGAGCCTTAACACAAATGTGGTGACTGATTGCCTGTAGAAATAGCATGAATGTGAGACTATACACGACCGCAATGTTTCCTGAACCCAGTACGTCACTACGTGGAGGGAGAAAGTGGGTAAACGCAGAGCCCGTTGGGTTGCTAGGAGGGGTTTTGGTACGCAAATCATGAAAATGACACTAAATATACATGGGTTTAACGAAATAATCATATTTTTAAATTGACGTTCTTCGTTTCACCCGAAATTCAGACACCGCGATGGGAACTACTTTGTTAGTGACGTCGTAGGGTCAACTAACGTTGCTGTCTAGTATTGAAGAAAAGACTGAAAGTAGAATTTATTTACATTGCACTTGCAGTTACAAGACTTGCTATTTTCGCTCGTCAACTATCATTTTCAGAGCTATCATTATAAATTGATCATTGTTTTTAATCAAAACCAATTAAACTCAAATTATGACCATGAGTTTTCAAAGCAAAATCAATCAATTTATTACAAATTATAATTACAATTTAATAGAACAACAGCACATACACAGAGAAAAAATAAAAAAAAAATTAAACAATAAAAATAAACGAAAAAATACCAAATAATAAATAATTTAACGAAAAAGATTTTTTAAATGTGAGATATCATAAGAGCTATAGCTCGTACACGATATCGAAATTTCATATTCCTGTGATTATTGACAACGCTATTGGGATTTTATTTAGATATTTTTAAAATATTTTCAATCGTGTCTTGTACTTCTATGAATTTGATTATATTTGTTTTGAAATCTGCGTAATTACTGCTAAAGCTAAACCAACGATAGTAAAAGGGTTACGTGATTTTGACAAGGCTGGAACTAGTATTTCGGAGGGGAGAAAGGTGGAAGTTGAGGGGCAGTTGATCGAAGGAGGAAGAGAAATTTGCTTGGTTTTAAAATCTGCGTAGGTATTAGTGAGTTTAGTAGCTTCATTTAATTTATTGAATAAATATGAACCTAAGAATACATGGGATTTATGAAAAATTTCTTTACAAGATTAAGAGTTAAGTAATTTTGTACCTCTTGTTAAATAGTTTATTGGTTTTAGTTCATAAAAGTTTTTGTTCATAAAATAAAAATTAATAACCAATAAACAAAAAGCTGGCGTACAGTTAGAAAAGTTATCGGTTGCTGAAAATTACTGATTGAATGTTATTATGCCTTAAATCCTATTTTTTACAATTTCACTCAAATTTTAATCATTAAAGCAGATCTTGGCCATAAAGTGTGACCATTAAATTCAAACCCTGATATGAAGACAACTCACGATCCCATTCAACTCCTGTAAAACGGTTTCCCCTGCCAGCTCTCAAGCCTTGCACAAACAACCGCTTTCAGAACTGCGCACCGGTAATGGCCCCTAAACGTCACATCCGCTACGTCACTGCTGGTTAGGAGCACGTGGAGGCAACAGGTTAAAACGCAGCATTTTGCGCCTCTCTGTCCTGTGTTCACAAGTCACCTGTGTCCATCGAAATTACGCAATAATAACTGTATCAAAAAGTGAAAATAATACGTCTTTGACCGGAACCAACTTTTCGGAAGAGGCAAGTCGCTAGTGTAGCAAGCGGTTTTTTGTAATTCCCGGTGTGTTGATTTTGTGGAAGTGAATTGAATAGAGGTAAGAGTATCAATATCCATCTCTCTTTAATGTTCTATCTATGAGACAGCATTCTTTTATTTTGTGTTGCCATTCTATGTAGGTCAAAACGTCTGGGAAGATTATGACGTTGTGACGCTTGATCTGAGAGTTTTAAAGGTTTTTTTATGGATTCTAAAACTTGTGGTTTGAACATATGGTTTCAGTTTCCGCGTAAGAAGAGTGTTTATGGGGGATAACTGGGAAAACATGTTATTTGATCAAAAATAAAATTTGACATGTGATAGACTCGTGTCTTTACTCAAATTAAACTGTTTCATCCAAAATCCCTATTTTAGGACTTATTGGATTATTCTTCTTAACGTAGACATAATATACATACTTTATAATCACTGAATTCGTCATTTTTGGTCACTCGAGCAGAAATGAATTTAAAGTATGACATTTATTAAAACTTATCAAATAAAAACGAACATAGTATATTCTAGTTGCTTTTTTTATAGCTCTGAAATATTTTGCATGGAGAAATTAATGCAATTTGAATTGAAAGTGCGGGAATTTTAAGGTTGCATACGAACAAATACTGTTTTAAAATCAACTTTGTCTTCAATCCTAAAATACTGTTTTACTGAATTCAATTCAGTAAGAATTTATGCATCCTTTACTTTATTATGGGTCTGGCTGGGGGTTCTCCCCCAGAAATTTTTTGGAAATCCGACTCTAAAAAAGAGGTTTTTAACTAGTTTTGGTACCCGTAGCTAGAATTTTAGGCAATAAATTTTTAGGCAAGATTTGCATTTTGATGAACTTAATGAAAAAAATTATAAATAATAGAGTTCTAAGTACAAAATGAGTTCATTTTTTGGGTCATCCCCCAGAAAATTTTTGGAATTTTGACCCCAAAAACAGGGTTTCAATTTGGGTTTGATACGAACTTCAGTTATGCATTCTTTTGAAGGATTTTGATTTTGATGAATTTATGATAAAAAAGTTTTAAATAGTAAAGTTCCAATTACTTAAGGGGGGTCTGTGGGTCCTCCCCCAAAAATTTTTTCGAAATTTGACCTTAAAAAACAGGATTTTAACTTGTTTTGGTACACAAAATCAGAATTTCGGGGGGGGCTTCGCCCTCCCCCCCTTATATACGCCACTGTCACATTATACAGTACTATTAAATTAAAATTTAACTATTAAATAAGTTATTATATCGTATAAATAAACCCATAACATTGTGATGGGTAGAAACACCTGGTCATTGAAAAATGGATAAAGATTACATGAGTGAAACAACAGTTTTGTCTTTGCTTAAATGGGGATTCCCGAATAAATTACAGAACCAAGACCAAATCTGTAATAAACCTACCTCAGACTCTTAGAGTTACTATCGAATTAAAATAGTATTGAAACAAATTGAAAGCGTCAATTGTCACCAGTTTTATTTAAATAAATATAATTATATATATTTCTTTTAAAAATTGTAAGATGATTTTTCTCCACCATCTTCACTATTAAAATCAAATCAGTTTACCTATAGGTATACGGGATTTCAATGCTGCTTATGGAGTAAATCACGCTTATATCTGAAACTTTCCAAACGCCATATTTCTCAAAAATGGTGTATTGGTATCATGGGATTCTGTAGGCGTAAATACACATTAATGCTCCGCAGAAACAAATCAAACGACGTCGCTTGACTGGTTTCTGCACAAACTGGGAACAAATTTCCCAGGAGTTTAATCCTGGGAAATTTGTTCATGCCGTCTCATCTGCAGATAATTTTGAACTGCTACTTTTTATTTAATCACATACAAACACCATATGCGATTGGAAAAGTCATTCTTCAGAGGTTAGGTCTATCGAGCCATGTAAAAACCATATTTTTAAAGTTTTTGTACGAATCTTAAGCCTATGGACATTTTAGTAGCTATATATTTAAAATTTCCATGCTTGTGGCCCTTTATTACATCCACGTGATTGAGGTTTTGGTTCTATGAATCACTTTATTAAAAAGGGACATCAAATCTAAACCCCAGATCATAATAATATTGAACTAATTAACTGATTTTGTAGGCTTTTAAAACAAAATCGTTTTACTGTCCGCAAAGTTACACCTAAACAATTATCTAATTGGCTTCGAAGATGTCTATATTAACATTTTTAATTAGCTGACCGACCACTATTTTTGAGTCTAGAGTGGAAATCATTTATAAAAAAGGTATTTTTACACCTATACTAACCAAAAGAGAAAAAAACAATAATTCTATAATAATTTTATGGGTTAGTATTTAATAAGGAAATGTTATTTTCAAGTAATATTCCCACTTTTATTACCAAATCCTTAAATAAATTAGAGTTAAGCTATGAAAACGCAACTATTTCAATAATTTTTTTTGAAAATAATAAAAACATAAAAAAATCTTTTTGTCTATAAAATATCCAGATGAGGCCTTCTTTAAGACAAAATACTAAACATCTTCATAATAATGTAGTGAACTTCTATACAGTTTTTCTCGTTTATCTCAAAATAAGAAAAGTGGCGTTTGACATGTTTCAGAAATAAGCGATTCAAGTGGAGATGTTAGAACCTTGCATTCTATGAGGAGGAGTATATCTAGAAATTTTACGATAAAATTATTCGTTGTTAGATGATATAGTTCTAAGAACCCTGAAATTGCGGAAAATAATATGAGCTAATTCTGTAAAAAGTATAAAAATCATCCGATAGTCTAAAACTGATGACATTCACCCTTAACAGTTAATTATTTATACTTTTTCTCAATGTTGATAGAAATAATCACAATTGATGTTTAAGGTCACAAGATAGGCACTCAAGAAACTTTTGGGCCTTGGCAAGTAAGTTATCCCGACATATTTTGGCCCTCCGTTTAAATTGTAGAAGGCCTGGTTTGAATAACAAAACTACGTGAAATTCCTCATGAAATTTGTTTCGTCTGGAGTTTTGGAATCTAAAAAGAAGATAAACGATGAAAAAAAAATGTCGAATATAGTTAAGCTAACGTCTGGGACTGGGTATGTAGTTAAACAGGTTGGTATTAACGTGCGCATCTTGGAAATTATTTCTGAATTCCTCCCTCTTACGATAGTATTTTAACCCAGTGCAGACAATAAGGCTTGGCGAAACGTAAATAGGTACTGAGTTCTAGATCTGCCCTATTATCAGTGGCGTGTAGAATAGAAATTTATTTTAGGAGAGGCCCAAAATTATTTTTCAGCCCCTCCCATTATATATATTTAATAGGTCCAATTTAGCTTTTTAGTACTTTTTTAGGCAGAATTTGCGTCTTAGAGAACTTAATTCAAATACAAATACAAATACAAATCAAGTCGACCAACTGCCACTGAGCTATAAAACAAACTGGAGTGACTAGTGAGTGTGCTGAAACCGCATCACACCACGGAAAGGATTTCCATCTTCTTTTAATTTTCCCAATCTGTTAGCACAGTTGTATTCACAGAATGAAACGAACGTTCTAAATTTTGCTCATAGTATTTTAAAGAACAGGCATGGGCGGATTAAAAGATGGTCTTGCGGGGATTGCCCCGATTCCTTTTAGCCCCTAATGCCCCGATTGCTGCGAGCAATCGGGGCAATTTAACCTTCCGCGCAGGCACGTTTGGTCGCTTGTTATAGTATCGGAGGTTGTCACTCCAGTTTATTTTATAGCTCAGTGCCAACTACAGGCGTAAGCCCAGCAAGGTTGGTCCAGTCTTTTTAACCCAAACTACCGGAATCCCAGTATCTGTCAATTTTCCTCTTGAACTCGTTCACCCCACTTGAATTTACAATTGTTTCAGGCAACGCATTCCATCTATCCACTACTCTTTTAAAAAAATAATGCTTTCTACAATCCGTCTTAAATTTGACTTTTTTCAATTTGAAACTGTGACCCCTTGTTCTATTACTCGTATTGAAATCTAGTCCCTCTGTGTCCCCTTGCTTTACCAATTTAAAAAGTTGAATCAAATCCCCTCTAATCCTTCTTTTCTCTAGAGTGAACATATTTAGCTCCTTTAATCTTCCCTCATAACTTAAACTGGATATACCCTTGACCATTTTAGTAGCCCTATGCTGAACCCTTTCAATTGAACCAATATCTTTTTTTTAAGTATGGAGACCAAAACTGAACAGCATACTCTAGATGAGGTCTCACCAAGCCTCTATATAGTGGCAAAATAATATCCTCGGACCTTGAAGAAACAGTTTTTTAATGTATCCCAATATCCTATAAGCCTTTTTACAAGCAGCTGAACACTGATGAACCCATTTAAAGTCCTCATTAACTATCACCCCTAAATCTCTGATCATATTAGCCCTAATATAAAAAAAGTTATGAGTAAGTAAGTTCCAAAACTACCAAAGGGGGTCTGTGGGTTCTCCCCCCAGAAAAAGTTTTGGAATTTCGACTCTAAATCTAAAAGCCAGGTTTTTAACAAGTTATGGTACCCCTATTGTTAGAATTTTGAATATAAATTCTTAGAACTTTGAATTTTCATGAACGTAGTGTAAAAAGTTGTGAATAATAAAGTTACAAGTACAAAAGGGATCTGGGGTTCATCCACCAGAAAAGTTCTGGAAATTTGACCCTAAAACTGCAGGGTTTTACCTTTGTTTCATATACATAGTCCAAATTTCAGACTTACTTTCTTAGGTAGAATTTGGATTTTGATGAACTCACAATAAAAAGTTTTAAATAATAAAGTTCCAAGTAGTAAAGGGGGTTTGGGGGTCCTCCCCCAGAAAACTTTCGGAAATTAAACCGGAATTAAACTGTTTCGGGACCGTAAAAACAGGCTTAGCGAAACGTAAATACTGAGAGCTAGAGCTGAGAAATTAACCTCATTTTAAGATCGGCGAATCTAGATAGGGTTCTAAATACTTCTAAAGGAATAGATTCCACAATCGAATGCCTTCGATTCGATACCAAAGAATCGAATCTTAAGAATCGTACTTAATTTTATAAGTAATACAGATAATTATTAACAATTTTGTTCTCTAATTAGTATTGGGATAATTAAATGATATTTTGCAGCAGTAATCGAATCTTTGGAATCATACTTAATTTTCTAGTTAAAATGATAACAATTTTGCTCACTAATTAATTACTATTTTGTTGGTTATTAATTAAATTATTAATAATTACTAAATATCCTTTATTTATGATTACCGGCCTTTTCGATACTGGCCTTAAGGAATCGATTCCAGGTTGGAACACTGGGTTGGAATCGAATTCAAGAATGGAATCGAACGATTTTATAGATCCCTATATAGAGCAAATGCCAATGTTCTTCATAAGTTCGCACTTTTTTCTCTTAGAGTTGGTTGATTAGAACGTCTGAAGTTTGTATTTATTTTTTAGGGTATTTAACAACGTACTTATTCTGTTCGATTCTATAGTTATGTGTGAGGGGTTTAGGTTGTCAAAACAAACCGACAGTCCTATTTTTTCAGGGCACCCCTACAAAAGGGGCCATTTGGTATAAAACTAATTGTCTGAAAGTCTGGTACCCATAAAATAATATTTACGTAATACTAAAATAATTTTATAAAAAACCGGTGGTTTTAAAAGTACAAACATTCATAATTTCATTAATTTGTAGATAATTTATTTAGATTTAACTTTTAAATTGAAACTTTTTTGTAAACTTACAGATAATAAGATACGAGGGGTTTCACTAACTCCCGCCTCTATATGAATTTTTAAAAGAGTTAAGAAATTTATTTAAGTCGGTTACATTAACGAGCAAAAATTTTTTTTCATACTAGGGTCACTTGGGGTAAGTGGGACCCCTTTTTGGCCTAGTACATTTTTGGAGCCTTATAGAAAAAATTTGAAAGGGTTTATTTTGTACTTGTTGACTAATTTCGTTAAAGAGTCTATCGATAAACAAAAATTAATCAGTAGTTTCTAAAATGAAGCTTTACATTTTTCTTAACTGGTCTTTTTATCAAAAATGAGATGGGTGACCCACTTACCCCAAGAGATGGGGTAAGTGGGTCACCCCCTCTTTATTTATATTTAAAGCAAGCAAAACTTAAAAGGAAGTAAGTGGGTCTTACTTGATAAAGTACAGTAAATTTCAATATAAAATATTTTATTGTAACTGTATCCTTGAGTGAGAAATCTACTCACATCAAAATCAATATGAAAAGGTAAGAATAGAATGAAAAGCAAAATAAGTATTTTAAAGAATGTTTTGAAAGGCCAAAGGGATACGTTTTACTTTAGCATATAAAATAGTGTTGAAAAAACATAATAAGGTTGATTAAGATTTATTTTGACTCTTTAATACATATTGTAAGATAAAAAAGAAATCATACACACAAAATGAGAATGAACACTATTGATGAGATATTTCACTTTACTCACCATAACTTAAATTAAAACGCAAATTTGATATAAAATGTTGATCAAACTATTTATAAATTTTAATGAATTTTGAAGTGGTGAGTAAAAGGTCTTGCTACTTGCTACTATAAATCGAAATTTTCTGAAAATATTGGGGGGAAATTGTCCCTATAACCCCCCTAAAATCCGCCTATGTCTTAAGTAGTAGTTTCTATATCATATGGGACCCTCTAGAACCACTTATATCATAATAAAGGGTCCCACTTACCCCAACCATGCTAAAACTATGGGGTAAGTGGGACCCCCCTGTTAAACACTTCAAAATTAAAAATTTTTAAAAATTTCAAATTACCGTATGTTATTTAGGTCAAACTCTACAAAACAGTTCAATAAACATTGAAATGTAATGAAAACTTACCTGGAAATACTTCTTTGAAAAATACGTCTTGAACTCTCCAAAAAATCCATTCTGGGAATCTATTTTAAATTAGTTCTATAATCTTAAAAATAAATTAAACAAATCTCAAATATATGCAAAACTCATCGGTGTGACAAGCTGTAACATAATCAATGCGAGTAAGAGTAAAATTTCCTGTACATATTATAGTTTTAGGGGGGTGACCCACTTACCCCAGTGACCCACTTACCCCAAGTAACCCTACCTGTTTTTTTCACAATCATAAAATAAATCAAATAAAACATGTAAAAAACTTTTTTAGCTACTTAATAAATGCATTTGTAAAAGTTGATAAACAAGCAACAAAAGTACAAATTCATATTGTTTAAAAAACTTTTTTCTCTTTTCCAAAAATGGGAAGTTTTTCTTCGAGATGTTGGATATAAGAAGACTGAATGAGGTACTTTCCATCAAATTTTCCTATTTTAGAAGTAGTTTGGAGAGCTGTATTTGAATTGGAAAAGGGATTTATATACAATACATTTATCAAGTAGATAAAAGTCAGTTTTTATACATTTTATTTGATTTTACGATTGTAAAAAAACAGGTATGTGCGAAAAATAATCTTTGCTCGTTAATCTTATCAAATTTTATACCTATGCAGTCTAAACCATTCTTTACATATTTTTTTAACAATTTTACGATGGCTGACAAATTTCAAGAAACTTCCTGACATTCTTTAAAAAGTTGATATTGAGGGGGGAGTTAGTGAAAACCCTCGTATCTTATTATCTGTAAGTTTTACCACGGCTTACTAGATACTACTAAGGCCCTGGATAGCAAAGCTTAAAGTAACGTAGCGTCATCCAGGGCTTTAGATACTATACTACAGGCTGACCGAGATGCGGAAATCTTTAAAAACGTAGATGGCATAGTTAACATCTATAGTACAGTCAAATTAGGCGAAAAAAGGGCCGGAGGTAGACATTTAGAAATACAAGCAGAAACCCCCTGGGATGTGTTTAGGGGGGTCTGAGGATGCCTCACCTGAAAATCCCAAAAAATCCGGTGACGGGTTTTCCGCCATTTTGAAAAAGAAGTCGGCCATATTGGATTTTTCCATAGTTCATAAAAACAGCCATAACAGGCGAACTAATTGGTTTAAAATGTTCGTTCTTGTTTTAAAATGCGTAATTCAGTGCGTTATTTAAGTTTCATGCATCAATTATTGGTTCTAAACCATACATTTTTTGAAATTAAGCTAAAATAGCAATTTTTTCGTATTTTTTTCGGTTGTAGTTCTTTCGTTTAATACTGTGTCGTAACTATTACAGATATCAAGACCAAAACAACTGGAACTTATTTAGGAGGGTCTTAGGCAATACCATACCAAAATTCTAAGAAATCCCGCCATTAGTTTTCCGCCAATTTGAAAAAAACTGCGGCTATACTGAATTTTCAATGTTTCTTAAAAACTGCTATAACAAGCGAACTTATTGGAATAAAATGCTCAATTTTTTTATAAAATACATGTCTAAGTGTACGTTTTTGAAATATCATGCAGTAAGTTAATATCCTTAAAGATTTAATTTTAAAAACTGGGAAAAATAGTAATTTTTCAGTCTTTTTCTGTTGTAGTTTTTTTATAGTCCAGGCAAATTAGACATTCAATATAACAGGCTGAAAATTGGTGGAAATGTAGAGAATAGTATCCGTCTTGATATCCTGAAATCCCCAAAAAATCGCTCCAGGGGAAAATCCGCCATTTTGGAAAAACCAACGCCATCTTGGATTAAGTTTTCAAGCATAGCGACTGAACCAAGGGGCCTATTAAGTTCTTTTTTGTCCCAAATTGTTTAATATTGTGTATTTTAATAGAAAACATCAAAAAATTCAAAATGAAAAACTTAATTTAATAATAATTAATTTTTATTTATTTCCTGATTTGCTGTATTAAAATGTAGGTAAGTATTCAAGATAACAAGCTGAAAATTGGTGAAAATATAGAAGACAGTGTCCTAATTAATATCCCGAAATTCCCAAAAAATCCCTCCAGGGAAACCGCCATTTTGAAACAACCGCCGCCATCTTGGGTTGTATTTTTAAGCATAGCGACTGAACCAAGTGTTCGATTGAGTTTGTTTTCGTCCCAAATAGTTCAATATTACGTATTTTAAAGATAAAACCTGAAATAGTTCGAAATAAAAAATTTAATTTAAATAAAATTAAATTTACTTAATTAATGATTTGTCGTGTGTAAATGTAGATAAGAATTCAAAATAACAAGCTGAAAATTGGTGGAAATATAGAAGATAGTGTCTTGATCGATATTCCGAAATTCCCAAAAAATCCCTCCAGGGGAAAATCTCCCACTTTGAAAAAAACCACCGTCATCTTAGACTCTCAATTTAAGCATGGTGATAATGGAGTTTTCTCTTTCCACAACAATGAAATTTCCCCAAAAAGGCATTATTGAAGCTGAAAAAAACTGCAATTTTAAAGTCGAATATTCCAAAAACTATACGTGTGATTTAAGTAAATTTAGGCTTAAAATGTAGTTAATTTATTCAAGAAAAACATGCAGTTCCGTGCATGGTCAAGAATATCACCGTTTAGTTGAAACTAAATAAAAAATATTGGACAAAACGGTCAAATTTAAGAAAACAAACTATGCTCAAACGATATAGCAATCAAACGGTCAAATTTTTGACCATGCACGGAACTGCATGTTTTTCTTGAATAAATTAACTACATTTTAAGCCTAAATTTACTTAAATCGCACGTATAGTTTTTGAAATATTCGACTTTAAAATTGCAGTTTTTTTCAGCTTCAATAATGCCTTTTTGGGGAAATTTCATTGTTGTGGAAAGAGAAAACTCCATTATCACCATGCTTAAATTGAGAGTCCAAGATGACGGTGGTTTTTTTCAAAGTGGGGGATTTTCCCCTGGAGGGATTTTTTGGGAATTTCGGAATATCGATCAGGACACTATCTTCTACATTTCCACCAATTTTCAGCTTGTTATTTTGAATTCTTATCTACATTTACACACGACAAATCATTAATTAAGTAAATTTAATTTTATTTAAATTAAAATTTTTATTTCGAACTATTTCAGGTTTTATCTTTAAAATACGTAATATTGAACTATTTGGGATGAAAACAAACTCAATCGAACACTTGGTTCAGTCGCTATGCTTAAAAATACAACCCAAGATGGCGGCGGTTGTTTCAAAATGGCGGTTTCCCTGGAGGGATTTTTTGGGAATTTCGGGATATTAATAAGGACACTGTCTTCTATTATTTCACCAATTTTCAGCTTGTTATCTTGAATGCTTACCTACATTTTAATACAGCAAATCAGTAATTAAATAAAAATTAATTATTATTAAATTAAGTTTTTCATTTTGAATTTTTTGATGTTTTCTATTAAAATACACAATATTAAACAATATGGGACAAAAAAGAACTTAATAGGCCCCTTGGTTCAGTCGCTATGCTTGAAAACTCAATCCAAGATGGCGTTGGTTTTTCCAAAATGGCGCATTTTCCCCTCGAGGGATTTTTTGGGGATTTCAGGATATCAAGACGGACACTATTCTCTACATTTCCACCAATTTTCAGCCTGTTATATTGAATGTCTAATTTGCCTGGACTATAAAAAAACTACAACAGAAAAAGACTGAAAAATTACTATTTTTCCCAGTTTTTAAAATTAAATCTTTAAGGATATTAACTTATTGCATGATATTTCAAAAACTTACACTTAGACATGTATTTTATAAAAAAAATTGAGCATTTTATTCCAATAAGTTCGCTTGTTATAGCAGTTTTTAAGAAACATTGAAAATTCAGTATAGCCGCAGTTTTTTTCAAATTGGCGGAAAACTAATGGCGGGATATCTTAGAATTTTGGTATGGTATTGCCTAAGACCCTCCTAAACAAGTTCCAGTTGTTTTGGTCTTGATATCTGTAATAGTTACGACACAGTATTAAACGAAAGAACTACAACCGAAAAAAAATACGAAAAAATTGCTATTTTAGCTTAATTTCAAAAACATTTATGGTTTAGAACCAATAATTGATGCATGAAACTTAAAGAACGCACTGAATTACGCATTTTAAAACAAGAACGAACATTTTAAACCAATTAGTTCGCCTGTTATAGCTGTTTTTATGAACTATGGAAAAATCCAATATGGCCGACTTCTTTTTCAAAATGGCGGAAAACCCGTCACCGGATTTTTTGGGATTTTCAGGTGAGGCATCCTCAGACCCCCCTAAATACATCCCAGGGGGTTTCTGCTTGTATTTCTAAATGTCTACCTCAAACCCTAATTTGACTGTACTACTAGCCGTAGTATCTAGTAAGCCGTGGTTTTACAAAACAGTTTAAATTATAACAGTTGAAGCTAAATAAATTATCTACAAAATGAGACCAACATTGTATTTTAACAGCCACCGGTTTGGATTTTATAGCTAAAAACGTGCAAAACTTAGTGTTTTTGTTAAACGTTGACGCTCGGGGGCGGGTTCTAAATATTATTTTTTTGAGCTGAAACTTTCAGAATATTAGTTTTATACTAAATGGCACCTTTTTTGAGGGTGCCAGGGAAAAAATAGGACTTTTTTTTAAACCACCCTATGTGGGGTATAACCAGGAATACGGTAGTACAGGTTAAATGAATCAGCCTTACCGGGCTTAAATCCTGTAGTTGGTTGATACTATTTGTGTTTCAATATTTTAAAATAATATCGACACTCACTTAGGATTGAATGACGTCACTTGAATTGTTTAAACAATTGAAGCATCGTTTAAAATAAATGTTTAGGATTGAAGTATGTCACATTTTGACATTTGACGTTTTAGCGCCCCTTTTTTAAAGTCAAACTTTGAAATTAAATACAATTACAAATATATATTCGTAATTAAAAAAAATTTGCGCGTATATTCCTCTCTTGGGTTGAATAACAAAATACTGGAATTGCCCATTATGTAACTCTCGTCTCAACTTTTTGAACAATAAAAAACAACAATGCAAGATGTCAAAACAATATTCAGAAGAGACCCTATTGTATCCGACGATTTCATTGGCTGCTGCGACACGGCATTTGATTTTTAGTGAAATAGCTTTTTAATTTATTTGTTTTTGCGCTTCTTTTTTTAATTACTATTACAGTGATGATTTAGAACAAGATTTTTCTTTTCTGGTTGCCAGAAGAAGGTCCGTCTTTGATGAAAAACACTCGTGACTTTAAAACTGGCAAAGAAGAATTTTTTTGAGTCTTTTTCTCAGCTTCCATTAAGGTAAATGTGGGTATAGTGGACACTGTACCAATAGTGGCCACATAGCTGATTAATTTTAAATAGAACGAGTTAGAGGCATCGAACAGCGTCAAAACTCATAGGCATAGTAGATTGTGCAATCAGGTTAGCTGATAAATTACCACCGATACCACAGATCAGCATGGGAAGGATATTTAAATATTTGAAAATAACAACATCGGCCGAGTGACTGAAATTTGATTTTGCTTATTGGATCGCGTAAGGAAACGGGTAAGTTGGAACTGATTTTTTCGTATTTATTACCGCTTGATTGACTTTTAAATTTATATCAAGATAAATAAGAGTGTATAAAATAATACTAAATAAAATTTATTTGAAAATGTTGACTTTACAAGGATTTATGGGGGTGTCCACTTTACCAACACAAAATCTTAGATTTTCCAATAGTGGCCACCGCAATGGCTTCTAATAGAAACATAAATAATACTTAATTCGAATCAGTTTTTCTTCATAAACTGTTGACTGTGCTTTAAAAAGAGTGTTAAATAAATTTGGTTTCATTCTGGCTTCGGGAACCAATGTTTCTAAAGCATTGAATTACATGCTAAATCCCTCTCAAATCAGCTACAGCGTAGACTTAGGTCCGAAAACTATCTATTATTTTTTAAATAAAGCTAATTTGATTGAATCTAAAATACATTTCGTTGGGAAGGAAGATTTAATTATAAAAGACAGGCGTCCACTATTGATGCAAGAGGTGTCCACCACAGAAGCAACAGCTTCATCTATGTGGCCACTATAGATGCAATTTAGAGTACTTTTAAAAAATTAATTAAAAATACTTTGCCCAATCTAATTAAAGTTTTTAATGGTAAAATCAAAAGAAGAAGATCCAATCAACTTAAAAATAGGATAACCGTTTCGAAGCAAATAGATTGGTATTTATTAAGAATTTAAGCAAAAATTTTCCTTGAAGTGTCCACTATACACACATTTACATTAGTATCAATTTATGATCCTGCACGTAGAAATTTTCACTCTTCAAGAGAATTGAAGAGTGTAATAATTTTTTAATGTAAAAATGCTGCTTCGAATAATTAATAATATTAAATTTTTAAATTATATTTTTCAAGTATATAAAACTGGTGATTTTTAAAATATATTTGTTCTTTTGAATCAAGTAAAATGGCTTGATCTACGCATACTCCATCACCAGCCTTAACTTTATGGCCAGATAATTTTAAGATACTTTTAGAGCAATTGAATTAATTGAGAAGAAAAATTACCCTGTTTTTCTAGTTAGGTAAAAATGCTACCAATCGAAAGCACATTTTCAATGTAGAGGAAGAAACATGAGACAAGATAACGTTTTGCGTTTTTAAATTTTTATTTTTTTGCAAAGTATTTTTTGGGATTATTAACTACTCAAACGTTTGTAGCAAAATTTTTACTTCACACAATCAACCCTTTAATACCCTGACTAAAACTACGTAACCCCCTCTTCTGCTCCCTGTAAGAAATAACTTGTTGCTAACGAACTTACGAACGTTATTAGCGAAAATTTGTGAAGGTAACTGATCAACTTTTTTCAACTGTAAAATTTTTTTGAAATAACTTATATTTGTTTCGACGATTGAAGTGTTTTCTAACTAGGGTCCTGAATTTCCAGTTAAAATTTGGTGGTTATTTCACGAAAATTCTACTACTTAGACAGTTTTTGTCGATTTTCTCAAAACTTCGTTTTTGGACTTATTCTCATTTCAAACTGACGATTCAAATGATGTTACTTTTTTACAACATTTTTGACCTCCTCCCTCCCCTATATCCACAAAATATCACATTTCACCATACCCCTTTGTTACGTGTCACCAATAAAAATTTGAAATAAAGTTGCTAAGAATCCGGGTCCAATGCGTTTTTCTGGTTTGCACACAACTTTATAAATTCAAAGACTTTTAACTAACTCTCACACATCGTAGTAGTCCAGCGCCACAAGAATTACTTTAAGAGAAATACGAAACTTTGAAAATAATTTCAAATCTACAGATTTGGCACTAAACGTTATTACAGTGTTGGTGAACTACCATTAGGCACCCAAAAATTAAGAGGTGAATATCCCTTTTCTGTATTGATTGGTATAATACTACACTGCAGTATACTGTAAGTTTACGTACATAATAATGTCGTTTTAACAACATTTTCTTGATAAAGTGTCACAGATTGATAAACCCCGTCATAGTGTGACATCATTTATAGACAGTCCCTATATGCAAAGGTTCAAGTTATTTAAATTCGCGTATCGATGCGTAGCAAGGCTTGATATTGAAAAAAAATGGAACTTAGATCAACATTTTTATTTGGTTTTTGTACTTGTATTTACTGTTGACCAGTTTCAACATGGGATAACGGTAGCTATAAGCACTCGCCTCTGTAGACGTATAACATTTTAATCTTGCATTTAATTAATACTACACACAAAGTTACGCTACAGTTACAGTTACCCTGATTGATTGTTTCTCTCACGGCCACCCTCACATATACTTTAAGAGGAAGCAGCTCTGGAGACGAGTTTTCCGGTGTTATAGATTATCGCGAAACACGCGGTCTTGTAAAATACAAATTGGTCCGCAATAATAGAAACCCTAAAAATAACCCAGGGTCTCTTTTTTTAAACGATAGACGGGACGGTGCTCGTTCTTTTTCATGGGTGTTTCGGATTGACTTTTTATTTTTTGGTGAAAGTGGAATGGCACATCTGGCCGTGTCAAGAGATTGGAAACATGCTCGGTTGACATCTAACCGCAAAATTGAATTGGTGTGCTATTTTCGACTGTTTTAGTGTGAAATGAAGAGTGAGCTTTTTTTTCCTTTGCAGTATGGGCAATACCAGCATTTTTTGAAAACAGAAAAAAATGCATTTTTTCCAGTAAAAGAAATAGTACATCTAAATTCGACATGAAAAGATCAAAAAAAAAGTTTAGTTTATTTACTATTTTAAAATAAAAATAAACAACCCCTTTGGGTTTGTTTAGGATTAAATGACGTCAGATCTGGCTTCGGCCTCACTTTAAAGTGAAAAACAACAATAGCCTTGAATTGTTTAAAATCACTGTTTTGGATTAAATTGCGTCCCATTTTGACATTTGACGTTTCTGCGCTCTTTTTTAAAGTCATACTTTGAAATTAAATTGAAAAATAAATAATCATCGTAATTAAAAAAATTTGGCAGTGTATTTTTCGTAAACCCAGAGCACCTGCAAATCGGGACAAGGTATGTCCCGGCTGGTCCCGGCAGTAATCCTGGAGTCAATACAGCTGGGAAAGACTTTGTCCCGCTGCCGCTTTTTGTTGATTGCAAACTCACACATATTACTAAACCTCCAATAGTCGTTGGATCCGTAATTTGCAGAAAATAAAGGTGAAAAAATGCAAGAGCTAAGCATTGGAATCGAATAAATAAACTGGCGAAAGCTCCACTTAAACTTAATAGTGGTGACTGTAGTTTTGCAACAGAAATGAATAAATTTGGCATAAGAGTCAACAATAGAACATTATTGGCAATTTTCGCTTGTTTAATCATTTGGGGAATTGAGATTAGAAAATCATTAGATCACACAAGAATCATGATGCATTTGGTAGCGCAACTTGGCGTTATTTTCTGTTCCTAGAGGTTTTTCAGTAACTGGGACATAAGTTGTCCCAGCCGTAATTTCAAAAATTTTCCTGCCTGGGACAGCATATATCCCGTCCGGTGCGAAAGGGTTAAAGGAATTGGCTGCGTTTTCTTTGAAACGATACAGTATTAAATGCTCACTTTGATGAGGAATTACTAAATGGGTTCAGCAACTCTGAACTCATTATTTATGTATTAGTAACATTAGGATCAATTAACAATTTTGATAAATTTTTTGTTATAGTTCATTTATTTTTGTTAATTTTAGAGTGGTGACTATTGCATCAAAAACGCTAATCATAAAAATGCACCCACTTTCACGAAAAAAAGCGACTTAAAAAGAGAACCTATACTTTGTCCATTCATAATAGGCGCCTGAGGCTTAATGTATTAAAATCAGTTACTATTGTAATTAACATTGAAAAATTTTTCTTGTGCAATGACAAGGCAGTCTAAACAGAAGCAGTTAAAATACTGTAAAAAATAAGTCGGTCACTGAAGTTTCGAGATGAGCGTTTTTAGGCGTTTTTGATTCTGTTTCAGGCTCCTATTCTTAAAGAACAGAGTACAGTGTGTATCTGAAATGGTGCAACAAACTTTTAGGGATGATAGTACTCATCAAGACGAACAAGAATCGGTATAGAAAGGGTGTCCCAGACCAAATCCCAGGGAGTTAAAAATGGAGCGACACCCCAAAAAATCATTGAAAAATCCAATTTGTAGAAGAACTACTATTGGTAAAAACTTAATTATGGTCTCAAAAATTGTGGTTTAATATGATCTTTAAAATTATCTAAAAAGTCTTCACTTTAAAATTTGTTTTATTATGAAAAAAGTTAAAAAACTACAAAAAAATGTGAAAAATCTGCCAAAACCTTAATTTGTATTTGGAAATCCTTTCTTTTGATTTGATAATCTGAAAGAGCATATGTGAAAACCCTAAAATCGAAAGATTCACGTAAATACCATCAATATTAAACGCTTAATATCCTGTTAAAGGCGTGCGAAAAAAGATCCAAAAAACAAATGTTCAGGGAAAATCTACAAGTTACGGATTGATGCTCGCTAAATTTCTCGCCACGATTTGCGTTACGAGATTCCTCGCCAACTTTCGCCAACAACAGATCGCCCTAGCTTGCTTGGCGAAGGGTTTTCAACTATGATCTTTCAGATTATCAAATCAAAAGAAAGGATTTCGAAATACAAAATAAGGTTTTTGCAGATTTTTCACATTTTTTTGGTTTTTTAACTTTTTTCATAATAAAACAAATTTTAAAGTGAAGACTTTTGAGGTAATCTTAAAAATCATATTAGACCACAATTTTTGAGACCATAATTAAGTTTTTACCAATAGTAGTTCTTCTACAAATTGAATTTTTCAATGATTTTTTTGGGGTGTCGCTCCATTTTTAACTCCCTGGGATTTGGCCTGGGACCCCCTTTCTATACCGATTCTTGTTCTTGATGAGTACTATCATCCCTGAAAGTTTGTTGCACTATTTCAGATACACCCTGTATAGTTGATACATCTCTATAAAGAACAACTTAAAAAATAGTCCAAAAACTCTGTGCAAATTAACGGCGACCGAAACTGCCCCAGACCTCAAAGGCGATCGGAAACGCCACTCTGGTGCCAGAGAGTCATTAGTATTCGAACAGCGGAGTGGAATTTTCTCTTCAGAAAAAGGGATAACTCGGAATTCTTTTCTCCAACATTCTCCACGCGCACGAGGCCGGTCCACACATGGCCGAACTATCGTGGAACGATTAAAGCTCCTTTTTATTACTGACTGGCTGCGTTTCATTCTTAACACCTGTCACCGGTGATGAAGGGACGACGAAGAAGAACAAAGTATTCCTTCGGACGTCACACCGCTGATCTCGTTCTTCGAACTCGTGGGTGACCTTTGGGCACGTCTGGGCACGTGTGGTGGAGTTTGTTGATGGCGCACTGGGGTGTCGACGGAACTGGTGGAATGTGAGTCCACAGTTTGCACTTGTTCAATTGAGAAGACATTTAGAGGATAGGCATTTACATAACCATTAACCATTTTATATACGTAAACCAAGGCCATAAAACTGAGGACTGTAAAACTATAGGGTGCATCTAGATATTTTTACCCCAACGATTGTCAACAGCGAAAAATTTATGAAGAGGGGAACATCTTTTGTTCGCTAATCGACCTCAGCTAACCACACAAAAGGAAGGGGATATTATCAATGCCGAATGCCGGAAGGAGCCTCGTCGTTTTGTGTGGTTAGCTGAGGTCAATTAGCGAACAAAAGATGTTCCCCTCCTCATAAATGTTTCGCTGTTGATAATCGTCGGGGTAAAAATCTCTAGATGCACCCATATTCTCAGCCAATGGATGTGCTAGACTTTTACAACGGTCAGAGCATTCTCGCTACAGGGAGTAGGGGAAGATAAGAGAACAGTGGGGGACTTTCCTGACCTCTGTTCGATGAGGAGTTTCTATTGTTCGTAACTGATCGCAAGTGGTTGGAGGAGTGTTTTACTCATCACTAGAGGATCATAAAACTGAGGGGGAGGTAAGCTATAGGGTGCATCTAGAGATATTACCCCGTTGATTGTCAAGAGCGAAAGATTTATGAGGAGGGTCCTTCAGGCATTCGGGAAGATTAGGAGCATTGATAATATCCCTTTTCTTTTGTGTGGTTAGCTGAGGTCAATTAGCGGACAAAAGAGGCTCCCCTCCTCATAAATCTTTCGCTTTTGACAATCGACGGGGAAAAACCTCTAGATGCATCCATAGGGGACCTTCCAGTAAAAGTTTAGCTTCAAGGGCAAGGCTTAACTTTTATAGCCCTCAGTTTTATGACCGTCTAGTGAAGAGAAAGTACCCCTCCAGCCACTTTCGGTCAATTACGAACAATGGAAACCCTTCTTCGAACAGAGGTCAGGAAGGTCCCCCATTGTTCTCTTATCCGCCTCTACTCCCTGAAGCGGAGATGCTCTGGCCGTTGTAAAAAAAGGTTTGGCCTCACCCTTGAGGCTAAACTTTCTCCCCCTACTCCCTGAACCGCTGAAGTGCCTACTCCCTGAAGCGACACCGCTGAAGACCCATCGAGTATATGCGGAGTACGTGCTCGTTAAGCGTGCATCTTAAGTTTTATGATACCAACGACCGTCAATCAGCGAACAAAAGATAGTTCCCCCATCTCTTTGTGTGAGCATTCGGGGGAGATGCAATCGCTGGAACTCTTTTGTTCGCTGATAGACGGTCGTTGGTATCATAAAACTTAAGATTCACCCTAAATCTGTGGGTCCGTAAGTCCTGCGGTCGGTCGCAGCAGTTTACCTTGGGTCTAGTTCTTCTGGAGACTATATATCTCCCCTTCAGAGACATGGCGAAATTGTGGAGGTGGCGGTATATATCATCCGGGGCTTAAGTCGGACTCCTGCCATTCATCGGCCTCACTTTCTTAAGGCAAAGGCCATCCATGGGCCTTTGCTTTAAATCCTGTACTCTTTGCGGTAGAGCTTGAATATTCCAAGTGGCATAAGACAACAATAACGTCACGAGAGGCGGAGAAACAAAATCTCAATCTTCAAATCATCTCTCTTTGAAAGTGAGTGATTGAATGAACACGTTTAAGCCTATCATAGCTGAGACCTCCAAATCGAACTGCATACCCTTTTGTCGATCATGAATATTTGCTGTCTGCCCTCGATCATACGATGGCATTTGAAAATATCGTTTTTGACCCTCTCTTAGGCTTTTTCTCTGTGTAGCCACACGCTGCACCTAAATATTTACTACCGATAACTCGACTAACTTGATTTCTCGATTACGATCAGCGAACGTGCTTTACTTTGCGTTTTTCTTGGCGAAAAGGCATTGAAAAGGTAGGAATTAGTGCCATCAGAATTCTCAGCGGATGACCTGGAATACGATGATACGGACAAGCACTCATGGTCACACTAGCTGTAATTATTCAGTGTTAGACCTTACAAGGCCACGTTAACCTAATATCCGAAATTAGATGGAATTCCATTAGAGTGTGTTTTAAAATAAGTAAAATTTGTTTCATTAAAAAAATTTCTCATTCATTCAGTGATTAGAATTTTAATGATGATTCTGTGGTTAAGCGTTTGATGTTGGCGCTAGTATTTTATACGTGTAATTGTCTGATAAGGACAAGCTACTCACGTTGAATGGTTACACATATGGTGGAAAGTTTATGATGGAATTAAAATAATTTTTAGGTTTTAGGGGGGGATGGATAGCCTGGTGAGTTTACTGTACGGTCGTCGGTTCGATTCCGGCCTCGCCCTGGGTGTATTTTCTCTCTTCTGTGTCAGTAAAAATTCTGTTTGTGTCTGTCTTACTTGACGAAGGTTTATAAGCGGATTCTTGAGATCAAGCACTCAGACCTGAAAATACATGTACCCACAATCCAATCCAAGGTTTTAGGGGGGTCATTTCTCTTTATAATGCGTAGAGGAATTACCATATCAGATAGAAATAAGCAATCAAAATTTTAATCAAATGATCGACCATATTTGATCACTCAAGTTCGGCGAAGTCAACGCCATGTCTATCATTGCGTGATCAATGCAGATGAACACTCAATCATGTAGTACGAATGTAAAACTTTGATACTAAATATGGTCTTAAATATATGAGTACCCCTTACATTAAGAATAGGCGTATGAAGGTCACGCAGTTTTTTTTTCAGAAAATTTGGCTATACGAGCACATGACGAAAATTGTACGAATCTTGAGCGTTTGCTGCTTATAAAACAAAAACATAAATTCTTATTTGCATCTCATGCATCTTTAATTTTCTTTTGTTAGCTTGAACCATATTGGTCATAATATCTTATTTGAATCCCCCTTAGCAGAACAGCTCCATACCAAATACGTTAAGTTTACGTAACTGCAACTAGATTTGGCTATACAAGAAAAAAAAAATAGACGAATTTGGATTGGTTGAGCAATTTTGTGTAGGATCACCAGTATGTCCATTACAGCTCCAAAGCAATATTGATAGGCGAAAGGACAAATAAAGTCTCATCAAAGCAATATAGCAGACATCCATTTCACCAATCCTGAACTGGTTCTGCCCATAAAATTCAGCCGAAGAAAAAAAAAGGGAAAGAAAAAGAGAAACCTTCGGCCTTGAACATCAGGTAATAAATGCAGACGACAAAAAGGCCGAGATTTCTGGAACCGTTACATGGGAGAGACTCCTATTCTTAATTAGAAGGGAAGGAGAATCAATCACTGTTTTCGAATTTCCAGTTACTTTATTGCCCATTGGGATGAATGCACTAGTGAAAGGTTGAATTTATGCACAATCTTCGCTCGTTTTAATGACCTCTTTTTTTTAACGAATTTTAGGCAAGTCCCGAACTTTGCCCGTAGACATAAAGGTAGTTTCAAATCTTATTTGCGAATTTAAACTATTGGAAAAAAACTTTTTTGCAAACACATTTTCACACTTCATTCGGTTTATATGAATCGTCAGTTTAAAAAAGGTAATAATTCCAAAAAAATGGCAAATTATCAAGTAAAAATAGCACTGTCTCGATATTTCGTTAAAGACTTTTAAGGTACATTTTCAAAAAATCTACTGAATTAAAGTTCCCAAATTTTTTTCTGAGTATTCCCTGAACTGTATTACATACTTTAACATGAGCTTTTAGAGCTATTTATATTTTTTAAAAAATATTATCTGAATGAACTTAGGTTTTTCTCAAAAATACTTAAGTTTCATGATGTTTTATGCTATAACTTAAGTTTAAAGGAATTTTTTGAGAAACCTTTGTGTTAAAGTATGTAACATAACGTCATTAATAATGATACTAAGTAATAAGTTGTTTGCTATAATAGATTTTGAGAAAAGTGAAAATTTAGTAAAAATATTACATGTTAGTAAATAATTAAAAATACTTCTAATCACCGTAGAGTAATAATTTTAGTGTCGTTTGAAGCGTAAAATGTAATAGTACTCACGCAAAAAAAACGAAAACGCAAAAATTGAAAAATGTGCTTTTTGGTCGAAAGTTGTGCACGCACCTACTCCCTTAAAAGAAACAGTTCCCAAATTTGCAAGTTTTCAGTGTTATCATGTAGTTTTGAGTTTTTTAGTTCAATGAAGACAAATTTTAAGTAAAAAATCAAAGAAATTTGCAAACGTTTTTTCTTTTTTTTAAGGTCTGAAAAAGTGCTATTTTCAATTTCATCTCCTTGTGATACCCCGATTTTTTACTTTGATTTTATTTAATGTTTTTATGTGAGGACTTTTAATTTTAATGCTGAACTAGAAATATGACAGGAGTTCACAATATACAATGAGGAAGTTTCATATTTTTTAAATTTTCGATTTTGGGGTATATTAATACAATATAAGATGTGAAAAATCCAAATCTGCAATCCAAATTTTCCTCAAAAATTTATTTACTGAGATATAGAAGAAATAAAAGTTGAAAAAAGTCGTAAACAAATGATGCAATCGCAAACGCTCAAAAATCAAATTTGACGTCACTCGACACTAAACAAAAAGCATGTTTATTCATTATTAAAATAAAAGGTCTTTATGACCTCATGAATCTGGTCTAGTTTCATTAGACCAGATGGGGATTAGTCCCACTTAATAAAAAATATTTAATAATATATTTTCCATAAATATTTGAATTTTAAGGGGAAAAATCTTAAAATATAAGAATGTAATGTTTTAAAATTAATTATTTGATTTTATTTTGGTGTTTTCATAGCTGATTTAACTTTTAAATTAGCAATTATAGAGCTTTTCTTATTAAAAATATTTAATCCTGAGGTTTTCATATTTAAAATAGTGAGTCAAGCAGATCCACTCTAGTAGAGAAATGGAGAAATAAGCGTTTTTAGCCATAAAATCGTTTATTACTTGTAAATATTCGATTTTCGAACTTGGAAAACTTGGTAGTGATCGTCCTCTCCGCGAGATACGTCTATGTACCGAGTTTTGTCTACGCCGGCTGCATAGTTTAGGAAGAGATGCGAGTTGTAGTAGTTTTGACATGCCGAGTGACATCCCAAATCTGAAATCGCTGTTTTTCCCGCCTTTTCCAGAGCGCAAACTTTAATCTCCAGTAAAAAAATAAATAATGATCAGAATTAAAAAATATCTCGGTTTTAGGGTTTTCTCGTAAGGTAGGATCGATTTAAAAAATAAAAAAAAATATGAAACTTCCTCATTGAATTAGTATGAAAAAAGATTATTTATATATGGAAATTGTGATCTTATTGCGCTTTTTAGCAGACGATTTAGCCAAGTACTAAAACTTCTTTTTTAAAATTTGAAAACAATAAGTTGTTGAGACTACGCATAAGTAGCACGCACAGCTTATGTTAAGTTAACGTAAGTGGGACTAGAAGTAAACTAAATTTGGCCTAAAGCCTCAAAGTTATCTAAAAATAACTCTTCATATTCTTTGGAATGCAATTTTCCAACAATTTTTCTTCCAAAATACGAAATAGAAATCTATTTCGTGGCATCTTTGAAAAAGTCAACAGACTATTATTAAACTATCAATTACGGTGTGTTATTATAAATTTGTTTTCATATACAGGGTGTTTCAGATAAGTGTTTCATAACTTTCAGGATGGGTAGGGGTAGGACACACACAGATGACTCAAAATCACATAGGAATGGGGTTTTTATAAGCGGGCATGGGATGTTGTATTATCCACAGTGAAAATTGACACGAGACTTTTTTGATTGAGTTAAAACCAGCAAAATCGTTCGATTCCGGCATTTGTTACATAAAAATCAATTTTGGAGCTGAAATTTCAGCTCGATAATTGGTTTTATGGAATGAATACCTGAATCGATGGTTTTAGTTCGATCTTAAAAGGTTACGGGTCAATTTCCTTAGGGAATTTTACATTTTCCCATGCCCGCTTATAAAAACCCCTAGATCGTTAGGGCTGCATTTTTTAATATCAGTTTTTAAGTCAAAGCTACACTTCACTCTGAAAAATTTTATACAGTTTAGACTCATAAAAAATACTAAGGTTTTAAAATAATTTAATTTTATAAAGACTAGGGGGCTACCGCCCCCTGCTCGCTATCGCTCGCCAACCCCCGTTAACTGCTGACGCAGTAACTTTTGGACCGCTTCACAATTCCCCACAAAACCCAGCTCACTGCACTTACTCACTTTATAAAACATTCTTAACACAGGGGTAGTACTTCTCCGTGGTATTCTTTCAAAAATGGCGAATATTTATTCAGTGGTGGAATTTTATCATTTCCTTTATGGTAACATGAATTGGCGGATCGCTTTATAATTCCAAGAAAGGTTCATATATAGTTCCCGCTAAATATGAACCTTCCCTTAATGTTTCAGTGCTTCCCTTAATGTATTTGTGAAAAACACATTACCTTAGGGAAATGGGTAAAAAATGTTTACATTGCTCTGTTGTTAATTTTATTGGGGTTGAATTCCGTTATAGTTCCCGCTAAATATCACTAATCTCTTTTGGACACTATAAAGTATAAATATTGCTAAATTGTTTCAAATTCATAGATTAATGTGTTTATAACTATTCAGTTTATCATTAAAAATTAGAAAAATTGGTTTACATTTGAATATTGAGCGTTCGAAAGAGATTGGAAATATTTAGCGGGAACTATAACGGAATTGAACCCCAAGAAAATTAACAACAAAGCAATGTAAACATTCTTTTACCCATTTCCCTAAGGTAATGTTTTTTCACAGATACATTAAGGGAAGCATTGAAATATCTCAGGAATAAATTTAACTTTCTTAAAATTTGTAATGATTGACTGTTAAAAATGCAGTAGTAATTATCTTAAACATTGCGAAAATTTAGAATTTTATCTTCATGAGAAACAAACTTCGAAGTTGTGTCATTTTCATAGCAACGACACCGAATGTCAAGACTTCCAACATTTTCATCCTTATATCTAAAACATTCACCCGTGTTATTTAGTTGTTTGCGTTTTGTCATTATGAAATAAAGAGTTACATTTTTTACTACCTTAAAAAACATACTTGCAAAAGGATATAAAAAATAAATGCAAAATTCAAAATTTCCGAAAGCGAGTGTATATTTTATTGTAAATATAGTAATGATTAGGTTGCCACAACTACAAAGATAAATATAAAAATATTAATTTGTTATTTAAAAAATAAAAATTAAATTAATTATATATAAGTTTAAAATATAATGAAAACCGTTTGAACAAAAAAATATAAATATTGTTAAAAATAACACAAAATATATTTTTTAAATTCGTGTTATAAATAGAAAGATGATTATTTAATCTATTTGAATATTAAAAAAACCAGTGAAATATGTTTTCAATTGTTTTAAAATTCATAGTTTCTTGCTTTGTAACTACGACCTTATCCGAAATCTAAAAAAATGGAAATATTTTAAAATTGAGATTTTTTTTAGAAATTCTAAAGGCACTTTGCACATTCTCAAAAGAATCCGGACAGTTTGATACCAAATATGTGTTATACGGATCAGTAAATAAAAATCCTTTCTCTGGAAACCGTTCACCAAAAACTTTTTTTTAGAATAGAGAGAAACTTATAAAAAATCAACTTGAAACCTAATTTCTTCTTCAAGAACGTTCACTAATGAAAATTGAGGGGTTTTATGGGACAAGGGCCAGATTAGGCCATTCTATCCCAAATGAAAATTGCATAGTGCGAAAAAATACTAAGAGAAGTGGAAGAGTTACAGAAACTGTTGTTTTAGTATTTAAAATTCTCCTAATATCAAGTGGCATTAATTCTCCAAATATGAGTGTTTAATCGGCTTTTAATGCTACTAATTTGCTGAATTGCAGGAACTTTTTATGTTTATGTATAAAATTATGAAATACAAGATCAATAAACATGGTTAATGACTTATAATATGGGTGTAGTAGGCTCAATCATTATGAAGAGCTGGTTAATTTTTTATCAACTTCAACTTTTTAACAAGCTGAACAACTTTTTACGCTGAAGTCTAGTTTTTCAATATTTTTTTAGAATTTCTCTTGCCCCTATTATGAATTTTATCATCTATAGTTATGGTAATAAGAGATGTGCTGGCCATTCGAATTGATTAAAGAGCTTTAAAAAAATTGGTTTAAGAATTTTATTAGTATTAACTGAGATTAGAAAACTCAAATACGCATTGCCTAATACCAAACATGCCCATACAGTTTATTCCAGATTTTTTTTTATTGGTAATGCAATCCGATATGGCCAGGCCTAACGAGAGAGGGGGGCAAGTGGGGTACTTTCCCCGGGGCCCGAGGCAAGAGGGGGCCGGGCAGCCCCCAGTTAAAACCCAGTTTTTTAGAGTCAAATTTTCAAAATTTTTCTGGGGGAGGGACCCCAAATCACCTTTGAACCTACCCTTGAACATAGAGATCCTTTCTTGCGTGCTGATCGTACTACAGAAAATTTTCTAATAATCACCAGGAAAAAAGACAAAATATATTATTTATCAATACATGATTTACCATCGGAATAACTTTAAGCTATTAGAAATAATAATTAATAATATCGTTCCTCTTAAAAGTGGGCATGATTAGAATAGAAAAGAAGATAGTATTCACGCGGGCCGCACATTGCCCATCAGCCCTCGTTTTGCCCATTTCAATTTTACTCTTCCGGGATAAAATAAGGCACAGGTTCTATGTGGAGTATTTCAGCGAGAAATATGCGAATAGATTGAATTAAAGTTGTGCTTTCTTCTGCCACTTTGATCGGATTGTTATTCTTGTTCCCTCAATAGTAGTTAGTCAATCAAAAGGAAAGTGTATTCCTTTTTTAAGATTTAAACCGCTATAAAAAAGCCATGGTTTTTTTGTATCGTGATGAATGATATTTTAGCACTCCGTGTACTGACCGTACACTAAAAAGTATCAATTTAATAAATTAGCTCTGGCGGATTGAATTTTTGAAAGATGATTTTTTATACCCCTTAATGGGGTCAATTCATCGCCAGAGGGCGTTAGTATTGATTATCACATGATAGCTACACAAAACAATGCAACTGATACTATGCTGCTAGTAATGCATTCACTAGTAAGCTAAGCTAGGAATGTAGCTGTCACGTGATCGCTGACGTCACGTGAATAAGGTTTTAAAAAGGTTAAGGTAAGGTTTTAAAAAAGAATTCGCCGAAGCAAATTGTTCAACTCTTTTTTATACTGTAAAAAAACGCCACTTTACTCAAAAAGTGGTGGGAAGAAATTGCCTCCATACATGGAGAGATGTTACACCGCGATAAAGAGGGACCCCCCACCTAAACTCAGAGGAAGGTCCCTCACCCGGGAGGGAAGTTCCACTATGGAGGGACCTTACTCCGAGTCTAGGGGGGTTCTTCCTTATGTCGTTGTAACATCTCTCCATGTATGGAGGCAATTTCAACCACTTTTTGTGTAAAGAACCATATTTTTTTACAGTGCACTGATTCACAAACAAAGGGTAAATCAATAGAAAAGTTACTTTCAAAAGTTTAAATAAAATTATAGATATTTCGTTTAAATTACTACGTTAAGATTGAAGTAAGTTTTTGACACACATCCCTTTTTCCTATTTAGTTGTTTGTCATTTCTTTCAATGTCATGAAAAGACAATAGAGAGTTCAGATTTTTCAGAAGGAAATTTTTTTAAGCTAGAATCACAGTTAAATTGTGCAGGCCTGTTTTGGGAGATCATTGTATCCCCTTTTAAAAAGTGATAACAAACATATCCGAAATTTCTCTTTGAAAAGGTTTTTATTATGTTTTAAAGCAACCTAACGATGACACTTCTCTTTAATCTCTCTCTTTAAACCAGTGGTTCCCAACAGGTGGTCCGCGGACCACTGGTGGTCCGTGAGGCCTTCGGAGGTGGTCCGCGAGAGGGTTTTTAAACCTATCCAAAAATGTGTTGAAATTTAAGAAAAATAGTTTTTCTTATTACATATCCCATGAAGTAGTAAAAAACCATAAATGAAAATCCAAAAATCATTCGTCTCATAAATAAAAAAATTGTTTGGTTCTCTTTAACTCCTATGATTATAACTCCTATTTCAATGTTCATGTCACTCAAGTTATTCAACTGATGTTTATTACAAAGTAGAAGCAAATGTGATTATATTGCGAATAAAATTAATTGAAACTCAGAGGCGAGAGAGTGGGGCAAATAAAGTGTTCGGACTTTTACATGGTTACATGGTTTGATACCACATGGCGTGTACGTGTTGAAAGATACTACAAATTGCATACTAATAGGAAGAAGAAATTTCTGATACAAGTGAAATAGGTTGGTTCGAAGATCTAAGAAAAATTTACTGTCAAAAATGCGCGTCTTTTTTCTTTTTAAATTGCTCCTTTGAAATAACTATTTTATTGACTTTCGTTCTTTCGACGTGGTCTCTTTTGGAAGAACATCAGTTAGCCTCACCTATATAATTTCTGCTGCTTCAACTCTCAGTCAGTGCATATGCATTGTGCAGTTTTCTGTTTTGTGATAAAGAATTCCTGGTCATCTCATTTGTCCAGTAGTTTAAATTCCGAGATAAGTACTTTGTTTCAAATTTAAATCTACTAATAATAAAACAATACTGTTGTTGGGTATGAAAAAATGACTCTGATACTGATGTTATTTAACCTGAGGTAACTTGAGTGTATGTATGATCATGAACCTTTCCATGAACAATTATTGTCATTTGTAAAGTATCCTCGTCTTATTTTTACTCTCGTGTTTATTTTTAATAATTGGATTTAAAATAAAATGTCATGATAATTTTTCTTTAAAGTTTAATAGATTATTTGATTTACAGTTCCATTAAGATGCGAATTAAGACTCTGTTTCCTGTACTATTAAGAAAAAAAATCCAACTTAACACCCTCTGGGAGGTATGAGTGCATTGAAAAATGTTAAATTTTTTAAGATAAAGTTGGGAATAGGGATGGTCCGCCAAGGTTCAAATTTAAGTAAAGTAGTCCGCGGACATATTTGAGTTGGGAACCACTGCTTTAAACGAACGATTTTTTCCTCAGGAAAGCGACTGTTTTGACTAGTAAATTTTTTATTTCTCTTGAACAACAAAATTTACTACGATAAAAAATATTTGTTACACGAGTAGTACATTGCATATACGTGAAACACTTTCGCAACACAATCACAACATTTAAGCAAAAAGTGTTGCGATTGCGTTTCAAATGTGTTGTAAATATGGTGACAAAAAAGCGTTGTAAAATGTGTTTTTTTAAAGTGTTTATTTTTGCGTGTGAGCTTTGCCGTGTATTTTATGGAATATCTGCGAATCGACACCTTAAAGAGTAGTTTTTTTTCTCCCACGAAACCTCCATAATCAAAGTCTTGATTTACAACATATCTCCGTATCCCCTGGCTACTACCTCAGAACATGCACTCGCAGTTAAAAAGTCTTGGCAACCGGTCGATAACCCAATAATTGGTTTCCCGTTAATGAATCATCAACGGTAATTATATGAGTTTAAGGTGGGATCTGTTATTAGGAATCATCAATAATTGTGTGTATGCAGATATATAGTAGGATAAATGAATGAGTTTGTTGTGATTTGGAGTTAATTTCTTGTTGGCGTTTCAATAATACCTGATGCGGAATTTTCCGAAGGAGCTTTTTGCTCCAAGCAGTACAAAAACGTTCAAGATTCACCAAATTTCGTTTATTTTTAGTTGCAGTTATGAAAACTTGATTTATTTGGTATGAGTTCAAAGATCAATAAGTTCAAAAAACGCGTTTAATGCTCCAGTCAAAATGTGAATTTTTTCTTCGTTGTTTGAAAAGGATGAATGTTTAATTAAAAAGAAAAAGGTCAAGAACCTCTGAAAAAGTAAAAGCCTTTAGTGTTATCATGTAGTTTTTGCGTTTTTTAAAATGCATACCTTTTAACTAAAAAAAAATGAAAAAAAACTTGCAAATTGTAGCTCTCTCCGTTCTAGAGTAATTCCTACTTAAAAATACTATCCCATGCACTCTGTATTTTAAAAAAAGTAATTTTAAATTCACTGAAAAAAGGAAACTTTCAAATCTCAATAAATAAATTCGGTTTGATAAAAACGTTTTTGCTTCGAATATGATGACTTAATTATTTAAATCTGTTAATTTATCCTAGAACCACACAGTTCAATGCGGTAAAAAAATCAGGTTAGTGCACCTCATTACCGGGAACAGTTATTTCTCCTCCAACTGATTATTGCGATGAAATAACTTTTTTGTTTGAAAGTCTGAAGGTTCAAAAGACGCATAAACGATCCCATTACGAGGCATCAACAAAAACAACGATACTACAACCTTTATTGATGGGACAGCATCCACCGTAAACCCAGAGCACCAGCATACCAGGTCAAGGTATGTCCCAGCCGTAATCCTGGAGTCAATACTTCTTGGACAGCCTTTGTCCCACTGGCGATTTTTGTTGATTGCAAACTCCCACCTACTACAGCATCAAGTTGATCTCTGGCTGTGGCTAGTTCACATTAGCGGTGGTATGGTCATGAATCATGATCATGAAAAATCATAAATTTGTATTTTTATGACTTATGTAAATGACTAAATGTATTCTTAGATCATAAAACAAAATTTTATAAAAAGCCTTATGACCGCTCATGAGAACTAGCGACGGTCAGAGCTCAACTTGAGGCAGACTAACAATAGACCACCCTTATCCTCTCCTTATTACTATTACACTCCATCTCAACGTGATAATAGTCGTTGGATCCGTAATTTGAAGATAATAAAGGTGCGAAAATGCAAGCGCTAAGCGTTGAAATCGAATGAATCAACTGGTGAAAGTTCCGCTTGAACTTCATAGTGGTGACTGTGGTTTTGCAACCGAAATGAATAATTTGGCATAATAAGTCAAAACTGAACAATATTGGCGGTTGTCGCTTGTTTGATCATTTGGGGAACAACTGAGATTAGATAATCATGTGATCACACAAGAATTATGATGCGTTTGGCAGTGCAACTTTGCGTTATTTTCTGTTCCTAGGTGTTTTTCAGTAATTGGGACATATGTTGTCCCAACCGTAATTTTAAAAATTTTCCTGCCTGGGACAGCATTTGTCCCGTCCGGTGCGAAAGGGCTAAACCAATGCATTATTCACCACTCAAATTGTACAAATATATACTTTATATAATTAAATTATACAATCATAGCATAGTGTGCCTAAGCTGTCGACGCGTAATTTATTACAGTCGTCGCATTACGATGCGACGATTAATTATCCCAAGAGAGAATCGTAGACTTCAGTTCATGCCAAAATAAGTGAAGTAAGCGTTAATGCAACCATACAAATATTGGACGATAGGAACGTCATCGTCATGTGGAAAACTGGAGAAAACGGTCAAGAATTTTCCATTGTCATTGGTCCTCAGTGCTGTGACGTCATCATTCGCGTCTCTAGGATTGCTAAATGTAAACCGGGCTAAAGATGTTATCTTGGGTAAGCGCAGACAAGCGTCAGTAGCTAAATCATGAATATGAAACTAATTGAAGGGCTTGGTAGATCAAAGGGTTATGTTACAAGGCCTGTCCCAAAAGTAACGAGACTGAATTCCAGTCAGAATTAGGGAATTCAGTCTCGTTACTTTCGGGACAGGCCTTGTAACATAGTAGTAAAAGTAACGAGACTGAATTCCCTAATTCTGACTGGAATTCAGTCTCGTTACTTTTGGGACAGGCCTTGTAACATAGCCCCTTCATCCACCAAGCCCTTCAATTATAGAACTAAGTGTGTTTGTAATGTATGGCAATCGCTTTTAAAATCGTTTCACATCACTTTCACATTACGCATTACTTTTAGTATATTACATTTTTAAAACGGAAAGTAAACTTCTACACTATAATCCGTGGGTTACCGGCGAATAACCCGCTATGAAGTAATACGAATAAAAAATAATTTCAGAGAAATCATCGATAAAAAAATCGTCTGTCTGGGCGGTGGCCCGTCCGTGGGAGGAGTGAGTGGGCCTCCTGAAACCGTCTGCAGCTCAACCCAGCGGGTCAAGTTCAACGTTCCACGGGGGAAGCCCCCAAGAGAAGAGTTCCATCGATCGGTTTCGTAATTACGGAGGGCGCAAACGACTTTTCGGGGGCGTCCTCCCCCCGTTTCAGCAAGCTGCCGGGTGAAATTCTGAAGTGAAAAACGATCTTTTTAGGCGGGGGAGTGTGCATGGGGTGGTTTGGAATGAGAAGAGTTGTTAAATTGTTTGGGAGTGGGGTCTATGCAGTTATAGAAAAAAACCGAATTATTGAATCTCGCAACTGAATAAAAGTGGTTTTATATATTACACACTAATCATACGTACTACAAACGCTCTAGATTAGATAATTAAAAATAATTATTATAAACACTAAATAAATATCTTCTATTCAAAGTATAGCAATGCAATATTTTTAGAATGAAAGCATCAGTTTATCATTTATTTCGGGAGGGGCCCAAAATTATTCTTCAACCCGTATTTAATTAAACTTTTTAATACAACTTTGGTAAAATTTGCGATTTGATAAGAACTTAATATAGATAAAAAAGTTGCGAACAGTTAAGTTCAAAATACTGAAAGGGGAGCCTAGAAAATTTTAGAAAAATGGACTCTAAAAAACAGGTTTTTAACTAGTTCTGGTACGAAATTGGTACTTAGAATTTGGTACTTCGAATTTCGGAAGTATACTTTTAGGTAGCATTTGCATTTCGATGAACTTAATGTAAAAAAGTAGTGAATAATAAAGCGTTCCATGTTCAAAGGGGGGTCTGGGGGTCCTCCTCACAAACTTTTTGGAAATTTGACTCTATAAAACAGGGGTTTAACTTGTTTATGTATAACTAGTCCGAATTACAAGGGGCCAAGGCCCCCTCAAACCCTCCTTACATACGTCCTTGGAATGCTTATGTTGTTAGCACCATTGGTTTCACTAGGGTAAAGTTGCAAAGCGAACTCTATTCCTTTTACTCTTACTCCCTTCTATTCTTTTATTCATTTTTTATTCAAAAATTGGGCAGGTGTGTTAAAGGATGGGGTCACGAACGGGGTGCAGCACTTTCGTCCCCGACACTTTCGTCCCCGACATTTGGTCCCCGTACAATTTGGTCCCCGTACAACTTCGTTCCCGGACACTTTCGTCCCCGTACCACTTCGTCCCCGACAATTTCGTCCCCAAGACAGTTGGGCCCCCAGATTTATCGATTAGTTCCTCCAGGGTGCTGAAATAATCACCGCTATTTAGTATAATAATTTTTATACTTATAAAATCCATTAATTATTAGAAATTTTGATACCTTTCAAGTTAAATTGTGGTTAACTATTACTTCAGTATTTCATTTATTTTCCTAAACTTAGATAGTGCCATAGTGGTTTAAACTAGTAATAAATTAGACTTCAATTGTATAAATTTTATTTTGCATAAACTATTTAGTGGTGAGTATTAACGAATTTACTTTACTTTGCGAAGTAATTGTGTTGTGAGGGCTAAATTTCTCAAATTCTGAAGGAGCAGAACACACTTGGTTTTATTCATTGTTTTCATATTGGTAATACAATTGCAAGGAAATTAAATTTAGCCGAGTACACATCAATATAATAAGGAACTTGTATATATAAAGTATTTATATTGAAAACCAAAGGTTTTTGTTAAAATGATCTCCCTATATCCGAAAATGAAACTGAATCTTAAAACAAATATTGCTTTAATTTTAAATTTTTATTTAAAAATCGAACTGTGATGTTATGCTTTTTCTCGTTTTGTGATATTATTTGCCTTTACCTTTTAATGTTAGGTGTGCTTTGCTTTCCAAAATGTGAAAGTGCAGTGGGGTAATTAATAAAAAAAAAGTAAGTTTAGTACTTTAAAAAATCAACTTAATCAATGCAATATTAACTGTAAGATACTTATCAACTTAATAACACAAACCACTAAACTGCAACGTTTCTTCGGTTTATGGTATTTTCGTTCCCAACATTTCGTCCCTGTCATTTGGTCCCCGTGAAATTTCGTTTCGGGGAAAGTTGGCTTAGTATGTTAATTTAGATTGAAATTAAGAGATTTACTAAGAATTTTTACCGAAACTCCTCCTAGCAACCCCATATGCTTTTTACTCAGGTTTTCCTTCCGCAAAGTGTTGTCATAGAATCAAGAAACATTGCAGTCTAGTATAGCGCTAGTGTGTTTTTCTCACACTTAATAACATGGTAAGGTCACGCTATTTAAAAAACGATTTTTAAATTGAAAAAGTATTTAACCAACCTGGAATTTTGCCAGACAGTCAGCCTAAATATCATTCTATAATTAAATTAATTTTTTTTAGTATATCATTAAATACTATGTACACTAAATATCAACCTTATATTATAATTAAAAATTATCAAATTTTGACCTCATGAAGTCAGATTATCGGGTGTACGGAACAAATAAAATATTTTTTTGAATAAACAACTTCATCCTATTAGATTAAATCTGGCATAGTGCTAACATAACACATATCAGAACAAGGAAAGATATTCACACGGGTTACATTGATCAGGATATAGTACAAGTTGTATTAGAGATATTTGTCTAATGTCTTTTTCAGCATGAATGTTGTTCAGATTCTATTTTTTGGGACAATTTGATAGTTTATAAAATTGGTTTGGTATAACACTCCTAAGATATACAAGGGATTCTGAATTCTTCATCAATATTTTGTGGGGAGGTAGAGGGGACCTAGACAGGCATATTTCGAATAGGAATGGGGGGCGTAGGCGTTTTAAAACTCACCCCACGCTGAGTGGCAAACTCACCCAAAGCAAGTGGTCCCATTTCTATCAAATTTATGGTGTAAGTAGTACGGATACTACTGCACCTCATTTAATATATATTTTCATTATATTATGTTTTATTTTGTTAAACGGGCCTTGGCAAAACGTCCTTTTGTAACGCTCTCGCACTGCATTAGGTCCTACAAGGTCCTACTAGCTCTTTAACGGTGTATCTGCGCCCCCATTCCTATTCGAAAAGTGCTTGTTTAGGTCCCCTCTACCCCCCCACAAAATACCCTGTAGATTAAAATTCAATACCCGCAAATTATGTATGCAATATAACTGTATGGGGAAAATTGGAATGTTTGTTGGAAGATTTACAAAAATATTCATTTAAATTAATTATTTCCGTCTGAAATTATTCATAATTTGTGACCATTTTCATCAATTATTTATATGAGATTAATTTATCGGATAAATTGAAACCAGGTAGTTACCGTTTATCTTACAAGATTATTTATTACAGATATATTATAAAATTTTTTTAAAATCTACTAATTTGAAAATATATTTTCTAATAGATACAATAGCACAGATTAATATGTTAAATTGGTTGTCTTGTTCCTTTTTCTCCAGGGTGTCGAATCGTCTCGGTTTCCCACGTTCATTAATCTATTTTATTATTATGCCCCTCCCCCAGTTGTCCAAAACCCCCTAATGACCCCATATTATACAGATTCTTTGATATGACCATTTCGTTCCCGACCATTTCGTCCCCGATGTTATTTAACAGGTTCAAAAGAACAGTCTAATACGTTTAATTAGTTTTTTTGTCCCCCCTCCTTCAGGGTATCAAACCCCTTTACTTTTTCGCGTTCATTAATCTATTATTATTGTGTGCCCCTCCCCCAGATGTCATAAAAACCCCAATGACCCCCTTATTATACAGTTTCTTCGATATGACCATTTCGTCCCCGACGTTTTCGTTCCCGACCATTTCGTCCCTGACAATTTCGTCCCCAGTGTTATTCAACAGGTTCAAAAGAACAGTTTATTACATTTTGTTACTTTTCTTGTCCCTCCTTCTACAGGGTGTCCGAATCCCTTCAAACCCCCCTTCATTAATCTATTTTCATACTATGTCCCTCCCCCATATGTCATAAAACCCCTAAAAACCCCCTATAATACAGTTTCTTCGATATGACCATTTCGTCCCCAGTGTTATTCAACAGGTTCAAAAGAACAGTTTATTACATTTTGTTACTTTTCTTGTCCCTCCTTCTACAGGGTGTCCGAATCCCTTCAAATCCCCCTTCATTAATCTATTTTCATACTATGTCCCTCCCCCATATGTCATAAAACCCCTAAAAACCCCCTATAATACAGTTTCTTCGATATGACCATTTCGTCCCCAGTGTTATTCAACAGATTCAAAAGAACAGTTTATTACATTTTGTTACTTTTCTTGTCCCTCCTTCTACATGGTGTCCGAATCCCTTCGAATCCCCCTTCATTAATCTATTTTCATAATATGTCCCTCCCCCATATGTCATAAAACCCCTAAAAAACCCCCTATTATACAGTTTCTTCGATATGACCATTTCGTCCCCGACAATTTCGTCCCCAGTGTTATTCAACAGGTTCAAAAGAACAGTTTATTACATTTTGTTACTTTTCTTGTCCCTCCTTCTACAGGGTGTCCGAATCCCTTCAAATCCCCCTTCATTAATCTATTTTCATACTATGTCCCTCCCCCATATGTCATAAAACCCCTAAAAACCCCCTATAATACAGTTTCTTCGATATGACAATTTCGTCCCCGACATTTTCGTCCCTGACAATTTCGTCCCCGACCATTTCGTCCCCGACATTTTCGTCCCCAGTGTTACTTAACAGGTTTTAGAACGTGCAATTAACGTTTAAAACTTTTTTCTGGACTATTTTTTATATACCATTTAGTTATACCATCGATTTCATTATCAGGGTCAAATTTCAATTAGGGGGCCTATACATATTGAAAACTGTTATAAACTTATTTATAAATCCAGAACTAATTCATCAATTCCTTAATGCGATACATAATTTTTTTGTCTAAAAGTCTACTATAACATGTGAAAATATCAATCATTCGAATGACTTTTGGGAAAAAGTCTTTCTATCTCGCTATTTGAACTTTATTTCTTTAAATTCTAAAAAAATCTAAATAAGCTTCAATTTAAAAATGTTTTTCAATCGCACAATTTATGGTAACTTAAAGCCATCCATGAAATTTCTAATAATATTTTATATTCGTTGATTTTCAAACTATAATGATAGTACCACAAGTTTAAATTTGTCAAACAATCTTATAATTTCGCATAATTTTTTTAAATTCAAAAGTAATATTAAATCTTTTATAATAAAGGTCAAAGTGTGTATGTTTGTCTTTTATACAAATCCACATTATTCTTCCAATCTGCACCAAACTCGGTTTACATACGTTAAAAAAACTAAAAAAATAGGCTATGATTAGAAAAATTTAAATGACCCCTTGACAACAAAGTACTAGAACAGAGTCCATGGCCATAGGCGCTAATGGAAAATAAAAAGTTGGTTGTGTTGGGGGTTCTTTGGATCGCATCTACGTCACGAGATGCGGGGATTTATTTAATTAATTAATTTATTTGTTTTGTTGAAATTTTTTGATTTTATTTGAGCGTTTAAACATAATATTTAAATAAACCGTTTCATGGAATAATGTTGTTTTAAAAATAGTAATATAGTCATCGGAGAGCGACGAAAGTCGACGGCGTTCGGTCTTTGAGTCATGACGCACAAGTGGTATGATTTGGAGGGAACGAACCGTACTCTGACACACCTTGTCGTGCAGCCCTAGGTCGTAGCGTTTCGAGTCTTTTCCTGACATATAAGTGTTTTATATTTTTGGAAAGACAATCGAGAGAGCTTTCAGAAAATGGTTACGACTAAGGTGTGGGTCAATTAGTTTTTTACTAATTAGCATTTTATCGTACGGACTTCGTTCTCTAATAGAAGTTTCTCCGTCTGTCGGATCTCTTATATATTTCAGTATGTTGCTCCTCTCTCCGTCCCCTTTCCGAAAACGTATTGCACTAAGGAATCCGTTAATAATTAAGGAGATTAATTAATTACCGAAAAAGTCGACTAATCGCTAATTAAGTCATACTATTAATTAAAATTTCGCTTAATGGGTTATAAAATGTTAAAATATAACTCTGGGCGAGCATTATATTCAATTTTGATCGGTTAATTATAATAATTAATATGCTAATTAACCCCTTGAAAAAAATTCAACCCTACGGTGAAAAAGTCGTTAATATTAATTAAAAATTATTTTTGAAATTAATTATGAGTAAAGTTGTCTTGAGGCAATGTTTTTCCAGAATTACGGGTTTCCATGGTGATTTTGACGTCATCCAGGATTTTCCAAAGCAGAATAAAGCTTACTAGTTCTGAATGCGATTGACTCCAGTTTATTTCCCAGATTTGAGATCTCGATTTCTTTACTTTTTATTTCCTAGTATAATGCTTTACATATTCGGAAAGCTTATAAAAAACGATACCAGGAATTTGAAATTTTTAGGGGAATATGTAAAAATTGCGCTCTACATTTGGGTTTAAAGAAATATCGAAAAAACTCAAATTTTTTCCCAAATGTGTAGGTAAATTTTCAATTAATTTATATATTATAGCTGACCCATAGACGAGTAAAAATACGTGCGCACTAAGATATTGGTCCCATAGAATTCGAATTAGAATTTTTTCCGACGTTATACCTTATTAAATTTGTATACGGCCCCCTAATTACCACACCCCCTCGAAACTTTAATAAGTTGCAGACATCTCTTCCATGTACAACATATCCAAATTTCGAGTTTCTAAGTTAATATTAAGTCGTTCATTAAGACTTGACAAGTCGATTTTCGGTCACTCCGATATTTTTAAAAAATTCAAGTTTGAAAAATTACCCACGTTTTTTTTTAAATTTCAGTATGATAAGCAACTTTTAAAAAGCTTTCAGAATTCTTACCGCACTAGTGGTTCCTTTTTAGTTTTCCCGCCATTTCAGTACTCGGAAACTGTTTTAATTTGTATGCGACCCCCTAACAGTACCACACACTCGAAAAGTTAATAGATTCTTCGGGGTCGCACATTAAGAAACATATTACACCATTTGACACCATGGAGCAGGAGGAACAAGAAAACTAATTAAACGTATTAAACTGTTCTTTTGAACCTGTTAAATAACATCGGGGACGAAATGGTCGGGAACGAAAACGTCAGGGACGAAATGGTCATATCGAGGAAACTGTATAATAAGGGGGTCATTGGGGTTTTTATGACATCTGGGGGAGGGGCACACAATAATAATAGATTAATGAACGTGAGAAAGTAAAGGGGTTTGATACCCTGATGAAGGAGGGAGAAAAATACTAATTAAAGTGTTCTTTTGAACCTGTTAAATAACATCGGGGACGAAATGGTCGGGAACGAAAACGTCGGGGACGAAATGGTCATATCGAGGAAACTGTATAATAAGGGGGTCATTGGGGTTTTTATGACATCTGGGGGAGGGGCACACAATAATAATAGATTAATGAACGTGAGAAAGTAAAGGGGTTTGATACCCTGATGAAGGAGGGACAAAAAAACTAATTAAACGTATTAATCTGTTCTTTTGAACCTGTTAAATAACATTGGGGACGAAATGGTCGGGGACGAAATGGTCATATCGAGGAAACTATATAATAAGGAGGTCATTGGGGGTTTTATGACATCTGGGGGAGGGGGGCACACAATAATAATAGATTAATGAAAGTGAGAAAGTAAAGGGGTTTGATACCCTGAAGGAGGAGGGACAAAAAAACTAATTAAACGTATTAATCTGTTCTTTTGAACCTGTTAAATAACATCGGGGACGAAATGGTCATATCGAGGAAACTATATAATAAGGGGGTCATTGGGGGTTTTATGACATCTGGGGGAGGGGGGCACACAATAATAATAGATTAATGAAAGTGAGAAAGTAAAGGGGTTTGATACCCTGAAGGAGGAGGGACAAAAAAACTAATTAAACGTATTAATCTGTTCTTTTGAACCTGTTAAATAACATTGGGGACGAAATGGTCGGGGACGAAATGGTCATATCGAGGAAACTATATAATAAGGAGGTCATTGGGGGTTTTATGACATCTGGGGGAGGGGGGCACACAATAATAATAGATTAATGAAAGTGAGAAAGTAAAGGGGTTTGATACCCTGAAGGAGGAGGGACAAAAAAACTAATTAAACGTATTAAACTGTTCTTTTGAACCTGTTAAATAACATCGGGGACGAAATGGTCGGGGACGAAATGGTCATATCGAAGAAACTGTATAATAGGGGGGTCATTAGGGGTTTTATGACATCTGGGGGAGGGGGGCACACAATAATAATAGATTAATGAAAGTGAGAAAGTAAAGGGGTTTGATACCCTGAAGGAGGAGGGACAAAAAAACTAATTAAACGTATTAATCTGTTCTTTTGAACCTGTTAAATAACATCGGGGACGAAATGGTCATATCGAGGAAACTATATAATAAGGGGGTCATTGGGGGTTTTATGACATCTGGGGGAGGGGGGCACACAATAATAATAGATTAATGAAAGTGAGAAAGTAAAGGGGTTTGATACCCTGAAGGAGGAGGGACAAAAAAACTAATTAAACGTATTAAACTGTTCTTTTGAACCTGTTAAATAACATCGGGGACGAAATGGTCGGGGACGAAATGGTCATATCGAAGAAACTGTATAATAGGGGGGTCATTAGGGGTTTTATGACATCTGGGGGAGGGGGGCACACAATAATAATAGATTAATGAAAGTGAGAAAGTAAAGGGGTTTGATACCCTGAAGGAGGAGGGACAAAAAACTAATTAAACGTATTAATCTGTTCTTTTGAACCTGTTAAATAACACCGGGGACGAAATGGTCAAAATGGAGAAACGGTTTAATAGGGGTTTTTAGGGGTTTATGACATATGGGAGAGGGATATATTATGAAAATAGATTATAGAATAGATAGTTTAATAAAATAGATATTTATAAAATAGAGATAATTTATGAATATGGTTACAAATTTTGAATGGTTTCAGACAGAAATAATTAATTTAAATTAATTTTTTTGTAAATCTTCCAACTAACATTTATATACCCTCCATAAAATTTTATTGCACACAGAAGTTAGCTTATTCTATAGCTAAGGAGTGTTGTACCTAATCAATTTTATAAACTATCAAATTGTCTGAAAAAATAGAATCTAAACATTCATGTTAAAAAAGACATAATACAAACATATCTTATGCAACTTCTACAAAATCCTGATCATTGAGACCCGTGTGAATGTCTTTCCTTGTTCTGATATAGTACAATGTTTGTACTATGCCAGATTTAAATTCGATTATGCTGTATATTAAAAAAGATTTATTTTTTTTACACTCTGCCATCTGACTTTCATTTGGTCAAAATTTGATAATTTTTAATGATAATTTAAAGCTGATATTAGGGTACATAGTATTACTTTAATAATATACTACTAAAAATACTTTATTTATAAAATGATATTCAGGCTGACTGTCTGACAAAGTTTTAAGTTGGTTAAATACTTTTTCAATTTAAAAATTGTCTTTTTTTAAATGCGTGACCTCCCCATGTTACATTAAGTGTGAGGGAAACACACTAGCCTATGCTAGACTGCAATATCTCTTGACCCTATGAGGTCACTTTGCGGGTTGCTAGGAGGATTACATAGTAAATTTCTAAATTTCAATCAAAATAAACAAACCAAGTCAACTTTCCCCGGAACGAAATGTAAACTGAAGTAACGTTGCAGTGTAGTCTGGATTACAGTTGATAAGTCTTTTACAGAGTCTTTATAAGTCTTTTTTTTGCGTTGATTAAGTTGATTTTTAAGGTACTAAACTTATTATATTAACTAATTAACCCTCTGCATTTTTCACAAATTGAAAAGCAAGCACACTAATGTCACAAAACAAGAGAAAGCATAACAACGTCACAGTTCAAATTTTTTTGTGAAAGAAATTAAATTTAAAAATAAAGCAATATTTGTTTGAAGTTTCAGTTTCCTGAATTTCAACTAAATTTAATTTCCTTGCCCAATGGTTAACTAAATTTACTATTTTTAATACAATGAATAAACCCAAATTTGTTTTGCTGTTACAGAATTTGAGAAATTTAGCCCTCACAACACAATTACTTCGCAAAGTAAAGTAAATTCGTTAATACTCACCACTAAATAGTTTATGCAAAATAAAATTTATACAATTGAAGTCTAATTTATTACTAGTTTAAACCACTATGGCACTATCTAAGTTTAGGAAAATAAATGAAATACTGAAGTAATAGTTAACCACAATTTAACTTGAAAGGTATCATAATTTCTAATAATTAATGGATTTTATAAGTATAAAAAATTATTATACTAAATAGCGGTGACTACTTTAGCACCCTGGAGGAACTAATCGATAAATCTGGGGGCCCAACTGTCTTGGGGACGAAATTGTCGGGGACGAAGTGGTACGGGAACGAAAGTGTCCGGGAACGAAATTGTACTGGAACCAAATTGTACGGGGACCAAATGTCGGGGACGAAAGTGTCGGGGACGAAATGTCGGGGACGAAAGTGATGTAAACCGTCACGAACACTTCCCCGTCAGTTCCACCTGCCACTGAGATGGTGTAACGTAACGGAAGTCGGGATTATCATGCATTCAGTTGCGGAACAATCGGATAGGTGGCGCTAACATAGAATGGGAGTTGAGAAGTCGAGCTTCCCTGTATTATAATCCCTGTTGATATAGTACGATATGAATAATTGTATTAATGGTAGGATATTTGCGGTTTTGCGTCGTTTAAATAGAATGTTTTATTGTTTCTGTAGTAGTTTCAATCATGGCCTTACCCAGACTTTTGTTTCGGGACTTGAAAATGGGATAGAATTTGATTAAAAGTATAATTTAATTTATATTTTTGTTTGTTTGAAAATGTAGTTAATTTGTGTGCATCGGACTTGTAATTTTAAACTAAGCTTTACCCAGATGACATGACAGTAGATTTTGCGCGATTTCAAAGAGCAAAAAATCGACAAGGGGTCTAGGGGTCATCCCTTCAAAAAATTAACCTTATTAAAAGTAGACTCCTTTTTGCACATTTTGAACCATCTGGTTTAATGTTCAGAGTTTTTAAGGAAAAAGAGCAATATGTATATATAGTTGTAATAATTTCGATGAAGGGGTGTTGAACTCCCTAATCCCCCTTGGATACTGCTTGGAAGAATTTATGGCATCTTAGGAGTGCAGGGTAAGGGTAGTGACAATTGAGGTATAGAATTTTTTGAAATTTTTGTCATGTAATTTATAAATGTGCCTAATACACAGGGTGATTACTATTAAACTGAAGTCGTAAAAATCCATAAAACAAGAACTGGGCGAAACCTAAAACTTCACCTGAGGACTTTTTGAAGAGGGGGGACAAATGGCTTAAGAACAAATAGTTCATATCTCTTCAGTAGGTAATAGTTTGAGAAATAATCCATAGTGTCTAAAATAGTTTAGTTGACCAGCCTTAGCTTTGCGCCTGTGCGGTCAGTGATCTTTTGGAATCGTCCCAAGAATTCGTATAAAAGTAAACATTGCGCAACTATTAAAAGACCGATTTCCCTTTGTTGACAGAGCGCATATTCTACCTGCTGACTCTGTGCCAACACCTGGAGCCAAGACGCATCATTCTGTAGTTAGAGGGTACTAGAGAAGTAGGTCACTTTGTAGAGGTATATACCTAATAAATCAAATAAAATACACAAAAATACAAATCAAAAATTAAGGATGATTTGATTTTTTTTTGAAAAAAGACACAAATATTTTCTATTTATTTATCACATAAACGACAAATACCAAAGTTTATAGTTACCTGGGATCTTATGTGATCCATGTAGCTGACAGTATAATATAATATGAACTTATAAACCTTAACGGATATACAATCTGCATATATAAATTGTACATACATATAACGACATTATTTTGTAAGATAAAAAAGAAAAGGAAATAAATAAAAGTAAAGAAAAATAAAGATGGGTTTGGCAAACAGGGAGCCAATAAATTACAATTACTGCTAGCTATACGATTGAACCAATTTAAACATACTAATTTAAATGTGAAGAAAATTTAGAAACAAAGAAACAAATCTTAGTTCCTGTATTACTGTAATTTTCAGCTAATTTTCTCTAATTGTATCTTTTTACTTCAAATCCAGATTTCTCTACTATTCCCTGTCCTTACGATTTTCTCAATTTTGGCTCTTTTATTGAGTGAAGTTTGGCTATTTTGCAAGTTTTTTTCGGATTAGACGGCGAGTCTTTACGCGCTCACTAGTCAAGTTCACTTCTTCTCCTCTTCCTTTCGCGATGCGGAAAAAACAACTCTACCCATGTTTTTCAGGCTTATTAACGCGGAAAACTTCATGTTGTAGTTTTGTAATGTTACGCAAAAAGTTTTACGGATGTAAGTTTTCAAAAGTTCGCAAGCATGGTATAATAAAATCATACATCTTGCTGACGCTTCGACTACCAGTGTATCTCGTTCAAATTTATTTAGTTTCTCTATGAAGGGTATGAAAGCTAAAGGATCTTGAATAGGTAAAGTTATTTATAATCACCCTACATATTTTCAGCATGTATAAGTAGTTTTTTGTGATATTTCTAGACTTTTATTCCAACTTGAATCATGAAACTAGATAAGGAGATATTGAGCACATGTGTGCTTTGTTCATCGTTAAAGAATATACCCTGAGAGAAATGACAGTTTCAAATTTGAGTAAATCGATGTTTTCATTTTGGCATGAAAATTTTTGATTCAAATATGACGACCCAATGCTTTCAATTTTGAAACACTAGACATACTCAGTAAATAAAAATCGGAAAACGGTCGCCAAACAGAGATCGAGAAATCTAAATGTTCTTGGGAAAGCCTTGGCCCACCCTGGGCTGTCGTGCTAGAGAAGAAGATGAAGAAGGCATACTCACTCAGTTTCGAACAATTTAATAGTCACCACTCTAGTTATGCTTATTTTTAGTTTATATTTAAAAATTGATATGCACGGAAATCTGATTGACAATTCACCCTTATTTAAGACGGTACTTTTGAGTTCCGTTAGATTTAAAAGAAAAATCACACGTATCCACTTTATATAGTATCGGTATCCCTTTTACTCAGGGATAGCGTTACGGGGTCCGCAAAGTAGTATTTTTTATAGAAATGTTCTTTTATAGCCGGACACGGTGCTTTCAAGTGCTATTTCTCGCTGACGTCTCATGTGTTAGAACTAATTCCTGCAGTACCTTGTGAATTGATGATAAGTGTCCAAAACATTTTTTATCGATAAATATGACTTTTGTAATGATAATGCTTTGTTTGAAATTTAGTTATTTCCATTTATATAAAATTTACGACTGTTTTTATGCAGCGGTACTTACAAGTACCGTTGGTTCTTACCAGTGTGAATTTCAAGTGATGACTACTTTGTTTTTTTCTATATAAATTTCAGTTATATCTTGCAAGTCAATTTAAAATTGCGTACTTGAATTATAATTACCTTCATTTATCAATTTAGATTTGCTTTTTTAACAACTGAATTTATTTTCGGTTTTAGGATTTTTTTGTACGTAAAATTAGTATCGGGGTAATCCCTAATATCGGGGTAATTAGTATCGAGTAATTAGTATCGGTGTAAGTGGTATCCCCCCGTACGCAAATATTAGTAAAAAAATGAATGTAATAAAAATAAATTTCATTCTGTAAAATTTTAAAGTCCTCATTTTTTTAAACCTGTTAGTGCCAACGGTACTTACTTAATGATGGCATTTATCTTTAAGTTAGCACATAATCAGTTATAAAAAATACTTTTTATGTATTTTATGATGAATTCATAATGTGGTAAATAAAGGGTTAAGTTAGTGTGATAACGTGCATCACTACGTTGTGACATCTCCCTCACCTTAATGGTCCCACGTCTTAGTAACTTGGTTATTTCGTCATCATAACTGTAACACCCTCTTTGAACCCTCTTTATAAAAATTTTATAGAAGAATGAAAAAATGAGTGCATGCTGTTTTATTTTTGAGCATCTGCACATTTTCAAAAATGAGCACATGCATGTCTTCAAATTTGAGTAAATTTGGATCGGAGCCGGAGCCTGTTTGAGTGCGTGACATACCCAGATTTGAGTAATTTTTACTCATTTTTGAGACTGTCGTTTTAAGAGTGTACCTTGTTTCCATGATGATCACTTTCAATTCAAACCCTGATTTTATAGCCTAATCTAATTTGAAAGAAAAATCTTCGTGTCATATCATCAAATGAAATCCTTCTAGAGATTAAAAGGTCAAACCGGCCATCGCCCAAGCAACCCGGAAGTGTCTCCCCGTTGGTGCAGGGGTTAGTGAAAGGGGCAGACTAGCAGACCACCTGTTGGAATCGGGTCAGGCCGAGAAAACGAGTTCGCTAAAATTTTGTGGAAAGTACAACCTGTCGTAACCTAGATTTCCAGAGGATCTTTCCACATTGCTTTCTTCTTCATTCATATTTTTCCCTATCGGTTACTTTAATTAATAGACAAATGAAGGGCTTGGGAAATGAAGGGGTTATGTCATATGAAATTTGAGGCATCAAAATTAATCGGATTCAAGCGATTTAAAGTCACCACTCAAATAATATTTACCACTCTATAATTTTAAAATTAGGTCTCCTCCTAATTGAAGGGTTTGGTGGATGAAGGGGTTATGTGAAATTTTTTGAAAATACGATCTAATTCAATGGATGAAATAGTTAGGCGCAGAAGTGTTACGTAGCAAAATCTGGATATTTCAAAATAGCTAGAAACAAAAATATGAAAAAGATTAAGGGGCTATGTAACATTTTCATGCTGAAGCCATGGAGGATGAAGTGGCTATGTAACATTTTTATGCTAAAGTCATAGAGGATGAAAGGGCTATGTACCCTTAACTCCTGTAAATCATAACTTAACTTCATACAAGAAACTACATGGTCCTGTAAATCATAACTACATGGTAACTACATGGCCGAACTAGAGTTGCTTTGGTAAACTTATGTCTGAAAAAATTGAAATCATACAAAATAAAAGGAAATCTGGTACAACTGCTCCTCAACCTGATAAAATTAGTAGACATAATGTGAGACCCAAAAAAACTAGTGAAGATGTCAAGGTTTCTGTTATAGATTAAGAACATATTTCGAATGTTTTTATTTACATCTTGCTTCATTTATTCGTTAGATAATTTACAGATTTAAAAAAGTTTGTGGATGAAGGGGTTATGTACACAAAATACATAAAAATACATAGTATGGATACAGGTTAGCAAATAAAACTTGGTACATTAAATAATAGATGTCATTAGACTAATTTCATACTCTCACTTAACGACAAAACCAAAAAACGAAAAAGTTGCAACATGAAAACTTTGAACCTAAATTACTCGAAACTAAGATTTTGTAACATAACCCCTTCATCTCCCAAGCCCTTCAATTAGAGTACGCGTTTGAAATCATCTCCAAGCTATGGGTTAAAAAATCAAGGGGAGGATGAGGGCTCTAAACTCCAGTAAAACTTGGCCTCCCTGGGTTAGGCTAGAGAGCCTGTATACGAGAGAGAGAGAGACGACAACACTCGCTTAAAAGCGTCTCTGCGAATTTAGTTCTGTCCAAACTGTATCATGCCGCTTGTCTCGCGTCCCATGCTAATCCAATGGAAGGAACCGCCTTTGGCGAACAGAAAACCTGTTTACCGATCTGCGCGCGCTATACGGAGTTGTCGCCTCTCTCTCGTATATAGGCTCTCTAGGTAAGGCCATTGGCAGAGCTGTTACAGAACTTGTGAATGAATGGCACGGTCAGTTGAGCGTGCTAGCTTGATGGTAACACCATCTTGATTTCCCCAAGTAAACTTGGTACTCATTTTATCGACCCCGGAGGGATGAAAGGCTGAGTCTGCCTTGCACGGAGGCAGGGATTTGAACCCCGGAGCCGTTGCGTGGGATAGCGCGAAGCGCTACCTCTGCGTCACCGGGCCTTCAAAGCGCGTTTGAAATTGTCTCCAAGCTATGGCTACATCCACGACCAACTTACAAATTGATCCCTGGAGTCGTAATTAACTATAATACGTTGTCATCACCGGACGTTATGGACACGTTACACTTCGATTGCTGAAATTGATAGGAGGATACTGACCAAAGCTATGAATCTGAAACATGATCTTACTCAAAGTTGAGTACCTGCATATTTTCAGAAGTGAGTTTATGCAGGTTTCAAATTTCGGTAAATTTGATTCGCTTCCAATTTAACCCTTCGGACCTAGACTGCCATTGAATTATATGGTAAATTTGAGACAGCTAGGACTGAAAGCGTTAACTATGAGGAGTGACATTAATGGGTAAGAGGTGCTAAAGAAGGGATTCATGGTCTAATACAAGGTGAAAATTAGGATAAAAAATAGTTGAGTACATATAAAAGGTAAGTACTTATTGGTAGAAACACGTATGAAAAAAATTGTATTTTTATGAACTTTCAATAGAGCTCAATGCGGTCGATGTCAGCAACCCATAGATATTATTTCTTAGTTTTCCAGCTGCCCTCACTATTCAAACTGTTTCCACATAAGGAATATAGCGGATTTAAGAAGGTTTTGTTTTGTTTTGTTAGGGTTTTATGGCGTAAGAATAAAGTTAGATCATATTACGACAAGAAAGAGATTTAAGAAGGAACTTATGAATGATATTGCCTTTAACTTTTAAGGAAATTTTTAAACAGTAAAAGGGGTTTCCCAAGCCTTCAGGGACAACCATCCTTCAAATACTCTAGCATGCATCGCAGGGTTTCATCCTAAAAAAGAAAAGTTATGTTGTGCAGTTTGCTTTACATCTATAATAAATAGTAATTGCTATTTTTAATACTTGGGTATGGTATCATCACGTAAAACGACATTTGTGATGTCAACTTTTAAGTACACTATAAATTTATTCATAAAATACAGAACTTGAAACAAGTGTGTCTTTTAATTAATGTTCGAGTATTCGATTCATAAAAGCATCGATTTCGTTGGTGTGTTTGAACAGCAAAAGCGTTTTCTTGACAACCGTAACACATACGTACCTGATTTACGTTTTACCTTTTTATTACGATGTAGGATGCTTGTAGAAGAATAATGCTCCTTAGATTATAAAAAAGTGCCACTAGAGAAGGGGGAAATTTCATCAAAGTAAATGTATATTATGTATTGTATACCTTAAAGCTAAAGAATGTATTATGAAAGTATGGCCAGGATGGGAAAAGCAGCTTTGAACGCTCAGATTTCTTTCGATTAAATTATAAAGGTAAACAAGGCGATACTTTAATCTCAAGAAACACGCCTTCGAAATGCCAGCTACTCATGAATATAAATGATGATATTCATTAGGCTTTGTATGGTGAGTCTATTAAGATTGATAACGCATTACCTGAACCACTAGTATCGTTTACCAATTGGTGATAATTTTCAATACATTATTCATTCTTGAAGATTTCCTTTTTACTTATGTTTCTAGAAAGGGGTAAAAGGGATGTGATGAATTACATTATAACGTGAAATGTGTCTAAATTAGTGATGGGCAGGTATCGATACCAAATACTTAAGTACTCGATACCTATAGGTATCGAGTGTATTCGATACCCACAAAACTATCGATACTTTATTGACATATTAGGTTTTAAATTTTTCAATGAAGTAATCTTTATAATACCTACTGTAGATCAAACGCAGCCTGTTTCCGTTTTCATTTTGCAACGCTCAAACCCAAGTCGTTATCATCCGCGAGAGAAATTTGACGCGGCTAGGTTTTTCCCCCGCCAAATCCTTCGCCTCTATCCACCTCCAGGCCCGTAGCTACGGGGCTTTTTGATAGATCGCTTTCAGTTTTTTGAATATTAGTCTGATTATGGATAGGCCCTAAAAAAATTGTTCCTTCAGGTTCATTTCCCGACATTGAAAAAAAGTACTCGATACCTAAAAGTACTCGATACCTATAAGTATTCGATACCAAAGTATTCGATACCTATAAGTATTCGATACCTAAAATTATCGATTTTGCCCATCACTAGTCTAAATGTGTCTGCAGTTTCTGCAGAGGGTAACAGGCCACTTTTAAGTAAGAAGTTTGGAGCTAGATGCCCCAGCAGTGGTCAATTTTGCCCCCGGAGTGATGATAGTTTGCCCCCAAAGCGTAAAAGATAAACTGATAACTGCACTAAAAATTGTTTCAATCAATACAATATCAGACCATTGTAATTTTATTTTGTGTATTGACAGTATAGTTAAAATGAAAATCCAAAAATTTTTCCTAAAATACTTGCTGCCTCAATCGGGCCTAAAAACGCCTTTTTTCATCTTGTTTTCGAAATTTTCCCAGTGGAGAAACCCCTATATCTCCTTTTAACGATATGGATTTCCCTATAGTCTGTTAATATATAATGGTCACTGAGACGTAAAGTATTAGAAGCAGTTACTATTGTTAATCATCATCGAAAGATTTTTCTTGTGCAATGAAAAGGCAGCCTAAACAGAAGTAGTTAAAATACTGTAAAAGAATCGGTCACTGAAGTTGTGAGATGAGCGTTATTAGGCGCAATTGAGCGTTTTTTATCCTGGTTTAGTGGCCTATTCTAAATGAACAAACGATAGATATAGAGGGGTCCTTATATCACCCTCTCGATGCCCCCTCAACATCAATCAAAAAGAGCAACAGAGAATTTACGAAAAATTTATGGACTTTTGTCCCCGCAGTAGACAATTCATTAAAAAATGGCCTGGAGGGTAAGGTGTAGCCAGTCATATAAAAAATATTCAAGCTTTTTATTGTAGCAGGGCTGAAATCTATTCCCTTGTTATAATCCTGGGAAAAAATTCAAAAGACTATAAAAGTAACCTGTTTTAGTAAAATTTATCTAAAAAAGAACTTAAAGCATGACATTAACATAGCTTATACATATACAGGGTGTTTCAAAAGGTTAGTGTCAAACTTAAAATGCAAGTCTGTCATGCCATGACAAACAAGGTAATGTAAACTTGTTCCGTAAATGTAAACTTTGTGGGCTAGAGGACAATGTTTAATTTTTATTCTAAGGAAAACTTCAATTTTTAATACAAATTCAAAGAGAGAACTCCCCAGATCCTCTGTAAACCAAATTTCATTAAATTTTGCCGGTAATATTAGTCGAGAAAATCACTTCCTAATTTCAGTAAAACAATGAGGAAGTTGCATGATTTTTTTATATTTTTTTAATCGATTCCTCTTGCAAAAATAAGCAACTACCCAAAATTTGAGGCCGATCGAGAAATTTTTTGATTGTCAAAAAAATTAACAAAAATCCCCTTTTTAAAAGCGCGCGAAAACGCCAAGAGTTTGGATGTGACGTCATCTTATACTAAACATTGTTGTAAAGCAATGGAGTTGATGGTATTATTGTTGACGTCATCTTATAGTTTAAACAATAAACGTTTTCAGTCACGTGTTTTTTTTCTCGACTTTTAAATTAAAATATTTAATTACCTGTGCATTTTTATGAAAAATTAACTAGATATTTCATTTTACCATTCAAAAAACCATACGGAACACTTGTTTGTTTTTGAAAATCTGACACATGCAACTTCCTTATTGAATTGAAATTTAAAATGGAAAAGGAGGTGATTTTCTCTGCTAATTATCGGCATAATTTAATGAAGTTTTGTTTACAACGGATTTGGGGGGATACTATCTTTGAATATGTATTAAAATTGGAGTTTTCCGTAGAATAAAAATTCCGTTCCGTAGAATTCCCCGCTTCGTCGGGGAATATTGTATCCTCTAGCGGATATAGTTTACATTTACGGGCATGAGTTCCTATGAAAATCTTGTTTATCATGACATGATAGACTTCATAATTTAATCATTAAGTTAGGAGTAAAATCGTATCACTCAAAAGTAATTATTAATTTTAATAGAAACCAGTTCCTATCACGAATTTTATACCTCAGACTAGGCCCAATTTTTAAAAGATTTGGTAGTACTACACTAAAACCTGTTTGTACTACACTAAAACCTGTTTTTGTGCAATACTTTTTTGTGGGATTTTTTATTTGTGCGGTGTATTAAAATTTCAATCAAATGGAAACATAGAAAAAATCTTTTGTATATGGCTACCGAGATATAATCGGGGCTAGCCCTGATTATCCGCGGAATTGGGTGGCAGGGTACCGCAGCCGTTAATGCCGAATCAAGTTCATTATAGCTGGATTTCTTAATTGTTTTTCTTTTTTTCATCCCAGTAGCACTGTCCAACACGATGCAAAGGTCAACAGTTTGTCTTTTTGCTTTAAAACGTCTCGCACTGTCTCGCGGATAATCCGCACCGCGATCACCCCCTCGCGGATAATCGGGGCTCTACTGTAGACTGTTGGAAGAAAAAAGGTCTAAGCTACGGTAAATATCGATACGGTTTATGCTGAAGGATTTTCGCTACGTCCTATTATGCCCGTTTTATGTGGTCCCTATCAACCCCATAAAAATTATTTTTAATTGTGTGTTGCGAAAACTATTTTTTATAGCTACTAGCAAAGTTTTGTACGATTTTTATGTGTTTTCTTTTATGCGGTCCCTATATCCCGCACTGAAACAGGTTTGACTGTACTCAAAATATAATTATATATGATTAGAGGAGAGACTAATCAGAAAGGAGACTAATCATTATACCAGGTTCTGGCGATCAATTTGATCAATTTGCTGAGTAAAATTGTAGAAACTCTTTCTATATTCCTATACTCTCCTTGCGAAATGCCTTAGTTCATCATTCTGAAATCTGCCAGTTGTTTCTACCCGACTTCTAAAGCAACTAGAGACTCCACAAGTCATAAAACATAAAAAGTCATATTCATTATTTGTGCAGCCTACTGTCACTTCTCTTCAACACCTACCTGTGACTTTCAGCAGTGACATCAGGCTGGAGATGGGAGTGCAGAAACAACTGTTCAATCACTTCTGAGACATGATATTGTAACAGATGGATCTGAAAGGCTGAATGAATTTTTATTTTTGAAATTTATTTTCTCTCTTTATATGAACATTTTGAGGACTGGTATTATCGAAAGTATGAACTTGATCTGATGACATAATTGTTGAAAACAGTCGCAGTTGGGAATCAGGGGATTTTTTGGTTGATCGTTCAAAAATAAATATCAATTGATTTTTAAAAAGTAGTTGAATCAAAATTATTGGAGATGATTTGTTAATGAACTTAGTTGAATCACAAACCTAACTACGATATATTTTTAAAACAGCTGGTTCAAAATCAGTTGAAATTAATGTTTATTTGGTCGACTAGTTGAAAAAAGGAATTCTCAGTTACATCACGATAATCGAAGAGTTTTCGAAAACGTTTTTATGCGTAAAAAGTATCCCAGTTCGTATGATTGGTATGATTAACTTGATCAACAATTTCCCCCTGTTTAGTTATAAAACAGTATATATTGACATTTTTAATCAGGGTGATTGAATTACGACATTTTCGAAAATCTTTCTCTTATGTTATGTTTTAGTATTTTTTACTTATTAACTTTTATAAAGTCAGTGGTTTTATTTACATGTCTTTTCGTCTATTGTTTTTTCTTTGTCTAAAACTTTTCGAGTCATTAAAATTTCTTAAGACGAGAGAAATGCCTCAAAATTAATTATTAGCAGAAAATACTTTTAATAATGTTTATATCATAAACCGTAGCTTTCAAATATTCCATCTTTTGATAATTTTTATAACGGTTTAAATAATGCTTTGAAAAGAACGGATTTGCTTTCTTATTAGATTGAGGTTAATAAATTTTTAAACTGCAGAATAAAACAAGCATGAAAAAGAAATAACAAGAATAAGAATGAGTAAAACACACAAAATCTATTAATAAGTACAACAGCAAAATTATAAACTTTCTTCTTAAAAACATTTTTCAAGCGACACAAAGATTGGGATATTAATAACTATTTTCCCATGTAATAATCTGGTCGGACATTCAGGTTATTCAAATTAGGTTATTCCACACCAAAAAGAATCAGGATCCACGGGAAGATTCCTCATTTTTCGTTCTTTTCCGACACACAGAGATCTCGCTAATCCATTCGTTGTTCTACTTGAAAGAGGTGATGCATAGAAGTGTCGTTGATACAAGTGCTACCTGAAACGGAATAACTTTTCATGATGATGTAAGTAACACTATGTGTTTTGTTAGTACTTTGGGTGGGACGGTCTGTTGTTTTTTTATTACATAGTATTTTGAGTTTGGAGTAACATTGTGTTTAGTTAATCTTAGAGGATGGGTAATTTTATGCTGCCTATTTTATTTTATAGAGGGGCGAGCATACTCACCTCTCAAATATTTAGATAATTTAATTCGACTAAAATTTATTGACCTACAGCGTCGCGTGCATCAAAATGTAAAGGAGGATGTCCCAAAAAGGTATCGCAAGTATTGAGCTATTAACTATTTAGAGAGATCAGACTGAATTTAAGATTTACAGTATTCAGTGCTACTCCCTCTGATGACTTGGAGATTCGAAACAGTAACCCTACATTGAAAGGGGAGTATAGGCACTCTCTACCAAGAAAATTTGATCCTTAAAAAATCTCAAACTCATTTTTGGTCTTTTATTTGTTTTGTCATGATTAATAATTATCAAGCGTTATATTAAAAAAACGGCATTGTGTAAAACTTTTAGCTTGTAACTTTTTTTGTCTAATTTTTGACAGTGCAAAGTGCATATCTCGAATATCTTAATGATTCTTCTTAATATCTCAATGATTATTATCTTAATGAAAACTTCTGAAAAGGGGTTATGAAATACACATTAGAGATAACATTAATATTTTTCATTGATTTTAAATTTTTTTAAATTAGTAAAATAACTTGCTTATTTCTTACCCACGTGGGGTAAAAAAGATACAATTACTGGGTAATAAGATACAAGTGAATAATAATTTTCCACTTTCGCTTAGCAGGCGCATTATTTTTTCAAAGAAAAGAGATAACGATATTAACTTTCTTTAATAAAATCAGCTTCATAAACCTAAGGGACATGGGCAGATTATGGGGGGTCATAGGGGGCAATGCCCCTTCCATTTTTTTGAGAAAATTCTATTTTTAAAAGAGTTAACCATGTTTCTAAGGCTATGTTTCCAGTGCGTCCCTCAGGGTCGACCACCTAAATCCGCCATGCCTAGGGAAAATCCTGTGGAATTACGCATATTTCTTTATTACCTCATACTCTCCTCTAAAAGAGGAATATCTTGAGAAAGATGTAGATATCAATCTCCTATGATCCTGCCGTAAATCTACCTATGTCTAACACTGTTTGGAACGAAATATGATGACAAATTCAGAAAAGCACAGAAAAACCTGGTAATTATTAACCCATTTCCATGTCGACCTTCAACAGTATTCTTCAACCAAGACGCATCAAAAGTTGGTAGCCACGGTTATCAACCTCTTGACCCTGTTCCACATCTCAAAAATCAATCCCGCCTGACCACCCATCTCCTCCCCCGTAACAAATTTATCGTCTGCGTTGTCAGAAAAAGGTTCCATCGCGTGACGAGAGCCTCCCATCCCAGCTGAATTCATTCCATATGCACGTCTCGTCCTCAACGGGTCAAGGACGAATCATCGAATAGTACGGCCACCAGGGACAAAGGCTAGCCTTTAATGGGACATTGACCGCTGGGTAGAGAGAAGCCTCGGTGGGATGGGCATTAGGGTTGTGATTTATCAACTTGAAAAAATGTTAATTGTTCCGATTATTTTAAAGCTTTTTGAAAGTGTTATACAGGGTGTTAAATCAAGTCGGATCAAACTCTGCTAGGCGCGGATAGGGTTCTAAATATTTCTGAAAGAATCGATTCCAGAATCGAATACCTTGGAATCAAACCCTTGAAGGAATCGATTCCAGCAGGAATCGAATTATAAGAATCGTACTTAATTTTAAAATTTTTACAGATAATTATAAACAATTTTTTTCACTAATTACTAATTAATATTTTGATAATTAATTATTATTATACAAAAGGAATCGAATCTTAGGAATCGTACTCTGTTTTCTGATTAATACAGATAATCATTAAAAATTTTGTTCACTAACTAATTAGTATTTTGATTATTAATTAATATTTTGCTGGTTATTAATTAAATTAATAATAATTACTAATTATCCTTGATTTGTGATTGGAAAAGATAGTTCGATTCTACTTTTTTCGATACTGGCTCTAAGGAATCGATTCCAGGTCGGAATCGAACCTCAGAGATCGATTCCGGAATCGAATAAAACGATTTTTTAGATCCCTTGGTGCGGATTCAAGGGGGGCATTCGGAAAGTGCCCCCATTTGGAAAGGGAAAAAGAGAGAAAAGAGGCGTAAAAAAGAGAGAAAAAGAAAGTAAATTATGATAGACCAAAAAATTTTCTGTCATTTAAAAAATTAATATTTCTTCTTTTTACCCATTTTTCTCTTCGTTTTCCCATCTTGGCCCCCTTTTTTTTAGCCCAGGGGGTCACATTCCCCATATTGTTTAAACTTGCAATCTATCACCTCACCTGCTTGTGCTAATCAAAAATTAGTACTTTAGGGGCTAAATCTTACAATTTTCTGGGGGAAGACACCCAGACCCTTCTATCATCGGATCATAAAAAAAAGACCCACGTCTAAACGTTCCACAGTCTGATTCCTTCCATGGAGTGTGTTAACTATACCTCTACTTCTGACTATACTATACATAACGATTCTAGGGGAGAGTGGGGCTATTTCGCACATGGGGCACATTCAGACAGACGGCATTTCCCCTAGTAATTATTAATTCAAAAATCTGAAAAAAATACCAGTAAATGGAAGCATGACTACCAACTCCTGCATGAATTTTCAAAGTCCTGAGCCATTTTGTTGTTTACGTACTAGAAATTTGCTAGCGTTAGAAGCAGCAAAGTAAATTTTCTTGTCATTTTGTTGGCGTAAAATATCAATCAAAAATAACTCTCAAGTGGACATTCAGAATTTTATTCAGTAGAGGCTCTACTAAAGTAAGTTTCTAGAAAGGTTTTATTTCCCTGCTTAAATTATAAATATCTTGTTGGGACGTGGTAAGCTTGAACTGGTAGATGGGGCACATTCGTACACCAAAAGATGGGGCAGATTCGGACAGTGCGAATGTTCCTCGTCCTTCCCATTTTTGATTATGAATGTGATTTATATGTTTATAAGTGCAGTATATTTAATAACTTGAAGCTTAATTGTTTTTTATTGTAATTGTTACAAAACTCGGTGATAATAGAAAATAACACCTTAAAGAAAGCTTTAGTTTTAAGGATAGAAATCATTTTTGCAAATACTGTCAATTAAATTTGAGAATTTTGAAATTCCCCTCTGTACAAGCGCTTAAAGCAACTTAATACTAAAATAGAAATCATTCAAGTACAAAAATAAATTTAATAATTAAAGTAATTAAATTATGCAACCACTGAACGACTTCTTCAGGGGTGCAGCATTCAGCAGCCGCATAATTATTTAATACCAATAAGTAAGACAAATAAGACAATAATAAGACTTAAGTGATTTTATTCTAGTAGAATTTGCTACTAAAAAGAAAATTTTGTTATGTTGGTCAAGTAGAAAATTTTTGAATTAAATGATGCTTTTTAAAGTTAATGATGAAAAACTTTAAAATCTTTAAAATTAATGACAAATCTTTTATTTTCCCAGTAAGTAGTGATTCAACATTCATACAAAAAGATAATATCGTATTAAAAGTTCCGCAACCGTCAGTTTCAAGTGTTAATATGCGAGCTGTTGGTTCACTTTTCTTTTCGAATAAAACCTGACAGTTAAAATATTGGTTGGACTTTTTCTAACTAATTATATTATGTGAAGTATGTCAATGTGCAATATACTCTTCATTACTACAATTTTTTCCTCATCAAAAAATTAGATGTTCAATATTTTCTGAAGCTGTTTTCTTTTTGTAAAAAAATTTCAATTTAGTGGAAAAATATGTAAAAGTGCCAAATATTTCGTTTAATTATCTTACTTTAAAGTTCCATAAACTTTTTAATTTGTAAAAATAATTATTGTATAATTTTTTTGCATGTGTACGAATGTGCCTAAACGTGTGCAAAACTGCCCCACCCATGGGGCACATTCGCACGAAATTTCTCGTTTTTTAGATTGATGATATAGGTTAGAAATTCTCGATGAATGCTACCAATTCTGGTTCTAAAATATCGGAAACGGTCTTAACTTTCATTTGAATCCGAGTTTGTTTCAAGATCTCATCTAGATCCAGAGAAATATGCCGAAATGCACTTTTTGTGCGAATGTGCCCCGTTCTCCCCTATACCTAACTATTCTATACCTAGCTATACTACTCTAACTGTATATACCTTTGACGGCACATTGTTTTTGAGAATATTGCGACACAAAATAAGGTATCATGTAACATCCGGAAAACGCTTTTACAAAGGCTTTTGAAAAACTTTAGTATGATTGTTTGGATATGTTTGTTCACCAATGTTAAAAATAGGTATTGCACATGTGTGCCCAGTGAAAAGAAGTAATAAAACTTTATTGGATATAAAACAAAATGTTTCGAAAAATTAAAGTCGTAATACAGGTGTTATAGTTTTCTGAGCATTTTTCATCACGAAAGGAATCTTTCTCTGAAGAGTTTTAGTTGACTTATTGAAACCTCCTGTGTGTTAAAAAAATTAAAAACCTATTTATTTGCTAATTTAACGAATGTTTTAACTGATAGTAACATGAACTATAATAATTCGTTTCAGTTTTGATGAACAAACATTTTTTTTCACCTTTTTAATTGAAATTTTATTTTTATGTAAACGAAATCGCAAAACATATCGTTCATTTTTAAAAATTGTATAGAGCATTTTCAGTCACATGATCGGACCTAGCAACGCCCTTAGCAACAGATTGTTTGACTTACAGGCAGTTAACAGTTAAAAGAAAATAACTGGTCATGGAATGCTTCGATTGGAGCATTTGCAACCACATGACAGCAACAGATACCGCCGCACCTAGCAACGGCCTTTGCAACAGACTGTTTGACCTACAGAAAATAAATGGTCATGACGTCACTTGAAAACACTCTATTAAGTCAAATTTAAGTTTCTTATTGTTTATTGCCTTTTTTAAACAAACCATCTTTAAAAGGGGACTAAAAGGCTCATTCATATTCACACTGTTTCACTTCTAATGTTCCTCCAGGGTGATTCACCCCTCTGAATCACTTGTTTGCAAAGAAAACTGGAGTAAAGAGTGAAATTACAGTTCACTTTTTTCACTTTTTATGATTATCTTCAAAATGATTATCAGAAGTGAAAAGTCTGAACGAGCCTTTAGGATTATCTAGCCAAGGTGTACTTTATTTGCTTTATTTCCGATCAGGCATTTATTTACAAACATGACATGTCGCCAACCCAAGGCGACGATCCTCATACGCGACATTTTTTTTTCTTCTGGGACCTACATTTTCTTCCGAACCGCTTCCAACCGGATAGATCTGATCTGCTCCCAACAACATTAACATTTGGCCAAGGGCACAAACCCCAAGGTAACAACTCTTTGCCAATGACGTGCCCTTAATTTAAAATTTTATCAACAGTCTAACGTTTAATTTAACTTTTTAAATTAAAACGATTCGATAGAATATTTATAGTGTCTTTAAAATTAAGTCTATAAAGAAAGCCATAATAGACACAATAGTGAAAAAAATTACCACCACAAAATTTTTTTCCCCAATTATTAAGTTATAATTGTCACCTTTTTGTAGTCTACCTCCAAAGGGATAGGAAATTAGGATGTTAAATATTTAAACTAATAAAACTAAATGTACTAGGGACAACTAAAATGTACAACTTAACTAATTTAACAACTAATTCAAATGGACAACTAAAATGTACTGGGGACTGTTTGCTTCTAAATTTAGGGTTTTCCTGATAGATTTCGTATAAAACAGTGGGTACCCTATATGATTAGCTAATAACTACTAACTGACTTCTCCTTTGCAAAGATAGGTTTAGGGACGATTCCTTATAAGGGAGAGTGGGGCAGGTTTCAACAGTTTCGTTTTTTGTTAAAATCGCTTTCTTATTTGTTATACGGTTAATTGAATAGCCACCTGGTGTCAAGTAGTGTTTTTATAGTCAAATAGTGAGAAATTTTATCTGCTGTATTGTGTATAAACTTTTAAATGATATACTAATGAATGAATTATACATTCAAAGTAGTGCCTCTATATCAATATTACTATCAATTACTAATAATTACTACTATCAATATTACATACAGTATATTAAGCAATATTCAACGTCTTACTATAAAATACAAGTTATTGGTTATCAGGAAACAACACAGGTCCGGAAAATATTTTACCGACTAATTCTTTGCAGACAAATGTTTACAGTAACAGAGCGTTCCGGTCTCACAAACCATCAGATCCCCATTTCCCTAAATGCGTGGCACTCTCTAATCTAAGGCGGCATATACACAAGGACTCGTTTGTATCCAGAGTTAACATTATTTAGTTTTTTGTCTGCACATCCCATAGAGTTGTTATGAATAGAGGGAGAATGCATGCATCCCTAGGGAGACTAACAGGGGCGGAAAAGAAGGGGTCTATACTGAGTGTATCAATAAGTCTTACCAAATAACTATTAACTACTAACAGTAATGGTAAAACTACTACTAACAACTACTAATAGTAAAACTATGTACAGTCAGGTTCTTTGCTTGGAGTAGATAAAAATGCCTTTCCCCTAAGCATGGGCGGATTTAGGGGATGCATACAGGGCAAGCCACTGGCGTATATAGAAATTTATTTCGGGAGGAGCCCGAAATTGTTTCCCAGCCCCTCTCATGTATATTTAACTTTTTTCAGTATATTCTTAGGCAGAATTTGCAACTTAAAGAACTTAATATTAAAATGTTATGATGTATTAAGTTGCAATTACAAAAGGGGGGTCTGGGGGGTCCTCCCCCAGAAAATTTTTGGAAATTAGACTCTAAAAACCAGGTTTTTAACTAATTTTGGTACCCCTAGTTAGAATTTTGGATATAAATTTTCAGGTAAAATTTGATGAATTTAATGAAAAAGTTATAAATAATATAGTTTTAAGTACAGAAGGGGATATATGGGGGTCATCCCCCAGAAAAATTTTGGAGATTAGATCCTAAAAACAGGATTTCAACTTGGTTTTGATACACTTTCCGAATTTCAGACATACATTCTCAGGTAGGATTTTGAACTTTTTGTAAAAACGTTTTGAATAATAAAATTCCAAGCACTCTAAAGGGGGGTTTGGGGGTCCTCCCCCAGAAAAATTTTCAAAATTTGACCCTAAAAAACAGGGTTTTAACTTGTTTTGGTACACCAAGTCAGAATTTCGGGGGGGGGGCCAGGGCCCCTTCGGCCCCCCTTATATACGCCACTGGGGCAAGCTGTCCCTGATGGCTATGGAAACATGATTTTCCCCTATAAACATGGAATTTTCTCAAAAATTTGGTCCCCCATGCATCCCCTTAAATCCGCACATGCACCTAAGACCCATATTTTTTGAGAAAATATCTATAGAAAAAGGTAACCGCATCCAGTTTACGCTAAAAAAGGGTTGAAATGAAAAAAGGAACATGGTTGTTTGGAATTTTATGCTCCGGAGAATAAACACTCATTATTTTGAACATATTTAAGATTTAGATTTTCCGCCTATAGAATGAAAATTGATCGAGTTATAGCGAGCTCTACCGACTGAAAAATACGTCTGTCAGCATTGTTGTAATTAACTTTTTTTTGTTTAACGTTTTGTTCTGTTCATTTTCGAAATGATTGTTCCTTTACAAGCTTATAAAATTCCTTTACAAGCAAAAAGCTGAAAAAGTAAACTCTAATTTTATGGGATGCTATTGGGTTGAATTGAATCACAGAATGGGTTCAAAACGCTATTTTCAAATGCTATCGTGTCAAAGAAGGCAGCCCTGCAAATATCTATGATTGACAGACTAGTTAGCAGTACAATATGGAAATCCCAGCTGTGATTGGATTCGACGGGCTGATTCAATCTGTTTCTCTTAAAGGGGTATTAGAGGATTCGTCGTTTGGGATTCCATTTCTTGAGTTTGATGTGATCCCAGCGTCAACAAGGCCCCTATCACAATCATGTCCCATACTTTCTCGATTTCCATTATCGTCTATGGCCACGGACTTTCAGTTCTGGTACTCTTTGTGACGAACATGCTCTCTAGTTATCTTTCACTCTACTAGACCTCTCCAGACAACGACCCAGAGGATAAACTATACAACACGCCTCGGCAAATTAACGACGACCATTAACAATGTTATCATTAAACAACTCCCGTCCATAACACAACAATCAAAAGACAGGGACCAATTACAACAGAACGAAAACATCACCCTCAGAAAGCGTTTCCCACACTACTGGCAGACGATAAAAAAAATTGCACTGCGAACGATTTGGCGGGAAAATATCTGCTGCAGAAAAAAGTGATGAATGGAAATTCCCGAAGAGTGACCTTTCCGAAAGCGAGCCACGCCCCCTTTTTCGGGGGGTTGCGATGTGAATGGAGGTTGAGGTATTTTTTACAACGGTTTTTTACGAGGTGAGTGGTTTGTCTGAATGGGAGTCTTTGTGGAGATGTAGTACCATTGATAGTGGCAGTGATCTGAGTTTTTTTATGTGTGTTGGGGAGAAAGTAGTGGATCTTGGGGAATTCTCAGAGAGGTGTAGAGAGAAAAACAAGGGAAGGGGTGAGACTGGGGTGTTATTCTCTAGCGTGGGTAGTAAAAACACGTTTTCCTTAAATTATACTTTTTCCTACTAGTAGAGCGGTTTTTCGGTCAAATATAGCTTCTGTAAAACTTGAAACGATGCTGAGGATGAGTGATACCAAGTTTATAAGACACACATTTTAAGACAATCAACAGTTTGGGAACAAAAACTTGATGATTGATGACATTGATGTTTCTATCAGTGGTCATTGTAGTGGTCACTATTGAAAAAATTTAAGATTCGGTGTTGGTTAAGTGACCGCCGCCAAAAATCCTCGTAAAAACAAAATTTTCAAGTACAAATTTTCTTAAAAGGAGTTTAGAAGTCAATAAAATGGTAATACGAGTAAATATGAAATTATTTCCTTACAAGATTCAACAAAAAGAATCAAACTTCAGTCACTCAAGCCGATAGTGTTATATTCAAACACTTAAATTTTCTTCCCATGCTGATATAACTGCTTACTAAAGAGCATTTTAATCTACTATACTATGCCCTATGAATTTTAACGTTATTTGATCACTCTAACTCATATTTAAAAAAAAATATTCAGCTATTGAGTCAATAGCCAATATACCCACATTTACCTTATTGTATGTTTTTTTTCATAATAATCTATTTTAGACACTGCTGTTAAGCGTGTTTTTTTTATCGTTTTACTTAAAAATTTTATTTTTTGCAGCCTTCAAATTCTATTTGCATGGTGAGGCCTGAGGGAAACATGTCTGGATATCACCTGGCTCCCACAACGGTATGTTAACTTTAAAATTACTTGGATTCAAATTAAGCATAGTTTGATAAGCTATTCTTTTCAAACTCAAAACCAGACGTATGCTTTAAGAATTTTTTGCAGGAATACGTTATTGTCATAAACTTGTATGATGTATAAGAACAAACGTAAAAATTTTGTATAGATGAAGTAGCTCCCTGATGTCCTGGGAGAAAAAATTCAAATGTATAGTTCATAAATCTGTGGTAGTTGTGTTGTTTCGAAAATAACTGTTATTCATGAAATAATTGTAATATTCTCTTAGAAAGTGTGTGGGGAGGGGCACCAGAATTTTAAAGAAATGTTTCACAACAAAAAATAATGGAAGAATTCCAAGATTTTTGAGGTACTAGATTTTTCTAGCTAAGGGCAATTTCCAAAGTTATTTTATTTGGTGCATATTTCACCATCTGGGAGGGGTTATGCCTCCATGCAACTCCATGAATCCGCCTGTTGTCGTAACACAGCTGATTAACGTCAGCAAAACAGTGCTAACATACGACACACGAGGTTCAACTTTTCCCATCTTCGACGCCGTAAAAATCCTCATATAGAAACATTTCCGCAAATAAGTTACAGTGAATGTCGAAACAAATGTCCTTTTACACGTATCAAGCCGCTCAGAACCTTCATAAATCTTTCCAACAGCGACCTACATTATCTCTACCAATTTCCCTCTCTAACATAAGTGCAGCAGCGTCCGCATATTTTTCTGAATGGGACCGATGAGCGTAAATCACTGTTGTAAGAGAGGCAATATTCCACGTCAGGAGACGACTCGGAAATAATAACAATAAACCGATCATCCTGAAAATAATCTAGACGGGATTTCGGAGAGGAAAGATTTTTGGCGGCCTCTCGGCTGTGTTTTAACGTGACGTAAGAGTTCTTTTTTCTGTGCTCTGTTGAAATGGGAATGCTAATTTTAAAATACAAGCAGTCAGTCCCTAGACATACAAATTTTTTCAGAAGACACCTACGGCCATTTTCAAACAAGGGCTCAGGAGCCATCTATAAATTATGTAATACTGTTTTCCACCGTGTTTTAACCCCTTTCCTTCCCTGTGTCACCAAGTGTCACACTTTGCTATACCCCTTCCTCCCATTTGAAGGGCTTGGTGGATGGAGGAGCTGTGTAACAAGGCCTGTCCCGAAAGTAACGAGACTGAATTCCAGTCAGAATTAGGGATTTCAGTCTCGTTACTTTCGGGACAGGCCTTGTAACATAGCCTCTTCATCCACCAAGCCCTTCATTTGTCACATCCCACACTCTGCTACCATTGATATAACATATAAAATAGTGTTAAAAAACATAATAAGGTTGATTATGATTTATTTTGGCACATTAGTAAACATTGTAAGATAAAAAAGAAATCGGACACTAAATGAGAATGAACAGTATTGATGAGATATTTCCCTTTACTCACCACAACTTAAAAAAAACGCAAAATTGAAATTAAATGTCGATCTTAATATGTATAAATTTTTATGACCTTTAAAGTGGTGAGTAAAGGGCATTGCTATTATAAATCGAAATTTTATGAAAATGGTAGGGATATTGCCCCTATAACCCCCCTTAAATTCGCCCATGTCTTCAGTAATAGTTTCTATATCATTTGGGACCTTCATTCATATCATTTGGACATAGAACTTTCATTATAATAATCATATCACTTACTCAATAAAGAGGGGTCACACTTTCCCCATAGCGTGAGGTCCCACTTACCCCAATAGGCTAAAATTACGGGGTAAGTGGGACCCCACGTTAAACACTAATAAATTAAAAATTTTGTAAAAATTAAAATTGCAGTATATTTTTTAAGTTAAACTTTGCACGCACAACAATTAAATAAATATCAAAATATGATGAAAACTTAGCTGGAAATACTTCATTGAAAGATACATATTGAACTCTCCAAAAAAATCCATTCTGGGAATCTATATTTTAAATTATTTCTATAATCTTAAAAAGAATTTAAGCAAAAATAAAATATATGCAAAACCCATCAGTGTGACAAACTGTAACATAGTAAATGCGAGTAATAGTGAAATTTCTTGTGCATAATTAAGTTTTAGGGAGGTTGATCCCCTTAACCCACTTACCTCAGTTACCCACTTACCCCAAGTGACCCTAGCTCAAAAAGTTACAAACCTTAACTTCTCTCTGCCCAGAATTAATTTCATGATGAAATTTTTAACTCTAGTCTCTACACTCTAGTTCTAGTAGATAGGTGGGAATGGGAACTCTTTGAAAGTTCCTACCCACATGGTATAAATGTTTTTTATTAATATAATAACTATTACAAGATTGTCAAGTTCGAAATTTCCATTTCTAAGGTTAAAATATTTCAATTTCCATCAAAAAATATTAGAGAAGTAAACTGTAAAATCGCGTTTCTCTAAAACATTTTGTAACATCTCTTAAAAAAGAGGGTTGAAATGGTCGATGGTTGAAATAGAGTGATCGTTGCACTAATAATTTTTCTGTCCATGGTCTTGAAAATATCTTATCGAAGGCACTCTTGTTATTCTTGCTTTACACATTTAAAGTAAATTTTAGAATTGTTCTTCCGACAATGAAGTCTATGTTAACGAAAGACAATTTGATGTAAAGAAATAGAAATTTTGTCCATGGGATTTTTGTTAAAGCATTTAGGAAAATCACATAAGAAAAAATGCGATCCTTTACAAGAAAATATAGGCCGACCCAGAAAATTTTCCCCATTCAACAAATATTGAAAATTCCAGAAACCTTTCTTAAATGCTCGTCTATTGAGAAAAAGAATAAAAAAAAGGTTTAAAAACATCCAACGAAAATAAAATAAAGAACAGACACAAAGGAAAAAAGACAAACAAAATATCAGAAGAGAGTGCGATATTTCCGTACGATGAACCTCGTCTCATAGCTGTGGGGTTCCCTTCTCTGCGACCAGACGGCGCTGCTATGGAATAATGGGAGCTGGCGTTGTCATGGAAACGACCCAGAGGAGCTTGTCTATTTTGGGCGGAGGGGGATGGGTATAGGAGGAGAAGAGACGATCTGGTGTTTGTTTACATTTTGGATGCTGTGTCTGGGGGAGTGTTAGTGAAAGTTTTTTGGAAGTTATTTTGGGTTGGGTGCAACCCTTGGAAAATTTTTTTTAGTGTTTTGAAACAAGCCTTTAATTTTTTTTGTGAATTTATTTATTTAAATGTACACAACAGAGAAAAGAAAGTCCAATAGCGTTACATCAATAAAAATGTGAAATGCAAATACATTCTATACTTAAATAGCAGCTAACACATTGATGTAGGAAAAGAGATCATTTGGATAATTTTAACGACATATTAAAATATTGATAAGATATATTGTTAAAAATTTTATAAAATTTGTACAGATACAAGTTTTTAATATAATTAAATTTAACAGTACACCTTTAAACAAACAGTTATTTCAAGAAGATATTATAGGTACTAGGTACAGATATCTGCAAAGTACTATTTATGTAAATACAATAAATTATATGGTTAAAAACTTTAAAAAAAATTAACACAGAAAAGTTCACGCCTATATTTTGAGCTAATCAAAAGTAATGAGAAGATGTAGGGACGAAAGATCATTGGATTTTATCAGGGTTATTTTATGAAGTTGAGTAAAAAAATAATAAAAGTAAATAATAAAGAGTAAAAGTAATAATTCAGAATGATAGTAAGAGTAGTAATAAAAAAATTATTCTCGTAAAACAATAAATTTTATGAAAGTTATGAATTTGTTATTGAAGTATTACTGAGAATTAATATGAAATATTACAAAATAAGTCAGATAATTATATTACGTTGAAAATACAGGTTAACTTTGGCATCTTACGGTCGTAAGGAAAAAGAACAATGCAATTAGAAATATACTAATATAGAATCTATCTACTAATATAGAAGTTTCAAACGCACAGAGATCAAACGAAGTAACAAAATAAAAAGAAAATATCATTTTTTGTCGTTTAGATTGCCATTCTTGTCTATTGCTCTTCAGGTCATTCACCCATCAAAACTGTTACACAGAATTCCTGCAAAAGGAAAGAATAAAAATATAGATCATCTCCCGTGTAAAAATAAATTGAACACGGTATTTTTTCCTTGATAGAAAGGAATATAAGTCGGCTTTACCTTAGTTAACACTCTTATCATTTGTTTAATATGTGGCGCACATACTGTAAAATACGCCAGATGTACTTCTAATAATAATAATAATAATAATAATAATAATAATAATAATAATAATAATAATAATAATAATAATAATAATAATAATAATAATAATAATAATAATAATAATAATAATAATAATAATAATAATAATAATAATAATAATAATAATAATAATAATAATAATAATAATAATAATAATAATAATAATAATAATAATAATAATAATAATAATAATAATAATAATAATAATAATAATAATAATAATAATAATAATAATAATAATAATAATAATAATAATAATAATAATAATAATAATAATAATAATAATAATAATAATAATAATAATAATAATAATAACAACAATAACAATAACAATTATAAAAAACAAATATAAGAGTCGTCTGGCGTTTTAGAACCCATTTAGATGACCAAAAAATTTACTTTAAATTAAAAGAGGTACAATGTACAATTACATAAAATTAAGATATTGATAATAAAAACACACGAAGTGGTAGAGAAACGAGAAAAAAATATTAATGTAATACAAAGTTGATAGAACACAAACCGTACAAGAAATGGAAAAAAAGTAAAAATAAATAAATTCCAAAAAAATTTGGCACAGCTTTAGGCATAAAAATTATTCTTTGCTTCTATAATTTAAAAAACTAGTCTAAAACATCGATTTAAAGTAACTAGGGAGCTACCGCCCCCTGCTCGCTATTATCGCTCACCAACCCCCGTTAACTGCTTACGCAGAAACTTTTGGATCGCTTTGCCATCCTCGCAAAACACAGATCACAGCACTTACTCACTTTATAAAGTGAGTAAGTAAAGTTGTGTCCCACAAATGAATTAAAACGGGGGAAAATTGCGAAGCCGAATAAAAGTGTTTTGATACAAAAATAATGCTTTGTAGTTACGAAGAGAAATCAAATTTGATTGCTTCTTATTGCTTGTATTAAGTAATCATGAAAAGTACCGTAAATCGCTTGTATTACGTAAGGTTTCAGATTTCTTTCTTTTGTTTTTTACTTTCAGTAGAGTCAAAAGTTGGGAACAACAAGCATATTGAATTTCCTAACAATAATTTACTTCTTTATGACGTATTTCTTGCCAAGTATTACAAAATTTTAATAAAGTTTTTGTCTTAATGGAACTACGTAGTATTTTTTATTTCAATTTTATTGTTATACATACACATATATTACACAAACAAAGAATGAGAAAAACAAATTATGATTCGCCTGAAGGAAACAAAGACCTGTATAGAAGAAAGAAAAATTACAATTTTTACAGAAAAAATAAAAACATAATATGAAGATAAATAATTAAGTAAGTTTAGTAGGGAAAAACATTATGTATAATAACAGAATTAGAATATCTACAATATATACACTTCAATTGAATTAAGTAATGAAAATAAAGGCAAATTTTAATTTAAATTCTTTCTGATCACCACTATTTATTTAGGACAAAATGTTATATAAGATATAGGAATGAATAATCTTAAAATTCATTATAATATTAAAAATTAAATAAAAATGGGCGATTAATTATATTGTCCATTCAACTATGAAAGTGTAGATTAAAGTTTAAAGCTGTTCATGTTCAGGGTATACCGCCAGTGTTTTTCCTAAAATCCAAATTACTTAAAAACTACAAAATTCTGTGATTTGAAAATGCTTAAACCATGTATACTATATAGAAATGTACCTTATTTTATAGAACTGTCCCAGAAAAGGCCTTGGAAATTATATTTAATAGAGCAAATTGCAAATCCTCTATTCATTAAATTTGGACTAAAATAATGAAAAAAGGACTTGGTTTAGGACAAAAACTTATGATAGGATATTAAGTTCTATTATTTTAAATTAAAATTCTTGCGTTTAAATTAAAATTATTTTACTCCGTTAACAATTATTATTAATTTAAAATGGAAATGTTTCGATCGAAAAATAAATCAAACAATGCCAAAATATGACGTTTTCGCAAAAAAGCAACAACACAAAATTTGAGGCCGATCGAGAAATTTTTTGATTGCCATTGATTTGATAAATTGAAATTTTTTGATTTTTTGATGATTTGAAAAATTAACAAAAATCCCCTTTTTAAAAGCGCGCGAAAACGCCAAGAGTTTGGATGTGACGTCATCTTATACTAAACATTGTTGTAAAGCAATGGAGTTGATGGTATTATTGTTGACGTCATCTTATAGTTTAAACAATAAACGTTTTCAGTCACGTGTTTTTTTCTCGACTTTTAAATTAAAATATTTAATTACCTGTACATTTTTTTGAAAAACTGACTAGATATTTCATTTTACCATACAAAAAACCATACGGAACACTTGTTTTTTTTTGAAAATCTGACACATGCAACTTCCTTATTATTAAAATAACCATCACCATCATCGTGAGTTTTTCTTTTCTGTTTGCCATACAATGATTCGTTTGATGAAAAACGCAGCCTGATGTTTTTAAAGTGGTAAATAAAAATTTTGATCCGTTTTGGAGTTTTTTTTGTCTTCATAATTGAATCGCTTGATTCCCTTTAAGAAAATAATTACTTAACTTACACATCTTCATAAAAATGTAGTGAGCTTTCTATACAATTTTTCTCGTTTATCTCAGAACAAGAAAAGTGGCATTTGACATGTTTAAGAAGTAAATGATTCAACTACAATGTTACCTACTTTTAATTTTTAACAGTCACCACTAAATGTATAAAACATAAATTGAACCTTTGGAGTTGAATTAATCGTTACTAGAATTAGGTGTATACAGGGTGTCCCACGAGAAGTGCCCCAACCCCTTTAACTTTTGAACCCCTTCAGATATAGTCATGAAAGTGGGGTCTAGGTATAGTAAAGTGACAATGCTCTATCCGAAGATATCAGTTTCAACGCCCTCTAGCGGAAACTTTAGGAGTTATAATTTTTATTTTAAAAAATATGTGAGGTATCTGAAAAAAGTCAATGACTAAGTTGTAGAGCCCCATTGATTCAGTAGGAAAAGACACCTTAAGCCGAAAAATATCTTGCATAAAACCCCTAAAACCCAAGCTCAATTAGATTGAACTTACGTAGATTTTACGTTTTAAAACGCTCCTCACGAGGCAAATATGAGAAATTTTCAATTTAATGAACTAATAATACTTTTAGTCATTTACTTAAGTCATAAAAATAAAAATTTCCCGTTTTCGCCTTGTGAGGAGCGTTTTAAGAAGTAAAATCTACGTAATTTCAACCTAATTGAGCGTGTGTTTAAGGGGTTTTATTTAAGATATTTTTCTGCTTAAGGTGTCTTTTCCTACTAAATCGATTCTACTCTACAACTTAGTCATTGACTTTTTTCACATACCTCACATAGTTTTTAAAATAAAAGTTATAACTCCTAAATTTTCCGCTAGAGGGCGTTGAAAGTTATCTCATCGGATAGAGCATGGTCAGGGTCACTTTACTATACCTAGACCCCACTTTCATGACTATCTGAGGGGTTCAAAAGTTAAACGGGTTGGGCCACTTCTCGTGGGACACCCTGTATATTCTATGGAGCTAGGAGTAAACGGATGGAACATGGACTGTAATAACTGAAGTAAAAAATGAAGGCCCAACTTAATTGAATCACTTAATTCTGGAACGTGTCAAACGCCACTTTTTTCAAAAATGGGTTATTGGTGGCATGAGATTCTGTAGGGGTACACGCGCGCATTTCAGTGTAAGAATAATGAAAATAACGTGATTTTAAAATAGTTTTTCAGCATATTAAATTTCAGCTTTAGTGCAGAAACATGTCAAACGACGTCGCTTGACAGGTTTCTGCACTGAAACTGCGGGGAATTTTGTTCATGCCGTCTCATCTGCAGCTTGTTTGGGACTGCTGTTTTTTTTATTTAATCGCATACAAGCACTATATGCGATTGGAAAAGTCATTCTTTAGAGGTTAGGTCCATCAAGCCATAGTAAAAACCTTTTTTTAAAAGTTTTTGTACGAATCTTCAGACCAAGGACGTTTTTGTAGCTATATATTTAAAATTCCCGTGCTTGTGGCCCTTTATTACATCCATGTGATTGAGATTTTGGATCGATGAATCACTTTATTAAAAGGGGACACCAAATCTATACCCTAGATGATCATAATATCGAACTAATTAACTGATTAAAATCATTTTACTGTCCACAAAGTTACATCTAAACAACTATCTAATTGACATCAAATATGTCTGTATTAACGTTTTGAATTGGCTGACCACTATTTTTGAGTCTGGAGTTGAAATTATTTATAGAAAAAGGTATTAAAGGTATTATTTGGTATCTATTAACCAAAAGAGAAAAAATATGAGAAATTTTATAGGTTAGTATTTAATAAGGAAATGTTATTTTCAACTAATACTCCCACTTTTATTAACAAATTCTTAAATAAATTAGACTTAAGCTATGAAAATAGGCCTGATTAATCTGTTCATTGCAGAAACCTGTCCAATGCAAGTATTTCAATAATTTTTTATGAAAAGAATAAAAACATTAAAAAAAATCTTTGTGTCCGTAAAATATCCAAATGAGGCCTACTCTAAGAAAAAAATTTCTAAACATGTTCATAAAAATGTAGTGAGCTTTCATACAGTTTTTCTCGTTTATCTCAAAATAAGAAAAGTGGCGTTTGACATGTTTCAGAAATAAGCGATTCAATTATCTATTTTAAACGCTAAACGCACCAAGTGTTTCCCCTTTCCTCCACGTAGGGGCGCAATCGCTGACTCGAGGCCCCACTTGGCTCGGTGCCAGAGTATATCACGTGACCGCGGGAGGCTCGGGAGCAGGAAGGATGGTGATGATTCTCGTTCGGCTTCATCTTCTCCCGCTCTTGCGCTTCTCTCTCTGCGAAGGGGAATTTTCCGCGATGTAATAATGGTGGTGGGATCGTTTCTCCGATGCGATATCTAGTTCCGCTCATTGGATTTTCAATTGATGAGAATAGGATTTCTGGGGGTTTCACTAAACACTCAAACATATAATATTTTGAAAAATTTGTTTTGAATAATAGAAAGAAGTATGTAAAGAGAGAGAAATTGATGTTAATCTCTGAAAAAATGGATGAAATTTATAATTATATACTCGATTGCAACTTAAGTTGAGCCTGACGTCATGGCCGCGCGGAAGAAAATCTGAGTAAACAGAAAGCTTTCTGGGCTTTTTGAGCTCTTATCGGCTGCCGAGTTTTATTCGATCAAATGTTCTACTACGCGCTACGTCACTTGAAAAAATAATACTACTCAACATTTTGCAAATCGGGATGAAAAGATGCTTAATGTACGAAGATTAAAAAAACTAATCATATTTTAAAGTTGAATCTCTTAATTTCACTCAAAATTCCGACATCACACGGGGAACTACTTTCTTTGGTTGCTCTCAGCATATTTCTACAAGCTCAAGTTAAGTTGCAACCGAGTATACAATCTGAGAATGTACTCGAAAACGGATCAAAATTTTTACTTGCTTCTTTAAAAATCAACATGCGTTTTTTATCAAGCACTGATCTTCGTTTGGCGATCAAAGAAGAAAAACTTTCGTCGTAATCATTAATAATGATCGTAATTTTTATAATTAACGGTGTTCATATTTTTTAATTTTATTTCCTTGAAAATTTTAATTCTCCGATGTCTTCTGCAGTGTTTTTCTAATTCTAACTATTTTTTCACTAATAAGGATTACACTATTAGAATAAATCTAAGTAGGGCTAGTCTACATATTATTTAGGAAAATAATTGAAGGATAAGTAAAATTACTAATTTGTTGGTCCGAAATGTTAAAATTTGTCCAATTTAAAAAACTGTTCCCAGTATTTTTTTAGTTTTATACCGTCATGGAGTGGAAGATGCAATACCGCACATTTAACATTTGAAACAGACACAGTGTAATATCGTTGGCGATATGACACAGTGTAATATCGTTGGCGATTATTTAAATTTGGCTGTGAAAATAAATAGCCAAAAATGGTTTCGAATAGTTGCTGCTTTTAAATCGTAGCTGAACCGACACTTTACTCATATTTTTGAATGAAGTTAATGTCTTAAAACTGTAAAGTTAACTCTATTGTATGATTGATTCTTTAGCCACACACATAAGATTAGCGTAATTTTAAAAATACTATTTCCAACAATTTTACTTAAATTGTATTTATTTTTTCTGCAAGCACCTCAAGTGTTGCTCGGATGCTTGGTCCCTCCCGAAGGTATTTAATTTCTAAAGCGAGTACCAAAACATGACGTTTTATGTTGAAAAGTAATCAATGCAACTAATTTTAATAAATAAAATCTCGATATGTGTACCGTATTGACTCAGATTTCCCCATTAAATGCTCAAGTGATAAACTAAGATTTAATCATCACATTGCAGGCATTAGGTTTAGAAAACAGGATATCAGTTTAATGTCCTTTAAAAAACTTAGTTACAACTTGTTTACCCATAAATTGAACGGTAATGTAACGGCAAAACTATTTTTTTTAAATTTGCGTAACTCAGTTTCATATATTTATCTATCTAATTAATACTTGATGTAATCATGACCTGGAATGTGTAAGCCTGTATCAGGGGATCCATTGCTTTCCTACAAGAGTTCATGTGGTGTAAAAATCATATTGATTCAAGTAAAGGTACTACTGTCAAAAGGAATACAATTAGTTGAACCTTCGTGAAGGCTGTAACAGTTTTTTTGGCTAGCATGTTTATGTCAACTAAACTAGGAAATTGGTTGTAATTTTATCAAGTCCGTTATGGTTTATATTTTAAAATAATTTAATTGTTAATATCGTCCCCATATTACTGATTTCGATTATAAAAATGGGGGAGGAAGATAGAAAAAGTCCGATGATTCTATCTAACCGTTAAATGTCATACCTGCCATTTACTCGATCTAAAGTAGATTTTCTATACTTTTAGTCTAATGCAGCGTTTCCCAACCGGGGTTCCGCGAAGCTTCCTCAAGGGTTCCATGAGGGATCAGAAAACTTTTTTTTCTGGTATACATTTTAGAACAACCCTTAATAAATTATGGATCAGTCAGCCAAACTCAGAAAAATGATAAAAAAAATCTAACTCAGCAGAACATAATCTTTATCGGAACTGTTTTTTTGATAAATTTGTCAAAACTGAAAGCGTATGAAAGAATAGCTGAGTGGGACTTTATTCCAAAAGAAGATAACACTGGGCAACAATTTTTTGACAAAGTTCGTGTAAAAATGATGAAAATAGCCAATTCCTACTGAAATTGACCTTCTGAACCCGAATATCAACTTAAAAAATCTGGTTTGGTTCGAGTTTTGGAGATACAAGGGGGGTCTGATTTAGCGTAATTAATGCAGAAATGCCACTGTTTTTTAAGAATATTTTAATATAAATTGCTCTATTACCCATTTAATTGCGCAATATTTTATCTGATATGTTCTCTAACATATACACTAGGGTGGTCCTTATTTGTATGGTAAAATTTTTTTTTGGGAATTCCGGTGGTGACGCCCCCTAGTTTTGTGTCACTATATAAACTAATAATGTATGCAAAATATCAGCTCATTCGAATAATAAACACCCGTGCGCAGTTGCCTTGAAGTTTCAAAAAAATACTGATTTTTTCACAAAACATCCCAAAAACCATAGATTAAACCCTCCCATCTTCTTCTTGATTTTTTAATGAGAATCTAATACAATTATTGTTATAATGTTCCAGATTCCATTCTTCTATCACCCCTATTTCGGTAGTAAAAATTTTTTAAAGTTAAAATAACTCCTGTAAAGTTGTTTTTCCTGCATTTTAAAAAAGCTAATAACTCCAGAACCATACAACTTAAAAACCTGAAATTTGTGCCATTTTGTTTGTAATTTTATTACCTTTCATTTGATGTGCAACATAACTGCCTTTCTTTAAAAAATTTTCTTCAAAATAAAAAAAATGGAGAAAAAATTAAATAAAAAAAACTTTTGAAAAAAAATTTTATTAAATAAATTTTAAGTTTTTCCACTCCCAAAATGAACATATCTGCCAAATTTCAAGTTGAAATTAAAATTTGATCATGTAGAAAAAAATAAAAATTTCCGAAATTTTGGCAGGTCCCTAAACGTTTCATGTAATTTAACAAAAAAAGGTGTTTCACTCATGGGGATTCCAAAAACTCCCTTGAGGGTGTTCATACGATTTTTACCATGCAAAAAAATTCACTTAAATATCAGAAAATACAACTACTAGCCGATTCGGTACAAAATCTTACAGAGCCCTGTCGGGTACCAAATGGTAGACTGCGTTGTGCGTAGTCATCGGGGTATGATTTTATTTTTTTCTTTTATCTTTAAACACTTTTAATTTCATTTGATTTGACATGTTGGAAGTGAAAAAATAACGTAAAAATTTAATTCTAAGGGAAATTCAGGTAAAATATAGGCACATTGAATTAGGTTGGAAACTAGCTCTGTAGGATTTTGTACCGAATCGGCTAATAGCTGTATTTTCTGATATTTAAGTAAATTTTTTTGCATGGTTAAAATCGTATGAACACCCTCAAGGGAGTTTTTGGAATCCCCATGAGTAAAACACCTTTTTTTGTTAAATTACATGGAATGTTTATGGACTTGCCAAAATTTCGCAAACTTTTATTTTTTTCTACATGATCAAATTTTAATTTCAACTTGAAATTTAGCAGAAATGTTCATTTTGGGAGTGAAAAAACTTAAAATTTATTTAATAAAATTTTTTTTTCAAAATTTTTTTTTATTTAATTTTTTCTCCATTTTTTTTATTTTGAAGAAAATTTTTTTTAAAAAGGCAGTTATGTTGCACATCAAATGAAAGGTAATAAAATTACAAACAAAATGGCACAAATTTCAGGTTTTTAAGTTGTATGGTTCTGGAGTTATTAGCTTTTTTAAAATGAAGGAAAAACAACTTTACAAGAGTTATTTTAACTTTAAAACATTTTTACTACCGAAAGAGGGGTGATAGAAGAATGGAATCTGGAACATTATAACTATAACTATATTAGATTCTCATTAAAAAATCAAGAAGAAGTTGGGAGGGTTTAATCTATGGTTTTTGGGATGTTTTGTGAAAATATCAGTATTTTTTGAAACTTCAAGGCAACTGCGCACGGGTGTTTATTATTCGAATGAGCTGATATTTTGCAAAAACTATTTATTTGTATGATGGAACAATTTGGGGGGGCGTCGCGTTAAGATTTCCAAACTTAAAAAATAAGGACCACCCTAATATACACATTCATAAAATAGTAATAAAAATAATATTTGGTAAAGAATTTGTCGATAAGAGTCGCCCGGTGGTCAACAAAGTTAAGAGATGTTTTCATAAGAAATATTCCCATGCATTCATGAAATAATCAAACTAATAATACATTAACATCTACCTCTTGATGTTAACGAGTGGCGTTTGTTCATAGATTCCTCTTAATTGAGTCTAAAGATGGTATTGCTCCCCAATGGCAATAGCTCCCTTCCATTCCCATTGCATTTGCTAAAGAGACATACGGACACTTGCAGTTACTTCTTCATTGAACTGAGTACGCAAAATATGAATGGGGTGTCTGTGCAGACTTGAAAATAGTGGCGTTATTTATGGGCCTTCAACAGGGATTCAAAAAATATTGCTTCTTCCTTTGTGAATGGGACAGTCGTGCAACAGAATTACACTACATCCAAAAGGACTGGCCTCTCAGGATATGTTTGAAACAAGGAATAATGAATGTCGAGAACTCTCCTCTTATTTCTCAAGAGAAAATAATCTTACCTGCTTTACACATTAAATTGGGCATTGTAAAGCAATTGATTAAGGCGATGGATAAGACTAAGCCAGCTTTCATTTACTTGCGCGAAAAATTTCACCGTCTGAGTGTGGCAAAATTCAAGGAAGGAATTCTTATAGGTCCTCAGATTAGAGATATTTTTAAAGATTCAAAATTTGAAAACCTTCTAGACTGTGATGAAAAACAAGTGTGGGATGCACTCTGTCAAGTTTGTGTTAACTTTCTAGGCAACACAAGATCGGAGTATTATAAAGATCTTGTTCAGGGCATGTTAGCCTTATACCAGAAATTTGGTTGCCGAATGTCCTTAAAGCTGCATTTTTTTGGATTCTTAAGTTGATTTCTTCCCTTCTAACTGTAGAAAATTCTTCGATGAGCATGGTGAATGTTTCCACCAAGATATGTCTGAAATAAGAGCTACGTTATAATGGAAAGTAAACTGTCTCTATGCTTGGGGACTACTGCTGGACGCTTTTTAGAGGATCCAGATATGGAATACAGCCGAAAGAGAAAGAGAACTCGTCAATCATGATTTGGCAGTATTTCATTCTGTTATTTTAATTTATTTATAAATTATGCAGGGAAAAAAACTCAAAGTGCAATTTAATGTGTTTTAGGTATTATTTAGAGACAATATCTCAACATTACAGAAAAACCCGAACCAATTTCCAATTTTTATTGCCATATTCGTGTTCAGCATGTCGAAATCTATTAGAATTTAACATTTTTATTATTTTTACATTTTCACTGTTGCCCAGTGTAATTAATAACTCAATTGACTACATTTTAAAAAAATTTTATGCTGTATTTTAACTAATATCCACTCAAAAGGAGTGAAAACACTACTTTTGAGGGTGAAATTTCAAAAGAGATTTCTGGGCAGGACCCCCAACCCTTAAACCCCCTCTAAAAGCTTGACGCCTGTTATACGGTGTTTTTCCCTTGAAACCTCGGCCGCTTACTAGAAGCGGTTCCCTTCGGGTGTTCCCCAAAGAGTTTATAAAGGAGATAACACTAGTTTAAAGGGGCGATGTTTAAAACTTTTTCTACGGGAGTACCTCCCAGCCCCCTTTAAAACTTTCACGTTTATTTTTAGCTTTTTTTCTATAGAAAATTCTGTGTTTTACAAGGAACTGTTGGGCCACAAGCCGAGATAAAACTCTACTTTAAGAGGAAAATTTCGAAACATTTTCTGGGGAAGAACCCCCAAACTCCCATCTAAAATGTTCAGACTCCTGTTTTCTAAATGATACCCACAGATTATAGAGCTGTACAGAGTATTCATCTCCATAGACGCTAATGGCAACTTTTTTAACAGGGCTTTTCCCATAGACAAACTTCGAGCCAACGGATCCGCCTCCTTTAATACCACGTCATTCCTGCTAATTCTGTCATTCGCCCACTAAAGATGTCACTCAAATCCAAATCGGAACTGGAGGGAAAAAACAACACCAATGAAATTTAAATGTTGCTTGATAGAAGTTCCATATCCATCCAATCAGGAATCAGTTTCGCATTTCGCCTTCTCTGATTGGCTGCTAGTGAAATTAATTATAATCTGGGAGCAGGAATTAAATAAAGTACCTAATGAGGAAATCTATACTCTGTGATGATACCATTCACTAAGCTCCTGCAAAAATTTTTTTTGAACATGACAATAGCAACTTCACTATAAGCACACTTTCATAACTGAGCAACACTTGGGTGGGGGTCTCCTTGGAAACACCACCCTTAAATAAATAAGAAAACCCTAACACATGTTGCGTCCACCGATCGATGGATAATTGAAAATATTTATAATCCTTTAAAAATAAACTGGTGATTATAAGTGTTCGGAAAGTGTCCTTTTTTGGGCTGAAAGAGGCGGAAGGGGAAAAGCGAAGAAAGATGGCGTTAAATAGAGCATATACAATCACATGACTCAGACCTAGCAACGGCCTTAGCAATATATTGTTTGACCTACAGCAGTTAACAGTTGAAAGAAAATAACTAGTCATGGAATGCTTCTATTGGAGCATTTGCAATCACATGACAGCAACAGATACCGCCGCACCTAGCAACGGAGTTAGCAACAGACTGTTTGACCTACAGCAAGCAAGAAAATAAATGGTCGTGACGTCACCTGAAAATACTGTATAGGAAAAAAAAGAAAGTAAATTCTGAAAGACAAAAAAACGTTTCATACATTAGTTTTCATTTTTTACAAATGCCCAAATTGAACGGATTTGCTGGTTTTAATCCAATTAGAGGTGTGGGTTTTCGGGAATATTTTGAAACGGAAAATTTTCCAGAAAAACAGTGGAAAATTTCGACCCACATCACTAAATCTAATTATATATGTTTAAGTGTCAGTTAACCACTGAATATTATACATTCTCCCATGCCCGCTGATAAACACCCCTAAGTGTTTATTTCCGACCCCCCTTTCCTATGATGATGATGTCGTGTCCACGACGAGTCCGAATCAAATACTGCCATGGGCGGAGATGACAGCAATTTCTGAAATATTGTCACTGTAGAGGTCTATTCCCCTTTCCTATGTAATTCTGAATAGGGATCTAAAAAATCGTTCGATTCGATTCCTGAGGTTCGATTCCAACGTGGAATCGATTCCTAAGGCCCAGTATCGAAAAAGTAGAATGGAACTTATTTATTTCAATCACAAATTAAGGATAATTAGTAATTATTATTAATTTAATTATAACCAGCAAAATATCAATTAATTATCAAAATACTAATTAATTAGTGAAAAAAAAATTAATTATGTGTATTAATTAAAAAATTAAGTACGATTCCCAAGATTTGATTCCTGCTGGAATCGATTCTTTCAAGGGTTCGATTCCTTGGTATCGATCGAATCCAAAGCATCAGATTCCGATTCTATTCTGGAATCGATTCCTTCATAAATATTTAGAACCCAAATTCTGAATCATCTAGGAGTGCTCTACCCCTCCTACAAGTTTGTAATAATAATGATACACATTGTGAAAAAAATAAAATTCTAAAAAAGTAAGCCTTGCTGGATCCACGCCTGCCGTAAATGTAGCAGATTAAAACTATCTTTTGTCTCTTTAAGCCAGGGGTTCCCAACCTTTTTGCACCTGCGTACCACTTGACTTTTTGAGAAATTTTTGCGTACCACCAGACCTAAATATTTTAATACACGTATGATATTTACTCTTCTATCAGGGTTCAAAGGCTTTTTGAATTAAATTCCTGAGAAAACTTCATATTTAATGGTAAGATATTTGTTTATTTATAAAATGCTTAGAATAAAGGAGAAATAAAAAGGTGAAAATGGTATTAATTTACAGTTTTATTTATTATACCCATAGGTCTAAAAACACACAAATAAAAAATTAGTACAAACTAAGCAAAAAATTAATCATCATACAAAACATACTTTTATAGTGTTTGGTGCGAAATTTGCTGTTGTTTGCCCGTGATTAAAATATCAACAATAGGAGTTTGGGAACTTATCTTCACTCTTAAGTCCTCTTCAACACTTATTCTGCTTCTATGTTTATTTTTTATGTACAAGAGTTTAGAAAATCGACTCTCACACAAGTAACTCGTAACAAATGGCATCAAAAATAGCAGAGCTTGCCAGAAGATCAAAAGGTACTCGGTTTTACATCCGATCCAGAATTAATTAAAAATTTCTCTTTAAAATAATTTTTCATGGAACTATCTTCTGTAAGATCGATAAAACTTTCTTTTAGTGCTTTGACTCAAGCGTACCACCTGAAACGTTCCCGCGTACCACCAGTGGTACGCGTACCACCGGTTGGGAACCCCTGCTTTAAGCGATCTTTTTCGCGAAACTTTCTACAAGACGGAGACATTCAGTGTCATCATCGGCAAAAAAATCCGCTATATATCAAAACAAAGCCGCCCAAGGCCACCATCGTTTCCGGTAGACAGCGATCTTCATTACGGGAGGGAACAGGCCATGAAGTCTGCCATGTCCGCAAAGACCTTGGTCGAATCACGGGGCAGAACCATTTATGCATAGAAGAAAGATGATGGGTACCCAATCTATTTGGTGCAGAGTTTGATATTGATGATTACGGAGACGAAGAAAAATTCGAAGTGGGATAAAAAATTTTATGTGCTAAGTACTTGAATTAAGATTCTTAAACGGACACATATTGTAATACAGTTAAAAAATCACCGTCTATGTGTCTTTCAAGGGTCCGACGTATAAATGAAAAGACGTATTATTGTAAATACTATCTTTGATTATTAGGTTTCTAATGCAGATTCACGTAAATACAATAGGTTTGAGGTTTTTCAAAAGAAAAAAAATTTAAAAACAGTGTTTAAACAGAAATTAATAATTTAATTTTTATTTTTAACATAAAAATAAAATTGTTTATCCTAAATATTTATTTCATTTTTTTATATCTTCAGTACTATATTGCACATCCCAAACACCAGATCCGAATACATTGCACTGTACTATATGAATGTCAAATATTCAATTTGTTACTTTGAAAAAATTCTGCATTAAGACAGTGAGAAACGACGTACTATAACTGAAATTGAGCGCCGTATAAACGAAGAATTCTTGAAGTAAACTGAATAGGAATAAATTGGGACTTAGCGAAAATGACGAAAATTTAAAGCTCGTATAACCGGTGCTTTACTGTATTAAAATATCACCAGTTTTATATACTTAAAAAATATAATATATAAGCGTAAAATTTGCAATTAGCTGGTATTTGCTCTAACAAAATAATCTCTGGCTTATATTAAGCTCTTCTTCATGTCGCAGAAGAGTATGTAAAGAAAATTATATGTGAAAGACCATGGTTTGAAATTGACAATAATGGCAACTGAGAAATTACTCCGATTTCTTATTTGCCAGTTACAGAATCAGACAGTATTTTACATCAAACTTAGATCATCGTTTGATGATAACTCCATTTCACATAAAATTTATTACTTAAATTATTTTTTCCCTAAATATCTCTTAAATTGTGGAATCATTGAAGATTTGTTGAACCGCAAAAAGAAGACTGGCGGACCACATGCTTCCCTTGGCTGTTGTGCTGGTAGTGATGTTAGACCAAATCAGTTCCTTAGAACAGCGATTCTCAAACTGTGGTCCGCGGACCCCTTGGGGTCCGCGGCGCCTTCCTAGGGGGTCCGCGAGTTACCTTGGGGAATTCCTCAAGTTACTTTTAGAGTTCCCCAAAGAGTTTTAAAATGAAATGAAGCACTAGTTTTAAGAGGCAAATTTCAGAAATTTTCTAGGGGAGAACCCTCAGCCCCCTCGAAATTTTGACTTCAATGCATAATTTTTTTCCTTGAAATTTAAATGGTTTACAAGGAACTGTTCTCTTCAAGTGTAACCAAAAACATGCCTCAAAATGAACGCAGTAACACATCTTTTTGTGGCCAATTTTCAAAATTTTTTCTGGGAGAAACCCCAAACCCTCAAAGAGTAATTCAGGGGCGTATATAAGGGTGGGTGAAGGGCCCCTATCCCCCCCCATGAAATATGGACTTGGTGTATCAAAACAAGTTAAAACCCTGGTTTTTTTTATCAAATGTCCGAAAATTTTCTGGGGTAGGACCCCAAACCCCATCTAGTACGTTGTACTTTATTATTAAAAACCTTTTTAAAATAAGTTCATCAAAATCGAAATCCTACCTAAGAATATAGTCTGAAATTTGGAAGTGTATCAGCACCAAGTTAAAACCATGTGTGTTTTTAGGGTCAAATTTCTAAAACTTTTCTGGGGATGATCCCCCAGATACCTTTTTGTTCTTAAGACTATTGTTATAAACATTTTTTACATTTAAGTTTATCAAAATGCAAATCTTACAAAAAAACTTATATTCAAAAAATTCTAACTAGGGGTATCGAAACTAATTAAAAACCTGTTTTTTTAGTCGAATTTCCAAAAATTTTCTGGGGGAGGACCCCCAGACCCCCCTTTAGTAGCTAAAAATTTTTCATAACTTTTTTATAAGTCCCCTTAAGTTCCCTAAGACGCAAATTCTACTTAAAAAATGTACTAAAAAGCTACTTGGACCAATGGGCCTGACATACATACATAGGGGCCTGAGGAATAATTTTTGTCCCCTCCCAAAATAAACATCTATATACGCCTCTTGAGTAATAATTGTAAAATTTTATTATGATTTATATAAACTAATTTTAATTAATCTACCACCCAAAACAAAAGTTGGTTACGGCTTTTGGTGTTTAAAATGTTGGGGGTCCGCGACGTCTGACCGCTACATAAAGGGGTCCGTGACGATAGAAAGTTTGAGAACCGCTGGCCTAGATCATATAGGGTCCATAACTCGAGACAAGACATTCCTCGTGTGATTAGGGCAGAAATGAGGGGCGAAAAACGAATTTTCGGCCTTTTTGGCGGCGCGCCCCATTGGATTAACATGGAGAACTTCAGGGCCAATGTGGCACCTTAAGAAATTATCCAAAAATTCTGAAAAAATTCACAGGTACTCTCTGGCACCTTAGACAACTTTTCCGCACTATTACGTCATCAAAATCGAAAAAAAGCTTTTTTCGATACACCCTACTGTATAATATCAAATATCGTAGTGTTAAAAAAATCACCAGTTTTAGATTCTTAAAAAATATAATTAAAAAGTGTGAACCAAGCAAACGTTGTGCTAACAGTTTTTATTAAATTAAGCTCCTCATGTTACAGAAGAGTATGAAACAGAAAGCATGTGTTAACACCATGGTTTGAAATTGACAATGAGGAAGTTTCATATATATTTTTTATTTTTTAAATAGATCCTACCTTACGAGAAAACCCTAAAACGGAGATCTTTTTATTTCTAATATTTATTTATTTTTTTACTGCGGCTTAAAGTTTGCGCTCTGGAAAATGCGGGGAAAACAGCGATTTCAGATTCGTGATGTCACTCGGTATGTAAAAACGATTACAACTCGCATCTCCTCCTAAACTATGCAGCTGGCGTAGACAAAACTCGGTACATAGACGTATCTCAAGGCGAGGACGATAACTACCAAGTTTTCCAAGTTCGAAAATCGAATATTTACAAGTAATAAACGATTTTATAACTAAAAACGCTTATTTCTCCATATCTCTACTAGAGTGGATCTGCTTGACTCACTATTTTAAATACGAAAACCTCAGGATTAAATATTTTTAATAAGAAAAGCTCTATAATTGCTAATTTAAAAGTTAAATCAGCTATGAAAACACCAAAATAAAATCAAATAATTAATTTTAAAACATTACATTCTTATATTTCAAGATTTTCCCCCTTCCCTTTCCAATTCCCTGTTTGTTCTAATTTGGAAACCATTATATTTTACCATGCAAATATTCGGAATTTAGGTAACACAAATTTTTAAATTGTTTGCCATTTTCTTCACGGATTCGGTCAAAGGTGCGCAAACGCACCATTAAATTTAGATTGAAAGATTTGTTGAACCGCAAAAAGACTGGCGGACCACATGCTTCCCTTGGCTGTTGCGCCGGTAGTGATGTTAGACCAAATCAGTTCCTCACTGCTTCAATTTTACTGTTCAACTTGACGGATTCACTCTTGTGAATAGTTAGTATAGTAAAGTGAAGGAGCACAAAGAGTGAAACTCTAATTCTCACTTTTCACTTTAGATGACTCCTCGAAAATAAAGATCAAAAGTGAAAAGTTTACACAAGATCCTACCTTTAGTAATCACCACTCTTATAAGCAAGTTTTAAATTTTTTGTATTTTCATATATGTTTCAAATTCGAATCTTCAGTAGTATCTGGTAATTCTAGAATATGCAGTTTGAGTGACTGTATGGATATAAGTGATGAAATGAATCGTCAGTTTGAAGAAGGGAATAAGTCCAAAAAATGACAAATTGACTTTTTGTGCTCAAAACAACCTCTAAGCTTTGCTCTACACATGGTTGAAAAGAGGGGAACAATAACTAACCCCTATAGGGAGATATCGCCCCTTGAAGTTGTGAAATCGATGTCCATTCATTGTATTTCTTAAGCTAATTTGGAATTAAAGTTAATTTTTCTTTCTCCTCATATTCTTTGTGCTGTAAACTAAGTTAAAATAAAATTTTCTCTTAATTTCAATGTTTTTCAAACTTTTTTTTATGTAGGGAATGTTTGACTCCATTCATATTCACTCACTCCATTGATACTGCTTTAATAACCCAGTTTCACTATAATTTTGAATCTCATTTGTCTTATTCTTTTTATTTCACCCTTTGGTGGTGTAAACTAAGGAGAAATATATTTTAAATGTGATTTTAAGGGTTTTTAAAGATTTTTTCATCAGAAAAATTTCATAAGGTGTAAGAAGGGAATAAGTCCATCAACTTATTTTGGCTGTAAAATATTTTTGAATACAGTTATATTTGTTTTGATGATTGCTCTGTTTTCTAAATAGGGTTCTGAACTTCCAGTAAAAATTTCGCGGTTATACAATGAAAATTCCATTACTTACACAGTTTTTTTCGATTTTCTCAAAACTTGATTTTTGGACTTATTCCCTTCTTCAAACTGACGATTCAAATGTTGGGGAGCTTCTCAATGATTGAAAAGCCATTATTTTTATATGGGAAAAAGCATTCTTCGAAATTATAAACATTATCTATAATAATATCAACTTGTTTAAGGCTAAGCGCGCACTAGAGACTTTTGTCACGGCGACTGTGACAAAATTATCACCCTGGCTATTGCAAGCCAGGGTGATAATAAGATAAGAGCGCGCGCATTAGGCGACGAGACTCTTACTCTGACGACTGAAGGACGATCTTGGCCGAATGCCAAGGTCTCGCCATAGAGCTGCATTGCTCTCGAGTGACCTAGTGTTATAGTCGCCATGACAAAAGTCTCTAGAGCGCGCTTAGCATTAGCCTAGAGACTTCTGTCACGGCGACTATAAACACTCGAAAGCAATGCATTTCTATGGAGATGACTCTTGGCAACCGGCCAAGAGTCTCGTCACCTGTGCGCGCACTCTAGCTTCTTGCAATAGCCAGGGAGACAATTTTGTCTTTGTCGCCGTGACAAAAGTCTCTAGTGCGCGCCAAATCGAAGAAATTATCAGAAGGTCTATGTTAATACGTGATGTTACGAAAGTTTCTCTCACAGTTTTGTTTTTTAAACAACAACGCTTATTCGTCCATACTTGCCAACTTTTACGGGGTTTGTCCGTGTATGTTATTTCTTAAGTTTTACGGTTTGATTGAAAAAAAATACGGGACGGGTTTAGCATTTTCGTCCCCTTAACTATCCGTAAAATCGCAAAACACTCGCGACGAAAACGCTTTTCTAAACTGTATCTTTAAACTTCAAAACCAGATTCTTCTACTAATCCCTGTCCAAACTATTTTCTCAATTTTTCCCTTTTATTGAGTGGAATTTGTTTTTTTTTTCGGATTCGCCGGCAAGTCTTTACGCGCTCACAAATCACTTCTTCTCTTGTTCCTTTCGCGATACGGAAAAAACAACGTTACCCAGATTGGAATTCGCGTTGATGTTTTTCAGGCTTGTTTGTTTTCAGGCTTCAAGATGTAGTTTTGAAGTATTACGGAAAAAGTTTTAAGGATGTAAGTTTTCAAACGTTGTCAAGTATGCTTCGTAGAATCATGGGAATAAGGTGTTTTAAAGGGTGTTTTAGATAAGTGTTTCATAATTTCTAGAAAGGATACACTCTTAAAACGATTGTATCAAAACTGAGTAAAAAAGTACTCAAAAAGGCTCCGATCCAAAAATACTCAAAGTTGAATACATGAATATACTCATTTCTAAAAATGTGCATACTCAAAAATGAAACATTATGAGCTCATTTTTGAGTTCAAGCTTAAGATGTTTCATTTTTGAGTATGCACATTTTTAGAAATGAGTATATTAATGTATTCAAATTTGAGTATTTTTGGATCGAAGCCTTTTTGAGTACTTTTTTACTCAATTTTGATACAATCGTTTTAAGAGTGTAGGGCACAATTAGACAATCACCTAGGAACGGGGGTCCAGAATGCACCCCTAGCGACCTTTCTATAATCCTGCATGGGAGGTAGAGTAGTTCACAATGCATATTGACACTAAGCCTTTTAAGATTGTATTAAAATCAGCAAAAATGTTCCGGCATTTGTTACATAAAAATCAAATTATTGGTATTATGGAATAAACACCTTATAGAGGGTTTCAATTCGATCTTACATGTCAATTTCTACAGGGAGTTTTAAAACTTCCCATGTCCGTTTATAAAACCGCCTAGGTCGTTAGGTAAGTATTTCCGACCCCCAATCGTATGTCATTCAGAGTCGTCAAGGTGTGTCCTACCCCACCTAAGAGTTATCAAAACACATATGAAAAAACCTGTATAGTAGGTATAATGACCATGGTGATGGCTTACAGTGATCATTCAGGAAAACATTGTCAAGTTAAACTCACAGAAATGGAGGAAAATTATACAAGCATAAAAAATGACTCGAAACACTTGCTGTGAAAAAATTAGCTGCGGAATTTCACTAGGAGAAGAGTAAATTGATTTTGAAAGTTTGGGTCATGAGTTGCCTAAACCAATTCAGTTAGCACCAAATGGCAACTTGGCATGCATTTATGAACTTTTTTATTGGCTGATTCAAACTGCTTCAGAGAAATGGCAGCCAGTTTATTTATGCATTTGGCGCTTTTTTAGCATTTCTCGTCTAGTAAGGTTGCATTTCTCGAGACTTTTTTTGCAGCTTTTCGACTGTAATTCCCGTAATTCCGCAGCTACCTTTTTCACAGTATTGTTATGAGTAATCTTCTATCCCCTGTAAAATTTTAGTCCATTTCTGAAAGTTTATTCCGGGAACATTTCCTTGTTAGCTGCGATAAATAATATTAATAATAATAATAATATATAAACCTATATATCTTAAAATCTTTTCTAAAATGGTGACTACTTTCAGTGTCCATTTACTGGAAAACTAAAATAAAAAAATCTTATCTAAAATCAAAAATAAACTCACTATAATCAAAATAACTTTAAAAATATTAATTTCTGCGATTCGAAACTGGTTTTTTCCCATATCGCTGATAAATTTCCCCATATTCCTTGTTTTAAAGAAACTATCATGAAAAAGAAGCTCTGAAAATTATATTTAAAATGAGGAAATCCAAAAGTAAGGTGTTCATTCACTGGGCAATTCAACCTTTATGTTTTACTTTATGTTGGCTTGAAAATGGGTTAATTTTTAAAAGGATATTTTCACCATCCGAAATGCAACTGCTTGCAACTGCTCTGGACACTTCACCCTACAAATATAATAAATCGATCCTGTACAACAATGCTTCTAAACCTTATCAAAAACTCCAAATACCAACACAATAAAAACTATTTTATTGGGTAACAACCTAAAAATATCTACATTTACATTCCAAATATGCTGTAGTATGCATCAATACAATTAGTTTTTCGTTTTTGAAGTAAAATAAAAAGTATTGAATTTAATTTAGTAATAAAAGTACCCTGATTTGTTAGAGTTGCAAAGATTTTAATAAGATTATTCTCTGGTTTTTTTTAATTTATCCTATTTCTTGGTAATATTATAAACTAATTCAATAAAGTGTCTCATTTTCACCCAATATTACATTTCGAAATACATATACATGTATTTAAATTCTCAAAATAGCCACTTAGAATAATCCCTTCCTTTTACACACTTCGGATATCTCAATTTATGTTTGGGTCTGACTGTGAAATATTCTCAGACACAATTCCGGAAATTCTTTAGACATTATTTCCGAGAAACGTCTCAAGAATCATCAGATTGAAATAATGTTCCCATAAAATTTCTTACATCATGTTTAGACTGATTGTTGTTTAATATCATTTGTGCATTTCTGATACACTTAATTAAAGTTTTGTAGAAGAAAATTTTATTCAACAAAAAGCGGAAGATAATTTAACAACTTCTGGTGATAAATTATCTTAATAATAAGAATTAAAAGGACCAAAAATATACAATAGTAAAATTTTAATTTATTTATTTGCAAATACGTAAGAAGTGAATTCAATTTCGAAAAAAAAAGTTTGGAAAAAGTTGAAGAGAAATTTAAACATGTAAAAACATTGCAGCAGTTTAAACAACAGTTGTTCTAATGTCGTTTACGTTCCCTTTAATTACCGCCATGCTCTTTTGGTCACCAGAAAGTAGAAATATTGCTAAATAATTTCAAACTAATAGATAAAAATGTTTTCTTAGATCAATAACTCGGTTCAGCTTATCAGAGAATTCAGAATAAAATTCTGATAAATTTGTCAATATTTGACCAGGCGTTCAAAAAAGCATGGAGGTATGTATTTAGATGGAACGTTAACGGAATTGAACCCAAATGTTATAAGATATATGAGACGGAAGCACACACAGAGAGAAATATTTAAACGAAACTTCGATAATATTATTTATCAACGCAAAGTTCACGATGAAGAGAGCGAAGTAAAAAACGATTTGAGTCGCTACAATGTATCCAATGAGACAAAAAAAATAGAGACACAGGACGTGATTGCTTTACTTGCCGCTCATCCAAAGAGGGCTCGTCTCTTCTTCATCAGGTGCCTCGATTTCAAGGGTATCCTTTTTTTAAACGCAACTCGTTGAGCATGTGTTTGGATTTGGCTCTTAATGGTCCATTACCCCTACCCCGAGGCTGATGCAGTCATTTGCGCATTTGTGGAGTTGGGGCGGAGATATCCTGTAGAGATATATTAAGTCGTAGCTGCTTAAAAATAAAAGTATTCCCTTTTCGCACTTACGAGCAGGGTTTGAATTCAACGATCACGCTTGTTTGCCAAAACCTGATGGTTTGATTTTATTAAGTTTTGAGTAAAATCGTATAAATCGATACGGTTTGAATCATTAATTAATGATAAAAAATATTTTGCTCAAAGAACGAAACTCAAACAGCGCCAAAACATATTCATTCACGCTTCGCTACTACCATAAAATTCGATGTCCCATAAAGCTGCGACCCCCGACATTTGTTGGGTTGTTCCTGTATGTCAGACACTCAGAGCGGTATCCAAGGGGGGGGGTTAGTGGTTCAACGCCCCCAAAACATTGACATAAATTTTTATGCATTTTTATACTGTTATTATCCATGAAAATAATGGCCACTCACTTGGAGCGGTCCTCTTCGGGTGTAACCCAAAGTCTCAAAATGAGCTAGAACACCGTTTTGAGGGACAAGTTTTCAAAACAATTTCTGGGGGAGGATCCACAGACCTCCACCGGAACATTAAAGCCGGAGAAATTACAATAGTGGATAACATTTTAAAATTTAATTGTTTTTAAATTTTCAACAATTTTTTATTATTATTCACCTACAGTTGTGTATTGCATCAAAAAACATGCGTAGAAGACGTAATTTAAGAAAACAAATAATAATTCTACCTCTTATAGTTTGCCTGTAATCATTGTGTTCGAAAATCCAATATGGCTGAGTTTTTTTCAAAATGGCGGAAAACCCGTTACGGGATTTCTTTTAATTTTCGTATTTGGCATTCTTAGACCCTTCTAAATAAATCCCATCTCGTCCTAGCCTATTGATCTGAATATATTTTTCAATACAATGAATAAAATGTCTACAACAAAAAAAGACGAAAAAAATTACTGTTTTCCCTTATTCTTTAAACGAAATATTTAATAATATCATCTAACACTGCACGATGTTTTAACAAAATACATTACGAAACGCATTTTAAAACAAGAATGACCCAATTAGTACGCCTGTTATATCAAATTTTAAGAAACGTCGAAAATTCAATATGGCCGCCGTTTTTCTCAAAATGACGGAAAACTAGTGGCGATATTTCTTACAAATTTGGTGTGGGATATCCCGAGACCCTGGTAAAGAAATTTCAGTTGTTTATGTCTTGATATTTTAAATATTTTCGACACCTCATAAAATGAAAGAACTACAATTAAAAAAAAATAACAAAAAATTGCGATTTTATCTCAATTTTTTAAAAATATAAAAATTTATGGTTTAAAACCAATACTTGATGCCGGAAACTTAAAGAACGTTTTTAATTACGCATTTTAAAACCAAACCGAACGTTTTAAGCCAATTAGTTTGCCTGTTATAGCGGTTTTTATGAGCTATGGAAAAATTCAATATGGCCGACTTCTTTTTCAAAATGGCGGAAAATGCGTCACCGGATATTTTTGGATTTTAAGCTGAGGCATCCTCAGACCGCCCTAAGTACATCCCAGGGTCTCTGCTTGTTTTTATAAATGTTTACCTTTGGCCCTTTTTTCGCATAATTTGACTGTGCTAAATAACACATGGAATAAAGAGGATGAATACCCCATATATTCTGTGCAGGGTTTGATACTGATGATTACGAAGACGAATTAAAATTAGAAGTGGGATAAAAAATTTTAAGTGCTATAAGTACCTACATATTTGCAAATATTGTCTCTCTATCTCTCTATATTAAAAAAAAGTTACTGTCACCGCTGCCGCCGCCGCTGTTTCAGAAAATTTTATTTTTGAACTCTTTGAACTCTCATATCGCAAAAACTACTTGATAGAAATTTATGAAATTTGAAATGTTTGTAAAGGAATATTTGGGGCACATTTTGGAACAAAATGCTAACTGATGTGATAATTAGTACTGGGGTATTTTTAAGGTCAAAGTTGAAGTTTTTCTTTTTTCGCCGCGTAATCCAGTTCAGCAAAATCTATTAGCAGCACAACTATGATTTTTTGCAGCCAAATACTCTGAAGTATGAAGATGTGCACTACGTCGCCCTTTTTTCGAATTTGGTTTAGAGTAATTAATTTTTTAATTTTCGAAATTTTTGACACTTTTTCGTTTTTTTCTATCTAAAATGAAAACTAATCACTGTATCAATATGATTTTTTAAACAATTATATTCTTATTTTTTAGAAAGAGATTGCCGTTTAGTTCTTTAAAAAATTATAATTAGTTTTGGAGTAATTAAGCATCAAAGTTTCATTTTTTTCATAGTTTTAGTAGGTCTTTATCAGACGTGTTTAATGTTTTTAAATTTTATATTTGCCTGTTCACTAGATTGTCGCGAGCACGGATATTTAAATTTAAAGTTTTGAGGTGCACATTTTTGCTCTAAGTTTGCTAGCGATATAGTATAGACTTGTTTAATAATCTTTTAAAGATACTTCGATATTTTTTGAAATACTAGAGAAATAAATAATTTAGCTTTTTGAGTGTTATTTGTGCCGATGAAAGGAAGAGGATTTTCGACAACTTGTCTCTGCTAAACTTTTGACAACTTTTTCTCTGCTAAAGATCGATTGCAGATATTACAGATCGCGAAGCGATCTGTAAAGAGCTGCATAGCAGTTACGGGGGTTGGTGAGCGTAAGCGAGCAGGGGGCGGTAGCCCCCTATCCATTAAATTATTGATCATTTAAAAAGGAATATTTCAGTAATAGTTTTATTTTGATATTTTCATGGTAATGATCCGAATTAAGTTGTAGAAAAGTTTGAGAGATAAGAAGTTTCGATATTAAATGATCATCAACTACACTCTGTTCATTTAGAATTAGCGCCTGAGACGTAATGTATTAGAAGCATTTATAATTCTAATTATAGTCGAAAAAATTTTCTTCTGCAATGACAAGTCAGCCTAAACAGAAGTAGTTAAAATACTGTAGAAACAATCGGTCACTGAAGTTGTCTGATGAGCGTTATAAAGCATTGTTGAGCGTTTTAGATCCTGTTTCAGGTGCCTATTCTAAATAAACAGACTATAAGCAGACAAGTTCCAGGTTGTACTGGATAGTTGAGATGAAACAAGCGAGCTCTGCTCGCTAAGATCGCGAAGCGATCTTTTCCGGGGGTTGGTGAGCGATAGCGAGCAGGGGGCAGAGCCCCCTAGTATTAAAAAAAAGTTACTGTCACCGCTGCCGCCGCCACCGCTGTTTCAGAAAATTTAATTTTTCAACTCTTTGAACTCTCATATCGCAAAAACTACTTGATAGAAATTTATGAAATTTGAAATGTTTGTAGAGGAATATTTGGGGCACATTCTCGAACATAAAGCTAACTGATGTGATAATTAGTACTGGGGTATTTTTAAGGTCAAAGTTGAAATTTTTCTTTTTTAGCCGCGTAATCCAGTTCAGCGAAATCTATTAGTAGCAGAACTCTGATTTTTTGCAGCCTAATACTCTAAAGTATGAAAATGTGCACTACGTCGTCCTTTTTTCGAATTTCGAATTTGGTTTAGAGAAATTAATTTTTTAATTTTCGAAATTTTTGACACTTTTTTGGTTTTTTCAATCTAAAATGAAAACTAATCACGGTATCAATATGATTTTTAAACACTTCTATTCTTATTTTTTAGAAAGAGATTGGAGTTTATATCTTTAAAAAATTCTAATTAGTTTTGGAAATATTAAGCATCAAAGTTTCATTTTTTTCATAGCTTTAGTAGGCCTTTATCAGACGTGTTTAATGTTTTTAAATTTTATATTTGCCTGTTCACTAGATTGTCGCGAGCACGGATATTTAAATTTGAAAGTTTTGAGGTGCAAATTTTTGCTCTAAGTTTGCTAGCGATGTAGTATAGACTTGGTTAATAATCTTTTAAATATACTCCGATATTTTTTGAACTACTAGAGAAATAGATAATTAAGCTTTTTTAAGTGCCATTTGTGCCGATGAAAGGAAGAGGATTTTCGGGAAGTTTGTTTTACTCTGCTAAAGATCGATTGCAGATATTACAGATCGCTAAACGATCTGTAAATAGCTGCATAGCAGTTACGGGGGTTGGTGAGCGTAAGCGAGAAGGGGGCCCCCTATCCATTAAATTATTGATAATTTAAAGAGGAATATCTCTGTAAGAGTTTTCTTTTGATATTTTCGCGGTAATGATCCGAATTAAATTCTTGAAAAGTTTGAGAGATAAAAAGTTTCGATATTAAATGATCATTAACTATACTCTGTTCATTTAGAATCAGCGCCTGAGACGTAATGTATTAAAAGCAGTTATTATTCTAATTATCGCCGAAAAAATTGTCTTCTGCAATGACAAGACAGCCTAAGCAGAAGTAGTTAAAATACTGTAGAAACAATCGGTCCCTGAAGTTGTCTGATAAGCGTTATTAAGCATTATTGAGCGTTTTTGATCCTGTTTCAGGCGCCTATTCTTAATGAACAGATTATAAGCAGACAAGTTCCAGGTTGTACTGGATAGTTGAGATGAAACAAGCGAGCTCTGCTCGCTAAGATCGCGAAGCGATCTTCAAAGAACTGCGAGGCAGTTCCGGGGGTTGTTGAGCGATAGCGAGCAGGTGGCAGAGCCCCCTAGTAATATTAAAAAATCACCAGTTTTATATACTTAAAAAATATAATTTAATAGCATGAAATTTAAACTTATTGATTCTTGTTTCATAGGTCTTCATTTAAATTATCTTTTCTATATGTTATAGAAGAGAATATAACAAAAATTATAAAGGGTGTTCGGAAACACCGTAGACAAGCTTTGAGGGGTGGTAGAGGGGACCTGGACAAGCATATTCCGAATAGGAATGAAGAGTCGCAGATGCAGGTTAAGGAGCTAGAACCCCTATTGTAGTGCGAGGGCGTTACAAAAGGCGGTTTTCCTCAGGCCTGTTGTACGAAATAAAACATAATAGAATGAAAAAAAATTGCACGAGGTACAGCAGTATCCATACTACTTCCACCATAAATTTGAACAAAATTGGACCACCTGTTAACCCGTGGGGTGGACCACTTGTTAACCCGTTATAAAACGTGCAATATTTGTTCTCTTAGTATAATGATATTTTTTTAAACCAACTTCCATAAAAAATACCATTACACTAACGGCCATATTCACAGTTTTCGAGTTGACACCGGTGTCAGGTAGCACTAGTTTGAACGGGCAAAAAAGTTCACACATAGTTGATCCGATTCCGTATTCATTGTACTCGGATTAGCTGACATTGTTCTGGCTTTGGCGATTGCTTGGCGAAGTTGATTCACGCCTTAAAGGTCTTCTCTGATTGGATAGAGAGAAGCGCGTCACTTGAAACTTGTTTGTTTAGTAAATACAAACACGTGGCAATGCTTTACGCTGGCTGAGCGGCTTAGTTAAAAATACTGCAATGTTTAATGTAATAGTAGAACTACATATAATAGATCAAATTAAATTAATTACTTTGAGTTTTTAACCTGCTGATATATTTATAAACTGGCATATAAAGCAACATATTTATCTAATCTTTAGTACTTTAAACTCAAAGGCAAAAACATTAATTATAAAGCGTTTTGATGGTTTATAGCAAACAATTTATTTTACAAAATATTTCCTTAATACATTTATTTCGGGACGTCTTTCTGAGAATAAAATTGGTATTATACCCGTGATGGCATAGTTTTAATCAGTTTTCTACCGAACTTATTTGCGCTCAAATTAAAAACACGAACAATCTAATTTATAAATAATTCAAAAGAAACTAGATTAACTTGCTATAAAATACTTAAAACCTATGTCATAATAATGGATCGAAACAAACTATGAAGAGAAAGGCAGGTGGCAAAAGGTACTTCAACCAAAATCAGCTGCTCTCTTGGAGCGAAAAATATAACCATCAATATAAAAAATAATGAAGGGAACTCCGAGGAGAAAAAAACTAATTTTAGAATATTACGTTTATAATAGGTACCCGACCTTTATAAATTAGCTTTTAATTAGTATTAATTAAAATTTTAAAACCTAAAAGCATAGCATAAGGTATGCGTTATGTCTGGACTAGAACGGTTTTGGAAACCTACATGTGTTGAAACTCAATTAAATAGTTAATATTAAATCTATTTGAATCAATCTACAAGATATTATATACCTATCAGAGTATTAACTATCAATTTAAAACTTCCCTGAAACTTTCCTTGATAAGAATATTAAATTTTAAAGCTATTAAACAAAACTAGGGGTTAAAAATATTTTTCATTTAGATGTTGATTGTAATAAATTTTATTTTTTAAATGATTTTCAGTTCTTAAAGGCTCATATTTTTACAAAGTTCAGGGACAAAAACAGCTGTAAAAATACTATATTTTTTTATTTGAGGAACCAATTTTAAAATGGAATAAGAAAAGAATAAGAAAAAAAGAACTTAATAAGCTAGTTCTCACAATATTAAAAAAGGCAATCAATTCTGTCTGGATAGTTCATTTAACTTCCATGCAATAAATAAGACATTTTTAAAAATAATTAAATTTTGATTTTATTGAATTTAAAAATGATACCTGATTTGAAGAAAGATAATTTAAGTTCTTAAAATATTAGCTCTGTAAGCTAACATAAAAATATATATTCTTAAGCAATATTAAAGTATAAGATGCATTTTTATTCATGAAATAGTAATTTGAGCAACTTTTAGAACATAAGGGCCATGAACATTTAGGCCATGAGTTTTTGAAACAATATTTTCTATTGTCATACTTTACCTTTTAATAATTTTCTACTACTCTTATTACGAAAATAATCATAACTAATATGAATAAAACATACCTTTATTGTGTATAATTTATGACATCATCAATTAAGAAACACAAAGAAATTATGATACTGTGGTAAAATATTTTATTTCACAATTTAAAACTGAAACTACTACTAATTAATAATTTTATGGCACAAATACAGACTGGAGCTAAAGAAAGATAAACATATAGGCAGCTGTTATATGGAATCTGTAATAAAAAGAAAAATCTAAGCCCTCAAATATTCAGATTATAATTAGTGATTGAAAAAAATATTTTTTAAAAAACGCTTTTATTGAAGTGTTCTAAAAGGTCAAAAATAATTTTTTCGGTTTGACAAATAATTTATTGGGAAGAAGAAAATAACTTTTTGGTAAGTAAAAAAACTGATTTTCTAATCACTAAAAATAAAACCGTGGGCGCTAGTAATTTTTTAAATTTAAATTTTTTTACAGGACAGTAACAGTAACATCCCTGACGAACGGGGATTCTAACCCCAGACGTACGGCTTTGCAGTTAGATGCTCTTACCACTAGGCCATTACGTCGGCATTTATGTATAACTTTATATAAATAAAAATACCTATAGAGAATTTAAAGCGAATCCATCCCACTCAAAACTCATGAATGAGAAATTTGTAAATTTAACCTCATAGAACATAGAATAAAGAAGTTAGAATAAATAGTGAATTAAGAATTACTAGCGCCCACGCTTTTATTTTTAGTGATTAGAAAATCAGTTTTTTTACTTACCAAAAAGTTATTTTCTACTTCCCAATAAATTATTTGTCAAACCGAAAAAATTATTTTTGACCTTTTAGAACACTTCAATAAAAGCGTTTTTTAAAAAATATTTTTTTACTTATTTTATTTTCTACTTTTTAGTCATGGTATTTTTTAACAAAAACTCACAAGAAAAAATGTATTTATTTCAACCATATTTAATGTTATGTTAGGATGGAATTTTAGTTTCATGTATAACAAAAATTTTTCACATATCTGACAAAGTAGAACAATCCTCTGACGACTCAGCAGGACAATCAACTGACTCCAAAGTTAATTAAAATCTATTTAATATTGCTCGGTACGTTATAATAACAAGCTGAGCGGGAAAAATACCTCGCACAAAGAAACGCATCCGCTCACTCGCCGATGAAATCCATCGATATCAAAAAGATTCACAATAAAAAGAAAGCATTCAATAAAATAAAAAAAACAATCGTAAAAAACTCAGAATTAGTGTGTGTGTATCAAGGAGCAAACAGTACCATCCAGTCTTTTCAGTAGTCAATAAATTAAAAAAGTAGCATATTTTTCTTCTCTCGACATTCTCGACTATTTTCGGCAATTTCTCGCTCTTCTGGCCATTTCTTTCTCGCGGTTATTATCTTAAATCGCTAATTATCTTAATTGTTAATTGGAAGGTAAAAAATCACGTTTTGAAGATTAAATATTGTAGTTATATACCTAGTATATTATCTTACAGGTTTTGGGAGCCATTGGCTTCACGGAAGTGTCTCAAATATGAATTAAAAGGATAACTAAAAACACTCGTTAATTACCTAAATTACGGAGGTTTTGACTAGTTGATGATTGAATATTGCATTGTCATCGAGTTTCCACCACGGTGCAAAGTTTCAGAACTTTATATCGTATGGAAGTGCCTGAAATATTATGTACAAGAATCCGGAAAGAAAAAAAGTGATTAATCGTCTATAATTATCGTAATTACTGGGCAATTCTCGTTTTGACTTTTGAATATGATGAAGTTATGCCTTATAAACAATTGTGCACGGTTTAGGGAGAATAGCCCCTTGGGAAAGGTCTCAAATTCTGGTTTTTCTGTTAATTAAAAATACTCGTTAATTAACTTAATCCTTTGGTTGTTTGACTAGATAATGGTTGGATATTGGAGTGTCATGAGGGTTACACCAATGTGTAAAGTTTCGGGGCCCTGACATATCGGGAAGTGCCCGAAAATCGAGTTTTAAAATTCCACCCGTAAAACGCCGCCAAAAGCAAGTAGAATAAAAGCGTTTAAAAAGATTATTAATTAATTTTTTGTTCTTCATGAAAACACAACAGATTAAAACAAATGTTTTGCTTAGAAAAAAGAATTATGAATGAGTGTTCTAACAAATGTTTTCAAACATCAGAAATTCAATTTCTTATTTTATCGTATGCAGAATGAAACACATACAATCGGAACAATTCTCGTGTACAGTGCTATTGCATTAAAATAATTTAACTGATTATATTTATGTTGAATGAATATTTTAACAACTTATTTACAATTACGTGACAAACTTTCAATTTAAACTAGAGTATTTACTAAAATCACAAATGTTCGCCTGGGCAGTATTTGACCGTTTCAAAATAATAAATAGATAAGAACTCAAAAAGTTATTGATTGATTCAAAACATAAAAAGTTAAACAAGAAGAAAATAAATATTGTCTAGATATAGGAGTAAATGAGACATTATTTTAAGGCCGATCTATTAAGAAGTTCTCTCATCATGTTTATATCGTAGTATCAAGTAGTGTATGCAATGAGCAATTTCCAGATCGACATTTTTAGGAGCGGTATTTATACAAAACTTACCTCTATGTTCTTCATTCCATCACAGAAATTGTCGTCGGAGATTTGTTCCATCGGGCTTTAATATTCTGGTTTCATATTCTGAAATTTGCGCTGCAAAATACTTGGTTGGCCGCCATTTAATTCAAAGCTCTCCTGTTTTATGGAGAAGTAGCGACTGCGCATGCGCCGGTTCTTGATTCAGAGCACAGACAATAAGAGACAGACCGGTCAATGGGCGGCCCAAGACACGAACGCCCTCAACCAGCGGTACCTGCACTAAAACTGTGGTTACAGTTAAGCTTTTAGGTCTGGCAACCATGGAGACGTTTTGCGAAGACGTAATCCATCGACCATGTGATCACCAGGATCGCGATTCTTGGCGATCACATAAGCCCATTAAATGCTTTTTAAAGTTAAAAAATTTCTTTTCTTTCAACAAATTTTTTAAATTTGCTATTATAATGGAAAATTTAAATTAAATCATTAAGGTTTGTTCATTAACAAAATTTCTTGATCGCATATGAGGAAAAGCTCGGGCGCAAGTTCAGAGGTGCGGATGATTGGCGAATTTTGGCTATTTGGCGACATATTTAGAAGCCAAATGAATCTTTTAACATTAGTTAGGGTTACCATATTAGTCATGTTTACTGCTAAAAACTTGGCGCATCCGCACCTCTGAACTTGCGCCAAAACTTGATTGTAAAAATGCAAGCTAAAATATAAAGTAATCAAGAATCACACGAGTAAATAATGAATCTAAATTATTTTATTAAATCTCATATTTCAATAACTGCAAATATTTGTTATAATCCCTTGGCCGTTTAAGACAAACATGATGTGTAAATGAAGTTGCAATCCTCGTGAATCTAAACGAACACATCTTTTGCAAATACGAATCCCAGATCCCAGGCACTTTCGAAATGAATTCTTGACAATAAAAATATATAGTACCTATTATTCATTTTTATCTGAATTAAATATATACGCCTATAATTAACGCGAATTATACCGAATTCTATCAGGCTTAGAAATCAAGTTCAAGAATGCAACACAGATTTTCCAATACATTGCAAAATAGAGAAGAAACGAGATAAAATGTGCCTTAATGCAATAGGACACTGTTAAAATGATTTATTAATCTTGAAAACAATTGAAAAGAGTACGATTAAACGATTTACACAAATTTCATGTTTACTTTCTTGCAAGTTTCGTCAACAAAAAAATGTATGAAGATTTCGATTAAAAAATATTAAATTAATCGATTAATGCCGGTACCGCTTGTCAGAAGCGCCACTTGAGCTCTCTGAATAAGCCCCGCCTATTGACCGGTCTGTCTCTTATTGTCTGTGATTCAGAGTTGACACCTCGGCCTCTGGGGTATCAACTCTAACACAGTTTTACGGTGTGAACCGTGTAACTGGGTTTTTTTTGACTTGACACTTCGTCGCCAAGGTGTTAACTCTGATTCTGGTGACTGTGAATATGGCCGTAAGAGCCATACACCATCACACTTTTATAATTTGTCAGTTAAAGAATCAGGCAGAGCATTTTTCATCAAACACGGATCATCGTTTGGCGATCAGAAAAGAAACTATCGTCTAAATCTTTAATGATGATCTAGTTTAATGATTATATCTGTGATGTGATCATTATTTATGAGTTCAATTTTTTGTCCATTTCACATAAAATTTATTACTTAAATTATTTTTTTCCTAAATCTCTTAAATTGTGGAATCATTGAAGATTTGTTGAACCACAAAAAGAAGACTGGCGGACCACATTCTTCCCTTGGCTGTTGTGCTGGTTAGTTGGATGTTATGCTGATGTTTGACCAAAGCAGTTCCTTAGAAGACTTATTCACACTGCTTTAATTTTACTGTTCAACTTGACGGATTCACTCCTGTGAATAGTTAGCATAGTAAAGTGAAGGAAAACAAAGAGTGAAACTCCAATTCCTATACTTTTCACTTTGGCTGACTCCTCGAAAATGAAGATCAAAAGTTAAAGTTTTCACGAGCCTCAAAATTAATAATCAACACTCTTATAAATTAGTTTCAAAATTATAGTTATTTTCTCTAAATTTATAGCAATAAACATCGTCCATGTTGAATCTGTTTCTGGAATATGCAATAAGAGTGACTGTATGGATAAGTGGTGTAATATTGGGGGCTGCAAAAAAGGGGAATATGGAGTGGAATTATCAGTGAATTAGAAGCCATTATTTTTTTATCTGGGAAAAAGCATTCCTCGAAATTATAAACATATTTTATGCATAATAATGTCAAATTGATTAAGTGTAATGATCAAGGCTTATAATACATGTGTGCCCTCAACCATCAGAAAAAAACCATCAAGAAAAAAAGCTCTGAAAATGATATTTAAAACGAGAAAATCCAAAAGTAAGGTGTTCATTCTCTGAGCAGTTCAATCTTTACGTTTTACTCCACACAACCTCTTACTTCCCCCTTTATTTTACTGAATTTTTCATTTATTTATCTTTAATAAACTAAGGATTCATAAAAGGGGGCTATAAAGATTATTTTTGGTTTCCCTCTCCCGATGTAAAAATGTAGCTTGGGCCTAAAAATGTGTTGATTTTTTAAAGAATATTTGCACCAACCGAAATAAATTTCAATGCATGCAACTGCTCGGGGCACTTCCCCCAACAAATATCTATCGATCCTGTACAACAATATCAACCCAATAAAAACTATTTTATTGGGTAACAACCTAAAAATATCTAAATTTACATTCCAAATATGCTGTAGTATGCATCAATACAATTGGTTTTTCGTTTTTGGAGTAAAATAAAAAGTATTGAATTTAATTTAGTAATAAAGGTACCCTGATTTGTTAGAGTTGCAAAGATTTTAATAAGATTATTCGCTGGGTTTTTCAATTTATCCTATTTCTTGGAAATATAATAAACTAATTCAATAAAGTGTCTCATTTTCACCCAATATTACATTTCAAAATACAGTTACATGTATTTAAATTCTCAAAATAGCCACTTAGAATAATCCCTTCCTTTTACACACTTTGGATATCTCGATTAATGTTTGGGTCCGACTATGAAATGTTCTCAGGGACACAATTCCGGAAATTCTTTAGACATTATTTCCGAGAAACGTCTCAAGAATCATCTGATTGAAATAATGTTCCCATAAAATTTCTTACACGATGTTTAGACTGCTTGTTGTGTAATATTATTTGTGAATTTCTGATACACTCAATTAAAGTTTTGTTTGTAAAAGAAAATTTTATTCAACAAAAAGCGGAAGATAATTGAACAATTTTTGGCGATAAATTATCTAAATAATTAGAATTAAAAGGACGAATAATTTACTATAGTAAAATTAAAATTATTTATTTGCAAATATACTAAGAAGTGAAGTCAACTTAGAGAAAAAAGTTTGGAAAACATTGAAGATAAACTTAAACTTGTTAAAACATTGAAGCAGTTTAAACAAGAGTTGTTTTAATGCCGTTATTGTTCCCTTTAGTTACCGCCATGCTCTTTTGGTAACGAAAAAGTAGAAACATTGCTGAATAATTTCCAACTCATAGATAAAAATGTTTTGTTAGATCAATAACTCGGTTCAGCTTATCAATAAAATTCAGAAAAATTTTTCGATATTTGACATGGCGTTCAAAAAAGCTAAGGTATTTAGCTGGAACGTTAACGGAATTGAACCCAAAATTGATATATCACACAGAAGCACACACCAGAGAAATATTTAAACGAAACTTCAATAATATTATTTATCAACGCAAAATTCACGATGAAGAGAGCGAAGTAAAACACGATTTGAGTCGCTACAATGTATCAAATGAGACAAAAAAATAGAGACACAGGACGTGATCACTTTACTTGAGGGTCATCCAAAGAGGGCTCGCCTCCTCTTTATCAGGTGCCTCGATTTCAAGGGTATCCTTTTTTTTTGAAACGCCACTCGTGGAGCATGTGTTTGGATTTGGCTCTTAATGGTCCATTACCCCTACCCCGAGGCTGATGCAGTCATTTGCCCATTTATGGAGTTGGGGCGGAGATATCCTGTAGAGCAGTGGTTCCCAACAGGTGGTCGCGGACCACTGGTGGTCCGTGAGGCCTTCAGAGGAGGTCCGTGAGAAGATTTTAAAATAACTTACCCAAAAAATGTGTGGGAAAATTTTAAAAAATAGTTTTCCCAATCACACATTCCAGGAAATAGTAAAAACACTAGATACATAGCATAAGTAAAAAAATTAAAACATAAGTAAAAAATCACGCGTCTCATAAGTTAAAAAAATTACGTTCTCTTTCTCTCCTATGAATCATTCGTTCATTTCTATTATTTTGCACAGTTTTATTCAACAGTAGTTATTACAGAGTAAAAACGAAATGTGATTATGTGGAAATGTGAAATGTTCTGATGCAGTTTAATTGCATCAGATTAATTAAAACTGAGAGGCGTCGGGGTGGGGCTAATAAAGAATCTAATGATCGGACTTATACTGCATATACTTGGTATGATACGAAGCGAAGCGTGGAAGTGTTGAAAGCTATGGTTGAAAGGTACTTCAAACTGGGATGCTTATGGTCAGACAGAGGGTCTTCGAGAAATCGTGGTATGAAAAGAGGACATTTCTGAGATGCACGTGATAAAGTTTTTTCGAAGATATGAGAAAAATTGATTGGTGAAAATGCGAAACACATAAATGAAGTTTTGTGTTTTGAACACATAAATTATTTTCTATTTTAATCGCTCCTTTGAAATAATTATTGACTTTTCACGCGGATTCTTTCGGGAGAACATCAGCCTCGCCTATAGAATTTTCTCTGCCACAACTCATAGTCAGTGCATGTCCAGTTTGCATTTTTGTGATCAATTCCTGGTTATCTCATTTGTCCTGCAGTTTAATTTAAAGCTAAGTACTTTCTTTCAAATTCAAATCTACTAATAATTTTATTTGTTGGTTATGAAAAAAAATAACTATTTTATACTGCTTTTTTAAACCTGTAACTTTTGTGCAGGTGTGAACCCTTCCAGGGTTAATAGATAAAAAGGCTTGAAAAAAAATGGTTAAATGTCTTTTATAAAAGGTATAGTTTTAAATAATTAGATATAAAATTAATGTAATGTTAATTTTATTTTAAATTTAATAGATTATTTGATTTTCTAAGTTCTATTTAGAATCGTTGTAAGACTCGGTTTCCCTTACTTCAGAAAAAAAATCAAAATTTAAGACCCTCCATGAGGAATGAATGCACTGAAAAAATTAAATTTTGAAGATAAAGTTAGGGATAGAGATGGTCCGTGGAGGTTAAAATTTAAGTGAAGTGGTCCGCAGACATATTTGAGTTGGGAACCACTGCTGTAGAGATATATTAAGTCGTAGTTGCTTAAAAATAAAAGTATTCCCCCTTCGCACTTACGAGCAGGGTTTGAATTCAAAGATCACGCTTGCTTGTTTGATTATTAAGTTTTGAGTAAAATCGTATAAATCCATATGGTTTTAATCATTAATTAATGATAAAACATATTTCGCTCAAACAATGAAACTCAAACAGCTACAAAACATATTCATTCACGCTTCGCTACTACCATAAAATTAGGGCCTTATGTCTCATAAAGCTGCGACCCCCGACATTTGTTGGGTTGCCCCCCATATGTCAGACACTCAGGGCCGTATCCAAGGGGGATTAGGGGTTCAACACCCCCAAAACATTGACATCAATTTTTATACATTTTTATACTGTTGTTATCCATGAAAATAATTGCCACTCTCTTCAAGCGGTCCTCTTCAAGTGTAACCCAAAGTCTCAAAATGAGCTAGAACACCGTTTAATGTATTTATTTATTTGTTTCAGATGCACATAACAGAAAAATCCAATTACAATGCACATCATAAAAGACACAATAAAAAACATACAAAAAAAGAAAAAACATTACAATGAGAATAGCCTCCGACACTTAGCTTTAAAAACATTAAAAGGCATACAAAATATATCCAGTTCCCCAGAAACACTGTTATAAGTTTTATAAAATTTATATAGACAAAACTTTAAAATATAGTTAGGCTGATTTGAATTTAAATAAAACAAACAGCGATTGCGTGTAACTTTAGTAGGCACAAATAATTTTTAAGTACTAGTAATGTAAATAGAATCAATTATATTATTAAGAATTTAAAAAAAAACAAAAGACAATAAACTTGACGTCTAGTCTTAAGGGTACAAATGTTGAACATATTACGGAGTATGCACTAGACGGCACTTCCCAAGAAGCAGTGTGGAAACTCTTAAAATACCAAAAACATAAAAAATTATTCTGTACACGTTCAAAGACACTATTGCTATTCTCGTAGTAATGATCCCATATGGGGGTATACTATTCAAGATTGGGGCGGACCAGGCCAAAATACAGAACCTCCAGTGCCTTCTGACTGGTGAAATTAGTAGTTTTGCGTTTTAAGAAACCCAGAATTTTGTAAGCTTTAGTTGTAATAATTTGAATGTGTTCGGAAAAATCAAGATTACTATTAAAAGTCACACCAAGATTCCTAACAGAAAAATTTCGTAACAAGGAAGTATTGTTGATATTATAAGAACCAAGAAGAAGCTTAGATTTGCGCGTATAACTTAAAACGCTACATTTAGATATATTTAACTCTAGCTTATTCTTAATGCACCAATTAAATATATTGTCTATATATCGTTTTGCGATGGGAAGCCCTAAGTAAGATCTTTCTATGTACTAGATATGTTGAAAAGAAGTACAGTTACTAGTCACTATGTTTTATAGAGTTTTGAGGGACAAATTTTAAAAATATTTCTGGAGGAGGATCCACAGACCCCCCACCGGAACATTAAGGCCGGAAAAATTACAATAGTGGATAAAATTTTAAAATTTAATTGTTTTTCAAATTTTCAATAATTTTTATTATTATTATTCACCTTAATTTGTGTATTGCATCAAAAAACATACTTAGAAGACATAATTTAAGAAAAAAAATTATAATTCTAGCTCTTATGTAGTTTGCCTGTAATCATCGTTTTCGAAAATCCAATATGGCTGAATTCTTTTTCAAAATGGCGGAAACCCCGTTACAGGATTTCTTTTAATTTTCGTATTTGGCATCCTTAAACCCTTCTAAATAAATCCTATCTCGTCCTAGCCTATTGTTTTGAATATCATTTTCAATACAATGAATAAAATATCTACAACAAAAAAAGACGAAAAAAATTACTGTTTTCCCTTATTTTTCAAACGAAATAATCATCTAACACTGCACGATATTTTAACAAAATACACTACGAAACGCATTTTAAAACAAGAATGAACATCTAACCCATTTAGTTCGCCTGTTATAGCAAATTTTAAGAAACTTCGAAAATTCAATATTACCGCCGTTTTTCTCAAAATAGCGGAAAACTAGTGCCGATATTTCTTACAAATTTGGTATGGGATAGCCCGAGACCCTATTAAAGAAATTCCAGTTGTTTATGTCTTGATATTTTGAATATTTACAACAACACATAAAATGAAAAAACTACAATTTAAAAAAATGACAAAAAATTGCGATTTTATCTCAATTTTTTTTAAATATAAAAATATATGGTTTAAAACCAATACTTGATGGCTGAAACTTAAAGAACGTTTTTAATTACGCATTTTAAAATCAAACCGAACATTTTAAGCCAATTAGTTCGCCTGTTATAGCAGTTTTTATGAGCTATGGAAAAATTCAATATGTCAGACTTCTTTTTCAAAATGGCGGAAAATCCGTCACCGTATCTTTTGGGATTTTCAGAGGAGGCATCCTCAGACCCCCTAAATACATCCCAGGGGGTCTCTGCTTGTTTTTCTAAATGTTAACCTTTGGCCCTTTTATCGCATAATTTGACTGTACTACTAATACATACACATAGAAAAAAAAGGATGGATATCCAATCTATTCTGTGCAGGGTTTGATATTGATGATTACGGAGACAAATTAAAATTAGAAGTGGGATAAAAAGTTTTAAGTGCTATAAGCAGGGCTCGATTTCAGCCGGAACGGTCCGGAACGCCGTTCCGGAACCTCTTTTTCGAAAAAAAATATTCCGTATTTTTATACATAAGCTTTTAGAATTTAACTTTTGTTTTAAAACGTCTAATTCTAATGAAATTACAATTCAGACAATTTCCGCACCACCACTTAACCGCCATTATTAAGATTAACACTATTCCTATTCTAATACAACACATTTGAATTTATCTTGTAAATTTAAATTTGAAAATAAATGCTCAAGTTTTTGTATTAAAAATATTTGGTATTTTAGTTTTTAGACCAATAATTTTACCGTTCCGGAACCTCTTTTTTTAGAAATCGAGCCCTGGCTATAAGTATATATGTTACGGGATGAATGTCCGAAATTGGAGAATGTCGACATTCCCCAAATTTCGGACATTAACCGTAACATAATATTTGAACAACATAAGATGCTTAAAAGGCAAATATTGTAATATTAAAAAATCACCAGTTTTATATACTTAAAAAACATAATTTTTAAGCATAAAATAAAAGATATATATCTTCCATTTCTGATTGGGTCGTAATTATATTAATCTTTTCTTTATGTTATAGAAGAGAATAGAAATAAACCTAGTCCACTTTAGCTACTTTTGAGCTACAGACGTTTAAAGTTAAAGCTTCATAGCAAAATTACATGTTACAGCAAAAGAACTTGCTGCTGCCAAACCGATGTTATCAGAACTAGGACTTGGTTCACTATTGCACTGAAATTTTACATAGTTGGTGCATGTTACAGCGTTGCTAACTCAAAAATGACAAAAAGTGGACTTGGTCCATTTTAATTCTGAGCCCTCCAATTATAAAGGTTGTTCGGAAACACCGTAGACAAGCTTTGAGGGGTGGTAGAGGGGACCTGGACAAGCATATTTCGAATAGGAATGAAGAGCTAGAACCCCTAATGTAGTGCGAGGGCGTTACAAAAGGCGGTTTTCCTAAGGCCCGTTTTACGAAGTAAAACATAATAGAATGAAAAAAAAAATTTGCATGAGGTACAGCAGTATCTATACTACACTTTCACCATAAATTTGAACAAAATTGGACCACTTGATAACCCGTGGGGTGAGTTATTAAAACATGCAATATTTGTTCTCTTAGTATAATGGTATTTCTTAAACCAACTTCCATAAAAAATACCATTACATTTAGAGCCATACACCATTACACTTTTATAATTTGCCAGTTAAAGAATCCGGCAGAGCATTTTCATCAAACACGGAGCATCGTTTGGTGATCAGAAAAGAAACTATCGTCTAAATCAGGGATTCCCAATAGGTGGTCCGCGGACCCCTGGCGGTCCACGGGCTGTGTCCAAGGGGTCCGTGAAATGTCACCGAGAAATTAATTACTTTTTTATTTTCCTTAATTTGAAGTAACCATTATCCTTCCTACTCAGCAGTTCATTTGTTAGTTTTGTTAGCTAATTGTCACTAGTACAAATAGATTGATGTAGGTAGCGCAGCCTCTGTTTACCACCTAAGATATTCCATGTTTTGTTTTTTGCAATTTTTTTATTGACTAAAACACGATATTTTCGGTTTTGAAATCGACTGTTGAAAAATTCAAGGTCGAAAATTGATCGAAAAATTTAAGCCTTTAAGTTCAAGGGGTCCTCGTCAGTAAATTAACTGTAAAGGGGGGTCCTCGGCAAAATTTTATTGGGAATCCCTGGTCTAAATCTTTAATGATGATCTAGTTTAATCACTCATCACTAATCACTCATCACTAGTTAGATAACTCATCTGTGATCATTATTTATGAGTTTAATTTTTTTGTCCATTTCACATGAAATTTATTACTTAAATTATTTTTTTCCTGAATAAAAATTTTGGGGAATCATTGAAGATTTGTTGAAGCGCAAAAAGAAGACTGGCAGACCACATGCTTCCCTTGGCTGTTGTGCCGGTAGTGATGTAGACCAAAGCAGTTCTTTAGTAGACTTATTCACACTGTTTCCATTTTAGTGTTCAACTTGACGGATTCACTCCTGTGAATAGTTAGCATAGAAAAGTGAAGGAACACAAAGAGTGAAACTCCAATTATCTCACTTTTCACTTTAGATGACTGCTCGAAAATGAAAATCAAAAGTGAAATTATTACACAGGATTCTAACCTAAACTTTAGTAATCACCACTCTTATTAATAAGTTTTAAAATTATAATTATTTCCACAAAGCCCAATTAGTGGTATAGTATAGATAAAATTTAAAGTTCTAGTGTATGCAGTCTGTGTTACTGTATTAGTAATAAGTATTGCAGTGGTGTGTGTGTTTAGTGAGTGAACCGCCAGTCTCTGTCTGGGAATAGCATACTTTGGATCTAAGCTTATTTAATTTACAGGCCCTGGGTCGAATCTCGGGGCAGGACCTCCATGCTTAGAAGAAAGATGATGAGCATCCAATCTCTTCTGGGCATTGCGGAAACGAAGAAAAATTCAAAATAGGAACAAAATTTTGTATGTGCTAAGCATTAAGTTAATGTTTAATAGGGTGTCTCTTATATGACAGAAATTTTTTTAGCGAATTTAAAGACGGTTACCCTTTAATTTTTTTATAAATGCCTTTTGTTTTTACACCTTATTCAGATATAAAATTTCATCGCTCTATGATAATATTATAACGATCACGCTTGTTTGCCAAAACCTGTTTTGATTATTAAGTTTTGAGTAAAATCATAAAAATCGGGCCAAAGGTTAGAAGTAAAAAGCTCATGATCAGATTTTGAGTTTATTTGCCTCGATTAAAAAGAATGATTAATTTTGAGCGATACGGTTTTAATCATTAATTGATGATAAATAATACGTATTTTGATCAAATAATAAAACTTAAACATCGCCAAAACATATTCATTCAAGCCTCGCTACTACCATAAAATTTGGGTCTTAGGTCCCATAAAGCTGCGCCCGCCGACATTTGTTGGGTTGCCCCCCATATGTCAGACACTCAGGGCTGTATGCAAGGGGGTTAGAGGTTCAACCCCCCTGAAATATTGACATCAACTGTTTTAATCCATTAAAATAAGACCACTCACTTGGAGCTGTCCTCTTCGGGTGTTCCCCAAAGAGTCTCAAAATGAGCTAAAACACCGTTTTGAGGGACAAATTTTCAAAAAAAATTTCTGGGGGAGGATCCACAGACCCCCCCCTTTACTCGGGATTTACATTGTTTACACAATTTTGAAATTTAGTGAATAAAAGTTAATATTCCATGTGTAAGTCATCTAAAACTAAATTCGTAAACGTAATTATTCGTAAGGAAGTGCACGAAACAGAAGTCTGGTTACAGTCCTGGAGGAACTGCTATTAATAAGAGGCTAAAAACACTAACTTGTAATGTAGTATGACTGTAGGTGAATTATCTTCCTCGAAGGCCAAGGATAGGCAATTTCATAATTATTGTTCAAACCTTGGAATCACCGTAAAACATTAGATGCCTCTGGGGTGTATAAGACCAGGTGTGTATCCTCCACCGTTTTTGGATCCTTAGAAGTTCCAGAGGGTATGGAGGAAGGGTGTAACAGTTGAGCTGTTTGCGTAACGTAAAGTGGTGTAAGACTAAAGAGAAAAGCATGGATTCCTGAAGACCCTTTACTTATTAACCATCCCTAGTTGGATGGCATGGATTTGGTTTTCAATTAAGATCCTTTACCTAGCGATCTAAAGAATCGTTCGACTCGATTCCGGAATCGATTCCTGAGGTTCGATTCAGACCTGGACTCGATTCCTTAGGGCCAGTATCGAAAAAGTAGAATCGAATAATCTATTTCTGTTAAAAATCAAGGATAACTATCAATTTAACTAATAACCAGTAAAATATTAATTAATTACCAAAATACTAATTAATTAGAGAAAAAATTTTCAATTTTCTGTATTAATTAGAAAATTAAGTACGATTCCTAAGATTCGATTCCTGCTGCAAAATACTAATTAATTAGCGAATAAATTGTTAATGATCTGTATGTATCGATTCCTTCGGAAGTATATTTAGTTTACCTAGTGTGGAAGTTTACCTAGTGTGTTACCTACCTTTACCTAATGTGGAAGTCAGGGTTTGAAATTAATAATTAAAGGGCTTGGTGGATGAAGGGGCTATGTTGCAAGGCCTGTCCCGAAAGTAACGAGACTGAATTCCCTTATTCTGACTGGAATTCAGTCTCGTTACTTTAGGGACAGGCCTTGCAACATAGTCCCTTCATCCACCAAGCCCTTCAATTATGAAGAGGTAGAAGGAGAAAAAACTCAAAATCGAATCGAAAGTTTTATTTGCCTCTTTGGAAAACCCGTCAGCGTTTTTCATCAAACACGGATCAGAAAATAAAAAATCGTGTCAGAATCATTACTGGTGATCATAAGTTCAATGATTATACGTGAACATTACTTTTTGATTTTTATTTTTTGTTCCAGAAAATAAAAATCTTTTTTTGTCACTCGGAAAAAATCACCAAAACGGTATGTTTCTGCATTGTTTTAGTTTTAAATTTTTTGATTGAAATATTTTTTATCATAAATTAATGATTATTATCGGAGTAAAACGGTATCGCTCAAAATTAATCATAATTTTTCATCAAAAGCAATAAAATTAACAATCCGATCTTGAGTTTTATGCCACAAACCCGATTTTTACGATTTTACTCAAAACTTAATCATTAAACCAGTTTTTGACGATCAAGAGTGATCATTAATAAATTGAAACAGCAGCGTAAAAATTTTATTCTGTATAGGGGAACAATACAGAGGCATTTAAGGAAAATCTTCAATTAGTACGTTGAGTGGACTTATGCCTCTTTCATTCTAACTAGCTCAAATGTAACACGCAAAGATAGCGTTTCGTTACTGAGCAGAGCAGATGTGTTCAGTTCCGGAGTTGTAAGTTTTAATATTGCAACGAAGAGTCAATCGCAGGTGATAAAGAAAGAAATGCTTCATTGAACATGCTTTTTAAAGGGAAAGATCTCTTGTTATGAACAATAGGGTGTATCAAAAAAACTTTTTATTTTTGTTTTTGATGATGCATTAATGCGGAAAAATTGTCTAAGGTGGCAGAGAGTACCTGTGGTTTTTTTTTCAGAATTTTCGGATAATATCTAGAGGTGCCAGATTGGCCCTGAAGGTTCCCCATGCTATCCTATGGAGCGCACAAGCCAAAAAGGCTGAAAATTGGTTTTTCGCCCCCTCATTCCTACTCTAATCACACGAAGAATGTCTTCCCTCGAGTTATGGACCCTATATGATGTATGCTACCCTACAAAACATGAATAGCAGCTTAAATTTCTATGTTACGTTTTTTGTGGGCTCAAATTTCGTCGAAAATCGAGTCTTTTCTCTTTCAAATTTGAGCCAACAGTCAACATAATATAGATACTTAGGCTTTTATTCATGTTTTGTTGGGTAGCATACATCATAGGGTCCATAACTCGAGTGAAGACATTCTTCGTAAGATTAGAGTAGGAATGAGGGGCGAAAAACAAATTTTTCGGCCTTTTTGGTTTGTGCGCTCCATAGGATAACATGGGGAACATTCAGGGCCAATGTGGAACCTCAAGATATTATCCCGAAATTCTGAAAAAAATCACAGGTACTCTCTGCCACCTTAGACAATTTTTCCGCACTAATGCATCATCAAAATAAAAATAAAAAGTTTTTTTCGATACACCCTAATGAACAAACCATATTAGTTTACTCCACTTAATGTGAATGTGACAATACTGATAACAATATCCGATCACTAATAAGAGAATTGATAATAATTTATCATCCCGTTGTATCGTGCAGAATGAAGTGTTTTACTACTCAGATAATAATGATTGATTCACAATGAAAACTTTGAATCAAAAATTAAAATTCAAAGAGTGCCGAAACAAATCGTGTACACCTCACCAAATCTTAGATAATATAATTTTTCGAGGTTAGGTGTTTTCAGAATAATCTAGGTTATCTCTCCGTTGCGAATCATCACGCGACAAAAAAATTATTCAAAAAATAGTACTCAGAAAATAATATTCACAGGTAATCTTTTTAAAAAACTACGATCACCAGTGATGATTAAAATGTGATTTTTACTTTTCTGATCGCAAAACAATGATCCTTTTTGATGAAAAACCTGCCTGGTTTTTGATAAAGTGGGAAAATAAGATTTTGGTCTGATTGATCTGGAAATTTTGATTTTTCTCTATAATTATCGATTTTAAATCTATGTTTAATAACCTCCCTTTCTGCATTGTTATTACAATAAAATACGTTGTAGCATCGCACTACGTTGAAGACTCCAGTTTTTATGCACAACTTCCATTCTTTAATTGGTCGTTAATTATTGCATTAATTAATGCTGGATGTCACGGAACTTTTGCCTTGATGGAAATGTCAAGGTTAGGATTTCACGCGTTTGCATTGATGTCAGTCGTCTCGTGACTCCATTTGAGGAGTCTTCCCAAGGTTGGGTGTCGTAAAAAGCTGCGAATTAGAAAGAAACGTGACTAAATGTAATGAGACCGTAAAGTAGCGTTGATGATGACGAAATCCGGAATAGGAATGTGCTGTGATTTGTTGTTGCATTTGCTAATCCATGGCAGCAGGTAATCCGCAGATATCCTTTTCGATAAATTGCTGCTTAAGGTAATCCGCAGATTATAAGATGACTCTGCACAGCCAGATTTTATGCCATAAAAATGCCCTAGAACTATCTCTGCACTCGTAGTTTTTAAGAAAATCGGGGCCGAAAAACTGATGACGTTTCATCCGGTTACGCTAAAAAAGGGTTATATCTCTAACAGTTTTTGCACACATGTTAAAACTGTTGAAACACACACAGACTCTATTATTCATGCTTGCTCATGCCATGGAAATAATAAAGTTTTAATCAGGCGCTATATAGTACAGTACTGGAAAAAAAATCGACTCAGACCCTATATCTCCGGAACGGCTTGTGATATAAAGACAAATAAGGTATCATTTTTCATGACTTAAAGTATTCTATATACAGAAAATTTTTCAAGTTCTTAGGGGGTCGTCTTCATATTAAACGAAGCACCAACTTTCGTTTTTCCTATGGGCGACATCAAAGATTTTTCCAGATTCTGAAAGAACACCCTCTAAAACCCCCAAAATCCAAGTTTCGTGTTGTTTGGGGATCAAACAAAGCCAGGAAGGGGGTTTGAAAACTTTGGTAATTTAACTTCAAAGAGGAAAGATTGGCGACAATTGTTTAAAATTCTCAAGTAAAGTAAGAACAGATTTGGCTACTTATCTGTGTTTTGGCACAATTCCTACAAAAGTTAAAGCAGATTTGGCTATTTATCTATATTTTGGCGCAATTTCGTCTTCCAATTAGAATACCCTAAAGTGGTAGCCCACTTGGTAGAGTAACAAGCTCGTGATCGCTAGGTTGCTGGTTCTGCCCCGCAAATCCGCATGTCTCATTGTTCAAAGTTAACCTTTCGGGATACAGGCAACAAAGATGAATAGATGTTGAATACTTTTTTTCAAATCTAAAGCCTTTAAAACAAGTTTATACAATTTTTATTGCCGTTTGTTTACAAATAATAATAATTAATTGAGAGTTATTTAAAAATAACATTTTTTTAATTCTGGAAAAAAGGGAATAAAAATTTAAATAAAGGTATTAAATAATCACGCTAAATTATGAAAGTGGTTTTGTTGATAAGAGCTAGAAATTTAACTAATTAATGAAACAATAAATCAGGCTTTTGGGGCTCAAAAATTCCTATAAAAATACTTAAATATAGATAGTTTGATTTTTTGAGGTATTTTTAGCATTAATATTTAATCGATGTTTCTAATAATTTTCAATTTCCACTTACGAAAACTAACTTATTTTGAAAAATTAAAGCAATTACAAAGTTTAAAATTTGCTTATACATATAGGAGTAGAAAAATTTTCAAATACTGATTTTAATGTTTCTGCAGTCGTTTTTTTAATAATTAATTACGAGTTATGATTCATTAGGTTGGATACAGAGTTTATTAATTTTTAAGGATAAACATAGAAGTTTCTGAACCTATGTGCTTGATGAATAAGATACCAAAATATAAATATGAAACATGTTGACTAGCCAATCATTAAATTTCAAAGTTAATAAACTTGATGAATTAAAATTAATTAACTTTAATCATATCGACGATTTGAAGCTTCTTGATATTTTAAACAATTGGGGCGTTAAGGAAAAAAAAAAGAGAGAGAGAGAGAGAGAGAGAGAGAGAGAGGGTGATTGGAAAGGGATATTGGAGTTTTATTTTAGGGGTTGGATATTTTTTTCTGTTTGTGTTTTTAAATTTTAACGTTAATTGGCATGCTGCTCTTTCTTAAGGCTCAATAAAAATCAGCATATTAATTAATGTGAAATTTTTCAAACTTAACCTGTTCAAGTCCCTATTTCTATTTGACCTCATCTATCGCACTTAAACTAGTTTAAAGTTTTCAAAATTAGTTTCTAAATCCGATACCGGTAAGAACCAACGATATCATCCATATACAGGGTGATTCTGAAATGGACCGCCAAACTTTGAGGGGTGATAGTACTCATCAAGACGAACAAGAATTGATGCGGAAAGGGGGGTCGCAGTTACACCGTTAAAGAGCTAGGTCCTAATGTAGTGCGAGCGCGTTTTAAAAGGCCGTTTTTAGAAGGCCCGTGTGATGAAGCAAAACATAATAAAATGAAAAACATTATTGCATGAGGTACAGGAGTATCCGTACTACTTAAATCCTCAATGTGATAGAAATTGGACCACTTTCTAAACCGTGGGGTGAGTTTTAAAACGTGCTCTTAGTCAAACAATGGAGTTCCATTAATGGTATTTAGAAAAAGGATGATCGGGGAAGGAATTTTCAATGATCAAACAGTTTCAATGATCCATGTTACGATCATTGAAAATTCCTTCCCCGATCATCATTTTTCTAAATACCATTAAGGAATGTGATTATTTGACTAAAAGATTAATATTGCACTTTTGAAACTAACTCCGCGGTTTAGAAAGTGGTTCAATTTCTATCACATTGAGGATTTAAGTAGTACGGATACTCATGTACCTCATGCAATAATGTTTTTCATTTTATTATGTTTTGTTTCGCCACACGGGCCTTCTAAAAACGGCCTTTTAAAACGCGCTCGCACCAGGCCCGTGCTGGCCAGGGGGGACAGGGGGACGTGTCCCCCTGTGCCCTTTGCTCAGGCGCCCTTTTAAAGAGACTTTTCTACAATTTGTAATTTACTCGTGGATTTCTCAATGTTTTTATGGGCTCCTTTTCCACCAAACTTGAACCACTATTGGTCTAGTCACTATACTATTGGTTTTACAATTCATTCTTGGTTCATCAAGTCTGATGCGCGAAGGCATCTAAAAGTCTTTTTAACCTCCCCATTTTTACCTTACCATCAAATTTCGTTACGAGTTTTTAATTTTAGGGCGCCTTTATTTAAAGATTAACTATGAAATAACAAGGTAAGGTGGTTAATATTCAAGGCACGTTGAAATTGATAGGGCGCTCTCATTTAAACTGTCAAATGGAGACCATCTTACTTCACTAAGCATTAGTTTTCCCCTTGGGCACACTAAATGAAAAAATTAGGGGAAGACGAGGTGTTTGCAGGGTGCCCTTTTTCATGCAAGCCAGCTTTTTTTAAATTTTCGCTCAAATTTTGACGACTGGCCACACACCAAGGGCTTCTTGACTAAGGGCTGCATTTGGTCAAAATAATAATTACCTTCGAAAATAAAAATTTAGGGAGATTTTTATAGCAATTCCTGAAATTCTGACATTTTTATGCTGTATTTTCTTTCCAATTTTTGTCTTCCTGGTGTAACTCAAAGGGTCTCAAAATTACTTTTCACTACTTTTAAGAGTAAAAATTCTAAAATTATTCCGGGGGAGGACCCCCAGACCCCTTTTAAATTTCTTATTCTTCATGTACTGTTTCTCTTGAATATTTTGACTTACAGGGAGTGATCCTTTTTTGGTGTAATCATCCACACAGAAGGGGCTCAAAATGAGCTAAAATACCATTTTTTAAACAAAAATCAATTGTTGAAATAAAAACAATAAAAAAAAACACGAGTAGTAGTATTGCTTTGTAATTTTTAAAATCCCGCCTATCTTTAAAAAAGTTTTTAGGTTTAATAATCATTGTATGGTTGCGCCCTTACACCCTTTGTCCACCGCCCTCTGAAGGTACCCAGCACGGGCCTGGCTCGCACTACATTAGGACCTAGCTCTTTAACGGTGTAACTGCGACCCCCCTTTCCGCATCAATTCTTGTTCGTCTTGATGAGTACTATCACCCCTCATAGTTTGGCGGTCCATTTCAGAATCACCCTATATTTGGTGACAATAGCGGATGGATCTACTGTTCTCCCACTTTCAGGTTGAATGCAAGAAACGATTGACTTTGACTATACGTATAAAAAATAACATTAAATTAAAAAGTGGTAGCTAAATTGTTATTATAGTGTTAATCTTTTATTTTGTAAGTCACCACTATTTTATTTATTATTAGTTAATTATGTAAGTCAACTTTTATTCCAATCATTGAGCCCTCTGGCTGCAAAGGGTAAATTTAATACGCTGCTTGCCTTACTCCTGAAAACTACTGTAGGGGTAGGCGGCTGGTGCAACCCTTGGATGAGCCAGTTAGGGAACATCCATAAATTACGTGAGGCGTTATTTCCAAAATCTTGACCCCCTCCCCCGTTAGTGAGATTTTGCTGGACCCCCCCAAGTGAGATTTACCTACAACTTTTTAAAAATAATTTGCAGTATCTTATCTGTGTGTATTCCTTTCTCATACTTAAAAACAAGAAAATCGTATAATTTCTAACTTAAAAAGTTGATGTGAGATTTTGATCGACCCCCCCCCTCCCCCCTTGGTGAGATTTTTCCAAACCCTCCCCCCTTTTGACCTCACGTAATTTATGGATGTCCCCTAATAGGCAAAGAGATGGTGTTAACCCTAGGGTGCATCATATGGGAAAGATGTGTGATCCAAAATTCAGCAACACGATAATATTTGTGTCATGGTTAAATTAATTCATGTCTTGATAACATTTAATATCAAAGATAAAACGTTGAATTTCTTTTAATAAACAATGCATGTAAGAAGAGACCGTCCTTATTTAGCAACGACTTTTCTTGACCTTAGATTTATATTTAAAACCACAAATATCTGCATGAAATCTGTCATGAATTCGAATCTTTATATCGAATACTCTTTTTTGAAACTTTATTCGCGTAATTCAAAAACATTTCAAATTTAATGCAGGTGAAATTTTTAGTCGAATAATTAAGTATTGTTTCAAAATTTTTTCATCTGAAAAAATTGTAATTTTAAAGATTTTTAATTTGTAAACTTTTATTTAAAAATATCATCAAAATTTTAAAACTAATAAAAAAATATTACATGCACAAAAAAATAGGTTAATTTTCCTTTTACTGAAATTAATAGAGTAAAAAATAAGAACTTATTAATTCTAACTAGTTTATGTTCGAGGCATACACAAACTTCCAAAAGCAAAACAAGAACACGGAAGCTAGGCGGTTCGAACTTGGCTCTAAAGATTTGCGACCAGGCACACTAGCCGTTAGGCCACACGGCTACGTTCAACATCAAGGTTTAAACAATAAATGTGTTGATTTCAGTTAGTAGATTATGGTTACCGTAAGGTTACTGTAATTTTCATAAGTTGTATGTCTTTGGCGATATGAGATTGGCGCAAATTTTTCTAATTGAAATTTCCTACAGTGTGCGTGGGGTTAATTGTTGTAAGGATTAAAATCTATGAAAAACGAGATTTCAACGTAAATTCAACGAACTTCAACCCCCACTCCTGGCTTCATTTGGGGACCAAATGACATGAAAACTGGTTTTGGGGGGTTTTAGAGGGTGCTCTTTCAGAATCTGGAAAAATCTTTGATGTCGCCCATAGGAAAAACGAAAGTTGGTGCTTCGTTTAATATGAAGACGACCCCCTAAGAACTTGAAAAATTTTCTGTATATAGAATACTTCAAATCATGAAAAATGATACCTTATTTGTCTTTATATCACAAGCCGTTCCGGAGATATAGGGTCTGAGTCGATTTTTTTTCCAGTATTGTACATTAGGGTGTATCGAAAAAAACTTTTTTTCGATTTTGATGACGTAATAGTGCGGAAAAGTTGTCTAAGGTGCCAGAGAGTACCTGTGAATTTTTTCAGAATTTTTGGATAATTTCTTAATATGCCACATTGGCCCTGAAGTTCCCCATGTTAATCCAATGGGGCGCGCCGCCAAAAAGGCCGAAAATCGGTTTTTCGCCCCTCATTTCTACCCTAATCACACGACGAATGTCTCGTCTCGAGTTATGGACTCTGTATGATGTATGCTATCCGATAAAACTTGAATAATAGCCTAAATATCTATATTACGTTTTTTTGTATGCTCAAATTTCGTCGAAAATTGAGTATTTCCTCGTTCAAATCAGAGCCCACAATCAACATAATATAGAGATTTAAGTTATTATTCAAGTTTTTTCGGGTAGCATACATCATATAGAGTCCATAACTCGAGACGAGACATTCGTCGTGTGATTAGGGTAGAAATGAGGGGCGAAAAACCGATTTTCGGCCTTTTGGGCGGCGCGCCCCATTGGATTAACATGGGGAACTTCAGGGCCAATGTGGCACATTAAGAAATTATCCAAAAATTCTGAAAAAATTCACAGGTACTCTCTGGCACCTTAGACAACTTTTCCGCACTATTACGTCATCAAAATCGAAAAAAAGTTTTTTTCGATACACCCTATTGTACATACTTCTCACCTTCAAAAAAAACTTAGTTATATATGTATTGGACTTTTTTTGGGGGGGGGCTCTTTAGGTACGACTCCATGCAAGGCATTTTAGTTCTTACATATTATCCCGTCAACCATTAGGCTAAGCGCGCACTAGAGACTTTTGTCACGGCGACAGCTATTGCAAGAAGCTAGAAAGCGCGCACAGGCGACGAGACACTTGACCGGTTGCCAAGAGTCATCTCCATAGAAATGCATTGCTTTCGAGTGACCTAGTGTTTATAGTCGCCGTGACAGAAGTCTCTAGTGCGCGCTTAGCCTTAGTTTCAACGTCACAGTTAATAAGGGCTTGTCTATGTACAGTACTGGAAAAAAAAATCGACTCAGACCCTATATCTCCGGAACGGCTTGTGATATAAAGACAAATAAGGTATCATTTTTCATGATTTGAAGTATTCTATATACAGAAAATTTTTCAAGTTCTTAGGGGGTCGTCTTCATATTAAACGAAGTACCAACTTTCGTTTTTCCTATGGGCGACATCAAAGATTAATCCAGATTCTGAAAGAGCACCCTCTAAAACCCCCCAAAACCAGTTTTCATGTCATTTGGTCCCCAAATGAAGCCAGGAGTGGGGGTTGAAGTTCGTTGAATTTACGTTGAAATCTCGTTTTTCATAGATTTTGATCCTTACAACCATTAACCCCACGCACACTGTAGGAAATTTCAATTAGAAAAATTTGCGCCAATCTCATACCGCCAAAGACATACAACTTATGAAAATTACAGTAACCTTACGGTAACCATAATCTACTAACTGAAATCAACACATTTATTGTTTAAACCTTGATGTTGAACGTAGCCGTGTGGCCTAACGGCTAGTGTGCCTGGTCGCAAATCTTTAGAGCTAAGTTCGAACCGCATAGCTTCCGTGTTCTTGTTTTGCTTTTGGAAGTTTGTGTATGCCTCGAACTTAAACTACCGATAGAGTTAGAATTAATAAGTTCTTATTTTTTACTCTATTAATTTCAGTAAAAGGAAAATTAACCTATTTTTTTGTGCATGTAATATTTTTTATTTGTTTTTAAATTTTGATGATATTTTTAAATAAAAGTTTACAAATTAAAAATCTTTAAAATACAATTTTTTCAGATGAAAAAATTTTGAAACAATACTTAACACTTACTTTTGAAACAATACTTAGTTATTTGACTAAAAATTTCACCTGCATTAAATTTGAAATGTTTTTGAATTACGCGAATAAAGTTTCAAAAAAGAGTATTCGATATAAAGATTCGAATTCATGACAGATTTCATGCAGATATTTGTGGTTTTAAATATAAATCTAAGGTCAAGAAAAGTCGTCGCTTAATAAGGACGGTCTCTTCTTACATGCATTGTTTATTAAAAGAAATTCAACGTTTTATCTTTGATATTAAATGTTATCAAGACATGAATTAATTTAACCATGACACAAATATCATCGTGTTGCTGAATTTTGGATCATACATCTTTCCCATATGATGCACCCCAGGGTTAACACCATCTCTTTGCCTATAAGGGAAGGTACCCATACTACGTGACCCATTTAGGGGAGGGAGGGGGTCTTCAAATTACCACGCTCGGTCACAGGGGGGAGGGGAGGGCTTAAGGGTTTGTCCCGTAGTCAATTTCTTCTAGTCAATACGACAAAATTAAGCCAAATTAATTATTGAAATTTGCCAACTTAAGACCAATAAGGCAAAATTAATTATTAAAATTAGACAAATTCAGCAAAATTAATTTTTTCAACTTTCTGTTTGTAAAAAACGATGTCAAACCGTATTAATGAATTACTACGTGAAAACTAGAGGGGGTCTTGGCATATACTACGGATGGTCACCAAGGGGAGAGGAGGGTAAAAAATGGGTCATGTAGTATGGGTACGTTCCCTAACTGGCACATCCAAGGGTTGCACCAGCCGCCTACCCCTACAGTAGTTTTCAGGGGTAAGGCAAGCACCGTATTAAATCTACCCTACGCAGCGAGAGGGCTCAATGCTTGGAATAAAAGTTGACTTACATATTTAACTAATAATAAATAAAATAGTGGTGACTACAAAATAAAAAATTAACACTACAATAAAAATTTAGCTACCACTTTTTAATTTAAAGTTATTTTTTATACGTATAGTCAAAGTCATTCATTTCTTGCATTCAACCTGGAATTGGGAGAACAGTAGATCCATCCGCTATGGTCACCAAATACGGATGATATCGTTGGTTCTTACCGGTATCGAATTTGGAAACTAATTTTGAAAACGTTAATCTAGTTTAAGTGGGATAGATAAGGTTTAATAGAAATAGGGACTGCACAGGTTGAGTTTGAAAAATTTAACATTAATTAATATGCTGATTTTTATTGAGGCTCAAGAAAAATGCCAATTAACGTTCAAATTTAAAAACACAAACAGAAAAAAATATCCAACCCCTAAAATAAAACTCCAATATCCCTTTCCAATCACCCCCCCCATATTTTCGGCAGTAAAAAACGTTCCCAACTCCCCTCCCCCCTAAAAAATATTCTCTCTCTCTCTCTCTCTCTCACTCTCTCGCTCGCTCGCTCTCTCTCTCTCACTCACTAACTCACTTTATGGTAATTATTAAAAACTTTACAAAGAATAAAATAAACTTTTTGCCTTTGATGTGATGATGCATTTTTCATTTTTTCCTTAAAACCCCGATTGTTTAAAATATCAAGAAGCTCCAAATCGTCGATATGATTGAAGTTAATTAATTTTAATTCATCAAGTTTATTAACTTTCAAATTTAATGATTGACTAGTCAACATGTTTCATATTTATATTTTGGCATCTTATTCATCAAGCACATAGGTTCAGAAACTTCAATGTTTATCCTTAAAAAGTAATAAAATCTGTATCCAACCTAATGAAACATAACTCGTAATTAATTACTAAAAAAATGACTGCAGAATCATTAAAATCAGTATTTGAAAATTTTTCTACTCCTATATGTATAAGCAAATTTTAAACTTTGTAATTGCCTTAATTTTTCAAGATAAGTTAGTTTTCGTAAGTGGAAATTGAAAATTATTAGAAACATCGATTAAATGCTAAAAATACATCAAAAAATCAATCTAACTATCTGTATTTAAGTATTTTTATAGGAATTTTTGAGCAGCAAAAGCCTGATTTATTGTTTCATTAATTAGTTAAATTTCTAGCTCTTACCAACAAAACCACTTTCATAATTTAGCGTGATTATTTAATATCTTTATTTAAATTTTTATTCCCTTTTTTCCAGAATTAAAAAAATTTTAATTTTAAATAACTCTCAATTAATTATTATTATTTGTAAACGAACGGCAATAAAAATTGTATAAATTTGTTTTAAAGGCTTTAGATTTTAAAAAAAGTATTCAACATCTATTCATCTTTGTGTTTGCCCGAATCCCTATAGGTTGACCTTGAACAATGAGACATGCGGAATTGCGGGGCAGAACCTGCAACCTAGTGATCACGAGCTTGTTACTCTACCAAGTGGGCTACCACTTAAGGGTATTCTAATTGGAAGACGAAATTGCGCCAAAATATAGATAAATAGCCAAATCTGCTTTAACTTTTGTAGGAATTGTGCCAAAACACAGATAAGTAGCCAAATCTGTTCTAACTTTACTAGAGAATTTTAAACAATTGTCGCCAATCTTTCCTCTTTAAAGTTAAATTACCAAAGTTTTCAAACCCCCTTCCTGGTTTTGTTTGACCCCCAAACAACACGAAACTTGGTTTTTGAGGGTTTTAGAGGGTGCTCTTTCAGAATCTGGAAAAATCTTTGATGTCGCCCATAGGAAAAACGAAAGTTGGTGCTTCGTTTAATATGAAGACGACCCCCTAAGAACTTGAAAAAATTTCTGTATATAGAATACTTCAAATCATGAAAAATGATACCTTATTTGTCTTTATATCACAAGCCGTTCCGGAGATATAGGGTCTGAGTCGATTTTTTTTTCCAGTATTGTACTTTCTAATTTCTACCGCAATTTTACTGTTAAGTAGCTGTAATCAAATACCCATAATATACGGTAAACGTCTGCAAAGCTATTTGGATATGTTTGCCCTCTATGATCTCAAAAAATCCTCAGCGCATATAAACGCTCTCCGTTGAATGAAATAATCAAGCTTTTACGGGATATGACGTCATATTTTTAGAAAAATGAAAGTCATAAGGTATACTTCTATGGCCATTTTTATGTACAGTACTGGAAAAAAAATCGACTCAGACCCTATATCTCCGGAACGGCTTGTGATATAAAGACAAATAAGGTATCATTTTTCATGATTTAAAGTATTCTATACACAAAAAATTTTTCAAGTTCTTAGGGGGTCGTCTTCATATTAAACGAAGCACCAACTTTCGTTTTTCCTATGGGCGACATCGAAGATTATTCCAGATTCTGAAAGAGCACCCTCTAAAACCCCCCAAAACCAGTTTTCATGTCATTTGGTCCCCAAATGAAGCCAGGAGTGGGAGTTGAAGTTCGTTGAATTTACGTTGAAATCTCGTTTTTCATAGATTTTGATCCTTACAACCATTAACCCCACGCTCACTGTAGGAAATTTCAATTAGAAAAATTTGCACCAATCTCATATCGCCAAAGACATACAACTTATGAAAATTACAGTAACCTTACGGTAACCATAATCTACTAACTGAAATCAACACATTTATTGTTTAAACCTTGATGTTGAACGTAGCCGTGTGGCCTAACGGCTAGTGTGCCTGGTCGCAAATCTCTAGAGCCAAGTTCGAACCGCATAGCTTCCGTGTTCTTGTTTTGCTTTTGGAAGTTTGTGTATGCCTCGAACTTAAACTACCGATAGAGTTAGAATTAATAAGTTCTTATTTTTTACTCTTTTAATTTCAGTAAAAGGAAAATTAACCCATTTTTTTTTCATGTAATATTTTTTATTTGTTTTTAAATTTTGATGATATTTTTTAAATAAAAGTTTACAAATTAAAAATCTTTAAAATTACAATTTTTTCAGATGAAAAAATTTTGAAACAATACTTAACACTTACTTTTGAAACAATACTTAATTATTCGACTAAAAATTTCACCTGCATTAAATTTGAAGTGTTTTTGAATTACGCGAATAAAGTTTCAAAAAGAGTATTCGATATAAAGATTCGAATTCATGACAGATATTTGTGGTTTTAAATATAAATCTAAGGTCAAGAAAAGTCGTCGCTTAATAAGGACGGTCTCTTCTTACATGCATTGTTTATTAAAAGAAATTCAACGTTTTATCTTTGATATTAAATGTTATAAAGACATGAATTAATTTAACCACGACACAAATATTATTGTGTAGCTGAATTTTGGATCACACATCTTTCCCATATGATGCACCCCAGGGTTAACACCACCTCCTTGCCTATAACTGGCCCAACCAAGGGTACCACCACAGCGTTTTAAATCTACCCTACGCAGCCAGAGGGCTCATTGCTTGGAATAAAAGTTGACTTAGATTATTAACTAATGATAAATAAAATAGTGGTGACTACAAAATAAAAGATTAACACTATAATAACAATTTAGCTACCACTTTTTAATTTAATGTTATTTTTTATACGTATAGTCAAAGTCAATCATTTCTTGCATTCAACCTGGAATAGGGAGAACAGTAGATCCATCCGCTATTGTCACCAAATATATGGATGATATCATTGGTTCTTACCGGCATCGGATTTAGAAACTAATTTTGAAAACGTTAAACTAGTTTAAGTGGTAGAAATAGGGACTTGAACAGGTTGAGTTTGAAAAATTTAACATTAATTAATATGCTGATTTTTATTGAGGCTCAAGAAAAATCAGCATGACAATTAACGTTAAAATTTAAAAACACAAACAGAAAAAAAATATCCAACCCCTAAAATAAAACTCCAATATCCCTTTCCAATCACCCCCCCCAAACCCCCAATATCCTTCTCTCTCTCTCTCTCTCACTCTCTCACTCACTTTATGGTAATTATTAAAAACTTTAAAAAGAATAAAATAAACTTTTTGAAAATTTATCAATGGCCACACGATGATGCATTTTTCATTTTTTCCTTAAAACCCCAATTGTTTAAAATATCAAGAAGCTTCAAATCGTCGATATGATTAAAGTTAATTAATTTTAATTCATCAAGTTTATTAACTTTGAAATTTAATGATTGACTAGTAACATGTTTCATATTTATATTTTGGTATCTTATTCATCAAGCACATAGGTTCAGAAATTTCAATGTTTATCCTTAAAAATTAATAAACTCTGTATCCGACCTAATGACACATAACTCGTAATTAATTATTAAAAAAATTACTGCAGAATCATTAAAATCAGTACTTGAAAATTTTTCTATTCCTATATGTATAAGCAAATTTGAAACTTTGTAATTGCTTTAATTTTTCAAGATAAGTTAGTTTTCGTAAGTGGAAATTGAAAATTATTAGAAACATCGATTAAATATTAATGCTAAAAATACCTCAAAAAATCAATCAAACTATCTGTATTTAAGTATTTTTATAGGAATTTTTTAGCCGCAAAAGCCTGATTTATTGTTTCATTAATTAGTTAAATTTCTAGCTCTTATCAACAAAACCACTTTCATAATTTAGCGTGATTATTTAATATCTTTATTTAAATTTTTATTCCCTTTTTTTCCAGAATTAAAAAAAATGTTAATTTTAAATATTGTAACTCTCAATTAATTATTATTATTTGCAAACGAACGGCAATAAAAATTGTATAAATTTGTTTTAAAGGCTTTAGATTTTAAAAAAAGTATTCAACATCTATTCATCTTTGTGTTTGCCTGTATCCCTATAGGTTAACCTTGAACAATGAGACATGCGGAATTGCGGGGCAGAACCTGCAACCTAGTGATCACGAGCTTGTTACTCTACCAAGTGGGCTACCACTTAAGGGTATTCTAATTGGAAGACGAAATTGCGCCAAAATATAGATAAATAGCCAAATCTGCTTTAACTTTTGTAGGAATTTTGCCAAAACACAGATAAGTAGTCAAATCTGTTCTAACTTTACTAGAGAATTTTAAACAATTGTCGCCAATCTTTCCTCTTTGAAGTTAAATTACCAAAGTTTTCAAACCCCCTTCCTGGCTTTGTTTGACCCCCAAACAACACGAAACTTTGTTTTTGGGGGTTTTAGAGGGTGCTCTTTCAGAATCTGGAAAAATCTTTGATGTCGCCTATAGGAAAAACGAAAGTTGGTGCTTCGTTTAATATGAACACGACCCCCTAAGAACTTGAAAAGTTTTCTGTATATAGAATACTTCAAATCATGAAAAATGATACCTTATTTGTCTTTATATCACAAGCCGTTCCGGAGATATAGGGTCTGAGTCGATTTTTTTTTCCAGTACTGTACTCCACATGACTTCTTGAAAAGCCCTGTATACCAAAGGTTACCTCTACTAGACCTGCGAATCACTTCAACCAAGATTCTTTGAGTTTTTTTCGCATAAAAACAACTTGAGTCAGAGCACTGCTAAAATGAAAAAAAAACTTCGCATCCTCAGAAATGACTTCATCTTAGGGGAATGAATGTCTCAGCACGATCTCTCCATAAAACCGCTTGTGTCTGTTTTTCGAATCAGAGCATCTCTTTCATATCTCCCTCTTCGAAATCACGGGAGCTCTCTTTAATGTATTAATCCTTGATTAAAAAAATCTTGCTTTCATCTACATTTCAATTAGTGTTACTCTTTACCTTCGTCATTATAGAGCTCTAATAGAGGTAATAATATTCTCCCAGAGAGGTAAATGACTTTTAAATAGACTTGCTTGATTCAGTCAAACTGAATAATCATTCATCAGCTCTTGTAGTTATAAGCAGAATTTTAAGTTAATAGTTAAAGGGACAGAGAAAAAACTCAAAATCGAATCAGAATTTTTATATGCCACTTTTAAATATCAGGCAGTATTGAATCATCAAGAAACGGATCATCGTTTAACCACCCAGGAGTAATCCAAACAACCGGGTCTAGCGCCAAAAATGGCGATAAAATAGTGCATTCTGGCAACCTTAGGGATTGAATGAGGAAGTTGCATGATTATTTTTTATTTTTTTAATCGATTCCTCTTGCAAAAATAAGCAACTACCCAAAATTTGAGGCCAATCGAGAAATTTTTTGATTGCCAAAAAAATGAACAAAAATCCCCTTTTTAAAAGCGCGCGAAAACGCCAAGAGTTTGGATGTGACGTCATCTTATACTAAACATTGTTGTAAAGCAATGGAGTTGATGGTTTTATTGTTGACGTCATCTTATAGTTTAAACAATAAACGTTTTCATTCACGTGTTTTTTCTCGACTTTTAAATTAAAATATTTAATTACCTGTACATTTTTTTGAAAAACTGACTAGATATTTCATTTTACCATACAAAAAACCATACGGAACACTTGTTTGTTTTTGAAAATCTGACACTTGCAACTTCCTTATTGCTTTTTCACCAACAAACGGCATTGGCAACACTAAATTTCGCTCAGGCCGCCGGGTTTCTTTTGGATTTACCGACGTTTAAAAATAATAAACCCGTTTTTTAATCATATCTAGAGATCAAATTTTTAATGATTATGTATTTAATGCTTTTGTGAAGAAAGGAAGAATGCGATTATTTTTACGAAGATTGTTACGAAAATGTTCGGCTTTTAAATATCTTTTTACCTTCTTCGTGTAAATATAATAAACTTGTAACAGATGAAAATTCTGCTTTACAACTAAACCCTTTGTCTCGTAATATTTTACTCACGCGCTCGTGAACTTTTTAAAATGATTGAAATGAAAATGATATATTAGTTTAGTTTTGTTTCTGAGTGATTGTTGATGATTTGGCTTATGTAAACAATGCTCAAAATTTTGAATCAAATTATTATCTTTTAATGTTTATTAAACTGACGCCCTAACTCGTGGCCGGAACACGATCCCATCATCTGGATGAAGTTGTTGCTGTGCCGATGGAATCCGATGTGGAAATTTTCGGTGTCCGATGTGGAAATCTGTGTAACAGATGAAAATGAGCTACTTAGCTAAAGGAAAAAACCAGATAAGGGATGAAAAGTTCTCCCGACGATTAAGAATGAACGTTGAATATCAATTCATCATCTTTCGTCATCTCATCTCTCGACAATGAATATGAATTATACCTGTTCAAGAGACGATGAAGGGAAACACCTCAATAAAACCCAAAGACCTGGATCAAATTCCTTATTAGAAGATTTCTCCGGTATGTTCCGTTAAGGGGAAGAATCAAAACCCCAAGATTAAACATTTCATTAATTAAAAACTGAAAATTATCTACCAGTTCCAGTACCTCCTTCTAAGAAGATACCAAACTTGTTCCAATGCTTTACCATCTCCTGTGGCAATGAGTAAAGATTCTACATACAATATTGGTTCTCTCAAGCCATTAGTCACTATAAAGTGATCTAAGTCTTAAGCAGTCATGTGACCTAAGTCTTAAGCATTCATGTGACCTAAGTCTAAAGCAGTCATGTGACCTAAGTCTTAAGCATTCATGTGACCTAAGTCTTAAGCAGTCATGTGACCTAAGTCTTAAGCAGTCACTATCAAGTGATTCTAGTCACTCAAGTGATCCAAGTCTTAAGCATTCATGGGATGTAAGTCTTAAGCAGTCACTATCAAGTGATCCTAGAAAAAGTGATATTCAGTCACTATCAAGTGAGCTTCGTCACAGAAGGTTGTAAATCAAGAAGTCTTTATCTTGTCCTAAAGGGAGCAAAAATCTGTAAAAAATGTCTCGTCTCATGTGAATCACCGATCTCTTCGTTTTATCCAGTCCCCAAGACGTCCAACCTGCTTTCTGAGGACTTTTGGACCGCAGGTTGAGGGGAAGTGTGTAACAGATGAAAATTCTGCTTTACAACTAAACCCTTTGGGCCATATTCAGATCTTCGCCGACGGCGAAAAAGTTCAGCTAAATAGTTGAAATGGTATTTTGACTTTTGAAAGTTTGACTTTTCTCGACTCACTTTTTCGAAATCGCCAACGGCGAAATTACTGACTTTCTCTTCTCTCATTGGCTGAAACCTTGGAAACAGTTTGTTTACATTCTTCATTCGGTTGTACTTCGTAACAAAAATTTGGCGTCCATCTTTTATGAACTTTGCATGCTTTGATTAGTAGGATTTTAGTATGGATTATTACATCAAAATAATTGATAACTTAATAACAAGAATGAGAGAGCACAGAAGAAAAATATAACAGCTGGGATAAGAGTAGACCATGTCAAACCAACACTTCTTGCCCTGCTTCAAAATAAGCCCGATAGCAAAGAAAAATTTATTGAGGTATGTGAATTGTATTTTTATTTAATTTTCTCATTATGGAATCTTTCAGAATTCGTAAATGTTTGTGTAGTCAATATTTCGGATCAATTCGGTTAGATGTTCCGTTAAAATTTCGCTAAGATTGTTTTGGTATCAAATATTAGAAAAGTTGCTTCAAAAATTAATGATAAAAATGTTCATTTAGTATAAAATTGAATAATTTATAAAATTTTTAATGTTAAACGAATCAACATTGCAAATTTCTTTTTGAATTGTTATATTTTAAGATTAAGAATTCTGAATAGACTAGAGGAGGTCGAATTCAAGATTTGAATCTAGAAGGTGGATGTGTTAAGTACTTTTTTTTCATTCAGAGAAAGTTATAAATGAAAGCCTTAAAATATATATATTTTAATGTTTATATCAGTTGTAATAAAAAAGAAATAGTTTGTGTCTTATATTCATGAAAGATATTATTTTTGCACAGAATACATTAGTTATTACTCGTAATTCTTGATTGTTTTTTTATGTACAGTTTATAAGCATTTTTTAAATTGGAATATCTTATATTTAAAGAATTATTATTCTTTCTATTAAACTAGCTTCTTTCCGCAAAAAGTTTTTTTTTATTATTTTAAGATAGTATTAATTAAATTAAGATTACACCAAGATAAAAATCATTGAATGCGAATATAAACATTTAAAAATACTATAATTAAATAATAATCAATTATGCTGTTAAATAAATTTTTCTTGTAAGTAATTAATATTTTCATTTTATGTTTACATGCTAATAAATTTTTTTTCAGTTCAACTAAAATGCTGTTCTCTGTGAATCCAGAAAGAAGTATTGAAAAGTGCAAATTATAAAAGTTTAAAAGGATTAAACTTCTACTGAAAGTTATCTTTTAAAAAATAACTATTTGATAAATAGTAATGGAAATTAATCAATTATTCATTTAAATTGTTTTGAGGTATTGTATTTGATGTTTTATTGTATTTGATAATTTATGAAAAAAATTTCCTCCTGTGAACAGTGACAATCCATAATTAATCAAATCGAATCATTATTGACAAAAGAGTTGTATAAATGTTTGAACAAATTGGTGTAGTGCTTACTTTTTTTTGTTGATAATAAATAATATTTTTGTGATTAGAGGAGTTTTTATATTTTTAAGATTTAGTTCATGTAATATACTTTGAAATTATTACACTTACAAATTACACTTTTTTCTAACTGGAGTAATAAAAATGTGTTTGTAAAATCTGCCTCACTCTTTCTTACATGTTGTACTAATAAATATCAATTTAATACAGAGTAACTGCAATTAGTTCACACATTTAACTGTAAAAAACAAAATTTGCTCCATTGAGCGGAAATTACAAAATTACAAAATATATTTATTGTAAGAATAAAAAGAGAACTTTCAAATATTGTGTAGAAATAAAAATTGTGTAAGTACTCATTTATTTTGTTTTATAAGCTTGCAAAGTTTCAGTTTTATAGATTTTAAAAGTGCAGCTGAAATTGGAAAATGATAATTAAGGATAAGTTTACTGCACCATAAGGTGAGTAATATACTAACTCTTTCAGCCAGAATTATGAATTATAGTTCCTACTTCCTAACATCTTGTATTATATTGAATTTAATGAATAATTCCTTTGATGAAAAGATATTTCCATGTAGTCATACTTTATAAAATAACTTACTTTTTTTTCTATTGAATTTTTGTTTTCTACCCCTGCTACTATCTCTCTTTTTTATAACCATTCTTTCAAAATCATGCAAGAATGAATTCCCAAAGCATACTTCGAATTAAATTTGGGAAATGAAGCATTACTGTTATGAGTTACAAGAATTACTTGGTTATGCTCCTTATAAAGGTGCAAAGCTGGTAGAAATAAAAAAAGATCCAATATTTTCTTTTTCTTTTATTGTTTTTATCAACTCTTTAATAGGTGCGCTCAGCTAAAAGCTTCAGCTCGGTTTCTAGTTCACTCAAACACAAACAAGCGACTTGCAGTGCAGATTGAGTTTGTTTACACTTTTGGGAGCATGTGCATACATCAGTGATGTTTTCCCGCCTTTTTACTGGCGGATTTTATTGGTTGCTGAGCGTTTCTACGTCACGCCACGTCACCAACACAACTATTCAATGAGCTGTATCTCCGAGATTTCCGCGTCTTTCGGAAGAAGATCTGAATACGGTGAAAAAGTTCAAGGCGAAATAGATATTTCGAAATCGCCTCAACTATTTAGCTGAACTTTTTCGCCGTCGGCGAAGATCTGAATATGGCCCTTTGTCTCGTAATATTTTACTCACGCGCTCGTGAACTTTTTAAAATGATTGAAATGAAAATGATATTCACGAAATTCCTAAATAAACAAACAACCAACGGAAGTGACGTCACCAGGTAACTCAATCTTCCGGTTTGTCTGATATTTACATTGAACAACATTACACTACGGCGCGTTTGGTTTTTTATAATTTTTCTTTTCTTATTTTAAAGCGTAATTTAAAGGAGAAACTCAAAATATGAGTTCTCCATACTTCCGATCATTATCTGAAAATTGTAAAAAGAGATATCTTGATAAGTTTAAGTTATCTGTGAATGGGACGATTGATTTACCCGATCCATTGGACGAAAATCTCAGCTAATACAATATACGCCATTGCAACAGATCGTAGATACGAGGGTTGTTTTTTAATTAACTTCCGTTTTTCTCCTGAAAAAAAAGTAGTAAGAATTTTGAAACAATTTTGGTGCTGGTAGTTAGATACATCCTTCAGGTTCAATTTGCCACCTTACTGAATAAAATCGGACATTTCTTCTATTTTTTTATCGATTTTACAAACGCGCTCCTCGAACTATTTTCCCGCCAACCCATAGAGAATTCGGATTTTTTTTCTCCCTTCGCTCCGTCCCCGAGCTGGAATTAACATTAAACAATGGGTGGGCAGGTGATCGCGGACGGAGCGAAGGGCGAAAAAAAAGCCGAATTCTCTATGGGTAGGCGGGAAAATAGTTCGAGGAGCGCGCTTGTAAAATCGATAAAAAATAGAAGAAATGTCCGATTTTATTCAGTAATGTGGCAAATTGAGCCTGAAGGATGTATCTAACTACCAGCACCAAAATTGTTTTGAAATTCCTACTACTTTTTTTTCAAGAGAAAAACGGAAGTTAATTAAAAAACAACCCTCGTACATCAGGATTAATTGGGTCCGATATTATTGAAATTCATTATTTAGTTTGTTTTAAAACTTATGAATACAATCACCCCCTTATTTAAAAAAATACGCATAAAAATATTTAAAAAGATAATTAAAGTGAGTAGTAGGATCATTAAAGGTAAATACACTAAAATTTTGAATAAATCCATAATTAAATTAAATTAATTAGTTCTTAGATTTTAGCCCGTTGTTTTCCATATTTTTATGTGCTTTATATTTTTAAGACAATAAAAATTCAGTTTCTAAATAAATAAACTACTTTGATACAATGGATATTCAAGTTTGACATAGCAGAACAGCGATATTAATTTTTATCACAACAAGAATGTTCTGAAAAGTTTTCATGATTGAATATTTGCTCAATATTTTGTTTTCTTTGTATCAGCAGCTGTTTTAATTACATTTAAACAAGTTAGTAATTAAAATCAATAAGAGGAGAGATTGAAGCACATCGTTGTAGACCTCAAGGTTCATATTTTTGATCGGTTATTATTGAGTTAAAATTATTTTTCTAATTCAAAACACTTGATAACCTATAAACATGTTCGTAATTGTGTCCAGTATAAACTGTTTTAAAAGTTTCTTTGGATCTTATTTTAATAAAAATCACCAAAAATAAGCATTTTCCCATGCTGTGAATAGGAATAGGAAATGTGTGGTAAATCAATCCCATTCACAGATAACTTATCAAGATATCTCTTTTTACAATTTTCAGATAATGATCGGAAGTATGGAGAACTCATATTTTGAGTTTCTCCTTTAAATTACGCTTTAAAATAAGAAAAGAAAAATTATAAAAAACAAACGCGCCGTAGTGTAATGTTGTTCAATGTAAATATCAGACAAACCGGAAGATTGAGTTACCTGGTGACGTCACTTCCGTTGGTTGTTTGTTTATTTAGGAATTTCGTGAATATTAGTTTAGTTTTGTTTCTGAGTGATTGTTGATGATTTGGCTTATGTAAACAATGCTCAAAATTTTGAATCAAATTATTATCTTTTAATGTTTATTAAAAACTTACTTTTTTTTAATGTTGGCGTTAATTTTCCTAATCAAGAAGAATCCACGCCCCTCAGCACAAGGCTGACACAGGGTGTTTCAGATAAGTGATTCATATTTTCTTGGAGGGTTAGGACACACCTTTACCTTCAGCTCCTCAGAATTTCAGCTGCTAAATTGGTTTTTATGTAACAAATGCCGGAATCAAGCGATTTTGCTGGTTTGTATCCAATCATAAAAGGTTGAGTGTCAATTTCCACTCTGAAATAAACAACCTCCCATCCGGCTTATAAAAACCCCTAGGTCATTAGGGGTGCATTTCCGATCTCCCGTTCCCTGGTGATTCTGAGTCGTCTAGGTGTGCCCTACCCAACCTAGAAGTTATGACACTTATCTGAAACACCCTGTAGTGATTATACGGACAATTTTGCTCCAATCTAAATACAGTGTCGACTGACTCTCAAATTTTTCTGACTCTACGCGAAAAACAATTGAAGCTCAATTGACACACTACATATCTACGGAAAACTAGGCCGTAAAATGAATCTTTTTTAATCGACTCACTCTTCATTGAACATTTATTCTGGTGACTATTAGCTGATACGATTAGTATGGCTAAAAATAGCAGACACAATGCACACGTGATGTCTTTAAAAGTCATCGCCTACGCACATCAATTTTGACATTTAGGGAAGCGTTCGGATTCTTTTTTAACGAGCGAGAGAAATCGATCAATTTTGTAGGGAAATCTAGTTCCAGGGTTTAAAATTGATGATTTTGAAGCTGTAGAAAAAACTCGAATTAAGAACGAAATTTTCATTGGCCACGTTAAACTTCATATAGCGATTTTTCAATTCAACACCTAAAGTTGTGATATTAGGAGTTGATTTACAAGTTAAAATCTATGGAATAGAAAACGTATTGACGTCCAAATTGTTTAAATTTATATATATTTGTGTTTTATATATTTAGTGGTGACTATTAAAAAGTAGGTAACTTTGTAATTGAATCTCTTATTTCCGAAACATGTCAAACGCCACTTTTCTTGTTCTGAGATAAACGAGAAAAATGTATAGAAGTTCACTACATTTTTATGAAGATTTCTAGTAATTTTTTTCTTAAAGCAGACCTCATTTGGATATTTTACAGACAAAAATAATTTTTTAATATTTTTATTATTTGCATAAAAAATTATCGAAATTTTTGCATTTGACAGATTTCTGCTGTAAACAGAGTATTCAGGCCTATTTCATAGCTTAACTCTAATTTTTTTAAGGATTTGGTAATAAAAGTTTATATATATTAGTTGAAAATAATATTTCCTTAATAAATACTAACTCATGAAATTATTAAATAGTTTTACGAATCCTCCTAAAAATAGGTCATAGAACCCATGGAACTTTGCTGGAAGAGGTGTATGGGGCTAAAAGGAGACTATAGAGAGAAATAAGGATAATTTTTCAAAATATTTTAGTTTTTCTTTGCTAGGTCCAGTACTTCTGGGACCACCCTTGTACCTACTACATTTCGTCACCTTAGTATCAAAAACTACTATCTCCATTCGGCAAACTTCGGGAATCCCGATTCTTGGCATTTAGATCGTTGGAGAAAATAATTTGATTGGTTTTGATCTTTTCTACTCGATCATGTCAGCTCTTACAAACCAAAAAATGAGCTTCTCCACCGATCTGATCGCCAAGGATCGGGATTCCCGAAGGTTGCCGAATGGAGATAGTAGTTTTTGATTCTAAGGTGACGATTTAACTTCAAACATCTCCATCTTTCCATCCATAGCATGGAATAGCCTTATCTAGCCTTTTGTACCATGAAAATCCGACCAACCAACCAACTCGGAACATCTCCATTAGCCGCCGTTACTTCTGCCTCCTCACTCATTAAAATCTCGGCCTACAACTCAGCCAACTAATTGAATGTTTTATTTCGGACAAATAGTTATCATTAAACCTTGTCTCAATAATAGCTGTTGGAAGCACGCCAGGGAGTGAGGCCTCTTTATAGAGGAGAGGATGTTATGATGAGAGAAAGCGAAATTTCTCGATGGATAGCTTGATTGGCAATCGAGAAAAGAGGGATATAACATTTTGTGGGAATTGATACTACATTCAAATAGGGCGGAATGGTTAAAAAAGTTGAAATGAAAACAGGGTTTGAATGAAATGATCACAATTTCTCGTAGATTCCAGTCCGAGAACTACCGAATGTCATGGAATATATAAATATACACTGAATATTAGTAGCGATTAACTCAACTCCTAAAGTTTAAATATTTTGGAGTCGAACAAGCCATGTGAAAGAACTTTGTAATCCAAATTTAGTTTAAAATTTATGTATGTTTTATACATTTAGTGGTGACTGTTAAAAATAAAAAGTAGCAGTTGAATCATTTATTTCTGCAACACGTCAAACGCCACTTTTCTTTTGTTTTGGGATTAACGAAAAAAATTGTATAGAAGCTCACTACATTTTTAGGAAGATGTGTATGTTTTGTAATTTTTTCTTAAAGTAGACCTCATTTGGATATTTTACAGACAAAAATAATTTTTTAATATTTTTATTCTTTGCATAAAAAATTATAGAAATTTTTGCATTTGACAGATTTCTGCAATAAAGAGAGTATTCCTATTTTTATAGCTTAACTCTAACTTTTTTTTAAGGATTTGGTAATAGAAGTGGGAATATTAGTTGAAAATAACATTTCCTTAATAAATACTAACCCATAAAATTATTACATAGTTCTTATTTTTCTCTCTCTCTCTTTTTATAAATTTCAACTCTAGACCCAAAAATAGTGCTCAGTCAACTCAAAATGTTAATATTGATAATTTTGAAGTTGTTGCTTGGATGTAACTTTGTGGACAGTAAAAAGATTTTGCTTTAAAATCCTACAAAATTAGTTAATTAGTTCTATATTATGTGATCTGATGGGGTATAGATTTAATGTCTCCTTTTAATGAAGTGATTCAAAGATCCAAAATATCAATCACATGGAGTAATAATAAATGGCCACAAGCATGGGAATTTTAATATATAGTTACCAAAACGTCCTTAGTCTTGCTTGAGACATTCGTGCAAAAACTTTAAAAATATGGTTTTTACTATGGCTTGGACCAAACTTCAAAAGAATGACTTTTCCCATCGCATATAGTGTTTGTATGTTTGTTTGTACGGGATCTATCATGCGTATTTTAGTGGAAAATGCGAATAGTAGATTAAAAAAAGGCAGTGCTTCCAGCTGCTATTTCGATCGGATTTCAATAAAACGCATTGCGCATTGCCTTTTTTGGACTAAGCTCAAGACGAATTTCTATTACGAGTTACTAAAATCGAATTTAAAAGATTGAGAGTTGACTTATTCGAGAGTTTAAGATTTTCTTTTCTAAGATTTCGTTCATAATTTTCTTTAACTAATTTTAATTACAATAATACTGTCAAATTTTTAGGTGGAAAATAGAAGAAAACTAATTTATTTATCATAACAAGAACGTTACACTCATGCATTCACTGTTGTTTTTAACCTCGAAAAATATTATTCTTCGTAATGGACGAATTAATTCAAATACAAAGTAATAGATAATCTGTTTTATTCATTCGTTTTTTAAAATGATAAAGCAAGGGGGCACCGAGGGACTAGATTTGAATACGAAGAAGGAGTTTTCTCTTTTATCTAGCTTTTTCAACTTAAAAATCCAACCAACCAACTCTGAACATCTTCATTATCCACCATTACAGCAGTCTCTTCGTTAATTGATTTCTGCCTATACAACTCAGCCAGCTAATTGAATGTTTTATTTCGGACAAATAGTTATCATTACCTTTTTTCAATAACAGCAATTGTAAGCACGCCAGGGCGTAAATGCCTCTTTATATGGGAGATGATGTTACCATGAAAAGCAAATTTCTCGATGGATTACCTAATTGGTAATCAAGAAGAGAGGGATATACCTCTTTGTGGGAATCGATACCACATTAGATTGGGACAGAATGGCTAAAAAATATAAATGAAAACTGGGTTTGAATTTATAGCGTTCACAATTTCTCGCCATATCCAGTCCGAGAACCGCCGATTACAATTCACTAATTTTGGTAATTGATATCTCAACTCCAAACGAAAGTCAAGAGTTGATTTGCTTAACAATTAAAGATCCTCTACAGCCAAGTAGCATTAGCTTCAGAAGTTGAAAATTTTATTTATATATTTATGCATACATTTAGTGGTGATTGTTAAAAAAGTATGTTAATACACTAAAGGATATGAATTAAATGATCACACTTGATCCCCGAAATCTACTTTAGCCCCTTAAATCTACTTTAACCCCTCGCCCGAACTGAGCTCGAGTAACTTCTACGTGCAGAATTTGTGATACCCGAACTGAGTTCGGGTTGGAGAAAAATTAACGTTTGCGTTATGTGAAGCCCAAACTGAGTTCGTTTCGATGATGATAGTGATTTTTCTTCGTTTTGAGATTGGAAGAATGTTTGGATAATCCTCCTCTTAATTGAATAAGATGTCTGTGTAATCCAATACTATTTTATGTGTATGTTAAAATAATTAATACACTTGTAGTTTCATTTAAATTTTGATTTTTGTTATAAAAAAACTATTTTCTTACACTAATAATAATATAAAGAACAAAATTAAACAATCAAAAAAATTTCCATTTTTGTTCAATTTTTCTGAAATAAATGTCACTGTTAAGGGGTTATTAATTGAACTTTGAGTGAAATCTTAAAAATCGGGCCGGTTTAAGAAATGAAACTCATGATCAAATTTTTAATATAATTGGTTTCGATTAAAAATTAGGATTAATTTTAAGCGATGCGGTTTTACTCCGATTATAATGATTAATTTATGAAAAAGAACATCATCGTTTGCAGTCTTCTTTTCCAGTCGCTATTTTGAAAAGAATTTATACCACCAGAACTATCAAAACCATACATTATATTCTCATATACACATAAATCATAATCCCTTTTGCTTAAAATTTCCACCTATAACCGATTCAAAAAAATAAAACACGAAACTTATTAAAAACCATCAGAACTTTTCGGACCACATAATTAGTAACTATAATATTTGAAATTGATCTTCAGATTCCTTGATTTTTTGTTTGATTTTACGATTTTAAGAAAATGTCAAATTGAAAAACGAATACACACGAATATAATTATTATTTTTAAAAAGAATTAACTTAACCATTGAGGGTTCAGATCCAGAAGTTTTTAAAACAACGACAAAAATTTCCAAACCTGTAACTTACATAATTAATGAACCTACTAAGTTGACAACATAACTAGCTTCTAATATCCCTTCTTATAACCTTGTTCCTTTAATTACACTGGGGAACAATTTTTAACATAATTTCTGTTGAGTTCGATTTTTTTTGCTGCTTTAGACGTCAATGGGCACACTGATTACAAAACTATTGTTAGTTTTCTTCAACCACGTCAACTTTTTATTTGCACTTACGCACATTTTGGGTAATACAGGGTACTCCCAAAATGTGCATAAAAAGTTTTAATTAAATTACTTTGAATTCGATTTTCAGGGTTAAAAATCATTACTTTAGTTTTTAAATTACACCCGAGAGGACAAGAAAGGTTAAGGTTTCTAAAATATGAAAATTTGTAGCAAATGGATAGGTTTAAGGGGTAATTACCCTCTAAAATGCAAAAAAAAACCGTCACAAATGATATAGGTTATTTTTGGCTATCTTCTTTTTTAACGCAATTCCTCTTTAAAAGGTGTTAACCCTTCCCCAAGGACCCAAATTCAATGAAAATAGAAAGGAATGGTTTTTACTAAAAGCGGTTGAGGTGTTAGCGTCCCCCAAATTCAGCACCCCGAAAAAAATACAGATAGCGAAGTAACTTCTACCCCAAAATTTTCCCAAAAATAAATACAATTTGATTAGGCTTTTTCATTTTAAAGTAAGGTCGCAAAGGAATGGATTTTCGAGTTCTATTTTAAAGTATTGAATTAAATAATTAAAAAAAACTTTTCAAGTCAATTTTTGAATTAAGATCTATTTCTTTTACTGGAAAAATGCATTTTTCTGTTTTCAAAATATTCTGCTATTGCCCATAGCATCGCTTGTCTTTGAGTAGCGTTCTCTTTTCTCCTAAGTATTCACGACGGAATACGTAGAGACGTAAAAGCGCTTTTTTTTGCATCGTAACTCGAGAAGGATTTCATTCATGGATCTGTGATAGTCTTTTTTTTATTTCTTGTAATTTGACCATTAAGTGGGACGAGGTTCTTTGTGAATGGAGTTAGGTACAAAACTGACCTTTTTCTCCATTATTTAGACCGAAAGTTTTAAAAACAAACCCTATAACTTCTTTTTTGTTATTTTATTTATATGACAATTGATTTCCTGAAAGGAATGTTGTTATTATGATTTTGTGGTAACTCTGATTTTTTGAACTCAATAGTTTAGCATTAACCAAAACATATTATGAATGATTTTTTGTATAATCCTTACACCTCACTTGAGAAAAAATAAAGAGGAAGTGTTAAGTTAGTTATTTTAAAATTTAATTGTCAGTTTAAAAAAGGGTTCAAGTTAAACAAAAATGGATTTTGTTTTCATTTTTATGATTTTTTTCAGCTGAAATTTCATTAGTAAGGTGAATAAGTCTATTAATTTTTGTTGAACTGTACGTGTACAGTTATTTTGATTTTGAGGTTCAATTCCGTTAGAGTTCCCGCTAAATATCGCCATGTTTTTTGAAAACCAAAAAGTAGAAATATTGCTAATTAATTTCAAATTCATAGTTTAAAATGTTTCATTAGACCAATAAATGTTCAGTTCATGAATAAAAATCAGAAAAATATGTCGATATTTGAATATAATAGCGTTTAAAAAACATGGCGATATTTAGCGAGAACTCTAACGGAATTGAACCTATTTTGCTTATATTTTTCGATAATTTGTTTTCTATTCTATAATGAGTCCTGAATTTATAGTTATAGTTATAGTTTATAGTTATTTATAGAAAAATTCATTATTTATTCAGTTTATACAAAACTTAGTTTTCTGGCTTATTCACATTTCAATTCAATTATTATTTAGCTTTGAAAAAGATCATAACTGTATTTTATTGTCATTGTATTGTGTATTGTACGAGTATGATGATGTAAAATTATCTAATTGTTTTTTTTTTCTTTTCTAGGTAAGTTGTAAGAGGTGTTTATTTATTGCTGGATATTCTATCAGAAAAAGTACGTATAGTACATATTACATTTATAATAGCTACTAGGAGAATATTATAACTCACGAGTTTACAATATTTTCAAAAGAATATGGTGGAAGAAACATCATAGCAGTTTTTATAAACAAATTTTACGACTTATCAAATAAAAGATAAATCTGAAAAGTAAATTTCTAAAATGAAAAAATAAATTTTAATACATTAAATATAAGTTTAAAATTTATTAAATCGACTTACATTTTAATTACACTTAATATTTACTCTTACGTTATAAAAAATATCCAAACTTTCAGGGTGATACTTAATAGATGTTTTAAAGTTCATGCTCGTCGTGAGTTTGACAATATTTTATATCCTTCTACTCGTAATACGGAAGTAAAAACTCGTCAAATCAATAGTTTTATAGGGAAACGCGATTCACCTGTTTAATAAGAAAACTATATTGTTTTTAGTTTTGTACACAAACCAGTCCTGCTTTCTAAAGTTATTAATCTATATATAATATATAATCTGTATGTATTAATACTAAAATCATACATAAGGTTAGATATTGGCTGTATAGAATGGCATCGATGTTCATTCTAATCAAAAACGCATCGCCTTTTTTGGATTGAGCACAAAGGTTACTAACGACGAAATTAAAGGATTAAGCGTTGAAATTCAAGGATTAGTTTCGTTTCTTAGGATTTTCCTTTCTAATACTTCGTTTCTAAGATGATTTTAACTGCTAATGTATTGTAAGAATACTGTTAAATTTTTAGGTGGAATATATGGAAGAGAACTTATTCATTTATCATTTCTATAGAATCAAGCAATGATAATCATTAAAGTTAAGACGTATGATTGCACGAAGTTGCAATCATGCATTCATTGTTTTTTTTAGTTTGTGAAAATGTTATTCTTCATAAATGATGCATTAATTAAAATTAATAGATAACATGTGTTTTTATTTTCATTTTGTGAAAGTTTAGTTTGTGATATGGATAATGTAACTATTATGTCACAGTTACTATGTCATTAAACTATCTGACTCTACAGAAAGGTCCATCAAACCTTGCGAGATCCTCGTAGATCCTTTTCAATCAAATGACATTTGATTCCAATTAATTAAATACTTTTAATTAAATAGGATATATTTGGATATATACTTTCATTTTTTGAAGCCTAAAATAGTCTAATTAAGATATTTTAAAAACACTTTTTATAAAAATTTAATAGCTATGAAAATATTTTTAATATTTCTTATAGTAACTAAATATTTCCATTGAAAATATTTCTTATTCAATATTATAAATATATTACTGTAAACTCATAATTTTTTACATTACATTTTAAGTAAGAGTGCGTATAAAATTTCTTCAATGAATTTTAATTCTACAATATTTATTTCAAATCGCTTATTTTAAATTACATTTAATTGTTAACACCCGAATTGTTCAGTTTGTGAAAGAGGCACCGAAAATAGTGAAAATATAGGAAAACATGCTGAATTCAAAAATAGACCAGAAGAACTGGTGGAAATGGCCGCCGCGGGCCTATATTTCCGAAGAATAGTTTTCCCGTTAAAACGCACTGAAAAACAGATAATTTTTACACTGGATGATTTAAACAGAGAATTCAGAGAGGAGTTTTTCATTTCGCTCTAAAGGCAAAACTATTTTTCGGAAAAAGTTGAATAAGGAAATTTTATTTACTTCAACTTTGCAATTAAGATAATATTCGAGAGACTAGTATTTTTTTAAATATAAGCAAAAATCCGAAGATAGAAGTAAAAATTTTGCAATTTTTCGATGAAGTTGGCCTTCCAACTGGAAACAAACTGAATATTAGGAATAAGCACCCCAAAAAACATCTACAACAGTCGAAAAAAGAAACTTATCTGGAAATTTTTTGAAGCAATTGCCAATTGACGTATTACTATTTTTGAGCTTTTATTGAATTTTAGTTAATATTAAGACAAATTCCAAATATTTTCATCATAATCATGTTTTTTTACTCTTAAAACATAATATTTGACACACAAAATGTCTTTCTATCATTAAAAGATCCGAAAATAGTCCCGCGGCGGTCATTTTGTTTTTAAACGGATATCCCGAACGGCATTGCTGCCAGATTGCTTCTGGTCGATTTTGGATTCAGCGTGTTTTAAACTATATTTCCACCAATTTTCGTGCCTCTTTCACAATCTGAACAATAGGGTAGTTTCCCATTTTCTGTTTTATTTTTTTCCTGGTAGAATATAGTGAAAAAAGTTGTTATCAAAAATCCCGAGGTCGCTACGACTTTAATTTAATTTTTTATTAATTTTTAAAGAGGATGCGCAGTCACAATGCTTAAAAACGCGCCACTGCGCAGATACGTCATTTGGTAGTATCCGAGGTTTCGCCGATCGCGCGCTCTTATTTTCCCAATAGAAAGCACGTGCATCAGTAAAAAAGAATGTATTCCGAAGTAAAAAAAAGCTTATGAATACTGCATTGTGCCAGGATGCACTTCATCGACTGCAAAAACACCAAGTAAAAGGTTCTTAATCGTTCCAAGAAACAAAAAATTGAGGAAAAAATGGTTCAAAGCCTGTATGAAGGATAAAATGGGCTCCGCTACTTCCAAACTCTACTGTTGTGAAGACCATTTTAAAGTATCCTTTGGCACTATTAAAAAACATAGTGTAGTAAACATGTAGTGCTTCTTATTTGTTTCATAATTTATAGTTCTTTTGATAACACAAATTGCTCACGAAAGATATTAAGTTGTCCGAAAAGTTCTGACAGTTTTTACTAAGTTTTGGTTTTGTATTTTTTTTTTGAAAAACTGGTAATAGGTGGAGATTTCAAACAAAGGGGATTGTGGTTAACGTATATTTAAGAATACAATGTATGGTTTTGGTAGGGGTATTATTTCTTTTCAAAATTGCGGCTATAAAAGAAGACCGCAAACGACGCTTTTCGTAAAATTTATTTGGCCGCTTTAAGATCTGGGAATGCATGATTAAAATGGCTACTGAAAGTTAAGTTGTATATTTTCAATCTTTATATTAAGATGTCAAAGTTTTGAGATGATAATAATAAGTTTAAGAGGAGAAATTTTTATCTCAAATAAAACATCTATTGGGAAAAACTTCTCTCGGTATATTTGTTAGTCATTTGAAGAAAATTTTCTGTAAACTATATCAAAATCAACACAAGAGCTTACACATAGACACAGCTATTTAGTAATATGTCGTAAGTTAAATTATCTTAAGTTAAATTATAGATCCACAGAAATCAGTGCGATATTTAAGCACGCATTATTTTAGCTTGTGAGAATTGCACTCGCTAAATTACGGTAAAGCGCGAATGAATATTTTTGAATAAACTAAAAATGCAACACTTATTGTTCGAAATTGGAAACGAATAAAACATTGATATTATGGAAAAGACTCTCAGCTCTCAATGTTCAGAGAAACATCTGTCTTGATGTTATTTCATGCCAGCTGCTCAACGGAACGAGGGAAGTACTAAAGAACTATGGACAATTACTAGTTTGTACAGTTTTAAAGCCAAAATTACTATCTTAAACTTATCGAATCATCTCAAAACTTTAACGTATTAATTTAAACATTATTAATATACAGCAATCGAGCATATCGAGTTTACAAGTGCGCTTCCCGAACTTATTTCCCCCGGCCAATATGATAACACAGGTCCGCAAAAAAATTTTTCCGAGCTGTTTGGACTATTTCACATGATTTTTGGTGCGCTGAATCCAAAAATGACCTCCAATGACCAGGGACGTCACGTTTTTTGACAATTCAGGTCTTTAGGTTTTTTTGGAAATGCCTTAAAATTTTGAAAAATTGACTCTTAACACTATTTTTTTATTCAAATATTTCCATAAAACCTTTTATGGTTTTTGATGTGCTGAATCTAAAATTGCCCTCCATTTTATCATAAGACTTCACCTTTCTTCACAATTTAACAAAAATGCCAATTTTTTAAAGAAAATGAAAGTATCTTTTAAAAAAAATTATTTTTCGACTCAAACTTTATCTGAATATCATTTTCATGTGTTTTGGTGTGCTGAATCCAAATAGGACCTCTTTTTATTTTTAAAACATCGCATTTTGTAACAAATTGAGCAAATATAGCAACATTTGTAAAAAAAATGTAAATACACTTAAGAAGTAGATTTTTTAATCCAAATTTATTAATGAGGTGATTAGTTTTAATGTTTTTTGGATCCCTGAACTCAAAAATGATCTCTGTTTCACCCTAGAATGGCATGTTTCCCGACAATTTAGGTATGATTGTAAAATAAGTTAATATTTCAATTTTAATAAAAATATGCTTATAAAATAAATTTTTTATTAGATATCCTTCATAAAAATCATTATATAACTAAAATAAACTAATTACACACTCTTCAGCCAATTTTTCCACCTTATGAAGCTCTTCTTGGTAAATTTACCCTTGTGATTATCAACAAGAACGTTTCTTTGAACTATACAACAAAAATCCTTCATTATTGCACGATTAAGTCTTGCCTAATATTTTATTTCAATCTCTATAATTATCTCTAAATATCCTGATGAGATAGTTTACTATGTGCATCATTCACAGCTCCTATTTTTTAAAAAGGGAGGAGCTAGAAATGTTCAAAAACTATAAAAAAAATGGGAAAATTCGAATATAATGTTGCAATTTGTGAAAAATTCTGACGTATAGGATTTTTTCAATATTTTTTTCGTTATCAGCACACCAAAATACATAGGAAATCGTAATAATTGTTCAAACAGCTTTTTCATTGCAAACCTGTGTAATTTCTATTCTTTCAAACTCTTTTCGCATTAACAAAAAACAATGGGCAGGCAGGTGATTTTTGCAGTATGCAATTGTGCAGGTTTAAAACCATATGCTCATCAGCCAAGTTCCAGGCATTGGTGATTCATGGAGCTACAGCCTGCGAATCAACGAAAAATCTAACTTTTCAAGATGAGGGATAGAAAAACTTGTGAAAAAGGTGCAATAAATGGTTCATTTCAAGGTGATTACGTTGAAATTTAACTAAATATGTTTGTAACCTTCGATAATTATCTTATTTTTAAATATTCATTAGTTTTTTTTATTTTTTAAACCATCAAAAAGGGGAATATGTCGAAAACGAAGATTTCTCTATGGGTTGGCGGGAAATAAGACCGAGGTGCGCGCTTGTTAACTCGATATCTAATAGATAAAAAATGTCTGATTTTTTCCAGAAAACATGTTAACTGATTCTCAAAGATGTAACTAGTTACCAATAGTAAAATTATTTCAAAATTCCTACTACTTTTTTCAGGATCAAAACGGGAGTTGAAAATAAAACTACCCTACCACAATGCTGGAGTGTACTCGAACTAAAAATGCTCTTTATTAATACATATATATAAATATAATAGATTTTTAAAACTTTAAAAACAGAATACGAAATAGTACTCATCTTGCTTGTTTAACTCCTCTATTTCTGGTTTATTGAACCGTGTAAGGTAAATGTGGGTATAGTGGACACTGTACCAATAGTGGCCACATAGCTGATTAATTTGAAATAAAACGAGTTAGAGGCATCAAACAGCGTCAAAATTCATAGGCATAGTAGATTGTACAATCAGGTAAGCTGGTAAATTACCACCGATACCACAGATCAGCATGGGAAGGATATTTAAATATTTGAAAATAACATCATCGGCCGAGTGACTGAAATTTGATTTTGCTTATTGAATCGCGTAAGGAAACGGGTATATCGTAACTGATTTTTTTGTATTTATAACCGTTTGATTGACTTTTAAATTTATATTAAGATAAAGAAGAGTATAAAATGATAATAAATAAAATTTATTTTAAAATTTTGACTTTACGAGGGATTTATGGGGGTGGCCACTAGGGTTATGATTTTTTTCAGATTTAAAAGCCTGTGGTGGCAAATGATGAGTATTGGTCCATAACTCTCGAAAATAACTTTTATTTTTGAAAACTGTGAAAAAAGCTTGCGCGCCTAATAAGATTTTTATATGGCTGAAGCACTAAAAGGCAGTTAATATAATTTTTTTTGAAGCTGATTGTTACATAAATCATAGATTTGTAAAATAGCTTTTCCTATTCCTTTTGGACCCAAAAGATAGTGTGTGAAGTTTCAGCCCCCTAAGTTGACTCTAGGGTTTGCCTATAGAGCCCCAAATTAAGAAAAAATTGGAAAAATTAGCAATTTTCAGAATTTTTAAAAAAGTATATTTTGATATTTAAATTGATATAAAACTGGTTCAAATGTGTTATTTAGGACATTTAAGATGGTTTATATTTATTTAAGGTTATTAACTGTACCTATAGTGTCTATAATTTAAGAGTAAAAGGTACTACTAAGGGACGTTGTGCTCATCAAAGCTTATAATACACTACAGTGGTCGAAGGTAATTAAATTTCAAAAGAACTCCCTCAAATGATGCCATTTGGTGTTACATTGATGTTTTAAATATAAAGGCCAGTTAAGTAATAACAGTAATTAGGCCTTCTACTGAAGTTTTAATGTAAAAAATGCTTTTCTTCGAAAATGCTTGTTTCTAGCTGATCAAATACAAAATTTATTCTAAAAAAGATGGTTATTGTATTTTTTTAGTTCAAAAACTTTCAAATACCATTATAAGCTTCATATTTTGATGAAAGAAGATTTCAATTAAACTTTCCCCCTAATACGTTAAAAAGAGGTAATTTTCATAATTTCATACGATAAAATTTATTTTTATTCCTGGTATAGGAGAAGTTCATATCGTTTCCAATCTGTATGGTTTAAAGTTAAAATCTACTTATAAAAATGAAATCTATAAGGGTAAAAGGTATTTCAAGGTTTTTGATCTTAAAAAGTATTATAACCCTCTTTTTGAGAAAATTTAGGATTTGATCAGCTAGAAACAAGCATTTTTGCAGAAAAGCACTTTTTGCATTAAAAGTTCAGTGGAAGGCCTAATTACTGTTATTTCACTGGTCTTTTTAATTTAAACATCAATTTAACAACAAAGGGCATCATTTGAGGGAGTTCCTTCGAAGAAATTCGGATTTAATTCATTTCGTCTACCGGTAGTGCATTATAAGCTTTGGGGAGTGCAACATCCCTAGCACTTATTAATCTTAAATTATAGGGGCTATAGGGCACAATTTAGTTAATTTGCATAAATATACATATAATTCATTTAAATATGTTCTAAAGAACACATTTTAACCAGTTTTATATAAATATCAAAATATTTTTTAAATTCTGAAAATTGGTAGTTTTTTTCGCTTTTTTTTCAAATTTGGGGCTCTATATGCACACCCTAGAGTTAACTTATAGGGCTGAAACTTCACACACTATCTTTTGGGACCAAAAGGAATGGGAAAAGCCCTGGGTAGCGAGGTTTATTGAAAAAAGTTTTTTTTCCAGAGACACTTAGTGATTGCTATATTAGAAAGTGAAATGAGGTTAGGCGCGCAAGGTTTTTTCTCAATATAAAGAAAATAATGCTATAAAATTAACATATGGGCAAAAGTTCATCGAATGCAATAACAGGCTTTTTAATATTTTTAAAAAAGTCTCAGAATCATAACCCTAGTGGCCACTATACCAACACAAAATCTTAGATTTTCCAATAGTGGCCACCGCAATGGCTTTTAATAGAAACTTAAATAACATTGAATTTGGATCAGTTTTTCTTCAAAAACTGTTGACTGTGCTTTTAAATGAGTGTTGTATGAATTTGGTTTCATTCTGACTTCGGGAACCAAGGTTTCCAAAACATTGAATTGCATGTTTTAACTCCTCTCAAATCAGCTACAGCGTAGGCTTTGGGCCGGAAACTTTCAAGTATTTTTTTAAACAAAGCTTATTTGATTTGATATAAAATACATTTCGTTGGGAAGGAAGATTTAATTAGAAATAAACGACTATACCAAAAAAACCCATCAATTTCATGCATAAACCCCTCATATAGGCAGAAAAAGAGAGGTGTCCACTATAGATGCAAGAGGTGTCCACCATAGATACAACAGCTACATCTATGTGGCCACTATAGATGCAATTTGGAGTACTTTTTAAAAGTTAATTAAAAATACTTTAACCAATATAATTAAAAATTTTAATGGTAAAATCGAAAGAAGAATATCCAATTAATCTAAAAATAGGATGATAACGGTTTCCAAGCAAATAGGTTGGTATTTATTGAGAATTTAAGCAAAAATTTTCCTTAAAGTGTCCACTATACCCACATTTACCTTATTGTTTCTAAGGAAATCAACCGAAGTTAAAACCGAAATTTTCGGCGAATTATTCGAATCTGCTCGAATAAAACCAAGCTCAATTTGAAAACTAATCCTGTTTTGTGTACAGTAATGATGCAAAAGAACAATAAACGAAAGCTTAGTTTAAAATATTTATGATAAGCAAAGCGTAAATACTCAGTTCGAAAACAAAACACAAATGCAGGCAAGAGGCAAGGCAAAGGATCGGTACTTTTCGCCGGTTCATACCAAATGACGTCACAGCTGGCCACGCCTCTTTTTTTGCGGCTCCAAATTTTAAATGCTTTTAACTAATTAACTATTTGGTCTAAAAATTTTTTGAGCGTGGGTAAATTATTCTTTTGCATTTCTCTTAGTGTTTTTGGTGTTAAAATGATCAATTTCAGTTGAAGGAAACAACCCTATTATTGTCTTTAACGGAGAGTAAAATTGGATTGGCGGTTTTGGTTGGGTGTGAACGATATGTTTTAGTGCACTTTGAGTTTTATTTTTGATAGAAATATTTTTCATCATGAATGAATGAATCTGAGTTAATCGAAGACACCGAGGGACTAGATTTCAATACGAATAAGGGTTTTTCTCTGTAATCTAGTCCTTGTACCTTAAAAATCCAACCAACCAACTCTGAACATTTTCATTATCCGCCATTACTGCAGTCTCTTCGTCAACTGAATCGTCAGTTGGAGGAAGGGAATAAGTCCAAACACCAAGTTTTGAGAAAATCTTAAAAAAAAACTGTATAAGTAATGGAATTTTCATTTGTATAACCACCAAACTTTTATTAGAAGTTCCAAACCCTATTTAGAGCAATCCTCAAAGCAAGTATAAGTATATTCAAAAATATTTTACAGTCAAAATAAGTTGATGGACTTATTCCCTTCTTCCTCCTTATGAAATTTTTCTGATGAAAAAAATATTTTAAAAAAACCCCTTAAATTCACATTTGAATTATATTTATCCTTAGCTTACACCACAAAAGTTTGAAATAAAAAGAATAAGACAAATAAAATTCAAAATTATAGTGAAACTGAGTTTTAAAGCAGTATCAATGGATTGAGTGAATATGAATTGAGTCAAATATTCCCTGCTTATAAAAAGTTTGAAAAAACTTTTAAATTAAGAGCAAATACTATTTTGCTTAGTTTACAGTATAAATAACACTGGGCAACAGTGAAAATGTAAAAATGATAAAAATGTTAAATTCTAATAGATTTTGACATGCTGAACGAGAATATGGCAATAAAAATTGGAAATTGGTTCGGGTTTTTTTTTTGTAATGTTGAGATATTGCTCTAAATAATACCTAAACACATTAAATTCCACTTTGAGTTTTTTCACTGCATAATTTATAAATAAATTATAATAACAGAATGAAGTACTACCAAATCAGGATTGACGAGTTCTCTTTCTCTTTCGGCTGTATTCCCAGGGGTCGATCCAGGTTTTAATTTTTGGGGCCTGTTTTTTTTAATTTTTGTGAAAATGAAATTATTTTTTGTGAAAATAAAATTATTTTTTGTGAAATGAAATTATTTTTTGTGAAAATGAAATTATTTTTTGTGAAAATGAAATTATTTTTGTGAAAATGGAATTTTTTTTGTGAAAAATATAATTTTTACGTGAAACCTAGAATTTTTTTTACACTATTTTATCTTTACATTCTTTAAATCGATTTGATATAATACCAGAAAAATTTTTAGTACTTTACTCTAGAAACTCCTCATAAGTTGGAATACCGACTAATATCGCGATAACGCATGTGATTAGTTCCAATTACGTCGCGAATTAGGCGCCGAGGCCCGATGGAAGCAGTCGCGGAAAAAACGGGACTTTGGCTTTTGACTATGTTAACGTTGGGGTTTTTCTTTCATTACAATACGGACAAGAGAAAAGCCGACATCTCTTGACGCCCGTGGTTCTACAAGGAATGGGTTGCGGAAAAAACAGAACACTCCGCGAAAAAAAAATGGAAACTTTCGCAAAAAATCACGATTTTTTAGATTTGTAAACGTTTCTGAGAGGGATAAATGGGAAAAAACGTGGATTCCGTAAAACTTAGCTGAAATCCGCAAATTTTACAGACAATCCGAGAGCATATAGGGTTGCCGGATTGAAAACGCTAACTGCTGTTTTCGTCGATCTATGGATTATATGGTTCTTTCCATAGTTCTTTCTCAACCGAGAATCGCGTTCGTTTCGGAGAATTTGAAGGGTTTCGTTTGAAATTTGGAAGTGGTAATTTTTTGTCACTAGAAATTTTGTGAAAGGGCCGATTTTACGAAGTTTATTTTTGTGAAGGGGCCGTTCTTCCGAAGTTTATTTTTGTGAAGGGGCCGTTTTATCAAAGCTAATTTTTGTGAAGGGGCCGCAAAACGGCCCCAATTTTCGCCTGGATCGACCCCTGATTCCATATCTGGATCATCTCTAAAAAGCGTCCAGCAATAGTCCCCAAGCATAGAGGCAGACCACTTTCCGTTATAACGTAGCTCTATTTCAGACATATATTTGTGGAAAAGTTCACCATGCTCATCACTAAATTTTCCAGAGGTAGAAGGGAAGAAATCAAGGTAAAAATCCAAAAAATGCAGCTTTAAGAACATTCGACAACCGAATTTTCAGTATAAGGCTAACATGACCTGAACAAGATCTTTATAATACTCCGTTCTTGCGTTGCTTAGAAAGTTAACACAAACTTGACAGAGTGCATCCCACACTTGTTTTTCATCACAGTCTAGCAGGTTCTCAAATTTTGAATCTTTAAAAATATCTCTAATCTGAGGAACTATAAGAATTCCTTCTTTGATTTTTGCCTCACTCAGACGGTGAAATTTTTCGCGCAAGTAAATGAAAGCTGGCTTAGTCTTAGTCTTATCCATCGTGTCAATTTCTTGTAGATTCCCTGTAGTTCGACAAAATTCTTTTAATTCTCCGTGCGGAAGCTCTCAGAGGTAGAGTGAATTTATAGAAAATGATTAGAATTTGTTAATGTTTTTGGATTTCAGACAATAGTTGTTTAGAATTGGTAGTTTAATAGTGATGTGCGAGAGTAGTATTGATATGTTAACTTTTATCTAAATTTATTAAACAATAGTATTTTTCTAAAGCCTGATCTTCTTCTACACCTCAGAGAGTTGCCACCCGGATTTAACGAACGAAAAATAATTTGTCGCTACGAAAAGCTACAGGGAAAGCGACACATCGCTTTAATAAATTGCTTTACAATGCCCAATTTAATGTGTAAAGCAGGTAAGATTATTTTCTCTTGAGAAATAAGAGGAGAGTTCTTGACATTCATTATTCCTTGTTTCAAACATATCCTGGGAGGCCAGTCTTTTTGTATGTAGTGTAATTCTGTTGCACGACTGTTCCATTCATAAAGAAAGCAGCAATATTTTGTGAATCCTTGTTGAAGGCCCATCAATAACGCCACTACTTTCAAGTCGGCACAGACACCCCTTTCATATTTTGCGTACTCAGTACAATGAAGAAGTAACTGCATGTGTTCGTATGTCTCTTTCATATGAGCAGCAAATGCAATGGTAATGGAAGGGAGCGCTTATTGCCATTGTGGAGAAATACCATCTTTAGACTCAATTTAGAGGAATCTAGGAACAAACGCCAATCGTTAACATCAAGAGGTAGATGTTAATGTATTATTAGTTTTATTATTTCATGAATGTATGAGAATATTTCTTATGAAAACATCTCTTAATTTTGTCGACCATCTGACGATTCTTATCGACAAATTCTTTATCAAATATTATTTTTATTATTATTTTATGAATGTGCATATGTTAGAGAACATCTCAAATTAAATATTGCGCAATTAAATGGGTAATAGAGTATTGTATATTAAAATATTCTTAAAAAAACCGTGGCATTTCAGCATTAATTACACTAAATCAGACCCCCCTTGTATCTCCAAAACTCGAACCAAACCAGATTTTTTAAGGTGATATTCGGGTTCAGAAGGTCAAATTCAGTAGGAATTGACTATTTTCATCATTTTTACACGAACTTTGTCAAAAATTGTTGCCCAGTGTAATCGGAAAAGAAAGACAAATTAACTTTAATTCCCAATTAAATTAAAAAATATAATGAAAGGATATCGAATTCACAACTTCAAGGGGCGATATCTCCCTATAGGGGTTAGTTATTTTCCCCTCTTTACACCCATGTGTAGAGCAAAGCTTGGAGATGGTTTTGAGCACAAAAAGTCAATTTGTCATTTTTTGGACTTATTCCCTTCTTCAAATGAGGATTCAATTAATCTCTGCCTACAACTCAGCCAGCTAATTGAATGTTTTATTTCGGACAAATAGTTATCCTTACCTTTTATCAATAATAGCAGTTGGAAGCACGCCAGGGGGTAATGCCTCTTTATATGGGAGATGATGTTACCATGAAAAGCGAAATATCTCGATGGTATACCTAATTGGCAATCGAGAAGAGAGGGATGTAGCATTTTGTGGGAATTGATACCACATTAGATAGGGACAGAATGGTTAAAAAATCGAAATGAAAACTGGGTTTGAATTTAGCGTTCACAATTTCTCGCCATACGGCCTTATCCAGTCCGAGAACCTCCGATTGCGATACACTAATTTTGGGTAAAGGATAATCAACTCCTAATGTAGGTTGAGTTGATTTACAAGATGAAAAATTAGAGAGACTCTGACTATCGATGTAATAAATTTATGAATATATTAATATTTTATGCATACATTTACTGGTGATTGTTACAAAATAAAAAGTATGTAACTAAATTCGAGGATTTGAATTATATGATCACACTTGATCACCAAAATCAACTTTAATAATTAATTTTGATAGAAATTAGATGGACGGAGAGTAAAACTAGATTTTAAAAACGGAGGGTAGAATTAGATTGGCGGTTTTGGTTAAGTGTGTGTGAACCATAATTTTAGTCACTTTGAGTTTTATTTTTTGATCGAAATATTTTTCATCATAAATGAATAAATCTGAGTAAATCCGCATTGCTCAAAAATTTTCTTGAACCAATAAAACTCAAAATACGATCATAAGTTTTTTTTGGCTTAAATCAGGCCCGATTTTTTCGATTTTACTCTAAATTTAATCATTAAACCTGGTTTCGGCGATCACAAGCGTCATTAAATTTAAACCATCTGGTACTACCTACTTTAATATTTAAAGGTTTTTAAATAGGCCAATCCTACTTGGTACACCACGTATTTTTACAACGCAATTGAGTTTACTAAACATTAAAGCGTTGAGTATGATCGCCCCACAACGCGCTTTTCATTCCTCTCTAAACCCTTCCATCCCACAATAAATAGAGCGAAAGGGTTGAAAAGAGGGTCTTTCAAAAGGCCCCTCCACCCCATTCTTTCATCTGTCACTTACAAAAGAATAATCGCTCGCGACCCCCCGCGTGACTGAGCTGTGGATACAAAGTAGCTATTTGGAACACAGCAGAGAAGGAACGGTTGAAGTGCAGATTGAGGAAGATTCCTCTCAAAACAGTTTCAGCAGGCATAAATTTATAGAGATCTCAATAGACTTCTACTACTGCCCCTACTAAACAGAAATATAAAGTGTATACAAACTGAATGTACTCATTCGAATTGATAGTTTAAAGAAGGGGTTCTATATGAGTTGGTGGGCTGGCGCAAAACTAAATCTAGCCACTACAAGATTAGTAAGCCAGACAAGAATTTTTTTGTAATGTGCGGGTACTATCCTTTACCACTGAACTGCCCTAAGAAGTACCTATTAAGCGTTACCCAGCTAGCACCTGTGAACCGAAGCCAAGTGTTTGAGGTACTGTTACCAGCGCCACACACCATTCACTCGCACAACCCCTTTTTACAGGGGGGCCACATTCATTCGTCACACAAGGACAGAAACTAACATCCATGCCAAACGGGGATTCGAACCCTAGAAATACGGCTTTGCAGTCAGATACTCTATCGACTTCGGCAAGCCAGACAAGTATAGATTTGGTATATGAGTTACCCTAGCAACTATTGTTATCCAGCATTAGAATTTGGGAAAAAATCCACTGGTCCTTCGGACCAATGATTTACTAATCTTATTGGTCCTTAACCAAAAATGACTGGTCCACGTTTGTATTGAAATTACTTGGACCTGCTATTCCTACCCTATTGTCACCTGAAAATCAAGGAACCCCGTAACAGTTCCTTGAAATTTTGTGAACACATATCAACCAAAACATATCAATGACCTGTGTGTGAATGTAAACGAAGTTTGAACGTCAAGGGAAATGTTTTAGATATTTGTTCAAGTGTATTGTAGGAAAAACTTAAGAATAGAAAGCGGAGTGAAAATAACATTAAATATTTCTTTATTGGGTAAGTAATTGTTAGACTCTCAAGAAAGTCGATAAGCATAGATTCAAATAGATTCATTACATTTTATTTTTATTTTTTTTGCCACTGGTGTGGCGGACCAGTGATTTTCTGACCGTAGTCGTCCGATCCGATTTCCAGTGGTCTCGGACCCGGATCACCGCAATTTCGAACGCTGTTGTTATCATTAAGGAAAAATATTATTATCATTGTTCTAACCTAAAATGTTTCAGTCCTAGTCGCTCCAAACTTTCGATAGGATTCAATCATGACAAAAAAAAGTTTTTGAAAAAAGCCCAAATATAAATGAGGACTGGACTTCAAAAAGGATGCCAACAATTTTAAAAAATGGTTAAACCCGAAAAAACAATCTAAGTACCATCTCCAACAGCCTATAAAGTCGGCTTAGCACCACAACAATTTTATTAGTAGTTTAAAATTAGCCTGGAAGATGGCTTTTTATCTGTATTCCTAAGGAAAATCAAATTTAAAATGATCAATTGCAGAAAATTTTATTTTTGGCACTTAGATAGTTTTTGAAGTCCAGTCCTCAAATATGGTTTGGTATAAAACGTTTTCTCAGCATTTATGAACTAACATCACCCCTAAAATTGAGTGGAACAACCCGTTTACATAGCAACAGTCACAATATTGTATGTCATGAAAAGTTTTTCTCTTGGTGGTCGGACAATAGCTACACAATAGTTATAACTTATAACTCGTAATATGGGATTTTGAGGATCTGGGAATTTGCTAAAAGTTGTTCTGACAGCGACCACGCGCACATACTACGTCGTTGTCCTTTTTAAGGTCTATGACACGTGAATCGTGATCGCGAATACGTGATCGGGATCCACTTTCTTGAAGGGAAAGTGACGAGAAATTTCAGTTCCGCATCACAACGGAGTTGAACCAGATTGACCCAGTTCCTAATCTCACTTGTGGAATCCACAACTAGTTACCAATCAAGTTCAAGAAAGTCTTGATCAAAAATTCGTAATTCCAAAGTTCCCAAAAGAGCCCCTCCCTCCAAAAATAACTGTTTTAATATACAAGGTTTCAAAGTTCAGAAATACAATTTCTATGAATATAAAACAATTTGAATTTTTTTCACAATTAAAATATTTTAAGGTCCCCCCCAAGGTCTTTGAATTTACAAAAATTTTCATAATAATGCATAATTTTTTCGTAAGCTACGTTTGAAACTATTGATATTCAGACGACATTTTTTCAGTCGTTAAAGATATTTAAGGTACTGTTAAATTAAATTGTATTAATTAAATCACTTATTTCTGAAACATGTCAAACGCCACTTTTCTTATTTTTAGATAAACGGGAAAAACTGTATAGAAGCTCACTACATTTCTATGACTTCAGTGATTACAGACCATGTTCCCTCCACTTACTCCTAGCTCCATGGAATATATATGCTACAGGCAAAGTGATTAATTGGGCATTATTAATAATGCCCGGGCAATGTGATAAATTCAACGAAAATTATTAATGAAATTTATCACATTGCCCGCTTCCCCTCTGGGCATTGTTAATAATGCCCGATTAATCACTTTGCCCGTAACATACACACTGAGTTTTAATAGGGATAAATTCAACTCCTAAAGTTCAAACATTAGAAGCCGATTTTCAAGATCGATGGTACATACAGTGGAGTCCGCTTAATGTGATCGCAATTGTCCAAGACTAAACTGATAACATTATCCGATCGATAACAATAAGCGATCTCATATCAAAAAACAGCAAACAGTGTAACTAGATTGTTTGCTTTAAAATCAAAATTATGTAATCGTAATAAATGTATTCAAAACTCTATTTTTACACTAGGTAAAATTTTAAGGGGGAAATATAAGAGTAGTTCAGTTAATAAAATTTTAATAATCACTTACTTTGTATTTTTAAAGAAAGGTCTCTCTTTTTTCCGCCCCATTATATCCTTCCACTCCAAGAAACCACTTATTTATTACAAAATCTGAATTCTAGTAAACGAGGGAAAATCAAAATTTCTTATCAGAAACATCTGCAAAGCCTGGATCTTGGTGTTTCTTTATAACCAATCACAAGTAAGGATTCGGACCCCCCCCCCTCTATAACCGCTTTCTTTCAATATAACAGGCGGAATGTTTTATTTTTCTTACTCATATTGAGTTTCAGAAAAAAAAGAGGCGCCAGATTTTATCATGAAGCAGATGTTTACTTGTAAAAATTGACCTTCAACATGAAATTAGAACTCAAAAGTGGTCGTTTTAAAGGGGATATGGACAAATTTTGATAACATAAAGCGGAGTAATGATGCAAAGTTGATCACATTAAACGATGTATTTTACATTAAATTATATAGGAATGATCGGGACCTGTCGATTTCGATAACATTATCCGATTGATAACATTAACCGTGATCACATTAAGCGGACTCGACTGTATAAGGATTACTGAACTATTAGTTTAAAATTAATATATATATTTAGGTTTTATACATTTAGTGGTGACTGTTAAAAATAAAAAGTAGGCAACACTGTAGTTGAATCATTTATTTCTGAAACATGTCAAACGCCACTTTTCTTGTTTTGAGATAAACGGGAAAAACTGTATAGAAGCTCACTACATTGTTATGAAGATATTAAGTAATTTTTTTCTTAAAGTAGGCCTCATTTGGATAATTCACAGACAAAAATAATTTTTTAAGTGTTTTTATTCTTTTCAAAAAAAATTTATTGAACTATTTGCATTTGACAGGTTTCTGCAATATGGTTGCAATATGGACAGGTATGTGCAATATGGTTTGACAGGTTTCTGCAAACACAGTATTCAGGACTATTTTCATGGCTTAACTGTAATTTATTTAAGGATTTGGTAATAAAAGTGGGAATTTTAGTTGAAAAAAATTTCCTCATTAAATAACCCATAAAAATATTATAGATTTCTTATTTTTTTCTCTTTTGGCTAGTAGATGTATCAACACCTTTTTTGTGAATTATTTCAACTCTATAATCAAATATAGTGGTCAGACAATTAAAAATGTTAATATATGGTATCTTCGAAGTCAATTAGATAGTTTTTTAGATGTAACTAGTTCTGTTTAGATGTAACTTTGTGGACAGTAAAACTATTTTGCTTAAAAGCCTACAAAATCAGTTAATTAGTTCGATATTATGATTTGGGGTATAGATTTGATGTCCCCTTTTAGTAAAGTGATTCATAGATCCAAAATATCAATCACATGGATGTAAAAAAGGCAACAATGGAAAGTTTATACTAAACAGTCTTGAGATTCGTACAAAAACTTTAAAAATATTGCTTTTACAATGGCTAGATGGACCTAACCTCTAAATAATTACTTTTCCAATCGCATATAGTGTTTGTATGCAGTTAAATAAAAAACAGCAGTCCCAAACAAGGTGCAGATGAGACGGCATGAACAAAATTATCCGTAGTTTAAGTGCAGAAACCTGTCAAGCGACGTCGTTTGACTTGTTTCTGTCTTAAATCTGAAATTTAACATGGTGGGAAACTATTTTAAAATCATGTTATTTTTATTATTCTTACACTAAAACGTGCGTTTACCCCTATAGAATCCCATGACCACAATAACTCATTTTTGAAAAAAGTGGCATTTGACACGTTTCAGAGTTGAGGGATTCAATTATACGTGCTATGAATAAAGAGAGAGGTAAAATATAACTGAAATGGAGATTAAAAATGGAATTAGATATTTCTACCTTTTGTATAGTTATCTAACTATGAACAAGAAATTAACATAGTTTTGCCACAGATTATAAAACTTAAGTAAAAACACTCTTTGTGAAAATAGTTTTTTTATCCATTAATTTATCTTTCATTTTATCTTTCATTTTTTTTTAAGAATTACACTTCACTGGCATTGTAAATCACATTCAGGATTTCAATTAGATTTTTTAATTACATTCAAAATTTTATTAAACAATTTGGTTTTTGAAATACAACGTGATCATCAAATTCAAACCCTACTTTTTACAAACTAGAATTTTCGTATCGTCCTTTAATGTAAAACGGTTCCCCAAAAATATTCTGACACGCGTATTTTATTTCCTTCCTCTGCTACTAAATCAGAATCACTCAAAAGAAACGGAACTGTAGGTTGACAGAACCTTGCATGTCCTCAGAATTATTAGCATTCACATAGCTTGTTATCTGGAAATACTCTCGTTTGTACGCAGCTTACTTTTTTGCCTTACGCCTTGAAGATGATTTAAATGCAAATGATAAAACACTTGAAAAAGCGAGTCGAAATGATTAGATAGAGAGCAAAAGTGAAGCCATTCTAAAGAAACAAAAAACTACATAATGTATTAAAATATTCGTCAAAGTTTTTTCCTGTTGTCAGAGATAAGATTTTTTAACTTCTACAACATAATTTTCTCTGAAGAATAACACTGTGCATTATATATAAAAAACAGTGCTTCATATTAAAAAAACAGTGCTTCATAAATTCTATTTTTTTGTTTTACAATAGTGTTTATTATCTCTACAATATAACTTATAATAACGTTCCAGTTTAAAAATCAGTTTTTCAATTTTTAACAAACGAAATATCAAATGATGTCTCTTTTTAAATATCAATTGATATCACTTTTATTATCACTTTTTTTACTCAAATTACGTATTTATAAATAGCTTGCAAAAACTTTGGATTTGGCCCAATTTCATTCGGCGCCAAAAGTCGTTGTGAAACATCGTCTACCGAAAAAACCTGATATTAAGAATGCTTAGAACTACTTACTATTGAAAATCACTATAGGAGCAAAATTATCAAGCGATCGTTTGGTGAATATTGAAAACTACTACAACATTGATTACGTGATCAGGGGATACTTACACTTTCCGAATTGAGCTGATTGTTCAGAATCCGTACACATGCTCTGTCTATTACATTCCTAGGTTCATGATAGCAAACCATAACTCAGGTATATACGTCATCAACCTGGATATTTTAGTTTAAACCAGATTCACCGCTTTCCACAGCAACAAAAACGGCATGTAGGACATTTCCTCTTGTATCCATAGAGGTATAAGAATAATAGAGACGGCATGGACGGCAACCCTGTGTTCCAAAGATCAATGCTAGGCAAAAAGAATTCTTTAACATTGGAGCTCCCATAGACGCGTCGATTTCGAAGGTGAAAAATCGTAATAACTCATAGAAAAATGATCGGAAAAAGAAAAAAAACACCTGTTTATGATGTAGAAGGAAAAGACTAATTATTCTGAGCTTAAAAATTTAAAATATCTCCGAAACATTTTTATGAATGGGATTTTAAAAAACTTCGCGCCGAGTTCGTTCGACTTTCACGAGCTATATTCGATTAAATTTGACAGAATTTCAGTTAAATTACTTCTAGTATTATAAAATGAAGATTTGTGATTAGATTGGATGTGTTTTTGAGTCATTTAAATCAATATTTCTGGTTGAAAATTGTTTTTTACGAAGTTAAGTCCTGAAATGAGCTTTTGCGGCCGTTGGCGATCGAGCTTGGCGCTTGTTTTGTGTTGGTGCGGGTTTAATTTTAGAGCGTTATTATTTTTTATTTTGCCTCCTCAAGAATTCGAGAAAATAATTTCCAATAATTATTAAGGAATAATATAAATGCATATTCCAATTATTGAGATGCAGTTTCTAAATAATTGTGATTTTTTAAAGTTTCTGTGGATTTTTTTTGCCATATTGTTAAGACTATTTTTAGATTGCTGCTACATTAATGCTAAATGTATCAAAATAAGTTACCAATATTTACATTTATGTAATTTTTGTAGCAATATTGTTAATATTATTATGGATATTTGTACAAGATTTGGGTACTTCTTTTAGAATTTTAATACCTCAATAAAATAATGTAATAATAATTAATGTCTCCATCACTGGGGCTGTTTAAAAAAATTTCGCTTTGATATCCTTGAAATTTCATAACACAAAACCTAATCAGTAGAATGTAATCTTATTAATTTAATTTACTGGTTCAAAAACCATCAAATGTTTAATTCGAAAATATTTTTTCAGTTGCGAGTTTGCCATTAAAAAACTGTAATCAGCAGATTGGTTGGTTGGGGTTTTATGGCATAAGACCCCCCTATTTTCAGAAAAATATTATTTTGAAGCCACATACTCTTATGAATGAAGATTACCGTCACTCTTTTTTCTATTAGTTTTTGGGTATTTAAATTTTGAAGTTTCAAGCTTTTCGGTGCCTTTTCGGTTTTTGCAACATTGTTTGCTAAGATCGCGAAGTGATAAGTAGAGGGGGTTAACAAAGCTAACAAGCTTTAATGAGAAAGGGGAAGAGTCTCCAAGTTAAATAAAGTAAAAAGTAGACCATCAAATTTCAAAGTGATAATTCACTTCACATATCCATAAACTTCTTCCCTGTATGTTTTCGGATGTAATTCGCTATTCAAATTACACAATTTATGCACTTCTATACAGGGTGATTCAGAAATAATCATCAATAATTTGGGGGGAGGTAGAGGGGCCCTAGACAAGCATATTTCGAATAGGGATGGTGGGGCGCAGCCTTACCGTTAAAGAGCTAGGACCTAATGTAGTGCAAGCGCTTTTCAAAAGGCCGTTTTTAGAAGGCCCGTGTGACGAAACAAAACATAATAAAATGAAAAACATTATTGCATGAGGTACAGGAGTATCCGCACTACTTAAATTCTCAATTTGATATAAATTGGACCACTTGCTGAACCGTAGGGTTAGTTTTAACACGCGCAATATTAATCTCTTATTCAAACAATGGAGTTCCCTTAATGGTATTAAGAAAAATGATGATAGGGGAAGGAATTTTCAATGATCAAACAGTTTCAATGATCAATGTTTTAATCATTGAAAATTCCTTCCCCGATCATCATTTTTCTAAATACCATTAAGGGAACTCCATTTTTTAACAAAAAGATTAATATTGCACTTTTGAAACTCACTCCACGGTTTAGAAAGTGGTTCAAATTCTATCGAATTCATGGTGTAAGTAGTAGGGATACTTCCTTACCTCATGCAATAATGTTTTTCATTTTATTATGTTTTGTTTCGTCACACGGGCCTTCTAAAAACGGCCTTTTGAAAAGCGCTTGCACTACATTAGGTCCTAGCTCTTTAACGGTAAGGCTGCGCCCCACCATCCCTATTCGAAATATGCTTGTCTAGGGCCCCTCTACCTCCCCCCCCAATTATTGATGATTATTTCTGAATCACCCTGTATAAAAGCAAAATTAATTAACTATTTTTTAAATCTTACTTACCACTTAAAGTAACAGTTTACTTTAATTTTTGTATTCATCAATTTAAAATTGCTTTCCTTTACCTTTAAATATTGCGTGTGCTTTATCGTTGTGAATTGGAATAGGATATAGAGTAGTGTTAATTTCATTATGTTTCAGATAACAGATACTGGAATTAAAATTACTTAAATAAAATGTAACCTTTAAAAACAGAAGCTATCACTAATTTATATTTTAACTGTAAAAAATACGATAGCATTGATACAAAAATACGAAACTTATAAGGCAACAAAAAAATATATATTCTGAGCGCCGCGCCGTGCCAAACAGCGCGATAACCTCGCCAAATAGCGTGAAATCTCGTAACTCATAACTTTGACATGCTAGGCAGTCATGGGTTCGCTCGCTTCCGTTGAAATCGGACCCGATTCCTCCTCTATTCTTCTTTCCTAACTCTATGCTTGTATCACCAAAAAGTGGTTTCCGCAACCACTTCAGATTATTAATCGAAAGTTTTCTCCCCCTTTCATGGCAACGTCATTGAAATGTGATGAATGAGTGGGATCATTGAATGAATGAAAATCAAATCGATGTGAGGGTTGAATCCCCCCGACTGATCAGTGATCTTGCCGAAAGAACTTCCTCAAATCTGGTGTTAAGTTTATTAATTAAGTGAATTAATAAAATGTTTCAGAGAAATTAAAGAATAACATAGATACAAAAAGTATTATTATTGTTCCTCACCTTTTGTTATTGATGTATAGGGTGAACTGCTCAGAACATTACCAGTAAATGAACAGTCGACTCAAATAATAAGGAACCTAATTGTTCTGGAAACTCAAAATAAAATTCAGTAGTTGCAGGAAGATCTCATAAATGTGGAACAATCGTTTATTCAAGTAAAATCTATGCATTGTAGGTGTGAAAATATCTTCAGTTTGAACCTAGCTTCGATCGAACTAAAAAGAGACCTGAAGTTTAAGAACTGACATCTTACAATACATCTTCATATTTTTCCGAGTTTAAATTGTGCCGTTTATGTCTTTTCTTGTTTTACTCAATTATTCAGATGATTTTCTTTGCTAAATAATAATGTTGAACGCTACATTTTGAAAACTGTGGGATATAAGTGGGTGTTCATTAACTGGATCTTTAAATTGACATTTCCCAGTGAATTAACGGGTGTTCACTCACTGGGAAAAAGCCCTACTTCGTGAATCTTCTTGGTTTTAAGCTTATTGGATCTGTAAGGATGTAAGCTTAAGTAGGTGAATGCCCAAGGCTTAAAATTATGCCCTTCCTGTAAATTACACGGTGTAAATGAATATAATTTCAGAAAATGAATATAATTCCAGTAAATGAATACATATTTCATAACTGAAGATTGGACATCAACAACGAATTAAGTGCCAAAAATTATAACATAAAGTTGAGGTAGGCACAACCTAAGTGACATCGTCATCAACATATAAAGTCAATTTATTGCCGTGACCAAGAATGGAAGTTCATACAAAGCCCAAAAGGTAAGCTGCGTATGTTCTTAGTGAAATCAAATGTAATGATCAATTGCTGGTAATCAACATTTTGGCACTTAGCTCGCTTTTGTGGCCAGCCCTCAACTATGTATCATATAATCGTCAGACCACTCGCCTATTTGATACTTCATTCCATTCTATGGTAGAGAAGAAGAAAAAAAAAGGAACGCAAATGCATTCCGAATATCTGCACACTTTTCCACGTAGGCCACGCACTGACGTGTGTGCTGCACTCCCTAGAAGTTCGGCGCCAGAATCGCAAATGGAACCCCATGATTAAAAACAGGAGCGCAGGAAAAAAGAATGAAAAATGGAAGAAGAAAATCGTAGAAGTGTTATCGAAAGAGTGCGCGTCGGTATGGTAGTCCAAAGTGCCCGAAGAGGAAGTGGTGAAAAGGTAATCTGTAACATGCCCTATGGCTATGGGAATGCCTAAAGGAAATTTTATAACCATGATTGAAATTCCGAAATTATACCGTTTCCAGCTTCCAACGAGACCAAAAATACTCATATCCCAAACCATGGGGACCAGGGGTTTCGGGTCTTTCCCTGAAAAAGTTTAGAATTTTATTTTAGCTAGCTGAAAAAAAATGATTTTAAGCTACTTTTTAATTGTTTTTAATGTTTTCTCACATATTAATACAAATTTATAATTTTTTTGAAAGCAGTCAAAAAACTCCCTTTTACTTCACTCTCATTCTCAGTTTCTATCAATTGATCAATAATTTTCACAATTGACCACCAGTTTTTTATCAAATAATAACTAAATTTCACTATCTATTGATCACTAATTTTTAAATTAATTTATCACCAGTTCACATCAATTAGTTATCACTCATCACTTTCAATTCACCAATTTTGTATCAATTTATTACTGATTTCTTTCAGTGTATCATCAGTTTTCTATCAATTGACCAACAGTTTAACATGAATTGAATCGCTTATTTCAGAAACATATGTTAAACCACATAGGATTAACATTGCGTTTAACATGTTTCTGAAATAAGCGATTCAATTGGACCTCAGTTTTCAATCAATTGATCACTAATTTTCTTCCAATTTATCATCACTTTTTACCAACTGATCAACAGTTTTCGCAATTAATTGATGACCAGTTATCCATCAATTCATCACCAGTTTTCTATCGATTGATCCCCTTTTAAAATGAGCCCACTTTGGAAAACAATGGTCCAGCGGAAGACGCGTCCCCAAAATATAATAACCCCATGGCAAAAATCGTCTGCAGAACAGAAGCGCGCGGAAGAACAAAAAAGAGCGGGAAAACCTTTCCATTGCGAGTCAGTCACGCGAAAGCTATCTATCGCACCATCTCCACGAGGTAATGAAAGCAGCGGGAAAAACAATCGCAACAGCAACAAAACGCCAATGTTTGTAAACATTAAAAAAATAACCAGTCTCGACGCCAGCATGGCGAAGCGATATTGTAATTAGTAACTGATCGGTTAGCGTAATTTGTTTCCGACCAAGATTCAGACCCTGCTTGGCGCCTTGGCGAAGCCGCCGCACTTGGCGACTGAGGAAACTTCGACGCATGCGCTGTTGTACTATTTTTTTGTTTTGTTTGTATTGAAGATGGTTCAATGGCGGCTGAAGATGGTGAAGTAGTGAAATTATTACAATTCCATGATTATTTCTGATGCACGAACCTCAAAGGTAAGAGTTCTTCCCCATTATATATTTCGATGTTATGTGTGATTTATAATGGTGTTTTCCTTACGTTGTAAGTTCTAATAATGTTTTTAACGAAACTCTCCGACACCTCGTGTTTCGTAATTCGCTACTTCTGCCTGCCCTATAGATCAGATGCATGTAATAAGTTTTGTTTTTATTCAAGGAAGTCTGGGATGAAATATCCTAGTCCTTTTTTTTAAGTTTTTAAAATTTAATTACATTATTAATTACTCCCGCAAATAGTAAAGTGATCAGGTTAGCAATCTTTAAATATTTTAGAGTAGATATTAGCTTTAAGCTTTGTTTTCTTCCTTTTACGTTTTCAAATCCATTGTTTTTGTTTACTTTATTGACCTATTAGTTTATTTAAACATTTTGATTGGTATGTATGGATGAGAATTTTCATTTGCAGTTGTTTTCTTTCTTTTGTTTTGAATATTAAAAAAATATTGGAGAGGGGGGCACCTTTGAACAATTTTTTGGAAAATCAACATATTTCATATACAAATTATGATTATTACTGTTTTAAGTGTTTATAATAAAAAAGAATGCATTTCTTCATCATATAAACCAAAAAACAAAATGTTTACTAATTAATTCAAGTAGGAATATAGCTTTAAAAATTTGAAGTACTTTTGTTCAAACCTGCCCCATACAGGGGCACCTTTGAACAGGCCTGGGGCACCTTTGAACAAACACAAAAAAAAATGAAAAATATGAAGAATTTTATCAAAAATCACACACCTGAGAGTATTAAAACAATAAGAATAAATATTAAAACATTTATTCTCCAAATTTACATACAAGGGCACCTTTGAACAAACACAAAAAAATGAACATTTATATACTGAAATTACGAGCAACCAAATTTATAAGCTTCAAAATTGACATCAAACTAAGAGTTGATACCGCACTTAGGGTACCTCCAGAAATTCTTGGTTGTGGCAATTTTTTAACTATCCTCAAAATCTACAATACTGACATCAGATGCCTCTGGAAAATAAAATTTATTATTCTCTTTTTTCCAAAGGAACCTAACATGAAACTCAGTTCTATCTTGCAACTGCAGTTCAATTTGACCAACGTAATGTAAAACCGTTCTTTTTGTTGGAAATTGAACCAAAACAAAATCATTCACTTGTAAACCATCGAGAACTAGAGGTACAAATATTTTTCTACAGGAAAAATTCTAAACAGTAATAATTAAAATTCATGTTTCCATGTGAGTAAAATTTAAAGATTAAAAAAGACACTTATAAAAACTAAGACACTAACTTAAAAATTTTCTTTTTAAATCTACTCCAAAAATATTTATAGATGCATTTATAACTATTTTTTCATTTGTTCAATGGTGCCCCAACTTGTCTGTTCAAAGGTGCCCCATCACATGGAGTTCAGTATAAGAGCAATTTGCTTAAGTAGGTTTTAGAATTTAAACAAAACAGAACTTATAAGTTATAGACTAAAACCTATCTTTTAATATGAAATTGTTTTTAGAGTCATGAGAATGCAAGTTTTTCAATAAAATCCTTACAACTTTACTTTGACAAGTTTAGATTCAAGAGAGGAAAAAGTACATACCTTGCTCAGACAAAATGGTGCATGTGAAATGGTGTAGCTAAAGCTATTTTATTGCATTGAAGCAATATTAATATGTTACCATCTATGGGAAGAATGTAACATTTTTTTTAAGGAAAATATTTAGATTGTTCAAAGGTGCCCCCTCTCCCCTACTTACTAGTTTTTTGTGATTTCAATGAAAACTAAAATTGTATCTATGGTAATGAAAAACATCAATATCCTTTTTTTGTGTATTATGCTAATGTTAAACAAATTCACATTCAAAGTATTTGTTCTTAAATTTTGGGAACCTTTTTGAAAGTCCTCCAGCCAAAATGTATAACCAGTGCTCATATAGCATTGCGTGTAAGTGTTATTAGTACTGAGCTTTAAATAAACCAGGCGTGCAAACTTCCTATACTTTAACATTATGATAATTGTTATTAAAGAGTTTATAATCAATTGATTATATAGCTCAGCAGTCGTCATTTCAGCTCTATGGGTAATCATGGCAGCTGGAACACTCTTTTTAAAGCTGTTTCGGTACTTCTAGAGTGGCAGTGAATATAAACTTCCTCTTAATTATTATCATTAGTCCAATTCAGGCTTAAGGCAACTGACTTCCTGGTATTACCTGACCCGTGAACCTTGCTTATAGTTTGCTCTTTGTTTGAATTCAGTATAAGTACTACATTAACTAGGAGAGGGTTTTTTTGAATGATTCTTTGGAAAATCCAATAAGAAACTTTTCTCGGATGTCTCCTTATCTGAAGAGTGTACAACTGAAACCTGTTAACCTACGAGTTAAAAGTTCTGATATTTTTTTTAGAAAAATTCCCATTTGAATTTAAAGTTTTCTTTTTATCAATATTGCAATAATTATTTTTTTATGAATAACATGATGTTTTCAGAAATTTAAAATCAAAACCAAAAACAGTGTACACATTTAAGATTTTTAAAAACCAAATATTTGAAATTGAGGTATGGTTAATGTGACCATTTATTTTTTGACTCAAAACGGGACATTGGTTTATTTAGGTTAATTAACAGGTAGTCAATAAAAAAACTTCTTAAAAGTTATTTATTCAGAAAAAGTCAGTTGGCTTAAAAGTTACAAATAAAAAAATATATATCCGAAACGTTTAGTTATATTTATATTTATCAGAGGAACAAATTTGCTTAAGCTGGTGATGATTTTAAAAGTAAGAATGAAACTCATTTTCTCTCGCATGTTTTTTATATTCACCTTAATTTTCAACATCGCCTTTAGAACTGAAATTTGTAACTGGGTCTTCTCAAATGTCCACAATTTGTTCATCATAGAAAATACTCTTTCTACTGGAGCATTTGTAGCAGGCAAACATAAAATATATTAAATTAAAATAGAAAAGTTTTCATGCTGAAGTGAAGATTGTTGGCTTAAAAGTGTTTGAATACTTCCACCCAATGAGTTTCCGTGGAAACATTTAGAATATTCCATTCGGTTACTTTCTGCGATGGCGATGTAATGTAGTTACAAATTAACGAAAATTCGCCAAAAACACTCAAATTTTCACGCGGTTTCAAAAAAAGGGGCAATTTTACGTCCCAGAGTTCATTTCGGGGACACCGGGACTCGTAACTCTAAAAAGGGACAGTCCTGTTCAAAACGGGTCGTCTGGTCACGTTAGGTATGGTTTAATTGAAATATGGGAATCAAATTTTAAAAGCGTTAAGGAATAAAATATCCCTTCCTAAGGCTTTTCAGGGATACAATGATAAACATTTTATATTCTAAATCTAATATATAATTAAAGTGAATGTGTGTATGTGTTTTTAACCCGGGAGGACGCGCGCTACTTTCTGTTACACGGGAACGCGCGTGGGGTCTCTCAGACCCCACAAACCGTTTTCCGTTCTAAACGTACAGTGCATGCAAAAATTTTATCATGGATAGTTTAAATATATAATTTAATTGTTCAATGTGCATTATTAGTCGACTGCTTCTGATTAAGATATAATATAAGACTAGGAAAACAGGAAATGCAATGGAATGTGAGCGGAGCTAACGAATTTCTTTGGCTGAACTCTGAACCGATGTTTTTTTCTAAAATCCTTTATTTTCTAATTTCTTTTTTTGTAAGAAAAATTATGGATTATAGTTACATCTTCCTTACTTTTGGAAACCTCTTTGGCTATTTAACTCACACCAATCCTCACAGTTTTGGAAGCATTTTCCTTAAAAACAACAACCTAACTCGGAAAATAACATACCTACTTTATTTAAACTTCATGAGGTGATAGGTAGAAACCTTTTAGGCAGCTACACGGAGTTTCGTATATTTTCATTAAAAATTAGAGTTTTTATGAAGGTTTATTTAAGCGTTGGGGTCTCGCAGACCCCACGCGCGTCCTCGCGGGTTAATAAGAATCCACTGTTTTCTTCCGATCTGCACTAAACTTGGTATACCCACTTAAAGAAACCCAAAGAAAAACATAAGCTATGTTTCAAAAACCTTTAATGACCCCTTGACCCTCTTTTGACCCTTTTTATTGTCATTTTGCTGAAATAGCTTTATTTCTCCTCCAAAAGAGATCATCTGTTTACCCCATTGTTACAAGAAATACATAATGCAAAGTAACGAGTTTTTAAAAGAAAGACTAGATACAAGTCTATTAATAATCTAAAAATATAAATAAATGAAATTTTAAACTTGGTAATTAAGTACATTTAACATTTTTATATGAAAGTTCATCTAGCTTTTAAATAAAGTGTCATGGAACGACATTGTTGTATAGGTAAATAGTTACCATGGAAACGAAAATGTAAATAAAAACGATCTTAAATTGCAGCTTCAAGAAAAATTAAAATCCTGTATGAGTAATCAAGGGTTCTAAATAGGCATATTTTTAGTAATTTTTGGAGATTTGTTTCTAATTTTTTTAATGGGGATCATGAGGTTAAATGTAGAAAGGCGGGGCATTTCAGCTAGTTATAACTAAATTCTGTGTCAGATTTTGAAACAGCTTTGATAAGAGTCGACCAGCCGCCATATTTACCCACAGTTCAAATAATGACACACAACCACATAGATGTAAGGTGAGCTGTGGGTAAACATGGCGGCTGGTCGACTCTTATTGAAGCTGTGCCCAGATTTCTATTCTATTTTTAACTCTTCTATTCTATTTCTTTAATTCTATTTTTCAGACTTATGATGTCAACTACAGATGGCCTGGCATTTCAGCATTTGATTGAATTTGCTTGAAAAGATTGATACAGAAGGTAGGCCAAATAAGTAAGTATATATTGATTTTAGATGAATTTTTTTTAATTTACCACTACTTTTTTAAACATATTTAACATGGCATTTTTTAAATAAAAATTACTGCAATACATGTACCATATCCAATCATTAGAAACAATTCTTACATGAAATTCTTTTTATCACAATGGCAATGTGTAACCAACAAATGGACAATTCCATGGTGTTTGACGGTAAGTTAGTAAGAAATTTTCAAACAAAAGTTGGAATTTTTAAAGTTAAAACATTTGAAGTGGTCCAATTTTTTTACTCAATAGTAATTGCCTTCTTCTTAATAATAAGCCATTTAAGCTTGGCTTGGGTAGAGACTGGATGGACCCCCTGACGAGAGTGGTCTCTTGCCTTTATTGAATATTGTTTTAATTGTTAAATTTCTTTTGCCTTTCATATTGATTTAATTTCTATTCTAGCTAAGTGTGCATTTTAATTGTAATTGAGTAGCCTATTTTAGAGGTGTAGACTAAAACTTTTTGTACAATACTAAACTGTATTTGAAATGGGCTTGGGGTCCTGCCTTCTCTTTAGGAGGCGTCAGAAAGTTGGTTGGGTATATGGCCGTAGTCTGTGCTTTTTGGTTTAACTCAGTTGAACACCCGATCAACTGATTCACAAATATTAGCAAAGCCCTGATCTGTTAAATTTGATAGTCTGAGCACCTTGGTCAACTGATTTAAGTGAATTGGAAACACCAGAGCTGGCGAACAAGCAAAACCGCTGTCGATAAAAAAAGCTCAATCGTGATTGGTTGACATCGTTTTGATTGATGAATTTGACAGGAAAGAAATTTGCAAAAAAGTACAACACAAGAAGCATTTGGATTGTACTTTAAAGTCAATGATTTTTAATGAAAATTAATGAAAGAATATGAAACTTTAAGTTTTGAGTAATACACAGGGCTGCTGATTTTTTTGATTTTTTAAAAAAATAAAAAAAATCGGATTTATTTGATTTAAATTGGACTTTTTTTATTTAAATCAGATTTTTTTTATTTAAATGAATTACTAGTTCTGTACTTCATGAAACTGGTTAATAATATTCTGATATTGTAATTTCAATGTGATATAATACTTTAGCATTACTTAATTACCCAATTTTAGTCTATTTTATACATTAGTTAAGTAATTGAATTAATTAAGAGAAGCAGTTCACACTGGTATCTCACCGATGAGAAGCCCATTCGAAAAGGGTAAATTGTACTCAATAACTAAAATTTTTATCCTTCTTTTTATAACTATTTTTGCCAAATTCTGATATTAATATTGGGTTTGAAAATAAATTGTGACAATGATTACTAAAAACATCATGCCTCATTTTTGTTTAAAATAATACAGAATTTAGTAATATTAGTTTTTTAGTAATAATAGTAATTTAATAATAAATTTAAGTATAAAACAATAGAGAAAAATACTTGAATTACTAGTTATAATAATTTAAATAAACATTGGACTCGACAACACACACCTCAAGAATACTATGAATCAAAAATATTTTATTTCTAAAATACTAATCTAATTTCGATTATATTGACGTGAAGTGTATTTAAGCAGATAGCTGATGACGGACAACGCCATGTTTTTGTTTCGTAATCGCAGCTCCAGCCAGACTCGATTCTGATTGGTGATCCAACCCAGATCACTGCTCTGAGCTTTTATTACTTAACACACAGTGGTCAACTGATTAAAGGTGCTTCGGAATACCAAATCAAGCTGATTTGTGCTAAGAGATCCTGATCACAGGTTGCCAGAGGCTTCGGCCGATAGAGGCTCAACAGACACCTTAATAAGTGTCTAGTCGGTGTTTGTGAGGTTTTCAAATTTGAGAAAAACAATTTATTATTCATTTTTAGAGATGGAAAATTTCCGGAAATTTTGGGAAGGCGGAAAAAAACCAGAAAAAAACCGGTTTTTTTCCGGAAAAATTGGAAAAGTGGGAAAAATTGACATATTTTGCATAGAAAAGAGCAGTTTTTGTATACATATTTTTTGCAAACTAAATAATCATTCATTGTATAATAAATAAATCATTCATAAAATAAAATATAATATAATAAATTAAATTATAGATTAATCATTAAAAATTATATTATCATAGTACTTCCAAAATAAAATTTCAATTTTTCAAGTAAAAATTAACCCATTTCATTAAAAACATGGGTTATTATATGGTTAAAATTTTATTTTTAAAGTACTGGATTTAATAATTGTTCATAAAATTAACAAATTTATCATAATTGTGCAACTGTTCTGTGTTCAATTATATAATTTTGAATGCACATTTTTGTTCATGTAGAAAAATAGGAAGTAATACTAGATGTACTTTAAAATTAGTTTATCACTTGCAGCTCTTACATTTTTTAAGTTAAATGTTTTCAAGTGTGACATTAAATATCCAGAGAAAAAGCATTGCAAAGTAACTAATATGTTTCTTAAAAAATTTTTTTATTACAAACTTAAAAATTTTCAGATTTTCCCGAGTGGAATCCAACTTTTTTTGGGGAAAAAATGCTTAATATATGGTTGAAACTTCATTTTTAAGTATTGTATAAGAATATCATCTAAAACATTTTTAATTGATATCGGTTAATTAATTCTGTAAAAAGTATTTGAAATTAACATTTCAATTTTTCCGGAAAGAAATAAACCCTTCGGAAAAAAACCTGAAAAAAACCGGTTTTTTTCCCAAAGTTTCCGGTTTTTTTCCGGCCATTCCCATCTCTATTCATTTTAAGATAAGACATTTTTCTGCTAGTGACATACATAACATAAAGAAAGAATGTAAGAAGGTATTAAGTCCATAAAAATTAAAACTTGTGGATTATTTGGTAATTAATAAAAGCTAAAACATGCTTTCTATCATTTTATTTCTCAGCATATTTATATTAGCATTTTTAAGTAAAAATTACTGTACAGTATAAATATCAAATCATTTGCTACAATTCTTATGAGACGTTTCTTGGAATTTTATCACAATGGCAAAATGTGCACTAACACAGCACTGTATTAATGTTTTATACAGAAAATACGTTATAGGGTAGGTGGGGGTAAAAACCTGCACGAGGCTAAACCACGCACTACGATTTTGTTAATGATAATTGTTAATGATTAAATTCAAAAGTTGAAAACCAGGTGGTTGGTTATTGTGACCTATTGTTCTACAAAAGTTCGTACCCTAAGTCAAAGTTTGTTTTCCATCATTTTGATGTAATTTTTCTGATCTTTTACTTAAACATTACATATAATAGGGCTTTAGGAGAAATACAAACAAATGGCCCAATGATAAGATAGCAATTCAACTTCAGTTTCATTTTGAAATAATTGACTCAACATGTCTCTTAAAATAAAAAGGCTTGTTTTTCAAAATGAAGTAAAACGGGGCAAATCCACGCAGCTTAAAAAGCTCAGGAATTCGTCCCAAAAGGAAAAATGTGACTACTTGATCCCTAAAGAGGTTCATAAAGGTTTCCGAGATGCCAACCCTCTACCTGAAACCATCCTTTCTCCTTTTTGAAAGATATATAAGCAATCTGAAATGAATTGCTACAACAGGTTGACAATTTTCATTAAAACTGATCATATTTATATTGAATATTGTTGGTTGGCTTAGAAATATTAAAACATTAAGAGGATTATTTCTAGTGTTTTTATAAAGAAAAATTCTGTTTATCCATGTTTATTTCACTTGGGCACCAAGATTTGCAAGTGTGGATCTTTGCCCCATTTTACGAGGCAAAGGCCCGCGATTTTTTTTTCTACTAAATTGTAAATTTCTCCTAAAATACCATCGATAAGAGTTAAAACTTGGATTGGTTTTGTAGGTAGAATCTCAATCTAACATCTCCAATTGAAATTTCGGGATTACCAGCCCCCTTTCGACAACAATGTTAAAAATACTGAAAATTTCGTTGCTTTGCCCCCACCTACCCTCTAATATCTTACCTTAATTCACACTTTAGTTTGTACTTAGGTTATAAATAAAATACAAGAAATTGCACTGATCATTCCATTGTGCTGATTGATCATTCCATTCCTTACCCATGAGAATGTAACACAAATTTTGAAACACAAAACATACATTTAGAATTAGGTTTTCTGGTCCTTGTTTTAGATCTTAAACAAATCAGAATTAAAGCAAAAATATAAGCTTGACATAGCATTCAGCAGTTTCTGTGCATAGTGATTTGATAAAATATTTACATACCAAATAAAAGCTTAAGAGGTGGACAAAAGTAAAAAACAGTAACTGGGAATGACATAAGTCTTTTTGCAATCAACTTTCCTTAGCTTAAGATACTAACATAAAACCATACATATTATTCCTATGCTAATTGGTAGAAATATGCCCCCACTTCACTTGACTAACATAAAATCCAACAATTTGCATTACATTTAGTAGAGTTGACTGTATTAAAATTTATTGTAAAAGCTTTAGTAATAATTGATGTCCTGTAGCATTTCTTTTATTTCTATATTTTTACCTATGTTTCTTGCTCTTCTGATTTTTTTCATTGTGACTTTCAGAGGACGGCCTGATGGTAATGTTCGCACAGAACGCACAAGACATTTTCGTCTGGCAATAGAGGTTGGCTGAACTCCAATTTTTTTCCTGTTAAAGGACGGTTTCGAAAAACAAATACGTTATCAAGGACTACGAGGACATACTATGTTTCAAGGACAAGGCAAACAAGAGGTTGACGGAATCCCTTCTTGAATAGGCGAATTCCAAAAGCTTTTGAACGAAATACTCTTCCCAAACTCCTATAAAAAACTCGCAAAGAGCAACAACGTTGAATGCTCTGGTACGACTTAGTATGGCATCCTTGAGCACTCTATTTTTCCCTCGGAGAAATTATTGGTATTGTTCCGTGTTATCAGTGTGCTTTTCTCTATGAGCAGCCATTCCTTTCTTCTGTTCATGAATTTCAGGAACCGATTTGAAAACTCCAAATATCCGGCATTTAGCAAATTTTGCTTTGCAGATTCTTAATTGACTTCTGAGTCAGCACACCTATAAAGTAAAGTAAGCCTAATTATAATATACTTTTGTTGATTTTTTTGTTGATACTTTTGTTGATAATGTTAATTACAATTGATTAATACTATAATTTTTGTAATTCTTTACTTCATGGGTAAATTAGGTACTTATTTATAAATTTGCTTATCTGTCTGTATCACTTAATACTTACTGTATTTCTAGTGTGTATACATATTGTGGGCCCAATGATAAAACCACAAATCTGTATTCATTCGATTCGGAAAACTATTTTGAATTTTAGATACCTAAACAAGTCTTCCAAAATATTTGTTAGTAAAAAGTTAATGTGTATAGTTGATTAAGAGTTGTGTATTCTAACTTACTAAATTTGCACATTCTTGGCTTTGTCATGCTGACACTACATATAATGTTCTGCATTTGACTGCTAATTATCTACCAGATGCAATGTTATCATGTTTGTTTTAATAAATGTTATTCTTTTAAAAAATATCTTTGTAATCACTGTGTCCAATTAGGGGGCGTACAAAAAGTGAGGTCAAAAAGGGGGAGGTGGTCTAGCACTATCTCACCAGAGGTAAGGGGAGTCAATTAAAATCTCACATCAACCTTTAATTTAGAGAACATATGTTTTTCTTTTCTTTTTTAGCACAATTTTAAGAATTATGTTCAGATCATTAGCATTGCAGCAAAATCTCACTAAGGGGGAAGGGGTCCAAATTTTGGGGGGAAACCTCATGTAATTTATGGCTGTCCCCTTATGACTTGACTGTGTGTGTAAAGTTTAATAAAGGGGCTGTACATAAATATCTCACCCCTCCCTGCCCTATATTTGTTACAAATTGTCACACTTCACCATACCCCTCTCTTTTTTTCCCTCATGCTCCTATTGAAAATATAATGTTATAATATGAACTAAATTTTCCACAAAAAAAACTTGTTTTTGAGTTTTGATTTCTAGTGTTTTAGCTCTCGAACAGAATAATATCTTAATGTAATGAAATTGAGTAACATGTTTAAGGCTTGAAGGTAAAATCACATCTTCCTTTATTTTTTGTAATATTACTTCCTTCCTATGCAAAGTAAATTTGCTAGTTCCTTTAGAACTAATCTTTCCAGTCTTGAATAATTGTGGTGCTTGCTATCAAAACCAGCTCATTCCATTTTTGGAAATTTTACAGGAGAGAAACTTCTCATGTCCACAGTTCTAAAGCTAAAATTTTTTTAAAAATTTTTAGTTGTAGGTATAACCGCCTAGAATTTGATTAGTTTTCGATTCCAGGTGCATTACCCTGGGCGTAATTACACTAATTAGGTTGGAGTGAGCTGATTTTGATGCAAAAACTCGATTTTTCATGCTTTTTTCAGTTTTTTGTTCAATTAAATTGTGTGAAATTAGTTTTTTTTTCAGTTTACTTGTTAATATTTGAGTCTTTACGAGTTTTAAATATATGACATCCACTTAAATTTTTCAAATCTGAAATTTCACACACACATTTTTTTTTGAGATCACAGTTTTCACCTTTTCATCTAATTTTGGGTTGGAATGAGCTGGATTTGAGCTATATCCCTTCATCAGGTTATGAAGGACCCTCTGAACTTTCAAAATATGCAAAAAAAAGTAAAAATATGGAATGAGCTGGTTTTTATAGCAAGCACCTCAATTCTTAAATTATCCTGACATAGGAAAGCTCATTTAATGATGATATAGTTATTATTCATCAAGAACATTAGGTTCTCATATTTAGATATGAAATAAAAAAACTGTTCCAAGACAATTAAAAAGATTTCCTTCTCCCATAACCACAATCATGCAAAAAAAAATATCTAACTTAAATTCTTCCCTTTCTTCTTTGAAAGGAAAAAATAAAAAGAACGATTTATCAGCATCTGAGCTTTTAATAACACTCACAGATAGAAATGTTTTTTTGGAATAAAAGAATAAAGTTCTTTATCGTCTGTTTGTTTAGGGGAGAGGAGGGAGGAATGGGACAATTTTCACTAAATATTTTTTTATTCATTATCCCCTGCTTATTCATAGATGCAAATGGTTGGATAATAAACTTACATGTTTTAACTTAATTTTATAAAAATGTACAGTTCTTAAATGTTGTTTAATTTTATCACTTTTGATCATTCAAATTAACAAGAATTTTGTCCCATTCCTCCCTCATGGGTGGGAGGAGTGGGACATGAGTATGGGAGGAATGGGACACTTTTGAAAAGTAAAGAAAATTAGTAAAATGTAATAATGAGAAAGGGCCTAGTATTTTACCTACTATTCTTTTAACCTTTGCCCACATTTTTAAACAGCTTTCAATTTTATATCTATTATAGAATAATTTTTAAAAAATATTTAGTACACTTGAACTCTTTCCCATGGTGTTAAGAATCAAAAATTGAAATACAATGTAATACTTGGAATTGTTTATTCAAGAAAAGAAAAGCATTTCAATTGAAGCGATAGAAAGCTATCAGAAATTAATATTTTCAAATTTTGTTTACATTTTTGCAGATTTTGTTTACATTTTTCAGAGTGTCCCATTCCTCCCTCCACACATTGCTTTTAAAATATAACTTGTCACATAAACTATGCTGGTGTTAGGCTTTATGAAATTGCAGATTAGCATAAATTATATCTTTTAGATTACAATGGCATTATATAATGTTTGTTCTACAAATTACATGAGAAATGAAATAAAACTCAAGATAGACTGGATATTAACTTTGGAAGTGGGAAAATCAAATTTTTACAACTATAAACAGAAACTTGCTGCTGGATAAACTAAATGAAGGAAATAACAAGAAGCTATAAGAAGGCCATCTAATGACCAAATTGGAAATAAAATAAACTGATTTATTTTTCCAGAATTTCAGCTGTCCCACTCCTCCCACTGTCCCATTCCTCCCTCCTCTCCCCTACATTCTGGAACACATGTTTTAAGCATTTAGTCGGAATTGGAACCATGATTCGACTCATGTAAAACAAAAAAGAATACTGGGGATTTTTTTACAGCATCATGCAATCTGGTTAGAATGGTTAATGATTTTAGGAAGAAAAAGAATCTTACCTTTGAGGATTTCCAGTTTGGTGATATACACCCATGCTGTGTTGGTTATTGAAGAAAAATATTTTTTAAATCGTTCAGCTTCTTCTTCAGTTGATAAATCTAATCTCCAAAAAAAGGCATCTTAAGTTGTTTTTTCATCTTCTTTTATGTTTGGATATTACTTTTTAACTTCGTAAAACGTTGACTCCATAGCCCCCGCAAAAATATCAAATGTTTTATTTTTTTCCTATCAGCTCGTAATGACGAGAAAATATATTAGCAGCGCATGCGTCGGATTAGAGTACAATGGTAACCCCTACGCCTGTCCATTCGCCATCACTCCTCACCTCAGTCGCCAAGGCGCCAAGCAGGGTCTGAATCTTGGTCGGAAACAAATTACGCGATCGGTTATGCTCCAGGCCAGGAAAAAAAAGCCGGTCTGGTAGGAGCGATTAATGAATGGAGACTTAATTCAGGTTGGGCTTGGGTTGTTGTGGAATTCTTGACTGGGAGATTTATTTGTTGGGTTTTGTGGTTGCGCTTACTTTTTCGGCTTACTTATTACTCTTATCCTTGAGGTCGGGTGAAAGCTGGATAAAAGGTTGCCGCTGCTGTCACATTAATTGGGCAGGTACAGAGTCGCCAATGTCGCCATGATCTGTTAACTAATGAATTCCGTGAATATTCTCGTGAATATTCTCTGGATGGAATAAATAGATTAAACCGATAATACCGATAATCTAAAAATTTCGACAAAATGGGGGACATTTGAACAAATACAAATAATGACAACCAACTACAGCCCAAACAGGATAGCTCCATTTAACATTTTATATACCAACGTTTCACAATTGGAACATCTACTTATGTCACCCCCTATGCTTACCAAATTTCTGTAAATAATTTTATCATGTAGTCTGTGTTCAAAGACACGTGTTTTACTCAAGTAGACAATTTTGTAATTGTTTAATGGTATATTTTTGAATTTTTAAAAATTCATCTTTTTCAAATTCAGTTTTATGCCGAGCCCTAAAACAGCAAATGATCTTAAGAATTTGAATTGAAAAAGTGTTTTGAGTTTTTTTAGCTGTCCGAGCTGAGTTATAAGACTGATTTTTTGCTAAAAGATTATTGAGATTTTTATTGAAATTAGCAAGGACTAATTAAGTACATTAAAAAGAACAAATACTACTATAAAAGAGGAACTAAATGGTAATTTTTTAGGAAGGGGAGCATTTTTTATACACACAAATTTCGTCCTAACTTTGGGGAAAAAAATGTGCTTTAAGTGATAAGTATTTTTGCGTCCAATCAAAGTGACAGATTTTATCTAAATCAAATAATTACGAACGCCTGAACAGAAGTTAATCACTACAAATATGTGTATATCTCCAAGACTGTTAGACTAACTCTATATTCAACTAATCACGGTTGAATTTTAATACTCCATATTAATTTTTACCACAAGTAAACTCCAAACAATCCAGTGCAAATGACTAAACTAAAGAGTTTCACTGAAGGAATGAAAGTGTTTGAAAATAAATGTGAAAAACATTCTTCCTCATCATTATAAGTTATTCATTAATTAGAAAACCTTGAACCCCCGATTGAAATCTAAAAGCATTCTGGAAAAAAGTCGATGCAATTCGCATGTATATGATTCAGCTCATTCCATTCTTGCGCCACATTCCGTAAAACGTAGGTTTATATTTCGCGGGATCAGAACTTCGAATTCTCGAAAGAACTATTCCATTCACAAAACCAGCTTGAGGAATTTTCTATTGTGTGCAAAAATTTAAATGCATAACTTACTCTTCTAAGAATGCTGTCGGCGTTTGAATTTCGACAGGCAATGTATTGTTGGTCACACCTACTAACTCGTTCTGGGAATCGTCAGACCGATATCATTAAAGCATCTCTTCTAAACGGTTAGAGCAAATTTAAGAAACTCGTATCTCGTAGGTGATACTCAAATATGAAAAGACGAGTATTTTACCAGTACCTCTGGTTAGAGGAATATGTGAAAAAACTCCAGCTGTCAAGCGTCGCCTCCAGCCATGGACCGGTTTCGTCCTTAATAGGACTCATCAGCACGGCATAGGAAGGGAACGCAAGAAAGCGGAGGGAGAGCTTTTTGTCTAGCCGAATATATAACGTCAACGACTTGCGTTGCCATCCTATGCCGTGCTGATGAGTCCTAACAATGACGAAACCGATGCTCAAATAGTTCGTGAAATAGCAGAGTTATTAAAAACGATACAAAGTATGGTATAATAGTATGTAAAATGTTGAGTTCATTTTTATCACAAACTTTCTCCAAACATAAAATAACGGTTTTAAAAAATATAATTATAAAATTGCAAAAATTTATCTTTTATGTATTTGATAGGTGATACTCATATATAGTCAGCGTTCGTATATTGTGTGGTACAACAGTGTATCACAATTTTGACCATATTTTTTATCGAACTTTTTCTCCTAACACAAAATAAACCGTTTTTAAGAGCGTAACATATTTATAAAATGTCAAATTTATAAAAATACATATAATGACAACCAACTACAGGTAATAATCAAATAGATAATTCGTAAAATAGCAGAGTTCTTGGAGTCTGCATATTGTATAGTGTAATAATACGTAAATTTTTGTAAATATTTTTTATCAAACTATCTCTACACAAATAACGTTCCTAAAAGAATAAAATAAGCATATTAAGCTACACCTTACCTTTTTTTGTATTCCATCTATACTGAATGGAAAATTATCAACACAAAATAAATTGTACACTAGGGTGGGTCAAAAATTTTTTTTTCACATTTTCCCAGGGGCACAGCGACAAAAGGGTGCCAAATGGACTCAAACTGAAGTGTGTAAAATATTATTCGATTATAATAACTATTTTTGCCTCCGGATTGGCCTCAAAGTTTCGATTAATATAGTAATTTCATGTAAAAATGGACAAACGAAAATCAAGCTTTTACCTCGATTTCACGAATCCGTCATGAATGTAAATGTGTACAATGGTATAAAAATCATCATTGAAGAATATAAAATAATTATAAATGAAACCAGAGTTGAAATACTTGAGTTGTAATACAACATATTTTAAAATATCTGAATGGTTAGAAGTAGCAATCAAAAATTTCTTGCTGGAATCATAAATATGTGCGAAACTCCTATTGCCGGTTGAGTAGGATTTTAAAAACATTACATTTTTAATAAAAATGGATATGTCAGATGGTGGGTACCTTTTTTGGGTCATATTTCAACCCCAAGGAAAACATCTGGATAATAGTTTGAAAGTTGGGGTTTTCCTTGAAATTTCTTTGGCATATTAGGAATATTCTATCCCAAGTGACCCCATATGTGTCACTAATGTCCAAAAATAAATTAAAACCACATTTTAATAGTCAAATTTTGAAACATTTTCTTAAGAAGAGCGGTAGATCCCCGTTTTCAGCATTAAGCTCAGTATTATCCCCTAAGTTTTTAAATAATCTACATTACTTTCCAAAACTTACTTGTAATTATCTTAAACAGTTGAATATGCTATATTTTAATTTTTATGAACGCATAAGGGAATGCTAAGGAGCCATTTTGAGTCAATCCTCCCTCCAAAGAAGTATAATTTCATGAACCTGGGTTTCAGTCTATTGTTATAGCAAAAAAATATGTAAATCATGACTGATGTGAATCATAACTGATATATTGCCTAATGAACGAACTATCCATTCGACAATAATTGTTTCAACAAATTTTTGCGATCATATTTGGATCCCAAGACCAGCCAGTGAACTGTCCGCTGAATTTTGAAAGCGCGGCATATTTATGAAAAATATAACTATTTCTACTTTTAAAAATTAAAAATACCGCTTTTTACTGACCAAACTTGAGGAAAAATATATCTGAACTACCAATATTTAAAATATGTACCACTGACAATCCACTGTTTGTTAGCAAAAAAGAGCCTCCTATTCTACGGCTATTATGCTAACATGATAGCATATTACATTGCCACTTAGGCAGTTATTTTTGTATTGATAATAAATAAAGGTGACTAATGTGATTAAAATTGCTTTTAAAGGCCCTTATTTGTGAGCTTTAAGAAGTTATCGACAAACAAATTTAATTTATATGATTTTAAAAAAGTGTGAAAAATTCCATATTTTTGTTTTATTTGAGGCCAATCCGGAGGCAAAAAGAGTTATTATAATGGAATAATATTTTACACATGTTAGTTTGAGACCATTTGGCACCCTTTTCTTGCTGTGCCCGATAGAATTTGTAAAAATTTTTTTTCGCCATAGGAAAATGACCCACCCTATTGTACACACTAAAACAATCAAAAATACAAACATATTTTTTAATCTTTGAATTTCACTAGTATACAATTGGAATTAGTTCACAATATTTTCATGGAAAATAAAAATTTGGGGGATAGAGTATCATCTCTCTTTAATCTCATCAATGGTCCTTTCCTTCCTAATTCCTTCAGTTATAACTGAAGGAACTAGTATTATGTCTATATATAAAAAGTATTAGTAATATGTCTGTATATATAGGAAACCTTTGAATTTCCCCCCACACTTAAATTTATGTTCCTAATTAAATTATTCAAAAAATAATCATGATGTTGTCTGAAAAAATGTTCAAAATTTTTTAAATGATATTTTTTTCTCTTGAGACTGAAAATAGCAATCCATTGCCATGATGATAGAAAAAGTGATAATGTTTTAAAAAGCGACATAAAAAAAGCGACAGTTAAATCCTGCATAATTATCCATTTTAAATCTTGTAAATCAGTGTTTCCCAACCTTTTTCAGCCCATGCCCCACCAAAGCCTTTCTAAATTTTCCATGCCCCCCCAGTCTCAGTGGCATATACAGAATTATATTTTGAGAGGGAGCCAAAATTATTTCTTAGAACCTCACTCCTATGTATTTTTAATAAGTCTAATCAAGCTTTCAGAACTTTTTAGGTAGAATTTGCATGCTAGAGAACTAAATCAAGTTATGAGTAATTAAGTTCTAAGTACCAAGGGGGGTTTGGGGGTCCTCCCCCAGAAAATTTTCGGAAATTTGACTCTAGGAAGCAGGTTTTTAACTAGTTTGCTACCCCTAGTTGTGAAATTTTGCATATAAATTTTTAAGTAAGATTTGCATTTTGTTGAACCTAATTAAAAATAGTTTCAAATACAAGCGTTCTAAAAACAATGAGATCTTGGGTCATCCCCCAAAAAAGGTTTGGAAATTAGACTCTAAAAACAGGTTTCAACTTAGTTTTGATACATACTGGTCCAGATTTCAGACATACATTCTCAGATAGGATAAAAGGATCAGATTTTGATAAACTTCTTTTTAAAAAATTTTTAAATTTTCCCCCTGGATTGATCCCACCTGGGGGGCAATTTGGTTGAAAATTTTCAGATTGCCCCCCTAGAAAATGATATTGCCCCCCAGTGGGGCGTGCGCCCCACGTTGGGAAACACTGTTGTAAATAATCAAATAAGATCTTCTACCTATTTGGTTTTGAGTTTATTCATATAAGGGGTAAGATAATAGTCACATAAAATGACCTTTACTTTTTTAGTCTAATTTTTCGTTCAATCAAATTAAAATAAAAAATTAATAAATTTTACACAATGATCACCACTAATTTACTTGCAGAAATTTAAATATTATTCTGCAAAAGCATGAAGCTGCCATGGTGCCTTTTCACATTCAAGCTTCAATAAAATCACACTTAAAAATGGATGTGTGATTGAGAAATAAAATATTTTAATTACTAATAGAAAAAGGATAAAATTATATTGGATTTTTTTATTATTTACACTCGACTCACAAAAATAGTGGTGAGCCAATTCAAAATTCTAACATAGAAATCTTCGAAGTCAATTATAGTCTGTTCATTTTGAACTGGGCGCTTGAAAATATTTCCTTCCCCCACCACCGATCGGTAACCATAGCAACTATCTTCGTCAAAATGACGAAGAAGGCTTACTATTGGCTGCTCGAAGAGCGTAACTATGGTTACGCTTCTAGCGCGGGGGAAAGCACTATTTCTCAAGCGCCAATTCTAAATGAATAGAGTATAGATAGTATTTAGATCACTGGTTCCCAAAGTAGGCGGTACCACCCCCTGGGGGGCGGTGAAGAGTTGAATGGAAATTGGGGGCGTTATTAGAGTAAGAGGGGGCGTTGACTACTTTTAAACTTTGCTAATGTCAATTTTATGGGTAAAAAATATTTAAAAAAAATCTAGGTGAACAAAGCTTAAAATCCCTTTTAAGCATAAGGGGAGCCCCTTTTAAATTGAGATATCAATAATTTTGATAACTTTTAAGATGAATACAGGAAAGTTTCAGTTTGATTATATCAAATTTCCTTTTGGACGTAGACTGAGATTTCAGTTCATTAAGAACTAAAAAAGAGTTATTTTAAAGTCAGAGCTTTTAAAAAGTATAATTATTACCTAATTACACAGGTCTGCAAAAAAAAACTTTTTTCGAGCTGTTTTGGATATTTCACCTGAACTTGGTTATTTTTGGTGCGCTGAATCCAAAAATGACCTCCATTTTGTCCTGGGACGTCACGTTTTTTGACAATTCAGATTTTTAGGTTTTATTGGGAAATGCCTTAAAAGTTTGTAAAATAAACTTTTTATACTAAATTTTTTATTCAAATTTTTTCCACAAAATCTTTTTTTATGTTTTTTGATGTGCTGAATCTAAAACTGACCTCCGTTTTGTCATAGGGTTTCACCTTTTTTCACAATTTAAGTAAAAATGTCAATTTTTTAAGAAAATAAAAGTAAATATTTAAAAAAATTATTTTTCGACTCAAACTTTATTCGAAAATAACTTTTTATGATTTTTGGTGTGCTGAATCCAAAAAATACCTCTTTTGATTTTTAAGACACCACATTTTGTAACAAATTGAGAAAATATAGCAACATTTCACATAAAATGTAAGTATACTTAAGAAGTAGATTTTTTAATCCAAATTTATTTTTAAGGTTGTCAGTTTTAAGGTTTTTTTGTGCCCCGAGTTCAAAAATGGTCTCTGTTTTGCCATAGAATGTCATGTTTCCTGACAATTTAAGTAAAATTGTAAAATAAGTCATTATTTCAATTTTCATGAAAATAGGTTCAAAAAATAAAATTATTGTTACATATTCTTCATGAAAATCATTATATAACTAAAATAAACTTATTTACACACTCTAAAGCCAATTTTTCCTCCTCATGAAACTCCCCTTGGTACCTTTACCCTTGTTAGTAGCAAAAAGAACGTTCCTTTGAACTATACAACAAAAATCCTTCATTATTCCCCGATTAAATCTTCCCTATTATTTTCTTTCTATCTCTATAATGTCCTGATGAGATAGTTTACTATGTGCACCATTCACAGCTCCTAATTTTTAAAAATAAAGGAGCTAGAAATGCACAAAAACTATGAAAAATGGGCAAATTCGAATATAATTTTGCAATTTGTGAAAAATCCTGACGTATAGGATTTTTTTCAATATTTTTTTCGTTATCAGCACACCAAAATACATAGGAAATCACTAAAATTATTCAAACAGCTTTTTCATTGCAGACCTGTGTTATTTCAAATTAAATTTCAAGGTGCATAGAAAACTTAACTTCTGAATACCCACATTAGCTTTACCTAGCTTTACCTAAAGCCCTGGATGAAGCTACGTTACTTAAGTAGCGACATGAGTTCAAATCGTCCGCCATTTTGGGTTTTTTCCGTAAGTCCGCTACGAGGAAACGGAGTTGCAATAGGGTCAACCGCCCAGTGAATGAACACTTAGCATTTGGGTTTGTGATTTTCCCACTTAAAAATTTTTTTCTTGGCTTTTTCTCGGTCGATTTTTAAAAACAAGGTATGTTTCCATACTGGCATTTTCTTGGCAATATTATCAAAGTGTTTCCAGATCTCAAACATCAATAGTTTTGAAGGAATCTTTATTTGAGTGAAAAAAGGGCGATACACCCAGTAAATGAACAAAGTTTGCCCTAAATGTGAACAGTGTCTTCCAGTGAATGAACACTGAAAAATACCATTGTTTTTTTTTTCAATTGATCAGCCTGCGTTACATAAAATAGAAAATGTCTTACTAAGAACTCTAAAATTTCTTAATTGAATGCAAATACACACAAAAACGGTACTTAAGGATTAGGCGGGCGCAAATTTTGCCAGACATGGATTGCACTTTATACTAATGCCAGCTTAACATTATTAAAAGGAAGACTGCTAAAAGAAGATGTTATATTTTAATGTTTTTTATGATATTAGTATTTATTAAAATATTGACGAAAGAGCATAAAACAGTCATCTTGCACCTGGCTAATCCTAGAGAGTACCATATTTTATAAAATGTGGTCCATATTTTATATGTTGTATGTCCATATAAATGTTCGTCCATATTTTATAAAATGTGGGAACTTATGATGTACCCTACCTCCCCTAGAAGTTTTTCCCATTCATAATGATACACCCTGTATAAACCTAGACTTTTAAATCAAAAACTTATTCTATGGAAAGACAATACTGATCTTTATTATAACCTAGTCCTAGTTTAACCCTTTCGCACCGGTCGGGACACATGCTTTCCAAGGCTGATAAATTTTGAAATTACGGATGAGGCAACATTATGTCCCAGTTGCTGTAAAAATTCAAGAAACAGAAAATGTCAAAATTGTGTCTCCAAACGCATCATGATCCAATGGATATCTCATCTCAGTTATCCCCCAGGAGCTTAAACAAGCGCCAAAATTGCACTTAGGGTAGTGGTACCAGTAACTGGCAGTTTAAGAGCAATACTATTAATTAATTAGCTATAGCTACATTATAAAACTATCCTGGAAAAAACTTTCTGTTTTGAAAAATAATAGAAGTTTCAATATTTATTTAGGGTACAATTCGTTTGAATAAGTAAGCATTTTCTATTTTTAAAATAATTTTTAAGTTGGCATGGTAGCTACCAGTAACTGACATACCGGGAAAATTTTGAGGACCAATAACTGACATGTCCTGTATCAATAACTGGCGCATTGAAATACCTTTAATAAATAAGATTTTAGTTATTAATTAGCATAAATGTAAAAAAAATAGCTGCTGAGGCAAAGAAAACAAAATGTTAAACTTAAAAATCCAATAATGAGAACTTTTCAGAACATTATTTTTGATAAAATCAATCGCTGTTTTGCTTTGTTAAACTTTAATATCCATTGTATCGAAATATTTTTGATTAGATTTAGACAAAAAGATTCACAGTTGAAAAATATAGGTATGCATAAAAATATAGAATAGAACCAAACAAATATAGAATTATAATAACTAAGATCTTATTAATTTAGTTTAATAATAGATTTATTCAAACGTTTTTGTTTTTTTACCTTCAATAATGATTCATTGAACTGAAGTCTATTTAGCTTGTTTTGTGTTTTGATTCGGAAGTTTTTTTAAAAAAATCGTCTGTCATTTAATTAAAATCTTTGTAGTTTTATTTGCATTTTTAAAAAAAGTTTGTGATTATATTTACACGCATTATTATTATTTCAGCAGTAATGATACCGATTTGTTTAAATTAGACTCAGAAGAAAAATACATTTCCTTAATTTTTTTCAGCACTAAGCCGAAATCTGAAAATTTTTTACACTAAATGCGAATTCTCAATTTATTACACTTAAAAACCTTAAGTGGAAAATTAATACTGCATTAAGTTAAAGATAAATGACTGAAATATTAAGAGAGACCACCATTTATTTTAAGCTCACAATAATAATCTTAATATTAAGAATTAACTCTTTGTTCATTTACTGGTAAATCTTAGTTTACTCTTTCCAGTATGTGAGCACTTGCACTTTATAATCAATATACCCCGTTCATTTACTGGAAGGACACAATTTTAATCATTGCGCATTTTACATAGTTTAGTTTACATCATTATGAATAAATTAAAACCATAATTATGAGGTTTTACGAAAAATGCATTTTTCCCAGTGAATGAACACCTGTTCATTTACTGGGGAATTTCAGTTTGCACTCCCAGTAAGTGAACACCCCCTTATCTATCGCAATTTTAAAAGTACAGCTTTTTGAATCATGACATATCAAAGAATAAGTCTTAAACAGTTGATAAAAACAACAACGATCATAATAAACGCAATTATAAGGTAGAAAAATATGAATGAATCAAGTCAAATCTTAACTTACCGGAGACTTTTTCATGAGCCTGAAGCTCGAGTGACAATAAATAAATTTTCACAGTCTGAAATCGGAATATATGGTTAAATCAACGATTGCTTGTCCTCTAGGAGGTCTTCCTGCAACTACTAAAATTCAGTGATAGTCTATAGCGAGTTCAAATATCTTAATATTTGAGATAATACGACCTTGTGTTCATTCACTGGGAGTGTTCATTCACTGGGCAACCCACCCTAGTTGAAATGCAACAATCAGAAAATGGAGATAACTAAAAAAATAATAAAAGGAGTCTTCCGCAAAGCTTCTCTGCTATATTTAGGGATTTTTTGGTTTGTTAAATTCATAAAAAAATATTTATTTAGTTTTTGGTGTATCAGCCATAGTTCAATTCTATTAAATATTTTTGTGTTTTAATCATAAAACCTACCTTTTCTCTCTTGAAGCTAACTAAAGTCAAACTAAGTTAAGAATTTAAATAAAAAGAAACAGAAACTGTTAATAAAGTGTAATACTTATTTAAAATATAACGAGATGGTGCAAGGAATAAGGTGCCTGTTTAAAATTGAAGATACGTCACACACATATATTTTACAGTATTCAATTTCTTTATTATTTTAACAGTAAAATTTAGTTTATTACTTTAGTAGTAATGGAATATTTTTAAATGTATGAAAAAATACTTAAAATATTTATATATTTTAACTTACAGCTACTTAATTTCTGATGCTGAATTGAATCTGCTACTTAATTTCTGATGAAAAAGTACTTAAAATATTTATATATTTTAACTTACAGCTACTTAATTTCTGATGCTGATACTCTCACTCCAATGCTCTTACTCGAGCATTTTTTTATTTTTCTTGATTTCATACTTTGATTTTTATTTTTAATTAAAAAGTGAACTCTGGGTCACTAAATTTCTTATTGCAAGCTTTTCCATTAAATTACAGGACGTGGGCAAGTTTTAGAAATGATCACAGGCAGAACTAATCATCAAAGATTTTAAAATTTTCGTATCAAAATCTTCCTTCAAAATTCGTTCTTCATTCGCCCTAAAAAAGTTTTCTATGTGAAGTAGAATGCAGTATACCTCCTGAGAAACATAAACTAGATTCGATTTATCTTTATGAAACTATCTCGGTTTGGAATTAGTGTTGCAGAGTTTATGATTGAGAGTTTCAATACAAGTTTGGCAAAGGTTTCCTCGTTTAATTACAGTCTTCCCAACACATCCACACAAATAATATAATGCACTTTCTTCGATTTATGACAAATCCCTCTCAACAATTTCAGAATAAATTTCTATATTCATCTTTTCAGAATCTATACCAAAGCTTAGTTTTTCATGATATGATACATTCAAAACATCAAAATTAAGTATTTCTTCATCATACAAAAATAATTTTAATATTTTTCTAAAAACAATTTTGTGCTGCTAGGGAACTAATGCTTTTCATTAACCAAAGAGGAACTGCATGAAATATTCATTAAGAGTATGTATATTTCTACAAAGATATATTAAAATAATGAGCTCATTAAAAACGTATAAAATTAACTTCAGTTATTAACAATTTTATTACCATTTGGAAAATCAACATAATTTTTCTATAATATATATGAGGGTTTTCTTGACCCTTGTATAGAGAGAAACATGTAGGAACTGCATTTGCTTCAGAAGGCTTTGCTATCCAGGGCTTTAGCTTTACCCACACTAGCTTTTAAATTTTTTATTTAGTTTGATTATAAATTATTTTTATTACAAAATGTTTGTATAGAATTCTATAAAATGTAAGCAAAATAGAGAAAGGCAAAAATTTGTAAGGGGGCGGTGGAAAACTTTCTTTGTAACTTCTTTCGTAACTTAGTAACTTTCATTGTAACTTCTTTTGTAACTTTGATACTTCTTTTGTAACTTTGTTACTTCTTTTAAAACTTTGTGGATAGTAAAACGATTTTGCTTTTAAAGCCTACAAAATTAGTTTAATATTATGATCAGGGGCATAGGGTAGGTGGGGGCAAAGCCACGCAGTTTTCAGTATTTTTAACATTGTCGTCGAAAGGGGGTAGATAATCCCTAAATTTCAATTGGAGATGTTAGATTGAGATCCTACCTACAAAACCAATCCAAGTTTAAACTCTTATCGATGGTATTTTAGGAGAAATTTACAATTTAGATGAAAAAAAATTCGCGGGGCTTTGCCTCGCAAAATGGGGCAAAGACCCGCACTTGCAAATCTTGGTGCCCAAATGAAATAAACAGTGATAAACAGAATTTTTCATTATAAAAGCACTAAAAATAATGCTCTTAACGTTGTTTTAATATTTCTGAGCCAACCAACAATATTAAATACAAATATGATCAGTTTTAATGAAAATTGTCCAATCTGTTGTAGCAATTAATTTCAGAATGATCAGATATCTTTCAAAAGGGAGAAAGGATGGTTTCAGGTAGAGGGATGGCATCTCAGACACCTTTATTAACCTCTTTAGAGATCAAGTAGTCCCATTTTCCTTTTGGGACGGATTCCTGAGCTTTTTAAGCTGCGTAGATTTGCCCCAAAACACCTGCGTGGATTTGCCCCGTTTTACTTTATTTTGAAAAACAAGCCTTATTATATTTAGAGACATGTTGAGGCAATTCTTTCAAAATGAAACTGAAGTTGAATTGCTATCTTATCATTGGGCTATTTGTTTGTATTTCTCCTCAAGCCCTATTTTATGTAATTTTTAAGTAAAAGATCAGAAAAATTACATCAAAAGGATGAAAAACAAACTTACAGCATTTTTTAAACTCTTGAGTGACTTAGGGGTACGAACTTTCGCAGAACAATAGGTCACAGTAAGACAAACCAACCACCTGGTTTTCAACTTTTGAATCGATCATTAACAATTAAAAATCGCGGTGCGTGATTTTGCCTCGTGTGGGTTTTTACCCCCACCTACCCTATATTTGATGCCCCCTTTAATTAAAGTGATTCATATATCCAAAATCTAAATCACATGAATGTAGTAAATAGCCACAAGCATGGAAGCTTTGAATAGATTACTACCAAAACGTCCTTAGTATTGAGATTCGTACAAAACCTGTAAAAATGAGAGTTTACTGGGGCCTGATGGACCAAGCCTAAAAAAAATGACCTTTTCTAATCGCGGATACTGTTTGCATGTAATGAAAAAAAATAGCCGTCCCATACATCTTCCATATTATCCAAAATGGAACGGAACTCTCCCCGCAGTTTAGTGCAGAAACAAGGCAACCTCATTGACTTGTATCTGCACTAAAGCTGAAATTCGACACGCTGTAAATTAATTGTAAAACTGCGTTAATATTATTATTTCTACACTTAAATATGGGTTTACCCCTACAGAATCCCATGACACCAATAACACATACTGAAAAAAAGTGGCTTTTGACACGTATTACAAATAAGTGATTCATGTCATAAGAAGCAATGAAAACCCGCTTACCTAAGTAAACTGAATTTATTAAACAAATCGACAGTTAAAAAATTATATTTTTCAGTATGAACAGAAATATATATAATTAAATTTATTTTAATAAAACTGGTGACAATAAGGAAGTTGCATGTGTCGGATTTTCAAAAACAAACAAGTGTTCCGTATGCTTTTTTGTATGGTAAAATGAAATATCTAGGCAGTTTTTCAAAAAAATGTACAGGTAATTAAATATTTTAATTTAAAAGTCGAGAAAAAAACACGTGACTGAAAACGTTTAATGTTCAAATCGTAAGATGACATCAACAATCATACCATCAACTCCATTGCTTTTCAACAATGCCTATCGTAGGATGACGTCACATTCAAACGTTTGGCGTTTTCGCGCGCTTTTAAAAAGGGGATTTTTGTTAATTTTTTTGGCAATCAAAAAATTTCTCGATCGGCTTCAAATTTTGGGTAGTTGCTTATTTTTGCAAGAAGAATCGATTAAAAAAATATACAAAAATCATGCAACTTCCTCATTTACGTTTTTCCATATTAATTTTAATGCGATATTTACTCTAAGCGTTTGAGGTAGGTTTATGTGAGATCTGAGGTTTATTATAGATCTGGTCTTGGTTCTGTAATTTATTCGGGAACCCATTTAAGCAAAAGCAAAATTGCTAAGTGTCACTCATGTAATATTTATCCATTTTTCAATGAACATGTTTTTATACCCATCACAATGTTATGGGTTTAATTATACGGTATAATCAACTTATTTTATTGGTTAAATTTTAAATAAGTAGTACTGTATAATGATAATAAAATGCAAAAAAAAGTTTTTTAATTCAAAATTTTGTTCATTATTCAAAAAAGTTGCGTTTGACACGTTTCAGAAATAAGTGATTCAATTAAAATAACTATGGAAACGGATAAAACCTCAAAATCGGATTCAATTTTTTAATGGAGAATTGCAGAATCTCTTAAAATTCTAAATATTCAATTTTAATTTATTAAAAATTATCTCCTGATTCCAAAAATGCGCTTGTCTTTTCCCACAAACTTTTTTTTAAAGACATGACATATTTTAATACAGAAAGCTCCTAACAATGTGACGCAACACGTGTCTCTTGGAAATGTGGGTATGTGGGAAACACCGTTTTCATCGAAACACTAGGCTGTAAAAAAACTAGAGCTCAGTCTTTCCAGTCTTTCAAAGCGGGATGATAACAACTAAAGCCCTGGATCTCTACCTTAAGTAGCGACATCACGCTCAATCGGCCGCCATTTTAGGGAGAATTCACTACTAGTTCAGTGGTCTGGATAGTCTAGCTTATCGTCACTAATAGTGAGTTCTCCCCAAAATGGCGTCCGATTGAGCGTGATGTCGCTACGCAACTTAAGGTAGAAGATCTAGAGCTTTAATAACAACAAGCGGGAGCAAGGCACATTCAAATGTTTCACAAATTAAAATGTTTTTTGGAGGTTTAAAGCCATTCTGAACACATTAAGATTAAAAAAAACTTGACTGCAATTATCCATTGTCACTTTTAAAATAAAGCAGCGTTTTTCATCAAACATGGATCATCATTTGGCGTTCAGAAAAACCTGCACCGTAATCATTACTAGTGATCAAAATTTAATTATTATAATATCTGAGATCAATTATCTCCATTAGATAGATAACTCGATTATTCTTTAAAATACCGAAGAGGAGGCTTGTCCTCGAAAAACTATAATGGCGGTTTTTTGCGAGGTCTGAACGATATGTTTTAGCGTTGTTTGATTTTTATTTTTCATCAAATATTTTTCATCTTAATGATTATTATCTGAGTAAAAACCTCAAAAGTAATCATTATTTTAAATCGAAACCAATTAAACTCAAAATGCGGTCATGAGTTTTAGGCCTTGAATCAGGCCTGATTTTTACGATTTTACTCAAAATTTACTAATTAAACCAGGTTTTGGGGCGATCAGGTGTGATCGTTAAATTCCTGTTTAAAATTAAAGTAACGCGATGTGATAAGCCACTGGTCAATAACCTTTACATACCCTTGTTAAAGGATATGTAACCCTGACCGTCATAGATCCATTAACCCCATCTCAAACAAAACAAAAAAAATGGTCATCGTCTTCTACTCTGAATGACTGTTCTTTGACCAGAAACCATAACACGGAGTGAAAAAAAACTATCTGAATAGCAGACTGAAACAAAACAAACCTTTTTTTTCTCCCATTTACTCAACAGTGGGCGTTTCTTACCCAAAGAAAATAGTTGCACAGAATACGGCATCAACTATCACGTCACACAAGGCATGCTGGGAAGCCTCCTTTACGCGCGATGGTCCTTTTCTGCGTATCCGGTTGTGCCGGGTCGCCCTTTTGGGGGAATAACAGAGAAACCCACGTTTTCCTGTTGATAATTAGAGTGTATTTGGTGGAGAGAGTAGTGAGTGTAACCCAGAAACATAAGGATTTGAATCGGAAATACGTGGGATTTTTCGGTGGACACGTAATTGTTGAACTTTCGCTGGAGAGTTATTTTTGTGGTTCTAAAAGGGATTTTTAGTGTGGGCGATTTCAGGGGGAAAGTTCTTTTGAGTGTTCATAAATACAGTTATTTGTTTACTCTGTTATCTGATTGATCCCTGAGTCGTTTCCAACCAAATTTGTCATCTGAAAAGGCTGGAATAACCTTATCTTTATCAAGTTGAAAAATTGCATCCTTAAAATGAAATCAGTAGTTTATCCTTTCAAAATATTGAGGCATTTTTGTTTTTTCATTTCGTTTTTTATGGAAGCGGGCTTCTCAATTTAGGGGGTGACTGAAATTTATAAACGCTGAAATAAAGTGTTGATTTGAACTTATTTTCGGGGAGTTTGTCCTTTCCCTCGAAGATTATCTCGGTGGTTACACTACGGCCCTAAAATAACTTAAAATATTAATTCTTCTCCATGAGAGAAGAATTTTTTTTAATTAGATACGCTATTAATGTTTTACAAGAAATTGACAAATTATTACAATATATATAATTATTAGTTACTAAAAGAGTGGTGATTTTTTTTAAATTCGATTTTTTAATCTTTACGATCAGTGGTTTCCAACCTGTAGCCGATCCTTGAATTTGCCCGAAAGGTTATACATAGAAAAGTTCCTAATACATTTTTTTAAAAGTACTATTTTGTCTTCTGAGCATGTTGATATTATGCATACTTTTTTGCTCATTTCGTACCAACTTTTAATTTCCTCATTACTTACATTCAGTTTTTTCCTTACTTCATTTAATTTTTCACATATTAGTGGTCAGGCCACTACGCCCCTAAAAAAACTTATTGTTTTTCTGCTTCAAGTTGAACTCTTGCCGTCGCTAGTTCACATGAGCGGTCATAAGGCTATTTTTTTAAATTTTGTTCTTATGATCTAAGAACACTTTTAGTCATTTACATAAGCCATAAAAATACAAATTTATGATTTTCATGATCGTGATCTCGAAATATACGATTTATCATTCGAAACCATACCAGCGCTCCTGTGAACTAGCCACAGCCCAATTTGAGGCAGACAAACAATTAATATTAATTCTTCTCTACAAGAGAAGAAGTTTTAATGACTTTACTAATAATGTTTTAAAAACCGCTTAAAATAATATGACAGTATATATATAAAATTTTTAGTTACTAAAAGAGTGGTGATCTTTTTTAAATTTAATATTTTAAGTTTTACTATCGGTGGTTTCCAACCTTGAATTTGGCCCTTGAATTTGGCCCTTGAATTTGGCCCTTGAATTCGGCCCTTGAATTTGCCCGAAAGGTTATACATAGAAAAGTTCCTAATAGAAATTTTTTAAAAGTACTAATTTTGTCTTCTTCTGAGCATGTTGATATTATGCATACTGTTTTGCTCATTTCGAACCAACTTTTGATTTCTTCATTAATACTTGCATTCTGTTTTTTCCTTACTTGATTTAATTTTTTTCTCATATTTGCTCACACATACGCTTAGTTGTTATTTTTTCACCCACAATCGTCATAAAACCCATAATTGACTTAATATGGATATGAAAGGAAAAGGATGAATATTTGAAAAGAGTTTAAAAAGTCCGTTTTACGGCTTTTATTTGGAACCAACGTCTCTTGATGACAATGGAAGTAAGGTGTTGAGCATAACTAGTTACAGCACCCCTAGTGGTGAAATAAGAAATTTAAAAAATTGCAATTAAAAAACTAAAGGAGATTGAGCTTAAACTTAAATAAGAAAATTGTTTGCAACGAAATTGTTGCATGACAAAAGCGCTAAATATCATGAATGTATCATAAATATTCGAGACGATATTAGAACGTAAAAATAACCCTTTATCAGGGTTTAATAAAGATGATGTTTACAAATTTGCACATATTTTAGCATTACAATATAGTTTTGCGTTTTCTTTAGTTAAATAAAGACACAAATTTTAATTACAAATTAAGTTTCTAGATATTTATTATAGATACTCCACTTTTATTAATTATCCATGATGATTATTTTTTGAGTAATATTTTTTAATCAAAATTTGAATTCATTTTTGTCATGTCAAGGATCGTTAGTTCGCCAATAGAGATCCATACCGCAATTTTTCTTAAAAAAAATACTAAAGAGAACGCATCTTTGACAAGGTATGATAACAACGCGTCTTTTTTTAAATTAATAATTATTTTTATTGGAGCAACTAGGTCTTTCAACCATAACGCATCTTTGACGAGGTGTGTTAATTAATTTTTTTATCATTTGGGATGGTTAATGGTGTTTTTTAGCACGTGACATGGGTAATAAAACACATAACTTGTTAATATTTCCTCATGTATAATTTCGTCTATGATATGAAATGTAAAACGCTCATAACTGGAGTACACCTGCACTCGCATTTTTGTGTTTCAAATGACGCAAAGGAGAAAACTTTCTGCTCACCTTTTCTAAACGGGTTCAACTCATTTGCAAGGTTATTGTATTGTGATGCTTGGAAGAATTTCAAGTTGCCAATTCAACGTCTACAGCGGTTCAATCAATGTATTTTCGAAGACACGTCCCCATATGTTTGGACACGTTTGGACTCCATACTTAAAAAAAGATATTGATTCAATTGAAAGGGTTCAGCATAGGGCTACTAAAATGGTCACTCTAGAGAAAAGAAGGATTAGAGGGGATTTGATTCAACTTTTTAAAATGGTAAAGCAAAGGGACACAGAGGGACTAGATTTCAATACGGGTAGTAGAACAAGGGGTCACAATTTCAAATTGAATAAAGTCAAATTTAAGACGGATTGTAGAAAGCATTATTTTTTAATAGGGTAGTGGATAGATGGAATGCGTTGCCTGAAACAATTGTAAATTCAAGTGGGGTAAACGAGTTCAAGAGGAAAATTGACAGATACTGGGATTCCGGTAGTTTGGGTTAAAAAGACTGGACCAACCTTGCTGGGCTTACGCCTGTAGTTGGTCGACTTAATTTGTATTTTTATTTGTATTTGTATTCAGTCGAATACATTTTCAAATTATTTCATTTATACCAAGTTCATGAGATAGTTTATCTTCATTACAATCAATTACCCTTTTATTCAAACTGCCCGCACAGGTGTCGGGGGAAACTTCTGTCTCCAAATTTAAAAAATATAAATAAATAGCACAGGAAATTTAACATTCACAACACCATTGTTTTAGTTTATACCTATTATTAACTTTTCGTTATTGTTTTAGATTATATTTTATTTTCTAGAAGAATAAGAAACTATTTGCTACCTTAACTTATAATTTATATTGTTAATATTAACGATTGATTGTTCAATCTTGACACTTATGCCTTATCACTTATCATCATAGTGAGAAAGACATATTAATGTTTTTAAACAAATTACTTAATTTTTTAAGAACTAATTTATAAAATAAAAATTTGGTACTAATTTGTTTAAAAATTTACAAGGTGTTTGGGACAAGTCAAATATCGATAAATTGTTTTTTTTGTTTTTTTTTTGTTTTTAGTATCATAACAACTGTATAATGAGTCAATTGGCTTGCTATATTTAAGGTGTTACTTACGATCTTTTATGTTTAAAACTACACTGAAAATTTTTATCAAAAGAGATAAAGTATACCATAATTTGTTCTCAAACGTTTAAGAACTACTTTATGATATTGAAACAGAGGTAGAGGCTTTACTAAAATGATACTTTCTTTTACTTTAAAGTGTTTTCCTTGATTAGGTTAAAATTGTCTATATTCAATGTAATTATTCCAATGATTCATAATTTAAGACACTTTAAAACAATTATTTAAATTTAATAAATTTGAAGAACAAAACGAAATAACGTTAAATTCAGTTTGATTACATTGCAGTATAGAGTTAACAACGATATAATCTTACAAGAACCGTACTACTGATATCTCATGGCTAAATTTAATTTAGTGAGAAAAAATACTTAAAGTGGGTGAAGGATAGACTTATTCTTTATAATGTAGGCTCGTGATAAACATTGTTAGGAACCTTAAAAATTTGTCTGCCTATTTTTTTAAAATAGGTAGTAACAGAGCTGTCTTTAAGAATAAGTCAAAGCATCAGTAATATTAATGATTACGTATAATGATATACAGTAGAGCCCCGACTATCCGCGAGTGCCACGAAAATTTTTTTTTTAATTACTAAGGTGTTTCCAAAGCAAGAAACAAAAGCGAGTGACTGATTTTTTTAAAGCGCGTAACTGAACACTTTTGTTAACAGTACAGTACATTGTTTTTTGTTTGCTGTTCTTTATTTTAGTAATTTTTAGATGTAGAGCAAAGGTTTCAGCTGTACTGTACATATTTTAAAAGTTTTACAAATCATGTTTTTTGTACAATAAGGTATAGTTTTTATGCTAAAATATTTTTTTCGCGTTTTCACCTCATTTTTTAGTCTTTTTTCGGGTTATCCGCGATTTTCGCTATCCGCGTCACTCTTGCCACCCAAATCCGCGGATAATCGGGGATCTACTGTAACTCATTATTACATAGGTAATAATGAGCTAGAGAAATACTGTAGTGGCTGTAGTGCAGGCAACTCAAGTCCCATTAGTCGGAACTAAAAAAATATGTTTAATAAGTGGTGATTAAGTAAAGAGCGGGCTAATTGCAAAAGTAATTCATGTTATTTAATAAGGGATGGAATTTTAATACGTAGTACTAAATTATCTCTCTTTTTACTCTTACTAATACTATTTTTAAAAAAACATTAAATTAACTTTATTATTCAAGTAATATCTCAAAGAATAATGAGCTTACACTTATAGCAAGGTAACTTTGATCCATTTCAACACACCAAATAACTTTAAAAAGTTTTAAAAAAATGTTCGTGTTGTGCTGTTTGGATTTTTAGAGACATTTGCTAACAAAAAAGAGGTGTAAAGGGATGTAACGAGTTGGAATTAAAATGTTATTTACGGTTGTTTTCTTTTAAATAATAAATCCGTTATTGAAAAAACATTTCTACAATTTTGTAAGAAACGTAAAATTTCGATTGACTTTTAGTGTTTTCTTTTGTTTTCTTATTTACCCATTTAAACCTTGTTCAAAATTTTTGGGCCTCTGCCTCGTCTCAGCACGTGTAAAAGAGCGGTTTATTTCGGTTCCATACACCGCACGCTCTTGCCTGTACGGCACTGTGGGTATTAATAGGGTGAAGGAAAGGTAAAAGGTTCTATTTACATCGGTAGAAGTTGGTGTGGTTATGCGGGTGAAACGTGTGGGGTGTGACGCAGGCGATGCTTCGAGGTCGTTTGTTTATCAACATTGGGGGAAAATTATACAGTGGTAGATGATACTCTAATAGCTCACATGATAATTGATATTGCTTGATATTGTGACAAGATTGTATCAGTTCGAACTTCTGATCATTCTTTCTACAATGATGTCTCAATATCAAGCAATATCAATTCTAGTAGCTCACTATAGGGTCAATCCATATCAAGTGATCCAGAAAAAGTAAATTTGGTCGCTCGACCATTTTATAATCGAATGATTTTTTGTGTGTTGATTCTTATATCACTAGAGAGTCCAAAACCACAAATTTTAATTTTTTATCTTTATTTGAATTTTTATAGCAGCCATCGATGTTCTACGGAACAGCGATTGTAAGGGTTTACGTAAACTAGCGTTATTCCTAAATGGTTTAAGTTAAATTCATGGAATAAAAGTAATTTTACTCAGAAAGATACAGGCTTTATGATGGTTGGCTATATAATGGTTATTGAGTCCCAAATAGAAATAAATCCCCCTTAAAGTCGAGCTTTAAGATGGTCATTTTTCACTTTTCAAACGCATATTTTTGTTAAAGGAACTATTATTTATCTATTTTTTACTTGAGGAATGTGTAATATACTTCCCAAACTTTACTTTAAAAAAAATTTGACCTCGGTATACGTTTATTTTTAGAGTTATGAACTCTCAAAATCGGATCATTTCAAAAAATTCATCACTTTGACCCCCAATATCTCTGGTGGAACAAAGTTTAAAAATCTGAAATTGTTACTGGTTAAACATTTCTAGGATATAATCCTGTTGTACAAAGGCCGTCTTTGGTATTTGCTTACAAGTCGAGTTACAGTTCCTCGAAGTTGCCATAAAAACGCTCAATTTAATGGTTTGAAAAGTGCAATTTTAGGTCAAATGCTCACCACTTTATTAATTACAATTAGGTTTTTTTTTATTTCTCATTGCTTTTTATACTATTTTGATTTCTTTAAGATGATTAAAGACTCTGTAAGGGTTATTAAAATAAGAGCAAATTGAAAACAGCTATTGAAACTCAGTGTTCTATGTAAGTACCCCAAAAATTTTTTTCTAAATAAATACATTTTTTCCCGGAAATGTTGTGATCCTTTCAAGGAACATAAAAAACCTTAAAAAAGGGACTTCGCGAAATAACTATTGAACATTTAACAAAAAATAACAACTTTGGGAACCCAAAGTTTCCAAAAAATCCGAAGCAACAGTCAAAATCAGAAGATCGCACTGATGAATTCTTTGATCAATTCTTTTGAAACGGCATAAAAAATCCCCCCAGTGTTATTGCAGAAACCAGTCAAGCGACGTCGTTTGATCTGTGTCTGCACTAAAGCTGAAATTTAACATGCTGGAAAACTATTTTGAAATCACGTTATTTTTATTATTCTTACTTTAAAATGTGCGTCTACCCCTACAAAATCCCATGACATCAATAACTCAATTTTGAAAAAAGTGAAGTTTGACACGTTTCAGAATTAAGCGATTCAATGAGGTATTCTCACGTTTTGAGATTAAATTTTATTAAAATAGTAGATAAAAAACCATGAAGAATGACGTAAACATCAAGTATTTTCGTAGCCTAGTTTCTGAGATATAAATTTTTGAAATTTCGTTTTTTATTTGGGTGCAAAAACACTAGAATCACAAACCATGCTCTGTGATGTCCCATCCAATATAGCCCGTTTTCTGACAACGTGTTTTTTGACGTTTTGACAAAAATAAAATAGAATTTTAAATTATTAAAACACATTTTTGAACTTAAAAATCAGAAATTTTGGACTTTTAAACCATAATGTATCAAAAAAGTATACAATAAAGCAAATCCCTCACTCATACAAATTTTCGTCAAAAATCGAAACCATAGAAAAAGCAATAAGAAATCAAATAAACCTAATTGTAATTAATAAAGTGGTGAGCCTTAGAACTAAAATTGCACTTTTCAAACCGTTAAATTGAGCGTTTTTATGGCAACTTCGAAGACCTGTAACTCAACTTGTAAGCAAATACCAAAGACGGCATTTGTACAGCAGGATTAAACTTTAGAAAGGTTTAACCAGTAAAAATTTCAGATTTTTAAACTTTGTTCCACCAGAGATATTGGGGGTCAAAGTTGTGAATTTTTCGAAATGATCCGATTTTGAGAGTTCATAACTCTAAAAATAAACGTATACCAAGGTCAAATTTTTTAAAAAGTAAAGTTTAGGAAGTATACTACACATTCCTCAAGTAAAAAATAGATAAATAATAGTTCCTTTAACAAAAATATGCGTTTGAAAAGTGAAAAATGACCATCTTAAAGCTCGACTTTAAGGGGGATTTTTTCTATTTGGGACTCAGTACCCCTTATATTTGATTATTCCATCATAAAGCCTGTATCTTTCTGAGTAAAATGGCCTTTGTTCCATGAATTTAAGATAAACCATTTAGGAATAACGCTAGTCAACGTAAACCCTTACAATCGCTGTTACGTAAAACATGGATGGCTGCTATAAAAGTTCAAATAAAGATAAAAGATTAAAATTTGTGGTTTTGGACTCTCTAATGATATAAGAATCAACACAGAAAAAATCATTCGATTATAAAATGGTCGAGCGACCACCTTTGGATCACTTGATATGGATTGACCCTATACTTATTAATAATATTTTTCGATATTGTGACAACATTGTTTCCCAGTTCGTACTTCTATTCATTCCTTTCAAAATGATGTCACAATATCCAGAAATATCATTTCTAGTAGTAGCTCACTGTACTTATTGATATTGCTCGATATTGAGACAACACTGTTTTCAGTTTGTACTTCTTTTATCATTCCTTTTAAAATGCAGTCTCAATATCAAGAAATATCAATTCTAGTAGCTTGCTATACATATTGATATTGCTCGATATTGTGACAACATTGTTTCCCAGTTTGTACTTTTTATCATTCCTTTTAAAATGCTATCTTAATATCAAGCAATATCAATTCTTGTTCCTCACTATACTTATTGATATCGCTCGATCTTGTGACTGTGACAACATTGTTTCCAGTTCATACTTCTAATCATTCCTTTTAAAATGATATCAATATCAAGCAATATCAATTCTAGTAGCTCACTATACTTATTGATATTGCTCGATATTGTGACAACATTGTTTCCAGCTTATACTTCTTATCATTCCTTTTAAAAGGCTGTCTTAATATCAAGCAATATCAATTCTAGTACCTCACTATACTTATTGATATCGCTCGATCTTGTGACTGACAACATTGTTTCCAGTTCATACTTCTAATCATTCCTTTTAAAATGATATCAATATCAAGCAATATCAATTCTAGTAGCTCACTATTACTTATTGATATTGCTCGATATTGTGACAAAATTGTTTCCAGTTTGTACTTCTTATCATTCCTTTTAAAATGCTGTCTTAATATCAAGCAATATCAATTCTAGTAGCTCACTTAACTAATTGATATTGCTTGATATTTTGAAAACATTGTATCAGTTCGTACTTCTGATAGTTCCTTTTAAAATGTTGTCACAATATCAAGCAATATCAATTAGTATCGTGAGCTACTTATGATTATTCAACATTGTAGTAAGAATAAGGAATAATTAGAGTTATGATCATACTTTTCTTACATGCGAAAATATGAAATTCATAATAACCAGATGATAAAATTTTTTCCACTTATTAAAAAATGTCTATATACTTCATAACATTACATGTGGTTTAGTTTTGGTTCTATGTTATACGGCATATACCTATATCGTGACATGGTTGGTGTTAAATGTTACGTAAATGCTCGTGATTATTTTTAAAATTAATTGTTGGTAAACAAATTAGTTTGTTGACGTTGAAATTTACATTGAATTTCATTTTAAATTATTCTTTTTAAATTTAATTGGTTTTTATTAAATTAACTTTAAACTTTTTTTTATTTCCCCTTGGCGTATCACGTGTGTTTCTGTATTCATTTTAATTTTTACATTTTTGTTAAAAGATACCATTATTATCTTTTAAATAATAAACAAAACATTGCTGCGAACGAAAACGAAATCTTAAACATATGATATGCCAAGGGGAAAAAAAGTCTTAAGTCAATATAATAAAAGTCAATTAAAAAAGAACAACATTAAATTTAAAAGTCAACAAATATCAATGTGAAACAAAGTCAAAACAATGTGAATGGAGAAATAACAATACTCCCATCCATATTCGATGCTATGGTTATAATAATTTATCTCGTAAACTAGACCCACTATAACATTATGGCATATCTTAACAAACAAGTGCAGTGAAATTAAATATGAGAATGTGTTACATAGAGAACTTTGAGTCTTTAGTGAACGCGGAATATTATAACGTCTGGTTATATTCATCCCGAAAGAACAGCTAACGACAGATAAATTGGCTGTACAATATTATACACATGAAATAACAAACACAATGCAGCTTATTTTCCGATTAGTAAGTTAAAACAAATGTTTCGGAGATGCTTTGATCTCCTTAGTTAGTGCTTAGTAAATGTGGAACTTAATATTTTTTTTATTTTTCATTTAACAGCTAAAGATAAAACAATCACGAGATAAAATAAAGTTACAGTGAAAAAACATCTTGGTTGACGCAAAAATATAAATACAGTCGACTACGCTTATTGTGATCAAGGTTAATGTTTTCAATCGGATAATGTTGTCAAAATTGACCGATACCGATTTTTCCTATTTAACTTAACGCAAAATATATCATCTCTTTTTCTGATATCGATATAGCTCTTAATGTTGTCAATATCTGGTAAAGTCCCCAAAAAACCTTCTCTTTTCCCGTTCGAAAGCCAATTTTAATGCATAATCATACAAAATTTAATTATTAATTTATTAGTGTTATATGTTCCCCTCTCATATTTTCTTTAATAATGTAAAAGTTGAAAATTACATACTAGGTAATCGATTAGGTAAATACTTTAATAGGACTACACAGTTGTTATTTTAAAGCAAACACTCGAGTTACGCTGCTTGAAACTTTCTGGTATCAATAATAATGTTGTTGTTATTATAATATTGTACAAAGTTATTATATTAAGCGGAGTTAGCTGTAATATTTTGTGCAAGGAAGATATAATGGGAGCAAACACAAAAAATCAGAAGATTAAGGTTTTTACAGATCGGAGAGAACAAAGGCACACACAAAATCAATGAGATAATTTGAGTACTGATTGATGTAATAACTTTCATAGAAATGAAGGTCATGCGTAGGAGTCAGTTTTTAATGATGGTAGCTGAGGAAAAGTTTAAACTATATATGGTTATTATGCCGAACATGCTATGGATGATTTATCAAATAACGTAACGTTCATGATATCTTATTCTAAATTTAAAAGCAGTTTTTTTTGTTCAATATATTAAGGTAATCCAAAACCACAAAATATTCTATATATACCCCAATTATTAAGTGTTTCAATGGGACTTTGGTGAAAGCAGTTTTGGTAAAGGGGAAGAAAACAGTTAAAATTTGGGCTTTTTATATCACAGATTATTAGAAACTCGAAAGTTTATTTTCGTGAAATATGGTAGGAATATTAGGTTAGTAAAATTTTGTTTAACTTCATATATGTTTTTTTAGTTAGTTTTATAATACGGGTCTAATTTAGGTTCTTCACGGGGATCTCCACAAACTTGAAAAAGTAGACCCTGCCACCCCCAAGTGGAACCCTGGCTACGCCCATATAAACTTTAATTCGTAAAATTAAGAAAACTGTAATTTAACTGCTTTTCTGGGTATCATATGAATAAATTGAATCTGTGCTTATAATTTTATTCATTTGTTCTTATTAACTTCAAAATATTCTTCATAAAAATAATTTAAAAACATTTTTTACTATCAATTCATAGTTCTTTTCATTTAGACAATTTATTCAAACTTTAAATTTAAATTTTATGATACTTTTCTCTATAAAAATAAATAAATTGTAAAAAGGGAAGAAAATCAGTGTCATTTTTAAATCTGAAAATCAAATAAAAGAACATCCATAAAATGTAAGGAATATTTTTAAAGCCACTTTTAGCTTAAATTGTAATAATTTTTACAAGCATACTTAATGAATTTTCATGAGCATGTTATGTTAATGTTTACATCCATAACATGATAATGTTATGGATGTAAATAGTACAAAAGTTCCTTACTTTTATTTTTAATGATTTCTTTCTTCAGTTTCTAATGCATAAATTTTAGCAAATAGAAAGCCTTGACATTATCCAAGTGGGATAAATTAATTAACTTGTATATAAATCGGCAGTTTAAAGTCAGCCTTTTCAGATCTATTGCACAGTTAAAAAAATTAATGACTTATTCCTGAACAAATAATCCTAAAAACCACTTAAATTGAGAATTAAATTATATTTCGACTTGGTTCACAGCAAATTTAAAAATAGAAAAACTAAGATAAATAAAATGAAAAAGTGTCACGAAAATGAGTCAAAGAATAATATAAATGGAGTCGAACATTCACTGAATCAAAAAAAGGCTAAACTCACTTTTAAATTATAAAAAATGGGCTTAGTTTACTTCACAGAAAGTAAGAATTAAAATTACATTAAAACCTCAGTTCCTTGTTGCCGTAAGACTTACGTCTTTGTATAACGATATGTGCATAAAACTTTGAATTTCAAATATATAATATTTGTGCATTGTAATGCGTTAATTTGCGTAGTTTTAAGTTTCGTAATTAATTAGTGAGAAATGTTACTTTTCTGCGTTTATTTAAACACAAAATAGTTTGGAACAGTATCAATTTACTTTAAACGATAAAATTATTTGAAATAGGCCTTAAAATTATATTTCGGTTTAAGTCTGATAATAAAATGAAAATCCAATCAAAGAAGGTGGCGTTAATTTATTTTTTTAACTTTATTAGATTTAATAATAATTTTCTTAATGAATATAAATAACTAAATATTTATTTATTTACACCTTTTTCTTTTATATAAAAAACAAAACGAATTAAATAAGATAAACACATAGGAAATTAGTATTAATTACTAGTTCTATTTCAAAAATCGATACTTTTCCAAACGTGATACTTTTCCAAAACATAGAAAGCTAATTTTACAAACAATCTAGCTGGAAAGTGTTTAGCGATATTTATTTTAACAACCAACAAATACACAGCACCAGATGTTTTATTTCTTTATAAATTCCTGAAGTGCATATTTCTTATTTCAATAACCACAGATAACGTAAAATATTTGTTAACAACAAAATTTAATATTTTGCACACATTTACATTTAAATTTGGGAAGTGTAATATAAAAATTTAAAACTAGAATTAAGAAAATGAGGACAATATTTATTTATATTAATACTTTTTCTCTTTCAAAAACTTATATAAAAGAGAAGCGCGATCATTAGTAAAAGGTAAAATGATACGTTTTTAAAAGCTTTTAACTGAAAATTAACCCTTTATATTTTCTTAGATTCTTTGTTTTGTTTTACTTCAATCAATATTGTTCGAGAATTCAAATTAATTTACAGAATATTTTAATAGCAATACTTCCTATTATTGTTATAACATTTATGTTGATGCATTTTTAATACCTGTTAAAATATATTTCATTTATAATACCTTTAAGGAAATTTTAAATTAATTCGATTAAAAAAAATCTGATACTTTCAAAAATAAAATTGACACTTTTAGAGTATAATATATATCTGGATTTTAAGTTCTTTTAGTACATTTGTTCAATGTTTATCAAATTAGTTTTTTATATTGTATACTAGGGGGCTCTGCCCCCTGCTCGCTATCGCTCACCAACCCCCGGAACTGCTTCGCAGTTCTTTGAAGATCGCTTCGCGATCTTAGCGAGCAGAGCTCGCTTGTTTCATCTCAACTATCCAGTACAACCTATGTGTGTACAACTTCATGTGTGCTTATAGACTGTTCATTTAGAATAGGCGCCTGAAACAGGATCAAAAACGCTCAATAATGCTTAATAATGCTCATCAGACAACTTCAATGACCGATTGTTTTTACAGTATTTTAACTACTTCTGCTTAGGCTGCCTTGTCATTTCAGAAGAAAATTTTTTCGACTATAATTGGAATAATAACGCTTCTAATACATTACGTCTCAGGCGCTAATTCTAAATGAACAGAGTAGAGTTAATGATAATTTAATATCGAAACTTTTTATCTCTCAAACTTTTCAATCATTTAATTCGGATCATTACCACAAAAATATCAAAATAAAACTCTTACTGAAATATTTCTTTTTAAATTATCAATAACACTAGTCGACAAAATTAAACTTTTTTCCCTAACAAAAATGAGATTAGGTATTTCCGACTAATTTCAAGGTGTAGAATTCAGAAATAGTTGTGAAAAAGCTGCAGCACGTACAGTTTTTCTGTTAAAAATATGGCACCAGTTTTGCAAGAAACAGAAAAAAGCGTTGAAAACACTCAATTTTAACAGTTAATCTCATTATTTTAGCATAAAATACTATCATAATTAAGATTATATAAATGTTTCAGACAATATAAAACTAAAAATCGTGAAATATTCATTAAATACGATGTGATTTTATCACTTTTTGTCTCTGAAGTGGCGTTAAATCTCCTCTCTCAATGAACCAAGAGCTGTAGCCCAAAATTGCTATTTCTCAGTGATCTATGTATCGAGTTAATTTCCTAAGCGAATCTTTACCCTGGTTTATGATTGACTATAGTGAGATTTTCAGGAAATAAGTTCAAACGTGGACGTAAGATATGTATTTTGAGTGATCCTCAACATTCTATGGCTTGGTAAGACTAAAGAGAACCTTCTATTGGGATTAAAACGTTATTATCAGTCTTATTTTCTAAAAATCATCTTACCACTCCCTTATAAACCATTTCCTAGCTGATATTGCATTTTATTAAATTTTCCTTTTTAAGCAGGGTCGTGAATTCTTTTTTAATCAGAGGTTCATACTGACTTTGAGTTTGCCTTCACTTAATGGCGAAAAAAGTCCATTTAAATACTTTTGAAATGTTTTTTCTGTATTTGTCATTGATATTAAATAACCAATATAATTTGAATGTCCTCCCCACTATAGGGATAGTAATTTCCATAGAACTACTGTTGACTCTTACGCACTTAAAAAGATCCACATTCTAACTTCTGTAACACACGTGAGGAGCCCAGATTTCATTTTAGTCAGTTATTTGTACCCAAATCAGTGGGAAAAAAACCTTTTCCCACTTTTTCTGTCAAATTTTACCGTTGAATTGTAATTTAAACCGTACCCAAATTTAGCAAAATGTATTACACATATATGTGCAAAATCTACACTGAAAGCTCGTCAATTTTCAAATTGAACTGCCGTACAAAAACATCCACACTTTTAAAAGAATGTCTACATACTGGGATACTACAAATAAATTAATTGGATGGGATTGCAGGGATGCTATTGGACAAAAATGACACTTAAAAAGCAAAAATTAAGAAAAAAAGCAGAAAATCGAAAATTTTTGTTACACAAAAATGGGACGTGGTGGAACTTTTTTACTTGCAGATATTTGAATAATTATATGAATTAGTAACAAAAACAGTAATTTGGTTGTTGTTAGGAAACCACTGTCGACTAGTGTAATTTAATGAATAGAGGGCTACCGCCCCCTGCTCGCTTACGCTCACCAACCCCCGTAACTGCTATGCATCTTCACAGATCGCGAAGCGATCTGTAATATCTGCAATCGATCTTTAGCAGAGTAAAACAAACTTCCCGAAAATCCTCTTCTTTTCATCGGCACAAATAACACTCAATAAAGTTAAATTATTTATTTCTCTAGTGGTTCAAAAAATATCGAATTATCTTTAAAAGATTATTAACCAAGTCTATAACGCTATATTAACCACCTATAACGCTAGCAAACTTAGAGCCAAAATCTGCACCTCAAAACTTTTAAATTTAAATATCCGTGCTCGCGACAATCTAGTGAACAGGCAAATATAAAATTTAAAAACATTAAACACGTCTGATAAAGACCTACTAAAACTATGAAAAAATAAAACTTTGATGCTTAATAATTCCAAAACTAATTAGAATTTTTTAAAGAACTAAAAGCCAATCTCTTTCTAAAAAATAATAATATAAGTGTTTAAAAAATCATATTGATACCGTGATTAGTTTTCATTTTAGATAGAAAAAAACGAAAAAGTGTCAAAAATGTCGAAAATTAAAAAATTAATTACTCTAAACCAAATTCGAAATTCGAAAAAAGGGCGACGTAGTGCACATCTTCATACTTCAGAGTATTAGGCTGCAAAAAATCATAGTTGTGCTGCTAATAGATTTCGCTGAACTGGATTACGCGGCGAAAAAAGAAAAACTTCAACTTTGACCTTAAAAATACCCCAGTATTAATTATCACATCAGTTAGCTTTTTGTTCGAGAATGTGCCCCAATTATTCCTCTACAAGCCTTTCAAATTTCATAAATTTCTATCCAGTACTTTTTGCGATAGAAGAGTTCAAAGAGTTGAAAAATTTTATTTTCTGAAACAGCGGCGGCAGCGGCGGCGGCAGCGGTGACAGTAACTTTTTTTTAATATAGAGAGAAAGTGTTTATGCTTCATTTAAAACATTATTTTTTGTGATTGAAGGCAGTTTTATAACCCCCAAAGCAACGAAGAGTTAGTATTTATATAAATTTCTCCGATTAAAGTAGTTTTCAATTTATTATATGTGTTTCTATACATTTTACATATTTAATTTAATTTAATTTATTTTCATTTAATATTAAGATTAACTTAACTGTTCAGGATCCTTTTTATAATTTTTTATATTACTTACGTAATAGTAAATTCATCTTTTTAAATATTTTTCAATGCATATGATTTTCTTACTATTTTTTATTACTATTATATGTTTAAAAAAGTTACATATAAAAAATGACACTGTTAAGTTTCTTAACATAAGGTTTGTACGTTATTAGTTCTAAGTTTACACTCTTTCTTATCCACTTATTACGTTATATCCACGAGAAGTCAGTTATTTACATTTTCTGGGGTAACTAAATATTATGTAATTAATGAATAACTAAATATTAATATTTTTTAGATTAAGTAAATCAAATAATTTAAAGTTTTGAGGTTGTTATTTTGTTTTTGAAAAATCTGTAGATTCTGAAATCAAGAAAGACATTTTTAACATAATAAGATAAAATCATGTAATATTAAGTTTTAAACTTAAATAAAATTTAAGTATTTCGATAGGGGGGAAACCTTTTGTAAAAAATTTTAAAAGTAAAAATTTTAAAAGTTTTGATAATTTGATTTTACAATTTTATTATTTTAAATCTTTTATTTATATTTTTGTTATTTTTTTAATATTTTCTCTTAAATTGGTGTTTTTATTATTAAGTTATTTTTGTTTTGCTCAATTGTAATACAATTAATTCAACTTTATGTGAACAGGGTTAATGTGAATCAATCAGAAAATGTTATCGAAAGTTACGTTTTCCAATCACTACTATTTAACTTAAGGGACTATCCTACCCCTAATATCGTCATTTAGGGTCAAATTTTCGATTTTTCAAATCTGGTGTTAAATTAAAGATTAAAGTATGTTTTCTAAGCTTTCTGAAACCATATTATTAAATAGCCTATAAACCATTATTATCATTTGGATTTATGGGTAAGATTGCATTTTTTTTTGCCTTTTTGTTTGCTTTTTTTTTCGCTTTTTTTTCACAAAACACATTTTTAACATTTTACTCTACCGCAAAACCTCATAACTCAAAAAGTGATGGTTCAAATGACTTGAAATTTTGTACCAATATTTAAATACGTTTAATATAGGAGGTGGATCACTTCTGTGTATGAAAAGTAATTAGATTTTTTTAAATGATGATTAAATTAAGAAGTTGTTAAAAAATTTGGTGATTTTCACTTGTTATTAGTTTAAAACAGTGCTCTAATATTATAAATTCAGTGACACTCTTGAGAGTGGTCCAACACCTAAAAAAGGTTTTAATCTATGAAATAAAATTTACATATTGAGGATATCTTCATTCAAAGTGGAGATTTGATATTTTGCGTAATAGCCTATTTTGGCTAATTTTATGCACAAATGGGTTAAAAAATAATATATATGTATTTAATTTTGGTTTAAATTTTACATTAATCCTAGTTTCTAGATGTATTTAATGATATAATGCTACTTTTAAAACATTTTTGAAATATTTAAAAAAAAGCCTCCAGGGGTAGGATAGCACCCTAAAGCAAAATATATCGTGTAATGTTATCAAAATGTGATATTTACTAAAAAACCTTTTTTTACCGTTTTAAGGCCAATATTGATATATAAACATACAAAATTAGTCATCAACTTATTAGTGTTATATGCTCCACTCTTATATTTTTATTTAATGATGTTTAAATTAATAAATAAATAATAGGGAATCGTTATAAGTACTTTAATTAGGACTTGCATAGTTATGTTTTTAATGTAAACACTCAAGTTACACTGATTGACACCTTTTAGAGATGTACAGTTTATTATTATAAATTGGATTTTTTTATCATCTTCATCTTGGACAAAGGTAATCATTATTAAGCGGAGCTGATGTATTAGAAAGATATCATTTAACATACTACAAAGTATCATTTTATTGATACATTGAATACATTAGTAAAATAGTTTTCAATTAAATGTTTCACCCAATAATGTTTTAGATAATATTTTTGGAAATGACGGAAAATAATCATGTAATATTTTCTAACTACAAGTGATAAAAGGAAAATGAACTTTGTTATTTATATAACTTTCGGTGGTGGAGGTGTCTTGATTTGAGTTTCTTTTATTTTTATACAGGTTAAAATTGAATCGTCAGTTAAAAGAAGGGAATAAGTCCAAAAACCAAGTTTTGGTAAAATAAAAAAAGTAATGGAATTGTCATGGTATAACCACCAAATTTTTACTGGTAATTATGAACTCTATTTAAAAAACAGAAAAATCACCCAAACAAATATAAGTACATTAAAAAATAGTTTACGGGTAAAAAAGTTGATGGACTTATTCCCTTCTTACACCTTATGAAAATTTTCCGAAGAAAAATTTAAAAACTATTAAATTGACATTTAAATTATATTTCTTCTTAGTTCACACCACAAAAGGGAGAAATAAGAAGAATAAGACAAGTAAATTTTAAAACTATAATGAAATTGAATCATTAAAGCAATATCATTTGAGTAAGTGAATATGAATGGGGTCAAACATTCCCTGCATAAAAAAAGTTTGAAAAACTTTTAAATTAAGGCCAAATACTATTTTGGCTTAGTTTACAGTATAAATAATCGGAAAAGAAAGACAAATTAACTTTAATTCCCAATTAAATTAAAAAATATAATGAAAGGATATCGAATTTGCAAATTCAAAGGGGGTATATTTGTCAAAAGGGGGAAGATATTTTCACCTTCATTTCACTCGTGGGTAGAGCAAAGTTAGGAGAAGTCTTAAAGCACAAAAAGTCAATTTGTCATTTTTTGAACTTATTCCCTTCTTTTAACTGACGATTCAATTAAATAAACTCCAAACGATACAAAATAAGTAAAATCTAAAATCAAAAATATAGCTTTCCACCAAAAACTCGAACTTGGAAATATTTACATCGCCGACAGCATTTCTATCTGGAGAGGACAAACCATAAAAATACCGCCAAGGGTAAGATGAATCCGATAACCTGGGAAAACCCACCTTTAGCATCTCTCCGGACAAAAAAAATATCCGCGGGCCGCAAGGGAAAGAGAAAAAAAGAATGAACGAAAAAGCTGCCGAAAAACTCTACCTCTACCGGCCGCCATTCCTGTCTCGTAAAAACGGACAAATCAGAAAATTGGCGCCGAAGCCGAGCGCGCTGTGATTGGCGGATAGGCCAGACGTTGGCCATTTTAGCGCTCTTGCATATAAATAACATAGGATCTCGTTGCGCGCGCTGTTTCGCGTTTAGTGTTGTGGAAAACCGCCGGACGTGCAAGACGTGCGTTCAACTCTCAGAAGTCGGGATATAAATATAAATATTATTAGCATCATCAGTATTGCCAACTTTTTTTTCTGAAAAAAAATATCGTGTTTATTATTGCAATCGGAAATTGTCTGCTGGAAAGATTTTTTCTCTGCAATTGTGTTTGTGAATTGGAATCCCTTTTTCGGTTTGGAATCGTTTTGATGTTAGATGCGCGTAGATATGGATGAGCGCAACCATAATCCAAGAATATTTAAATTTACCAAGGTAAGATATTTTTTTAAACATTTATTTTTTATAAGTTTTTAAAAAATTAAATTTTCTTTGGAGATTTTTCTTAATTATCAATATGGATAAAAAGGCATTCTAGAAAAAATAATTATATCCGAACATTTTACTGCTATTTTCTCTTCTTAATATTACATTTTCAAGAAGCATATTTGTTTGAATTTAATGTATTTATTTATATTTTAAGTTATATTATAAAAAAATTGTCATTTGATTATTTTTCTCCAACCTTTTTAAAAATCAATAACTATCTTTCTGTATTGGTATTTTCCAATGTAGTATTTTAAAGTATGTAGTTTTTATAATGAATTTATCGATAAAAATTTGCCATTTGTTCCAAAAACTTAAAAGTTGAAATGTTATTTTAATTTAATTGTTTTATTTGATTACAGTAACAATATTAACATTTTTCGTGTAGTTATATAAAGAAAAAATATGCTCTAATTTTTTTTGTTAAAACCACTTGTTTCATTGCTACCTTTTGTATTGTATCGAAAAAATCGATTGAAATACTATTTAGTTGAAGCTATTTTTTATTGATCGATATTATAGATGCATTTTTTGCACATTTTCCAGTTATTTACCGTATTCCATGAACAGCGGTTTTAGCATTAACAAAGTAATAGTAGTTTTCCCTATACTGATGCCAGAGAAAAATTTTTTGATTCATCTTTATCATTTCGAAAAGACAAAAACGAACATGGAGCTTCAGTTCGTTTATTTGAGAGGTTGTTCCTCCCTTTGACTTTGAGTCATGCTTTTCAATAAAAAAAAGGTTTGGTTGGAGATTTGATATTTAAGCTACTATTTTTTGAGATCCTATTTGATTTTCAATGAATTTTAGTCCCATTTGAAGATATTTTTCCTCTAAACATCCAGTACTGTGGACTTACGATGTTTCCTCATATCGATCTCTGTAGTGTTTCTTACGACCAACAAATTATTCGTTTTGCAAGAATGTTTTCTAAACTTGTACTTTTAAAACGATCTGAACTAGTTTTCTATGAACCACATAATTTCATTTTTAGTTCTGTACGGATCAATCTTTTATTATTTCTCCTAGTTTCAAAAAGAAAAGATCCCAGATAGATAGAATAGAAGAAAGAACATGTAAATTTTTTCTAAAATTTTATAACTAGAGACACCAAATCACGCACCGTCATTGAACATTATTGGTTGATGGATGCTCCCCCCAGATATAGTAATTTTCCCGAATCACTAGTATGACGCACACCCCTTACAAAATTTCGCTCCACGACGCATGGTTCAATGGATCGATATATCTGATTGTTCTGCTCTACATTTCTGTGACTCAGAAACACCATGTTGGAACGACAACGAACAAAAAGATGAAGCATTTTTTGAAGGATCAATTTTTTGCGTTGCCGCCAACTTTTTTCATTGTTGTTGCTTTCTTTCAGAATTGCGTGCATGTAAATTTGAGTTAATGGAGAACATGCTTCAATGTTTATCGACAGGGCCTTTTATCCCTTGCGTGAGTTGATGTAAGCGCCATCTGGGATCGCGTAATGTAACTTTCGGTCATTTGGTTTCAAGGTTAGCCGAGCGAGCATGCTGCTTTATTTACATACCTACTTGTTTATTTTCAGATTCAGGTTAAACTAGTGGATATAAGGAGCTTAGAATCAGTAATGCTTACTTACTAATTGAATTTTTTCCATCTCAAAATCCTAAGGAAAATTTCTTAACTATTTTTTCACATTTAAAATATTGGCAATTAATTTCATGAAAAAATACTTTGTCTTTAACTCTTTCAATCCTAAAACGCCCGATTTTGCTATTGAATCTTTATGGAAAATTTGGGACAGCTATAACTGAAAGGGTTCTAGTTTATTTTCCATTGGTTCTTCTTTTGAACTTGACTAAAAAATCACTTCTTAAATCTTTTACTTGGTTTTTTGAGGCCTCTAAACTTTTTTTAACTTAAATTTCTATATATAATACTTATTTGGTACACAAAATTTGTATTACTATTATTGAAAAAAAATTATTTTGGGTGTCCATTATAGTAAGATATAGTTATCCAACTCTGGAAAAATCTTACAACACTTAGTGAAACATATCTTTCTGAAGTATATCAAGTCTTTAGGTAGTGTTTTATGATACTATTTTCACTTCCTTTTGCAATTGTCTTTTCTTCAGGTAATAAACTCCCTTTGAATCATCCATTGTAATGTTTCTTCTGTACTTCTTAAGAGTAGTTAATTCTTATTGCTTTATTTGACCATTAAAATAAATACTCTGTCTTAAATAGGGAATTAAAATTCAGTAATGGTTAATTCAGTTCAATTCAAGATAGGTGGTGTAATAAATATATGTTTTTCAATTGTGAATCCTTCATTGAAGACGCTTTAAATTATTTGTAATAAACTCTTGGAATTAGAATTAACTGCTGTATAACAAATGCAATTAACAAACAAATATTATAATAGTGAATAAGTTTTCAAATTGTAGCCTGCAATCTGCATCCTTATGAATATCACAAACAATTTATAAATATTTGGACCAACTTCAGGAAATAATTACGTTCCGTTTAAAACACTGATTTAGTTTAGAATTTCCCTTAAAATTTCTCTCGTATCCTTTTAATAGAAATTGTGTGCGCGGTTCTTATCCAATCTTTGATTATATCTCCAATGGCGATACTGTACCCGAGATGTATCATTTTTCAGGATGCTTAGGAGGAGGATTGAAAGGATTACTCTTAATGTTAGTTGTGAATGTTTAGTCATCTTCTCGAAAGCTTTGAACACCTTTGATACAATGTTTGAAACGCTTCTTCAACATAAGAGAATAAACACATTTTAGAAGTAAAAAATAAATTTCTTCTCTTCAAAGAAAATACTCTCTTTGTAACATTTCGTGAATGATCAACATTCAAAGAAACAATTTTCTTTTCTCAAATTTGCTTTTAACTTTTTCTTTCATCCCTTATTTCCTGGCGGTCAAGTTTGACTTGAATGAGGATGGTGAAAAACCCCATTACGGCCCTGCGACTTATGTAAACTTATCTCGGCTGCATTAAACCAGCTGGAAATGTTTACTCGCAGTAAAAAGTTTCTCTCCTGCCAGATACCTCCCGCTGATCCCGGGTAAAAGTGTTATTTGTCGGGAAAGTGAATTAAGTTATTTTTATACAGGGTGTATCTGAAATGGTGCAACAAACTTTCAGGGATGATAGTACTTATCAAGACGAACAAGAATCGGTATAGAAAGGGGGGTCCCAGACCAAATCCCAGGTAGTTAAAAATGGAGCGACACCCCAAAAAAATCATTGAAAAATTCAATTTGTAGAAGAACTACTATTGATAAAAACTTAATTATGGTCTCAAAAATTGTGGTTTAATATGATCTTTAAAATTACCTCAAAAGTCTTCACTTTAAAATTTGTTTTATTATGAAAAAAGTTAAAAAAACACAAAAAATGTGAAAACTCTGCCAAAACCTTATTTTGTATTTCGAAATCCTTTCTTTTGATTTGATAATCTGAAAGATCATAGTTGAAAACCCTTAAGTCCAAAGTTTCACGTAAATACAATCAATATCAAACGCTTGAGATCCTGTTTAAGTTTGTTTTTTGCGTGCGCTAACAGCTGTTCTGGAAACAGCTCTAAAAAACTGCTTGCGCACCCAAAAAACAAACTTTAAAAGTATCTCAAGCGTTTAATATTGATTGTATTTACGTGAAATTTTGGACTTAAGGGTTTTCAACTATGATCTTTCAGATTATCAAATCAAAAGAAAGGATTTCAAATTACAAAATAAGGTTTTGGCATAGTTTTCAAATTTTTTGTGTTTTTTAACTTTTTTCATAATAAAACAAATTTTAAAGTGAAGACTTTTGAGGTAATTTTAAAGATCATATTTAACCACAATTTTTGAGACCATAATTAAGTTTTTACCAATAGTAGTTCTTCTACAAATTGAATTTTTCAATGATTTTTTGGGGTGTCGCTCCATTTTTAACTCCCTGGGATTTGGTCTGGGACCCCCTTTCTATACCGATTCTTGTTCGTCTTGATGAGTACTATCATCCCTGAAAGTTTGTTGCACCATTTCAGATACACCCTGTATAAACCTCTGAGGTTTTGCTGTAGAAAGACTTCTTGGAAATGGACGTCTGAAATACTTCTAAGAACTGGAACTTATCCTTTCATTCCTACAGAATGAGGGGCAAGTTCGCTTGTAGAAAGGGTCTAAGCGTCAGGCTAAGCCTGGTGACTATTAGTCACCGGTTTTTCAGATCCGGTTTTAGATTAAAAATATTAAAACTAATTAAGAAATTGAGAAACCCCCCAAATAAGTCTGTTTTTAACAAAAAAATTTCGTAAACGATCATCATAACTTCTTCGCAACAGTAAACTGTGCCTTGAAAAGTATCCCATCCCTATAATATATCAGGGGGAGTAGTTCTTAACCTTATGTTGTTGTTGTTGTCGTGTGCCACTTGGAATAGCCTAAGGATTCAAGGCAAAGGGGGTGAAGCTCCTGAGAAAGTGTGGCTCATTAATGGCAGGAGTCCGACTACTGCCTCATGATATATGATAGATGCTGTCACTATCTATCGCCACCTCCACAATTTTGCCACGTATCTGAAGGGGAGGGAAATAGTCTCCAAACACCTGGACCCGTGATAAACCTTATAACCTTATCTCAACCTTATAACCACTGCAACTATTTTTTTTTCAGTTGAACCTTTTGCCGACCCCTCTCTGAGTAAGTTAAGTAAATATGAAAAAAAATCTTATTGGTGTGATTTTTTTCATTGATAACAGCCACGCAATTATTCATAAGCATCGTTACACATATCACTTTAATTAAAATAGATGATGAATACAATGATCTTGCGCAGCATTAATAGCTAGCTATACTGAATTTGAGAAACTTTGCTGTATTTTATTTGCACTATGAAACCAGAACCCCCGAGATTAACACCTCACTTTACTGCCATCAGAAATAACGCCCTATTGGAAATTAACAGGTGATTCTCCCCATCTCACAGCCACCTCAGAAAAGCATGACGTTGACTTAGCCCCCTTTCCTCCTCCATATGCAAGCATTTAGTGGAAAAAGTCTGAATGAGTTATCGGAAAGCCGCTGTCTCATCACCTGAGCAAATCCAGATGAGGAGACATTCGTATTCATGAGCTGTACGTGTGTCTGAAACATAAATCACAGCAGCTGTATAATTCCACTAGACAGCCTTTGAGAACACAGTAATGAATGATTTTTTTTTCTTTTTTGGAGAGAGGAATTTTTACGAGGAATGCTTCAAGTGAGATTTTCGAATTCTCGAAGGATATCAGTGGTTCTTACAAGTTTTACCCCTTCATCGGGTTCCATTTTAAGACTTTTTCAGGCTTTTTGAGGTGGTGGATTAAGTGTTTTTTATTTTAGCTTTTTTAAGTATAAAATTAGGCCTACCGCCTACATATCTTTCACTTAAGGTTTGCTTGTTATCTGCTTCAAAAGTTTATTGTTGAAGCCTATTATAAACACATGCTGTAAGGAAAATTAGGCGGTAAAATAGTACACAAGCTCCAAGTACAAGAACAAACTAATTTTATTTACATGTCATGAAAAAATATAAAAAATTCAGGACTATGATTTTATATAGTGCCATAACATTGAAATGTTATAGGAAACTTCATGTGGTATATTTTTCTGAAGCATAGGTATATTCTGCTGCAGATTGATGGTGGAGATGCGGAGTTCAGTTCGAATTCACCCTATTTTTGTGTATCTGTTACCGTTAAAGTATGAAATTCGTTATTTCATAGAATACCTAGTTATTCCAAGGAATAACTTTTCGTGTCCGTTAAAGTGTAAAACTATCTTGTATTTCATGGTTTAACTAGTTATTTTATAGAATAACGATCTGCAGCCCGCTTAAGTGTAAAATAATCTATATCATATACCTCGCACGACAAATACATTTACCTTCCACCCCTACTGCATTTATGAATTATTCCAGGCCATAGGGAATTAATTCATTGTAATTCCAAGTGTCATTTTATTAATCCTTGTTGTAACATATGTTTTTATGGTACGTTTCCATAAATACCATTTATACGCTGCATAAATTAGATAAATTGCTTCTTTTTCATTTTAATTGTCTATCATTAGTTTAATTTCATTTTAGATAAATTGTTTATTTTACGTTTTTATTATAGAAACAATGTTCTTTGTAATTCCAAGTGTCATTTTAGTAATCCTTGTTGTAACAAATGATTTTATGGTGCGTTTCTATAAATACCATTTATACGCTGCATAAATTAGATAAATTGCTTCTTTTTCATTTTAATTGTCTATCATTAATTTAATTTAATTTTAGATAAATTGTTTATTTTACACTTTAACTGTCTCTCATTAGTTAATTTATAGAATACCTAGTTATTTCATAGAATAACTAGTTAAAGTGTCAAATTAATAACATATTACTCACTTTAACGGACACGATCAGTTATTCCATGGAATAACTAGGTATTCTATGAAATAACTGCATTATATACTTTAACGGTAACATATCTACTTTTGATTCTGCCACACAGCCAGCTTTTCTGCTGTGTTTAATAACCAAAATCTTTAGAGAGATAATCTGAGTAACTCAAGTACCGTTTTTATTTATATAATTTTGTTTATAAGAAAACTAGTGGTGATCATTGTAAAAGTTAAATTCAGTGGAGCATACGAGTAATGCAACTACTACTTGAATATAGTTCAAATAGTTTTAGTAGTTAATCTCATTAAAATTTTTCCTGTACAATTTCAAACATTTTTTACTTCACAAGAATGATTGTATCATTAGTCTTCACTTTATAAAATTTTTTACCCCATCATGATCCAAATATTCAAACATGTCAACCTAATGTACAGGAGTAAAGATATTTTAAAATATACCAACTAGAAGTTTTGATTCCAAGTTAACCCTTTATACACTGCATTATGATTCGCTGCAATTTTTTTCGTGCAAATACTTTTTTTGAGTCACTAAATTGAAAATTAAGGGATTACAAAAAAATAATCATCTTTGGAAAATTGAATCCGCTAGACCCAATTACTTAAATTGATACTTTTGGGTACTGTCAGTACACGGAGTGCTAAAATATTCTCACAATACAAGAAAAACATAGCTTTTTTTATCGCAGTAATAAGTCTTAAAAAATAATACACTTAACTTTTGACTTTAACTACTTTTTTGCGGGAACAAAAATGACAATCATGTGAATCCGATCGAAATGGCAGCTAAACTTACAACTTCAGTTAAATCTATTCGCATTTCCCGCTAAAATACTCATCATAGAACCTTCGCTGCTTTTTATCCTGGAAGAGGATAACTGAAAGAGTATTCCTGCAAATTATCGTCACTATATTCGCAAGGATGGTTATTCTATGTAATTTTAAAGTTGGCGGTACTTGTAAGTACCGTCGGTAAATAAAGGGTTAAGGTTATGTGCATGGTGAATAAAGCGTTAGTATGACGTAAAAGATTTCCAGATTATCCGTTTTAACCAAGGAATATTATACTTGTTTTTAAAAAGGCTAAATTTACTCCTTTGAAAATTACTCAAAAATAACTTGATATAAAGGTGCTTAGTTAATAAACATTCTTGCTTACTCAGGGTTCTGTATAGAGAAATTTGGAATAATATTTCATAGTAAAACAACGGACCCTTCACAGAGCATTTTTGTCTTTAAACGGGCACTATTTTTCACCAATACTACAGATATGCTAACCTATTTCACAAATTCACAAAAACAATCTTTTGGCTGAAAAAAAACTAATTTAACGCTAACTTGAAATTCACAAAACTATGAGTAGATTTTCTGAATTTTTACAAAAAACCGGACCCTTCACAAAAAGTCTGGACAGACCCCCTGTGACTTTTATTTTAGTCCCATATAGGTAAGAATGGCCCTTGAAATATAATAGGATTTGAAGCTGCAAGACCTGGTAATGTTCTAAGAATTTTTTAATCCTCAAAAAATTAAATTGACTTTATTATACTCTGTTCATTTTGAACTGGCGCTTGAAAATATTTCCTTCCCCCACCACCGATCGGTAACCATAGCAACTATCCACGTCAAAGTGACGAAGAAGGCTTAGGCTTACCATATTTTATTGGGTCCAACCCAGGACATATTTTTGAAATTTCTTAATAAGTACCATATCAAATCATCAAAGATTAAAAAATAAGAAAAAACTTTCAAACTGATAAACATTGAACAGAAATATCAAATATTAATTCTTTATTCGAGATTATTTTATCAAAAATTTGTGTGATTGACTTAATTTTATTATAAAATTCACTGAAAGTAAGTTCTCCAAATTGATACAGACGATAGATAATGTAAAACAACGCAACTTTAAAGAGTTTTGTCACGATTTTTCAAAAAAATGTCTGGCAAATATTAAAAGTATGAAAACCCAGGACATATTGCGACCCCGGACATTTCTCCGGACAGCACTAAAAACCCCGGACTGTCCGGGGTAATCCCGGACGTATGGTAAGCCTAAGAAGGCTTACTATTGGCTATTCGAAGAGCGTAACTATGGTTACGCTTCTAGCGCGGGGGAAAGCACTATTTCTCAAGCGCCAATTCTAAATAAATAGAGTGCAATCTTTCATGTTTTAAAGAGTCTTTCCCTCCGATCATTCTGAGGATTCCTACCGTATTTTCACCTCACACACTTTTTAGGTGCAAAACACACTGCGCGTCTTATAGACGCTACTGCAATCAATCTCCATGAAAAAGCATGGGGAAAGCCTAGGGGGAGTCTTAGGCTGAACTCCATGCTTTTGCCCCTCTTTGATTAATTGCAGTAGCGTCTTATGGTCGCTAGGTCTGACTTGGGCCTTAAGAGGATTTACTACCGCCCCAAAGGGTTGGGGGATCGAAACGTAATTGAACCGGCAATCTATGGGAATAACAAATGATTCCCTTTGAAAAAAAAACGAATGGGGGGAATTCAAGGGGAGGAGGTGTTATTAAGGGGTTTGGGGGGAGGTACAGGGGCAGAGTGCGGCCATTGTCGAGGAAAGTGTCCCCTCGCCTACTAAAGTCATTTATCTTTGATCTGCTAAATTATAGGGTTCTATTGTAACCGTCTCAGCTTTTTCTGAAACCAGTTTGAACCCCATCCCAAAGTTCTATTGTTAGTGACTTTTCTTAGTTGTTAGTGCATCAAAAAAAATTTTCAGCCAAAGTCAATTTTAGTTTCGGGAAATTGTAGCAGCATCGTTTAAAATAAAATAAAAGATGACAAGGTTATTTTTACAGGGGTTTCCTGTATAATATTCGCTTTGACACAAGGGCCACTAAAATTTTTTCGAAGTCAGAGGAAAATGAGACACCCGCGCGTGCAGAGACAAACAAATAGAATACTTCCTTTCGGTAAGATTATTGACAAAGGATCCCAGTATATTGAACATATTCAGACAGAATACTGTGTACAGAAAATATCCGGTAACTTTTGCAGCCACATCTAGGGTTTTTACAATTATTTTATCAGTAGAACTAATCCGCACCGAAATATTTTGGGTCGGTTTTCGGACCCTTCACAAAATATTTTCCCACTTACTAAGCTAAGTCCCATCTACGTCTATGTTATTTTTCACAATATTACAAATATGGGAATCTGTTTCCTCGAATTCCCCAAAACAGGCTCTTGGCTAAAAAAACTAATTTAATGCTAACTTCAAACTCACAAAATAATGAGTAGATTTTCACAATTTTTAGAAAAACAGGACACTTACAAAAAGTCTTGACAGATCCTCGTTAAAACTAACCCTTACCCTAAGGTTGATGCCCTAATCATGACTCCTAACACCGAAAAATATCGGTTAATTAATACGATTGGATGTTCGTTTTTCCCCAGACCAATTCAGCGTTTCTCGATTGATTCACCACGACCCATTCCAGACGTCTTCTTTATTGCAATTTCGTCTGCTCTGTGGTTTCGCTGTCGCTCTTTAATCAGCTTCAAATAAATTTGCGTGGTTTTAGCAAAGAATATATAGCGTGATTTCGGATAGTACTTTGTGTTGTGGCTCTTTAGAGCGACTAGACGTGGTCGTCTGGCTCTTCGTTCAGGCAGCTGTGAATGTTTTGAGATTTTGGAAAATGTTTGTGAAATAGCTTTGTTTGGATGGATATTTATGTATTTGATTATTCTTTTTTTTTCGTCTGTGCTGCATTATATTTCAAGGTTTGAATTTAAGGATCACATTTGATCACCAAAAACCTGGTTTAATGATTAAAAATCGTGACTTGTAATAATAGGCCCTGGTTTAAGGCAAAAGGAACTCATGATCGGATTTTGAGTTTTATTGGTTTTGATTAAAAATTATGATTACTTTTTAGCTATACGGTTTTATCTGATGAAAGTATTTCTATCATAAAATAATGATTGAAGTTTTCCTTAGAATAGAAAAGTTAAACGGCAAACCCTTCGCCGGCAAACATTGTCCACTAGTGGTCACAGTTAACATTTTTGGAGATAAATTCCAATGAAATCTTGTTTGTCATGACATGTCAGACCTGCATGTTAGGTTTGGCACCAACATTTTGAGACACCCTGTATGAAAGAACATGTTTCTCTCTTTCATTACTTTTCTCACATTCGGTTATGTTTCATTAAGAAAGTATCCTAAACCTCATTAATAAAAATATAGATAAAAAATATAAATATCCTAAACTTCCTTACATAACTTCCAAAGAAATGAGATAACGAGAATTGAAGGGCTTGGTGGATGAAGGGGCTATGTTACATGGCCTGTCACGAAAGTAAAGAGACCGAATTCCCTAATTATTCTGACTGGAATTCAGTCTCGTTACTTTCGGGACAGGCCTAGTAACATAGCCCCTTCATCCACCAAGCCCTTCAGTTATCATTCTACATTTTATTCATTTGTGTTTCCTTTAAAATGAAGATAAATAGATTATAGTGCTGTCCTTTAAAAAAACCCACTCCAAAATGTACCCTAAAAAAACCATCGAGATATTTTAAATAAATAATTGAAATAACTTTAAATTCTTCATTGCCCTGTCTTTCTATGTCATTTAGAGTGGCAGGGAACGTAAAAACAAGTCAAATAACCGTTTATTTACTTATTTTTTTGAATAAATAGAAAATGTCGATTTTTGGCTAAAAATATGATTTAGTTATGCAGATTTTGATGCTGTAAAAATATATGTTATAAAGACTTTAAAGCATTTTTCACGTGGTTTTGTGTTATCCCGTTATTATGAGAATAAAGTACTGAAATTTCAGCTCAGTCGGCCAATTAGGGACTCTACGGTAGTCTTTGAAATGAGGGGTGAAAAAAACCCATAGTGTGCCTAAAAAACCCACTTTTCTTTTTGTAATAAATGATAAAATAAATAAAAAATTTTGCAAAATATTTAATATTATTCATGATATACAACTAATTATGCAAATAGAATAGTTGTTTCAGTTGTTTCAGTTTTTTTTCAGTATTTTTGATAAAAACTCAATGATACCAAAAACAGCCATTTTCCATGAAAATATAGCATTTTACCGAGTTTTACTCGAAAATGGGTTTTAAAAGTTAATAGTTAGGGGTTTAAAATAAAATATCAGTGCCAATTACCGATTTTTGAGCTTTTTTATAGAAATTGTATTAAGTATTTTTATTTAATAGGTCGTTTTCATCAAAATACAACAATAAAAACGCTATTGTCGTTGTATTTTGAAGGCAAAATTCTTGAGTAGAAAAACTTATAACAGTTTTAATTTTAGAAATAATTTGTGATGAACTTGGTTTTAATTATCTTAACTATTCTCTTTTCTATCAAAATAAACCTTTCAATTATATTTTTTCTTAATATTTTGAGTATTTTCAAGCGTGGGTTTTTTTAGGGTACATGGGTTTTTTTAGGAAAATTGGGTTTTTTTTGGATTCTTACTTAATTGTTTGCCAATTTGTAACGGAGAGTTGGAATTAAAAATACTAAGCACTAAAATGTAGGGGAGGATGAGCCGTTACAACACTATTTTGTTCGATTTAATTATCATATTTTTTAAGCTTTTAATGAAGGAAATATGAAAAAGTGTTTTTTTAAAGGACAGCACTATATATATATTTAAAAAAAATCCTAGTCACCGAATTCTATTGTTCCGCTTGGCTTGCATTTCGTACATAACTTCTTTCTCTTCGTTCAGTTTCCTTTTCGTCTTGAATAAAAATTCCTGGGATAAAATACTGGCGTTTGTCCAGCAGTTAACTAGAACGTTTTATGGCAAATAAACGCCCATGGGAGTTTTATTTTCTGTAGATTCTCTCATTTTTACTTATTTATTTTAGTCGGTTCTCGTAAAACAGTAATTTTTTTTGTCATTTTATGGCTGTCAAATTATAATCTTAAAATAGCAATATCTTTCTCTAAAGAAATGACTTAAGGTTTTCTTTGTTGTTGTTCACGATTTCATTGTCTTTTTGATTTACTTCGCGAATTTAAACAAATTAAGAGAAACTGGAGATTGTTGATGCAATTTAATTTGTGTTATACCATCAAGCAATTTTATGTGATTCTCTTTCTCCTTGCTTCTTTCAAAACGCACAGTCTGTAATTTAAAAAAAACTAACCTTATTTTAGTACATTCTAGTAAAGAAACTTTATACAAAGCAACTCTTTCCAAATACTGAATAAATTCCCGGAACTAAACCATCTTACTTACTACTACCATCTTGCACTATGCGGTTTTGAAATAAATGAATCGTTTTTTCAGAAACCAGTCAAACGTCATATAAATTGTTTTGTTTTGAAATAAAAACGAATGAACCTGTGGTTTTCTTCAAATTATGAATATGTAATGTGCTGAGGGCCAAACAATCTATCTTTGATGAAATATCCGACAACTAGATCAATCAAAATACATTTTTTGTGACATGTAAAGAAATCACGAATAAGAAAGGGAATCTAATGGTTTAAAAATTTTCCAAAACATACAGAAAGTTAGTGCAAATCATTTTTCAGCTTACTATGAAATATCTTAAAACCTCTTTTTTCAACTTTCAACAGAACTTCTTTGTATTTTAGCCACAAAAAAGAGGCCTCGCGGGTCACATTGAGCCTGGGGTTTTGCACTATGTGGAAAAACTAAACGAATTGCTATACTTTTTTTTATAAACTTGACTTTTAAAAGTATTTTTGTAATTTATGTAATTAGTAATAGTATTTATTTCAACAAACATTTTTTTTGCTACATTCATTCAAAAATCATATTCAAGCACATTAATTTATTTCTTTTAAAAAGTGGTGGCGTTTGATTAGTGCCTGAAATAAACTTGCATGTTTACCTGAGAAGACTTCTCTCCTACCTGAACTGACCTTGACCCAATTAGAAAGTGAGCGTGAACTGACAATTACGCATAATTGAACCCCAAGGTGTTTGAACCGCAGCCAGTTCTTTTTTTTGCATAGGTGAGAGATCTAGTTTAAACTTTTGCATCGTAAGACGCACTTCTCATACAGTTCAGGTGAAATAGGATCTCGACTTTTTTGGGTAAGACATTGAATTGTTTTGGTTATCTTTTATAAAAGATTTATTAAAATGATCATTTCTGATCACGTGCTAATGACTACTCTTTGATGACTTAACTCAAAATTATTTTAGTACTTATCTTAGAATTCCCTCCAGGCTTCGTTCGGCACAATATTTATGTGCAATAGTAGTATTTTACATTGGTTTACTCACTAGTAGAATATTTAGAAAGTAAAATATAAATAATTTGGTAACTCCATTCGATGTCTCGTTTCAATAATATTAAGTTAAATAAACCCCCCCCCCCAGCGTTTGTGTCTGATCTCATTTCATCGCACCAATCTGGTTTATTGAATAAAAATCGAGTTTCGTATTCTAAACTTAAATCCGATATGGAGTTATTGATTTCCATAAAAACTCCTGATAACTTTGGAGCGATAAGGACCAATTATAATTAATCGACAGATGTGAAAAAATATTTTGGTCAAAAATATAAATCAAATCTTTTACTTTAAATCAAAGTAATTTTGAAAATATAATTCTTTGCCGCATCGTGTGTGTAAATGTGATCAAATCGCGTTTACATTCTCGACCGTTCTGTCTCAACAGGAATTAGTTTTTTGTGGGAAAAATACATTCAGATCAAGAATTTTTTTCAATCTGTTATACTTTCCAGCTTTGGATCATTCCGGAATTTAGAAATGTCTTATAAAAAAAGTTCGTTACTTAAAGAGTTTTCCGGGATTTAGAACTGAAGTCAGTAGCACCCCTTTGAGAAGGTTTGAACCGAAATTTATAAAATATATTTTCTCCTTTTGTCAACACGCACTTTGAAATGATGCTCCTCATCACCATCCTCTGACATTCAGGTGATGGGAGGGTATTTTTAGCCCCTTCGCGTGGGCGGCCATCCCCTTAGCAAATATAGAACACTCCGGCGCTTCTAGGAAGCGGACGCACTCCCTGCTTTATTTCTTACGTAAAAGGCGGAAGTGACGGAGGGGAAGTCGGGTTGAGGTGCGGTGTTATTTTTATTTCCCTGGAAAATTCCTCTGGAGTTGTTTATATCGATAAATCAGAAAATTGAGGCGCAATCAAGGGTGTATAAACGTAGAATATGTCGGGGGGTGACAAAGTTTTTCCGCTAAATGTAATTAATCCTGTAAAATTATCGAAGTTGACAACTTTGGCCAATTTTAATACATAAACATATAAAAATGAGTCATTTTATTATTAGTTTTATATATATATATATATATGTTTATATTTAAATTATTTATTATGTTTTCATTTAAAAAAAATTAGGCTGCAAAATACATATTGGTAGAATTGATTTGTTTTTATATGTAAGCTAATTCATAATTAAAAGAAGATCCCCAGATAGAATCACAGCTTGTAACTATCCCATACAGTTTGAGTTTAAATTTCAAAGTTATCAAATGTGTAAAACTATTAAGTGACTGAAAAGTTGGAAATTCCTTTAGAAATGAATAGAAATGTAGAATGTTTTTCAACTAGGCTTTACTATTTTAAGTCCCCTAAAAATATACTTCTGTTGAAATCGCTCGAAAGTTATATTTACCGTTACATGTAAAGGTATTTTTTACCTAACCATGAAACCGTTGTAAGAATCGATTAAGTGTTAAAAAAGATCTTGGTCGTCATCCAAAACCATTAAAGTCGAAGCAATGATAATACATAAGAAAAATGGGGCCGTGTTCTTACAATGAGATATTTTGTAAATTTCTCCATGTGCTTTTTATGCTTGAATTCTTTTACATTTTTACAGAATTGACATGGTAGAATAGATAATTCAGTTCAAAATTAAAAAAAGGTCCTCATAAAAATAAACGGCCAACAAAAATTTCATACTGTTTGAGTTGTATAAATTACAGTCGCCTCCGCTTAATGTGATCACATTTGTCCAAGATCAAAATGATATCAATTGATAATAAATAAGCGGTTCTATACTAAAAAGTGGCAAACACTGTAACACGAGTGTTTACATCAAAATCACGGCTGTGTAGTTCATGTCAAAGTAAAATTATTTTAAAGTATATATTTTGCAACTTACATTTTAAAAGAAAAATATAAGAGCGAACCATATAATACTTCTAAATTAAAGTCTCATTTTGTATGTTCAAGTTCATGTATATATTGAAATTAGCCTTCAAACGGGAAAAAAAGGAGGTTTTTAGGGAATTTCACGAAATTTTGATAACATTTAGCGGTATAATGATCACATAATACGACATATTTTGCGCTTATTTAAATAGGAGTGTTCGGGACCAGTCAATTTTGAGATTATTATCCGCTTGATAATATTAACCGTAATCACATTAAGCGGAGTCGACTGAATTAAATGCAATGTTACCAAAAGAAGGAGGTTAAGTGTCTAAATAACGTGTAAGTTTCAAGTGGAAATTAATGGAAGGTTGGTAGAGTAATACCACTTGAAAATACCCTAAAAATATAGTTCGAAAGTTGCTTTATCATCCTGAAGAATTAGGTATTCGTTACTGAACCATGAAGCAATTTTGAAAATCGATCGAATGCTTCTTCGTCATCTTAAACCTCGCTTCTACATTGTAAGAGGAACACAAAGCTCATCACAAAACAGCAACTTTTCATCGGTTATCAGATATTACAGAAACAATCTAATATCCTCAAGCGTATCTATATCCGTACCCAGTGACGTCGGCGCAAAAACCCATACCACTTCTGGAAATGTTACGATTCATTCCCAGAGACTTCGTCCAAAGCAGGACCTCCCGTAGAAGAAATCGAACAAAAACGTCCGGATGGACGAATCGGAAACCGACGCTTCCTGCAGCCAAGGTTAGCGGCCCCGTTTAACCTTCGTTAGCAATACGATAGATGCTACTATGAGTTCTTCCCTGTTTTTTGCGAGGCATTATCGGAATTGGCAGTGAGATTGGAATATTTAAGTTAGGATGGGGGTGACAGGATTAGGCTTATCTCTTGACCTCCTTTGATTCGTTTCGATACCAAGGTCGGGTTTTGTTATTTTCCGTTTCGTATTTTTGATCTATGTAAATTAGTTGGCCTTCGAGTGAAATCTGAACTACATTTGAGTGAAATGCGATTCCGAAGTAATAAATTTGTCCAAAGCGGGATAAGGTTGTTCAGGAAGATGCTGAGACCATCTTAACCTAACTTTCACTGTTGGAGCTTACGATCGGTCGACAACATGTCTCCGGCTTAAGGATTTCCAAACATAGATGCGTAAAGTAGGTGATCTGTTTATTACTCTTACTTACTTTCAATGTTCCCTTCCCAGATAGCATGTTACTTACGGGTAACCTTCTCTTTTCATTGTCGTTGGATTTCCCAAAACGAGGTTTGTCTAAAAACCTTTCCGCAATATTATATTGGGGTTTATATAAAAACCTTTCCAAAACATGTCAACTCAATTTTTAACCCTGACTTTAGGTTTTCCCATTAAGTTACCCCCCTAACATCAACCAGAGAGCAGGTTGTTTTACCTTGTCACAAGGTCACAGGTCTCTCTCTCCCTCCCTCTCCTTCAGTTATTTATTTTACTCTATTGGATAAAGGTTTCTTAAGAATAATAATGAAAAATTAACATGATTATGAAAATTAGGGTATTATTCAATATAACTTGCCAGTGAGGCATATTTATTCAAAATATTGTTAAAAATTTAAAAATTGCTTTGAATGTTAACAAAAGAGCTTCTTTCAAGAGAGTCTTTTCTTCTTTTTTCTTCCTTTTCTTTCTTTCTCCATGAGAAATATTTTCCTTTTATTTATTTATTAATTGGTATTAATGTGTTTGTTGTTTCGGTTTCTTTTCTCTGCGCGTGCTGTCGTTCTAATAAACTTTAAATGTAAAATTGCAACTATAATTTGTATTAAATTGATCGATTTGAAAAAATAAAAACTTCCTCTCCCTTGGTCGCTTTTTAAATGCCAACACACTCCCAGCCAAACTATGCAACAATTCAGCCAGCCTACATCCTACTCAGGTAAAGCACGTGCCCGTTATATAAGCCAAAAAACGAAGCCAACGTCGCCACGGAGTCGCACGTCACCTCCCAAGACGTTCTTGGCGAGTCTCTTCAAGGTTTCGGGATGAACGTTCTCCTTTCCATCAGACAGATATATAGGTCCTGATAAAGCCACTGTTTCAGTAACAATTGATGGTTAAAGTTACATCAGTGTAACAATGTGTTGTTTTAACCCTCTTAACTAATTTTTGTTTGTTTGTTTTGGCATGGGGAGCTATGTTTACTTTTGTTGGTGGCTTCGTTCTGAGAGTGGTTTCTAATTTGTCATTTGATTAACCCTTTTAATCCTCAGCCGCCCGGGAATACTATTGAATCCAATTGGAAATTTTGGGCGTCTATGTTCTGAAAGGGTTAAATGATGAATTGAAGGGATGAAAACATTTTGTAGCTTGTTATCATTCGTATAAATGTCATGTTTTTTCATGAATGTCGTGGTTTTTTATTTGTGAACTACAAAGAAAATCCGGTATTAGCATTTTTACATTTTTATAAGCTTTATTATTCAAACAGTTAAATAAATCTGTTTTGTTCTCATATATTAAAACTCTTCTAATTGTTTGATAAAATACTTTTTTTAAATAAGTTTTGTTTTTCAAATAACTTAGGAGTCATTATAAATGTTACGGGCAATGTGATAAATCGGGCATTATTAATAATGCCCGAAGTGGAAGAGAGAAAATTCAATGATTAATTGATAAATTCAATAGCATTTAACAATTAAATTTATCACTTTGTCCACCTCCACTCTGGGCATTATTAATAATACCCAATTAATCACTTTGCCCGTAACATAAACAATAATCCATTAAAAAGTCCATTCTCCATAAATATTTGCATTATTTTCATCATATTTATATACTTGAGTGTTGAGAAAAAAAGGGACATAGCTACAATACAACTGGAAAACCCGGGATGTGTTATGGGTTCCTAAGGGGAGTCTTTTAAGTCTTCCATCCTTAATTACTTAACCTTGAATTATGTGATAATTTACCACCTCAATTTAAACGAGTTATAGCGAAAATTTTCTGAAATTATAGGGAATAATTCGTCGCCTTAGAATCAAAAACTACTATCTCTGAAAATTCACGCAGCTTCATTCACAGTTGTTGTTCATTCTACTCGTTTTGTTGGCGGTTTTGGCGTTGTTAAAGGGTTGCTGCTATCCATTGTTAATTCACTTCAGTCCTAGAAAGGGAAAATATTAAAACTTTGAATCTTAATAATTCTAAAACTAATTCGAATTTTTTAAAAAACGAGACGACAATATTTTTGTAAAAAATAATTGTATATGTGTTTAAAATATTGTACTTCTACCATGATTAGTTTTTCTTTTATAACGAAAAAAGAGTTCCAATTATTTCATTGGCTGCTGCGAAACGAGCTAGATCAGCTAGATTCAATGTTAATCTTGGCGGTCTGATATCGTAAGCAGGTTGCCATATCAGGGGCAATATTTTCTTCATCTTAAAATCAAAATAATACTGCCTTCTGGTCTGATTCGGAAATATTCGGAATTGCAAGCGAGAAAGCTCATTTCATTGGTTCGTAAGCGTGACATCATCGAGCTGGCAAAGTGCCAAACCAATCAAATGAGCACCTGCAACGATCTGAAGTAATTATTATTATTTTTTGATTTAGTGGTATTTAATTGGTGGATTTTTTATGGGGAGTGGTTTGAATTGGCGTCTGATTATAAGTCGCCAAGGATCGGGGTCCCCGAAGTTTGCCGAACGGAGATAGTAGTTTTTGATTCTAAGGCGACGATATATAGGTTACGGTGAATGTCCGAAATTTGGGAATGTCGACATTCACCGTAATATATATATTTAGCGTTTGTGTAACTTTTAGTTTAAACTCTCCATCATTTTTTTCAATTTTACATTATGTGAATATACATTTTTTTTTCGATGGTTGTTTTCTATTCTAAATAGGATTCGGAATTTCCAGTAAAAAAATTTGGTTGTTATGCAATGAAAATTCCATTACTTACACACTTTTCTTTTCAATTTCCTCAAAACTTGGTTTTCTAACTTATTCCCCTTTACAAACTGACGATTCAAATATTCGCTGTTACAACATAGAGTATTCAAAGTGGATAATCACAAAGAAATCGAAACCCGTCGCCAAAATAATGCTCCGGATATAATTACACGGACTTGAAATCGCGGCAAAAAATCAGCAAGAGAAGTCGGCCAACTATGTTGGTCATTGCCAACTTTCTCTTCAGGTGATCTCTCGCGCTCTCTCTCTTGGCTCTGGTTCACACCCGTGGGGCCGAGTCGGAGTGTCGCCCCGGTTTCACACACAATGGCTTTGACCCGGTTCCGATCCAGTTTTGCTAATTATCTTCTTCCCTAGTGGAAGGGTTGGCTTGTCGTGTTGTCGTTCGTCCTGGTCTAGTTCTTGGGAAGTTCCCACATAATCACGAGTTTTAAATTTTATTGTAATTTATTAAAATTTCGATTTATGTAGAATAGAGTGTAATGACATTATATTTGTTTTTTGGATGAGTGAGGTTCACTACAAATGAGCTGTGGATAGATGGAATGGGTTGCCAGAATCGATAGTTAGTTCCAATGGAGTAAAGGAATTTAAGGATAAAATTGACAAATACTGAGAATCCGGTAGTTTTAGTTGAATGGACCAAACGTGCTGGGCTTCACGCCCGTTGGTCTTCAATATTTGTATTTGTAAAAATTTGAATCTTAAAATTATAAATGATGTATTATTATTCTATTAAATTAGCTCTATACCTTTGGTTTTCCATTTGTTGATAGATACAAACCACTAAATTTAAATTACAGTGTCTCTAGCACCGAAATGAGAAAGTTGAAAAATAATCGAAAACTTTAATGAGATAGAAAACTTTATGAGAAAATTTCTCGCAACATTATGAAAAACTTACACAAAAAAATTTAATAAAAATATACTAAATATTCGAGGAGATAGTAGTGTGTGAAAATAACACTTATGATAAAACTGAAAAACCTGCAAATTTGCGATGTAAAACTTACAACTTAAACATAATAAGAATGCTAATTGCACTATTTATAATAACTATTTTGTTGGGAAAACTCGTTTTAAAATCTTTGTGTATCTCTTAGAAGACATTTTAAAGTTTTACCATAATAAGATTTAAAAACGGAAATATATTCAATCATTTTATGAAGTGGTTTCACTATAAGCAAAGCGCGCGAGTTTATTTTATTATTACAAATATCTTAATGAAATAGGCTATTTGAATATTTATCCCTTCATTCAGTTTTATGCTAAATTGTCTGTAAAACATTTTAGTGTACGCAGACACGCAAAACCATCTCACAAAAGATCTAAAAGTTTTACCTGTGTGTTTTAAACAAATACATGGAAAGTATACTGAAGAATGGTAAAACAAATTTAAATACAATATTTTTGAAAATGTTAAATTTATTTGCCTGGATTACCAATTTAATCAGAACTATCAATTTATCCTCTTACTAACCAAAAGCATGATCAAAGCTTGTTTACTCTTTTTACTAAAATATAAATCAATTTATACCCAGTAAAATGATTTCTGCAACAAATTACATTGCCAATTTAATAAAAACCCATCCCCAGTGCGCGAACAGCCTAGAACAAGTTTCCCCCGCAAGGCACCTCCATCTTCTTTTTCCCTCCATGCACCCCTCTACAAGTTGTTTCACTGCTCTTGTTGTTTGTGTGCAGTAAAGCTTGCTGGCGGATGCAATCTCGGCTGCCCGTGTCGGATTTGTTAGACCGGGATTATTGGAGAGTTTTTTCTCCGGCGTTGGTCCTTGCGAAAGGTTTAGCAACGAAGTTGCGTTTCTGTGTACTCGTTGGATGGAAGAAAGTTAGTGTTGATATTGGATCGGTGGTATTGGGTATCGAATTCTTTAGGATGTAGTTTTTAGAGTGTTCTTATTTCGTGAGGATTAGTATTGTTTTTTTGGTTTTGTTGAGGAACTGTTCGTTAGGATAAGTGTTTAGTCTTTCTTCTTCTTTTCTTTATTTTGTTTAGTTAATTATTTATCTTCGTATTAAAGTCTTACATTTTAATTTAATGTATAAAAAATAAAACTTGGAATTTTTTTAATGGAAAAATACATCTAATTCGTTTTATAAAAGTACATGTTAAAAACGTTTAAAATAATAATATTTATTTGGAATTACTTTGGTTAAAATAGGATTAACTTACTTTCAAACGAATAAAATTATAAAATGAAAATTAAGTACCATTTCTTTATATTTTCAGTTAAACTCCATTTAAACATTCGAATGATAACATAATAAACATAAGTGTCTTTTAAACTATAAAAAATTATTATTAGGATACCTGCAAACTATAAATAGGGTTACTGGTGGCGTAGTAAAAATAAAGGCTATTTTTGAAACATAAAACCGTGTTTTTCAGTTTAAATTTCATAATAAGACCTTTCATTAAGATAGAGGTGTAATGTATACCATTGGTCATCACATTTCCAGCTTTAGAATATGTTTTAGTATTGCCATTAGGGAATGTAATATAAAAGAGTATAAAAATATTTCCTCCGCTACGAATCAAAGGAAACATGTTTTTAAAATTAATTAATTGAAAAGTAAGTTGTTAAAAATAAAAGTTCAATCCACACTGTGCAAAATACTAATAGTAAAAGAGACAACGTAGATTTAAATGCACATAGTTGAAAATTTATTAAAAACATACGACCGTTTCGGGAATGCATGGATCCCCTTCGTCAGTGTGATTAAAGAACCCGACCAACACAATATTTATACAAGCACAACCAAAACAAGCGATTCCAAAGAAACAGTCAAAAAAGTTATGCTCGAGATAGTTAAAGTATCACATGACAAATACCAGAAACATTCAAGAAAACAAAAAGATTCAAGAAGGGTTCTTCAATCACACTGACGAAGGGGATCCATGCATCCCCGAAACGGTCGTATGTTTTTAATAAAATTTTTACTATAAGTTGTTAAAGAACTTAGTTATCCATTAGTATCTATGAATTTTAATATATGACCTTTAAGAATCTAGTATTTTCTTTTTAAAGCATCATTTCCTCTTCGTTATGAATGTTACTTTATCATATAATTTTCTTCTTTAGACCTCAGGTTAAACAAATAACTAACAAAAGGTTAAACAAATAACTGACTTAAAACAAATAATGGGTTAAATAAGTAACCAACTAATAAAAAAATAACAGGTATAACAAATAACAGGTTAAACAAATAAACACTTTCAGAAAAGACAGACCATGCTACAGTCTTGCATATCTTGTCTATCTTGTAACATCCATGTCCATAATCTCAGGTAGAACCCATTACGTTAAAGTTAATAGCAATAATAGATAAGAACCACTACCGATTTCCGCTATCTAGCTGAACTAGTATAAGTAGCGTCCAATCTTATTTTGCATTAGCCTCAATACAAGAACTTGCTCAAGGGTGCGTGTTTAGCGCAGAGCCACCTATATAATTATCCTGTCATCACTTGCGTTTACAACAGTAATAAATGCTTCTTCTGTTAACACGACTACCTACCAGATGGCTTTTATTTTTATTTAACTTTAATACACGGTTGATCTGGCCAATTTATTTCGTTTTTAACTTCCCTTTTGGCTCTTTATTGGCTCCGTGGGTTTTTCTCGATAACATCTTTTCAGGTGATTGAAAATTCCGTTTCCCCAAACCAAGATGGCTTTATTTTGTTGTTCGTTGTTCGACCTGGTCTCTTGAAATGAGGACGTTTGGTTTTGTTTGGTGGTGGGTAGTTAAGAAAGGAATTGATCTATTTTACAATTAGGAAATGGTAATTGAATGCATCGTTTAGGAGAAGGTCGAATTCATTAATTGGGTTTTAATTAATGATTCCTATTTTGGTACGCAATAATTACCGCGTCATCAATTGAACTTTATGATGATGCATTTATTGCTTAATTCTTGCAGTAAATCATGATTTTATTGGGAATACATAGTTTAATAAAATGGTATTGATAACATACAATCGGTTTTTGAACGTTTTTAACAACTTTGATTGAGCAAACTCTTACCTTTTGTCTTAACTTTGCCATCAGCTGATTTTTAAATTAATTTAAGGTAAATTAAATCCAAATGATAAAAAATTGTGTTTCTTTTTATAACATATTTAGATTTTTATGATGCGTAAATAAGACGTTCTTTGACGAATCCTTACAAAATGTTTCTTTGTTATCAGCATTTCCAATAAGTTGAGAAATATCTTTGAAAAACAACGTTGGAGCTTGGGTATTCCAAGTGGTACACGACAACAACAACAACAGCGTTAACTTTTCCTTTTTTTTCTGATTTGATATTCTCTTATGTTTATCATAAAAATCAGCAAATTAAATCTTATTTTTGGTATCAGTTTCGTCCTTTTTCAAAAGAGCAAACTATTTTATGGTACTGGAAATAATTATTTTCTTTTAAAGAAAATTTAGTTACAAAATTCATATGGATTCTTAGTTATATCTCTCTTCCATACTTAGATTAAATTATACTGGACGCATCAATTTAAATTTAAATAACGTTGAACAAAATACGTAATTAAGATTTTGTTTCAAAACACAATGAATCATATATTAACTTTTTTGTTATTTAGTTTTCAGAAGATTCCTTCTTTCCTTTTATGATTCGATAAGGGAATCATTAAATTATTCGACATGAATCTCAAATTCGCCAAGCTATTGTTATAAAGCCCGACGCAGATCAACACAGACTTTAAAATATTTACTCAGAATGTTAATAGATTTTAAATATTTTCTTTTAAATGATTGTCTTTATTTGTGCCATCAGAAAATAATTTACTTCAAAATACCAGAGAAAACCTAGTCTAAAGATACGAATATTTTACAGTGTATATGGACGAGAAAAAATCAATACTATGCTATGTATGTCGTCGAGATTGTATTGGACGATATTTCAAAACGTGTCATTTCGACAAAGGATTTACTAAACGACATATGAAAGTGCTTTTGAGCTATTATGAAAGTGTTATTGAGGTTCTTACCGGGGTACTTCCCTTCCCTCTAAACGTGTGACGTAAATCGTGAGTACAAAGCTTCTAAATGCTTGTTTGGCGCAACATGGCCGAACCAAGCGACTATGAAACAATTGCAACCAACCATATACAATCCATTGTACCGGAAACATTTAAAATTTAAAACTATACCTCACACAAAATCAACTACGCATCTATTTTTAACATTACGAATCTCCAATATAATGCTTATGTATACTCTTGTTGTCATTATCTTTTCGTTGCCATTGAGCTTGACGTAAACTCTCTCTGTTTATCGTTTTCAGGATAATCGGTCCGTGGCGATGCCACCGCCGAATATCGATCTTCCCGACGGGAGCTTCGCGCGCTCCTTCACGGATGTGGACGAGAACAAGGAGCGAGGCAACTGGTCGAGCGGAGTTGAGTTCCTGCTCTCCTGCTTGAGCTACGCCGTCGGCTTGGGAAACATCTGGAGGTTTCCCTACCTATGCTACAGGAATGGTGGAGGTACGGAATCACCATCTGTCTAAGAATCAATAAGGATAGAAACTTGAGGATATCGTATAGGGATAGAAACATGATGATATCGTATAGGGATAGATACATGAGGATATCGTATAGGGATAGAAACATGAGGATATCGTATAGGGATAGACACATGAGGATATCGTATATAGGGATAGAAATATGAAGATATCGTATAGGGATAGAATCATGAGGATATCGTATAGGGATAGAAACATGAGGATATCGTATAGGTATAGAAATATGAAAATATCGTATAGGATAGAAACATAGGATATTTTATAGGGATAGAAACATGAAACTTTGATTGTTGATTTTTCGTTTTAATGAAAGCTTTTTCCCCTTTTGCTGATTTGAGTCACAGCTTCAGTGGGAGTTTGGCAGTGACGTAGCAAGAGTGAGGTGGAACTATAGGAGGCGTTCCGAAGTGTCTATGGGAAAATCAATGCTTTGAAAGTTGTTATTAGCATCTATAGAGATGGACCCTCTGTTAACCTCTATCGGCCAAGTTGCCAGAATCAATGAAATATGGCGCAAACGAATAAATTTCAGTTTATATTACCACACTGAGGGAATTGATATTAAACTTTTTGTTTCTATTATGACAAACCAATTCATTTAATTTGTATATACCAGAACTACTCAGTTTTAAAAAATTCCATTTCACTTCCTAAATTATATTTATTTTTAATGTATGACTAAAAACCAACTCCAGAAAACTTAAATAGATCAAACAAAAGTGTACTATAAGAGATACGTGACATCATTCATGACATCATCAAATGATTGTCTTGTCACGCTGTTATCCTGTAGTTACGGTGACACCCGTGACCCGTTACACTCTACTCTATGAGCAATCCATTTACTGAGCACATTATACATTATTTTTTAGTATTATTTTTTTTTTAGAAATGAATATATAATTTAGGTTTCAAATTTTAGTAAATTTTTTCAGAGCCAGTTTGACATTATGGCATACTCGGATTTTAGTACTTTTTACTCAGTTTAGAAAATGTCAATTTAAAAAAATGAGTATATCCCCATTTTGAAAACCACTCAAACAACCCATTTTCATTGATTTTACCAATTTTTGTCCTCATTCTAGCCACTTAGAAATGTTTCACTTCCCACGCTGTTAAAAAAATACCCCACTTCACACAAAAAGTGGTGGTGTAACATATCTCAATGTATGGAAGCAATTGCTATCCTCCATTTTTGGTGTATAGTGCCGTATTTTTTTTACAGTGCAGGGTGATTGTGGTTTATCTTTGGGTATTCTCTGATTTGATATTTATCATACCCATCACCGATTCATGCAATCATTAAAGTTTCAACTCAATGTCACTAGTGCTTCAAGCGCTTGAAAAGGATGACATTTATTTTAAAGTTTAAAACCTATATTGTAGTGTTTTTTTGGGAAAACTCTTACTTTTTCCAATAATCACAACATTTTTACTGACATATTCATAGAACAGTAAAGTATTTTCCGGGAACTTACTAGTTTTTGCATTGTTTTTCAGGTGCTTTTCTCATACCGTATGTTATCATGATGGCATTTGTTGGTTTACCATTGTTTCTAATGGAATTGTCTTTTGGACAGTACGCAAGCGAAGGCCCAGTTACGATATGGAAGATTTGCCCTCTTTTCCAAGGTTTGTGACCCTTACAAGTATTCTCCTCATCCAATCATAAAATACGTGGAAAAATAAAACTATAGTCCGACAGCCACGAGAAAAGCTTTGACAAAACAATACTACTTTGAAAAAAAAGTTCAAATCAAATGATAGTCACACAGACTTGGCTCATAATGCTTTTGCGGCATTTATAAATTATCATCACCCCCAAAATTAAGTGGAATAATCCGTTTCTATAACAACAGCCACAATTTGTTCGTCCTCAAAAGTTTTTCTCGTAGCGCGGTCGGACTATATATTCGGATAACATGTTTCAAGTTCTTTTCAATATGACAATAAGTAGAACAATCAATCAATCAATAGCTGAGGCCAGTTTATATATCAGTCTACTGCTTAGCCAACGATAGTAAAAGGGTCACGTGATTTTTTGCTTTAATATTTTTTATTTTATTTAAAATATACTGATTTTTATGAGGGTCTAACTAAGGTTAGAGGGAGTAAATATATTTCCCTCTTTCCATCAACTGCCCCTCAGCTTCTTCCTTTATCCCCTCCGAGTCTGTCAAAATCACGTGACCCTTTTACTATCGATGGTTAAGCAGCGCTTATGTTACTGAAGTGGTGAGACCGCATGCCAGAAGAGAAAGTTCTTTTTAGATAAAATCCAACTTGTAAATCATACAATTTAGGATATATCAAGGGGGATACTTGAGGGAGTACCTAGCTCGATGCACCTTCAAACTCCAGTATAACTTGGCCTCACTGGATGAGGCCATGAGCTGAGCTGTTACAGAACGTGTGACCGAATGAATGTCACAGTCAGTTGAGTGCGCTAGCTTGATGCTAACATAACACCTTCTTGATTTCCCCAAGTGAACTTGGTACTCATTTTATCGACCCCGGAGGGATGAAGGGGCGAGTCTGCCTTGCCCATAGCCCAGGATTTGAACCCCGGTCCTTTGGCGTTGGAGCGCGAAGCGCTTCCTGAAAGCAAATTGGCTTCTTTAGAATGTAGCATATCCATAGAAATATCAGTCAATATTAATACTACAGTTCATTTAAACTTTTTGGTGGTGAGTTTAATCATACTGACTTCAATTTAATACTTTTTGTAGGTCTTGGCTATGCCATGTTCCTGATGTCGGGCCTGGTTGGTATTTACTACAATATGATCCTCGCCTGGGCTTTATTCTACCTGATGTCATCCTTCACCACCCACTTACCGTGGAGTTCCTGTGACAACTGGTGGAACACTGATGGTGAGGAAACTATAACTAACTATATTATTCAATAACTGATGGCAACCTATTGAATTGCGTATCTGAAAACTAAATGAAATCAATTCATGAACAATGAATTCAATTTCTTGAAATTGAAACGGATGTTGCATAAATCAACTCGTTTTGATTCATTTCGTAAAAACAATGCTTAGAGAGAAAAAAATTTATGAAGTAAAGGGTGAAATGACGATTTGAAGGCTCCTTTCACACTGTTCATCCTTAGTGATTAAGGAGACATCCATAAATTACGTGAGGTGTTTTTTCCAAAATCTGGACCCCCCCCCCTCCCCCCCACGTGAGATTTACCTACAACCTTTAAAAATAATTATTCTCTTTCCATCTCATATATTCCTTTCTCATACTTAAAAAAGAAAGAAAATCGTATAATTTCTAACTTAAAAAGTTGACGTGAGATTTTAATCAACCCTCCCTCCCCCCTTGGTGAGATTTGGTGAGATTTTTCCAAACAGGTTTTTATACAGTCACGACCTCACGTAATTTATGGATGTCCCCTAACACCTGTGAATCGCTAGTTTTCATAGAAAAGGGAAGGAGTAAAATGAGAAAAGCAGTATTTACTCCTTCTCTTTTTTATACAAAATAGATATTCATGGGAATCCCTTTATCTGCTTATTATGATTTTCTGCATTTTTTTCGTGCAAAATATTTTTTTAGTAGCTAAATTGAAAATTAAGGGATATTCATAAATAAAATAATTATCTTTGGGAAATTTAATCCTCTAGAGAATATTAATTAAATTTATACTTTTGAGTACCATCAGTACACTGAGGGCTAAAATATTATTACAATACAATAAAAGCATGGCTTTTTATCGCAGTTTCATAAGTCTTAAAAAATAATACACTTGCCTTTTGAGGGAACAAAAGTGACAATCATGGGAATCCGATCAAAATGGCACAGCTGAAAGCACAACTTAAGTATTAAATATATCAAAATAAGGAACTTGCATGATTTTTTTTTATTTTTTTAATCTATTCTTCACGCAAAAATAAGCCACTACACAAAATTTGAGGCCGATTGAGAAATTTTTCGATTGCAAAAAAAATTATCAAAAATCGTGTTTTTCGAAGCAACTGAAAACGCTTAACAGCATGTACCGTGACGTCACTAATGTTTACCTCGGATTGTCATGTTTGCCGTGGATTTCTGACCGCCACCAGAAGTGTCTAGAAGGTAAATATTTATTAAAACACTCATACCGGACACTTCTGAAAAAAGAAATCATCAACTAAAACATAGAAATTCAATTTTGATTGCAATTTGGCTCGATGGAATTCTACGTCACTGTGCATGCAAACACACTTCGCGTTTTTAGTCACGTGTTTTTTTCTCGACTTTTAAATTAAAATATTTAAGTACTTGTACACTTTTTTGAAAATTTGACAAAATATTTCATTTTTCTATACAAAAAACCATACGAAACACTTGAAAGTTTATCAAAATCTGACACATGCAAGTTCCTTATTTCCTGCTAAAATACCCCAACATGGAACCCGTGCCGTATTTTATCCTGGAAGAGTAAATCCGAAAAAGTGTTCCTGCAAAGTGTTGTCAGTATATTCGTAAGGATGGTTATTCTATGTAATTTTAAAGTTGGCGGGACTTGAAAAATATCGTCAGTTGATAGGGTTAATCACTAAGGATAAGGATGAACAGTGAATGTGAAACAGCGTAGTTTAGCCTTTTCATTTAGGTACTTCCATGCACTGCATTTAAATCAGTGCTTAATAAATTTTTAACTGATTGTTACCTTAACGATTTACTAATATTTTCGTATTCTCCAAATCATTTTAACATTAACTTTTAAACTGGTGATCTTTAAGCAGGAGCGCATTTCGGGTCCTTTGTATAGACTTGGTTTTCCAGAATTTAGAAGATAATTAATGTTTAAAATATGCTTGTCAGAGGGGCACCCTATGGGGATACAATCACAAGAGGGGTTGAAATACTTAATGTTCTATCCGAATCCGAATGCTTTTAATCATTGAATTAGTAGTAGAAAAAGAAAGTGTTACACAGGATTTAATAAATAAAAGTTTCAATCTCCACATTGGAAAAGAACTGCTGAAATAATTTAATTTGCTAGCATCTATTGCTCTGAATTCATGAATGAGACACTATGGTGCATGACGTCGTATTGTTTTAATAAAAATTTAGACGATGTTAACATTTGACGCCCTTAGCCAATGCCCATTCAAGTTGGGTTATGAATGAATACTGGTTTCCGTCTATTGTAAAATTTAGAAAGTCTGAATGGAAACCTTCTCAACAGTGTCCCAAAAGTTCGGTTTATATTTGACCATTCAATTCAAACAAAATTTATGTAAAAAAAATAAAACCAGTATTTTCCCCAGCCAGAGGACTACTGTCTGTGTCTACTCCTTTTCAATTTCATTGAACTATCCCTCTGTTATAAAAGAAGAAACACATAAATAAAACGTGGGAAAGAGAAAAAATAGCGCCGACTCGTTTTAACGAGGTCAGTGATGTTTTTTTCCAGTGTTCGTTGAATTCTATAGTACTCCAAACTGATCTTGTAAGTGAACTGATAGGAAAGATAAAATTATACCCACTATTAAAGCCACTGCTACTTTGCTGAAAAACAAACGTTCTGATATAAAAAAACGATCTCTTTACAGTACGGATAAGGAGTGTCCGGATGTTTTAGAGTAGGAAATGAAATGGGTAGTTCATCGATGTTGCAAAAAGCAACTGCTGTAACATCCTACGGCATTGATCCATTGAGTTTATTGTATACAGGGTGTCCCACGAGAAATGGCCCAACCCCTTTAACTTTTGAACCCCTACAGATATAGTCATGAAAGTTGGGTCTAGGTATCGTAAAGTGACCATGCCCTATCCGATGAGATAACTTTCAACGCCCTCTAGCGGAAACTTTAGGAGTTATAATTTTTATTTTAAAAACTATTTGAGGTATGTGAAAAAAGTCAATGACTAAGTTGTAGAGCAGCATCGATTCAATAGGAAAAGACACCTTAAGCAGAAAAATATCTTGAATAAAACCCCTAAAACGCAAGCTCAATTAGGTTGAATTCACGTAGTTTTTACGTCTTAAGACGCCCCTCACGAGGTGAAAATGAGAAATTTTTATTTTTATGATTTAAGTAAATGACTAAAAGCATTCTTAGTTCATTAAATAGAAAATTTCTCATTTTCGCCTCGTGAGGAGCGTTTTAAGACGTAAAATCTACGTAAATTCAACCTATTTGAGCGTGCGTTTTAGGGATTTTATTCAAGATATTTTTCTGCTTAAGGTGTCTTTTCCTACTAAATCGATGATGCTCTACAACTAAGTCATTGACTTTTTTCACATACCTCAATAGTTTTTAAAATAAAAATTATAACTTCTAAAGTTTCCGCTAGAGGGCGTTGAAAGTTATCTCATCGGATAGGGCATGGTCACTTTACTATACCTAGACCCCACTGTCGTGACTATATCTGTAGGGGTTCAAAAGTTAAAGGGGTTGGGCCACTTCCCGTGGGACACCCTGTATTTTCCTTTACCTAGAAATCACGTTTTGAACGTAACAGATGAATTTGTTGATGTATTTTGAAGAGAAGCATTTATTAATAGCTACTATTAGAAAAATCTCAACTAATCCAATCATAACACGTAATCTTAATCATACAGACGAATATAACAGAAGAATGCAAGTTACTAGACTCAAGGCCAAAATTTTATGTTTCGAGCGTTAATGAGTTATTTCTTCGTGACAAATTGTTAATTTTGCCTTTAAAAGCGTTTGGTTTTAACTAAAACTACAACAAATATTTTGTAATCATTCATTATTTATTGTTACTTCCCTTTGACTGCCTCAAATAAATTTTTGCATAAAACACACAGTCCAAAATATCGTTCTGTCAGTGTTGGTTGTTGTCAAAACGTACCCTTTTGAAATATTGGCAAATATCGACGACGTTGGACAATATTGATCTTTTGTCAGGATATCGTTTCTCCGACGTTAATACAAAATAGCGAAAAAATACAATTTGTCAAGTCTAATCCATTTAAATATAGTGTTATTTAGTACATGTTTTTAATAAATGAAAACCTCGCTTAAGTCCAATATTTATTAATGTTCGTGAAATTTGCCAATGTTGTTCCTTTGAGTCATTCACTGCTACCTAATCTGTATTCTGACCATCGGTTAACCGTTGGTTCGAAGTATTCGTATTTCACGAATCAGAGTCAGCTAAAGGCTCATTTTCTTTTTACGGCCGTGTTCACTGGTAACTTGACCGGCAGCCTAACTTCTGATTGGCAGTTAAAGAACTAGTTTCCACCAATCAGAAGTTTGACTGCCGGTTAACCACTGGTCAACAAGTTACCGGTGAATACGGCCGTTAGTTGCTGGTAACCACTGGTCAAATGGCAGTGAATAAGGTAGTGCCTTTCTCCTGTAAGCCGACGATATGATAATCCTTTAAAATTCAATTTTTGTTGGAAATATGGTGACAGATATACATAATATCTATTATTTTGCACACGTCTATATTTTCCACTGACTTCATATTCCCTTTGCAGCTTGCAGAAAGTTCGACACCAAAAACTGCACCGCTCACAACGGGAACGTGCTGGCCAACGGAACCTGCATTTTCCAGAATGAAGTGACCCCAGAGGAATGGGAGGTGTTCAGTAAACATAACACTAAGATGGCCAGCGATGAATATTTTCAGTAAGAATGTTTCCCCTGTCTTTTTCATCCAATCCCTCGCATGGTACTAGTAAGTATACATACGGGGTACATCTCTTACTTTTAAATGAATAAGTGTTTTTTTCCTAGATGTGGTGGGTTCATTTTATTTCAGATTGGTATAAAAGATTCCAATTGGGGGAGTTTTTTCACTGCTTCTTAAAAATAATTGGTATTTCTACTTATAAAATTATGTTAGGTGATGTGACTCTCTAGTAAGGAGTCAAGGATGCTACAAAGTGTGATTTGATAGTTCCGTGATATGAATTGATACAAAACTGAAGAACGGTTGATGTGTACTGGAATTTGAAATTATTTTAATTCCGTAGGACCTCACATGAATTTTTAAAATTTCTTTCCGAAAACAATATGATATGTTACCAGTTCCACAGAGGGCGCAAGTTCAGAGTTGAGTATGCTTGGCGAATTTTGGCTGTTTAGTGGCACATTTAGAAGCCAAATGATTTTTTAACATGAGTTAGGGTTACCATATTAGTCATCTTTAACGCTAAAAACTTGGCGCATACGCAAGTCTGAACTTGCGCACCACCAAGACCCTCTATATAAAGGCCTCCCAACTCGGCCGTGCAACGTCATAACTTTCACTCATCTTTGACGTCACTCCATAGACTTAACATGGCAATTTTCACCCACGTCTGACGTCATCACCCGGAGTTGGATGGCCATGTATATAGAGGGTCTTGGCACCACAGAGTACTAGAACAGACAGTCCGTGGCCATAGGCGCTAATGGAAGGCACTGTATATTTGGACGGCTTTTTTTCAACTAAACTCTACTCTAACTTCCACGGCTAGGCGTACCATTGGTTCCATCACTAAGCGCCGAGACTGCTACGTCATCACGAGACCTACAGCGCATGCGCCACTGGCCGTTTTGGCCGTCCAAATATCGTCGTGGAAGATGCAATACAGCACATCTAACATCGGAAAAAGACACAGTTTGATGTAGTTGTCGATTGTTTCAATTGGCAGTGAAATAAATAGCCAAATATGGTTTCGTATGGTTGCTGCTTAAATCGAGTCAAAACCAACACCAGCACATTTATTCATCACCGAAGTTAAGCACTTCCAGGTACGGGCAATACTTGGGAGGGTGACTACTTCGGAACATCGCTTTCTAATAGAATTTCTCGTTCTCTTGCCCACATCGAGCATTTTTCTGCTTTTCAGAAAAGAATATCGATCATTTCTATTAATTTTGTCTATCATAGATAGATAAAATAAACATTTTTATTTTTTTTGTAAATAAGCACTTTTTCTGTTATTATCAGAATTAATTGTTTGATAACTTTATTTTCAATACAATTCTTATGGGAAAATTTTTCTTGCCTCTTATCGTTGTATAAAGCAAAAAAAATCATAGGAACATAAAAAATTTACAAACTTTATACATTATACTTGCATTTTAATCACAATAAAATTGTAGCAGGTAAGGTACCACGACAAAAAATAAAGCATGCTTTATTTGCATTATTCGGGAACTTTACAAAGCTAATTAAAGGAAAAATAGGTGCATGTAATAAAAAAGTAACACATAATCGAAGAGCCAGTAATATCTTTTTTAAATTAGTTTAACAATATTCGGAGGAATTGTCAAAATAGAATCGCATTCAAAATAAACCAATATCTTTCACGCTCCCAAACTGTTTCATCCAGATTGATTCTCTAATATCAGATCATGAAAGATCGGCAACTTTTTTCTGACCAATGTGAAAATGTGTCAAATCACGGCTTACTAAGAGCTATAAAGATGTTTAAAAAATTCTTTTAATACTTTTAGGTGCGAAGCCTGATCAAGTAATCAAATATCTAAGCATCAATTTCTGAAAAAATTTTGGTTTACAAAAAAAGCGCAGCCATATTAAAACCGCCAAACGAAGTCACGAAAACTGTTTGGCGAGAAAGAGGATTGGAATACTAAAGGTGCTTCAAATGTTAGATGTGCCTTATTGCATCTTCCACGACGATATACTCTTCGCTAATGGAAATCGAAAAGTTAGATGGGTTTGGCGCCGTTTGGCGCTGGGATCGCATCTACGTCACGGGAGGCAGGGAAAACACCTGATTAATGTTGCATTATTTCCAATCAATCAGATTAAATGAGTGATATATTTGAAACGAACGACTTAAACGTAAAATTCATTCAAGCTACGGTTGAAATAACTAGAAATATTCTGATTTCAATATATCAGTACTTTTACTTCTCAACTCCCGAAGCTACTTGCAACGCATTGTTTATATTTTGGTTTCGATTCTCTGCCGTGTTGTTTTGTCTTACGCGTTTTGTCGTAATCATCGGTTCTTAATTATGAAATCAATGGTTATGCGAGCATACTACTACTATTACATCATCGTAATTGTATGTTAACATTTGGAATTGTATATTTTGGCGTATCATTCATTTCAATTGAGGAAGTGAGGGAATAAATTTCTTCCCATGGGCATATTTGAACATTTATTACTTAATGGTCTTGAAGTTATATGTTTAATGTTTACATTTGGTTACGAAAGATATTCGAGAAGAAATCTATTAATGTTAAAAATATTGTTCATGATGATTTGTTATGATTGATGATTTCTGTTTTTATTTAAATATTAAATTTTGAGTAGCTACTAATGGAATTGCATAATAAGTGTTCCTGAACCAATTCTTGAATAGTTTCATGAACATTTACTGTTCTTGTAACAGCTTTAAAAAGAGTCCTCCAGTTTATTCACAGCTCAAATTATGACTGATAACAGTAGAGATCTACTTATTAATATAATTATTAATGGATCCTAAAATAATAATCTACTACAGAGTTGCTCAAACTGTGGGTCGCGACCCACTGGTGAGTCGCCAGTCAGATTTTGGTGGGTCGCGAGAAGATTTTTAATTTTTCTGAATATGAAGTATCATTTTATAATTTTTACAAACGTGTTATTGGCTTTTGGATTATCAAACTATTATTTGAAATTTATCAAATAACTATATAATAAAAATTTGAGGAAAAACTGCACTACTTGGTGTCGAACAGAAAAGGCGATTAATGTAAATACGTACTATGTGTGTCACTTTTAAGTACCGATAATGCAAATCTAGTCGGTTATTCAAATGAGATTTGAAAAAAATATTCAGTGTTGTTTCTCCCCATCCACAACGGGGGGTCGCAATGCAAATTTTAAGAATTTTCTTGGGAAATGATGCAACTGCAATTTATCTCATATTGCTAAAAACAAGTTAACACCAAGTTTTTAAGGGTCAAATTTTAAAATTTTCTCTGGGGGAGGACCCCCAGATCCCCCTTTTTATTGTGGGGATCATTGTTAGGCCTCAAATAAACTATTTCATGCGCTCTATTCAAATATTACTTTCTATTTTCTAAAAAGTCAATTTCTCTTCTAATACGTGCATGTAATAATTTATTGTTGTAACTTAATAATTGGTGAACACCCCCAGTCAGAGAAGTTAAAATTATATGGGGTGTGAGATAATTATCTCAGTTCAGTTAACTATAATTAACTAATGTTGGTGGGTCGCGTTAGATTTTGTTTCTCAAAAGTGGGTCGCGATGTTAAAAAGTTTGAGAACCCCTGATCTACTAATTATTATAGGATCTAATAATAATATTATTAATACTTAGATCTCTATGGTTGTCATTCCTCAATTGAGCTGTGGGTAAACATGGCTGGAGGCTAAAGCTGTACCCTGCTTTTGTTAAATAAAATAAGTTCTTAATGATGAACCATATATATCTTTTAAACTTTTGATTAAAATCTATTCTATTACTACCAAACCTAAATTGTCGGAGGAATAAAAAAACTGTTTCACAAATGACGTGTGATTTTTATTAAAAAATGCATGTATTTTATTTAGACCTAATTTTCGATTGTTGTTGAATGTAATTAAGTTAATAACTTCCGGTACTTGTGTACTAATAACAATGACAGGTTTAGTGACTTTTCAAAAATAAAAGGAAAATAATTGTATTGGCAGTAAATCTGCTGAGACTTTATTAGAATACTATTAAAAAACCTTTTGGACATTGTAAAATCTTAATGCAATTAAAATATAAGTAGTACCTACCTAACTTCCTTATGTTTTTCATTGTAGCTATAGTGTTAATACAATTCTGTGCTTTTGCAGTATCTTTTGAAGGACTTGCATTTTTTGTTTTTTATAAGATTTCCAAATGTTCTCTAATGAGTTTCTATCATTTTTTGCAGCAATTTTGTCTTGGGAATCACCAGTGGATTACATGACTTAGGGGAGGTTAAGTGGGAGTTGGCCTTGTGCCTTCTCGCCTGTTGGGCTGTCGTTTATATATGCTTGTGGAAAGGCGTGAAGAGTATGGGAAAGGTAAGCAATGCTTATTTTAATTATAGCTCTTTTTATTTTATTATAACGCTTATTTTGAAACTTTCTTAGAGTATTGTTTGAAAGTATTGTTTGTGTAAACATATTTGGTATTTTCTGTTTTCTATCCAGCTAAAACCTGTCAAGCAGTTTTAAACGCCAAAAATTATAACCCAACCAATAAAATTATATAATGTTAGTGTCCATTCAAATATGTTAAGCATCTAAGGGAGGAGGGTATTTGTGGAGGAAGGGGGTCAGGCAGTTTTCTTTTGTAATTATGAAGGGGGTCAAAAATGACCGAAAACAGCTTATGTATTATTTGAATGGCTCCTTATATGATGATGAAAATTTGGTTATACTTGGCATTCAAAACAGCTTGGCCATTTTTTATGGACAGATAACGGAATTGTACCACTTATTTTGCTCTCTTTGCATTGTTTTTCTTTTCTGTGTATTTATATGAATCAGTTTGACTAGTGTAAAACCAGAGAAATATTTAGGGGTTTATATGATATTCTGCTGTTCTGTTTAATTTTAATTATTTGTAAACCATATTGTGAAATTTATGAACTGTCCTACAATCTTGGCTGCTACTCGTTGATTGTATATATTTTAAATGATTGCATAAACCAAAATTTGTGGTTTTATACTTACTGTGAATCTTTTTTGCAATCTATTGTTATCACCGTGATTTGTAAAATAGTATAATGGTTTTGAATGTGTTTTTCTATGTAATTTTTGCAGTATTGTATTTGATGATTTATTGTGCTTTCACTGTATGTTTTGAACATTGAAAATGCAGTGTTGTTTATGTCCTCTCTTTTTTCTAGGCTCACAAAATAAAAACCATATCAAACCTTTTTTTGTATATAGTTTTCCCATAATAAAAAGTCTCGCTGTAGGTACTTGATATCTTATTGACTAAGTATGGTCTATTTTAGTTAAAATATTTAAGCTTCATCTCATAAGAATTGTATTTATTTGTAAAATTGTTAAGTAAAAATTTATGTAAAGTTGATATTTAGCTTTTATACATAACTTTTGTTCATCCTATGTGTTAGTGTTCTCTAGTTTTGACTCTCCTGTTAGCATGTGATTCACTGATATGATTTTTCTATTTTATTTTATATCTCATAAATGAATATGGTGAAGTAAAATGTTGATACTTGTTGTAATGTTGATGCATTTGTTTTCAGGTTGTGTACTTCACTGCATTGTTCCCTTATCTTGTGCTGGTTATTCTTCTGATTAGAGGAACTACCTTAGAAGGATCTTATGACGGCATTATGTTTTACCTTACCCCTGAATGGGAAAGATTGCTGGATGCTAGGGTATGCTTTATTAGGTACAGTCTCAACTCCGCTTAATGTGATCACATTTGTCCAAGATCAAAATGATAACAATATCCGATTGATAAAAATAAGCGGTTCTATACAATGAAGTGGGGGAAACACTGTAATACGAGTGCTTGCATTAAAATCACGACTGGGTAGTCCATATTGAAGTATTTAAAATGATTTTTAAGTATTTACTTTGCAAATTAAAACATTTTTAAAGAAAAGTATAAGAGTGGATCAAATAATACTACTAAACTAATTACTCATTTTGTATGTTATGTATTGGAATTGGCCTTCAAATGGGAAAAAAAGGAGGTTTAAAAGGAGATTTCCACCAAATTTTGATAACATTGAACGCTATAATGATAACATAAAACGATATATTTTGCATTAATTTAAATAGGAGTGATCAGGACCAGTTAATTTTTATATCATTATCCGATTGATAACATTAACCATGATCACATTAAGCGGAGTCGATTGTATTTTTAAATAGCAATCTTACAGAGACTCCAAGTACTATGGATTCTTCATAGTTTCTACGGTTGTTGCTTTCATACTACGGATTATGGAAATCCTCCTAAAAGCTAAGGAAGCTAAAACACCGAAACGACCGTAAAAAATTGCAGATTTAAATTATCTCTGCATGTTGTGGCTAATGACAGGGTCTGATTATGATCCTTAAAAGCTTTCTCTCCTGATAATCAACTCCCCTTCTTAAAAATGTAAATAAAGATTAGTATTATTATTAAAAATTTGATGTATAAACAATCCCTTTTTAGATTGTATGCATAATTATCCGACCTCCTAGTGGTGTAAACTCATTGTGCACTGTATAAAATCAGTAAAAAATATTTTAAAGACAAGTATTAACCTACCTAAAAAAATTTGAAAACTTGCCAATTAGTGGGTTGGGTGTGATTTCGGATTTTAGATTCCTGGATAAAGGGTTCATTACGATACTACGGAAAATATTCATTGGAGGTTGGAGTCTCTGATCTTAATTTATAGCATCAAATTGTCATTGCCCCCTGCAAATTTTGCTAATTAAGATGTATGAATAAACTTTTTTTTCATCTTTAGGTTTGGGGTGATGCTGCAATGCAAATCTTTTTCTCCCTGTCCCCATGTTGGGGAGGACTCATCACTCTCGCTAGCTACAACCGTTTCCACAACAACTGCTACAGGTAATGGTTATTTTTTAAACTTAATTTTCCCCATATTAGTGTGTTCTACATTTATTTCAGGATTACGTCAAATCATAGAGATATTAAAACAAATATATAAGCTCTTGAGTTTTCACTGATAAAAAATTAGTTATTAAATCAAGCATGGGAGAAAAATTCTCTTTAAAGTCAATATTCTTTTGTACATTAAGTTTCTGATAAAAAATAAGCAATAAGTATACAGGGTGTATCTGAAATGGTGCAACAAACTTTCAGGGATGATAGTACTCATCAAGACGAACAAGAATTGGTATAGAAAGGGGGCCGCAAATGAGTTTTAAGGGGTGAAACCCCGGGGTGAAAATCAGCAAAAAAACTTGCATATTTGTGCAGGAAGAGACATAATTGTTCGATTCCGTAATTTTTTACACCAAAAATACACCAAAAAAATAGAACTCGTACTTGCAAAAAGAAATTTTAACTGTAACTTTTCAGGAAGTTATCTTCGCGTAGCGAAAGATTTATTCGATCAGTCTCTTTTTTTAATGCATGTTCAACCAAATTTGGCAACTTATTAGCCATTTGGCGCAATTTTTTTCGTTTCTTATTTTATCGTGAAAACAGTAGTTCAGTTGGTAGAGAAATGAACCGGAATGTTCTAACTCGCAATCGTAAGATTGTGGATTTTGTCATGTCAATAATTTTTGGGCAATACATGGAAAGAGTACTATTAAAGGATGTGGGTTGGGGTTTTATGGCGTGAGGTCCAAAAATCGGACAAAATTAAAGGATGTATAATAGTATTTTGAGAATTTTTATGGATTTTTCTAAATTGCAGTGTTTTTCTTTACGGTAATTTTTTTAAGGTAATTACAATGCTTTAATTCGCATTTTGTCTCAACGCAAAACTTTGACATGAGTTTAAAATTTTTTTACACAAATGTTTGTGAAATGAAGGAAAAGCAATCCTTGAAATCCCTATTTTTAAATCAACGATCAACTATATTACAAAGTATTTGATTCTCATTCGATTCAGAAATCGTTTCTTCCGTAAATTTTATTTCCCTACAATCTATAATAAGGATTTCAAGGACTGCTTTTCCTTCGTTTCACAAAATCTTGTGCTGCCATATATTAATTTTTTTTGATCGACCGATTTAAGAAAAATTGTGTTAAGAATTTCTTTGGTCTAAAAGAAGACATTACAGATCATGGGGTATTTTTATCTTGTTTTGTCTATTTGTTATTAGTTTTTAAAACTAGGGAGTTCTTTGTGAAAACCCTTTAAGAAAATGTATTGATGACTTAAATTTTGCATGAAACATAGCTATGTGTTATTAAAAAAATAAAGAGTTTAAAAACCTAAGCATTTTAAACAGTTTTATACTTAAATTATCTTATTCTAGATGTGACTACATAATTATAACTGTTATTCTCATGACAAGACAAAACTAAGAAAATTACAAGTTCAAGAAATACACGGTCGAGATGGGGTGCGAGCTCGGCCACTTTAGTATTCCTGTGTTGACGGAGGGGAGGGTAGTTAATGAAGCTTAGGGTTTCGTTTCGTAATCAATAGCCTCTAGTCAATACGACAAAATTAAGCCAAATTAATTATTGAAATTAGCCAAACTAATTATTAAGATTAGACAAATTAAACCGAATTAATTTTTTAAATTTTCTGTTTACAAAAAATAATTGAAAACGTGTTTATTAATTACTACGAGAAAACTAGAGGGGGTTACCACCAAGGGGAGGGAGGGGGTGAAAAATAGTAATAAATGAGTTTCGTAGTACGGGCACTTTCCCTAAGAGGTTTATGTTATCCCCCTTCGAGGAAAAACAAACCGTTTTTTTAACCTATGAGCTTCAAACTCCCCGACACCCTAAGCGTAATGTACAGACCATTCTACACAGACAAAGTCATTTAAAATTAATTAACAGAGTGGTGACTTATTTAAAACTAGTTTCTAGTAAAATTAATACTATTTTAGTGATTACACCCCCTCCCCCAATTTTTGAGTTTAAATTTATTTTTCCTTCAAAACTTCAGCTATCAGTTTTTGGCATAATTCCTTCTTCCTCCTACCTAACAAACCATGGCTTTTCCAATCACTCTATCATGTTATAAATTATTCAATCAAAATTATTCGATTTCTCTTGGCCGTCAGTCTGTTTATCTTTCCCCAGTTCTCCAAATTTCTTGTAGAAATAAATTTCTTTATTCAATTCTTATTTAGACTGTAAGCATTATCTTCAAAATGCTGAATTTCTTCATATTAAAAAACGAGCCAGCTGGATGGCTCAGCGGCAATCTACCACTTTTAAAATAATTTTCTCTTGTTTATTATCACTATGAATCCTTACGGTGTCACAGCAGCTAGCTCGATAGCAGTAGTCATGCATTGCGTACGGAGTTAGCTACAAATCCCGTAAGGTTTGTGCGAATGCTACGCTTGTTCCATCCAGGCCGGAGGGAAACTGCGGGAAATTGCACAGATGAGAAGGGAGTGCTTCTTACACCGACTAAGGCTTAAAGGGCGTTTTTATCTTTAAAAGCTGTGCATTGTCATGAATTGCATAAATAGTACTAATAATAAATTAAAAATGCGCTTATCTTTAATTCTACATTTTGTGTTAGTATTTTACTTCTAAAGGTACGATATTAATACGATATTAATTAATCAATATGTTTCTATTTAAAAAAACACTTATTTTGTATAGCTAAAAAATTTATTTAAGTGGGACCAAATGAAATCTTAATACTTTAACACATGTTGCAATGTCTTTCAAAATATATCTTTTTAAAAAAATAATATGAATTTAAAATTGAACAACTTCACACAGCAGGACAGAACTCGCAATCTTACGATTGCAAGACTGTTATGCTACCAACTAAGCTATCATTTAATCATTTATAGTTCTACTACATGGAAATTTGAGTTTCCGTAAGAATCACTGAAAAGTATTTGGCGATCACGGATTGGCGAAGTTTTTTTTCCTGTCTAATGCAAAAGTGTTACTGACGGGAAAACTAGCTTAGTAATATTTGAAGTTGTTTTACAAAATAACTACCGGAATCGAACCATTGTGATTCTTCCTGCACAAATATGCAAGTTTTTTGGCAAATTTTCACCCCGGGGTTTCACCCCTTAAAACTCATTTGCGACCCCCCTTTCTATACCAATTCTTGTTCGTCTTGATGAGTACTATCATCCCTGAAAGTTTGTTGCACCATTTCAGATACACCCTGTAGAACCCTAAATTAATATCACCCATCTCTATAATGCAGTCAAATTTTGCTCTTTAAATATCTTAAGTTTTGAGTGTAATATCTAAGGCTTCTTTTTATAAATATTGCTAACTATATAAATTTTTGTAAGCTATTTTGACTATGGGAAAATTTTAAGAATAAACTGGTTTTTATATAATTATACCATAAAAACCTTGTCTTACCTTTTCCTTGTCTTACTTAGGAATTGTGCTTTTACGTTTGAAAGTATACTTGTATTCTTCTCTGTCTAAGGATAGCAGATTTGACCTGCCAATTTTTTTTATTTTAATATTTATTTGTTTATTTTTCAGGGATTCTCTCTTCATTACTTTTGGAAACAGTTTAACAAGTTTCTTTGCCGGATTTGTCATATTCAGTATTGTTGGTTTCATGGCTCATGAAATGGGTGTACCTGTCAAGGAGGTAGCTGCTCAAGGTATGTTTTAAACTTATGATAAATTTTTCTATTAAATTGCATTAATTTACTATGTATGTAATTCAAATCAAGTATGCCATAACAATTTATTACCTCTAATGACTGCTCCTGTCTGCAGGTGCTGGCCTTGCCTTTGTTGCTTACCCAGAAGCTGTGGCTCGTCTTCCAGTCTCCCCTCTTTGGGCCTTCCTCTTTTTCTTCATGTTGCTCACTTTGGGCCTGGGAACTCAGGTGAGTCTTTCAACACAGCTGAAAAAACTTGGGTGAAGGCTAATATTATCTGTCATCTATTACACCTAGTAAATGATTACTTGTAATTCTGTGTAAAAAAAATGGATGAGTGATGATGGTTTCAAACTTCTAAGTATATCCTTGCAATTTTTGTCAGAATGAAAGAAAGGAAGTTAACACACATGTGATAAGAGAACAATAAAATAATTTTTTTCAGTGAAGGTATAGGATTGAAAGGATTATTTATTTCATAGAAAAATTTTCAAACTTTTAGTCAGGAAGGTTTCATCTTGTATCCAAAGTGTTAAAATGACATCTTGCCGTCTATCTCTGTTAGTTTTTTTCCTGTGGTACTCATCACAATGTTCAGCAAAAATAATTTATTTTCAACAACTGCCAAATAATTTTTTTTGTGTGAAACTTAATTTTATTAACATTTTTTACTATGGCTTTAGAAAAAATAATTATAACCTTTGATATGCTTTAGAAACTTATTCTTATAATATTTCAAAGGAAAGATTTACGAAAGTGTTGCCATAATTAATAATCCTATATTCTTTTTCAGTTTACGCTGATTGAAACTGTGACGACATCTATTGTGGACACCTTTCCGGATCGTTTGAGGCGGTACAAATCCTATGTGCTCTTTGTCGTCTGCCTTTTTATGTACCTGGTTGGTTTGGTGATTTGTACAGAAGTGAGTTTTTTTCTTAATTCTTTTTTTAATGTTTTGAGTTTGCTTCTCTAATCTTCTTTCTTTGTTTTCCACTGTTTTGAAGGAAAGATTGCTAAAAAATATTGGTTATAAAGTAGAGTAAACTTACATTTTACTCTAATTATTTTGGCTAGTTAAAATTTATACTTAAATTATTATTCCATCATCTAATACCCCACTAAATAATATAATCACATAAATCACCAATAGGTTTTTTGCTTTTGATAATTTCCATTCTTCCTAATCATTAATGGGTAAAAAGGAGTTTTGTCAGATTCCACCTTTAATAACAATGTATTGATCTAATACCTCATTTGAGTCTTAACTATTGTATATTTTTCCCAAAGGGTGGAATGTTCGTCTTGCAGCTGATGGATGACTACTGTGCCAGTTTCTCTGCTCTTATCATAGGATTGGTGGAAGTCATTGTTATTGGTTGGGTTTATGGTAAGCTCATTACTTTAGAAAAGAAAACATTTGCAACATTTTATGATTACCAATAGAAAGCTAAAAATGGCAATGTTTGCAAGCTTAGTCATTTTTACTTTTTAGCCAGAGTAAACTGGATTCATAAATGTTTTAATAAACTTATCTATTATTAATGGGTTGAATTATTCTCTCTTATCTCAATTTCATACCCATTGACTTAGAAAGCTTTTCAATTGGTTCCATTGATCATTTTTCCCCTCAAAAATCTGTGTTCTATTCTGCACAAGTTTTTTACAATATAGATTGAAACCAAATATTTTTTAACACTTACATTTACTGAAAAGTTTTTTTAGCATTTACATATTTAAACCTAATTTTTTCCTGATTAGGTGCTGAACGATTCTTGGGTGACATTAAGGTTATGATGGGCAAGTTTCCTTTCCCGTACCAGTATTGGAGATTCATGTGGAAAATCGTTGTCCCATCCATTATTTCAGTATGTAAAAGTATTGATTTACTTATACTGTTCTCAGTCTTTTACTGTACAAAATAAAATGTAGTTTTAAAACTACATGAACTATTAGTTAAAAGAAAATTGCTTCATTTCTGATTGAGTAATATGTTTTACTTTGATTTTATCTTTTGCAATTCAATCCAATTCTTCTTCTAAACTAATCCACATAACTTTTTATCACAGGCCATCTTAGTCTTCACTGTCATCCAGAAGAAACCCAGTGAATATGGTGACTATGAGTACCCACCATGGGCTGGATATGTTGGTTGGATGTTCTCCCTTACTTCAGTCAGTGCCATCCCGATTGTTCTTGTCGTCAAGATCTGTAGAGCCAAGGGGCCAATCTTGCAGGTATGGAGGAATTTTAACACTGTTTTTCACTTTTTAAGATTATTTCTTAACTATTTTGTTTCAGTGACATTGCCTAAGGAATGTCTATAAATGAGATTGATCTAGGCCCCCTCCTCCCCATAAAATTGACACAAGATATTTTATCTATAAATGACTTAATTGATTTCTTTGATATGCTTATGGCACATTTATTTCATTTTGTTGGCATGGTGCTTAAGAGCATAAACTTTGTATAATTTTGATTTAAATCCATGATGAAATCAAAAACATTGTTTTATTTGTTATAATTACTCTGTACAATGTATAATGAGAAATTGTACATAAAATCAGAAATCATACATTCATACAAATGTAAAATGTACAATCTCTGAACTAAAAGTTGACGAAATTTTAATTGACTCCCCCTCCCCTTATTGATTGCACATAATTAATGAATATCCTCTTAGTTAATTATACGAAGAGTTCATCTGATGCTTATAAAGATACAGTAGATTGGGGCCAGTGTTTTGTGCCCATGAAGCATTTTTTCCCAACTAAAAAAAGTGCCTATAATATCAAACAACTTTCAGAAATCACTTTGCTATTTTTAGTGCTTGAAAATGAATCTACCACTGTTCTAAAACTTTTTGAATCGAAAAGCACTCTTCACACTGCTAGTAACCAGACAAATTAGATTTGGGTAAAACACTTGGAAGTAATATTATCTTTGGTAAAAGTTTTCCATCTGGTGTTTTTTAAAAGATGGAAAATATTCCTACAGGCTATAAAATGATAACATAAATATTACTTTCAACGAAAAGGTTTATTCCAGTTCCATCCTGTGACCTTTCACAACTTTTACACATGATTTACCTAAAGGTCATTCAAGTTTAATGTCAACCCTCAGACCAATTTTTTTCTTTACAATGTATATTTTGATGAACATACAGTGGCTAATCCAGTAGGGGGGGCTGTGGGGCTGCAGCCCCCCCCCAGGAATAAGACATTCAAGTTTTGGTAATAGCAATAAAGCCAAAAAAGAAATTTCAACACGTTGCGGACATTTGGTGGTTTTACCCAAAGGCAAAGGGTCTCAAAATGAATCGGAACCCTACTTTTAAGGGTAAAAATTCCAAAATTTTTCTGGGGGAAGACCCCCAAACCCCCTCGAAATTTTGGAATCTAATAAGTACGGTTTTTCCTTGAAACTTTATGGCTTTACAAGGAGTGATCCTCTTTGATGTAACCTAAAGTGTCTCAACATGAGTTAAAATGGCACTTTTAGGGACAAAATTCAAAAAAATTTCTGGTATAGGAACCCCTAAACCCCCTAGAAATTTCCCAATTCATAATATACTACAAACTTTTTTCCTTGAAAATACTGCCGCTTACAATGAGTGGTGCTCTTTGGGTGGAATCTAAATGGCTTCAAAATGAGCTAAAACATTATTTTGAGGGGCAAATTTTCAAAATTTTTCTGGGGGAGGACCCCCAGACCCCCCTTTTACTTGGAGTTGATATTTTTATACAATATTCTAACTTAGTGCACCAAAATAAAAAACTTTAAGAAAGTCATCTCACCTATTACTTAGTATACCTAAGATTAGAACTCAGAAAAGATATTAAGTAACCCCCTAAACAAAAATTTAGCTAGGGCACTGGCAACCCCCCTCCCCGCTTTCAGTTGCTTACATTTATATTTGAACAGCCCTTAATAGCAATTAAGTTATTTGTGAAACTCAGCCCCCCCCAGACAAAAAACCTGGATTCGCCACTGTGAACATAAAAAGTTTTTAAAAAATGAAATGCACTAGCAGACATACAGCAGCATCTAATGAGAATTAAAAATATTAATATCAAGTTTTACTCACATATCATATGTGTGCCACCGATCCCAAAGGGGTTAAAACTCATTATTTGTTTATTAGAAAATAATCTTGAAATATATTCTTTCCTTTTCAAGTTTTAAAGGAATTTAGATTAGTATTAAGGTGTTAATATACATAATAAAGTATTTTAAAAATAAATACCTATAAACTTTAATTTAAAAGCAATTTAGGATATTAATAAAAAAATCATACTTACACTTAAAAAGACCATTTAGTACAAATTATTATCTTAATTTATTTGTGTTTTAAGCAAATAAAAAGGTAATTTAATCTGGTCTGAATGCAACATAAGTCACTTTGGAATGACCCTAAACACATCATGCTCAATGAAACAAAGTTTGATAACTGGTAGCATTGGAAATAAACATAGAGAACAGTGTCATTAATGCTGCATTAAAATTTATCCCTTCTTCCCCCAGCGTATCCGCATCCTCCTCGAACCAACCGAGGACTGGGGCCCCAAACTGCAAATGCACCGCATGGAAACCCACAGCCCCAAGCACACCGACTCCCAAGTGCCCTTGGCCCTGCCCAACTACGACCCCGACGGTTGCTACGGCGACGACTACGCCGACAACATGGGATCCAAACTTAGCGTGGCTGACGACAGCGTCTCAGAGTTCGAGGGGCTACGGCTGAACATCCCTTCCAGCGTCACGGAAACCGGGGTGTGACGGGCACCTCGCGTAGTCGCAACTGTCACCTTATCCCCCAGAGGCCCCCACCGGGGCGCTCGTGAGTGCTGACTGTCCATTAGCCGAGGTTGGTGAGAGTCGCCGGTGTGTTGTGGTTGTCCGGCCAGTGACAGTCAGATCAGTTGTCTTTTTTTTCGTGTCTCTTCTTTCCGACTGCATATTTTGGAGTGGAATGGATGGGTAGTGGTGGATTCTCCGCGGCTTGTTCTGTTGCCAGTCCTGTTACCTTTCGATTTGGTTTCGGGATGAGAGAAAATTCTTGCAAAAGAGCAAAAATGGTCATTATTCAGTTGATTGAATTTTGAGTATTAAAAGTTATTAGATGAGTTCGATTTTTGTTGAGTTTTCAATTAACTGCTTAATTTTATGAAGTACCTGGTATTTTTTAGTCCAGATTGGTCAGTTTAAAAAGTACGAGTTCTGCAATTTTCTAAAAAAACACTTTATGAATGTAAAACTCAATCTTAACAAAAAATGTATCTTAAGCTGTTAGAAGTTGTCCCCTTTACTTGAAGTTTATCAATTCTTGGTAATTTAATATTTCAACTACCTTTCTTTTAATTCATAAATGCTTGCAGTAGTTTTTTGTTATCATACACTTAAAAACATTTTTTGTCTATTTTTAAGGTATTTTGTGGACTGGGAATAGTCAGGTTGTTTTGTATATTAAAAGCCAAAATTTGAAAATTTTCAATGAAAATTCTAAAAGTCAATTTGATATGTTTGTGAAACTAAAGTTTCTTAACTATCAACTTGGATATGTGTTAAATATTTTTTTAAATTGTAGTGAACATTCAAACATATTTATTTCTAAAATCTAAAAATGCTTGTTTTTTACTATTTAAAAAGATTACATTTTCTTAGCTAAAAGAAAAGCTATTAAAATATCCACATTAAACAGCATATAATCTTTTAACTTCAATAATTCTCAAAATTAGTGCTATGGCATTTATAAAAACACTTCCAAACTTCTGGTCCAAAATATGCAGTCCAACCTATTTTTGTTTTCGAAGTCTGTGAACTATTCTGCATGCCTGAGTTAGTTCCTTAGATTTACCAAGGCTGGTCCTATAAATGCAAGCATTGCATTGTTGCGCAAGTACCTTACTCATAACAATGTATTTTTTCAAAGAACTGCACGAGAATGCAGAAACTTGCCATAGTGTTAGTGCTAATCAAATGAGATCAACCTGTCAGCTGACACCTCACCTTAGTTACTACTATTATTATGATTAAATGGTTATTGTGAATTTTCACTAACTTAAGTTGCATCTTGTTTTCATAATTAAAAAAATTGGTTCAAAATATTTCATTGTCACCTCCGACATAAAATTCTATCTCTAGTCTAACCTACCCAAAAAGTGCACCTTTTCAATAACATCTCTATTTTAAAGCATTAATAAAAAGGCAATGATATTACAACCCAACAAAAATTTTAAAAATAAAGGCCAACTTTTTACCCTAAAGTAGAAAACTTATTGGGGTAAAAATCTAAAAGGTCTTGTTTTTGTTCTTTGGTTATATCAATATTGCTACCGCATATTGACCATAGGCAGCATACATTTAGACTTTCGTGATGGGGAAACAAATGTAATTATAAAGCTTCTAAAGTAGTATTGATGATGAGTAAAACTAAATGCAAAACAAACATTCATTCAAACATTTTCAAACATTCATTTAATTTAGGTTCAAACAGCAACTGATAAAAGCTGAAATGATGATCTGTTACTAGTACTGATAGATATCTTTCTAAAGATTTAAGTAGAATACACTCGTTAATGAAATGGATTGAACAGATATAATTAATTTTCTATAGATGATGTAATGGGTTGGGTGTATTCACTTTTAATGGCATTATGTCATTGTTATTGCTAAAACTGAAATTTAATCCAGTAATATCAGGCCACTTGCAGAAGCACTAAAATACAAATATATTTTAAATATTTCAAAATTCTATCGTTAAACATAAATTACATATTAAATATTTATAGACAATATTAAAACATACAAAAATATTTTTAAAAATTAGAACCAAAATCTTAAGCTGTAAAACATTATTTATAATTCACCAAGCTGCAAATTCAATGTTATTGCTACTCAAATTATGTTGAGTGTTTTGAAAATATTTTCAAAACTTATAATCGATATTTAGCATTAAATAAAAGTGTAACTGAGTCATCATCTCCATAGATACTGAAGCGAGCCTTAGTTTTCCATCCCTGATTTAAACTCCTTTTCTTTTTGGAACAGAAATACACACAAGAAAAATTTCAGATTGTGAAATTACCATTTTGGTGCAGCAAATACCATGGTTTCACAATCTTCCAGTGCCTTAAGATTCTTTGATAATTCTCTTTGTTGAGTCCATTGTTGCTGTTTGATTCCACTGATAGAATTTAAATACATTTTATATTGATAGCTGTTTTTAGTACAAAAATTCACCATAGTTCTTTTATAGAAAGCAATCATTAGACCTATCTACAGTTTTGTAAAGTATACAAAAATACATTTATTTGTGAGCTAAAAACTGGAGACTATAAATATCATCTTAATAGCATTTCAGTGCTTTTAAAATTATTACAACATAGTTTACATAGAGCCAGCCTTGTCATTACATAGTAATCATTCATTACTTGCAATACTCAGTATAAATTTTACTTCACTACTAAAAAAATCTTAGTTTTATTTCATTTAAGTTTTTATTTCTTTATTCATTACTATATTTATAGTTTAATTATTTTCCTATGTGCAATAAAAATCAAAGCTTTAGAAGTTAAATTATATGTAATAGGTGATGAATTTTTTTGTAACTGATAGAAAATAAAATTGCATCAAGATTAAACTATTAACTTTTTATTTGCAAAAATGTATTTTTTACCAAAAAAAATTTTTTTAATGTTTAAAATATTTTTGTTTTCTAAGCAAAATTACTAACAGAGTGAATTAATTAAAATAGTTAAATTTTGGATGTAGCTGATTAAAGTTTTTTCAAGTACTAACTTCATCGAAACCTTTCTTTTCTTTGCATCATCTAAATTTTTGCAAATTCACATTTTTTGTACAACCCAGTAACAACTCCAACAAAATGTTATTCCTCTTAACTAAACAAATAGTTCTGTAAACGTAAATATGCTTCCAAGGTACAAATAATTTCTATCACCTAGTTTGAGGTTTTATATTGACCTTTGGTATAAACAAAATCTTTCAGATACCAAATTTTGTACAATATTCTGTATAGACGTTTTCTACCAAAAGAAGTTTTTCAAATATTTTGGATAAATAATTCTTTGATAATTTATGGCGTTTAATGGAAGATCATTCTCGGCTGCTGTAGAGTTGCTTCAATGAGTATTTTTTGAGATGTTGCAATTGTAATACTACAGTTTACCATTTAAGTGTAACAGTCTCTTAGTGTGTAGCCAACTCAAGTGACTTACCAGTTGGTGTGATACATTCATTAATATTTATTGTAAATATGTTTGGATTAAGTTTCTAACTGACAATTTATGCACAGGATTAATTTTTTGATAGTTTTGGTAATATTTTGTTTTTATTTAGAAACTTTTTAAATCAATAAGCCTAGAGAAGTATAGTAAAGTAAAATATATGGATCCCCCACTGCATTTGAGCATAAAAATGCAATAACATCAGTTTATTATCCATCCATTCATTTTGATCAAGTTCATTTAATTGCATTTTGGGCAATCCTTGAAAAGAATTAAAATAAAATAAGGCCTTTAAAAATTAATGAGTTTTGTAATAATTCCTTATCCTTACTCTTACCATTGGGTGGGAACTCCCAGTATCTAAGATAAGAATGGGTAAAATAAAACCCAAAGGGGATGTTTTCCAATAAAAGTAAATATTTTATCCCTTACTTTAAGTGAAAATCAAAAACACTTTATTTTTAATGAGATCCAATATCATTTTTATTCAGGATTATATCAGTTAAAACTTTTCAGTTCAAATTTTTATACCACATTCAATCAAGGCTGAAAATATTAAGTAACCTCATTTCATGAAAAGGCTAGAAATTACTACTGAGTTTTTAATCATTTTTATTAGTATTGCTAGTTTCAATGGTTTGATTTAATATTCCACTTGAAATCAAGATGCATTTAAATTACTCAATAGTAGTTAAATTTGTAAAAAAGTATTTAATACTACCACACTACTTAATCTTTAATCTAGATTTGTAAGAAAAGTTGACTGACAGGTCTCTATCTTTCAAGTGAAATGTTAATCACTTATTTTTACTTTTAAACAATGCAACTTGTAATCAATAACAATTACTATGTTAAATATTTGTGTACATTGCATATTTTATCAAGGTTGTTCCTATTGTATTTTATTTATTTGTTTTAATTTGTGTTGCCAGCATTTAATCCTTAATGAAAAAGAATCAATCATTTCATTTTGTTGCCATTTCTTAAAATAAGTTTACTATATTTACTGGTACATGGAACTCACTTTTTTCGTCTAAATTTAGAATAATATTCTGCATGCATCAATTGAAAAGTTTTTACTACCGGAATTGTTTTTACTACTATTTTTTTTCTACTACTTATTGTTTACTACCAGTTAAAGCACAACCCTAGCTTTTTGACGTCCGTATTCTATACAAACGAAGTTAAATTGGAAATCAGATTTGTTGAAGTATAATGGAGGATTTACACCACTGCTGTAAAAGAGACTATTCTGTAAAAGAGACTAGTATTGTTATTCCAATAAACCAATTGACGAGCGCCATCTTTTGTGAGTAGCGGGTACTAAAATATGCCGAAAATGTCGCTGATGTCTCTTTTACAGCAGTGGTGTAAATCCCCATAACAAAGCTAATTACACACTAATAACACTGTTACAATGTCTAAAAATTTTAGTGTTCTCTTTCTAAAGTGTACCTTCCTTATAATTGCTTTTGTCATACCAAGACTAATACTACAGTTGGTTTTTTTAATTGAATATATTCTTTTGTAAAAATACAATAAAACACTATTAATTAGAAAGTGTATATTAAATCAAATATAATTCTTAAAGAGTTAAATTATTCAAGCAAGAAATTGGTAAAGAAAAGTATCCCTATTCATGTCATTGTGTCAGTTCTATGTGCCAGAAAATACAGTATATAGTTGTCATTCCTATGAATTTAGCATTAAAATGTAGTTGTTTCAACTTGAAATTAATAGCTTACACTTAAAGGAATTTTTTGAAATAATCTTTTATGATAACTAAATGCTTGTTTTCGTATAATCATAAGATAACAGCTTTATGTTTGGTGTATTTGGTTTCCTACAACTATGTATGACATTTTCAGTTCTATTATTTACGTTATTTCTAATCAGTCTGTCTGTGACATGTAATTTGTACAGGACTCTTGTACATAGCATGATATGTATATCTGTTGTATACATGTGTACAAAAACATACATTTATATATACTGTTTCAGCATACCTTATTGCATTGTTTCGTTTTTATTTGTACTTGTGATTGTCATATCATTAAAAGTGCCGAATTATAACGTGAAAAGAGATATGGTTCGTAGAAGTCTTTGATGCAATAGGAATCCAAAAACAGAGATTTTAAAAAGTCATCTTGTGTTTGAAACTGGTGTATTTTGTGGGAAGTTCTGTGCTTAAAACCTGTGATTTTAAAGCAGCACATTATTGAGATATGCACAGCAAATACCTAAATTAAGGTAAAAATCTGGTTAATAAATTAATTCTGTTAAGCTAGTCTTTATTTTGAGTGCATCAAATTACCTAATGAACTTGTTACACATTATTTTAGACAGTGTATTTATCATTGTAAAGTAATCAATAATTAAAAGGTTGTAACATATATATGCTACCAAATAAGGAGCTACTATAGTGAGTATTAAATTGCTGTGTATTAATGATTAATGGTTTGATTACTAACCATTTTTAAAGCATATAGTAGAAATTCTTTCATCAAAACATATTGAATTAATGCAACTCAGTTAATTTGTAAACCTTACAATGTTGAGTTTTTTTTACAGCAAAAAGTTAGAAACAATCCTCTTTGGCAGCTTGATAATTAGTACAATTAGTTGTTTCAATCGTTTTCAATTGTGCTTTTTTTAGTTTGCAATCAATAGTTAAATATTATATTCGCTTCAAAGGTAATCTAAGTATAAAATTTTTCTCTTACTGAATCAAAAAGGTTGAATCAAATTTTCTAAACTCTTATTTACGGGGGGGGGGGGGGGTTCTGAACATTTAGTTCTAATGAAAACGATGCCTGTGAGCATATTTTTTAATTGCAGTAAGTATAGTTTTAATAAGAACATACCTGTGCTTCCAGTATATGCATCAAGCTTATTGAGATTGCGTTTTAGTTACAATGTGTGCCATGTTATAATTCATGATTATGATGTACAAAACTTCATGGTGTATTTCTCTTTTTATAAAACCACTTCCACCTTTAACCAACTTAAATTTTGCTCATTTGCTACATCTTAATTTTTAACAGTATTTCAGGGTGAATAATATTCTAACCTTATCTATATGAATCGATAATGGTTGAGTATACTAAATCATATATACATATTCAATTGTGCTTGGTAATCCACATATTAAACGCTCATCTTCTGTATTTTACCTTAAACAGCACAGTTCCCAAACTCAATAAGGTCTGTTTAAAATATTACGTAATTCTTTTTTTTTTTGTACTTTTACCCCTATATCTGCAAAAATAAGCAAAATTTCCCCTTTCTTATAATTATGTAAGCAGCTGCCTCTTTTCCCTGTTTATTTGGCACAAAATGTTCGATTATGCTCTAATTTCAAAATTTTATGAACTTAATTTTAGTAAAAAGATAACTAAGCTTTGACAAAAAATGCATACTTAATTTTTTCTTAATTTATATAGAAAATTGATTTCACATTAAAATTTTATTTTTCAAAATATTTTCGAAAATACAGTATTTTCAAAATTAATACAGTGCAAAAGTTAACAAGTAGAAAAATTTATTTTAAAAAACTAATGGATGAAAATTATTTATGACACATACTTATATTTTTTTTATGCAGAATATCCTAAAATAATTTTGTGATTACTAAATACTATAGGTGTCAAGATGGCAATTGCATGACACATTTTTTATATAAGTCTACATGTAGATTATAAAATTAAAATTTTAGTAATTAAATAAAAACGTATTTTAACCTGTTTTTTACAATAAAGACTTCCCATAAACTTAAAGGTTGAAAGGGGGTGTCAGTTACCCAATAATTTAATAAAAAACTACATAATTATAAAATTAAAATTATCATCTTTGTCAAAATTCACCAATTTCAATTAATGGTATATATTTTAATTCCAAGAAATATATAATTAAACAAGCAAAAAAATTATTTTCTTATCTTCGTTTAGTTTATTAGAAGAGTTTGCTAATCTTCGGCACCAAGCCTTAGTTCATCTCTCAGTGTTTGATTTTGTGCTAAAATTCTTCAAAAAATATTGTTTAGGTTTTTTTTGTATAAACTGATTTTTTTAATATTGCACTAAATACTTTCCATCAGAATATCATTTTCAAAAAGTAAATTGCTTTTAGAATTTGATGGATAAAGGAATACAATTTATTATATTTTTTTAACTCTTCTACCAATTATAGTTTCACTGAGTTTGGGAACTAGAATAAAATTAACCTAAAACGTAAAGAGCATTACTTTACTTGGTTCCATGTATTGGTGCATGCTATTGTTAAAGTGATATCATATCCATTTATACAAATTCATTTTCATAACAATAAAGTATTTTTACTGTTAAAAACCTCTACTGTTGAAATAATGTTAACTCTGTTCAGTGCAGCAAAAGGTATGTTTAGTGTATTATATTTTACTTAGATGATGTGTTTACAATAATAATGTACCATAAGTTGTTCAGTGTCATTAAACTATTGTTCCATCATGAATTCCGTTTTTTTTTCATTCCTCCTTAACATTTCGATGCCAGATTGAAGTTTAGCAACACATAAAAAGGTATAAAAAAGAATCGACTGGGAATAGAACAAAAGAGAAAAACTCCAAGCTTCCAACACATGAGTAGGGATGTACAAAATCGTTCGATTCGATTCCGGAATCGATTCCTGAGGTTCTATTCTTGGATTCGATTCCAACCTGGAATCGATTATTTGGAGCCAGTCTCGAAAAAGTAGAATCGGACTTATATTTTTCAATCACAAATCAAATATAATTAGTAATTATTAATTTAATTAATAACCAGCAAAATGTTAATTAATAATCAAAATACTAATTAATTAGTGAACAAAATTGTTAATAGTTATCTATTAATCAGAAAACAAAGTACGATTCCTAAGATTCGATTCCTGCTGTATAATATTAATTAATTATCAAAAAATACTAATTAGTGAACAAAATTGTTTATAATTATCTGTAAAAAATTTGAAAATTAAGTACGATTCCTATTATTCGATTCCTGCTGGAATCGATTCCTTGAAGGGTTCGATTTCTTGGTATCGATTCCGGAATCGATTCTTTCAGAAATATTTAGAACCCTACACATGAGTGGGACAAATAACACTGTTCAACAATGAAAAAATTTCCTTGATGAAAATAGTAATTTCTTATAGATTTTGGGTCGCTGAATACGAAAATCACCATTAAAATTCTCAATTGACTCAGGATTTTCGGGGAACAGACCCTCCCCCTTTTTACGTTTTTCGACGACTTTATAACTTTAAACTCGATTTTCAGGGTCAAAAAGCATTGCTTTAATCTTCAAATTGTCCCCCAGGGGACAAGAAAGGTTCAAATTATAAAATATGATAAATTTATAACAAATGGATAGGTTTAAGGGGTAATTACCCCCCTTAAAATGCAAAAAATTAGCTAAAAATTACAGAGGTTTTAATGCGCTATTTTTTCCTCTTATTTTTTACGCAATTCACGTTCGAAGGGTCCTAACCCTTCCCCAAGGACCCAAATTTGATGGCAATATGCAGCAATGGTTTCTACTAAAAGCGGTTGAGGTGAGAGCGCCCCCAAAGCACCCACGGAAGGGTTCAATGTCGCACATAGAGTTAAAATGTGCTGTACAAAAAAAATTTGAAGCCACTAACTGAATTTCAGCTGATTCTTGTGTAAAATGATCTGCTGAATTCAAATAGGACACCCATTTTCCTCCATCATCCTCAGTTTTTAAGGGGATGCCCCCTAATTGTTATCCACAGCCGTGCATATCTATTAACATCTTGAAACATGGAATCCTCACTCCCTAAAACCGGTCAGTTTTTAAAGAACTGAAGAGTTTCTACATAGGATAGACCCAAAATATAAGAAAAACGTCATTTGAAATCTTTTCAAAATCATCAATATTAATTCCTGAGCTCGCGAGCGCCTGCACGATTCTGGAAGTCTTCCAAACTCTTCCGCGTGAGCTTCTGGGAGGCTAACACCTCAGCCGCTTATAGTAAAAATAATTGCTGCATATTGTCATCAAATTTGGGTCCTTAGAGAAGGGTTAGGACCCTTCAAACGGGAATTGAGTAAAAAATAAGAGGAAAAAATAGCGTATAGAAACCTCTATAATTTTAGCTATTTTTTGTATTTTTAGGGGGGTAATCACCCTTTAAAACTATCCATTTGTTATTAATTTATCATATTTTATTAATTTGAACATTTCTTGTTACCTGGGAGGCAATTTGAAGACTAAAACAATGCTTTTTGACCCTGAAAATCGAGTTTAAAGTTATAAAGTCGTCGAAAACGTAAAAAGGGGGAGGGGCTGTTCCCCGAAAATCCTGAGTCAATTGAAAATTTTAATGGTGATTTTCGTATTCAGCGATCCAAAATCTATAAGAAATGACTATTTTCATCCAGGAAAAATTTTGAAGGTCAAATTTGTTGAACAGTGTAACCACCCCAAAGCTATCAACTATATAACGCTTTGAACCACCCCCTATGAGCTGATAAAGCCTCCGGAATTTGGCAAAATTGAATGTAAGGTACATTTAAAAAAATAACTTTAAATTTAAGTTAGTTTAATTTATTTCATTTTCCGGGATGGATGGGCGTGTTTGATGAATGGAATTTCCAAACGTTTCGCTCTCTGCTTCGGAGAGCATCCTCCGAAGATTCCTATGAGAGCGAAACGTTTGGAAATTCCATTCATCAAACACGCCCATCCATCCCGGAAAATGAAATAAATTACTCTTCAGGTCGATGAAGTTTTCATCAATGGACGATATTCGTGCCACGCCCATTTAATCACGTGAGGGGGAAAAACAAACTCACTATCAAATCATATCTGGCTATCATCATATCTCACTGCAAACTATCTCTGTGGTAACCAATTGCAAGCTCAGTAGGTCACATGGTGGGGAAAATGTGACGTCAGACGGATATGGTCCATTTAAGTTAGTTTGTTTATTCTTTGTACTGTAAAATAAGATAAAATAACTTTTACTTTAAAAATGTGTTCCTTTTTGTTTTATCCAGTAAATATTTGAATCCATTTATATTCATTGCAACGATTCAATTTCGTAATAATTTTTAATTCTATTTGTCTGTTATCCTTCCTGTTTTCCCTTTTGTGCTGTAAAGTTAGGAAATAGACCAAATATTTAAGGCGATTTTTTAAAGATTTTTTTCAGCTGAAATTTCATAAGTTTGTCACGATTTTAAATGTAACGTGAAGATAAAAATTTAACGGTACAAATAATTTATTGACAATGGAGCATATTACGCCTGCCTCACTGGGAGAGTCGGAAAAGGGGTGGGTGATAACACAGAGAAAAATCCTAACAGATGGTCCAAAACGATATATTCAAAAGTTGGATGGTTTGGAGGGCGCCACGATGAACTAAATGATTGACAGAGAGATCAAACCTGTGATTGGCTGTCACTCAATGTTCTATTTTCGAAGGAGAAAGAAAAAGTTTTTCTCAACCAATCAGGCTTTTCCGTCCCGCCTCTATCGTGACGTTGATGCGATCGCAGCGCCAAAATAGCCCCACACTCATCCAACTTTTCGATTTCCAATAGCGCCTATGGCGAAGGACTCTCTGTTGGTGATAAGAAAGGGAAAGAAGGAAAAACGCCTCTAAACCTAAACTATGGCTGTGATTGGTCAATGAAGCACGGTGGGCGGGGAGCGTAGATTGTCTGGAATTATTTTTGATTCATTTTTTCATTCATTCAGGATTCATTTTTGAATTTACTTATGTTTTTTCGATGACTGTTCTGTATTCGATCTGATTAGGCAGGGCTCTGAATTTACAGTAAAAATTTAGTGGATATTCAGTAAAAATTCCATTACTCATTCAGATTTTTTCCCGCTATTTTCTTAAAACTTGGTGTTTTAAACCCTTTTTAAACTGACCATTCAATTACGTGCCATTTTTTTACATTTAAGCAATGAAGAAATGAAGTTTTCATGAGAAAAAATACATTTAAATTTTTCAAGACTGTTCTTGGAACTTATAGCTTAATTTTCAACAAATCTATTGAGAACTGGGACTGTTGGTTGTCCCATAAAATGCGGCACAACTCAGCTGTCAGTTAAAAAATACTTCAAGCAGTTTACACGTCAAACAAGTCAAGCACTTTGGTGCAAATCATTACCAATGAATGATATTTTTGGCTTAAAAAACATACAGACAATTATTTCCTATGGAACTCAATTTGTTCATTATAAAAAGAAATAAAAACGTGGCTACAAAAAAGTAAACATAAATCTTTGTTGGAATGATTAAAGCTAAAAAGCCAATACGATTTATTAGTAGTAGAAATCGTATATTTTTCTTCTTCCCTCACTTTGTTTTTTACAGCTCTCTCTCAAGAGAAAAAGCTATCATTCTTTTGGCCAGGGCTGCTGAAACAGCAGCCCCTTTTCTCCTAACAGATTCTCATGCCAAATTCTTGATATTTTGATTCGATATAATAGAGCTAGAGTGTTTTATACCAGTGGTCTCCAACCCCCGGTCCGCGGACCGGTGCCGGTCCGTGGATCAAATGGTACCGGGCCGCGGGCCGACCATTTCATTGAAAATGAATTTAAATTCTTAGTTTACTGCTCCAAATTAATGAATTAAATGAATTATAAATCACTTTAAATTTATTTTTTGGTGTAACTGTATTTTATTTTGAAAGCATGTTTAAATACAATTAAATTAAAATTAATAAATCAAAATAATCTTGAATGTAAACAATCAACGCCCCCCCCCCCAGCGGGCCGCGGTACAATTATCAAACGTTGACCGGTCCGTGGTGGTAAAAAGGTTGGGGACCACTGTTATACCACGTTTGGTACTACATTATTGCGGGTGCTGATCGACCCGGAAAGAAATCTGTTGGCGAGACGGCATAGCAGATAATTATAAATTGAAAAAATATTATAATTGGCAAAGAATAAAGGGGGAAATAGATAATTTTTTAAATATTGTAAAGCAAATAAAAATTGGAATTTTGGTTGGGGGTGCTGCAACCCTTATGGACGAGCCGCCACTGGAAATAACTTAGTTTAAATGGAAGCAATTCCACTTCCAGCCGTTCTCATTACATCAAGATGGCGTCTGTTGAGATCTCCTGCGCTGATCAGGGCTCTCACTTCGGTTTTATGGAATTTCCTCATAATAATAAAAAAATTTCCTTAGATTTCCTTAAAAATAATTTTTGGAATTACAATCAAAATATACTTATAATTTAAAAAAAATTTCTTTCTTTAGCATTACTAAAGGTTAAAATTTTGACATTTAACACTTCATATGCAATCGAACTTGATCTAATTGTACATGACGTCACAATTATAGGGGAGAGGGGATTTATCAATTTGTGACAAGGGGGAAGTGGTCTTGATAGTTGTGGCATCACACCCTGGAGTTGAAAATCAACCGAAAAAAAATTTAAGAAAATTTTTTTTCTAAACAAACAACAAACCCAATTTAAACCTCATGAATGAAATGAAGTGACCGAAACCAAAACTAATCAAGCAGTCTTGGATGTTGCTACTCTAAATTAAAAGAAAATAGTTAAGTGTTAAGTTGTTTTCTGAAACCTATATAAGTAATACCTCTAGTACTAAATCAGAAAATTCACCTCCAATAGTTATTTTAAAGTGAAAGTGAAAAAACTCAAAAAATCCTCAGAATTTCCTTAAAATTTCAATTTCCTTAAACGCTTCCTTAAAAAGGACTAAATTTCTTCAAACTAAGGAAATTTCCTTAAAAGTGAGAGCCCTGGCGCTGATCATAGCGCATATCTGAGGAGTGGCGATGTGATTGGTGGAGGAGTCTTTCCCACCGTACATTTCACGTGCCACCGACACGTAGACGTTACACGCGAACATATTGAGTTTTCGTGAGCTCGCTCGACGCCCTTTACTCAATAAGTTTGTGTGTCGTCTTTCAATTATCGTGTAGTGATGGTGAATAGAGCTTAATTTAGTTTGTGTGAAAAACTTTCATACCCTTTATCCTGATTCAAAATTTTATTAGTATCCCTAAAAGTAATTAATTAAAAAAGTAAGATACACACAATCAAGTTTCATAGTAATTTTATTTCTATTGAGTATTGTACCATTAAACCTATTATGAATATTATTACATTTTTCTAAGATCGAAAGAGTAATTGAATTAAAACACAAATCAGAAATAATGAAGTAAATTGATACTATTGTAAAATCTATATCAAATCGATATTGCGAAAATTGTATACCATTGATTTAATCTCATAAACATTGAAAATGAATTTAAAACAGGGATTTTTTTGGAAGTTGAATGAATGTGTATATCCAATTAGTTGTATACATGAAAACCCTAAGTTGGTTAAAAATCATCAAGCCACAGATAACCTTTAAGAGTTTCAGGAATATACAACTCTCTAATAGTTTCTTCGTTGAGATTATGAACTTCACTTAAATTGTTCCGTACTTGAACTCTTGATAGGTGTTTGAGAGAGCGGGGCTCCGGGACTTCAGGAACTGGCAAAACCGTAAGAACCTTCTTCTTATATTGATCGCATAGACTGTCTAGACGACGTTTCTCCAATGCACTGGGCTTCAGTAAATCGTACAGTTCGATCGCTGTGATAAAATTGTATGGTAGAGCTTTCCACAGCCTGCTGATGGCGTTTTTGTTCTTATCATCAATGAAAAGAACTACGAGGAGTTCTATAGCCAGTTGAATACGAATATCTTCACTCGGACTGTTCCATATGCTATCAATGCTTAATCTCTCAACATCTATAACAAAATCTATGGGTACACCATCCACCCTGAAAAAAAATAATTCAGGTTAATGTTTAACAAAATATCTCATGTATACGATTTAAGTTGAAAAAATATTCCCTTTAGGTCGAAATCGTGAGTATCTAAAGTTTTAAATATGGTCAATTTCGGAGAAAAGGAGATATGACACTCAAATCACAAAAAATAAATAAATGGTCATTAGCCATACATCAGCGGTTCCCAATTTTTTTTCAGTCGAGGAGCACTTTTAAAGAGAAAAATTCGTCGCAGAGCATATTTTCCGAAGATCAATTTTTCCAAGGTGTAAAAAAACCAGATTACTACATATACATAAAACCTATTGCTATAAGAAATAACATCATGAAAAGAATGTTTTTACGCAATCAATTCAATTACACTATATGTATCTAAAAAAATTTACACTATTTGAAGAAGGGAATAAGTCCAAAAACCAAGTTTTGAGAAAATCGGAGAAAAAAAACTGTATGTATAACTGTAAACCGATTGTACCCATTGTTGTTTATTCAATCACCAATTTTCAACTGGAAATTCAGAAACTCTTTTTCATTCTTCTTCTCTCTCTATCAAGGAACTCTCAATCACCAATAAATTTATAAGTACATTATACAAAATATTTTAAAGCTAAGAAAAGTTGATAGACTTATTCCCTTCTTCAACCTTATGAAATTTTTTACTGTATTCAATTACAATTATTACTTATGTAAATATGTTCAGGTTATAATATAACTAAAATATAATATATATAATAATAAAATAAAATATAATAATAAAATATAATAAACTAAAATATTATTTTAGTTTAAAATTTAATAATTTGTAATTATAATGAATTTTTGTCATTGAAATTGCAAAAAAGTAGCTTTTATAATAAATTTTCGGCTTTTTTTGTGATTACAGGTTGCTATTCATTGTGTTCAATACATACTACAGATCCATCTTTCTTTTTATCCGGCTTGCTAGTTGCTTGATTTAGGGGAGAAATCGGTGTTCACACAATAAAATTAAAACCTATGGCCATTTGACTGGCTTAAATTACAAAAATTAAGATATTCTGATGGATTTGAGGTGTATAAAAGTACTACTTAATTGTAGATGTGATGGTATTAGTAAAGATAACTTTTTCAATAAAAATTTTAATTAAATAGCAATTAACCATATTTGGGGAGCAAGCACGCGTTTTAGAGCATATAAAATACTCAAATTACGTTAATTAAGGTTAATTTTACTGTTACTGTTGAACCAACGATAACATTTACGAACGATAACATTTGTTCCGAAAATTATTAATAATGCCCAGAGTGGAGGCAGGCAAAGTGATAAATGTCATTGACAAATGCCATTGAATTTATCACATTGCCCGTAACATATAAACTATTTACAGGTGAGAAAACCTTAAATATGAAAATCTCAAAAATGGAAAATGACAACTTACCACCACATCTTGAGTTTGCAACACAAATCTTGGAAGTACTGGCAATCGAAATTATATTTGAACCCGTATCTTATGAATATTGTTTCACAATAGGGATTGACCCAATCACCATCAAACCACAGGAAGTCAGTTAGGCAATTGCCGTTTTTGATATCAAATGCATGGAACCGTTGCTTCACGAAACAGTCGAGGATCAATTTGACATGACTCAAAGGTATGTAAGCAAGGAAAAAATCAATATTGCAATTCTCAATCAATAATGCATTCGCAAATTTGGTAAAGAACTTGACGCAATATTCTGGAGTCATTTTGTTAAGCCTGACAAGAGTTTCAATTAACAATCTAAAAGTACTCCCAAGGAACGCAAGATCCTCATTAGAGGGCGGTTGCCTTCTATTTACTCTAAAGTACTGTTCGATAATGTAAAAGTACAAGTTAGTAAAGGCAAAGAGAGGGATTTCTTCTAGTCTATCATATTTAATGGTGTTTCTTAACATTATTTCAAAGGTATCAAGTACGAAAAACTTCCCACCATGCTTTCCGTAGGTTATGGTTTCCATGATCGACACAAAATTTAAGTGTTGAAGACACTTTTCCAGCTCAGGAAAACGAACACTGACGATAAATTTAAAGTCCTCCATTGCAATATTACATCTATCCGAAAAGAGAGCATTCATAGCGTTTCTATGCGAAAGTACAACTTTTATAAAACCACGTGGAACTAGCACGAACAGACTCGGACGCGATATGACTATGCTATGACTGGACTATAGAGACTAGTTTGGACACTACCGTCTCAATAACTCTTTCCGGTCCGGTGAAGGGGATTTCTGCGCATGCTCGTGCACTTCGCCATCCAGAGAAGTTTTTCTCGCGGAACTGGGGACTGTGTAGTTATTGCAAAATGAGGTCTAACCACCAAAATTTACCACCATGATTTACACAATAGGGTGGGTCAAAAATATTTTTTTTACATTTTCCCTGGGGCGCAGCGACAAAAAGGTGCCAAATGATCTCAAACTAACATGTGTGAAATATTATTCCATTACTGTTGGAATCGAACCATCAAATAATCGAAACCTATCAATCAATCAATAATTCTCGCGTCTTACCTGCGGGCCAGGCATTGACGTCGGGCTGACGTCAATGCCAAACTCTCTATATATTTCTGTTTTGAGTGGCAAGTGGCTACTCGCTCACCACTCTCGCCTGTTCTTATGACTGAACTATACTGTTTTTAAAAGGACTTAAATAAATATGATTTTAATCTGATCTGAAGTTGTCTTCATCCACTTCTCTGCTAATTCTTGGGCTAGTAAGCCCAATAATGGTTACGGGCCGAAAACCGGACACTTCAGATTTCCGAGTCCTTTACGCGTGCCTGTGATGGGGCCGCAAGTCTTTTTCGTGTGCCCAAGATGGGGGCCGCCTCTCTAGACTAAACTTCCGATCAGCTGCAACCTCGATGATGGAAGGCCGAACGATTGAACCTCTTGGAGCTCACAATTACTCTACGTGGAAGGAGGATGTTAAAGTTATCCTTATGGACAGAGGAGTCTGGACATTCATCGACGAAACAGAGCCTAAATTCGAGGAAGCCACTGCAAGCCGCAAGGAAGTGATCGAGTATAAAACTCGTCGTGACCGAGCCTATTCTACGATATATCTCAGTGTAGATACTGAATATCGAACACTGATATCCAACGCACCTGATGGAGCTACCGCATGGTCGATACTGAAAGAACAATACGAGCCTAGTTCCCAGTGGCGGCTCGAAGGTAAAATTATAAGGGGTGCTGCTCCGGCGGTACCAAGTTGGCAACGCATTTTAAGTGATATAATGCCACAAATAGTATTTCTATTAAAAACGTAGAAAAAATCAAGTAGAAGAGATGGGAACAATATAAAATTTCCATTTCATATTTAATAAGCATTAAAAAATGTCTCGTACCTTTATTTAGCTGATTATTACGAAGATGAAGATTATCAAGCGAAGATGAAGTAATATCTACATTTCAAATTCAATTTGTTCGTTATAAAAAGAAATAAAAACTTGGCTACAAAAAAGTAAACATAAATCTTTAACTTGCCGAAATATCCGAAAAGATTTGTTTCCCTCTGTTGAAAAGAAATAAAGAAGCTATAAATAAAAAATTTAAACAGTGTTGGAGTGAGAAAAGCTAAAAAGCCGTGATTTATTAGTAGTATATATCGTATTTTTCTTGTTCCCGCAGTTTTTTTTTCACAGCTCTCCAAAGAGAAAAAGCTATCATTCTTTTGGTCAGGGCTGCTGAAAAGCAGCCCTTTTCTCCTAACAGATTCGCATGCTAAATTCTTGATATTTTGATTTGATATGATAGAGCTACGGTTTTATACCACGATTGGTATATCTGCGGGGGCTGATCGACCCGGAAAGAAATCTGTTGGCGAGACGGCATAGCAGAGAATTATTAATTGAAAAAGTATTATAATGAACAAAGATTAAAGGGGGAAATGGATAATTTTTTAAATATTGTAAAGCAAATAAAAATTGAAATTTCGGGAAATTTTGGTTGGGGGGGCTGCAGCCCCGAAACCCATATGGACGAGCCGCCACTGCTAGTTCCAGAGCTAGAGTTGTTCAACTCCTTGACGAGTTTTTCGGACATAAGTTCAATCCTGAGGACGATATCGCCATGTTTGCCGCAAAAATCAAACAGACTGTTGGAAAATTGCAGGACTGTGGTCACCCAGTTAGTGAATTCTACAAAGCTTATCAGCTGATCAGGTATTTACCCTCCGACTTTCAAAATCTTGTACAAGGTATCTTTCGTTGGCCTGATGAGGATTTTGTTTTTCAGAAGGTATTGGATGAACTTTTGTTAGAGCAAAGTAGAATAAAACAGGTTAAACATGATTTAGAAAAAGTTGATAGTTATGCTTATGCTAGTATATCCAACAATCATGTTAGTTCTAATAAGAATATTAATTCTAAAAATAAAATTATTGGACCATGCTATTTGTGTAAAGAAATGGGACATATAGCTAGGAAATGTAAAAATAAGAGTAAAAATAATAGTTTTAAGTCTAAGAAAGGTTGTAATCCTAAAAATGAAGGATTGTGTACTGAAACTTGTTTGAGTGATGTTTCTTGTGCCCCTAAAAAGTATGATTGGATATTTGATAGTGCTGCATCAAATCATTTTTGTAATGATCTAAGTTTATTTTCGGAATATAAGCCGATAAATAATGCAAAAATAAATTTAGCTATAGGTGGCCTTCAATGTCCAGTAGTAGGTGTGGGGAAGGTAAAATTTCTTGTAAGAAACAAAACTCAAGTTTCAGAAGTTGTGTTGAGTGAGGTCATGTATTCTCCTAAGTTAAGGAGAAACCTTATATCTGGTTCAGTAATTGAGAAAAACGGATCGCGTTTTGTTGGTGATAAGGGCAAAATTTGGGTTTATACTAATCCTGAAGGTGAAAAAGTTTTCTATGCTAAACGAGTAAATGGATTATATTTCTGTAAACCCTGGAAATATGCCAATTCCTCAAATAATGATTTATCACCTAATAACGTATTTAATTATGTTACTGAAACAGATGATGACTTAGCGTTGTGGCATCTTCGCTATTGTCATATTAATACTAAATATGTATTGAATACTAGTAAAAATTCTAGTGTTAGGGGTCTACCATCCTTTAAAGAGGGGAAAGTAGATTGTAAATCTTGCGTTTTGGGTAAAAATAAAAGAAAATCCTTTAAGTCTATAGGCAAGATACGTTCCTCAAAGCCATTGGAGTTAATCCATATGGATGTCTGTGGGAAAATTACCGAATTATCTAGTGTTAAATTTAATGAGGAAAAATTAAGTTCTGTGGAAGCTGTCCTGGATCCCATTCCTCGTCGTATCACTAGGTCTAGGTCTATTACATTTAAAAATGATTCAGATTGTGGGGAGGAAACTGAAGATGATCAAATGTGTTCTGCCTCCAGTGTAGAAACTAATCATGGGATTAAGGAAATGTTATTTTGTGTGGTAATCAAGAAGCCATTAATTAATGTACTTATAGAATACTGTATAACCAAGCATGTATGTTATTATTCTGTAAGGAATTTGATTTCTGATAACCTAATGTTAATCTACATCAATGCTAAAATATGGTTAATGTATTTATACAAGCTCTTTGTAGAGAACAACTTAAGAAATTTAGTGCAAAAGTGTTCAAAGAAATTAAGGACTGTTAATTTGCCTGTTAGTTGTACTTTACTTTGCATAGATTTTTGTATTGATGTAATTGGAAATATTTATTGTTTCCGTCAGATAAGTTGCGAGAGGGGGCCGATTGTTGGAATCGAACCATCAAATAATCGAAACCTATCAATCAATCAATAATTCTCGCGTCTTACCTGCGGGCCAGGCATTGACGTCGGGCTGACGTCAATGCCAAACTCTCTATATATTTCTGTTTTGAGTGGCAAGTGGCTACTCGCTCACCACTCTCGCCTGTTCTTATGACTGAACTATACTGTTTTTAAAAGGACTTAAATAAATATGATTTTAATCTGATCTGAAGTTGTCTTCATCCACTTCTCTGCTAATTCTTGGGCTAGTAAGCCCAATAATTACAATTACTCATACAGGATAGAGGAGATATAACAGTGGAGTGAGCAATGGCAAACCTAAATAGTGGCAAACATCGTTTAACATTCAGGCAATGGGAAAACGTCACTTCCGCCGCCAAAACGTCACGTCCGCCGCCAAAACGTCACGTCCGCCGCCAAAACGTTACACCGCCGCCGCCCAACCGCTCGCCAATCCACTTGAGCTCGAAATTTGCCGCCGCCGCCATTTTTTCCCATGTTACTCAAATCGACGGCAAGCTTTTGTTTTTATTTTTAGTTACAAATTACAAATTATAAAACATTTTATACTTTTGCAGACTATATGTTAGTCGCTTCGTCTTCTTCCTGTTTGTGCTATTTTCCTGTTTTACGGTATGCTACTGTGAATTAACTATTAGTCCAGGCAACGAATGCTCAAAAAAAGGTATAGAGGGAAATTCTAGGGTCACTATTTTTGACTTCATAACTTTGTTTGGACAAGTTAGGAGGTGAACATATCAAAAGTCCCCGCCCCTAGCCCTTAAGCCGGAGGGAGGAGGGGTGTTCGAAAGTCTCATTTTTCAGTTTTTGGCTTATTACTCTTACAAAATGCATCCCCACGGAAAAGTTTCAATTACCTCTTTTAAAGAAGATAAAATTTGCAAAAATTTAAGACCATTGCCAGGATTATACGTCCATTTGATCCAGAGTTATATCTCCTCAAAAATGGGGAAAAATTCGAACAATTGAGTTAAAGTCGTCTTTAAAGCAATATATTGGCTATATTACCCATCTAAGAGTAAATTAAAGGCTATAAACTTATAATACACTTATTTAGCTTTTATTTATGCCCTGAACCAAGTCTGTGAGATCAATAGTTCTCACTCTATCTTGATAAAACAAAAATTCGGAAAATGAGATTTTCCCAGTATAGTCCAATCAAATTGTTTTTATTTTGGGCAAAATTTGGGGTGGAAGATAATTTTCGCTCTCTGTATGTTTTTTGGGTGCTGAATCCGAATCTGAGTTTCCAAACAAAATTTCGTGACGGAACATGGTGAAAATTCGAAAAAATGACAAAATTCACCCTTTTTATTCGTTTTCTGCCCGTAGAACATAATCTTTACGATTCTGAGTAAAACAGTTAGTATAAAAATAAAGAAGAAAAAACAAGCTATAAAAAAGTCAATTACAACTTTTCTCTCAAATGAAGGGTTCAGACGCTAGAGAACGCTGAATATTAGGACGTTTTTGTTCGAATAGCGGAAAAACCAAAAAACGTCACTCCTATCACCGAAAAACGGTCTGTTTTGCAACAGGATGGAACAGAACTGCTTTACTTATATGTTAGGTACATGAAATGAAACTTCTGCATTCTTAAATGCAAATTAATTAATTAATTAAGCTTAACAATAAAATACAAGCAATAACGAAATTCCGATATTTTTGCAATATGCCATTGTTATAGCATATGCTCATCAATAATATATAGGGTGTTTCAAAATTGCGTTGCACGGCTTTTATTCGGAACCAGCACCTCCTAGGGTCATGGAAATAAGGTCTACCCCTAGGTAAGTGACCCTGGAAAATCCATTGAGATGACTTACAGCGCCCCTAGCGGCGAAATTAAAAAGTTAAAAAAACTAATTTAAAAACTAAAGGAGATAGAGCAAAAACTTCAGTGAGAGTATTGTTGCCAACGTCAAGAAGAACTCATTGAAAAAAATTTTATCAAAATATCTTGAATATTCGCGGAGATATTAGCATGTGAAAATAGCACTTTTTCGAGGGTCAAAAAGTAAAAAGTTCGCATATTTGCAAACATTTTTTATTTTTTGATTAAATTTTGTGTTCTTTCAACTAAAAAACACAAAACTACACAATAACACTGAAAAATTTGCAAATATGCCAACTTTTTACTTTTTGACCCCCGAAAAAGTGCTATTTTCACATGCTAATATCTCCGCGAATATTCAAGATATTTTGATCAAATTTTTTTCAATGAGTTCTTCTTGACGTTGGCAACAATACTCTCATTGAAGTTTTTGCTCCATCTCCTTTAGTTTTTAAATTAATTTTTTTAACTTTTTAATTTCGCCGCTAGGGGCGCTGTAAGTCATCTCAATGGATTCTCCAGGGTCACTTACCTAGGGGTAGACCTTACTTCCATGACCCTAGGAGGCACTGGTTTCGAATAAAAGCCGTGCAACGCAATTTTGAAACACCCTGTATACTGTATAGTGGTGTCCTTTAAAAAAAACCCACTTTTTCACTTTTCCTTCATTAAAAGCTTAAAAAATATGATAATTAAATCGAACAAAATGGTGTTGTAACGGCTCATCCTCCCCTACATTTTAGTTTCCAACTCTCCGTTACAAATTGGTTTTTTTAAAGGACACCACTATATACACATGAATAATAAAAATTGGTACATCAAATTTAATTTTATGTAATTTAGGTATGCAGCAGTTTTATTTCATGTACTTAGCATATAATTAAAGAAGGTCTTATAGTATCCTGTTCCAAAACAGACCGTTTTTCGGTGATGGGAGTGACGTTTTTTGGTTTTTCCGCTATTCGAACAAAAACGTCCCAATATTCAGCGTTCTCTAGCGTATGAACCCTTCATCTGAGAGAAAAGTTGTAATTGACTTTTTTGTAGCTTGTTTTTTCTTCTTTATTTTTATACTAACTGTTTTGCTCAGAATCGTAAAGGTTATGTTCTACGGGCAGAAATGGAATAAAAAGGGTGAATTTTGTCATTTTTTCGAATTTTCACCATGTTCCGTCACGAAATTTTGTTCGGAAACCTCACATTTGGATTCAGCACCCCAAAAAGCATACAGAAAGCGAAAATTATCTTCCACCCCAAATTTTGTCCAAAATAAATACAATTTGACTGGACTATACTGGGAAAATCTCATTTTCCGAATTTTCGTTATTTCAAGATAGCGTGAGAACTATTGATCTCACAGACTTGTTTCAGGGCATAAATAAAAGCTAAATAAGTGCATTATAAGTTTATAGCCTTTAATTTCCTCTTAGATGGGTAATATAGCCAATATATTGCTTTAAAGACGACTTTAACTCAAATGTTCGAATTTCCCCCCATTTTTGAGGAGATATAACTCGGGATCAAATGGACGTATAAACCAGGGAATGGTCTTAAATTTTTGCAAATTTTATCTTCTTTAAAAGAAATAATTGAAACTTTTCGTTGGGATGCATTTTGTAAGAGTAATAAGCCAAAAACTGAAAAATGAGATTTTCGAACACCCCTCCTCCCTCCTGCTTAAGGGCTAGGGGCGGGGACTTTTGATATGTTCACCTCCTAACTAGTCCAAACAAAGTTATGAAGTCAAAAATTGTGACCCTAAAATTTCCCTCTATACCTTTTCGTTGCCTGGGCTATATTGCTTTCAAGAAATTTGTTAAGGCATGAGTTTTTTTCTTGATATTTCCTCTGTTGAATTTCAATTATTTTTAGTTGATAGTTGATGTCAGTTTCAGATCAAGAATTCTGGATAGACTTGCAAAGTCAATTCAAGATTGGAATTAAGAAGGTAAATATTCAATATTTTTTTAATTCAGTGAAAGTTATATTACTCAACTTTTTATATCTTTGTTAGTTATTGTTTACTACTTTGCTTCTCATTAGATTTTTCATGGTTTTTTCAGTTGTAAGAAATATGATATTGTTTGATTTGTGCTTTTTTAATTCATAAATCATTCAATTATAGATTATAATGGATAACTGCAGCATCTCTTAAATTTTCTTTATTTAGTTTGTTCTTAGTAAAATTTGGTCTTCTGATTCCGAATATCACATTTTTAAATCTCAAAATAATTAGTTCTTTTATTATTAACAATTAAAAATGAGCGAAAAGTGATGCAATCAGAAACGCACTATGATTGGTTGTTGCCATCGTGACGTGTCGTGTGCCATATGACTCGCCATCTAGCAAAGCTTTTAGTTGTTTTGTTTATATAGTAAGGTGAGACTTTCTGCTTTGCTTTTTATTTTTATTTAATAGTAATTCTTAATTCTAACAAGAAATGGAAGATTTATTTCAAAAAGTTAAAACGGATCATTTGCCACAAATCCTAAATTATGATTCCACAGTTCTTCACTGCTAATAAAGGATTTTTTTCTGTGGAAATCAAAGGATCAAAGGTAAAATATTTTTATCCTCAAAAAAGGAATTCTTAATATTTGTTTTAGATTTTTCTAAACTTCTTGCAAATGAATTCTAGATGAAGGAACAAAGATAGTTCCAGAAAAATGTCATTTATATCTAATAGCATTTAGCAAGAAATGTGGATAAAAATACTTTAGTGGCATATTTCATATATATTTTTAAACAACTTTATAGAATTTAGTAGAGTGACTATGCGCAACCGATACCAAGTGACCGCAGTGCCCTCTAGCGGAAATTTTGGGAGTTAAAAGTTTTATTTTAAGAACTATTAGAAATTTGCTAAAATAGTCAATTACAAAGTTGTAGAGCAGCATCGATTTAGTAGGAAAAGACACCTTAAGCAAAAAAATATCTTGAATAGAACCCCTAAAACGCACGCTCAATTAGGTTGAATTTACGTCGATTTTACGCCTTAAAACGCTTCTCACGAGGCGAAAATGAGAAATTTTCAATTTAATGAGTTAAGAATACTTTTATTCATTTATTATATATATTATATATTTATTCATTTATTTATATATATATATATATATATATACACTATCACTGGCGCATGCGCGCGCAATTTAAATCGGTAAGCCCATGGGTGAAATAATGTGTGCGCACCGCGCAGGTTGTTTTGAACGTAAATTCAACAGTGTTTACAAGGTAAGAACGAAGACTGCATCTGAAAGGTAGGAGTCTGCTTTCGTGTCGTTCCACGGTGAACTTTGTTGCGCCATTTTGCCGAGCCCCAGAGTCTTTCAATGTTTGCGTATGCACGCCGGTGGTAGAATCGACAAAAGATCGCCGGCGGTAGGATCGACCATTTTGCAAGTAAGTTAGTGCTAAAAAAGTTATTTTTATGCTCTTACCGAGTGATATCCGTAGTTTTGGTTCATCCAAGAATACTGATTCCCCTTTTTCTGAATCCTTACTGTGTCTGATTACCCCCACAACGAGTTTGGTTATAGATAGGGCAGGGGGGGTTTGGGGGGGCGGCAGCCCCCCCCCAACCACATGAAACTTTTATTTTTTATTTTCTGATGTTATAAAGATGTTTCTGATGTTAAAAATGTGTTTTTCGGCGTTTCTGATGAAATCCCTTACTTTGGCGCGTTTTGGCGAATTTTGGCGAAGTTGGCGAAAACGATGGACGGGCTAATACGAAAGTACCATATATATATATATATATATATATATATATATATATATATATATATATATATATATATATATATATATATATATATATATATATATATATATATATATATATATATATATATATATAATATATATATATATATAATATATATATATAATATATATATATATATATATATATATATATATATATATATATATATATATATATATATATATATATATATATATATATATATATATATATATATATATATATATATATATATATATATATATATATATATATATATATATATATATAGGGGAGAGTGTTGTACCTCTGGACAAAAATCACGTTTGGATTTTCCTAAGACAGATAAAATCACATTTTGACCATTTAAAGTGCCCAACCTATAGTCCTAACCTTTGTGAGTACAGAGATATTTTTTACTAGCCAAAATCTTGAAAATTGGATTTTTAATCATTTATAATACCATGGAAAAATTTGTGTCCAGAGGTACAACAACCTGTTGTACCTATGGACAGACCCAGTTGTACCTGTGGACACCCTTAAAAAGGGAAATTTTAGTTGAAAAAAGCTGAGAATTAACATTTTTATTGATGCATTACCTTTTAATATCCTATTTCAAGCCTTTTTAAAATTGAAAATAGATTTTTTAAAGTAATGTAGTTTTAGATCGTAAATGATCATTAAAACGAAGTTGATTGATAAAAGTCTTGATTTTTTACCAAAAACACAAAAATCACATGGTATTTTCAGATCAGAATTTAAGATAATAGTTTCATCAATCATGCTGATTGATCTGACAACTTCACTGATCCCCAAAAAAACAATTCAATCAACACTTAGTTGTGCAAGCAAGCATTTGGTGGTAATAACAATAATAATTTGGTGGTAAATCTTCTTCAGTGGAAATTTCAAGTTTTTTTAATCATCATAATTAAATGCGATAGGGTGCTTAGGATTTTACACCATAATTTACATTAAATTCCAAGTAGAATCATAAATTTAAAAAAGTAGTTTAGATCACTAAATATTTGATTTTTCATCTAAAATTCACTTGAAAATAATCGCTGACAAATAGATTACCATTTAGAATTAATTGAACATTTATTAAAATTTATTCAGTTGAATGAAACCTGATTCTAAAACGCCGATTAGCTACAGGCACCCACAAGAACGTGTCCGTAGGTACAGCACTTATGGTGTCCGAAGGTACAACATGAGGTGGTTTTGCATTCAAAGTTCTATAAAAGATAAAAGAATTGAGGTCTGACGATTTTTAATATCAAAACTAAAAAGTCAAAATCTCGGTGATTCCCCCCATGTATCCCATTTTATCATATCATAATCATAGGGGAAGAAAAGAGTTAATGTAGTGATGCACTAAAAAAAACTTTGAGCACCTAAAAACAGTATTTTTGTTATATAAAATTTAAATAATATTTTAAAGAGCTGATTTCACGTTAGCAACTAGATAGCATCTGTTTACGTTCAAAATCGACCACAAATTCAAATTTACATTTTTTCACGGATTTTAAAATGAGGTGGCTGAAGGTACAACCGTCCGTAGGTACAACACTCTCCCCTATATATATATATATATATATATATATATATATATATATATATATATATAAATCAAACTGTACTAGTACTAAAAACAAACTGTACTATACTGTACTAGTACTAAAAACAAACTGTACTATACTGTACTAGCGCTGACGCGCTAGTACATTACAAAAATATTCTTTATTTATAAAATCAATTACAAATTGTAAATTTATCATCTTATATGCTCAGTAATCAATCTGCCAATTATGATTGAATGTACCGTTCTATCTGCCTCCCTGCGAATTCAAATGGGCCGTATGAAAGCAGGATAATGTCGTGAAACTCCTTAATGTCGAATTTTTCACCTATAATACAATTGTCTATATTTTCGTTCATAATTTAAAAATAAATAATTTTTATTGAACAAACAAAAGAACAGAACAGAAAAAATACAAACGTAGGTGATCCAGTACATGCATATCCCAAAGGAGCTACCGCTAGCCCATGGGGTCACAGAATATCTTTGTTAAAAGTAAGTTAAAAATTGATTTGGCTTATAGTGGAAGAAGTTGTTTTGCTTTAACACTAGACACTTAAAAAAGAATTGAAAATACAAGAACAAAAAATAAGAAAAGGAAAACAAAATGGCTTGGCTTGCAATTTCTAAGTTTATAGAGAAGAAAATGAATAAATGATGATATTTAAACCTGACAAAATTAGAATAAGGACTCAATGCTATTTAGATTCAAAATATATGCAATGCACAATTTCTTAAAATATTTAATGTTAGTTTGAGATTGAATTTCGCTTGGAAGTTTATTAAAAAAAGTGACAAAAAGATATTGGAAGTGTTTTTTGTATATTTCTTTGTGAGGAATAGGTATATTATAGTAGTTATGGATTGCGAAGGTTATAGGAAAAATTTTGGTTTATCGCGACATAGCCAGGATATTTCTTCAGAAAAATAAGGCAATTGAGAACATATAACTGACGTGCGTTTAAAAGATTATTAAGAGGAAAGTAACCTAAAAATTTCTTTTGTATAGTAAGCAAAGGCTTGTTATTTGAATAAAAGTCACCACCCCAAATCAAAATTCCATATTGTATACGAGATTGAACCCAAGCAAAATATATTCTCAAAAGTAAATCAGAATTAATATATTTTTTTAGGTGATAAAACCTGAACAAAATGTATCTTAACTTACTACCTATTGAATTTATATGATCTTTAAATTTCCAGTTTTTATTAAACAGAATACCCAAATATTTTATTGTTGTAGTGTATTTGATAAAATGATTTTCACAATGTTTATTTTCACAATCGCAAAAGTATAATTTAAGATCCTCATGAAAATTGGACTGTAAGGAAAATATAATGTAACTAGTTTTGTTCACATTTATTTATTACTTGCAAACCAATTATAAATTATAGTTGGTCATACGATCTAGCAGAATATAAAATAATTGTCGAAACCAATTCAAACAGTTACCTCGGATATAAGCACTATTTAATTTATAAATAAGAATCTCATAATTGACACTATCAAAAGCCTTGCTTATATCCAAAGAAATAGCCGCGGTTTTTAAATTGTTGTTAAAGTTGTTAGTAATAGAGGTCGAAAATTCTACTAAGGCATTTGTAGTACTTAAATTATCTCGAAAATCAAACTGGTTGTTAGCAAAGAAATTGCTATTGGTCAAAAAACTTTTTTACTCTTGTAGATACCACCTCTTCCACTATCTTTGAAAACACTATCTTTGAATGAAAATAGCTGTGGACGAATACAGGGTGATACGAAACTAGAGGAACATAATGCTAGTTGAAATAAAAATAGTATCTCTTAATATTCGTACCCAGATTATCTTCTGCCTTCTTCCTGAAATCTTTTATTTTCAGCTCTCCATATTTATATGAACAAACCTGAAACAAGTATAAGTAGCAGTAACATTGGTATTGGAAACGAAAACGTCATACAACAAGCATACGTAGAATACAGCTAAGCATACGTACAAACATACACAAATAACAGAAAAATAGTTATGTGGCCCCAAACGAGAAAGAAAGAATTATTTTTATATGAGATAATACTTTAGTTTGTAAGTGGATAAGAGGTCTAATATTTTTTTTATTTCCAATGGCCAAGGTTACAAAAAGACCACTACGCCACAAAGAGGTACAAGCGAAAACAACAAAACAAACAAATAAAATATGGCGAGAAAAGTCTATGAACCCAATAAATCCCTAGCCTGCCAATAACGGTCGCTCAAAGAGGAAGCCTTTAGTGCCGGGCAGCGGAGAATGTTGTCAGCATCCATATCCTCCCGAAGATCACAGAGCATGCAGAAAGGGGCCTGTACAATATTAATACGGTGAAGATGTTTGAGTAGGCAGTCATGACCTGTGGCCAGTCGAAACTCAACAACTGCTTTACGTCTTGGCCACATGGGAAGATCATTGAGTTTATTCCACCAGATCTTGTGTGAATTCCTCTCTGCGTATTGAAGTAAGGTGAAATCATTCATCTGCTTCTTAATAACGCGCTTTGCATTAGTAAAAGGGACAGGTTTCCTCGGTGTCTGTAGAATAGAAGCTCCCTTTTTTGCTAGGTGGTCCGCAAATTCGTTACCAGGTATACACCGCAGTGTCCAGGGATCCACTGCAAGATGATTACCTTAGAGTAGTCAGATAGGCTCTGCAGGAGTTTTTGACACTCCAAGATGTTAGAGGAGGCAGGAGTAGAAAGTGAATTCACAGCAAAGATCGCCGCCTTTGAATCGCAGAAGATAACGCAAATAAATTAAATAGTCGCAGTTTTAATAAATAATCGCAAATTTAATAAATAAATAATCGCAGATTATTTATGATGATTAATAGTACCACCCCAAGAGGTCTAATATTATTATGGTAATCTGAGGCATAACAAGTTATTCCATAGCTAATTACAGATTGAACTCAGGCAAAGTATAAGGTTGTCAAAAACTTATGGTCAATAATACGTTTAAGTTTAAAGAATTTAAAATTAATAAACCGTAATTTATTTGATAAGTAACTTATATGAGACTTCCATTTTAAATTACTGCCGAAATGTATTCCTAAATATTTAATAGAGTCAATCAGCTTAATGTCATCACTAAATGATAATTTATCGCACCACAGATTACACGTATGTTTATGAATTTTTAAACCATCAATGATAGATTCACTAGCTTTTAAGTTAAAGATAATAAATTTTGTTTTTAAAACATTTAATTTTAAGAAGTTTTGACTAAACCAGATATTCGCTTGCTGAGGTGCGATTTCAATTTTTTTTTAAATAAATCCAAATAATTGTCTGCCGAGAATACTAGAACAGTATTAGGTAAAAGGTATCAAATCCCATGACACCAATAACTCATTTTTGAAAAAAAGTGACCTTTAACATGTTTCAGAAATAAAGTGATTCAATTATTTCACGTCTATGTAACATTAGTAATCCGACCGCCACGAGCAAAATTTTTGACGTGATACAATATTGAGGTTATCGGTAATGGATACTGGTTCTCCTCAATTTTGGGGGTTGCAGGAATTCAAAAACCCTGAAAAAAATGCTTTTTGCCAAATCTGTGTGACTATCATTTAGATTTGAACTTCTTTTCATAGGTTTGTTTTCCTAGATGCCGGTCGGACCTATACTAAAGATTCATAATTTTAGTTATTGATATATTACACTCTTAAACATTTACAACTAAAATAAGCATAAATGCTAAATTTTTAATACAAAAAAACGTCTTTGCTAAGAAGAACGATTGAAACTGAATTCCATAACTCACATGTCCTGGAAATGTAATGTATCTGTCAACTTCCCGCTCAATATGAGCCAGAGGTAATGCAGCATACTCCATCAGGTAATCCACTGCTCGTTGTCGGCTCCAACTGAGAATTGAAAGCAATGTTATGAGCCCACACAAATTATTGATATTTACTCGCTAACTAAAAAGGGACAAAAAATTAGTCCTCATAACTTATCCGTAGAATCGGTGTCTCAAAAATATAATTTTTTAATCAACCTCAAGAGAAAGTCTACACTGCAAAAAATAATCGTACAGAAAAGGTCAGCAGAAAAAAGTTGCCAGAATTTTCTCCTTTCCATGGAACTTCTCTGTTCAAGTTTTCTCTCTGTACATTACATCTTTCCACGTTACATTCTACATCTTTTATTTCTCCTTGGCATTCACATATTTTTTTGCATTCATTTTATATTTTCTGTTACATTTTGTTTGTTAAATAAAGATAGTACGTACTTTAGGGAACTTGGAATGCATTGGAAATATTCAATATTTTTACGAACGTATTGTTTCGCTACAGACTGGGGATTTCCCCACTTCGGAAATTTTAGTGGGTTTTGTCCCTAAATATTTTCACATAAAAAGTCGTTGTTTAACAAACTCAGTCAACAGAGAAATTTAGTGAAAGGAATTCTCTTGCAACTTTTCGCTGACAGAAATTTTCTGTTTCTCTACCGATTATTTTTTACAGTGTAGTTACGGTGCCGCCGTATGATTTTTCAATTAGTAACGAAAGATCGATATATTCTTGAGATAACTTTATTTTATAATAAGACAGGCAATCCAATTGTTTGCCGACCTGGAATTAGTTACTGTTGATATGTTATCGTATCAAAAGTTAAACTACGGAAGTAAATGTTTTTAAAATCTTATCTATAAAAGTGGTGATCAATAAAGTTAGGGGAACCGCGTTTGTGCATTATAGTCCACTGAAAATAGAGTTGAACCTCGGACAAATTGCAATAAAAGGTTTCTCAACGGTTTTCACTTAGGAATGACCTCAATAATAACATACTAAAAATCGGCCAAAATCGGCCGGGGGGAAGTTTAATTTTTTTTAAATTTTTAAAAAATGGCCGAAAAAATATTTCAAAAAATCAAATTATAAAAATAGAGACTTATGATACATGTTTATAGGCTATTTTTCAGTGCTGAATACGAATATACCATTTAAATTTTAAAAAATTTAAAATTTCAATTTTTAAAAATTAATTCAAAATTTGGAAAGTCGAAAAAATTAAAACATCGCTCAAAACCACAAAATAATTGCAAAAGAAATAATTTAAACGGTTTTCAATTAGAAATGACTTAAATAATAACATACTAAAAATGGAAGAAAATCGGACAATAAAAATTTTAATTTTTTTCAAATTTTCAATTTTTTTGGCCTCAAAAATCGACCTTTTTAAAAACTCTTGTTAAAAACGTTTGAGGCATTTACCAAGGTCATTTTTCCATGGATGTTGTAGGTATATACCTCTATAACATAAAAAAACCACAATTGGTGATTAAATCATTAGTTAATTAATTAATTTATAAAAATTAACGTTGAAAATACAGGTAAAATCTTTCAATCAAGTAATAAGGAAAATATTTAGACAATATTTGGTAATAAATCATTTTAAAAATAATTAAATTGAAAAAGGACAAAATATCTTTCAAAAAATTAAAATTTTAAATTAATTTAAAAAATTTAAATTTTTTAAAAATTTTAAATTTTGTAGTATATGCATGTGATACATGTCTCTAGGCTATATTTTAGTGCTGTTTACGAATATCACGCCAACTTTTCAATAAAATTTAAATTAACTGTGGAAAAATTGAAGCATTTTTCTCAATAATTTTGTTTTTTATGCTTCAATTTTTCCACAGTTAATTTAAATTTTATTGAAAAGTTGGCGTGATATTCGTAAACAGCACTAAAATATAGCCTAGAGACATGTATCACATGCATATACTACAAAATTTAAAAATTTTAAAAAATTTAAATTTTTTAAATTAATTTAAAATTTTAATTTTTTGAAAGATATTTTGTCCTTTTTCAATTTTATTATTTTTAAAATGATTTATTACCAAATATTGTCTAAATATTTTCCTTATTACTTGATTGAAAGATTCTACCTGTATTTTCAACGTTAATTTTTATAAATTAATTAATTAACTAATGATTTAATCACCAATTGTGGTTTTTTTATGTTATAGAGGTATATACCTACAACATCCATGGAAAAATTACCTTAGTAAATGCCTCAAACGTTTTTAACAAGAATTTTTAAAAAGGTCGATTTTTGAGGCCAAAAAAATTGAAAATTTGAAAAAAATTAAACTTTTCATTGTCCGATTTTCTTCTATTTTTAGTATGTTATTATTTAAGTAATTTATAATTGAAAACCGTTTAAATTATTTCTTTTGCAATTATTTTGTGGTTTTGAGCGATGTTTTAATTTTTTCAACTTTCCAAATTTTGAATTAATTTTTAAAAATTGAAATTTTAAATTTTTTAAAATTTAAATGGTATATTCGTATTCAGCACGGAAAAATAGCCTATAAACATGTATCATAAGTCTCTATTTTTATAATTTGATTTTTTGAAATATTTTTTCGGCCATTTTTTAAAAATTTAAAAAAAATTAAACTTCCCCCCGGCCGATTTTGGCCGATTTTTAGTATGTTATTATTGAGGTCATTCCTAAGTGAAAACCGTTGAGAAACCTTTTATTGCAATTTGTCCGAGGTTCGGCCCTTTTTTTCGCTATTTTCAGTGGACTATTAGATAGTCGCTACTTGCTCTCACCCCATGACGTGCATTCCAGTGTCGACCACCATTCTGCAGGAACGAAATATTTCTTGAGAGAGATGGCCGTACCTAAAAAACAGTAGTTTCATGAAAGAATTAAAATAAAAGTGTATTGTATTTCAATAAGTACACGCAAGCTGATACATAACCAGATTCTTTTTAAGCTTTTTTTTTAAATTGGCACAGGAAAAATGTATGAAGGGTGTCCTAAAAAAGTGACCAAAAGAAGTTTCTGCTCAAGGTGTCTTTTCCTATTAAATCGATGCTGCTCTACAACTTAGTAAATGACTTATTTAGCCAATCGCTAATAGTTTTTAAAATAACATTTTTAACTCCTAAAATTTCTGCTAGAGGACGTTGAAAACGGTTGCATCGGGTAGGGGATGGTCACTTTACTTTATCCAGACCAAACTTTCATGACTATAACTGTAGGGGTTCAAAAGTTAAAGGGTAAGGGTGGGGCCACTTTTCTTGGGACACTGTATGACCTGTTACAAACAGTTTATGCTATAAAGGTTTATGGAAACGTGAACATGGTTATTAGGGTTATGATTCTGAGACTTTTTTTTAAATATTCAAAAGCCTGATGTTGCATTCGATGAACTTTCGACCATATTTTAGCTATATGGTATTATTTTCTTCGTGATGAAAAAAAATCTTGCGCACCTGACATCATTTCACTTTCTTATATAGCAATCACACACCACCTACTTAATCAAAAAGTCATCATACAAAACTTCCTGCGGAGCAAGTTAATAAATTTAAAATTTACTAATTTAAACCTTTTTTATGATTAACTTTATGTTATATTCCGTTTCAAAAAAAATTATTAACTGCCATTACAAAACCCTATTAGGCGCGCAAGCTTTTTCCCGACTTTCAAAAATAAAGGTTATTTTCGAGAATTATGGAACAATACTCATTATTTACCACCACAGGCTTTTAAATCTGAAAAAAAAAACATAATCCTAATGGATATCTTTATCAGGACTGTAACCAGACTTTGGTTTCGTAGAGGGGGTAGTTCAGCCAATCTATTTATGAGGTTATCCTGATCCCTTCCTTATGAGCATGTTAAGTTTAAGATGGCTTATATAAATAAACTTTACAAATAAACTTCTTACAAATATACTAGCCTCTAAAAAAACAACAAAGTAAACAAATGAAAAACAATTACATATAAACAACCAAGGAGTCGTAGACCCATTCAGGTGTCTGATGTGTGAACTTATAGCTTATAACTTAGAACTTAGAACTTATAACACAGTATTTTAGTTTTGCTGCAGTGAATTAATATTTTTTCAAGTTTCTTAGCTCATTCTGAGACCGAAAAATTAGTAAAAATACTTTTGGAACAAAGTGTATTCAACTTTTAAAATCCTTTTATGCATGGAAAGATGAACAAATGCTACTTTAAAGTCAATAATATTTGCAATCCATTGTTTAACCCCGTATTCACTGATAACTTGACCGGCGGTTAACTGGGAGTCAATTTTCTGATTGGTGGGAAACTAGTTTTTCTTTAACTGCCAATCATAAGTTTGACTATTGATTAACCGCCGGTCAAGTTACCGATGAAATCTAATAACGGTCGTCAAATTGCAATACTATGAGTATTTAATATGATTTATAATAACATTTAACTAGAAATATATAAATTTATGGTTGGAGTCAAACTGAAAAGCTACTGAAATTAAAGCCAGGACTGAGAATGAGATGATTAAAATAATAATAATAGACTTTACCTCATGAAAATATCTTCATAAAGACCAAGTTCGTAGCCCAAGTATTCGGCATATAGTGCCCAACCCTAATAATTAAATAAGTAAGAATTAAACCTGTAGGAGAAAATATTTACCTCATTAAAGCTGTAATGTTAAGATAAATCTTACATTACACAATACAATGCCAACAAAACCATCAAATTAACTTATTTTTTAAATGTGCGTTTAAAAAGAGGATTATGAAGTTTTATGCGGGGTTTTTCAGAAGACCGTTTCACGACAACTTTTATTCCAGGCATCATAGAAAAACCTCGCATCTTTAATTTGGGGGATTTAAATCAGTGGTTTCCAACTGGTGGCCCTCCTGGTCATTTTGTGCGGCCCGCGAAGCTCCCTGAAAACCTACCAAAAAGTAGCTTCAAAACACTTTTTAGTCTTCTAAAATTAAAAAACATATTTAGGGGGAGGATTGCCCGAACCCCCCTCTTATTTACCTCTTAAGTTATGGAATGGCTTCGGACGTATTCTGTGGTGAAAAATATTAAGTTCGAGATCTCGAGAAGGAGATTGTATGCGCTGAAATTCCTCCTGAGCGTAGCAAGGGGTTATGAAGGCTTAGAACAACCTTTATCAATTTTCTTGAAGAAGACCCCCTCCTTAAGTAATATTCAGTATTAAAAGTTTTATTTAGAGTAAAAATTGATATCTTCAGATAATTTTGAAAATACAGTAGTATTAGCTTCATAATATGTAAGTAACTTTCGTCCCTCTTTCGCTGGAAAAATTTCATACTAAAGCCTCTCCCTCAGAAAATTTTTCATGGATAAAAAGTATCCAGATTACTTTCCGGCCCACCACTTGACTTTTAATTTCGATTGCGGCCCTCGAATACTTGGAAGTTGGAAACCCCTTGTCCAAAAGTTGTGAGATATTTGTAAAAGCGTTAACGCCAATGAACGGAGCTAATGACAGATCGGATCTCTTGGCACACCGTAGAAAATAGTAATAAAACCCGACCAGGGTGCCTACTTAGAGGCTCGAAATTAATTCCCCTTCCGGAAAAACTCCTAGACCACGTGACTTTCCGGAGTCACGTGATACAAAACTCAAAAAGTGCTACTTAGATGCAAAAAAATACCTCTGCCTTCCGGAATTGAGGCGGGAATTTTTTCACCCGGAAAAAACTGCGTGAAATTAATTTCACTGTGGGGAAAAGTAATGGCGGACAGTATAAACAAATCCCAATCGGACCTTAATTTTTTAATTAAAATCAATAACTGTATTTTTTTACCGGAAGAGGCTGCACAAGGAATTATTTTTTGTTAATAAGATTCTTCTGACAAGAAATTGGACTAAAGAAATGCGAATAATATAACGTGAAAGAACAGACAACAACAGGAACAGCATATTCTGTGGTGAAAGGAAAAAAGGTAAGCTTTTTTCTATAATAATTACCTTGTTATAAGTCACTATAATTGTTATTAATTAACTTAATATATCCGATTTACTTATTCAATAATCGGGGATTAATTGGTATAACTATTTTGCCTCGATCAATCTAACCATAATTTATTGAAACGTAACTTTGAGATTGTCCTAATTTCGTTTTTCGTAGATGTCTTGACAATTCTTCCACCTAAATATTATCATAATAATGAAGTACTTTATAAAATAAGGTGCTGAAAATTTTTTTTGAATAACTTCCAGAAAACTGTAAGAATACCTAACTCTAAATTCTAATCATATTATAAAACATACAGTGATCTTAAAGAGTGCTTTGGCTTATAAATATTCAATTATATCAGTTGAAAAGTAATTATTTACTTGAAAACACAGTAGAACTCTTCATTATTATTTGATATTATGTAATTAATTGATTTATGAAATGAACTACTACAATGTTTTCAAAAATTCCAGTGGTAGTAAATTCATGTATTCCATTCTAGGTTCTATTTATAGTTGTTACCACACCCTTTCTTGATGTAATGGACCTCAGACCCCTAATAAAACTGCTGCAAAAGTAAACATGGGGTTTTCTAAGAAGGTAAAATAACCTTTTTTTTAATGTGAGTGTTAATAAGTAGAAAAGAATGCTTTTATTAGTTGTGTACTTTGCAAGGGAAATGTTTGATTAGTTTATAGTTTTGCTGATAAATATTGTGATGATTAAATGTTATTTATGTTACCTGTCATGCTTTAGATAAAAGGGCTTTGTTGGTTTCATTTGCATTCTTTATCTAGTCATATGTTTTTGTCAAAAAGAAAGTTTAAAACATTAAAATTATAAAATCCAAATTTTAATCAAGGATTAAACTGATTAGGTTTGTAAAATTTTAAGGCACTTGCGTGATAAGTCATTGACCAATTTGCCAACATTAACACTGTTTCTAAAAAAAACTTTAACGCTCTACTCATCTATAATCATTTTCTGTTTTTGGAAAGTTTTAATTTAACATTGATAAATTGAAAAGTTGACAGCTTAGTATTAAATTTGAGACCACCTACAAACAACATAAAGGACATTGTAACAAATGAAATTATTAGTGATAAACCTATCAGCATTTCTATCAGTGTCGTATCATAAGGGCCATTGTAAAGAAGTTCTAATGTACTAAATATAAATACAAGTTACTACTGATTATAATACATCTCTTTTCCTTTTTCATGACTTGGTTCCCCTTTTCTGTATGTTGTCCTAAGCTACAAGAAACTAATGTTTTTCATTTTGATGCCTGCTTGCCTTTTGTACATAAAACTATTTAAGAATATTCAACACAACTTGTATTTAAAGCCTAAAGACTTTTTACTATGTTGAATTTAGGCACTATAACCTAATCTAAACCTATATAATCTGATTTAAATTTAAAATACCAGGTATAAATTTAAATGGCTCAATAATCCTATTTTATCTCGCCAAAATCCAATTCACCGACAAATCATTACACCGAAAGACTATTTTCCCAGCAAAACATTTCTCAAAATTGGCCATTACACAGACAGAATATTTTAAAAATTCCAGAATTTTCCATATTCTTGTACACAGGCAACAAGTTTTACTGAATTCCAAAACACTGTCAGATCAATTCACCAAATTGATTGTTTCGCCTGTCTTTTTGGCCAATGGTCAAGTCATGTTAGGGTTATGGAATCGAGGGAAATATCTTGTCGGTGAAATGGCTTTTCATACTGGAGGTAATGTCTGTCGGTGTAATAAGGTTATTCAATAAGACAGGAATTTTTTCTTTTGGGTAACTGTGTTTCGCTGTGGCTTTTGGTGAGATAGGCGTGCAATTGTTATAGTAAAATAATGTTAATTTCTTAATAAAAGCTCATGTGCTTATGAACACAGCCTCAATGTGGAGTTTGAAGTAATTGGTTAACTGCATTAAAGTTTTGGTCAAAACTTACCTTCTCTCCCTGAAACGGCAAAAAAACTAAAGTGAAGAGTATTTTAAAATTAAGTAAAATCTTAACCATTTCCTATAGGGGGAAATGTAAACAAAAAGGACATGGGGAGTGTATTAAGTTATTTTGAACAACTTTTATAATATTCTTTGTTTCTTTTATACAGGCAACATCTATCCAAATAACCATGACTGGGTAAACCCATCCTCAACAATAAAGGATTCAACGATTCATCTTTTGAATGCATGGAACTTCATATCAATATCATTTTAAAACTATGGGACTTATTTTTCTGACTCTAGCATGCCTTGGAGAGTAATACTATTGTATGGAAACAACTGTAAACTTACACATGTTGATTAAAAAAGTTTTACAATTGTTGATTCTGAAATGATTGATAGTTTTCCAATAAATTGTTTGTTATTTTTAAAAAAACTTGAAGATTATTTTGTGTGTTCAATTCTTGTAGCTAAGAGGAAACTTACTATAAGGGTTAGCCAGGTTCTCTCTTATTAACTTATATTGGCAACATTTTATATATAAATATAAAAAAATTAAAAGCAACAGGGAAGGCATCATGTATTTTAACAAACTGAGAATCATTTCCAAATATTAAAATAAAATATTATAACTAGCAGGTTGTTTAATTTCTCGACACTCACCAGGCTCATTAAAGAGCAGAGTTTCTCAAACTGAGGGTCACGACCCACTGGTGGGTCACCAGTCAATTGTTGGTGGGTCGCGAGAATATTTTGAATTGTCTGAATATATAGTGTATTTTTGTTAGTTTTTACAGAGATGTGTTATTGACTTTTGAAATTTATCAAGTTACCATATATAGTAAAATAAGAAAAATAACCTACTTGTGTCGAATGCAAAATACAATTAATGTAAAAACATACTATTTGTCACATTAATGCGCTTATAATGCAAAACTAGCTGGTTATTCAAATAAGATTTGATTATAAACGACAATTAACCTGAACGGGACAAAGTCCCCTTGGTGACGAATATGTTGTATTGTATTTTCTGCACTCATGTTGAAAATAAAGTAAACGTAGGACTCCCCATACACACCAGGGAGAGCAATGCAATTTTTAAGAATTTTTTTAGAAAATAATGCAACTGCAATTAAGTCTTACTAATTAAGTAAATGCTATTAAATGAAAAATGAAATGAACGAGGAAAGTAATGCTATTGTGTGTTATTGGTTAAACATGTAGATTAATAAAGTTTTGCAATTCTTGATTCAGAAAAATGACTGATAGTTTTTAAATAAATTGTTTCAATTAAGATTTGTTATTGTTATAAAAAATATTTCAACATCTTGTTTATTTCTTTTACCAAAGAGAAAACAGTATACTCTAGGGTTAGCCAGGTTCTCCAATATTAACTTATAGTGGCAACATTTTATTTTTAAAAAAATTATATGAAATTATAAAAAAAAATTAAAAGCAACAGTGAAAGTATCTAGGATTTTAATAAGCTGACTATAATTTGCAAATATCACAATAAACCTAAATATTATAACTATACTCTGCTCATTTAGAATTGGTGCCTGAGACGTAATATATTAGAAGCAATTACTACTGTAATAATCATCGAAAAAATTTTCTTGTGCAGGCAGTGGAAACAGAAGTAGTTAAAATACAGTAAAAAAAATTTGGTCCCTGAAGTTGTGTGATGAGCGTTATTAGAAGTTTTTGATCCTGTTTCAGTTGCCAATTCTAAATGAACAGACTATAGCAGTGTTGTTTAATAATTGCAAATTTTGTTGAGTTGATTAAAATTCTTTACGCTTTCGCCACTAGGCTTATCCTAGAGTAACGAGAGTTTATGATGGTATTTAATAACATGAGGTGGCATCATGTGAGCTTAAATTTTCCACATCTAAAGATTGCACGATATGGCTCTAAACGAGTTATAAAAAATAACTTTCAGTTTTAGTCATGTTGACTCAATCCTTTAAATGCAAAAATAACTGTCCATGTGCCTCCAAAGGAAAATGGAGTGTGAAAGGAGTTTTATTTGTTTCATGTAGTCTCTTGGACACAAAAGGTGTAACTTGAATGCAACTCGCAATGCAGCATGTTAATAGCAAGGTTATATAGTGTTGTGGTTAGATTAGAAACGTCATTTTTGATTTGGGTTGAGTGTTAGAAGAAATTTGGTTTAACCAATGGTAAAGTATGAGTTACAAACAGGGAAAGCACTATGAAAACACAATACAAATTTAAAGGAATTAAGATTAGAATTTACAAAATCATACTTCCAACTACTAATATAGCTTTAAAAAAGTAATATAACAATCAATCTCAAATATTGCAAGATCACAATAGAGACTTCCAGTGCTTCCCCTCTAAGCAATTCATGCTTCGCCACTGGGTTGAACTCACTATTTATCTTGCAAACTATTTTAATAATGAACATTCAACTAGGATTTAGTGTCGACTTACTATTTGTGGTGTCGACGTGTTTAAATTGAAATGTAAATTCACCTACCCTACGACAATCAGGAACTTCTTCAAAGACTTTCAGTAACCTAGATCTGCATCATTTTTCAAAGCGAAACTACACCATATGATTGACAGCAAACTAACCAAAAAAACAGAAGGCAGGCCGACCTTCAAAAGAGCCTCTCCCTCGGAGGGAACGAGCATAATGGCTGATTGATAACACAGAAAGTCTTACAATACATTTCGCCAAATCTAGACACACTTGACCTGACGGCCAATTATAGGTAATGAAATCATGTCCGTAGAACGGTGGATTCACCGAAATTCTTTCAATGGATTCAGGGAAATAGCTTTTCCAGTATACTAAAATTTTATATAATATATACGAGACAGAAAAAGGGAAAACTTTTGAGACCCGTGACACTCTCGCCAATGCGATAACGTGTAAGTACGGCAAACCCGCCGGAGAAGCAGGAGGATGGCTCTTTCCCGTTACCACCCTATAGTCTTTTTCGCCTTGGCGAGTCTTTTTTGCATTAGCGAGAGAGGCACCAGTCTCGAAATATTTACTAAAGTGAAAAACTCTTTAAGGCAGTGCCATTTCACAGATTTTGTTTTTTATACCAAGAAACAAATTATGATGGAATTCATCCTCTCTAGTGTAATCATGGGTAGATAAATAGGAAGAAAACAATTCTATCATCTTCCAATTTTAAGAAATCTAGGATATAAAAATGATGCAGAGCTATGAAGTTTCTTTAAAGGAGGTGACCAGTGAAGTAAATCTGAATAAAATCCACTTAGCTCAATATGATAATCTTACTTTACAATCAAACACAGACAATAAATTTAATGTTTTTTAATTTCCCCCCATAGATATTAATGCCTTCATGGCTACAAATTAAAAGAAACTTGAATACATTTATGCTAACATGCCTCTTTAAGATTGAGATCTAGTAAAAACAATAAGAACAGGTATATATATCTCATAGAAATAAAAATAAACCCAGGTATTTCAAATTCCTGGTGATCTTCCAGCAATGTATTTGACAGTTAAAATATTAAAAATTTGCTACTTATAAAGTTATAACACGGTAACAGCGTTTGTTTACCTCTAAAAAAATGCGTAAGAATTGACAACAAATGCTGTGATTGGTCGCCGCGAAATCCGGATGGGAAATTTAAGTAGTCTCGAACCCAAATGCCCTTCTATAATTCCTAGACCGATTTCATAGTGCCATCTAAGTGACACTTTCTTGTAGTTCCGGAATCTTGGTATTGGAATTTCATAATTCCGGAAGTGGGAATTTTTCCCCGGGGAAAAATTCCGGAGGCCATCTAAGTAGGCACCCAGTTGACACAAAAAAAGTCAACAAATCAACTCTCTTCAGTTGAAGCCACAGTTAAAAATTTTTCGGGATTCTAAATACCGAATTTTTATATGGAAAAATTCCATTTTTCCCGAATGTAAGGATTTTCCAATTGGCACTGTCTAAATCCACGAAAGTAACAACTCAACTCTAACGAATTTCTTTAATACTTTAGCATGGGTCAACTTTCGTGGATTTAGACACTTCGTTTCTAATTAATGCCGGAAACACCAGCAGAATTTCACTCACTTCCAAATAAGCGTCACTCCTCAAGTCATATTTTCTAAAAGCAGGAAGGCCTTCTTCTTCCATAAGGTATGCGCGCTGGAAATATATTTTAAATGTTAAGAGCCATGCTTAAATAAACGGACCATTTTAATTAATTGTATTGGCTGTTTGATTATACTCTATTCATTTTGAATTGGCGATGGCGGCTGAAAATATTTCCTTCCCCTACCACCGAATCAGTAACCATGGCAACTATCAACGTCAAAGTGACGATGAAGGCTTACTATTGGCTGAGCGAAGAGCGTAACTTGGTTACGCTTTTACCGAGGGGGAAAGCATTATTTTTAGCCGCCTATTCTAAATGAACATAGTATAGATATACAAATAGAGAAGGTTTAGTAACCTCTTTTAAAAGTTACCTGTAAATGATGTCCAGGTATTCCTTCGTGTAAAGATAAAGTGATGACGTCGTACTTTGGTCTGAAAAAAAAAAAGAAAATACAGTTTTTTACATTCCGAGTTGAAAATGTTAGTCCTTTTAAGTGAGAGGGTATCCACAGTGTATAGAGCTTAACTGAGATGCCAAACGGCCGTTTTCCTCTTTAGGTAATTAATTTAATTCAGCTCGCTGATTATAATTCAGTTCACTAGCAGCCAATCAGAGAACGCGAAATGTACTTGATTAGATTTTTATTCTGATTATAGGCGATTTGGATTTGAGTGACAGCTTCAGTTGGCGAATGACAGAATTAGCAGGAATGACGAGGTATTAAAGGAGGCGGGTCCGTTTGGCCTAAAGTTTTTCAATAGGAATGGCCCTGTTAAAAAAGTTGCCATTAGCGTCTATGGAGATGAACACTCTGTTAAGCTCTATACTCTGTGGGGGTATCAAAAAGGTCTAAATATAAAGAAGAAATAATTTGTTTCCGCTTACAATAGGGGGAAAATGGGATCACAATTAGTGGAAAATATTTTCTGAATTAGAAAATATATTGGTTATTTTTAAGTAGTGAAAGATAGTCAATTAGCCAATGCAGAGATATTCGATTATTCTGAAAACTTTTGAAGGAAACGCCTATCCTCAAAAAATTAAATTGGCGTATTTGGCAAGGTATGAAGGTTTTTATTAGAGGAATTTTAGTTTTATTATTTTATTGCTGGAAATATTTGTCCTCATTAACTAATCATTATCTGATTTTTTAAAATTTAAATCAAAAGCAATAAAACTTTAGACCTGATTTGATTTTTATAAGGCAAACGAGGCTTCTTGGTTTTCGTGATATAACGTAATCATTAAATTTAATCCAAGCTGGATATTAGTTTATCTAGTTGAAAAACACAATAAAAATTAGTTATACCCACAAAAAAAATAATGCAAACACATAATGGTCTAAGAGCTGGATGCAAATTTTGGGAATGATAAGGTGCACGAGATATTTCACCTGGAACAGATTCGATTGATGATGGGAAAACTTATGTCACAAACGCCAGAAGGCGGAGTGGAAGCTTTCAGTGTGGAAGGGGGGTCGAACATGCAAACAGCGCGCGGTCCCTTGCGACAGAGATTTTGAGGAAATCGGTTGAAAATTTGCACAGTTTAAGGAGAGTGTGAATTAAAGATAATGTAGCATTCTCAAAAGTATAAGTTGTGTTTTAAGGGTCGTAGAGAACTAAACGAATTTTCGAATGTTTATATGAATGATCTGTACGGCCGACGAGGTGCAAGGCTGGACATAGGCTTAATGTATTGAAGAATGTTAGTAAAAGTAAGGGTAACACTCCCAGAAGACTAAGTGGAAGACAAAGGGTGGCCAGAAGTCACCAAAGGTGCAGAAAAATCTTAAAACCCGAATCATTCGGAAACTTCTGGCTGTTTGCGTATGTATAGCTGACATATAGAACAAACTATATGCAAACAGCCAGAAGTCTAAGTGGAAGCGTTCGGGAGATATTCAGGCGCTTAGTACAAAACCGAATAAAAGCGCGCGGTCCCTTGCGACAGAAATTTTGCAGAAGATGGTTGAAAATTTTCACAGTTTTAGGAGAGTGTGAATAAAAGATAATGTAGCATTCTCAATAGTATAAGTTGTGTTTTAAGGGTTGTAGGAAACTAACGAATTTTCCAATGTTTATATATAACAAATGACTTATAACATATAACTTTTCTCTTGCAACAATGACTAATAATACGCTAAAAACCACGCTAACAATGACTTTATATTTATTAGCGTATTATTAGTCATTGTTGCAAGAGAATTGCTTTTATTCAGTTTTTTACTTCGCGCCTGAATATCTCCCGAACGCTTCCACTTCTTATTGAAAATGGGTAATTTTTCTTTATGTTTAGAAAAATCCTTATAAGTGTTTTTATGTGGCCCGCGAGATAAATTTTCATATGCAAATTTGCCCTCGTGAAGAAAAAGGTTGGGCACCACTGATTATTTGAAACACCCTGTATCTAAATTTACAATTTACATACAGTACTGGAAAAAAAATCGACTCAGACCCTATATCTCCGGAACGGCTAGTGATATAAAGACAAATAAGGTATCATTTTTCATGATTTGAAGTATTCTATATACAGAAAAATTTTCAAGTTCTTAGGGGGTCGTCTTCATATTAAACGAAGCACCAACTTTCGTTTTTCCTATGGGCGACATCAAAGATTTTTCCAGATTCTGAAAGAGCACCCTCTAAAACCCCCAAAAACCAAGTTTCGTGTTGTTTGGGGGTCAAACAAAGCCAGGAAGGGGGTTTGAAAACTTTGGTAATTTAACTTCAAAGAGGAAAGATTGGCGACAATTGTTTAAAATTCTCTAGTAAAGTTAGAAATGATTTGGCTACTTATCTGTGTTTTGGCACAATTCATACAAAAATTAAAGCAGATTTGGCTATTTATCTATATTTTGGCGCAATTTCATCTTCCAATTAGAATACCCTTAAGTGGTAGCCCACTTGGTAGAGTAACAAGCTCGTGATCACTAGGTTGCAGGTTCTGCCCCGCACTTCCGCATGTCTCATTGTTCAAGGTTAACCTATAGGGATACAGGCAAACACAAAGATGAATAGATGTTGAATACTTTTTTTAAAATCTAAAGCCTTTAAAACATATTTATACAATTTTTATTGCCGTTCGTTTACAAATAAAAATAATTAATTGAGAGTTATTTAAAATTAACATTTTTTTAATTCTGGAAAAAAGGGGATAAAAATTTAAATAAAGATATTAAATAATCACGCTAAATTATGAAAGTGGTTTTGTTGATAAGAGCTAGAAATTTAACTAATTAATGAAACAATAAATCAGGCTTTTGCGGCTCAAAAATTCCTATAAAAATACTTAAATACAGATAGTTAGATTGATTTTTGGATGTATTTTTAGCATTTAATCGATGTTTCTAATAATTTTCAATTTCCACTTACGAAAACTAACTTATCTTGAAAAATTAAGGCAATTACAAAGTTTAAAATTTGCTTATACATATAGGAGTAGAAAAATTTTCAAATACTGATTTTAATGATTCTGCAGTCATTTTTTTAGTAATTAATTACGAGTTATGTTTCATTAGGTTGGATACAGAGTTTATTAATTTTTAAGGATAAACATTGAAGCTTCTGAACCTATGTGGTTGATGAATAAGATACCAAAATATAAATATGAAACATGTTGACTAGTCAATCATTAAATTTGAAAGTTAATAAACTTGATGAATTAAAATTAATTAACTTTAATCATATTGACGATTTGGAGCTTCTTGATATTTTAAACAATTGGGGTTTTAAGGAAAAAATGAAAAATGCATTATCACATCAAAGGCAAAAAGTTTATTTTATTCATCTTTGTAAAGTTTTTAATAATTACCATAAAGTGAGTGAGTGAGTGAGTGAGAGAGAGAGAGAATATATTTTAGGGGGGAGGGGAGTTGGGAACGCGTTTTTTACTGCCGAAAATATGGGGGGGTGATTGGAAATGGATATTGGAGTTTTATTTTAGGGGTTGGATATTTTTTTCTGTTTGTGTTTTTAAATTTGAACGTTAATTGGCATGCTGATTTTTCTTGAGCCTCAATAAAAATCAACATATTAATTAATGTTAAATTTTTCAAACTCAACCTGTTCAGTCCCTATTTCTACTGAACCTCATCTATCCCACTTAAACAAGTTCAACGTTTTCAATATTAGTTTCCAAATTCGATACCGGTAAGAACCAACGATATCATCCATATTTGGTGACATTAGCGGATGGATCTACGGTTCTCCCAATTCCAGGTTGAATGCATGAAATGAATGACTTTGACTATACGTATAAAAAATAACATTAAATTAAAAAGTGGTAGCTAAATTTTTATTGTAGTGTTAATTTTTACTTTGTAGTCACCACTATTTTATTTATTATTAGTTAATTATGTAAGTCAACTTTTATTCTAAGCATTGAGCTCTCTGGCTGCGTAGGGTAGAATTAATACGCTGCTTGCCTTACCCCTGAAAACTACTGTAGGGGAAGGCGGCTGGTGCAACCATTGGATGTGCCAGTTAGGGAACGTACCCATACCACATGACCCATTTTTACCCTCCTTGGTGACCATCCTAGTATATGCCAAGACCCCCTCTAGTTTTCACGTAGTAATTCATTAATACGGTTTGACATCGTTTTTTGCAAACAGAAAGTTGAAAACATTAATTTTGCTTAATTTGTCTGATTTTAATAATTAATTTCGCCTTATTAGTCTTAAGTTGGCAAATTTCAATAATTAATTTGGCTTAATTTTGTCGTATTGACTAGAAGAAATTGACTACGGGACAAACCCTTAAGCCCCCCCTCCCTCCCCTAAATGGGTCACGTAGTATGGGTACCTTCCCTTATAGGCAAAGAGATGGTGTTAACCCTGGGGTTCATCATATGGGAAAGATGTATGATCCAAAATTCAGCAACACGATGATATTTGTGTCATGGTGAAATTAATTCATGTCTTGATAACATTCAATATCAAAGATAAAACGTTGAATTTCTTTTAATAAACAATGCATGTAAGAAGAGACCGTCCTTATTAAGCGACGACTTTTCTTGACCTTAGATTTATATTTAAAACCACAAATATCTGCATGAAATCTGTCATGAATTCGAATCCTTATATCGAATACTCTTTTATGAAACTTTATTCGCGGAATTCAAAAACATTTCAAATTTAATGCAGGTGAAATTTTTAGTCGAATAATTAAATATTGTTTCAAAAGTAAGTGTTAAGTATTGTTTGAAAATTTTTTCATCTGAAAAAATTGTATTTTTAAGATTTTTAATTTGTAAACTTTTATTTAAAAATATCATCAAAATTTAAAAACAAATAAAAAATATTACATGCACAAAAAAATAGGTTAATTTTCCTTTTACTGAAATTAATAGAGTAAAAAATAAGAACTTATTAATTCTAACTCTATCGGTAGTTTAAGTTCGAGGCATACACAAACTTCCAAAAGCAAAACAAGAACACGGGAGCTATACGGTTCGAACTTGGCCTTAAAGATTCGCGACCAGGCACACTAGCCGTTAGGCCACACGGCTACGTTCAACATCAAGGTTTAAACAATAAATGTGTTGATTTCAGTTAGTAGATTATGGTTACGGTAAGGTTACTGTAATTTTCATAAGTTGTATGTCTTTGGCGATATGAGATTGGCGCAAATTTTTCTAATTGAAATTTCCTACAGTGTGCGTGGGGTTAATGGTTGTAAGGATCAAAATCTATGAAAAACGAGATTTCAACGTAAATTCAACGAACTTCAACCCCCACTCCTGGCTTCATTTGGGGACCAAATGACATGAAAACTGGTTTTGGGGGGTTTTAGAGGGTGCTCTTTCAGAATCTGGATTAATCTTTGATGTCGCCCATAGGAAAAACGAAAGTTGGTACTTCGTTTAATATGAAGACGACCCCCTAAGAACTTGACAAATTTTCTGTATATAGAATACTTCAAATCATGAAAAATGATACCTTATTTGTCTTTATATCACAAGCCGTTCCGGAGATATAGGGTCTGAGTCGATTTTTTTTCCAGTAATGTACATATCAATTTGCATGTACCAAAGAATCATACATATTTCCAAGGTTTGAAGTGTCCAAATAAAATATTCCTGGCGTAGAATTGTCCGCAGAAGGATTGTTGTAGAATGCTTGGGTTCCAGTAACTAGCTCATTCGGAACTTTCTCCACCCTGTGCGTGAAAAAAAACGTTTGAAACGTAAGCCAATAGATAAAAAAGTCAGTCATTTAAGTAAATTTACTAAGGAACAAAGCACTTACTTAAAAGGCACCGAGCTCACTTGTAATTAAAAATAAAATATGGTAGATTTGGTCTTGTTAACGAGCAGCATATTATGCTGACTTGACTTTACTTTTAACTTTTGAATAGGCAACATTTTCATTTCGCGGTGAAATATAAGGTCGTGAGACCCACAGAGTACCAGAACAGAGAGTCAATAGCCATATGCGATGATGGAAAAAACATTGGGTATGCCTTGTATAGGACATTGGGTATGCCTTTGTATATTATTATATGCATTTGGTATGCATTGGGTATGCCTTGTATATATCCCTGGTGTCGCTGGGATCACATCCTCTACTCATGAAACTCACGCTCCCCTTTAGGGTTCTAAATATTTCTGAAGGAATCGATTCCGGAATCTAATGCTTTAGAATCGATGCGATACCAAGGAATCGAACCCCCGAATGAATCGATTCTAGCAGGACTCGAATCATAGGAATTGTACTTAACTTTCTAATTGATACAGGTAATTATTAACAATTTTGTTCTCTATTTAATTAATATTTTGCAGCAGGAATCGAATCTTAAGAATCGTGCTTAAGTATCTAATTAATAAATACAGAAAATTAACAATTTCGTTTACTTAATTAATTAGCATTTTGATAATTCATTAATATTTTCCTGGTTATTAATTAAATTAATTATAACTACAAATTATCCTTGATTTGTGAAATAGATAAGTTCGATTCTACTTTTTCGATACTGACCCTAAGGAATCGATTCCAGGTTAGAATCGAATCCAAGAATCGAAAGAATCAGACCACAGGAATCGAATCAAACAATCGAAAGAATCGAACCTCAGGAATCGAATCGAACAATTTTTTTAGATCCCTACCATTGTCTTTACGAGGGGCAGAGAAAAAGAATCCCAATCCTCTAGTACCCCTCCGAAAGCGACAGATTGAATGAAGACGTCCTATCCAATCACAGCTGTGGTCACCAAATTGTATAGTTAATGGGGGATTTACAGCACTACTGTAAACGCGACATTTTCGGTTTGCGGCAAGAAACGGGAATTTGTTATTCCAATAAACCAATTGACGAGCGCCATCTTTTGTGAGTAGCGGGTACTAAAATATGCCGCTTTTTGCATGACTTGCAGCTCTTGCAGCGGTGGTGTAAATCCCCCATTACACGGCAATATTTAGCGAAATTCTCAAGTCTATAAGCTCCTCCCTTAAGCCAATGAAAAAACTGTTTAAATTTATGAATTAAGCGCATGCGTATGGAGTTAATGAAAATTTTCGAGACCGAACTTAAAAATATCCTGTTTATCAGGTAAAACTAAAGATTTTCATATAATTGTATTTTTTAAAACTTCTTTGTGAAAAACATTGAAGAACTTACGCTAGCTCCATTGAAGGGATCTTCTTAAAGAAATTTTTAAGTTTTGGTGGAATTACGCTTTTGAGAGTGTGGCGGTAGGTCTCAATGGCTTCTTCCTGTGTAATATAGGTGATCAAAATTTGAAAAAATATATACTATATATTTACTTAATTCTAAAAAAAAAGGGAATCATCAATATATTTCAATTTTATTCTCTCTTTATTTACATCTCTCTTTATTGAGAAAAGGAAATGTATAAATAATTTTTTTATTCAAATTTAGTTTTAAACTTATATAGGGTCACTTGGGGTAAGTGGGACCCCTTTTTGGCCTAGTACATTTTTGGAGCTTTATAGAAAAAATTTGAAAGGGTTTATTTTGTACTTGTTGACTAATTTCGTTAAAGAGTCTATCGATAAACAAAAATTTATCAGTAGTTTCTAAAATAAAGCTTTACATTTTTCTTAACTGGTCTTTTTATCAATAATGAGATGGGTGACCCACTTACCCCAAGAGATGGGGTAAGTGGGTCACCCCCTCCTTATTTATATTTAAAGCAAGCAAAACTTAAATGGAAGTAAGTGGGTCTTACTTGATAAAGTAAAGTAAATTTCAATATAAAATATTTTATTGTAACTGTATCCATGAGTGAGAAATATACTCACATCAAAATCAATATGACAAGGTAAGAATCGAATGAAAAGCAAAATAAGTATTTTAAAGAATGTTTTGAAAGGCCAAAGGGATATGTTTTACTTTAGCATATAAAATAGAGTTGAACAAACATAATAAGGTTCATTAAGATTTATTTTGGCACTTTAATACGCATTGTAAGATAAAAAAGAAATCGGACACACTAAATGAGAATGAACACTGTTGATGAGATATTTAACTTTACTCACCATAACTTAAATTAAAACGCAAATTTGATATATAATGTCCAGTGGCGTAGCCAGAGGGGGGATATATCCCCCCCGAAACTTAGAAATTTTCCTTTTTTGACCATAGGAAACCACTAAAAATACTCCATATCCCCCCCCCGAAATATCAATATCCCCCACCGAAATTTTTTTCTGGCTACGCCACTGATAATGTCGATCAAACTATTTATAAATTTTAAAGAATTTTGAAGTGGTGAGTAAAAGGTACTGCTACTATAAATCGAAATTTTCTGAAAATATTGGGGGAAATTGTCCCTATGACCCCCTGAAATAGTTAATAGTTCCTGTATCATAAGGGACCCTCTAGAACCACTTATATCATAATAAGGGGTCTCACTTACTAAATAAAGAGGGGTCCCACTTACCCCACGCTGAGGGGTCCCACTTACCCCAACCATGCAAAAACTATGGGGTAAGTGGGACACCCCTCTTAAACACTTCAAAATTAAAAATTTTGAAAAATTTCAAATTGTAGTATGTATTTTAGGTCAAACTCTGCAAAACAGTTCAATAAACATTAAAATGTAATGAAAACTTCCCTGGAAATACTTCTTTGAAAAATGCGTCTTGAACTCACCAAAAAATCCATTCTGGGAATCTATTTTAAATTAGTTCTATAATCTTTAAAATAAATAAAACAAATCTCAAATATATGCAAAACTCATCGGTGTGACAAGCTGTAACATAATCAATGCGAGTAAGTGTGAAATTTCCTGTGCATATTATAGTTTTAGGGGGGTGACCCACTTACCCCAGTGACCCACTTACCCCAAGTAACCCTATTATAAAAAAATTAGATAAAACTTTATAAACTTACTTCTGATTTGAAGAATTGAGTTTTGTTACTTCTCAGTTGGTTAGAAAATTCTCCTCTAGTCATGTTTAGACCAAGTGAATGTATAACCTGTAAATTTATTAAGAATCAAAGATATTAACATAAACGAAATGTAACTTAACCAATGTTAGAAAGTGTGAATTTTGTACATATCTTGGTTTGAAGGGGGGACCCACTCACCCCAGATAAGGTAATTTTATAAATTTCAAAAGGCAACGACACGTTCTTAAAAATTATATTATATTTATTCAGACAAATTCAAAATGTTATCGCAACTCTTAATTTGAGAGATTCTGGGGTATTATAGTGCTGTCCTTTAAAAAAAACACTTTTTCACTTTTCCTTCATTAAAAGTTTAAAAAATATGATAATGAAATCGAACAAAATTGTGTTGTAACGGCTCATCCTCCCCTATATTTTAGTGCTTAGTATTTTTAATTCCAACTCTCCGTTACAAATTGGCAGACAATTAAGTAAGAATCTAGAAAAAACCCAATTTTCCTAAAAAAAAACCATGTACCCTAAAAAACCCACGTTTGAAAGTACTCAAAAAATTAAGAAAAAATGTGATTGAAAGGTTTATTTTGATAGAAAAGAGAATAATTAAGATAATAAATACCAAATTCATTACAAATTATTTCTAAAATTAAAATTGTTAAAAGTTTTTCTACTCAAGAATTTTGCCTTCAAAATACAACGATAATAGCGTTTTTATTGTTGTATTTTGATGAAAACGACCAATTAAATACAAATACTTTATACAATTTTTATAAAAAAGCTTAAAAAACGGTAATTGGATCTGATATTTTATTTTAAACCCCCAACTATTAACTCTCTAAACCCATTTTCGAGTAAAACTCGGTATAATGCTATATTTTCACGGAAAATGGCTGTTTTTGGTATCATTGAATTTTTGTCAAAAATACTGAAAAAAACATCGAGAATTACTGAAACAACTATATTCTATTTGAGTAATTAGTTATATATCATGAATAATATTAAAATTTTTGCATAATTTTTTATTTATTTTATCATTTATTAGAAAAGGAAAAGTGGGTTTTTTCACCCCTCATTTCAAAGACTGCCGTAAGATCCCTAATTGTCGGACTGGGCTGAAATTTTAGTATTTTATTCTCATAATAACGGGATAACACAAGAACACGTTAAAATGCTTTCAAGTCTTTATAACATATATTTTTACAGCATCAAAATCTGCATAACTAAATCATATTTTTAGCCCAAAATCGACATTTTCTATTTATTCAAATAAATAATTAAATAGACGGTTCTTTGACATGTTTTCAAGTTCCCTGCCACTCTAAATGGCTTAGGAAGACAGGGGACATGAGAATTTAAAATTATTTCAATTATTTATTTAAAATATCTGAGGATTGGTTTTTTAGGATAAAATTTGAAGTGGGTTTTAGGACACCACTATATATATACAGCTTAAAAACTCAATAAAACCTTAACTGGGGGGTATAGTTCAATCAATCAAATACTGCCAAGCCTAGTGGCCCAACAGGCGGTGCCCATCTCCGTTTAAATTAGCCTTCAGGCCTGGGGTGCGCTCTCTCTCTCTCCCTAATTACTTACATATCTTATGTCCAGGCCGAGTGGCTAGCCCGACGCTGGATCCTCTAAGCGAGCTTGGTCCTCATTTTATCGTTCCCGGAAAGCTGAAGGGCTGCGAGTTGACCATGCTGACCACTACAGCACCACAGCCATTGCTACGTTTTTATAAACTCTTGAATTAATAAATAACTACTAAATTACGTAACTACTAAATTACGATAATTTATTGTGAGGTACCAGCAATTACATTTATAGCTTTATATCCCCGAATGAAATTTTAGGAAATGACGGAAAACACATGAGGAGGTAGTGCCGAAGGCGCATATGAAAAGGAGTTAAGGTTGAAAGAAGAGCATAAACAGGCGGATTTTGTCCTTTAAACTAGAGGCGTTCCTTAATTAATATTGTAAGTATAAGATGACGGCAGAATTATTATGTAACTGCTTAACATTTATCTATACTAGACAGCAACTTAAATTGAACCTACTACGTCACTAACAAACAAAGTAGTTCCCATCGCGGTGTCTGAATTTCGACTGAAACCAAGAACGTCAATTTTAAAATACGATTATTTCGTTAAACCCATGTATAAACAATTCGCGAATCGAAATTTCTCCTATCAACCCAACAAGCTTTGTGTTTACTCACTTTCTCCTTCCGCGTACTGGGTCCAGGAAACGTTGCTGTGAAGTATAGTGAGTATAATTATCGACACATAAATGGTAATGTTTTAGGTATACTACTTTTTGGCCACGAATCTTTTCAATCCTAAATGCTGAATTAGTACATAAAATGAGCCAACCTGTTGCATCTCTTGGGCTACCCTGGCAACCTCCCGTATGCCTAGGCGGTGCACCTCTTCGGGGTCGGCTGAGGGGTCGGTGAGGTGCAAGGACAGCTGCTGGAGGTAGAACTCGCGGCCATGCGGAAGACTGCCCACCCCGATCTCCGGACGGGTATGTCGGGAGTACTCCTGGGGAGAAATAATACTTTCAATTCAATCACGATGTAATGCTACTGGGAGTGCAATATTGATCCACTGAATACCAAAACAGAGAATCCGAGGTCATATAGGCGATAGTGGAAATCGGAAGTTTTTTTTTGCGTATGTTCCTCCTCATGGATATCTCTATATAAATAAAAAATAAAATAAAGATTTGTTCTTGAAATTGTTAGTTGAGTATCTGACTACCAGTTCACATGCAATTGTCCATTGCTATTTCTTTAAATCTCTCTATTCTATAAAAAAGTTTTTGGTGAACGGTTTCCAGATAAAGGCTTTTTAATTACTTATCCGTATGACTTTTTATAGGTATCAAACTGTTCAGATTCTTTTGAGGATGCGCAATATGTCATTAGAATTTCCAAAAAAATCCCAATTTTTAAAATATTTCCACTTTTTTAGATTACGGATTGGGTCGCAGTTACAAAGGAAGTACTGTCAAACTTTTTATGCATCCAATCACAATTACCAATTGACGCCATATTTTGTGACGAAACAAATTTTTCACTTTTTATATATGTATACTTAAGAGTGCATGCCAAATTAAAAATCATTCAAAGATTGGTAAAGGTATTCAAAAAACTTGCAGATATGCTATTTCATACTGAAATTTCACACTGAAATTTCACACATTTTGTCCCAAACTTATAATTTTTAGCCTGAAATTAATTGTAAACCAGTTACTAGGTACAATATTGATTTTAAATTTTATTCATTGGGGGTGTACGGTTTATTTTCAGAATGTTGATTAATCATAGTTATATAAATAGGCATGCTGTATATTTAACTCTAATTTATCAATAATTTTATCAAAATATTGACTTTAAAATATACAGCACGTCTATTTATAGCTATTATTAATCAACATTCTGAAAATAAACTCACTCATAAAAAATACTCAAACTTTTAAGATTGTGTCATTCATGGAGATGACCCGTGGCGTATGTTTGGAAAGTTGATTTACTTTTCTTCTGCTAATTTTTTATTAATATCTATATATATATATATTATAATTCTCTTACGTAACGCCCAGATTTCGTTGTATTTATTTTACTCGGTTGGCGACAACAAATTTGTTTACAAAATGAGTGTATTGTTTTGGATTTGATTTTTTTCCGATTTCAGTCTCTAAGGATATTATTATTATAATTATATTATTAGCCGTTCAAATATGTTAAGATGGATTAAATGTTACTATTTAATTAATTTACTGTTAAATTATTATTTTTATGTACATGTTAATAGTACTTATCTGATGTATTATACTGCTTATGGTGGTTTTTCTTGGCTAATGCAACAGTACCCATGAATTTTATAAACACTGTATACATATTTTTCATACATTGTATTTAATGTTTCCCTGCTGCATATTACTATTAAAAGAACTCTATTTTCACCAATAAATTAAGTTGTTAATGAATCTCAGCTAGGCTGTACCAGCGTATGGCGAGCGAGCGTAGCGAGCACAGGATTGCGAAGCAATCCTAGGGTAACTGCGTCAGCAGCTCCCGGGGGTTGGCGAGCGATAGCGAGCAGGGGCGATAGCCCCCTAGTGTTTCAGTGTATAAAGTGTTCAGTGCTGAGCAGGGTTTTAGAGGATTGCGAAAGGATCTGAAAAGCCTTACGTAAGCAGTTTACGGGGGTTCGTGAGTGATAGCGAGCAGGGGGTAGTAGCTCCCTAGTATATAAAATAAAAATCTGAAAATGATTTAGTTTAGCACTTTTTGGTAACATCTTTGAAAAAGTCTAACAGGCTACTATTAAACTACCAATTACGGTGTTTTATAATTTTTTTTAAGATTAACACATAATATAGGGACCCTTTCTTGCGTGATGAAAGAATTTTTTGTTAATAAATCTTGTTCTAATAATCACCAGCAAAATGACAGAAAAAAATAATATTTACATAATTTACCATTGGGAAAAAGCGTGGTGTTACAAGTTCTTCCCATACAATTTATAACATCACGCCTAATGGAAGTGGGCGTGATAAGTACGAAAATAATTGAAGGGCTTGGTGGATGAATAAGGCCTGTCCCAAAAGTAATGAGACTGAATTCCATTCAGAATTAGGGAATTCAGTCTCGTTACTTTTGGGACAGGCATTGTAACATAGCCCCTTCATCCACCAAGCCCTTCAATTCTAAAAACTTTAAAGGTTTTCCTATCTTTGATTTCATCGGAATTTTCTTATTTATCTTTCTCAATCGGATCCGTTTTTAATTTATTAATGATTTTTAAATCTTTACACAACAATGTTTCTTTTACTGTCTAACTACGTGGTCTTTCTTATTTCTCTGTAAATACAAATTTAATTTCGAAATAAAAATACTTCGGTAATAAAGAAATAAAATTAATCTAGTATTACGAATCCATAGGGATCATTTCCTCTATAGCTAAGGTCACATGACCAAAATTTTAGTTTATATTCCGATAATTGAAGTCGTTAGTTCCTAGGCAAGGAAATATACAAATAGTGCATGACATTTTTAAAACTTATACGCACTTACATTCTGCAAAAAATCAGCTAGCTTGAAAAATGAAGGAATGAGAATATTAGTGATGATGTCAGTCGCATTTTTCTGGAGGATTTTCCTGAAACCAAATTTCATAAATTTGTAAAAAGATTTCAACAAAAATAAATAAAATTCAGCAATTTCAAGGATACCTTTCGTTGGCAGGCACAGCTGCAGGAATAATTGTAAAAGGTGTGTAGAATGGAGATTCTGCTGCTGTCTGATTCCACTGATCATGGTTGGTTATCTGAAAGGAAAGATAAAATCTATGGGATAAGAAAATAACCATTGCAAATACAAATACAAATATTGTCGACTAGCTAAAGGCTCAAATCCCAACCACGCTGATCCTTTAATTCACCAATTCCCACTGACTGTCCAATTTTAGCTTAAACTCATACACACACCCTTGGAATTAACTATATTTTTTGGCAACGCGCTCCATTTGTCAATTACCCTATTAAGGGGTCATAGGACTCTTAAAACTCAATACAGTGAAAAAAACTTTTCCAAAACATTAATAACATTTTCCAAAAATATTAATAACTTTTTTTCTAATTTATGAAAACACTCGGTTTAAACATATTTTTTATCCTCATATCTTAAACTTTATATAATAAAATAATTGAATACTTAATAGACATAGTTCAGTTTATACATTGAGTCGAAACAAAGCAACTTTGACAGTTAAATGTTAGGATGCAGTGGCTTCCATGTTACATAATTAACTAACTAATTCAAATTTTCAATTCACATATATACTATATGAGTATACAATCAATCCCTAGCAGATATTTTGAGTTTGACAGTCAATTAATATATTTTAATATAATTTGAACTTAGTTGTCAAAAACACAAAAAATTACAAGTTTACCTTCTCAGAAAATACTGAAATATAGGTTCAAAACTCTAAAATCTGCTAGGGGTTTATTGTCACTACTTATTATTGATGCTCTCAAAGTTTCAAGAATATATTCTTATTACTTCAAAGTTTATCATGCATGGAAGCTAAAATTTAACAGTCAAAGTTGCAATTTTTCGACTCAGTGTATAAACTTAACTATTTCTATTAAGAATTCAATTATTTTTTTACTTAAAGTTTAAGAAATGAGAATTGAAAATATGTTTAAACCGAGACTTTTCATAAATTAGAAAAAAAGTTTTTAATATTTTTGGAAAATATAAAGTTTTTTTTCACTGCACTGAGGTTTAAGAGTCCTATGACCCCTTAAGTAGTAGTACTTCCTTAAATCCCGATTAAAATGTGTCTTATTCAATTTGTACCCATAGCTCCTTGCTCTGTTATCCCTACTAAAGTTTAAGCGTTCTTATCCCCTTGTTTTACTAACTTGAAGAGTTAAATCAAATCTTCCCATCCTGCTTCCTCTTTCCAGTGTATGTGTTACGAGCAAAGTGATTAATTGGACATTATTAATAATGTCCGGGCAATGTGATGCATTCAATGAAATTTATGAATGAAATTTATCACTTTGCCCGCTTCCACTCTGGGCATTATTAATAATGCCCAATTAATCACTTTGTCCGTGACACATACCTACATGTTGAGCGTTCTACTCAAACGTTCATTGTAGTCCAAATGTGCTATCCCCTTATGTGCTATTATTTTTGTAGCTCTGTGCTAAACCTTTTCAATCACTTCTATAGCCTTTCTCATATATGGAGCCCAGAATTGTACAGCAAATTCTAGATAAGGTCTTACCAAGCCCTTATTTAATGGCAAAATAATATTCTTATCCCTTGAAGTTACAGTACGAAATTCTTGTTTTGGATTGTTAGAACGGGAGTATGAGAAAATCTAAAAACGTAATTAATCCTTTATATAAACTAAAACTTTAAACTCGGAACCCGCATGAAAAGTTCATTCAACATGAAAAGTTAATCTAGTTTAAGTGCTAATCTAGCTTAAATATAACATTGCCACAATGTTATATTTAAGCTAGATTAGCACTTAAACTAGATTAACTTTCCATGTGTGAATGTAGTATGAGGGTACTTAAGTTTGGTAATGTATAATTGAGTCGGTTGTGTGTATTTGCTATATGAGGGAAATGATTTTGGTTGCGCAAGGTTTTTTCTCAATACAGAGAAATTAATGCCATAAAATTAACATGTAGGCAAAAAAGTTCATCAAATGCGACATCAGGCTTTTTAATACTTCAAAAAAAGTCTCAGAATCATAACCCTAATGTCTGAAGTATCCTCTGTTTCCATGGTTAAAGATAATTTTTAATAGTATGTATGTTACGGTGAAAGACCGAAATTTGGGAAATGTCGACATTCACCGGTGAATGTCGACAATCACATAGTCGCTTATCTGTGATTGTCGACATACACCAGTGGTGATTGTCGACATTCACCGGTGAATGTCGACATTCTCCAATTTCGGACATTCACCTTAACATGTATACTAAATACTTACCATAGATGCGTTATGCATGGTAAAGTTTCTTCTTATACCCTCTTCCAATAACTCTATGATCTCATCAATCTGAAATTAAAGATAAATTTTTAATATAATCAATAATAGTTACTACAATAATAATAACTGACCCTTTATCCAGAAACCCAAAATCAGGAAGGACCAGAAATGCGGCTCGCGTTCAGAATTTTCAAAAAATAATTTTAAGTGAGCAAATGCTGCGCAATGGTTGCGCCGCGCCTTTTGTGGCACCGTCGGATTCGGCACTGCCGTTTTAGCGCGGGGACGATTCGGCGCCAGCCCGTTTCGGTGCGAAACAAAATAAATATATTCTTTTAGTTTTTACAGAAGGAATATGAAAGAGAGAGAGAGAGATTAAATTTCATCTTATTTCTCGCGTCGAATCGTCCCCACGCCGAATAGTAGTAGACCGCGGAAAATTATAGTAAGGGGCTAAGCGGGTATTTTGGTTTTACTGAAGCAGCTGCGTCTTTAATGGTGTTTTTTCCGGAACGGACCCGAAATACGGAAAATTCCAAAATCCGGGATGATGTCGGGGATAGCGAGTGGGCATTTTACTATACCTAGACTAGACACCACTTTTAGGACTATACCAGTAGGAGTTCAAAATACTATTAAAGGTGGTTGGACACACCTGCACAAAGAAGTTATCAAAGGAAAATGTGAGTGCCGTCTCACCTGCTGTGGAAGAGCCATGTACCGAAACAGTAGATTGTGGTATTGTTCAGCAGTGTTCAGTTTCATGTACTTGACGAGGTACAGCAGGTTATTTTGAGGAGTGCGTCTGTTTGATATAGGAAGAAGTGATCTGAAATGAATTAAAATAAATAAGTGGTAGTTTCCAGAAATATAGAACTGTATTGAAGAACATAGATAACTGGAATGTCTCTATTAGAGGAACAAAACTGTTGGTTCCACATCCTAAGATATCCTGCTGAAGTGGATTTTAAAATTAAAGTTCAGCTTACTACCTATCTACCTACAGTGGGTCCCTTCTCACGTTGGCCTTCCCGGGACCTGGCTAGAGATCCATTAGACCCGGCGGAAGACCCCCTGGACCCATCAACCTAGGTTTCCTCCATGGCTAGAGAATTAATATGTAGAGCAGTGTTTCCCAACGTGGGGCGCACGCCCCACTGGGGGGCAATATCATTTTCTAGGGGGGCAATTTGAAAATTTTCAACCAAATTGCCCCCAAGGTGGGGCCAATCCAGGGGGGAAATTTAAAAAAAAACTTTTTAAAAAGAAGTTTATCAAAATCTGATCCTATTATTCCTATCTGAGAATGTATGTCTGAAATCTGGACCAGTATGTATCGAAATCAAATTGAAACCCTGTTTTTAGAGTCTAATTTCCAAACCTTTTTTGGGGGAACTAGCGGTACCAAACTAGTTAAAAACCTGCTTCCTAGAGTCAAATTTCCGAAAATTTGCTGGGGGATGACCCCCAGACTCCCCTTGGTACTTAGAACTTAAATGCTCATAACTTGATTTAGTTCTTTAGCATGCAAATTCTACCTAAAAATGTTCTGAAAATCTTCAATAGACTTATTAAATATACATAGGAGGGAGGGGATAAGAAATAATTTTGGCTCCCCCTTAAAATATATTTTTATATATGCCTCTGAGACTGGGGGGGCATGGCAAATTTAGAAAGGCTTTGGTGGGGCATGAACCGAAAAAGGTTGGGAAACACTGATGTAGAGCGTGGGTTGTACCTCCTATACACCCGTGGCACTTCCAAAAACACCCTGGAGCTGTCTTAACATTCAAGGGTTCCAGATTATATCAAACGGCATTTTCTACTGGACACCTGAACTGAAGTGCTTAAATGTCGAAGGTGGTAAAAGAAGTTTCCCAAGGTGCACTAAATGTAACGTCATCACTTTGTCCTCTCAAGACATTTTGCAATGTCTAGAGATAGTTTTCCTGTGAGGATTCTGGAGATGATCCCCCTACTGTTTTTTAATTTTGTTAAGATACATAACCTCATGGATCTAGTCTAGTTTCACTAGACCGGATGGGGATTAGTCCAACCCACTACTACACACTGAATGAAAAATATTAATATTTTTCCTTGAATATAAATACGATTCTAGCTCGGTGCCTTTGCACTTCATTTCAACCGAGATATCATTTTTTTCTCAAGAGCGAGAAAGCAAGAAATAAGCCCATACCTCTCTGTCACCAATGAGTCGATTTGGTACTGTAGGTAGAAAATGAACAGTTGGAGGTTGCTCCCAGTGCTGCTGCTTTCGCTCGCTTGGTCCAGCAATTGATTAGCACGCTCAATGTACTCCCTGTACATAACCTTTAAAAGAAGTGTGATTAAATAAAACAATGTAATGTCAAGCTTGCAGGGAAAAGGGGGCCAACTATCACAAGGGGCCAATTCACTGTGGTAAACGTTTGAAAGGGGTTCAGTTATGCAGTTGCCAAATTAAGTTCCTTTTGAAGGGCCTGATGTGCAACTGATTGTCGAGAATTAGAACCAGACCCGTCAAAAGTTATTCTCGTGGTGGTGACATATGCGTTTATCAGTTAACCTGTTTGGTTAACTTTACTCAGTTGCGATCTTGTATTAATGAAGGATTTAAAGTTATAAAGGGGTGAGTCTGTAAATGTTCCAATTTTAGCCTCAATGGTCAGCAGATTTCTAAGAGTTGGGAACCACTGTTTTAAACTTTAATTACAGTTACGGAAGTTGAAGCAACTGGGAAATTTTACTGCCCTCTTGAGTAATGTATTATGTAACCTAGCCAAACTTATTTCTTTTTAAAACTATTACTAGCAATAGCAAGTGTTATTATGTTTCATAATATTTTTAATTAATATTAAAAATATGAAATTACTTGTAGTTTTAACTAAGTTTTCTCAAATAAATATTTGCATCCTTCTTAAATGTTTCCATATTTCCATTTTACTTATTCAGGTTTTATTCAGAGGCAAGAAGTCCTATGACATGTGAGAAAAAACTTGCAGAAGTATCAGTGATTTTTGCTCATATCCCTCCACCTAATCCTTACTCTCCTGTCATTAGAAACTCTACAATAAAGTTTAGGCAATTGAGGAGCAAACAATCAAACCATGCTTTCTCCTTCAAATACAGATTTTCAGGAAACACAAAAAACTAATAACTTAAAAAATAACTAATTTAAAAACCTAATTATGGTTTGTTTAGTTCTAGAACGAGTAACTGAGAAGATTTGTAGTCATAATTTACCTAAAAACTTAAAATTAATTATAAAAAAAATGCATTTGAAATTTGGAGAAATCACGTTTTGATCGAACACATAGTAGGAAACATGGTTAGAATGTTTCCAACATGGACAAAACACTTTTTTAATGAAAATAAGGTAATACACATTTTTCTAAAATGTTATTTTATATCATTTTGTAATTGAATAAGAGAAATATTATTATTAGAAATTATATTCGTATCAAAAAGTCCCCACCAATATTTTTACATCACCAACTCTACGCTGACCAATGAGTGGGTCATGTGATGAGTAAGATGAGTAAGAACAGCTATGGATTGGCTGTGACTGGAGGAATCACTGTTTGACTGAAAACAGGCTCTAGAGCAAACTTTTTGATTGAAACATCAATTTTCTAATTTTAGAATAGGTTAAAACTTGTTTTAGTTGAAGATAATAGCATTATTTTGTGCAGTTTAATGTGGAGATCATGAAAAAAGCAGTAACTCATTATTTATTTTTTGGAGAAAACGCGGTTTGATTGTTTGCTCCCCAATTATTGGAAGCGTTGCTGGCCTGTAATCATGTTAATCGCAGTACAAAACCTTATTTATTATTTCTTTTTAAAAAACTTTTACTGGTGAACATTATTATGTTCCATAATTTTTTTTAAAAATAAAATGTGAAATTAGTTACCTACGTTTTCAGTTCAATTCCGTTAACGTTTCCGCTAAATACCGCCATGCTCTTTTGGACACCAAAAAGTAGAAATATTGCTAAATAATTTCGAACTAATGGATTAAAATGTGTAATTAGATCAATAACTGTAAAGTTTATCAAGAGAAATAAAAAAAATTGTCGATATTTTAATATAGTACTGTAACAGATGAAAATACTGCTTTACAACTAAACCCTTTGTCTCGTAATATTTTACTCACTCGCTCGTGAACTTTTAAAATGAGAGAAATGAAAATTGCTGTATTAGTTTTGTTGATGATTTGGCTTCTGTAAACAATGCTCAAAATTTTGAATTAAATTATAAATCTTTTAATGTTTGTTAAACTGGCGCCCAACGTGGGGCCGGAACACGATCCCATCATCTGGATGAAGTTGTTGCTGTGCCGATGGAATCCGATGTGGAAGTTTTCGATGTCCGATGTGGAAGTCTGATGCTAAGAGTAATATTTTCGATACAATCGTGGCTGGAACATGAGCCCATAATCTGGATGAAGTTGTTGCTGTGCCGATGGAATCCGATGTGGAAGTTTCCTAAGTCCGATGTGTAAGTCTGTGTAACAGATGAAAATGAGCTACTTAGCTAAAGGTAAAAACCAGATAAGGGATGAAAAGTTCTCCCGACGATAAAGAATGAACGTTGAATATCAAGTCATCATCTTTCGTCATCTCATCTCTCGATAATGAATATGAATTCTACCTGTTCAAGAGACGATGAAGGGAAACACCTCAATAAAACCCAAAGATCTGGATCAAATTCCTTATTAAAAGATTTCTCCGGTATGTTCCGTTAAGGGGAAGAATCAAACCCCCAAGATTAAACATTTCATTAATTAAATATTGAAGATAATCTACCAGTTCCCAGTACCACCTTCTAAGAATATATCAATCTTGTTCCAAGCTTTATTACAACTAAACCCTTTGTCTCGTAATATTTTACTCACTCGCTCGTGAACTTTTAAAATGAGAGAAATGAAAATTGCTGTATTAGTTTTGTTGATGATTTGGCTTCTGTAAACAATGCTCAAAATTTTGAATTAAATTATAAATCTTTTAATGTTTGTTAAAGTACTATATATGGCGTTCAAAAGAGCTTAGCGATATTTAGCGGGAACGTTAACGGAATTGAACCACGTTTTCAAATAAAATATTTGCATAAACCTTTCTCTTCTCGTTGCATTGTAAGCTGAGGCAGTTGAGTCTATCGTCGTACCTCGAGTTCCCCAACATAGTGGCCATCTCAGGGAACTCCTGCAGGGCGATTTCCCAATACTCCTCGAACAACGAGTCGGCTGACTCCCGGATTTGCGACGGGTCAGGTAACTCGGGGATAACGTCGTTCGTGGAGGAAGAACACAGAACCTACAAATAACCAGGTTGAATTTAATAAGGATAAGAATATTTCCTGGAAACGTAATTAGAATATTCCTACTGAGGGAAAGTAATTAATGTAATTTTATTCATTAGTTAAGTTTTAGAGTAGGCTTATGTATACTTTTTATATGTGTTATTTTTCCTAATGTTGAAATGGGTGAACTTATGTCAATGTCAAACGCTGATACAAGGAGGGGTCACTTTTTAGTTAATACAGGCTAAAGGTATTTAGAGTTTCCTGAGCTGTCTTTCTTTCAGAGGTTCAGCTTGATACAGCATCTCACTCTACTCGAAAGATTTTTCTAAACTTTTGTAAAAATGAACGCTTTTTTAGGGAGTTTTGGACCACTACTCATGATTTCGACCACAGGCTTTTTAATATAAAAAAATTCGTAATCTTCTGTTATTTTACTCATTATGTGAATACATTGGGAAATGCGAGGTCAAATCTGAACGACTCCAGAATACGGCAATGAATTGAAGAACTTGGCGAGTTTTACTTATCCCCATTTGTGTCTTAAAAAAAGTTTTATTTTCCTTTGGATCAGTGAGAAGCATAAGTAATAATGCAGAACGTCACAAACCAGAAGTTTAGAATTAAATTTTCCACACTTACTACCATACCAGTGTTATTCTTATGATTTTTTGAAGAGTAAACATACTCTTTAATATTTTTAGAAGGAGTGATATTCATCTATGAGGAGTGAAATACCGAAATAGCATAAACTGCATATAGAGAGACAATTTTTTTAAAAAACACATTATTTTTGATGGACAAAATGAAATAGAAAAATGAGGTTGTCTTTTGGTTTTTTAGCATCTGTTAAGTATTAGTAGAAAATATTAAACATTATTAATGTAATAATTTATTTTACAATAAACATTCTAAATGGAATATGTATTTAATATAACGAAATTAAGTGGAAAAAACATATTATTTTTTATTTCGGTGGGGTGCCAGTATTTTTTAAGCAAAACTTTTGATAAAAATTCAAAACGATGAAAATACGCCAGGCTTGTTTTTAAAAGCGTATTTCCTATTTTCAATGCGTGAAATACGCTCTCAGAGGCATTAAAAATATGTCTGCTTGCTACATATACTTTAACTTCCTACTTCTCACACACTTAAACTATCCTTTTGATGTCACTAATGACCAGCTAAGTAACTTTGGCTTTTTCTGAGTAACTTCACTCTTTAACAACTGTTATTTCGTCACTGAAATAGGAATAATGACTACAGTTAAGTGGATTTTAAAATGGAATGACATTTACATTTATCCATTTATATCTTGATAAACTACCTTAAAATAGAAGAAACTTTGAACAAGTGAATTTCAAATTATTGAAGCTTATAATAATTTCAACATGGTTTGAATTTAATAGTCACACTTGATCGCCAAAACTTGGTTTAATCATTAAATTTTGACTAATATCAAGCATGGTTTAAGGCAAAAATTCAATTTATTGATTTCAATTAAAAAACTATGATTACTGTTGATCATTGCGGATTTACTCAGATAATCAATAATTCATAACGAAAAATAATTCGATCAAAAAATAAAACTCAATTAGAGCTAAAACATATCGTTTACATCTCGCCAAAACCGCCGATCTAATTTATCGAAGATCTGCGTTCTCTAGTAATTTTCTGAATGATCGAGATATATTCTCTCCATTTGCAATTAAACAATCTTTCGTGTGACAAAAATGCTTTTTATTTTTTGCTATGAAAAATAAAACTTAATAATTAATGATCACAGATAATCATTTAAATTATGATTACCAATACGACTTTATTTTTTTCTTCTCTGATCACCAAATAATTGATAAAAATGCAGATTTTAAAAGTGGCAAATAAAAATTTTGACCTGTGTTTGAGTTTTTTTCTCTGTTTCCATAACATAATTATCAATTCCAAACCCTGCATTTTAGGGGATTTTTCTTGTTCTATCTGAAATCGTAATTGAATCTTTTATTTCAGAAACATGTCAAACGCCACTTTTCTTGCTTTGAGATAAACGAGAAAACTGTACAGCTCATTACATTATGAAAGGTGTTTAGTAATTTTTTTCTTAGACCTCGTTTGGATATTTTACAGATAAAAAAATTTTAATTACTAAACAATTTATTCTTTGCGAAAAATATTAAATTTTTTTCTTTTGATAGGTTTCTGCAATAAACAGTGTTCAAGCCTAACTTAATAGCTTAACTCTAATTTTTTTAAGGATTTTGGAATAAAAATGGGAATATTAGTTGAAAATAACAAAAATTACCGATAAAATTATTATAGAGTTCTTATTTTTCCCCCTTTTGGTTAGTGGATGAATAAATGATTTCAACTCTAGACTCAAAAATAGTGGCCAGTCAATTTAAATGTTAGTATAGAAATATGAAGTCAATTAGATAGTTTTTAGATGTAACTTAGTGGATGGTAAAGTGATTTTGCTCTAAAAGCCTCAAGCATGGAAAATTTTGAATATATTAGTACTACCAAAACGTCCTTAGTCTTGAGATTCGTACAAAACCTTTAAAATGTAGGTTTTTACTATGACCTGTTGGACCAAGCTTCAGAAGAATGAAATTTTCCAATCGCAGACACTGTTTGCATTTGCATGTAATAAAATAAAAGACAGCAGTCCAAAACAAATTACAGATGAGCCGGAATGAACGAAATTCTCCGGAGTAAGTGCAGAAACCAGACAAGTGGTGTCGCTTATTGACTTGACGCTTTGGTTTCTGCCCTAAAGCTGAAATTTAACATGTTGGAAAATTATTTTAAAATCACGTTATCTTTTTTTATTTCTACACTAAAATGTTCGGTTACCCCTAGTGGCGTTGAAGAGGTTTCAGATTTGAGGAGCTGAGAGCCAGAATGGACCAACCTCAGCAGCTGTTATTTCGAGAAAAAAGCTTTACAAAATTGCAGTAATATTTAAACTTTTTGTTTTGAGGTTAGTATTTAATATTTAGTTTTGATCTTCTCGTGATCAATCTCTCAGCTCCTCAATTGAAAGTTGTGATGGGCAAAATCGATAATTTTAGGTATCGAATACTTTGGTATCGAATACATATAGGTATCGAATACTTTGGTATCGAATACTTATAGGTATCGAGTACTTTTAGGTATCGAGTACTTTTTTTCAATGTCGGGAAATGAACCTGAAGGGACAATTTTTTTAGGGCCTATCCATAATCAGACTAATATTCAAAAAACTGAAAGCGATCCATCAAAAAGCCCCGTAGCTACGGGCCTGGAGGTGGATAGAGGCGAAGGATTTGGCGGGGGAAAAACCTAGCCGCGTCAAATTTCTCTCGCGGATGATAAACGACTTGGGTTTGAGCGTTGCAAAATGAAAACGGAAACAGGCTGCGTTTGATCTACAGTAGGTATGATAAAGATTACTTCATTGAAAAATTTAAAATGAAATATGTCAATAAAGTATCGATACTTTTGTGGGTATCGAATACACTCGATACCTATAGGTATCGAATACTTAAGTATTTGGTATCGATACCTGCCCATCACTAATTGAAAGTCAGAATCAGAATGGACCAAGTGGCTTGATCCATTCTGGCATTAATTTTTTTTAATAATAATAATCTTTATTCACATGGAAAGAACACAAATACAGAAATTAATATTAGTAGCCAAGGGGTAAATTTACAAATCCCCTTTTTTGTGCGATTTTAATTACTAGATCAAACGAAAAAGTGATGCCATCTTGTGGGAACTAAAAAAGTGCATTGTTTTCTAACTTAAATCAAAAGATGTCTCCACAGAGAACAGAGCTAACAGAGGTCTCATAAGGCACTTTTCGTCAATCCGCGGACACTAATTTAATTCTCACTAGCAGCCAATCAGAAGAAGCGAAATCAATTTGAAGACAGCTTCTCCGGTGGAATAACGCGGCGCGGACAAATGGGACGCGGCGGTAGGAGGCGGAGCTATGTTTTCAAATTGTTTGATTGGTTTAAAAAATTACCATTAGCGTCTATGGCGATGAAACCTCTGTTCTCTGTGGATGTCTCTACATTCTACTGAAAAAATTATAAAAAAAAAACGCTTTTTCATTTTTTGTGGGTTGGTCCACTCTGGCTCTGTCAGCTCTTCATATAATAAAATGTGTTATTTTTTATTTAATCTTTCGGTTGCTCTGCTTCGAACTTGGCGCCACGCATTTCGCTATATGCGCACGCGCCTTTAAAAACCAATAAAAAAGAATAGACGGTAATTGAGTTAGGACTTCAATAATTATTTTAAAAAAACTTATTTTTATAGTGGTGAGTAGAGTCGACACGGGCATCGGAGTCTGAAATTATTGCGATTTTACATGCCCTGCGTATGAGCTGAGCGCATTGCAGCGCTATTTCTTTCTAAAACTGTCACTCAAAGTCTATAAGAAACGTATAAATGTACCGTACATATTAATTGAATTGCTTGATTCTGAAACGCACATTTTAAAGTAGGAATTATAAAAATAACGTGATTTTAAAATAGTTTTCCAGCATGTTAAATTTCAGCTTTAGAGCAGAAACATGTCAAACATCAGTTCTTCATAACGTTGGCAACAATACTCTTACTGAGGTTTTTGCTCTATCTCCTTTAGTTTTTAAATTAATTTTTCCAACTTTTTTATTTCGCCGCTAGAGGCGCTGTAAGTCATCTCAATGGATTCTCCATTCGTAGACCTTACTTCCGTGACCCTAGGACACGTTGGTTTCAAATAAAAGCCGCGAAACGGACTTTGAAACACCCTGTATGTATTTATATTTTGGAATAAAAATATTACTCAGAATATAATGATCACCTATAATAATAATCAGACTGGGGTTATGCCCATTTTCTAATTGTTTAAAGAATTTATAAAAGCTAATAAGTAGTAAGCAGTGGTCTATGAGCGACAAACTGACCCGCCCGAACCGGCCGTAGGTTAACATGGGATTTCGGGCGGCTTAGGGCGGAAGGGGTTGATTCGTGACGTCATATCACGTGACCGGTTTGGGGGCGTGGTTTTTGACGTCATAGCCAATGGCGTTGAAGGGGGCGTGTCGGGAGTTGAGTGGTTTACCTCCTGCTGCTGGTTTTCCGGAGTTGAGTTGTTTTTTGCTGCTAGTTTTTAGTTTCGTTTTAACGGAGTTGAGTTGTTTTTAAAGTTTAGTTTTTCGGGTGTGGCAACGGTATTTTCGTAACGTGCAACTTTGACCGACATTTTTTTTTTTTACATTTTTCTTTGAAGTTAAAGTTGTTTTTTCGGTAGAGGGCGCTACTGTATATTTTAAATATTAGAATTTTCGGATTGGCAACATGTTATTCGCGGAGGAATACATTGTGATCGGCCAATAGGATTGCAGGAAAATTACGTCACCTTGTTTCAACCAATGAGAGCCACCCAGATAACGTTATCAAACCCTACGCGTGATAAGATTCGGAGTTATAAAGCGGGGTGCAATCAGTTCGGTAGTCATTCTTCTGCAGTTACTGTTAGTAAAAAAATGAGCCTGAAACGTCATCTGAGTGAGGAGGAGTTGCCTTATACCTTTAGTAACAAAATGTACATGCCAAGACGCCGATTCGCCAGAGCCGATCCTGCCGGACCAAAGGGACCTCAGCCCTTTCAGACTCCCGGAACCAGTGGACCCCCAGCTAAAGACTCTCGATTTGAAACTTTAAAAAAGTGGAAAATCACCGAAGATCTGTGTGTGACTGTTGTGGTTCGCGGTGAGGAGGAGGAATTCAAGATTCACCTTCGACGCTTCGACGGTAACATTGCTACCAATAGGGGAGTTACCATGACTTACAGGACCTGGCCGGAATTCACCCAAAAGTTTTCCCAGCTGGACGTATCCAAAACGGAGAGCGGGTTTGTGGCCAACAACGAAGTGCTGGCCTGTGTTAATTCGCAGGAGCAGGTGTTTCTCCAAAACCTCTACTGCTTCAAAACGGGTGATTATGGCCTTAAATGCGTTTCTCTTGTGCTAACTGCGGCGGAAATTGATTGTATCTGCCAAAATTTTGACTTTTTACACGAGCAACTGTCGGAAACCACTGAAAATTTGCTAAGTTGTAAATATATGGATTTGTACAAACAAAAATTTTGAAAATATAAATAAAATGTTGTTTTACTTTAACTTGGTTTTCTTATTTGTGTTTTCTATTTCAGTGATATCTTTTTTGCAGAGTTTCTTTTTTCAGGGATAACTTTAATATAAATAGGTTTTGTCTTTGAATATTTTTCATTCTAGCTGTTGACCATCATGGAAGAAACTTATCAAGATCCAGCTCTGCCAGGTAGTTTTGGAGGCATAAATAGTTTACAGAGAGTTTTGAAAGGACGTGTTAAGACAAGAGAGATAAGGAAATGGTTGCAATCTAAGGAATCTTATACTTTGCATAAGCCCCTAAGGCACAAATTTCAAAGAAATAGGGTGATAGTAGGAGGTCTGAATGAACAATTCCAAGCAGACTTGGTAGACATGCAGGCACTTTCAGCTGAAAATGAGGGGTTTAAATATTTACTTACTTGTATTGACATCTTATCCAAATATGCTTGGGCCATTCCCCTAAAAGATAAGAAATCTGCTACCATCGTTTCAGCCTTTGAAAAAATATTTTCTGAGCGTGTTCCTGAATCTTTGCAAACAGATGCTGGAAAGGAATTTATAAACAACCAGGTTCAGACTTTCTTGAAAAAGAAAAATGTTCATTTCTTTACAACTAATAATGAAACAAAAGCTTCGGTAGTTGAGCGTTTTAATCGCACTCTTAAAACTAAAATGTGGAAGTACTTTACTGAAATGAATACTAAGAAATACATAGATGTAATAAATAAACTAATGCATAGCTATAATCATACGTGGCATCGTAGTATAAAGACAGAGCCAGTATCAGTGACTGAGGAAAATGAAAAGAACATTTGGCATACACTTTATGATAATACTCCTAATGTTAAATTGAATCGTTCAGATTTAAAGATAGGGGATACAGTTCGCATAAGTAGAGATAAGATGATATTTGAAAAAGGGTATGAACAAAACTGGACTCGAGAAATATTTACAATCAGTAAAATTATAAATAGAGTTCCTATCGTTTATAAATTAAAAGATTTATCTGGAGAAGAGATTAAGGGTAGTTTTTACAAAGAAGAACTGCAAAAGGTAACGGATTCTGGATATTATCCTGTGGAAAAAGTTTTAAAGAAAAGAAAGCGTAACGGAAAAATGGAATACTTTGTTAAATTCCTGGGTTACCCTGAAAAATTTAATGATTGGGTTGAGGATGTTAGGATGATATAAATATCGTGTTCTTTGCAATTTCCTTTCATTCGATGAACAATGTCGTTCTACATCACGTTAATCAGTGATAGCTCTATGGGATTTTTCCCGAGCAACAAAATTTCTCAATTTACTACCCAGCTGCCTAGCTCTATAAATTTAAAGGGAGAATGGGAAATGGCACTTGTAGATTTCATTTACCCTCATACCTGGTACAATGTTCAAAGGGGGAGTAACCTGTTTGGATTTGATTTGGGGGACGGAAAACTTGAAGGTAGAAGAGTTCCACCCGGATGTTATGAGTCAATACCGGATCTTATCAAAGGAATGTTACTGGAATCGCATAGAAACAAGATAGAGCTGTATTATCACGCTGTTACCAAAAAGGTTGAAATCAGAACGGCTGAAAATTGTAAATTGATTCTACACGAAGGCCTGGCTGAATTACTAGGCTTTGAACCAGGAGAATATTCGGGTACTCATCAAAGTCCTTTCGTAGCCGATCCAAAGTCATCTTTTCCTGTTATGTATGTGTATTGCGATCTTGTTGAGCCTCAAATTGTGGGAGACGTGCAAGCTCCTTTGCTAAAAATTGTAAAGGTGGAGGGGCAAGACGGGGAAATTATAAATGCTCATTATCCTAGACCTTTTTATGTACCAGTTATTAGGCACCATTTTCAAACTATACAAATTGATATCAGATTGCATTCTGGGAATTTAGTTCCTTTTGAAAGAGGCAAAGTGTTTTTAACGCTGCATTTTCGGCTCCAGCAAATACTATAAAAGAGCCCTACATTCAAGGGTTTACTTCATTTCTTAATTTGTGCTTAAAGAAAGAACAATGTTGGTTCCTTACGCGTGTTGTACAAAAAAGTTTGAAGATTACTATGCTAATCAAAATGGAGAGGGAATGCCTTATTATAAGGGGGTAGGTTATCAAAAAGGATATGGGATAGGGGGATTTTTCGCCAAGCTTTTTCGCAGAGCATTACCCTTTTTAGTGAGGGGTGCAAAATCTGTGGGAAAAGAGGCCTTAAGGACTGGAACTATGGTGGCTAACGATGTATTGGCGGGAGAGAATTTGGAATCGGCAATAAAAACTAGAGCAAAAGAAGGTGGCAAAAATTTGGCTAGAAAAGCAGTTCGGAAAGCGGACGAGATGATTGGTCGAGGAAAGCTTAAAAGGAAGCGCAAACCCAGTCAGCAATGTAAGGTTTTTTTAAGGTTTTTTCAACCCTGAAGTGCAACCCAAAAAAGATGTTTTTAAGGTTTTACTAGAAAACCTTGCAACCCAAGGATTATCTCAACAAAACCTTTGGCGGAGGTGGGCTAGTTGACGCTTGCAACCTTTTGCGTAACCTTGCGGAAAAACCTCAAATTAAGGTTACAGGCATAGGTTTTCGTGACGTTGGTCACATTGAGGTTGTTTTGAGGTTTCTTATAAACCTTTTTACAATATTAGAGGGAAAGATTTTTGTAACGTTGCTTACATGGAGGTTGATTTTAGGTTGCTAATAAACCGTAAAGCAATGGGTTTTTTTAGGTTTTTGTTGGGTTTACAAAATTTTTTTCCAAGTTCTAGGTTTAGAATCGTTTTATATATTTTTTTCGAAAGTTCTTAGTTGAACTATACGACGTCGAAAAATTATTCCTGAAATTATGCGCTACACTTAGTACATATTTTCAGGAATATTTTTACATCATATAATTCAACTAAGAAACTATGAAAAATAAAAAGTGCTATGCTTAACTACTCTGACAAAAATAAAACTAATTTATTCCAAGTTTTTATAGTTAGGTCATTAAACCCAATCTTTTACAAAAATTAACTAGAATTTATTCACAGTTTAATTACAGAACAGTGTCTATATAAAATTAAGATTTATACAGTATTAAAATTTTAATTTAAATAAATTTAAATTGTTTAAAATATTTTTTTTAAAATTTCTACAATAACTTTAATTTAGGCTCTTGAAGCTCTGATAAAAAAAACTTACCTTTTAAATTTTTGATCTAGAAGGCAGAGGAACAGGCAAATTTTCATTCCAAAAAATTATTTCAATACTTTGAATGCAAGAAAAATCCTTTAGTTCATTGAAACATTTTTTTTTTCAAATTCTACAATAACTTGGCTTAATTTAGGCTCCTAAAGCACTGATAAAAAAACTTACCTTTTTAATTCTTAAATCTAGAAAGGAGGAACAGGCAAATTTTCATTCCAAAAAATTATTCCAAGACATTGAATGCAAGAAAAATCCTTCAGTTTATTGTACTGATTTATTTACAAACAAGGATAATTTTACAAACAGCCTTCAAGCACTACAGGACACAAGGTAAAAGTGAGTCATACAAAAAAAATATAGATAAAATATAAATTTAATCAATTCCCTAAATTCATCAAAAATGAAGGGAAATATACTATGAAACTTATTAAAATTACAAATATGATACCTAAACATTATATATATATTTATGGAAAATTAGTCTACAAAAAGTGCTTCAAAGAACAATTTTACAAGGGACATCGTAACCAGACTTGACAGCTCCTGCAAAAAATACAAACAATTTATTTAACTATTTAAAAAAGTAATTATGCAATAACCTGTTAAACGTGCCACTTCATAGTAAAACATCTCAAGAGATAAGAAAATACTTTAAAGTGCCAACAACAAATGTTTAAATTAACAGTAGGGTAGAGTGGGGCACCTTGGGACACACCACTTTTCAGACTCAATTTTATAATTATGAACTTGTGCTAAAATCTATTCATCAACGTGTTTTGGTTTATTTAGTGTGTCTAGATAATTATTTCACGTTATCTGGTTTTGTGCAATACAAAGTAACAATCACATTTAGTTTTTAAAACATTTTTTAAAATATATGAAGTGTATTTATGTTATTACAATTAAAATGAAATTAAAATATGTGTATTCACTAATATTTTAGAAAATAAAGAGAAAGTTTTTGTTCAGGGTGGCTACAGAAACTTAGAAAACAAATTCCCTGATTTCCAGGATTAAACTTACAGCTTTTCCCTGATTTACAGGAACTAATTCTATTAATTTTCTGGCTTTCTCTGTACTTAGAACCATTACATGCATACAAGATAATTAAAAAATCACTACTTTTTACTTAAAATGAAAAAAATTACACATAAAGTATTAAAACTTAATTTGGAATTTGAGTTATGCTTGAGTCCATGCAAGTATAAGATGCAGAATATTTTTCTCAATGAGCTAATGAAATGCCTTAACTTTTCTTGGATACATTTGGCGCGCTAAATTAGCCACCTGACTCTTATCTCTGGGACTTTTGTATAAAATAACATAGTGAGAATTTAAATGCACGTTTCTCATTTCTTTGCCTTGGTGAAATAAATTTTGGGTAATAAAAATAATGGAAAGGTTTCGGTGGTGGCTGCCTTTAGTAAATAAATTGCTTAGTCGGGTATCACTGGCTAATTCTACCATTAAATCATCAATAATAATTAATGCATTTCGAATAGAATTTAAGTTTGAGGGTAATCCTTCTTCAAAATGAACATTTGTCATAGATTTAAAAATAGGCTGGTAACTTCCATAACAGTAAATTATACTTGAAGGCATGGGATTAAACATTTTATAATCAATAATTTTTTTTAACAAAAACTGTTTTGCCAGATCCAGTAGGGCCGCTAAGGAGACAGGTGGAAGGGTGAACTAACCTCGGAAGCTCCATGTTTGCAAATGAAGTATTTTTAATTAAGCATCTACTTTTATAGGGACAAAATAAATACACAGATATAATTTTTAATTCATTTTTATTTTTTAAAAACCATGGTTACACCGTATCTCTTTCTCACAAATTGAAACATTCGAAAATCGTTCTTCTTTTGTTCTTGAAGTCGACAAATGATAGATTTCATACACAATCCTTGACATCGTTTAACAATAAAATAAATACAATAGTGTCCACATACATTAGAGGTAAAACTTTGAAATGGAGTCTTGTTCCACATTACTCGATCATACATCCGGATAAATCTGTAAATATCTTGTCCAAAAGCTTCAGGTGGTAATCCGTAGGAATCGAAGAAATCAATTGAGTTCTTATCTTGAACGAATACCGCTAACCAATGCGTTCCTTTTTCATAATGCTTATCAGTATTCAGCACTAATGCTGAGGGGTATCTTGCAATGGCTGGTATTTTATCAGAAGGAAAAACTCCTCTATAGTATCTTGCCGTTGTAGGATCTCGTGATAAAATCTTATCTATTTCTGTGGAATTCATCTTAGTTTCCAAAATCGTAGATAATGTTGCGCGCCTTGTTGATTTCTATCAGGTTTTCGAATTCAGCATACACTAATAAGGACACCGTTTGTGGCAAACTAGTTGCAAATTTAATTTCCAATCTCAAATTACTGTGTCGAATGAGATTTAAATGTGAGCCGTCACACAAATCAGGGGTCAAATCAAAGCAAAACAAAGAATAACCTTCAGAAAATTCTGACCGTGAAAGATACAAGCCTTTATTTTCCGAACTCGTAAATAAGTTTTGATAAGCTCTGATAAAGTGATTTTTCTGAAAATTGGGTTGTAGAGGGTTATGAGGAACAGGCTGCCCATCCACATACACACCAATAAAATTCATATTATAATGTTTGAATTCAAAAGGCGACTTTTTATACTCTCCGTTGAATGCATCGTTATCAACACAGGCTATTACAATGCGATTCGGCATCTGCCCTGTAAAAATGTTATCTTGCACAAAACTCATATTGCCAGTAGGTATGGAGTAAGCTTTACACAGCACTCTATTAATTGGATATTTGGCTGAAGTTTTTTCCAAACACTTGGCGTGTCCTAATGCAACTCCAGGGCTAACTCTAACTTTTCGAACAAACAGGGAAGCGTGTTCTAGGGATACCTTAAAATCTCCTTCTCCTAGTAAACAAAATTCCGGCTTGCTGCGTATGAGCTTAATTTTCACATCCACCATGTTTAAAAGTAATCTTTCTTGGTGAAACATGTCCAAGTGTAACCGGCCAATCATGTCAACGGAATCACCAAGTTTAAACAAATTTGCTCTTTGGGTAAACCCCTCATTGGCCTCATCGGGTTTTGTAGGAGCGAAAACATTCATTCGGCCAGCCGTATCTTTATAAAAGAGTTCTGAGGAAAGTTGGGAGGTTTTTACATCGAAACCGTGATTTAGTAATTTTTCTATCATGGCTCGGTAGGGGTACGTGTTGTTACTTGACGAAACAAGTCGTTCATTTAAACTGATATCTACTTGGGAGAACATGGAGTGCAAAAAGAGATTCACAGGGCCTACTTTGCTCTCAGCCGTAATGGGCTTGCCATCGTTTTTTAGTATTTTCACTTTTACATATAGTTGCGTTTGGGAGAGATCAAGATATTCGTCTCCACTTCCGGATACGTTAAATTCAACAGGGCTTCCGTCAGAAACATTGGCAAGGGGGTGAAATTCTATCCATTGTCCTCTTTCTATAACAGTTTGAGTGGGAGGCAGGGTAAATATTTCTAATTCAGATTTAGCACATTCGGGGGAATCTTTGAGTAAAAATGCCATGGTATCAGGAGCCGAAAATATCACGTACTACCACCTTCCTGGTTTTTGATGAAATGACTCGGTTAGAGTGTTTTGCGCTTCCTTTTAAGCTTTCCTCGACCAATCATCTCGTCCGCTTTCCGAACTGCTTTTCTAGCCAAATTTTTGCCACCTTCTTTTGCTCTAGTTTTTATTGCCGATTCCAAATTCTCTCCCGCCAATACATCGTTAGCCACCATAGTTCCAGTCCTTAAGGCCTCTTTTCCCACAGATTTTGCACCCCTCACTAAAAAGGGTAATGCTCTGCGAAAAAGCTTGGCGAAAAATCCCCCTATCCCATATCCTTTTTGATAACCTACCCCCTTATAATAAGGCATTCCCTCTCCATTTTGATTAGCATAGTAATCTTCAAACTTTTTTGTACAACACGCGTAAGGAACCAACATTGTTCTTTCTTTAAGCACAAATTAAGAAATGAAGTAAACCCTTGAATGTAGGGCTCTTTTATAGTATTTGCTGGAGCCGAAAATGCAGCGTTAAAAACACTTTGCCTCTTTCAAAAGGAACTAAATTCCCAGAATGCAATCTGATATCAATTTGTATAGTTTGAAAATGGTGCCTAATAACTGGTACATAAAAAGGTCTAGGATAATGAGCATTTATAATTTCCCCGTCTTGCCCCTCCACCTTTACAATTTTTAGCAAAGGAGCTTGCACGTCTCCCACAATTTGAGGCTCAACAAGATCGCAATACACATACATAACAGGAAAAGATGACTTTGGATCGGCTACGAAAGGACTTTGATGAGTACCCGAATATTCTCCTGGTTCAAAGCCTAGTAATTCAGCCAGGCCTTCGTGTAGAATCAATTTACAATTTTCAGCCGTTCTGATTTCAACCTTTTTGGTAACAGCGTGATAATACAGCTCTATCTTGTTTCTATGCGATTCCAGTAACATTCCTTTGATAAGATCCGGTATTGACTCATAACATCCGGGTGGAACTCTTCTACCTTCAAGTTTTCCGTCCCCCAAATCAAATCCAAACAGGTTACTCCCCCTTTGAACATTGTACCAGGTATGAGGGTAAATGAAATCTACAAGTGCCATTTCCCATTCTCCCTTTAAATTTATAGAGCTAGGCAGCTGGGTAGTAAATTGAGAAATTTTGTTGCTCGGGAAAAATCCCATAGAGCTATCACTGATTAACGTGATGTAGAACGACATTGTTCATCGAATGAAAGGAAATTGCAAAGAACACGATATTTATATCATCCTAACATCCTCAACCCAATCATTAAATTTTTCAGGGTAACCCAGGAATTTAACAAAGTATTCCATTTTTCCGTTACGCTTTCTTTTCTTTAAAACTTTTTCCACAGGATAATATCCAGAATCCGTTACCTTTTGCAGTTCTTCTTTGTAAAAACTACCCTTAATCTCTTCTCCAGATAAATCTTTTAATTTATAAACGATAGGAACTCTATTTATAATTTTACTGATTGTAAATATTTCTCGAGTCCAGTTTTGTTCATACCCTTTTTCAAATATCATCTTATCTCTACTTATGCGAACTGTATCCCCTATCTTTAAATCTGAACGATTCAATTTAACATTAGGAGTATTATCATAAAGTGTATGCCAAATGTTCTTTTCATTTTCCTCAGTCACTGATACTGGCTCTGTCTTTATACTACGATGCCACGTATGATTATAGCTATGCATTAGTTTATTTATTACATCTATGTATTTCTTAGTATTCATTTCAGTAAAGTACTTCCACATTTTAGTTTTAAGAGTGCGATTAAAACGCTCAACTACCGAAGCTTTTGTTTCATTATTAGTTGTAAAGAAATGAACATTTTTCTTTTTCAAGAAAGTCTGAACCTGGTTGTTTATAAATTCCTTTCCAGCATCTGTTTGCAAAGATTCAGGAACACGCTCAGAAAATATTTTTTCAAAGGCTGAAACGATGGTAGCAGATTTCTTATCTTTTAGGGGAATGGCCCAAGCATATTTGGATAAGATGTCAATACAAGTAAGTAAATATTTAAACCCCTCATTTTCAGCTGAAAGTGCCTGCATGTCTACCAAGTCTGCTTGGAATTGTTCATTCAGACCTCCTACTATCACCCTATTTCTTTGAAATTTGTGCCTTAGGGGCTTATGCAAAGTATAAGATTCCTTAGATTGCAACCATTTCCTTATCTCTCTTGTCTTAACACGTCCTTTCAAAACTCTCTGTAAACTATTTATGCCTCCAAAACTACCTGGCAGAGCTGGATCTTGATAAGTTTCTTCCATGATGGTCAACAGCTAGAATGAAAAATATTCAAAGACAAAACCTATTTATATTAAAGTTATCCCTGAAAAAAGAAACTCTGCAAAAAAGATATCACTGAAATAGAAAACACAAATAAGAAAACCAAGTTAAAGTAAAACAACATTTTATTTATATTTTCAAAATTTTTGTTTGTACAAATCCATATATTTACAACTTAGCAAATTTTCAGTGGTTTCCGACAGTTGCTCGTGTAAAAAGTCAAAATTTTGGCAGATACAATCAATTTCCGCCGCAGTTAGCACAAGAGAAACGCATTTAAGGCCATAATCACCCGTTTTGAAGCAGTAGAGGTTTTGGAGAAACACCTGCTCCTGCGAATTAACACAGGCCAGCACTTCGTTGTTGGCCACAAACCCGCTCTCCGTTTTGGATACGTCCAGCTGGGAAAACTTTTGGGTGAATTCCGGCCAGGTCCTGTAAGTCATGGTAACTCCCCTATTGGTAGCAATGTTACCGTCGAAGCGTCGAAGGTGAATCTTGAATTCCTCCTCCTCACCGCGAACCACAACAGTCACACACAGATCTTCGGTGATTTTCCACTTTTTTAAAGTTTCAAATCGAGAGTCTTTAGCTGGGGGTCCACTGGTTCCGGGAGTCTGAAAGGGCTGAGGTCCCTTTGGTCCGGCAGGATCGGCTCTGGCGAATCGGCGTCTTGGCATGTACATTTTGTTACTAAAGGTATAAGGCAACTCCTCCTCACTCAGATGACGTTTCAGGCTCATTTTTTTACTAACAGTAACTGCAGAAGAATGACTACCGAACTGATTGCACCCCGCTTTATAACTCCGAATCTTATCACGCGTAGGGTTTGATAACGTTATCTGGGTGGCTCTCATTGGTTGAAACAAGGTGACGTAATTTTCCTGCAATCCTATTGGCCGATCACAATGTATTCCTCCGCGAATAACATGTTGCCAATCCGAAAATTCTAATATTTAAAATATACAGTAGCGCCCTCTACCGAAAAAACAACTTTAACTTCAAAGAAAAATGTAAAAAAAAAAAATGTCGGTCAAAGTTGCACGTTACGAAAATACCGTTGCCACACCCGAAAAACTAAACTTTAAAAACAACTCAACTCCGTTAAAACGAAACTAAAAACTAGCAGCAAAAAACAACTCAACTCCGGAAAACCAGCAGCAGGAGGTAAACCACTCAACTCCCGACACGTCCCCTTCAACGCCATTGGCTATGACGTCAAAAACCACGCCCCCAAACCGGTCACGTGATATGACGTCACGAATCAACCCCTTCCGCCCTAAGCCGCCCGAAATCCCATGTTAACCTACGGCCGGTTCGGGCGGGTCAGTTTGTCGCTCATAGACCACTGCTTACTACTCTAATATAAAAATTATCTTTGATGGGGTTTAATTTTAGGCTCTTACAAAGATAATTTCATTCAAAAAAAAAACGTTTAAATTATCAGTATCTCATCTAACTCTAAAACAATTGCTTTTGTCGTCGTACAATTTTATTCTAGAAAAACCTTCCTGTCTATTTAAAAAATGCTGTATAAAAGCAGTTCAAAAAGCTTCATTTTCAAAGGAATGTAGCATGCTTGGGGTTTAACACAAAAACAGATTTTGATTTGTGAATTGCAGGTTAAGAACATTCTACTCAGATATTTACTCCTATAGATAGTTGGAGTTCCCTGAACTGTCCTTAATACGAAAGATTTTTCTAAACTTTCGCAATATGAACGTGTGGCGACCGCCGAAATTCACTAGTAAACATTCACTAGTTAAAATATAATAAGTTAGTTGCAGAATGGCAATGCATTGTTGGATAAATTTATAAATACTGCTGTTCGATTACTGTAAATAGTTTTCATATGATTACTTAAGACAATAAAGCTTAACACTAAATATTTGATGTAATCACTCCTAAATTGGTGACCACGGACTTCGGACGGTAATGGAAAAAAATCTGCTTAACACCTTGACATTTTCGGAGGAAGATGCAAGTCGCATCGAAGGTAAACTACAACAACTCATAGAGGAAATCGCTACGCTCAAAATGGCGTAACCACCAGCATCCAGAAGTCGACATGCGAGAAGCTTTTCTCAACGTCGCCGCTCTCCTGATGGTAATGCAGCAAATTACCACGATTCAAGCTCCCTAAGCAGGCAAGAAGTTGTCGACAGAGTCTGTTTTTATCACCGAAAATTTGGAGATCGAGCAAGACGCTGTAAATCCCCCTGCGCTTTTTCGGGAAACCCCAGCGGCAGCTACTAGCGGCGACATCTAGCTGCCTCTCTGAGGGAAGTCGCCTCCTCGTTACTGATCGCACAACTAAAACAAGGTTTCTCATCGATACCGGATCGGACATAAGTATTTATCCACGGTCAAGGGTCACGAGAAGGCAACCAGACTCCAGTTACGTCCTCAGGGCTGCAAACGACTCTACCATAAAAACCTATGGACCAATCACCCTGTCAATCGATATCGGTCTCCGTAGGAACTTTGCATGGCGCTTTGTGGTAGCAGATGTCACTATCCCCATAATTGGATCAGATTTCCTGTCCCACTTCAACCTGTTACCTGACTGCCGCAACAAGAGAATCATGGACGGGGTAACTGGTCTGTATGTGCCCGCATCGCCGCAACACTCAACACAGCCTAGCATAAAGCTGGTGAAGAGTTGCTCTTCACCATTTGCTGAAGTTTTGGATGAGTTTCCGGAACTTAGCCGCCCATCAGGTACCCCTCGTGAAATAAGGCATTCCACAACCCACTTTATTCGAACGACTCCTGGGCCTCCCGTATCCTGTCGTCCACGCCGGTTAGCTCCCGATCGTCTAAAAATTGCCAAAGCCGAGTTTGAAGGTATGGTAAAAGATGGAACAGCCCGCCGTTCCGATTCTGCATGGGCTTCACCTCTGCATTTGGTAGCCAAGAAATCCGACGGATGGCGGCCCTGCGGTGACTACCGTGCTTTGAATGCTCGAACAATTCCGGACCGTTATCCAGTCAGACACATACACGATTTCTCCCATAATTTGAGGGGTTGCAAAATATTTTCTGTGATCGACCTAGTCAAAGCATTCACGCAAATTCCAATCAATCCGGAGGACATTCCTAAGACGGCCATTACCACCCCGTTCGGTCTCTTTGAATTCCCTTTTATGGGTTTCGGGTTGAGAAATGCCGGACAAACATTCCAACGTTTCATGGACGAAGTTTTAAAAGATCTAGATTTCTGTTTTCCGTACATAGATGACATCCTTGTCTATTCTACGAGCGAAGAAGAGCACAAGAGTCATTTGCGCCTGATTTTTTAACGATTGGCTGAGCATGGACTGTTGATCAATACTTCAAAAACTGTCCTTGGGAAACCAACTGTTACGTTTCTGGGTTATGAAGTATCAGCCAAAGGTACTCGACCGCTGCCCGATCGAATCTCAGACCTACAAAACTTCCCACTTCCAAAAACCGCACGGGATCTGAGAAGATTCCTAGGAATGATAAATTTTTACAGGCGATTCTTGCCAGTTGCAGCAAAACACCAGGCCCCTCTTCATGAATTAGTGTCGTCTCTACGTGGATCCCAGCCTATTAAGTGGAACCCCGACCTTGAAGAGGCCTTTAGAGCAACTAAAACCACGCTGTCTAACGCCACGCTGCTGTCCCATCCTAATCATGGAGCTCCCCTAGGACTGTTCACGGATGCATCGAACCACTGCGTGGGAGCCGCAATGATGCAGTTTGCAGATGGTGGATGGCAGCCACTGGGATTTTTCTCTAAAAAGCTGTCCGCTAAGCAAGTGCAGTGGCCGGCCTACTATCGCGAGCTTCTGGCTATTTTCACAGCCGTGCAACACTTTCGCCATCTGTTGGAGGCCGCGCACTGCACCATATATACCGACCACAAGCCCATCACGTTTGCCTTTCAACAGCGTCGGGACAAACTACCGCCTGTCCAGCTAAATCAATTATCTTTCATCGGCCAATTCACCACCGACATTCAACATATCAGTGGAGCTGACAATGTGGTGGCTGATGCTCTCTCTCGTGTCTCCACCGTGACCATCTCACCAGTTGATTTGAACGTAATGGCCAAGGCACAGGCAACTGATTTAGAGCTACAACATCTATTGAGTTCAGGAGATTCATCATTACATCTACAGGCCGTGTACCTACCAGATGGTGACACTACACTGTTCTGCGACACATCCTTAAACAAACAAAGACCTTATGTCCCAGCACCACTCCGGAGACAAGTGTTTCAATCATTACACGCACTGAGTCATCCTGGTGCACGAGCAACAGCACGATTGGTATCTTCCCGCTTTGTTTGGCCGTCCATTCGGAGAGATTGCCGCGCATGGTCTCGTTCGTGCCTCCAGTGTCAACAATCAAAAGTGGGGCGCCATGTCTTTTCCCCCCTCCAAAACTTTGCCTTGCCACAAGCGAGATTTAGAGAAGTCCATATAGATATCGTGGGCCCTCTGCCACCAGTTAAGTCGTACCGGTACTTGTTGACAGCAGTGGACCGTTTTTCCCGCTGGCCAGAAGCATGGCCATTGGAAGGAATTACAGCGGAAGAAGTTGCATCTACTTTCGTTGCCGGATGGATTTCCCGTTTTGGTTGCCCCGAATCTATAACGACAGATCAAGGCCGACAGTTTGAGGCTCAACTGTTCAAACAACTTGGGAAATACTCCGGATTCTGTCGTTTCCGCACCACTAGTTACCATCCTTGCTCTAACGGCATGGTAGAACGCTTCCACCGGCAATTGAAAGCCTCCCTCATGTGTCACAACGACTCTTCGTGGCTGGAAGCTCTTCCAGTGGTCCTTCTAGGAATCCGCAGTGCCGTGAAGGAAGACATCAATGCATCCGCAGCAGAGCTGGTATACGGGGAGCCACTTCGCCTTCCTGGAGAAATGCTCGTCTCCAGCGAGAATCACCCAGCTGATGTCACCTCCATGGTTGACCGACTTCGATCTTACATGGCACGACTGCGGCCTGTCCCAGCATCACGTCATGGATCGCTTCGCACTTTCATTCATAAGGACTTAGCCACTTGTTCACACATGTTCTTAAGAGACGATTCCGTACGACCCTCTCTCTCTCCTCCATATACGGGACCCTACGAGGTGATTGAACGGCAGGACAAAGTGGTAACTCTCAAAATTAAGAACAAAGACGTGAGAGTCAGCATTGACCGCGTAAAACCGTGCTACATTTGGTGTCCGGAAACAGCACAAATGCCGTCAGGCCAGAAATCTAGAATCGACGGCCATCAGGATGAGCAGCCGGAATACACCACCCGCTCAGGTCGCCGTGTTCGCTTTAGATTGCCTCACGTTAGGGCAATACTCTACCCCGGGGGGTAATGTGGCGACCGCCGAAATTCACTAGTAAACATTCACTAGTTAAAATATAATAAGTTAGTTGCAGAATGGCAATGCATTGTTGGATAAATTTATAAATACTGCTGTTCGATTACTGTAAATAGTTTTCATATGATTACTTAAGATAATAAAGCTTAACACTAAATATTTGATGTAATCACTCCTAAAAACGTTATTTTCGGGAGCTCTAGGCAACTTCTCATGATTCTCATGACTCACGTCACAATCTTTTTTTTATTTCTACACTAAAATGTTCGTTTACCCATAGTGACGTTGAAGAGGTTTCAGATATAAGATGATGTTTATCCAAAAGTTCTTGTGGAATGCGCAGAGGAATTAGGGGACATAATAATGAAAATTTTTAAATCAACATACGATTCGGGATTGGTGCCAATAGATTGGAAATTAGCTAATGTAACTCCAATATATAAGAAGGGACCAAAATGGGATCCAGGCAATTTTAGACCAGTAAGCTTAACATCAGTCATTTGTAACATTTTCGAAACCATACTTAAAAAGCATATTATGTTATACTTGGAGGAGGGTAACTTACTTTCAGACAATCAGTTTGGATTCAGGAAGGGTAGATCCTGTCAAACTAATCTTTTAAGGGGTCTCAGGACTCTTAACTATGCAGGACTCTTAACAAGGATCGAACTAGTATTACACTAAAACTAATTTCTGTAGAAACTTTAAATTTTTACCGCATAATAACTACTATATATCAATACATAAGTACCAAAAATTTCAAAAAGTTCTGATGTTTTTTATAGGAGTAATAGGAGTAATCAAAAAAGGAAAAAAATTCACTGGGCGCAAGATTTTCAAAAACTATTCAAGTTATAAACATGAAATTGGGTACAAATACGTATCTTTGGGTATTTTGAGTATTTATAATTGTGAAAAATGGAGACTAGTGTGTAAAATATGGAACTAGTGAAAGGGACTGAAATTATGGAACTAGTAATCTGGACTATTTATATTTAGTTTTGTTTTTATATATTTGGCAACTAGTTAGGTATGATGTGTTATTTAAAAATGATTAGAATTTGATTAGATTTTGTATTTTTGGCTGGTAACTTAAAAGCAATTTTATTGTGGCTGTACTTATAACTCACTACTACTAAATTATCTTAATTAAATCTTGGCTTTTTTAAACGATTGATTTCTCTTTTTATCCACTATTTCACTCTACCACTGAGAGCTTCCGCCCGGAGAATAAAAAGAATTTGTCGGTACTACAGGGAATTCTTCAGGAAATCGACATGGCATCCCTTGCCCGGATTGAAAGCTCTAAGTAAGATCTTCTTATGTACTATAGAAGTGAAAAAGTAATTTGGAAAATTAATTACTAAAATTTAAACTTAAGAATAAAGAAGTACAAGAAAAATAACTATGGATTTAAAGACTAGGGTAAAGGTCAAAAGAACCGTAGCACGAACGGCGGTATCTAAACTTATCTTAACTTAGCTTATCTTAACTTAGCTTATCTTATCTTATCTTAAACTTAAACTTAGAGCTTCCGCCCGGAGAATAAAAAGAATTTGTCGGTACTACAGGGAATTCTTCAGGAAATCGACATGGCATCCCTTGCCCGGATTGAAAGCTCTAAGTAAGATCTTCTTATGTACTATAGAAGTGAAAAAGTAATTTGGAAAATTAATTACTAAAATTTAAACTTAAGAATAAAGAAGTACAAGAAAAATAACTATGGATTTAAAGACTAGGGTAAAGGTCAAAAGAACCGTAGCACGAACGGCGGTATCTAAACTTATCCGAAGATTAGAAGAGGAATTAGAAAAGCCAGAAGTAGAAATTGATAATTTAGAGTTATGTGTAGACGAACTCTCTTACAAACGAGATGCGCTGCTCTCCCTTGACAGCGAATATGAAAGAGAGATATCGAGTGAGGAGGAGCTTTTCAAAGAATTAGAAACAGCCGATGATTACAAAGAGAAGATTTTCCGTGTTATTAGAATGTCTAAAAAGCGGATTAATTCCTTTTACAACAGATCCTCGTCGGTTGTTAAAGACAAGACTTCTGAACTCGATAACTATTCCATAAGGGAAGAGAGCGTAAGAGGGTCTAACGAAGAACTAAGAACCAGTACCAGTCACATTAAACTACCAAAACTTGAAATTGCTAAATTCCAGGGAAATATAGAAAGATGGCCGGAGTTCTGGAGACAATTTGAATCAGCCATACATAACAACAGAAATTTAACAAAAATATCCAAATTTAATTATTTAAAGATGTTGTTACAAGGTTCCAGTTTAAAATCATTAGATGGTTTGGTTGTGACAGAGAAAAATTATGATATTGCAATAAAGATTCTAACAGACAGATACGACCAAAAAGATATTGCCATCAATTCTCATATGAAGAAACTATTAACTTTGAATCCATTGAATAAAACTTCAAGTATTAGAGAATTACGTAACTTTTATGAAACCTGTATGATCCACGTCAGAAGTTTAGAGGCTTTAGGCGTAGAGACCAAGAGTTACGGAAGTCTTCTTTTCACGGTGTTGGCACAACTGATCCCAGAAGATATCATGTTGGACTTCAATCGGAAACGATTTGAAAGAAATGATCAGTGGGATATTACTAAGTTACTTGAGTTTCTAAAAGACGAAATAGAGCACCGGGAAAAAACAGCAGTGTATAGGAAGGAAATGGAGAAAAATGTATCCCAGGGAAAGAAGCAAACTCAAGTAAGAGAGGATCTCCGTAAAACGAAATTTACCACAACTGACCTTTTGGTTATGGATCAAAACTCTAGGTACCGATGTATTTTTTGTGACGACCATCACAAGTCGAATGAGTGTGCCCAGAGTTCTTACCTGACGTTATCGGAGAGAAAAGAGCTGCTATCTCGAAAAGGCTGTTGTTTCATCTGTCTTAAACCAAGGCATATAGCTGCCACATGCAATAAATTGATAAGATGTAACAAATGCTCTAGAAGGCATTTTTTGATAATGTGTCCAGAAAATGAAAATTACCCTTCGACTTCAAAGGCCGATTTAGAAGAAAAAGCCTGCCTTTTATCGAATAAGACTTGTGCCTCCGAAGTAATCGTGGCAGATGGCGAAACGGATTGGGAGAATGAAGAATTCGAGCCAACATGCGTTAACAAGCCCATTCTCCACACCGACAGATTGGAAGGAGAAGATAAAGACGACGATGTGAAGGATAACTTGGATGATGACAAAGAAACTAACAGAAATATAGTGACCAAAGGAGGGCAATTTAAGGATAAAGATGATGTTGGAAAGCAGAACAAGACCAAGCTGGAGACCAAAAAACAAGGACAAGAAAGGAAAATAGAGGATCATCGAAGTGAGGAACAGAACAAGATTGAAGATAGAACAGAAATGGACGAAGGAATTCCATCCAAGAAACTAGAAAAGGATAGAAGGAAAAAAAGATCGAACAGAGTCCCTTTTGGAAGCATTGATCCTGATTATGAAAAACTAAGACAAGACGGAAGAAATTTAGTCTCGAAAAGACCTGAAAGCATGAGACCGAGGAAGTCTAAGCAAAAGAAGAGAAGATCAGACGGAGATACTCTAGATTGGAAAAGACCTAGGAAACTGAAACTTGAAGTTCCTGGATTACAAATACAAGAACTTGAAATAAAAAGACCTGAAAGCATGAGACCGAGGAAATCTAAGCAAAAGAAGAGAAGATCAGACGGAGATGCTCTAGATTGGAAAAGACCTAAGAAAGTGAAACTTAAAGTTCCTGGATTAGAAATACAAAAATTTGAAATGAAAAGACCTGAAAGAGTAAAAATTGGAAGAAAGTTTATCAAATGGAAAGCTGAGATGATTTGGAGTTGGACGTGACTACGGAAGTGGACTGTTCAACGACTATGGACATAAGATCTGATTGATGTTAAATGACCTCGCCTTGAGTGTTGAGATTTCGTTTATTAAACGTAAACTCAAGGTGGGGAGTGTGAAAAATGGAGACTAGTGTGTAAAATATGGAACTAGTGAAAGGGACTGAAATTATGGAACTAGTAATCTGGACTATTTATATTTAGTTTTGTTTTTATATATTTGGCAACTAGTTAGGTATGATGTGTTATTTAAAAATGATTAGAATTTGATTAGATTTTGTATTTTTGGCTGGTAACTTAAAAGCAATTTTATTGTGGCTGTACTTATAACTCACTACTACTAAATTATCTTAATTAAATCTTGGCTTTTTTAAACGATTGATTTCTCTTTTTATCCACTATTTCACTCTACCACTGAGAGCTTCCGCCCGGAGAATAAAAAGAATTTGTCGGTACTACAGGGAATTCTTCAGGAAATCGACATAGTCCAGTTCACTAGTCCCTATAAACTAGTTCCATATTTTCCAGTCCCTTTCACTAGTCTCCATTTTTGACACTCCCCACCTTGAGTTTGGAAATGCCAATTCAAACTCAAAACTCTATGATCTTCATTAAAGAAATTCTTTAGGTGGGGGAAGCTCCAAATCATCTAGTGGTCAATCTCTTCTTTCCATTTAATGAATTTTCTTCCGATTTTCACTCGTTCAGGTCTTCTTTTCTTTCTTTTAAATTTCCTTGTTCTCTTCTGTACTTTCATAGTGTCAAAGGATTTTCTGCTAGCATCTTCAACGGATTTTCTGCTTGCATCTCTTCTCTCGTCCCTTAGGAACTCACTAGGGGCTGGGAGGACTTCATCAAATCTTCTCTTCTTTTGTTTATGCTTTTTCTTTTTCTTTGACGGATGCCCGTTATCCTCTCTTCCTCTAACTTTACATATGATATCTGTTTTCTGTTCCATCTTTCTTTTCAGTTTGTTATGTCCTCCAGCTCTCCTCCTCCTTTCTTTTCGTGTTTCCTCTTCATTTTTGTCTTCGTTAACTTCCTTCTTTTCACTTTTCCTTCCATTCTGTTTTTTTCTGAAATCATCCTCTAATCTTTCGGCTGTTTTCTCTTCAACAGAACACTCTTCTTCGTCCTTCTCCCCTTCTCTTTTCTTTTCATCACTTAGTGATTGCCCCTTTTCATATTCATCTTGCTTCTTTCTTTCATATATCTTAACAGTCTTCATATTTTCTATTTCTGCATGTAGTGCAAAGTCTTCTAATTTCTTCTCTTTAACTTTCTCCTCATCATGCCAAATCTCTGGTCGTTTCTCGTCTTTTGGAGATCTTTTGTGTTCAATAAACACATCAGCTGTAGGATCATGCACTTCTTTTCCATCATCGGCTACTTTTTGCGGTTTCTTTTCTGTATCGGTAGTTTTCTCTTTAGAAGCAGATTTATCATATTTGGAAGGATGACCTTTAACAGAAGAGGATCTGGTCTTGAATGAATTGATGCGCTTCTTGGATTTATACATAACGCGAAAAATCCATTCCTCTATTTCCCCAACTGTTTCTAATTCTGTTGTCAGCTCTTCAACATCCGATATCTTTGCTTCTATCTCCTCATTTTGGGATATTAACCCATCTTGTCTGTACGAGAGTTCATCTAAATCTAATTCCAAATTATCTAAGTCAATTTCTTCTTTCGTTAAGTCGTATTCTATTTTTCTAATAAGCTCATTGATTTTAGTTCGTGAAACTGCCCTTTTAACTTGTAATCGTTTCATTAGATCCATAATGGATACTTCAAATCTTTAATTCATCAAATCACTTTTCATCTCGATAGAACATAAGATCTTACTTAGAGTTTCCCATCCGGGCAAGGGATGCCATGACGCTTTCCCTGTAGCTTTTTCATAGCGACAAATTATTTTTCTTTCTTTAAATCCGGGTGGAAACTCTCTGAGGTGTATAAGAAGATCAGGCTTTAGAAAAATACTATTGTTTTATAAATTTAGATAAAAGTTAACATATCAATACTACTCTCGCACATCACTATTAAACTACCAATTCTAAAACAACTATTGTCTGTGAAATCCAAAACACTACCAAATTCTAATCATTTTAAAATACATATCATATCTAACTAGTTGCCAAATATATCTAAATAAACTAAATATAAATAGTCCAGTTCACTAGTCCCTATAAACTAGTTCCATATTTTCCAGTCCCTTTCACTAGTCTCCATTTTTGACAATAATCACAGTTTTTATAAAATTTATTCACATTTAAGAATTATTTTTTAAAAAACTGTGATTAAAAATAATTTTAACAGGATCTTTTTAAAAAAAAGTATGTATGTCTTATTAAGTACCCAAAGATACGTATTTGTACCCAATTTCATGTTTATAACTTGAATAGTTTTTGAAAAATCTTGCGCCCAGTGAATTTTTTTTCCTTTTTTGATTACTCTTATAACTCCTATAAAAAACATCAGAACTTTTTGAAATTTTTGGTACTTATGTATTGATATATAGTTATTATGCGGTAAAAATTTAAAGTTTCTACAGAAATAAGTTTTAGTGTAATACTAGTTCGACCCTAGATAAGAGTCCTGCATAGTTAAGAGTCCTGAGACCCCTTAAAGTTCTATGACGAAGTAACAAAGGAGTTGGATCAAAAACATAGTGTAGACATATTTTACATAGATTTTCAAAAGGCATTTGATAAGGTTCCACACGAGGCATTGCTACTCAAGTAAGAAAAATTGGGTATCAGGGGTAAAACACTATTGTGGATTAGGAATTGATTGATAGCAGAGGTCCTGAGTGGGGTGCCACAGGGGTCAGTGTTGGGGCCAATTCTCTTTATAATTTTCATTAACGATATAAGTCAGGACATTAGGAACAAAATCAGCATCTTTGCTGATGACTTAAAAATTTGGGGTAGGGTAGATACTCAGGAGCAGGTACAAAATTTACAAAGGGATCTTGATATTATATCGCAATGGGCTGAAAAATGGGGTATGTCCTTTAACATAAGTAAATGCCAGGTACTTCATATGGGTCGGGGAAGGGTAGGGCAGAATTTTTTCTGCAAGGGGACAAAGTTAAAGAAGGTAATATGATCAAAGATTTAGGGGTGATTGTAAATGCGGACCTTAAATGGGTTCAACAGTGTTCATCTGCTAGTAAAAAGGCTAATACGATATTGGGATACATTAAAAAAACTGTTTCTTCAAGGTCCGAGGATATTATTTTGCCACTATACAGAGGCTTGGTGAGACCTCATCTAGAGTATGCTGTTCAGTTTTGGTCTCCATACTTAAAAAAAGATATTGATTCAAGTGAAAGGGTTCAGCATAGGGCTACTAAAATGGTCAAGGGTATATCCAGTTTAAGTTATGAGGGAAGATTAAAGAAGCTTAATATGTTCACTCTAGAGAAAAGAAGGATTAGAGGGGATTTGATTCAACTTTTTAAATGGTAAAAAAAATGGTAAAGCAAGGGGACACAGAGAGACTAGATTTCAATACGGGTAATAGAACAAGGGATCACAATTTCAAATTGAATAAAGTAAAATTTAAGACGGATTGTAGAAAGCATTATTTTTAATAGGGTAGTGGATAGATGGAATGCGTTGCCTGAAACAATTGTAAATTCAAGTGGGGTAAACGAGTTCAAGAGGAAAATTTTGACAGATATACTGGGATTTCGGTAGTTTGGGTTAAAAAGACTGGACCAACCTTGCTGGGCTTACGCCTGTAGTTGGTCGACTTGATTTGTATTTGTATAATTAATTCCGTTAAGCAATGTGTTATTTTTTACTTAATCCTTCGGTTGCTCTGCTTCGAACTTGGCGCCACGCCTATCGCTGTACGCGCACGCGCCTTAAGAATTCTGCATTAGAATGAAAAATACAGTTTGAAATAATAGACTTCAATAATTTTTTTTAAAAACTTAAATATTGTAGTGGTGAGTAGAGTCGACAAGGGCATCGGAGTCTGAAATTATTGCGGTTTTACATACCCTGCGTATGAGCTGAGCGCATTGCAGCGTGCAGCTTTTTTAAGCTATTTCTTTCTAAAACTGTCACTCAAAGTCTATAAGAAACGTATAAATGTACAGTACATATTAATTGAAAAGCTTGATTCTGAAACGTGTCAGACGCCACTTTTTTCAAAAATGAGTTATTGGTGTCATGGGATTCTGTAGGGGTAAGCACATTTTTTAAAGTAGGAATTATAAAAATAACGTGATTTTAAAATAGTTTTCCAGCATGTTAAATTTCAGTTTTAGTGCCGAAACTTGTCAAAAATGAGTTCTTCATAACGTTGGCAACAATACTCTTACTGAGGTTTTTGCTCTATCTCCTTTAGTTTTTAAATTAATTTTTCCAACTTTTTTATTTCGCCGCTAGAGGCGCTGTAAGTCATCTCAATGGATTCTCCAGGGTCATTTACCCAGGGGTAGACCTTACTTCCGTGACCCTAGTACACGTTGGTTTCAAATAAAAGTCGCAAAACGGACTTTTGAAACACCCTGTATGCATTTATATTTTGGAATAAAAATATTACTCAGAATATAATGATCACCTATAATAATAATCAGACTGGGGTTATGTCCATTTTCTAATTGTTTAAATAATTTAAAAGCTAATATATAAAAAATTATTTTTGATTGGGTTTAATTTTAGGCTCTTACAAAGATAATTTCATTCAAAAAAACCTTTTAAATTATCAGTATCTAATCTAACTCTAAAACAATTGCTTTTGTCGTCGTACAATTTTATTCTAGAAAAACCTTCCATATCTATTTAAAAAATGCAATACAAAAGCAGTTCAAAAAGCTTCATTTTCAAAGGAATGTAGCATGCTTAGATTTACCACAAAAATGGATTTGATTTGTGAATTGCAGGTTTCTTTCTACTCAGATATTTACTCCTATAGATAGTTGGAGTTCCCTGAACAGTCCTTAATAAGAAAGATTTTTCTAAACTTTCTCAAGATGAACGTTATTTTCTGGAGTTCAAGGCAACTTCTCATGATTTCAACCACAAGCTTTTTAATCTGAAAAAAAAACTAAAATCCTATTCTGTGATTTTATTCATTACTATATGAATAAAATCACATTACTAATAAATAATGTACATATTCATTACATAATATACATATGTTCTGTACATAATATACATATTCATTACTAATATGGAGCACTGTAAGTTCCAAATCTGAACGACTTTAGATTATGCGGTAGGTTGGAGATCTTGGCGAATTCTACTTTACCCCTCCTATTTGTGTCTGGATAAAAAGTTTTATTATCCCTTGGTGGTTCTGTTATGAGTAATTAAGGATGTCCCGAACTAGAAGTTTATTGTAGTATTACATTTTCCACACTTACAACACTCAAACCCCCCCAAACATTGTATGTACATTAGGGTGAATCAAAAAAAACTTTTTTCGATTTTGATGACGTAATAGTGCGGAAAAGTTGTCTAAGGTGCCAGAGAGTACCTGTGAATTTTTTCAGAATTTTTGGATAATTTCTTAAGGTGCCACATTGGCCCTGAAGTTCCCCATGTTAATCCAATGGGGCGCGCCGCCAAAAAGGCCGAAAATCGGTTTTTCGCCCCTCATTTCTACCCTAATCACACGACGAATGTCTCGTCTCGAGTTATGGACTCTATATGATCTAGGCTATCCGACAAAACTTGAATAATAGCCTAAATATCTATATTACGTTTTTTTGTATGTTCAAATTTCGTCGAAAATCGCGTATTTCCTCGTTCAAATCAGAGCCCACAATCAACATAATATAGAGATTTAAGTTATTATTCAAGTTTTTTCGGGTAGCATACATCATATAGAGTCCATAACTCGAGACGAGACATTCATCGTGTGATTAGGGTAGAAATGAGGGGCGAAAAACCGATTTTCGGCCTTTTTGGCGGCGCGCCCCATTGGATTAACATGGGGAACTTCAGGGCCAATGTGGCACCTTAAGAAATTATCCAAAAATTCTGAAAAAATTCACAGGTACTCTCTGGCACCTTAGACAACTTTTCCGCGCTATTACGTCTTCAAAATCGAAAAAAAGTTTTTTTTCGATACACCCTACTGTATACATGTATTCCCCACTCAAGCATTGAATGCACTTGTATACCTTAACTTCCTACTTCTCCTATAATCATACGATACTTTTGATACCTATTCCACTAATTACGGTATCTATGACCCTACCTTATAAATAACAAATTACGAATCTTAAAAAAGTAAAAAGGAAAAATTTTCATTTTTAAATTCAAGCATATTTATAAAAATCAAATTGGTTGGTTATCCTTATTTTACCAGGAAGTATCAAACACTTACCAAGGCGAAAAACTGTGAAAGCAATCCAAATGCTAATATTAGATCCATTTTGAGGGTAAAACTTGAATAGTCTGACCACAATGGCAGATGAGTCAACTCTATCACTAACCGACACAGAATAAACTTGAAATTAAGAATATTTCATACTGTTAACGACTGTTCTCTGTTCTGTCATCATTAAAATAGAAATGACTGCAGCTAAGTGGATTTTTAAGTGGAAATATCATTTCAATTTCTTCATTTTTATTATCTCGGTAAACAACATTAAATAAACGAACCTTTTCACATGCAAGCGAATTTCAAATTACAGAAAGTTTTAATCATTTTATTGTGGATTTTTCCATTTCTATTTCTGAAATTGTAAATAATCAGTATCGTTATTTTTTCACATTTAAGTGTTAAAGAGGCAGATTTTAGAAATGCAGGCCGGTCGCTATAGTGACCATTTTTGAATTTGCTGAAATTTTTATGGTGATTTTAAAATCCACGTAGTTTTTCTAAAATCATTTTAAATGTTCATTGCATCAAAAGTTTTGTAATAGATATTTACTTAACTTTAGACATTTTAATTACAAGTATTAAGTTTAATTTATGGTCCTTAAGTTCTTTACTACTTTATTTCTTTCACTCCTTTACAATATCCAAAGCCCTGTAGGCATAAGATGATCATGTAAAAAAGATTAATAAAGCATGGATTGTTATGATTTTTATTCAAATACTATTAAATGAACTAATTAAACAAATGAAGAAACTTTGTAATAAATAAATATTTTATTTCAAAACCTTCCATATAAAAATATGCAGCTTTTATTCCATGATCTCTTTTCACAAAATGAACCCTCTCACTCATAAAGTTCATAATCTTCACATTTCCATCTGAAAAATTAGAAAAAAAAATCAGTAAGGTCCATTCTAGAAGTGAGTAATTTTAACAGGTTAATATTCTCAAAAGCCCAGAAAACTTGATGGTTATCACTTACGGATAGGGTCAGAAAACAACACTTTACTAAATTAAGTGATATTATCATAAGTAAATTGAATAATCGGACAAACTTATACGCTCAAACCTGTTTTTGTGCGGTCTTTTTTTCTGCGATTTTTTTGTGCGGTGTATCAATTCAATCAAATGAGAACATTAAACAAAAATCTGACAGTCTGACAGTCTGAGACGGTCTTCGCCGACTACATGGTAACTGAAAAAAGTCTACGGTAAGTATAGAAACTGTTTCCCAATTCAGCCATAGATAGGGTTGGGATTGCGTTACGGTCCGAATATAAAGAGGTTTTCAATTCAGCTATGTCGAGGGATTTTCGTTACGGTCCTACGTGATACTTTTTTATGCGGTCCCTTTTGACCGCAAAAAAGGGTATTTATTTAATTGTGTTGCGCAAACTGCTATTTATAACTACTCGCGAAGTTTTGTGCGAAGTTTTTTATGCGATTTCTTTTATGCAGTCCCTATTCACCGCATTAAAACAGTTTTGAGTGTACTCGGCAGAAGCCCTGTGGCATAGTGGTAGTCATCTCGCTGCCATCCCACAGGAAGTTCTATTCCCGGGTTGGGCAAGGCTAATCCAGCCTTTCATCCCTCAGGGGTCGATATAATGAGAACCAAGTTAACTTGGGTAAATAAGGGTCATTGCCTTAGCTGACTGAGACTTTTTTGTCACACGTTCTGCAACATTACTGCTCACATCCTTACCCAGTGTGGTTGGTTATACTGTAGTTTGAAGGTCTAATGACCTAGGTACTCCGACATGTATCCCACTTGTTTTTTAAACTCGTCATAAGCTTCAAAAATAACCTTAAAACATTTGTCGTTTCAACAGTTACGGTTGTATTCACCACTAACCTGGTCTAAGGTTGACCTATACGCTGATTGGCTTAAAATTTGTTTTCCTTCTTCAACAAAACAACCGATCATTCCAGGTCAACCGTAGGTTAGGTTAGCGGTGAATACGGCCGTTAGTTTATGTTGTGTGGACTTAAAATTTTATAATTACATACTTATTATCTAAGTGAATATGGAGATAACTAAAGAGATACTTAGAAAGAAATTCAATATTTTTCAAATACACCCTGGGGGAAGAGCACCCAAATTTCAGCGATGACGTGTGAAGGCAAAATTACAGTTACAGTCCCTAGTAGCACAGCTTATGCCATAAATGTTAGGGTCTACTTACTGATCAGCCAATGATAGTAAAAGGGTCACGTGATTTTTACAGACTTTTGCACGGCCGATAGTTGGGTAACCGGTGATAGTTGGGGTCTTGCTTCGCTATATACAAGCAAATGTCTCTTCCTCTTTCGATCAACTGCCCCTCAACTTCCACCTGTCTCCCCTCCGAAATACTAGTTCCAGGGTTGTCAAAATCACGCGACCCTTTTACTATCGTTGGTTAAGCAGTAACTTCTACTAGAAGTAAACGACATTTGGCCATAAATGACCATAATTGAACGAAACTTGAACGTTTGTGCTGGTTGGGAACTGATGAAGTCCTCCAACAACGTCATTTCAGTGACGTAGTACTCTTATAGTGTCCTTTTAGTTGCCATGCTTACATGATATGGAATTTTCTCCGATGCTCTTCTATGCTCAGCCTACCAATCGGGATTGTATGTATCGGTCTATTTGTCTGCCTACGTACTCCAACGGTCCAGAGGAACGCAGAACCACGTCATGAAACTCCTTCACATCGAATCTCTCGCCTGGAAAGGAATGAAAAAAGGAGAAATCAGAAATAGATATGTTTAGAATGCCATAGGGAACTCGAGAGGTGAAATGCTGCATAATTTTCTACTGTAGTCCGTGTAAATAAAATTGGCGGTTCGTCACCATGGCAACGCAATAGAAATGCAATGGGAAATGACTAGTAGTGAGCCGCCAATTTTATTTACATAGACTATAGTGACTGGCGAACGCAATGGTTTGGATAAACGAGAATGTATCATGCACATTAACTATGAACAAATCTAGCATGTAAAAAATGTATATGTTACGGTGAATGTCCGAAATTGGAGAATGTCGACAATCACAGATAAGCGACTATGTGATTGTCGACATTCACCGGTGAATGTCGACATTCCCCAAATTTCGGTCTTTCACCGTAACATATACACAGTCCTTCACGACAATAGGCTGAGGCTAGAGTTTTACAGTTTTACAACGGCCAGAGGAGCCCGCTTCAGGGAATAAGAAAACAATAGGGGACCTTAGAGCCAAGTCAGACCTAGCGACCATAGAGACGCGACATCGATCAATCTCCATAAAAAAAAGCATGGAGAAAACCTAGTCTCCATGTCTAGGGGAGTCTCAGGCTGAACTCCATGCTTTTTCCCCTTTTTGATTGATCGCTGTCGCGACTTATGGTCGCTAGGTCTGACTTGGGCCTTACTGACGTCCGTTCGAGGAGGGGGTTTCTTTTGTTCGCAATTGACTGCAAGTGGGCTGACAAGTATTTTTTTTTTCACTAGAGGACCACATAAAACTGAGAACTAAAAGTTTAGCTTCAACAACCAAAAAAGTTCAAAGGACTCTTAACCTTTTAAACGCCGCAATTCAAATTTCAAATTAAAGGTTCTGATTTTTGGCTTAAATGGCTTGTTTCATCATTAAAACCATTCTGGTAATTTTTTGGCTGAAAAAAATCCTATGTACGATTTTTAGGATGTTCCCATTTGGAAACACCGGCGTTTGGGGTGAAGTTTTTAGGGGGATTTCCAAAAGGTTCATATTTTACAATCAATTCAAATAAAATGATTGAAATAGGTTTCTACTCAATAATTAGGAACATATTTATGATATTGGACGGTTTTTTCATTTTTATTACCCATACTTGGACGATTGGGTAACATTTTATAGATTTTCATAAAAAAAAATTGACATGTTTATTTCGTACGCGAAGCTTTTCCGTACATTTTTCTTGCACTATGAGTAATATTTTGGTATAAAAAATACATAAGAGTGTTCCGATGTGCTTCAAAGCTAAACAGTTACGTTTCTGAATGAAAAAATAGTTTTAATTATGGTTCTAGACGGTTATTTAGCATAATATCCACTAATTGCATTCAAATCTAATTAGCTTTTTAAAGTGATAATCATAATTATCTCCATTGATTCATTAAAGCCGTGTTTCTCATGGAAGATTCCGAACCAAATCACATATCTCTTACATAAACTTACGCTAGAAGAGGGTTTTAAGATGTACACACTTTTCCTTATTTTCAAAATTCTTCTATTTTATTCCTAAAATTTTTATGTAAAAAAAGTACTTGAACAAAATATGTATGCAAGTCCTCAGAAACACTTCAAATATGCTCTTTGCATAACCCATAATGATAATTACTGAAAATTAATCGATCGGGGAGTTAGAAAAATATGCAAGTGTGAGAATCTGCTATAAAGATTTGACATTTATTTATCCATAAATTTAGAGAAAAAAAATTACTTAATTTTAAATTTAAAACATCATTCTTAACCTGTTTAGATCCTTTGAGACGAAAAAGGTTCAAAAAATTAAAGAAAATAGGAAATAACTTGAATTTTTTTGTGTTATAAAAATCTCCTCAAATACTATACCCCAAACGCCGATGTTCCCATTTGGGAACATATACATAGAATTGGTTATTACTCTCCAAAATTGGAATATGAAGCTATTCTGTCAAGCCAAATGAGAAGATATGTACTTAAGCTATCTAAATACAGCAAAATTATTTGAAACTAAATTTATTTAAAATTTTCATAAATAAAAACTTGTGCAACTTTTTGAAGAGCGAAAAATCTGTAATTTTGATATAAATTCTACAAAAAGGATTAGATTGTACATGAAAAACGTTTGCATGTAAAATAACTTCATATCTTTGAGTTGCTTAATACCAAGTATCAAATTCGTGCATGAAAAATTGAGTGTTGAAAAAATTCCCAAAACATCGGCAGGTAAAAGGTTAAGATGAGGAGCAAACAGTCAAACCATGCTTTCTCCTTCGAATACAAATTTTCAGGAAACACAAAAAACTAATAACTTAAAAGCTAAGTAATTTTAATACCTAATTATGTAGGGGAAATTGTTACTGGGAAGATTTGTAGTCATAATTTACCTAAAAACTTAAAATTAATTATAAAAATGCATTTGAAATTTGGAGAAATCACGTTTTGACCGAACACAGAGGAGGAAACGTGGTTTGAATGTTTCCAAAATGGATAAAACACTTTTTTATTGAAAATAAGGTAATACACATGTTAAAAATGTTATTTTGTAATTGAACTAGCTGATATACCCGCCGTTGCTCGGGGGGAAAAGGATTTTCAAACTGTGTGTTAAAATAAATAAGAATTAGTTTCTTCACTATATTCCTTTCCAGGGCGTCATTTAGGGGCAATAGGGTCAACTGCCTTCCCCCTAGGATTCTTCTTTGATGCTATATTTCCTTAAGATATAAAAAACTTTAAAAACATCACCTGTTTAGAATTAATGTGTGAAATCCTCATTTTAAGAGGGATATTTTCAAATGGAGGGAGACCCTCTTAGCCCCCTTATTTCAAGGTGCTATATCTTTGTTCTCTTCAATAACCTTTGTTCACTCCATGCTATATTTTTACAATTGGTAATGCCTAGTTGTGTCAAATTCTTCCACCTTCGCTTCAAAACAAACAGCAATTTCTACTCACTTAATATTTATTTCCCCCCTTCATCCCGCTGTTTTCATAAAATTCAAAGCATATAAAACATTAACACTTTCTTAAGATGTAAAAAAAACTTTTGAAGTTAGTGTTAATAAACTGTTTTTAAAATTGAAATTTTAAAAAAAAGGTCAGGGGGTGACCCCCTGAACCCCCCTTTGTTGATTTATAACCAACTCATTCACTAAATTAAAACGCCTTCAAACATGGAATAAAAATAATCATTTGAATTGACATGAACTATAGTCAGGGTGCCAACTCGAAAAGTGTGCATTGGAATGTGTATGGAATTTTATGACGGTTTCTGATCGATTTGATGGTGTAGATATCAGAACCGATTGATGCCACTCTGCAAATATTGAGCATTTTTTATAAATCAAGATGGCGTCCAAAATGGCCTCCATTGAAATCAATACTTTCGAAAATAAAAATATAGCATGCAATACATCATATATGGTATTTTTTCGGTCAAAGAAACGATATTTAACTTTATTTTTTACTTTAATTAAGTTTGGAATAGGTTTTTTAGTAAAACAAACAAATTTCATTGAAAAAGCAGGATTTTTTAACACTGTAATTTAATGTCTATATTTTCTTTATAAATTCGTATTTTGCATAAATTTATAATAAATTCGGTTTAGAATAATTACAAATTACAGTAAAACACTAAAAGGAGTAATTAAGTAATAAAAGAAAATAATACATTGCTTTTATTTCATTCAGAATATTCTGAATGAAATAAAAGCAATGTATTATTTTCTTTTATTACTTAATTACTCCTAACATTTCTTCCAGATGGTACATATGTACCATCTGGAAGAAATGTTCTGATTAGTTTTTAAAGTGGCTATATAAATAAAACAAATTAAATATTTTAATTTGTTTTAGAAAAAATAATTTTCTGGAAAAGGATTATATGAATTGGGCCGCATAGAGAGGGACATAACCACAAGGAGAAATTACGAGTCAAAAAAGTATAAAATAAATAAACAAACAACAAATATTAATATCAAAGAAACTAATTTTTTTAAAAGGGGGTGGGGGCAAGTGGTGTAGGGTCCACCAAAAGGGAGGGAGCGGTCCCAAATTTGGGAAAAAACATCATGTTATGTATGGACGTCCTCCAAGGTAATTAAAGAGATCCCTTCATTCTTATCATCTTCGTATAGAGTAGAATACGTGGTAAATATGACGGAAGCAGAATTCTTCTTTGGAGAAAGAAAATAGAACACGCCCAGTTTCGCGCAGGGCCGTGTGGTAGATTTGCCCAGTATGAAGCAAGTCCTAGAAATGCAGCCCCTTATGTATTTTTCCTTTAAATAATTAATACTTCAAATTAATTAAGATTAATTAATATCAAAAAATTAATAAACATTAGTCACAATTAATTAGTAATTAAATATAGGTAATTAATTAGTTATTAAATAATATAATCAATTGGCAGTAATAATAAGTATAATGCCCGGGCCGAAATTTCTTCCCAGTCCGGCCCTGAATATAACTAAGAACACGCATGGTTCAGGGCCGTAACTAGACTTTTTTTCGGGGGGTTTTGGCAAAAAATTTTCTTGAAACTTAAGTTCGATTTTTTGTATAATATTTGGTTGCGCTTGCTCATCATGCAATAAAATATGTACTTTTTTTAGAACTTTAAAATCAACATATTTTGAAAAGGACTTAAGTATTAAGGTTTGATCATTACTTAGTTTTTGTTTTAAATAGTGTAAAAAAGGGGGGAAATCAAAAATTTAGGCGGATTTTGCCGCCTGAGGCAGCCGCCTCTTTGCCTACCACCACACGGCCCTGGTTTCGCGCACCTTCTCTTCAGACTCTTCCACCAACAATTCCTTCTCTCAGACCCTTCCACCAACAATAGATGAGTGTTTCGCACTGAGTGTTAAACAGGCTCACTTTCAAGCCATAATAAGGCTGCCAGTTAGTCGTCATCTTAAACAACTATGATGGATCCAACACTATTTGGATGGCAGAAAAATTAAGAGAAGGAGATTATACCGATTCCAATACCTGAAATGTAGACTGAATATTAGAAGTGTCTTAAGTGCTCTCTTCAGAACTGAGGACCCCTGTTCAACTATTAGAAATGACTATCATTCCAGTAACATTTCCTGCAGCTTTACGAGTATATGTCATTGTTACCAAGAAGAGGAGAAATTTTGCAAGCCTAACACAAAACTTTTAGAGATTTTAAATGAAAGTGAGACGGAAAGAAGTTAGATGTTTTTTATGATACTACAGATTACTCTTAGATGATTTAAAATTGAATTGAAACTTTTATTTAGGTAGCTGGAATTGTTTAGATAATAATTAAAATGTTTGAAATAATTGCTGTTAAATGTTACTTACGTAAAAAAGGCAAAGCATAGTATTAAATTTTGGATTATACATGGTTTCTTTAAAAATTTATGAAAACTGAACAAAGAATGGTTAAAATTCAATCAGGAAATTATTTATCATACGTAATTTGTTAACTGGATCATAATATTTTTAGAAAAAAATCAGCTCCTCCAATATCAAATAAACAAGGATCTTTTGTAACCAAATTACGGTTTCATCCTAATTATTTTCAAAGTAAAGGTATTTCAAATAATTTTAAACTTTTTTTGTTTAAATAAATGTTTCCCTATTAAAAAACAAAAAGAATGATACCCCACATGCTATATTTTATTAAAGGTAAATCGAAAATACTATTTTGTGGCTACCATGGACGCCATCTTGAATTCCTCAAAATGCTCAACATTTACGAGGTGGCATCAATCGGTTCTTCAATCTAGACATCATAACCTATCAAAATCAGCAATAAAATTTCATACACATTCTAATACACGGTTGACCCCTTTTTTGCCATTTGGCACCCTGACTACTATCTAAAATGCTTTTGATGAAATATTGTTATTAAAATTTTTATTGAAAGTAAAAAAACTGCTAAATTTTTCAGTTAAAGAATATAGGTTACCACAAAATAATTCTTTTATCATTAAAAAATATTTCTCTGAGATTTTAAAAAATTCCGCTTGTTATAAAATATTTTAAAATAAACATTTTTAACAATAGAGGTTTAGCGTCACCTGGAAGGAGAAATAACCGTTATCAATTTAACATGAAGCTAACGTATTAGAAATTAGAAAAGGGCCAAAAAAGACTGGTTAGAATGCTTCTATTTTAAAAATTCTTTTTTGAAAACCTTCCCAATCATGTGAGGAACAACATGTTAAAATTTCATACCAATCGCATTAATAAGGTTGGTGCTAGAATACAAAAACTAAAAACGGGAGTAAATATTCAAACCCCCGTGCACCCTCTCCTGAATGGAATATCGAAAAATCCAGAAATTACTTTCTTTGAAATATTCTTAAGAAGATATTACCAACATGTTGCTTCGAAATATTAAATTATTAATATGTTTTTCTTCGAAAATGTAAAACTTCGTTTATGTTCAGCAAAAACAGGTTTTTGAATTATTTAGACCCCTTAAAATTCGAATATCGAATATTTGAAAAATGCCTTTCTAGATATTGTAGCTAGGTACCTTCATGCGAAATTACGAAGATCTGGGGTCATTTGGGACGGTGCTAGGCTCAAAAACGTAAAAATCACTCCAAGCACCCCTGTGGGTCAGAAAAAAAGAATTTCGAAAAATCCCGTCTTAGTGCGCGTATACACCGTAAGGTCTTCCACCGCACCAAGTTTCGAGTCTTTAGCCCCGGTAGATTTTGCTGTGCGTTGATAGGTGAGTGAATGAATGAATGAATCGTAAAGCTCTTTTATTATTATAGACTAGCTGATATGCCCGGCCTTGCACGGGTGGAGTGTATAAATTTTTTAAATTAAATTTTCTCAAAATATATATTTATAATTTTTAAATCAGCAATTACCAATCATCCCGGTATCCCAGACGCCTTTTTCCTATCCCGGTGTTCCCGGTAATTTTTCATATCCCGATGTTCCCGGTTATTTTCCTTATCCCGATGTTCCCGATCATTTTCCTTATCCCGATGTTCCCGATAATTTTCCTATCCCGATGTTCCCGATAATTTTCCTATCCCGATGTTCCCGATAATTTTCCTATCCCGATGTTCCCGGTAATTTTTCATATCCCGATGTTCCCGATCATTTTCCTTATCCCGATGTTCCCGATAATTTTCCTATCCCGATGTTCCCGATAATTTTCCTATCCCAATGTTCCCGATAATTTTCCTATCCCGATGTTCCCGATAATTTTCCTATCCCGCTGATCGAGGTAATTTTTATGTCCCGGTAATCCCGGTACTTCTTTTTCCTATCCCGATGTTCCCGGTAATTTTCCTTTTCCCGGTGTTCTCGGCAATGTTTCCTAGTAAATTAATGAGTCTAGTGAACAAAAATAACAAATTTGAAACAATAATAAAAGATCTAGTAAATTGAAAAGTCTAGTGAACCGCTTCATTTAAAACAATGTTTTAATTTTAAGTCTTTTTCCATGTAAAAAATTTACACTTTTCCATAAATATTTAAATTTTAAAGGAAAATATCCTAAAATAGGGGAAACTAACGTTTCAAAATTAATTATTTGAATTTATTTTCATGTTTTTACAACAGATATAGTTTTTAAATGGACAATTATCGAGGTTTTCCTGTTAAAATATTTAATGTTTGAAGGTTTTCATCTAGTTAACAATAGTGAGTCGAGCAGTCTACTCTGGTAGAGAAATGGAGAAATAAGCGTTTCGGGCTATAAATCCGTTAATTACTCGTAATTATTCGATTTTAAAGCTTTGAAAACTATCTTAAGTTACTCCCCGACTCGGAATACGTCTATACTTCGAGTTTGGTTTCGGTCCGTGGCCTATTTCAAGAGATTACCCCGGACATACCCACACACATACCCACATACACACATCGCCCGTTAGCCTTTTATTTATACAGAGACTAGCGGATATGCCCGGCCTTGCACGGGTGGAGTGTATAAGTATTTTTATTTTGAGTTTTCTTAAAATACATTTATTATTATGTAAATCAGCAATAACCAATCTTCCCGGTATCCCAGGCGCCTCTCTCCTATCCCAGTGTTCCCGGTAATTTTAAAATCCCGGTGTTCACGGTAATTTTTTCCTGTCCCGGTGTTCCCGGTAAATTTTCTTATCCCGATGTTCCCGATAATTTTCCTATCCCGGTGTTCCTGGTAAATTTTCCTATCCCGGTGTTCCCGGTAAATTTTCTTATCTCGATGATGTTCCCTGTAATTTTTCCTCTCCCGATGTTCCCAGTAATTTTTCCTTTCCCGGTGTTCCCAGTAATTTTTCCTCTCCCGATGTTCCCGGTAATTTTTCCTCTCCCGATGTTTCCGGTAATTTTTCCTCTCCCGATGTTCCCGGTACGTTTTCCTATCCCAGTGTTACCAGTAATTTTTAAATCACAGTGTTCCCTCTCTAGTAAATTAATAAATCTAGTGAACAAAGTAAAAAAATTTTAAAAAAATCTAGCGGATATGCCCGGCCTTGCACGGGTGGAGTGTATAATTTTTTTAAATTAAATTTTATCAAAATATATTTATAATTTTTAAAACAGCAATTACCAATCATCCCGGTACCCCAGACGCCTTTTTCCTATCCCGGTGTTCCCGGTAATTTTCCTTATCCCGATGTTCCCGATCATTTTCCTTATCCCGATGCTCCCGATAATTTTCCTATCCCTATGATCGAGGTAATTTTTATGTCCCGGTAATCCCGGTACTTTTTTTTTCCTATCCCGATGTTCCCGGTAATTTTCCTTTTCTCGGTGTTCTCGGCAATGTTTCCTAGTAAATTAATGAGTCTAGTGAACAAAAATAACAAATTTGAAACAATAATAAAAGATCCAGTAAATTGAAAAGTCTAGTGAACCGCTTCATTTGAAACAATGTTTTATTTTCAAGTCGTTTTCCATGAAGAAAATTTACATTCTTCCATAAATATTTAAATTTTAAAGGAAAATATCTTAAAATAGGGGAAACTAACGTTTCAAAATTAATTATTTGAATTTATTTTTGTGTTTTTACAACTGATATAGTTTTTAAATGGACAATTATCGAGTTTTTCCTGTTAAAATATTTAATTTTTGAGGTTTTCATCTTGTTTACAATAGTGAGTCGAGCAGATCTCTCTAGTGGAGAAATGGAGAAATAAGCGTTTTTGGCTATAAATTCGCTAATTACTCGTAATTATTCGATTTTAAAGCTTTGAAAACTATCTTAAGTTACTCCCCGACTCGGAATACGTGTATACGTCGAGTTTGGTTTCGGTCCGTGGCCTATTTCAAGAGATTACCCCGGACATACATACACACATACCCACATACATACATCGCCCGTTAGCCTTTTATTTATACAGAGATAAGAGAACTATATTAATCCAAATACCACTGACTGACTCACACACTCACTGACACACACTCATCACGAAATCTCCAAAACTGCCGGACCGATAGGTTTGAAATTTGACAGAGACCTTCCTCTCAGCCATTAGACGCGCACTAAGAAAGGGATTTAAAATCGAACGACTTCTTCCCTGTTTTTCGGCGCTTTTTCGACTCCGTTTTACCCATTGAAATAACATTATACATTGTTGAAATGCTTAAAATGCAGGGTTTACTTCTCCATCTGAAGGCGACGTCTTGCCTCACTTGATAAAATGTTATTTGAAATCGTTTTACAATTTATAACGGAGTTCAAGACGAAAAACAGCGTAAATTTCTAATTAAAAGTTATAACAGTTATTAAAAAACTAAAATAAATTGAAATAATTAATTTTGAAACATTAATTACATTATTTTAATATTCTCCAAAATTAATAGAGCGTGTTGGTTTTATAGGGCATGGTTTACTAGACTTATACATTCACTAGATTTTTTTTATTATTGTTAGCAATTCGTTTTTACTTTTTCAAAGTAGCTTTTAAAGAAGTTGGTTGTCATAATAAAATTCCCACTGAATTACTCATAGGGATTATTTTCGGATAGTTAGAAGTTTTTTTAGATAGTCTGAGGGGGTTAATAATTTCTTTTGTTATAAGTTTTATTTATTATAATGCTGTATTTATTGAATGGATAATATTTAAGTGTGCAACATCGGAATTGATTGGGTTTGGGTAGATATCACAGTTGGAACAGAGACGAAAAAAGGCTCCATAAATACCGGGATGAAAAGTTACCGGGAACACCGGGATATGAAAATTACCAGGAACACCAGGATATGGAAATTACCAGGAACACAGGGTATGAAAATTATTGGGAACACGGGATATGGAAATTACCGGGAACACCGGGATAGGAAAATTACAGGGAACATCGGGATAGGAAAATTACAGGGAACATCGGGATAGGAAAATTATACCGGGAATGCCGGGATAGGAAAACAACCGGGAACACCGGGTATGAAAATTATCGGAAACATCGGGTATGGAAATTACCACGGGAACACCGGGATAGGAAAATTATATCGGGAACACCGGGATATGAAAATTATCGGGAACACGGGGGTATGAAAAAAAATACTGGGGACACAACGGAGTGATTTGTAATTGCTGATTAGAAAAATCAGACACGTAACTTGATAGAACTTCAAAGAAGGAATTGATACCCTCCACCCGTGCAAGGCCGGGCAAATCAGCTAGTCAATTATAAAACGAAGTTAACAAGGACATGAAAAATACGGTCCACGGTTGGAGGCGACGCTTGAGAGCTGGAGTTTTCTCACATATTCCTCTAACCAGAGGTAGTGGTGAAGCACTTTGTTTTCATACATGAAAAATAGTTCTGAAAATTGTAGAGAATCTCTAAATTTTTAAACCAATATTTTCATCCAAGCAATCACATACTTCCTGCGTTTCCCCATTGCCTACAGTTAAATTATTTGTAATAATTTCTTTATACCAAATGAACTCTTGTTGATTTTGCTACTCTTCGCCATACATTAATTTCAGAAGCTTATCTACATCTTTTTTCTTTTCAAGTAATATTGCATGACTAAGAGAAAGAGATTGCAAAAATAATCTTTTTACGACGGACACCCTTTTTAAGAAGCTTTGACTTTGACACTTCCTCTACTTTTCTCAAAACTATTCTTTTTATTTCTGATATACACTGTAATTTTTCAAAATAAACATTAGGTGATTTCGAAGATTTCGTATCAAAAAGTCCCCACCAATATTTTTACATCACCAAATTTAAGCTGACCAATGAGTGGGTCAATTAACTTCCAATGAGTGGGTCACGTGACGAGTAAGAACAGCTATGATTGGCTGACTGGAAGAATCACTGTTTGACTGAAAACAGGCTCTAGAGGAAACACTTTTTGATTGAAACATCAATTTTTTAAGAAGTATTATAATATGTTAAAACTAGTGATGGGCAGGTATCGATACCAAATACTTAAGTACTCGATACCTATAGGTATCGAGTGTATTCGATACCCACAAAAGTATCGATACTTTATTGACATATTTCGTGTTAAATTTTTCAATGAAGTAATCTTTATAATACCTACTGTAGATCAAATGCAGCCTGTTTCCGTTTTCATTTTGCAACGCTCAAACCCAAGTCGTTATCATCCGCGAGAGAAATTTGACGCGGCTAGGTTTTTCCCCCGCCAAATCCTTCGCCTCTATCCACCTCCAGGCCCGTAGCTACGGGGCTTTTTGATGGATCGCTTTCAGTTTTTTGAATATTAGTCTGATTATGGATAGGCCCTAAAAAAATTGTCCCTTCAGGTTCATTTCCTGATATTGAAAAAAAAGTACTCGATACCTAAAAGTACTCGATACCTATAAGTATTCGATACCAAAGTATTCGATACCTATAAGTATTCGATACCTATAAGTATTCGATACCAAAGTATTCGATACCTAAAATTATCGATTTTGCCCATCACTAGTTAAAACTTGTTTTAGTTGAAGATAAAAGCCTAATTTTGTGTAATTTAATATGGAGATCAAGAAAATAGCAGTAGCTTATTTTTTATTTTTTTTGGAGAAAACATGGTTTGGACTGTTTGCTTTTAGGTATGAGAGGATGGATCTTGATAATCTGTTCCTTTTCACAGGTATTGAAAGCGCACTTGTATGGTTGAATAGTCACCAGCATAAAAGTAAAATAATATTATTTAAATTAGTGTCTGTTCTAATATTGTTGCTTTGATATATTTGTAATTTGTGTTTAAAAAATGCCTCTCAAATCAGCTTGGTGGCAAAATGAATTGGTATTAAAGTATTCCTACCCCCCTTTAACCCATTATCCACTAGCGGATCCAGAGGGGGGCTAGGGGACTCAAGCCCCCCCCCAAAAGGAAAAGTTTTACTATATAATGGCATTTTATGCACCAAAATGAGTTAAAACCCTGTTATTTAAAGGTTAAATTTTTAAAAATTTTATGGGGGAAGACCCCCTTTGCACTTGTAACTCTGTTATTACAACTAAATTTTACTACTAAGTTTGTGTTAAAACGCAAAAAATCTATATCCGAAATTCGGATGAAGCGTACCAAAAGGAGTTGAAAAGGTGAGGTTTTTGACTTTAATTTCCAAAAATTTCTGGGGGAGGACCCCCCCCCAAACCCCTCTTTGGGAAGTTGGAGCAGGATATTTCACTACCTTTTCCGTATTGAAATTAACAAGACCATTTTATTGGATTAGGAAAATTCTTAGCCCCCCCAAAACCAAATCCTGGATCCGCCACTGCCATTATCTGCTGCATTATTATTTTCAGCAATTTTTCTCGAGCAAAAAATTTTTTAGTCACTAAATTGAAAATCACGGGATACGCAAAAAATAATCATCTTTGGGAAATTAAATCCGATAGATCGAATTACTTAAAATGATACTTTTGGATACCGTCAGCAGTACACTGAGGGCTAAAATATTATCACAATCCAAAAAAATGGCTTTTTATCGCAAGATTAAGTCAAAAATATAATACGCAACACTTTCCTTTTGACTTAAACTACTTTTGAGGGAAGAAAGATGACAATCATGGAAATCCGACCAAGATTACAGCTGAAAGCACAACTTCAATTCAATCTATTCGCATTTCCCGCTAAACTACTCATCACAGAACCCGTGCTGCCTTTTATCCTGGAAGAGTAAACCTAAACGAGTGTTCCTTCAAAGTATAGTCAGTATATTTGTAAGGATGGTTATTCTATACCTTTCACATAGACGTTTCTGTTACTGCTCCAAATGTGTAATGGAACTCCTTTATCAATGGAGGACCCATTTTCCCCCTTAAGTTATTGGTAGGGAAAATTTTTTCCCGGGCCCTGTATTCCCACTAGTTCTACATCTTGTGGTATGATTTGCATATATGAAAAATAATTCTACTAGGGGTTAGGTTGAAAAAACAATTCCGTGCTTAACTTTTGGAAGTGAGTGTTTGTAATTTTAAAATTGGTGGAACTTGTAAGCACCATCAGTAGATAAAGGGTTAATATAAAAATTTAACACTCGGGGGGGGAATGCTTTACTAGGATCTGTGACTCTAATTTTTTTCTTGTTGTGAACGGGGTTTGTTATTTATTATGAAACTGAGACAAAACCCAAAATCAGACAAATTTTTTTATTTGCCAGTTTTAAAATTCGAGCAGGGGTTTTCATCACAAACTGATAGTACAACTGATGTACATAAAAAATACATGTTTTGATTATTTCTAGGGACGGTAATTTTAATGATTATCTGTGATCATTATTTTCTGCGTAATACTTTTTGTTCAAAATTTTAAAAAATCATTTGTATCCCGTGAAAGCAACATATTAAATAAGGATTAAAACAGGATGTTTTATGAAAAATTCTACGTTTGAGTAATTTTTTTTAGAGTTGAAATGTAATAACATTAGATAATAATTTTGTAAAAAAAGTTTTAATTTATACATTTAATTAATCTACGAGGGTTGTTTTTTAATTAACTTCCGTTTTGCTCCTGAAAAAAAAGTAGCAAGAATTTCGAAATAATTTTGCTACTGATAGATAGGTACATCCTTGAGGATCAATTTACCTCTTTACTGAAAAAAATCGGACGTTTTTTCTATTATTTATCGAATTTACAAGCGCGCTCCTCGAACTTATTTCCCGCCAACCCATGGAGAAATCCTCTTTTTCGAAATTTTCCCCTTTTCGATTTTTTAAAAATAAAAAAAATAAATGAATATTTAAAAATAAGGTTTTACGGAAGGTTACAAACATCTTTAGTTGCTTTTAAACGTAATCACCTTAACATGATCCGAAATCATTGAAGCCATAAAAATCCCAACTTAACTGTGGTAATGACTGGCGGCCATCTTGAGTAATGCATTGCTTGCTTGAGTACGCTTTTTATGTGGTGCCAGCGGCCGAAGGCCGCTCTAACCACTGTTTGATCTAAAAGGCAATAACATGACAATAACATGGCAATAACATCTTTTTTTGGCAACAGTGTGGCTATCGCACGGTGCGGCGTTTTTCTCTCGCTCTTAGCAAGCTGATATTTATATTTGAAATTTGGTTTTTTTAAAGTAAATAATCCTATATTCCATGTTATAATACTTCATGCGAGCTTCAGAATATAATCTTATCTTTAAAGATTGAGCTATACTTCATAAAATTCTGCATTTGTTCCAAGCACTTCATCATGTCGGCTAACATCTGTTTGGGATGTAATGATCCAATTGTGGACGAAAATGAGAGTATTTCCTGCTCTGGACCGTGCTGCAGGCAATTTCACTACAGATGTGTTGGTATTTCTGACAAAAATTTTAGAAAATTGAAGAATGGACAAAGTTCAGATCTGTGGAAGTGCATCGCCTGCAAGCATGGCCCTGTTTTGGGTGTAAGTTCCAGCATCACTGAGATCAGAGATAAACCAGCTACCTCCGACTCTTCAAAGCACCAGGATCTAATGGCTTACATCAAGGAGGAAAACAGAAGCCTGAAGGATTACATCAAATCTAAATTTTTGGAATATGAAAAAAACTTGGAGTTCAGCAGCGGTCTCATCAAGGAACTATCAACAAAGTTTACTGCCTTGTCTTCAGAGGTTAAGGATTTGAAAGATCGAAACGATGAATTAAAAAGAGAGAACGGCGAAATCAAAGACGAACTAAAACAGGCTCTAATCGAAATTGCCGATCTGCAACAATACTCTCGGCGTGCAAACCTAGAAATAACTAATCTCCCGGAATCCGAAAGTGAAAACATTAACGATGTCTTAACGAGTGTTTTCTCCTGCTTGGAGGTTAACCTGATGGATCAAGTGTCTATTGCCCACAGAGTCCCTACTTCGAAAAAAGACAAACCAAAGCCAGTCATAGTTCAATTTACTAACAAACAGTACCGAGACACGTGTTTAAAGGCTGCGAGGGCGAAAAGAATCAATGCATCGCAAGTGAATGTAAGACATAAGAACGATCCGATCTATTTCAACGAACATCTTACTCCGAGGCTAAAAGAATTATTCTTCCACTGTCGTAAATTTAAAGAGGCTAACAACTTTAAGTTTGCTTGGGTTAAAGATGGCAAGATTTTTATTAGGGAAAACGAAAACTCTAAGGTTATCCGTATCGTAAGTACAGACGAACTTATAAATCTAAATGCATCCAGATAATGAAGTATCTGTTCTTGGTTTTCTTGCTGATAAAGAATGTAACTTTATTTATGTTGATAACCTAAACGATTTTAATAATTTCCTTTCCCAACCAAACACTTATAATTCTTGCTACTTAAAAATTGTTCACTTTAATATTAGAAGCATTCGCTCAAACTTCGATGAACTTCAAGCATTATTAAGTTCCTCTTTTGATTTTATTGATATACTTGTTTTGTCTGAGATTTGGATTTTTAATTATGAAACCTCTCTCTATAATTTAAATAATTATGATTCGTATTTCTATTGTAGAGATTCTAACAAATCTGGAGGTATAGGTGTTTATGTAAAAAAACATTTAGATATTCTTAGTGATTGTTTGTTTTCTATGAATACTGCTGAGTCAATATTGCTGTATAATAATTTTCTTGATTTGACTATTATTTGTTTATATCGTTCCTTAAGCTTCAGCATTGATAGTTTTAATTTTGAATTATCGAGTAAGCTAAAAAATCTAAAATCTAAAAACGTGCTCTTAATCGGCGATCTAAACATAGATATATTTACATGTTCAAATCCTATAGAAGAGTATAAAAACCTTCTTAGTTCAGAAGGCTTTACTTTCCTTATTGATGGTGTTACTCGATCTCTCTCTAATTCCTGTATTGATCATTTGATACTACGGAGTTCTGATATCAGTGCTGAATCTGTAATTTTCAACAATAACTTAACGGACCATAATCCGATCGCCTGTAAATTAAAGTATACATGCAGTGTAAATCCTAGTATGGATGAGATTTCAAAGGTAAAGATTTCAAGAGTAAAATATGATAAGATTAACAATTTTCTATTAAATTATACCTTTCCTTTAAATCAAAATTCTGAGAATGTGAATTATTTATATGACGGATTTGCAGATGTTTTAAAAAATGTTATAATCAATTTTACCCACTACTTTGAGCTACCAAATCGTAAAATAAAAAAAAACTGGATAGACGAGGAAATCTTAAAATTGATCAAAACTAAAGAAAAACTATATAAAAAACATAAAAAGTATCCCTTTGATATAATTCACGAACATAATTATAAATCTTTACAAAAAGAGCTGAAAATAAAAATAAAAAACGCAAAACATAATTATTTCTTGTCTGAATTCTTAAAGTGTAAAAATGTAAAAAGGCAATGGGAATTTGTGAATAAAATCACAAACTCTAATGCAAAAGACAAAATACCTTTATCTGAAAATAATGATTTGCTAGTGGAGAATATCAACCAATTTTTTATAAATATGGGATCAAATACTGTATACTCTAATGATAGTAACCATGGAAAATATCTAACAAGTCAATCAAATTCTTTTTTTCTCGCCGAAACAAATGATCTAGAAACTGAAAAAATTATCAGATCATTGGACGACAGAAAATCCCCTGGTTATGATAGCATAACATCTCAAGCCCTTAAAATTGCTGCAAACCACCATATCTCTATCATCACAAAAATCATAAACCTATCCCTTTCAAGTGGTACTTTCCCTGCTTCCCTAAAAACAGCGTTAGTGGTACCTATCCATAAATCTGGTGACACAAATGATTTTGCTAATTACCGACCAATCTCTATTTTGCCGATTTTCTCCAAAGTTCTTGAAAAAATTGTACACGCCAGACTTTATGATTATTTAAAGACTTTCAATATAATATCTGATAATCAATTTGGGTTCTTGCCGGGTCTCAGTACTGAAAACGCGCTAATAGAATTTACTAGATATACATATAACAGTATAGATAAAAACAACAAAACAGCTGCAATTTTCCTAGACATCTCAAAAGCATTCGACAGTGTGAATCATGAAATTTTAATTAAAAAACTATCTTCAATCGGGGTTCGAGGCGGTGAACTAGATTGGTTCATTTCCTACCTAGCAAACCGAAAACAGTTCGTAAAATTGGGAAATTCTAAAAGTAGTCTATTAAACATAAAGTCTGGTGTACCACAAGGTTCAATCCTTGGACCTTTGCTTTTTATAATCTATATAAATGACTTCTGTAAACTAAAATTAAATGGTAAAATCATAACCTATGCAGATGATACTGTAATTCTATACTCATGTTCTAACTATAGTATACTACAAAATAACATAAATAAGGATCTTCTGACCATTAAACACTGGTTTATATCTAATAAATTAGCAATAAATGTAAATAAAACAAAATTTATCAATTTCAGTATCTACGGGTCTCCTGAGCATCTTCGTCTTTATTATCATGTAAATGACTGTATAGGTCTTAATTGTAATTGCCCCCCTCTTGAACAAGTATCTTCAATAAAATACCTTGGTTTAAATGTAGACTCAAACCTAAAATGGAAATCCCACGTTAATTGCCTAACAAATAAACTACGCTATATTTTACACAAACTTTACTTCATAAAAAAGATAATAAATAAGATCTTCTTGCTTCAACTTTACCACTCTTGGGTTAATTCAATAATAAGCTATGGTATTCTGGCCTGGGGTGGGGATTACTTACAAAATATAAATCCAGTAATTAAAATTCAAAATAAAATCATAAAATTTCTAAGCAGTAACAATCAGTTCCCTTTAATTGATCTTTACAAAAAACTTAACGTTTTACCAGTTCGTCACCTTTTTTTCTTTAAAACAATAGTTTATTTTACTAAGCAAGCAAACGAATCTGACCTACGAAATTTAACTTATAATTTACGTTCAAGAAACTTATATTTTGTACCTAAAGCAAAAAAAGAAATTCTTCATAAAAATTATGTTTATTTATCACCTAAGTTTTACAATATTTTACCCAATGACATAAAAACAGAAAAATCCCCTATTAAGTTTAAAAAATTACTAAAGCTTTTTATTTTTACAATAGAAAATATTGAAGAACTTTTTTAAAAAAAAGAACAAACGCTCTCTAATTTCCAATCTAGTCATTCTGAAGCTTGCCTTGCGATGCCACTATTATCCATTTTCTATGTGTAATATCTATATGTGTAATGTCTGTATATATTGTATATTTGTATGTTCAATCTATTTTTTTAAAATACAACTCCTTTAGGTTGCCCTTATGGGTCTCTGACCCCTGGGCAACTCATATGTCTTCCTGTTTTTTTTTTTTCGTGTATGTGTTTGTTCCAACTGTAAAATGTTCATGTTGTGTACGTAACAAATAAAGAATTTTGAATTGAATTGAATGAGCGGGGGTGGGCTTGTGCGCTGCTTTTTGAGCGAAATGTGAGGTGGGGAAGAGGGACAGCACAGACGACACACACACAAAAACATAGAAATCGAAGGGAAGGGTGCGGACGAATGAAAGCAAGAGAAAGCTGAGAGCGAGTCCGGGGCCTGAGCATGATCACATCGTCTTCCAGTCGAAACCCGTCTTCTCGCACTCATGACGTCACATTACGAGACTTCAGCAAAATGTCACAGCACGAAGCTTTCGACTCATTCTCGAAACCCGACAACGACTTCGTTTTTTGCCTACAAGCCGAAACTTTCATTCCGAAACCTCCGGAGCACTCGGTAGCGATTTCGAACAGTGCCGAAAAAATTTGCAATGCCTTTTCAGGAAACAATAACATTAATTTTCAGATTAATATTCCTTGTACATCAAGAAGTGGTCTTAAGAATTAATTTTCAACCTTTGGATGAAGCAATATCTTTTTTTTGCGAAGGAACTAAGTTTTCTATGCGTAGGTCAGGGCATGCTCAATGCACTGCAAATCGGCTCTATTAGTTTGAAATTGGATGAATATTCTATTCATAAAAATATACGTCATTAGGTGCTTGTTAGGATGTGATAATTTTTCTTTCATTGTAAAAAGGTATTTTTACACGATTTAGAGATTATATTAATAGAGTAAAAACCGTCAGGGAGTTTCAATAACCAAAAGTCATTCAAACCAATTCATTTAGCCTTCCGATTACAGATGGCAGCACATTACTGCCAGAAAATTTAAAGTCATTTTGATTTTTTAAACAGAGAATATTTGTTGTTTAAAAGGGTTTTTTTTATTGCTAAAAATGTTATTAGGTTCAGGAAATATATTGTAATTATTGAAACGGTCCATAATTGTCAGGTTATTTATTTTCGCTAAGAAGGCAATACAGGCAATATGGCGACCCAGCTACCCTGTTCGAAAGGACCACTCTTTTTTGATTGGCCAAAAGCTTTTCGATACATTCTCGAAGGAGAAAGTTAGATCTCATGTCGAACTGAACTTCGTGCTACGGCCTTTCGAAAAGCAAACGAAGATTGTGGAATGACAAGAAGGTGTTTTCGGTTACTCCTTCTCGACTTTTGTCGAATAGGACTATAAACGATATGATCATGCTCAGGCCCCCGGAGCTGATTGGAGGACGGCTTGGCCGGGGAGAAAAGCATAGGCGGGAAGGTGAAGCCGAGCGAGGAGAACAATCGGCGGCATCAGCAGGCCCGTGCTGGCCCGGGGGGACAGGGGGACGTGTCCCCCTGCGCCCTTTGCAAGTTGAAAGTCAAAGCGCCCTTTTGAAACAAACTGATACTCTGCAATTTGTAGTATCAATATTTTCGTAACTAGAGAAAAAGTGTAAAAGGTTTCCTATTCTTTACAATTTCAATGAAACCATTTCCCAAGGGCGGTCTACTACTATTCGGCGCGAGAAATAAAATGAATGAAAGTAAATAGAACTCTTTCATAATTCTTCTAAAATTTAGAAAAAAAATTTGTTTCGCGCCGAATCGTTCCATTCCGTCCCAAGGGGCGCCCTTGTAACCTGATCTGGAGCCCCTTCACTCTTAACGATTTATTAAAGTTAAAAAAAGATCCTTGTTATTCTGGCGCCCTTACTGTATCATAATTTTGTAATACCCGCTTTGTAAAAAACTCACCAGCGCCTTTGTCATTTCCTCCCTGCCCTGGGGTTTTACAAAAATTTATCAGGGCGCCTTTTTTTTTTCGATGTAGCCTTATCTAAGGGCGCCCTTTTAGTCCGCAGACGCCACAAAAAGTTATATAGGTAAAACGGTATCATTGAAATTGTAAAGAAAAAGGGAATCTTTTACACTGTTTCTCAAGTTACGAAAATACTTATACTACAAAAGCGCCCCAAGTTAAGGCTACATCGAAAAAAAAGGCGCTCCGGTAAATTTTTGTGAAAATAATTATTTGATACACTGAAGGCGCCAGAATGGCAAGGCTCTTTCTTTAGCTTTAAAAATTATTATGGGTGAAGGGGCCAGGATAATATTACATGGGCGCCCCCTTTTTATAAACCATTTCAGCTGAAATAGTAAAGAAAAGGGAATATTTTAAAATCCAGCCCCATATCCCTCTGTACTTCTTTACTATACACCCCTAACTTAAGATTATATCATGGAGATTAATTTTAACCCCGCTGGTTCTGTTCGCACTTACACCACGCACGTAGTGTTCGGGTCAATATGAGCCGATACAAAAAATATCACTTCTAGCAGTAAATGAATGGGGAAATTTAAGAATTAGGTATAACAACAGTAAAATAACTATAAATACAAGTAACTAGAATGAAATACTAATTGTGTTAAGATATAAAATACGAATAAAATTAACTTAAAATCATTTGAAATTTAGAATGGAAGTTTTTTACAATTATAACGTTTTATATGTTTGCAAATGTGTTTTTAACAATTGTGGCACAATAAATTAATAATTTTAAATTATTTTTTTCGTTTGAGGGATCATTTTATATATTTTTTCTTTGTTCTATTACTTCCTTCATGACAGGTTTTAATCTTTTCTAATCTATGAAAATAAAAGAGGGATTTCAAATTTTTAATTGGATAATTTTTTTGTACTGAATTCCATAGAAACGGATTGCAGAATTTGCAAAAATTACTCATTACTTTGATATCATAAATTTTCTCTGTCTCTGTTATTACAACTATATTTTACTAAGTTTGTGTCAAGACGCAAAAAATCTATATCCGAAATTCGGATGAGGCGTACCCCTAAACTTAAGGGTGCTCTTATTTAAACAGGTATAGTTTTTTTTCTCTAATGGGTGCCCTTAATAAAAAACGTTGCACCTTTGAGAGTGTTAAGTCGGAATCAGGGCCTGATTTACCATTAGGCCTACTAGGCCCGGGCCTAGGGGCCCCTAATTTTGGAAAGTAAATTAAAATTTATAGTAGAAATAACTTTTTATACTTCCTAGAATGTTTTTTCATTACTTTTTGACCAAATAAAGCCTAATGTAATGCTAACATGTGATTATATTACTACAGACATTTAATAACGTAAACCCTTATATTTTTTTACATGTATTAATACAATCCAAATTTAGCCAACTCCTTTCACGTTGTTGTGATAACACATAGGTACCGCGTAATGTGGGGCCCCTTCCTGGATGTTGGGCCTAGTGTTACAAATTTTCTAAATCGGGCCCTGGTCGGAATGGTGTTTTTTTTGCACTAATACAGACTTGAACTTAATGATGATGATAATTTTAGGGCGCCCTTCTTTATACAAGCTACCGAAATTTTAAAAAGCTCCACTTTAATTTAAGGACCGACAATGTGTATCGCACCATGGGTCTGTGGTGATTTTTCATGGTGCCCAGGCGCCCTATGTTTAACACCTACATTTTTGTGAGGGCGGGGTGGTATTTTTCAGATGCTCCTCATCATGCACGCACCAGAAAATTTCTAGGGTACAACAGTGATTTTTCATCTTTAGTGATCTTTACGTCTTTAGTGATCGTTTAGTGCTTTGTTTAGTGAAGTCTTTATATAGTGTTCGAAACACATTGAAATCGCTAGGGTGGAGCGTTTAATTTTTAGGATGCTTTTAATTCAACAGGTAATTAATTCCTTGACACTGACTACCTTAAGTCACCTTTGGTCAAAAATTTTATACCTTTGAAAGAACTAAAAAATCCAAATCATCTATAATTTTTGCATTAATTATAGAGGTTTTTAATGTTATCTCCATACCATTACAATAGTCTCAATTAAATTCTAATATCAAAAAATGTTAAATAAAAAAACAATCAAAATACCTCAACTCACAGTATTGCTTTGAAATTTTTTTTCTATTGAGAAAATTTATTAGTAAAACGTCACCAATAAAGTCTGAACTAAAATCAGGGGCATATATAAAGTGGATAAAGGGGGCCCCGGCCCTCCCCGACATTTGAACTGTAGTTGTAACTAAATCGTGTTAAAACCCTGTTTTTAAGCTCAAATTTCAAAAATTTTCTGGGGGAGAACCCCCAGACCCCCCTTTTGTATTTCCTATTTTTATCACATCTTATAGTCAAGTTATATCAAGATTAAAATATGAATTTAAAAGTTACATTAATTTATCTATAAAATGTGCGGCTTAGAAAAACTTGGGGCTTCTCTCCTAGGAAAAATATACTTTTGGGCTTTCAGCATAATATCTACATTTTTTAGACGATATTTGGGCTCCTCCCGAAATAAATTTCTATAGACGCCACAGCAGAAAATTAATTTTTTAGGTTAACTAATAAATATTACAGCGGCGGCGCCCTTTCACCCTTTGTCCACCGCCCTCTGAAGGTACCCAGCACGGGCCTGGGCATCAGTGTGGAGGATCCAACCGGTGAAGGCAGTCACAGAGATCGAACTAGTTGAAAAATTGATCTGACAAAGACTAATAAAGGGATGAAGGGTGTGGTAAGGAACGGCTGGGGGGACGGGAGAGCTGGTACACAGGGAGCAGCACGCGGTGGATATAATCCATTATCTGGGACATGATATGAGGTCTCTCTAAAAAGTTAGTGAAAAAATGTAGTGAAGCAACTCAATTAAGGAGGGTGATATCTTTCTGTTAAAATAGTGGCTTGGAAGGGGTATTTGAAGTTGGCATCTAGGATGGAATGTATGTCTTGGACACTGATGAGGGGGTTTGGATGGGAGGAGAGGTTATTATAGAATTTTATTGCAGTTTTTTCCATGAAGGCTAATAAAGAGGTGATGTTAAGATCTTGGCGGAGATATTGGTTTCGAATATACCAGGGTGAGTCAGTGATCATGCGAAGAGTTTTTGATTGAGTTGCTTCAATTTTGAAAAGTCTATGTTTGGCCGTGTTGGTCCAAACAGGGCAAGCATAAGTTATGATAGGACGAATTATTAATTTATAGATCAGCAGTTTATTTTTGAGTGAAAGGTCGGATTTTCTGTTTATTAGGGGATAAGTTAGGTGGATTCTATGGGAGTGTTTTTTTATTAGTTTATCGATGTGGGGTTTAAAGGTTAGATTTATGTCTAGAGTGACACCGAGATATTTAGCCGTCTTAGCCCAGGGGAGATCAGTATCGAAGAGATTTAATTGTTTTTCTGGGAATTTTTTATAATATTTTTTCTTGAATATTATGGCTTGTGTTTTGTTAGTGTTAATGGCAATTTTCCAAGTTCTGCAATAGAGTTCAATGAGTTTTAAGGCTTTTTGAAGGCGGGAGATGACTGATCTGATGTTTTTATGCTGGGCTAGGAGGGCAGTGTCATCTGCAAAGAGGTGAAGAAGGGTGTTGGGGGGTTTAGGGATATCGTAGGTGAATATGTTGTAAAGAATGGGGGAGAGGAGGGCTCCCTGGGGAGTACCAGCATTAATGCTGAAAAAGTCGGAAAGGAGACTTCCAACTCGAACACGAAATTGACGCTTCTCAAGGTACGATTTAAGAAGAAGAATGAGGTGGGGGGGAAAGTTTAATTTAATTAGTTTGAATAGTAATCCTTTGTGCCAAACTTTGTCAAACGCTCGAGCTATGTCGAGGAAGACAGCGCCAGTTTTTTGATGGTGATTAAACCCTGCGGAGATGGCGTTTACAGTACGGAGCAGTTGATGCGTGGTGGAGTGATTCTCCCGGAAACCAAACTGTTCATTTGGGATGATGTGATTGGCTGAGCAGTGATTTTTCAATTGGAAGAGTATGGTTTTTTCGAATATTTTGGCAAGGGAATTTAGAAGGCTTATGGGTCTGAAATTAGAGGGGGACTTGTGGTTTTGGCCTGGTTTAGGGATCATAATTACAGTCGCGAGTTTCCAATTATTTGGGAAGTAGTTTAATTTATAGCAGGTATTTATTATTTTTGTAATGTGGGTGATAACATTTAGGGGTACATTTTTTAACATTTTATTGTTTATATTGTCTGGGCCTGGGGCTTTTTTAGCATTAAGGTGTTTGATTATGTTTATTATGGTTTGAGGAGTGATTATGGGAGGTTGACAGGTTTTAGAAGAGGAGAAATAATTGTTGATTTCATTATTAATCAGGATGTCGTGAGGGGGATTTTGAAGGTGTGAGTTTATAGTGAAGGTTTCTTCTAGGGTTTTCCCAAAGAGATTAGCTTTTCCGAGATCTGTAAACACCACGCCCGAGGGGGAGTTTAGAGGCGGGACAGGTTGAAATTTATTCGTGAGTTTTTTGTTAATTTTAAAAAGAGAGGCGTCTTCAGGGTTTAATGTCATGAGGAAGTCATTCCAATCGCGATCTCTCTGATCTCGCATAAGCTTCTGGATCTCTCTTTGAAGTTGATTGTATTCATTTTTAAGAGCAGGATCGAGAGTGATTTGCCAGGCCTTTTTTAAACGGTTTTTATTTTTTATTTTAGTTACTAAGAAGGGTGGGAGGTTTTTCTGGTATTGGAGTTTGGGTTTTTCTACACTAGATAAATTTAAAGCTTGATTTATTCGATTTTCGAGGTTGCAAATATGCATATCAACATCGATTATGGAGGTGATTTTAGGATTTCCTGGTATGCTAGAATGAAGGATGTTGTTGAATTTTTTCCAGTTAGTTATCTTAAATTTAGTGAGCTCGGGGGGGATAAAGTTGGGATTGTGGATTTTAAAAATTACAGGATTATGATCACTATTAAGTTCGGGGAGGCTATGGACATAAGAGTAAGTGATTCCAGAAGCCAAAGCGAGATCAATTGTAGATTGGGTGGTACGGGAAAATCTGGTGGGGGCGAGAGGAGCAATTATATCAAAGAAGTAAGTTTGGGCAAAATTGAAGAGGGTGGTACCATCGAAGTTATTGGGTGACGTGGTGTTCCACGATTGGTGCTTGGAGTTCAAGTCTCCGCAAATGAAAAAAGAGTTATTAAGATGCGTTATTTGGTATAATTCATTTGGGCAGAGATGATTTTGCGGTTTTTTGTAGATAGAAGAGATAGTGATTGAATGACCTCCTCTGATTTTAATTGCAATAGAAGTGTGTTCAAAGGAATTCGTTTCGAGTTGGAGCAAATGGTGTTCAATTTTATTTTTGATACAGATCGCCGTCCCACCTCCTCGATGGGTAAGGCGATCGGTACGGAGAATAATGTAGCCAGGGATAGAAAAAGTTGCAGAGGGTCTGAGATGGGTCTCTTGAATACAAATTAAGTCAGGTTTATGAATAAGGGTAAAATTACGGAGATTAAGAATTTTTCCTTGTACACCATTTGCATTCCAGCTTATTATTGTGAGACAATTACTGATATTTGTATTAAACATTAATAGTTTCGATTACATCTGAAAGAGCCTTAAGGGCTAGAGTGTAGGAGGGGTGATAAGAAGGAATGGATTTAATTTTAAGGGCAAAGTTCCTTACCATTTGTAGTTTGAAATCTAAGTGACTGTCGACACCGGGGACTGGGTTGCAGGTAGGCTGGTCATCATCTGGGAAGTCGAATATGGTGGGATGGCTGGGAGAGAGGATATGTCCAAATTTTTCAATTGACTTTGAGTTATTGGCGGAGGAAAAATTTTTGCTGGCTTTGATCCTTTCATCCCAGAAATTGGTTGCTGGTGGAGCGGCTGTACGCCATGTAGGAAATTTGATGCATCCGGTATAATTAGCTGGGTGGGGGCCTCCACAGTTGGCGCATTTGGCCGGAGTTTCTTTACTTTTAGTGCATTCAGCTGTGAGATGGGGGCCGGCGCATTTCACACAAAAAGGATCCCTGGTGCAGAGGCGGGAGGAGTGCCCCCACCTCTGGCACCTGTAGCACTGCTGTTGACCTTTTCTGAAGTGAGATGTCTCCACTTTGATTCTTAGATTTTTGATGGCTTCGACGTTGTAGATCTTCTTCGAGGTTTCACTCCTAGGGAGTGACACCTGGTAGAGCGGCATAAGAGGGCGGATTCCATCATCGTTGCGTTTTCCTTCCATCTGATGGATGTCCAGTGGTTCGAATCCCTGGTCTTGTAATGCTTCGGTCAGCTCGTCTATTGGGTAGTTGTATCCCAGTCCCCTGAGAACCACTCTGATCTGTCTGTCTTCCGGTAAGGCATATGTATGGCATTTGGCTTTCAATGTGTCCAGGTGCTTTCTGAGGGATCTGTAATCATCTGGAGTCTCCGGAAGGACTTTAAGGTCATTGCCTTTGAGTTCCCCTTTCACGGGGGCGCCCATCATTTTTTCTAGTTGAGCCAGAGCCTTTTTTGGCTCGCAGATGTTAGCCCAGTAGATCGGCGGTGGGGGACGTGGCTTCTTGGCGGTGATGGGCGGGTTTTCCTGTGAATCAGTGAAAGGGTCGTCGTTGACAGATGTGTTGGCAGGAGGGTCCTTTCTCGGGCGCTTATCCTTTTTCTTTTTAGGGCTGCTTGGTGTGGGGTGGTTTTCTTGGGTGTAGTTGAGGGAGGGCTCCGGGTCTTCCGTTGACAGCATGGAGAATTTGTTGGAGGTGGTGGTATAAGAGGGTGGTGGATTCTCCATCCTTCTTTTGCTTGATTTTTTGTTTATATTTGCAGGTTGGAATCCGTCGTCAAGAGTAGGGTGGGTTTTATTGTGGTGCTCTGTGACTCCAGCAGAAATTAGCTCTGTGAGCTTCTTAGTTGCTTGAGTGAGTAGGACGCCGAGGTTGGTCAGTTTGGAGGGGTGGACGTTGGTAGGCATGATACCACTGAAATACATGTTAGCAGCTGAGTTGTGATAATCATGCAAGTCTTTAAGTGTCCTTTTGGCCTCAGGGAGATTTTTGATTTTTGCGATGGCCGCGGTCATGGTTGGGAGGTCAGGGTTCTCGAGCATTTTGATTGTGGCTTTTTGATAGGCTGTGTAAGACTGAGGTCTCGCTTTAGGGGGATCCATAAAGGAAAGATCCTCGTTTTTGTTGCTTTTATCCAAATGCGGTTCGTCTACGATGATCATTTCATGTTGGTTGGGATCGTCTTTGTTTTCATCCATTGTGCCGTTAGGCATCATGTCGTCAACAGGGTCGTGGTTGAGGGTATTTTCCATCATCTTTGGGGGAGGAGGGACCAGCGAAGCTGGTTTGAGCATGAAGGTGCTCTCTGGTTGGGATATCACGTGCGTCATGATGTCTTCCAAGGTAGGCATCGAGGCCATCCTTGTCAGCCGCCAGAGGGGGGACCAGCGAAGCTGGTTTCCGGTTGACGCCGCTGCTCAAGAGAGCAAATCCTTGGCCTTGAAAAGAGGTCCAGCCGGGTATATTAGGCTTAAGCTCGAAGTCACGGGGATCCTTCACCCGTCTCTGCGCTTCTCGTCAAAGTAACCGCTTAAAGAGCAAATTTTAAATCTTGGAGAGTAAACAAATCCACTACAAGAGTCGAACAAAAAGCAGCATCGGAGAGCTGAATCGTTCCCGATACCGTTTGTTAGCGAGAAATGCATTGAATATTTATCAAACTTACCAACTTATCTCACAAACTATTACTGGTGACTAACTTCGTAATCCATGAAACTTTTACATGTTTATTTCGCACTCTTCAGAAGACCTCTTACCTACCTCTGAATAAAACATGAATGAGTAAGATGTATTGAAGGACAATAATTTAAAAGGGATGCGCATATTTTATTTGAAAACTTAGTTTAGGAATTTTATATTTTAATCCAAAATAAATAGTTTCATAGAACATACTAATACTCACCGATAAAAGTATTTTTTTCTGTTTTAAATATATGTTAGTTTCAAATTGCATTACTCAAGATGGCGGCCAGACTTCACGGTTGCTTCAACTTGAATAACGAAATTCTATTGACGATGTTCCCTCCACTTACTCCTAGCTCCATGTTTAAATAGACCTTTTACCGTACTTTTTCACAAGTTTTTCGATCCCGCTTAATGAAAAGTTTGATTTTTCGTTGAGCTTCACATCGCCATCGGTTCGGACAGCCGTTTCCCCCTCAGCGCACACTTTGCCTGCGAATCTATCGATGTTGCCTTGTTTATTATGGCTGTAACTCCAGAATTCCCAATGCCTGGAACTTGGCAGATGCAAAAATATGGTTTTGAACATGCACATTAGCATGCTGCAAAAATCACCTGCCTGCCGATTGTCTATTGTTAATGCGAACGAAGTTTAAAGGAATAGAAATTCTCTATGGGCCGGCCGGCGGGAAATGAGTTCGAGGAGCGCGCTTGTAAATTCGATACATAATAGAAAAAATGTCCGATTTTTTTCAGTAAAGAGGTAAATTGATTCTTAAGAATGTACCTATCTACCAGTAGCAAAATTATTTTGAAATTCGAACTACTTTTTTTTCAGGAGCAAAACGGAAGTTAATTAAAAAACAACCCTCGTACATAAACTATCTACTTAGTGTACATTCAGCCTTTTTTAAGTTCCATTTTTTTTAAAATAACTATTGCACGTTTTGTAAGAATGGTGGTTATTCTTATTCAAATATATATTGGTACTCTAAATAAGACAGATAGACAAAATAAAAATTAAAACAAATTTCCAGCTAAACTAAATGAAAGAATGACAAAACTGTTTTTTTTTTTCATTTTACTTAAGTTCGTCACTTCTTTTTTAACTTATGATTCACTGATAAACTAAAATGTTTTTATTTGTAACTTAAAGTGCAAAACTCGTCATTCTTTTTATCCTTCACAGATAAAATGGCAGCTTTAAGTAAAGCACATACACGAATACCCCATCAGCGAAATAAAATGTTAAATTTAATTACCTAATTCTGTCTCCGCTTTCATCCTGAATTCCTTTATTTTCAGCTCGCCATATTTGTATGCACAGGCCTAAATTAAGAAAAAGTAGTTGTCAGTTACACAGCACTAGACACAAAACTTCTAGAGAGCAACTTTGAGGAACTTTTGAAACACCCTGTATAATATAAAATAACGCAGTAGAACTAACAAACTATATACACTAGCGGAAATAAAAATCCCAACACCAAGAAGGAAAGGATATATCAAAGTCAAATTTATTTCTATGATTGCACATAGTATCAATGTGAATTGCTTAAAAAATCAGTCTTCCTGGATATTAGGGGGCCGAGAAAAACAGGGAGGAGTGTTGTCTCCATAGGTGTCCATTACCGCCGTGACACGTCATGGTATTGAGAGACAGGGGATCTAAATGACTTTTTAGGGATTGGAGAACCATGTTGCCTCCTCAGGTAGTCTAGATTCATATGGTGCACCAGTGGACTTTGCATACCGGGGTAGGTGATTTCTCCTCTTTCTCCGGACATGTTTTGTGAGCGTTGGTTCTTACGAACGGATAGGCCAGGGTGAAAATGTAACCTAGAGGGTTAAGAAAAAAGCTTGGACATTGCATAAAACATGTCTTTGTGCATTTTTCTCTTGAAATTTGTCCCCAGGACAGGTCTGAAGGTAAAGACAGACAAACGGCTAAAAAATCTCAATGAAGCAGCTCTGGTTGGCCAAAGTACCGGTAGATCATACTGAGGACAAGCGGCAGTGGGATGGATGTCGTTTGCAGTGCTGGGAATTGTCCGTTTGGTCCGCATAGCTCTTTACATTTTGTCTATAAACAAGAGGCTGAAAATGAGCCTTTCTGTTTCCAATAGTGTACGAAATAAGGAAATGAAAATCCCAATTTCATGACATTGTGTTTATGAGAGAATCCTGCTTCGGTTTGGAGCACCACGACTGTTGGGTATGAGTTTGAAGACACAATGGAGAGAGCGCACTCAGCTGATGATTTTCTAATCGTTCCACGGAGAGGTGATGCAGGGTAACGGAGTGGGGATGCACTGGATTCCATTTTTGCAACTCCTGAGTATGATTCACCAGTACATTTTCCAACCAGAGCTGCGTCATTGAGGTTTTGCAGCCGGTAGACCGTCCTTACCTTCAGACCTGTCCCGGGGACAAATTTCAAGAGAAACATGCACAACCGCATGTTGTATGCAATGTCCAAGCTTTCTTATTAATCCCCTAGGTTGCATTTTCACCCCGTTTTTCCCGTTCTCAAGAACCAACACCCACAAAACAAGTTCGGTCAATGAGGAGAAATCACCTAGCCCGGTATGCAACGTCCGCTGGTGCACCATATGAATTTAGTCTACCTGAGGAGGCAACATGGTTCTCCAATCCCTCAAAAGTCATTTATAGCCCCTGTCACTCAATACCATGACGTGTGACGGCGGTAATGGACACCTATGGAGACAAAACTCCTCCATGGTATTCTCGGGCCCCTAATATCCAAGATAGCTGATTTTTTAATCAATTCACATTGATACTATGTGCAATCATAGAAATAAATTTGACTTTGATATCGCCTTTCCTTCTTGGTGTTGGGATTTTTATTTCCGCTAGTGTAGATCGTTTCTCACGACGTATTTTGGGTCTTACCTGCCCTGGCCATGTGATATATCGGTCTACTTCTCGCTCAATATTGCCCAATGTTGACGCAGAATACTCCAACATGTAGTCGATTGCTCGTTGGCGACTCCAACTGTGAAGTAAATTAGTGGAGTTAGAAGGGCTCGGCCAAACAATATAATACCGAAACCGGTGTTAAATTTTTAAAAATCATCTGACCATACACTATTTTAATATGACAGAAACCCGAACACGTGTTTGTTGTAATGTTCCTGACTTCCATCACATCCAAAAAAAAAGTCAGTCTCTCTCTAAACTTCTACACCAATATTTCGCCTAAGGAGCTTGGCAGAAATTCTGTTGGTTTGTCTTCTTTCTTAAAATGTTTTTTCTATTGCCTATATTGGCAAAGTTTGGGTTTGCGACGAATCTTGGATGAAAATCTCCTCCTCAGCCAAGTTCAAGGTAATTTCATGAGAAGAAAAATTATCATATCATATCGTGCTGTATCTCTTGAAAGCAACGATATCCCGAAAATCTGTTTGCATATTTCGTTAACCATACATCTACCTGATTATAAAAATTCAAACGTTTCCGTGAGGGTCGTTGCTTTCCATTTTTATGCTGCGACAAAAAATGCATAAAATGCAGTTTTTGCCCACTTTTAAACCTCATTATTCTGAAAAAGCAATGATAACTCCCAAATTTTTTCCCATTAAATAGTAGTTCACTATTAGGGCAACCTTAATTGCACAACAAATTACTGGGTTAGTGATCCTGTTGGCAGTTATAACCGGTTAAAAGTGTAAAATTTTCAAAAAGTGTCCTTTTTAACTAAGCATATCTCAAAACAGCACCACGCTAAAAAAATATCTGAATGGCTCATCTTGTAGCTAACCCATGGGAAAGAAAAATCAGTGAGCTCTACCGCCATTTTAACGAAAATAATTTACAAAGTCATAAATAATCAAAGTCAGTGCTGTACCTCTTTTCCCATTAAAAAAGGTATTACTTTCTCTTATCCCTCTCTTTAGTTTTAAATGTTACAGGCATTGTTTTTGAAACTTTTTAGTAAAATGGGGAACCCATAGGAAAGAAAAAACAGTGGAGTCCGGTCTACTGCCGTTTTAGGGTCTACCACCGTTTTAATGAAAAAGGAAGGAGAAGAACCCCTATTTGTATTGCATGAGAAAAGAGAAGGGTTTCTTCTAACTCATAACGCTGAAGATGAGAATGTAAGTGAAAAAACGTTGAGGATAATGAAGATCAAACATATATTATATACTAAAACACACATTTTAGAATCTCTGCATTGAAGTGGAGTAAAAATATGTGACCCAGTTCCTCTAAATCTATAAATTTATGTCTTTCAAAAAAATAATAATAATAAAGATGTTTGCATGCTATACAATGAAATAATAAAACTTGGAGTTATTACTAAACCACAGCTTGTTTTCCTTTTTCTTATTATCTTCTACATTTTTTCCAACCCATTTCTCATGCATTACAAATAGGGGTTTTTCTCCTTCGTTTTTCATTAAAACGGCGCGGTAGACCCCACTGTTTTTTCTCTCATTTATGTGTTCACCTCTTTAAAAACAGTTTCAAAGAAGATTGCCTGGAACATTTATAACTAATGAAAAGAAGAGAAAGTAATTCGTTTCATAATGAGGTGAGTTGAGTTGGCATGTGTTCTTTGCTGCAGGTATCAACTCGGCTTCGCCACTACTGTTCCTCTGTTATGGGTTTTTTTTCTGGGTTCTGGAAAGAGGTATAGCACTGGCTTTGATTATTTATGACTTTTCTAAAATTATTTTCGATAAAATGGCGATAGAGACCACTGATTTTTTCCCATGGGTTAGCAGACCTACTTAGCTACAAGATGAGACATTCAGGTATTTTTTAGCGTGGTGTTTTTTTCAGATATGCTTATTTAAAAATGACACTTTTAGAAAATTTTACACTTAACCGGTTATAACTCCCAACAGCATCACTAACCCAGTACTTTGTTATGCAATTAAGGTTATCCTAATAGTGAACTACTATTTAGTGGGGAAAAATTTGGGGGGCTTTTTCAGAATAATGAGGTTTAAAAGTGGGCAAAAACTGCATTTTGTGCATTTTTTGTCGCAGCATATAGGGGCCGTTCAAACGTAAGCACTTTTTTGGTAATTTTTAACCCCCCTCCCCCCTTGTCAGCAAAGATAAGCAAACCTCAAACCCACCATAATTACGTAAGAAAATGCCGGACCCCCCCTAAATTTTGACATCCTTTTCAGTAAGTACTGTTTTTTTTTTCTCCATAAAAATTAGTTGACTTATTCTTATACAAGGAGCTGTCTTTTTTTTGGTGTAACCCTAGGGTTCAAAATTGAGTCAAAAAACTACTTTTCGGGGTTAAAATATCAAAATGTTTGGGGGGTCCATCCCCAGAAAAAAGTGCTTTCGTCAGATTTCCGAATTCAATTCTTTTGTTAAATTTATTTTTGGTTGAGGTTTGAAGTTATTTATGCAAGAAATAAGATAGATTTTCGAAAATGCAGTTTCTTACGTAAGCATCACTCATATCCCCCCTCCCCCCTTGTCAGGAAAAATAAGCAAAGAGCAAACCCCCTCCCCCCTTAGGTGCTTACGTAATATTTGAACGGCCCCAAACATGGAAAGCAACGACCCCCCACAGAAACGTTTGAATTTTTATAATCAGGTAGAGGTATGTTAACAATATATGCAAATATATGCAATTCTTTTATAATATATGCAAACATATTATCGGGATATCGTTGCTTTCAAAAGATACAGCACCGATAACACACGAAAATTTTTCTTCTCATGAAATTATCTTGAACTTCATGAAATTCTATAGGGAAGGGAAATATTTTTGGGGGCTGTAAATCGCACAATATTCATATTTTACGGTCTACTTCAGCATATAAAAAACAGAGCAATCAAAAAATACAACTATCGGCTTAGTCTGAATTGCAAAATAATGGATCTTATTCAAAACTTAACAAGTCTTTCATGGGGTTGCATTTTTAATGAACAAGATTTTAGACAGCAAGTCACGCGTAGCTACATTAGTAATTTAGGAGAACTACTTAAGTTTCATTGACCGCTGCAACCTTATGAGCTGCAACTTAAAAAATAAACCGAAGAAATTTTTCCCCACTGTAAGGTAACTTGGGGGGGAATATATTTTTTAAATTTTATCTAAAAGTGGTGATTAATAAAGGTAGATGGTATCTCGATGGTGTATAGAGAAAAGGGTGAATCAAAAATATTTTTTTTCAGATAGAGTTCTGGGTCCTCTACTTTTAATAGAAACTTACTGCCTAAATTTCAGCTCTGTATTCGGATTAGAAGTCGAACGACCAAGAGGAGTGAAGAAGTTCAAATTCAATGTAATGATAAAAAATAAAATTAATAAAAAAAATAGAAAATATGTGGAAAAATATAACTGTTGGACTCAATTTCAAAATAATTTGTATAAAACCCCTTTTTCATGATGGTTCATGGTATAACATGGGTTTATTAGAACTCTTTTGTCTGTAAATAAACATGTGTTTTAACGAAAACTAACTGTGATTTTTAATAAAATAATGATTGGTACTTAAGATAAATGTGGAAAAAGCATCTGAGTCATATTCCAAGTTAAACTTTTAGTATCTTATAATTTCGCTTCTTTGCAAAACTTTAGGTCATTTGGTCATCGCTTTCTAATTGAATCGCTTATTTCTGAAACATGTCAAACGCAACTTTTCTTGTTGTGAGATCGATAAACGTGGAAAACTGTATAGAAGCTAACTACATTTTCTTAAATATTTTACAGACAAAAATAATTTTTTTAATGTTTTTATTCTTTTTAAAAAATATTATTGAAATATTTTGTGGTGGTAAAACGATTTTGCTTTAAAAGCCTACAAAATCAGTTAATTAGTTCAATAATATGATCTGATCTGGGGTATGTCCCCTTTTAATAAAGTGATTCATAAATCCGAAATATCAATCACATGGATGTAATTAAGGGCCACAAGCATGGAAATTTTAAATATATAGCTACCAAAACGTCCTTAGAACGTCCTTAGATCCTTAGAAACGTCCTTCGTACAAAAACTTAAAAAATATGTTTTTTACTATGTCTTGAAGGACCTAACCTCTACTAAAGAATGACTTTTCCAATCGGCATACAGTGTTTGTATGCGATTAAATAAAAAAACAGCAGTCCCAAACAAGCTGCAGATGAGACGGCATGAACAAAATTTCCCGCAGTTTAAGAGCAGAAACCAGTCAAGCGACGTCGTTTGACTTGTTTCTGCACTAAAGCTGAAATTTAACATGAAGCTGAATTTCAATCACGTTATTTTTATTATTCTTACAGTAAAATATGTGTTTACCCCTACAGAATCCCATGACACCAATAACTCATTTTTGAAAAAAATGACACGTTTCAGAAATAGGAAATTCAATTAAGGTACAGACCTAAAACTTTGCAAGAAGAGCTTTCTCAGCAAACCTAAAATATCGAGGACGTTAATGAGGTACTTGCATGAGTGAGGGATTTGCTTGATTTTATACTTTTTCGATACATTATGGTCTAAAACTCCCAAATTTCTGATTTTTAAGTTCAAAATGTGTTTTAAATAATTTAAAATTCAATTTTATTTTTGCCAAAACGTCAGAAAAGTCACGTTATCAGAAAACGGGCTTCTATTGGATGTGACGTCACAGCGCATGAAAACCATTGTGTTTTCTGTTTTCACGTGATCAGAAAACGGGCTCCTATTGGATGTGACCTCACAGCGCATGATTTGTGATTCGAAAGTGTTTTCGCGCCAAAACAAAAAACAAAATTTCAAAAATTTATATCTCAGAAACTAGGTTACAAAAATACATGATGTAAACGTCATTCTTCATGGTTTTTTATCTACTATTTTAATAAAATTTAATCCTAAAACGTGAGAATACCTCATTGGCGATTACATGACACTTTATTTTTCCTAGAAAGAAAGCCACCCTAATTCAGAGTCAGCCTAATTCAGATTCCGGAATCAAATACTAAGGAATCGAAGCCTAAAAGGAATCGATTCCACCAGGAATTGAATCTTAGGAATCGTACTTAATTTTCTAATTAATACCGATAATTATTAACAATTTTGTTCACTAATTAATTAGTATTTTGATAATTAATTATTATTCTGCATCAGGAATCGATTCTTAGAAATCGTACTTAATTTTCTAATTAATACAGATAATTATCAATTTTGTTCACTCATTAATTAGTATTTGTAATTAATTAATATTTTGCTGATTATTTATTAAATTAATAAAACTTACATCTATGATTTAAAATAGCTAAGTTCGATTCTACTTTTTCGATACTGGATACAAGGTTGGAATCGAACCTCAGGAATCGAATCAAAAATCGAAAGAATCGAACTTCTGGAATCGATTCCGGAATCGAATCGAACCATTTTTTAGGTCCCTACTCGCTCTTACCCCATGACGTGCATTCCAGTGTCCACCACCATTCTGCAGGAGCGGAATATTTCCTGAGAGAGATGGCCGTACCTGGAAAACAGAGTACCTCTACAAATGACGAAACCTGATTTGCATGCAATAATTTCAAATCCAAATTTTTAAAGGTTAATTATTACGCTCAACTTTTACAAACTCTTAGTTTACGCACATTTTTGGAAGTAGCAGAAAGTTTACCTCATGAAAAGATCTTCATAAAGACCGAGTTCATAGCCCAAGTATTCAGCATACAGTCCCCAACCCTAAAAGGGTATGAGAAAAGAAAAAAAACAATTTTATCCACACAGACATATTATAAAGAAAAATTAATCACGATGTGTACAAATATGAATGTGTAAAGTTGGAAAATGTATTTAAAAAATTAAATTTTAAATGGTCGAAACAAATTTATCCTTTTGAAACATATTGCTAGTTAGAACGATACAATAGAAAAATATATTTATAATTTGTAATTTCCTTTAATATTTTAATAAAAATGTAGAAAAGGAGATTATCATCTATGCATAATTATTTTATAAGCATTATCAAGGATAAAAAAGTTTCACTTTATGAAACCCCTCACCTCCGTGTAAGCACTGCTCCTCATGTCATATTTTCTGAAAGCAGGAACACCAACTTGCTCCAACATAAATGCTTGCTGAAATTACAAAGTTTTTAACACCGCATGAACTTTTGATGATCATATATTTCATGTCATCAAATCCTGATCATACTGATCACCAAATCCTGTTTTAATGATTAAATTTCAAGTAATATATATTTTAAAAAACGGGTGTGGTTAAGCGGCATAAAACGCATGATCGAATTTTAATCGGAATAAGTTTTGATTAAAATTAATTATTATTTTGGAGCGATACGATTTTATTCAAATAATAATAATTAATTTGTGAGAAAAAATATTTCCATTAAAAAATAAATTTCAAACAGCACTATAGTCTGTGTAATTAGAATAGATGGTTCGTCACCATAGCAACGCAATAGAAATGCAATGGGAAATGACTAGTAGCGAGCAGCCTATTTTATTTACACAGACTGTAAACATATCGTTCACGTCTCACTAAAACCGCTCATCTAATTTTCGCGAGGATAGGTGTTCACTAACCTTGGGTGTTCTCTTCAGTAATTTTCAGAACAATGGAGGCATCTCTCCGTTAGCGAATGGACTATATCCGTCTTGACGTCGCATTTTACCCATCATGTGACCTACTGAGCTTGCAATTGGTTACCACCATAGAGTTAGTACAAATATAGAGACAGCTCTTACTCTTCTCGGTAAGGCAACCCTGCATGTCGAAAAGAGTCGGACCTGTGTGAGTGGCGGAAGTAAATTTTTAACATGGGAGCTCCCGTAGGCGGGTGGAATTTGAGGTATGAAAACTGCTCTTCTTCCCAGAAAAATGAAGAAAAAAAGAAACCGACAATTTGAAACTCGAGAAAAAGCAATGACGAATCGTTCAGTGAAGAAAAAATTTCTCTATCTCAGTTTTTTACCTGTAATTTTTTTAAATTATGCGGATTCGGAAAAAACAATTTTAAACTGAATTTTATAATGTTGCGGGGGGAATTTCTTTAAAAAATCTTCACACTATATAATATGAACCCTCCTGATTCGATACGAGTCCTTTCCGATTCGTTTAAACAAGTATTTAAGGGAGAAAATTGCGGCCGTATTCACCGGTAACCTGACCGGGCGGTCTGGTCAGGAAACCATGGTTACAGCCTCTGATTGGTGGAAAAATAATTCAATATTTTCCTTCCACCAATCAGAGGCTGTGACCATGGTTTCCTGACCAGACCGCCGGTCAGGTTACCGGTGAATACGGCCGAGTGGTCGAGGTAGGAACTGGAAGTTGGCAAATCTTGGCGCTTGGCGGTACGAGCTTGGCGGGTGTTTTTGCAGTAGTTTCTTTATAAGTGAAGCCACGCGAAAAAGCGAAAACGCCAAAAGAGGGATTAAGTGACCAAGTTGGTTCAAAAAGTCAAGTGTGAGTGGCAGAGCGAAACCGGGAGACCGGTCACGCCATAGAACAGCGGAGCAGATGTTTAAGCTGTCTCTATATTAGTACTAACTCTATGGTTACCACAGAGAAAGTTTGTAGTGAGATATGATTTGATAGTGAGTTAGTGTTTTTCCCGATGACGTGATTAACCTATTAACGCCCAAATTATTTTCGATCAAAAAAGCAAATTCGAACTTTAGCCCATCCCTATTACAAAATAAATGAAGCAAACGCCAAAAACACAGGGTATTAGGATTGAGGGATGTTTAATCTTGCCATATGTGCAGTTTCGTTACTGTTGGGTGAATTTAAGGTAATTTAAGAGAGTATTTGTGACCCTATATTTAGCTATCTAGAAATAGATCACTGGGCGCTAATGGGTTTTAATATGGGCGTGGCCGAATATAGTTATTGAAGAGGGTTCCTAATGACAAAAATTAACACTTAAAATTTTTTAATTTTGGAGCCGAAGGCTTTTATTTGAATTTAGAATAGAGCTTGCAGCTTTAAACAACGAAAAATTGACGAAATTCAAAGTGGAATTATCAATTTTTATCGTCAGAGTATGGATATTCTTCTGTTTGACATAAAAATTAATGAATATTTGTTTACTTAATATGATCGATAGGACCAGGAAACCATACAAAATTCATAATTCGTATTTTTATGTATTTTTTACCAAAAAAACCACCTGACATGATAGTTTACATTTCATTTTAAACATTTTTGTCATTGGAAGTATGCATCTATATTACAACGATCGTTTTAGGAGTTTAGTTAGTTTATTGGTTCACTTTAAAAAGAGATATTTTCTGTAACACCCTGTATAAAAAAAGGTATATTAAAGCTCTCCGTAAAAGACTTTTGAAAGTTTACCTGAAAATGATGACCAGGTACTCCTTCATGCAAAGATAAAGTGATGAGATCATATTTTGGTCTGAAAACAGAAGAAAAAAGTTATACCTTCCACTTTTCAGCACTTTTTCGGGCCTCAAAAAGAAAAAATTCACAAATTTGCAAGTTTTTTAAATTTTTTGATTAAATTTTGTCTTTAACTAAAAAAACACAAAACTACATAATAATACTGAAAAATTTAAAAGTTTGTGAATTTTTTCTTTTTTTAGGCCTGAAGAAGTGCTATTTTCTCATGCAAGAATGCAGGTTCTATTCTGTATACATCTTGAGAACCCTTTAAAATATTTATAATATTCTTTGTGAAATTATCTTAGGGCAATTCCACGGGTAACTGACTGACATTTTTTAAGAAAAACGCTTAGTATTTTGTTATTTTCTTCCCAAAAATAAATGATAAAAAAATACTTTCCACCCAGTTTATTGCTTTCTTGTTAGCTTAATCTTATGGCAAAATTAAATTTTCAAAATATGTTTTTATTGATTTTTTAAAAATTTTAAACGACATGGTAACTGACTGACATTTGTGAAACTTTTATGTCAGTCAGTTACCTTGTTGTTTAAAATTTTTAAAAAATCAATAAAAACATATTTTGAAAATTTAATTATGCCATTAGATTAAGCTAACAAGAAAGCAATAAACTGGGTGGAAAGTATTTTTTTATCATTTATTTTTGGGAAGAAAATAACAAAATACTAAGCGTTTTTCTTAAAAAATGTCAGTCAGTTACCCGTGGAATTGCCCCTTAACACTTTTAATTTTTAATAAACTTTTATTTTTCTCGGGAAATTTCATTTGCTCTTTAATGCAATCTTAATGATCATTATTGCAATTGACTCAAATAACCGTTTTCTACTCTGAGAGAAATGACAGTTTCAAATTTGAGTAAATCGATGCTCTCATTTTGATATGAAACTTTTTGTCTCAAATATGACGACCCAATGCTTTCAATTTTAAAACACCAGACTGTTTCAAACAATTTAATACTCACCACCTAAATTATGCTTATTTTTAGTTTATATCTCAAAATTTAATATATTCAAAATATTGAAATATTCAGATAGGGTCTTGTCGTGAAACAGAACATAGTGACGACGAACTCTACTTACTGGTCTTCTTCCCACGGCATAGTAACGTGGCTATATGATCTTTTAACTGAGGAGCAAACAATCAAAAACCATGCTTTCTCCTTCAAATACAAATTTTCAGGAAACACCAAAAACTAATAACTTAAAAAATAACTACTTATCGTTTGTTTAGTTCTATAACGAGTAACTGAGAAGATTTGTAGTCATAATTTACCTAAAAACTTAAAATTAATTATTAAAAATGCATTTGAAATTTGGAGAAATCCCGTTCTGATCGAACACATAGGAGGAAACATGGTTTGAATGTTTCCAACATGGACAAAACACTTTTTTAATGAAAAAAATTTTAATCCTACTCTTCTCAAAAACTATTCTTTTTATTTCTGATATACAATGTAAATTTTTAAAATAAACATCAGGTGATTTCGTATCAAAAAGTCCCCACCAATATTTTTACATCACCAACTTTACACTGACAAATGAGTGGGTCACGTGACGAGTAAAAACAGCTATGATTGGCTGTGACTGGAGGAATCACTGTTTGACTGAAAACAGGCTCTGGAGGAAACACTTTTTGATTGAAACATCAGTTTTCTAAGTAGTTTTAGAATAGGTTATAACTTGTTTCAGTTTTTTTTGGAGAAAACACGGTTTGATTGAGTGTATGTAACACATTTAACCCTCCTTATAAGAATGTCATGGAGTAATTAAAAATGACTACATGATGCTTTATTTTGGAGTATCTGCACATCTTCAAAAATGAGTACATGCATGTTATCAAATTTGAGTAAATTTGGATAAGAGCCTGTTTGAGTGATTTTTGAGTAATTGAGTGATTTTTACTCATTTTTGAGACTGTCGTTTTAAGAGTGTAACGGAGAAATAAACAGTTTTAATTTAATTTCAAATGAATTGATGTCACATTAAATTAGTTAACAGACTGATGCGCCATTCTTATGAATCCAATGTACTGTGTTTGGCGCATGCAGCACGTTTTAGCTACCCCATGCCCTAGATACTATAAAGTTTAAATGCAATATCATACATGTTTCCAAGGTTTGAAGTGTCAAGATAAAATGTTCCCGGAGTGGAATTGTCAGCAGAAGGAATCATGTAGAACGCCTGGGGTCCAGTTGCCAGCTCCTTTGGTACTTTCTCCACCCTTAAAAACACATATACATACTTTGAATACGTGTATTTGAAACAAGAAATTTAAAAATTTATCAGGATTTTCTCTGAAGATTTTATTTTAAAACAATGAAAAATGGATCCAACCTTTCTTTAATTAACTTTTTTACGGTGAATTTCAGGCATAAATCTCCTTTTATAAGCAAAAAAAGAGAGGTGTTCATGAACACTTTAGATACAAGATATGGCCACCATAGAAACATCAGGTATACTACATATTTGTGGCCATAGCAACGATTTGGAGTACTTTAAAAAAATTAATAAACATAGTTCCCTCTATCCAATTAGAATTATTATTGGTAAAATTGAAAGAAGAAGATCCAATTACCCTAAAAAAGGATTATAACCGTTTTCAAGGAAATCGATTGATATTTATTGGGAATTCAAACGAAAATCTTCCATTAAGTGGTCACTATACCCACACTACCTTAGTTCCTTAGAAGGAATCGCCTTGAAGATCTTTGTAAGTTTTGGAGGAATTACGGTTTTAAGAGTGTGTCGATAGGTCTCAATGGCTTCTTCCTGTAAGAGATTATAAACATTTGAAAAAACATACAAACGTAGTGAATGTCAGCTAACTTAAAGCATACATTTTTATACCCATTTGGATTAGTAAAATCTATTGATATTATTCATTTTTAAAGGTTATTTTATTCTGAAAATACTCAAATATGAGTAGCTCAATTCAATAGTAGAAATTTCCAAAGAAAACCTATAGAAAACAAAGAATTTTTGAAACAATAAAAAGCAAGTTTAACCTCAGAACTAATGGTGCAAATTCAGAATAGTTCAATAAATCAAAAAATAGTTCTTAATCCTTTTGAGATTTAGGTGCCGTTCAAATATTACGTAAGGGGGGAGGGGGGGGTTGCTCTTTTCTTATTTTTGCTGACAAGGGGGGAGGGGGATATGAGTGATGCTTACGTAAGATAGTGCATTTTCGAAAATCTCTTGTTTCTTGCATAAATAATTTCAAAATTCAACCAAAAATAAATGTAACAAAAAATTGAATTAGGAAATCTGACGTAAGTACTTTTTTCTGGAGATGGACCACCCTAACATTTTGAAATTGTAACCCCGAAAAGTAGTATTTCGACTCATTTTTGAACCCTTAGGGTTACACCCAATAAGTACAGCTCCTTGTATACGAGTTACTTAATTTTCAAGGAAAAAACAGTACTTACTACAAGGGATGTCAAAATTTCGGGGGGGGGGGTCCGGCAGTGTCTTCCGTAATTATGGTGGGGGGTTGAGGTATTCTTATCTTTGCTGACAAGGGGGAGGGGGGGGGGGTTAAAAATGACCAAAAAAGTGCTTACGTAATATTTGAACGGCCCCTTATTAATTATCAAAGAAACACTCGTAAGTTAAATAATGAATGTTAGATATTTTAAGACGTTGCTGAAAGAATAACGTATACCGACCTCTGATTTGAAGAATTGGGATGTATTTTTTCGTAGTTGATCAGTGAATTCTTTTCTAGTCATGTTCAGGCCAAGTAGGTGAATAACCTATAAATATAAATGTTTATAAAAAGTTAATAAAATATTCTAATAATAAATTGAAATCCAAAATCATCACCCTGGTAAGCAAATTCATTGGATATTAAGTTTAGCCATGATTGAGAATGGAGAATTGCAGCATCTCTTAAAATTCTGAATATTCAATTTTAAATTATTGAAAATTTTCTCCTGATTCCAAGAATATGCTTGCCTTTTCCCACGAAGTTTTTTTTTCAGTTAATTATGAGATATTTTGTTACAGAAAGCGCCTAACAGTGTGAAGTCACATGCGCCCTTTGGAAATGTGGGAAAAACCGTTTTCATCGATACTCTACTAGGCTATAAAAAACTAGAGCTCGGTGTTCAAAGCAGAATGATAGTAAACAAGGCACATTTGACGTCACAAGCTGTTTCAGCTCAGAGAGAAAAGAAGCTATTTTTAATTGAAAATAACTTAAAATTTAGGGCTTTGAAAGGTAAATGAAAATGTTTTTTGGAGGTTTTAAGCCCTTCTGAATACATTAAGATTAAAAAAACATTTGACTGCAATTATCCATTCCATATAAATAATCAGAGAACCTTCAAGTAGAAAAAATTACCGAGTTAAAAAAAACAATCGTATGCTTTGCTATGTGTGTAATGCTACGTCTCTATAAACTCTAGAATAATTTTTATTATCAGTTAATAAATATTTGTAAGTCGTGCCGATTGTTTTCAATCTCTCAGGGTTCATTGATTAATAAATAAGAAAAAAAGGTAAAAGGCTAAGAGGTAAATAGGGGGAATTAGGGGGTCCTCCCATGAAAAATTCTTGAATTTTAGTGTGCCAAAAAGTGTTTTTGAGCTACTTTTGTGAGGTTTTCAGGGAACTTCGCGGGCCGCAAAAAAGATGCGGTAGAATAATAAAGACTGCTAAACATTTAACTGATGTGCGTAATCACCAATACAAATGGTAATTATTTAGGTGAGAGAATTGTACAGCTCCCGCAAAAAAAAACGTTACAGTAGACTTTGCGTGCGAACGGGTGGGGTTAGAAAGATGCTTTTGGTGTCATTTTTCAGGGTTTAGTATAAGCTTGAAAACACTAATTGACTATTTTTTCTCTCAGAGGTCGTCTTCTGGCGCAGAGGAATAAGAAATCCAAATTTTTTCAAAGAACACCCCAATTTTTATTCGATTTTTTGAAAGAGCATACTACAAAACCCCTAAAAACCAAGTTTCACTTAAGTTGGTCATCAAGAAAAGAAATGGCAGACGGTTAAAATTCGAAAAAATAACATGGGAAATCTGAATTAGTCGCCAATCGCCAAGTACTGAAGTCTGGTAACCCACAGAACTAGTAAATCGGTTTTCAATATATTTTTTAATTATTGAAGCAGAGAGAAGTTTATTTTAAAATTTTTAGCTTTTAATAAGCTTGTAAATTTAATATTTATGGTTAAACAATTTTAATTTTTGTTTATCCATTTTATTTTATTAGCAATATAAATTTTCTAATTAGCAAATGATTATTGTTGATTTCACTAATTTAGGAAATGAAATAAATCTGACAAAATTGAATCGCTTAATTCTGAAACATGTCAAACGCCACTTTTTTCAAAAATGAGTTATTGGTATCATGGGATTCTTTAGGGGTAAACTCACATTTTGAAGTAAAAATTATAAAAATTACGTAATTTTAAAATAGTTTTCCACCATCTTAAATTTCAGCTTTAGTGTAGAAACATGTCAAACTACGTCGTTTGACAGGTTTCTGCACTTAAACTGCGGGGAATTTTGTTCATGCCGTCTCATCTGTAGCTTGTTTGGGACTGCTTTTTTTTATTCAATACAAACACTATATATTCAATTGGAAAATTTATCCTTTAGAGATTATCCGTTAGATCCATCAAGCCATAGTAAAAACCATATTTTTAAAGTTTTTGTGCGAATCTCAAGAATAAGGACGTTTTGGTAGCTATATAGTTAAAATGTTTATGCTTGTAACCTTTATTACATCCATATGATTGATATTTTAGATCGAGGAATCCCTTTATGAAAAGGGGACAACTATACCCCAGATCATAATATTGAACGAATTAACTGATGATTGTATAGCCTTTTAAAGCAAAATCGATTCACTCTCCACTATGTTCCATCTAAAAAAACCTATGTAATTGGCTTGGAAGGTGTCTATACTAATATTCTGGATTGGCTGACCACTATTTTTGTGACTGGAGTTGAAATCGTTTATAAAAAAGGTATATATACATCTACTAACCAAAAGAGAAAAAAATATAAAAAAATTCTATAGTAATTTAATGGGTTAGTATTTAACAAGAAAATGTTATTTTCAACTAATACTCCTACTTTTAACAACACATAAACTAACTTTTAACCATGTAAAGTTAAACTGTGGCAATAGGCTTGAATACTTTGTTTATTGCAGATATATGTCAAATGCAAATTTTTTTAATAACTTTTTCTGACAAAAATAAAAACATTAAAAAAATTCTTTTTGCTTGAAAAACATTCAATTAAGGTCTACTTTAAGAAAAAAAATACTAAACATTTTCATAAAAATGTGGCGAGTTTTTATACAGATTTTCTCGATTATCTCAAAACAAGAAATTGGCATTTGACATGTTTCAGAAATAAGCGATTCAATTTAGAAGACTGATAAAATATATTAAATGGGAAAAATATAAAATGCAGGATATTGAAACTGTTAAAAAATGCAAAAGGTGCATATAGGGCTCGACCGTTGCATCAGAGCCGAATGTTCGAAAAAATAGCCATCGGCATCGGCGGCCGATGTTAAAATTTAAAAACGATGTTCAGTAAAAAGTTTAAGTTAAAATGTGATAAATTCAATGGCATTAATCAATGAAATTTATCACTTTACCCGCCTCCGTTCTGGGCATTATTAATAATTCCCAATTAATCACTTTGCCCGTAACATATATATATGCTTTTGTTGAATAAATAAATTACATTTTAAGCCTTAATTTACCTAAATCGATTGAAAATAGTTTTTTTTAAATATTCGACATTAAAATTCCAGTTTTTTCCAGCTACAATAATGCTTTTTTGGGGCTATTTCTTTGCTGCGTAAAGAGGGAACTCCTTTATCAATATGCTTAAATTGAGAGTCAAAGATGCCGGTGGTTTTTTCAAAGTGAAGGATTTTCCCTTGGTGTAATATTTTGGTAATTTTGGAATAATGATCAGGACATTATCTTTTACTTCTACACCAATTTTCAGCTTGTTATTTTGAATTCATTCCAACATTTTAACCCGGTAAATCATTAACTTAATTTGTTTAATCATGTTTTCGTGTAAAGTTAATAAACAGCTGTAATTCAGTGCCCTCTAAAGTCAATACTTATTATTATAAAATTAAAGTAAAATAGTGCATTTTGTAGGAAATGAAATTATCTTTCATTTGGTATAAACTATTTTCGGTAAGTTAATTATCTTTAGAGCTGTAGTGGGAGAAATCGAGCGTTCATCACTTTTTTTGTATAAAAACAAAAAAAATTGCTTCATTTCAAAATAATATAAAACATACAGAATATATCGCAAAATAAAAATTAACCAGTGCATCTTTTGGAAATTTTGCTTATACTTTAATTTGGTTTGGTGCAGATTTTCGAAAATTGAATATTAATTTAGAAAATCTATAAAAAAACGAGGAAAAAAAGCAAAAGGTTGAGATTTTTTGTGATTTTTGGTGTGAAGAAGACTTTTAAAATTAAAATAAACTTGAAATTCAGATTTAGCTATGCCAAAAACATATTAATTCGTTCATTAAAACACTCCCATAATTTAATTTATCAATTTAAAAAATTGGTTGAAAATCCGATAAAAATACCCAAAATAAATATAAATTTAAAATAAATTTTTTTAGGCATGCTTAATCATCAATTTATCCAAAACAACCCATTTTATTGGTAATATACCGGAAATAAAGCTCAGATTTAAGATTAACAACCGCAAAAGTCCATTTGGTCTGCAAGCTGCGACAGTTCAATTATCTATCTTTTCTTTGCTCCCTCCCCCTTCTAAAAAAATGGTAATATAAAGCATGTCATGGATAGAAAATTAAATGTTCTTTCATATGGTATGAAATTTTTGTTGATAACTTTAATAGTTTTCGTTTTGTAGAGGGTAGAAGCACACGTTTCCATTTTTTTTGCGGAGATGCTAAAAAATTGATGTTTTTGAGCACGCTCTAGCGGCAAAACCACTCTTCGGAAAACCAAAGTTGAACAGTGCATTTTGTAGGAAATTTCCTGATCTTCAAATTTGTGACTGAAATTATCTTCGATAAATTTATAGTTCTTAAATATCAGCTGAGAATCGAAAAAAGAGCAAAAAAATATCGATTTTTTGCGATTTTCGATATGAAGCCGACCCCCCACACGGGAGCAAAATTCATATTCGTAATCAGCGCCCTCGAAAACATAAAACCGCCGAAAAAAAACTTCTATATGAAATTTTTGAAAAAGCTACCGTTTTCATGGTTGTTTTAAAAAAACATTGTTTAAAACACATTGTTTAAAATACAAAAACGCCAGACGCGCCAAATCATCGATAAATCGCCAAGCCTAAAAAATAACTGTAACGTTTTTTTGCGGGAGCTGTACAACTTAGACCACTTATCTTTTCAATCTTTAATGTCGAATTTCATAATTGAAGGGCTTGGTGGATGTGGATGAAGGGGCTATGTTACAAGGCCTGTCCCGAAAGTAACGAGACTGAATTCCAGTCAGAATTAGGGAATTCAGTCTCGTTACTTTTGAGACAGGGCTTGTAACATAGCCCCTTCATCCACCTTGCCCTTTAATTTTCAAACGCTCTTTGGTCCCACCTCTTGCATCTCGAGGGCTATCCTGGCAACCTCCTGGGTGCCGAGGCGATGCACCTCTTCGGGGTCGGCTGAGGGGTCGGTGAGGTGCAAGGACAGCTGCTGGCGGTAGAACTCGCGGCCCTGGGGAAGACTGCCCACTCCTATCTCAGGTCGGGTGTGCCGAGAGTACTCCTGCCGAGAAAGACAAGCACAAATGATTCGTCAGTTAGAAGAAGGGAATATAAGTCCAAAAAATGACAAATTGACTTTTTGTGCTCAAAACAATCTCCAAGCTTTGCTCTACACATGAGTGGAAAGAGGGGAGAAATAACTACTTCCTACAGGGAGATACAGACCCTTGAAGTTGCGAAATCGATGTCCATTCATTGTATTTTTTCAGTTAATTTGGAATTAAAATTAATTTGTCTTTGTGTTCTTAGTCTTTGTGCTGAAAACTAAGCCAAATTAAATTTTAAAAGTGTTTTTAATTTTTTTTATCAAGGGAATGTTTGACTCCATTCATATTCACTTACTCCATTGATACTGCTATAATGACTCAGTTTCATTAAAATTTTGAATTTTATTTGTCTGTTCTTCTTATTTCTCCCTTGTGTTGTGAGAACTAAGAAGAGATATAATTTAAATGTCATTTTAATGTTTTTTTTAAATATTTTTCTTCAGAAAAATGTCATAAGGTGTAAGAAGGGAATAAGTCCATCAACTATTTTCAACCGTAAAATATTTTTTAAGGTATTTATATTTATTTCGGGGATTCCTCTGTTTTCTAAATAGGATTTTGAATTTCCAGTAAAAATTTGGAGGTTATACAATGAAAACTCCATATCTTATAGGGGTTTTTTTCCAATTTTCTCAAAACTTGGTTTTTGGACTTATTCCCTTCTTCTAACTGACGATTCAATTTTGAATTTTATTTTTCTTGGTCAGTCTATTTCTCATTTTTATGCTCTGAACTAGGCAGAAATATAATTTAAACGATGAATTTAAGAGGTTTTTAAGATTTTCCTTCACAAGGTTAAAAAAGTCCATCAACTCAACTTTTTTCACTGTAAAATATTTTTGAATGCACTTATATTTTTCCCGAAGATTGCCCGTTTTTCTAAATAAGTTCTTGAATTTCCAGTTAACATTTGGTGGTTATACAACAAAAATTCCATTATTTATACGGGTTTTATTTTCAATTTTTCAAAAATTGGCATTTGGACTTATTCCCTTCTTCTAACTGACGATTCAAATATGACAGTTACTCCTCTTGGAAAATGCCTCGTTATTCCTATTATCTCTCTATTCTAAAAAAAAGTTTTTGGTGAACGGTTTCCAGAGAAAGGCTTTTTAATTACTGAACCGAATGACACGTTTAAGGTATCAAAATGTCCAGATTCTTTCCGGATTTCCGAATAGGTCCTTTGATTTTTCAAAAAAATTCTCAATTTTAAAATATTTCCATTTTTTTAGATTTCGGATAAGGTCGCAGTTACAAAGCAAGAAACTATGAATTTTAAAACAATTGAAAACATGTTTCACTGGTTTTTTATTATTCAAATAGATTAAATAATCATCTTTCTATTTATAACACGAATTTAAAAAATATATTTTGGGTTATTTTTAACAATATTTACATTTTTGTTGTTCAAACGGTTTTAATTTGATTTAAAAATAATGTATAATTAATTTATATCTTATTTTTAAATAATAAATTGATATTTTTATATTTATATTTGTCGTAGTGGCAACGTGACAACCTAATCATTTACTATATTTACAATTTTTGAACGTTTGCATTTATTTTTTACAATAATAATTTTTTTATATCTTTTCACAGGTATGTTTTTTAAGGTAGTAAAATGTAACTTTTTATTTCATAATGCCAAAACGCAAAAAAAATAGATAACACGGGTGAATATTTTAGAAATAAAGATGAAAATCGAAAATGTTAAAAGTCTAGACATTGGTGTCATTGCTATGAAACTGATACAACTTCGACGTTTGTTTGTTATAATGAAGATAAAATTCTAAATTTTTGCGATGTTTACGATAATTACTATATTTATCACAGCCAATCGATAAAAATCATTACAAATTTTAAGAAAGTTAAATTTATTCCTGAGATGTCTCAGTGCTTCTTAATGAATCTGTGAAGAAACATTACCTTGATGGGGAAATAGTTAAAGAATGTTTACATTGCTTTGCTGTTAATTTTATTGGAATTATAGGGTGATCCTCCAATTCATGTTACCATAGAGGAACTGTTAAAATTCCGCCACTGAATAAATATCCGTCATTTTTGAAAGAATTCCCCGGAGAAGTACTACCCCTGCTTTAAGAATATTTTATAAAGTGAGTAAGTTCAGTGAGCTGGGTTTTGTGAGGATTGCGAAAATTTCTGCGCAAGCAGTTAACGGGGGTTGGCGAGCGATAGCGAGCAGGGGGCGGTAGCTCCCTAGTTATGTAAAAAAAGGAATTGATTGGATTCAGCGACTTTTATGGTGGTCCACTTTCCATCGAAGGAAGATATTTTAAGTTTTGCATTTGATTATAATGTTAAAAATTGAAATATCTGAATTCAGGAAAAGCCAGTCACTTTTATTGAAAATGCATCAAATTACATTAGTTACTTATCACTTCATTACATTATAGTATTTACTTATTGATTCACTTGGTCAATATTAATCAAGATATGCGTAGTGATAATTTTTTTAAATTTAGATATTTTTTGTCTAATTTAAAAATCAATCGTGATTTATAAGTCCAGTAAATATCAATAATGAGGCGAGGGTGGCTGCAGCGGAAGGGTGGAAAACTAGACTGAGGGCCTTTTGTGCCACACTAGGACATGATGATGATGATGATGAAATATCAATAAGTTTGTTATATTTATTCAATATTACCTGAGTATATTACTTTTTCCAATTATGTAGATTACGGGGAACTATATGCGATTTAAAGGCATAGACGTTACAAATCCGAGTTGTTAGCATGTTAAGTTTTTGAAAAAAAATACCCTGCCATTCCCTCACAATTACTTTTGTAAAGATTTTTTGCGTAATAAATCTCTACATTTCAATTTTCATTAATTGGGATTGCAGTATACGTATAAGACTCGCTACGAAAGATTTGCACTTCTTCAATCGTTCTATACCTATATAGTTTTTTAACAAAGAACTATACCTTTACGACCCATATTTTCGAGAAAATTTCAACTAAAAAGGTTTGCCGTCACATCGGATTCAAGTTAAAAAAAATCTTCATGTGAAAAGGGAACATGGTTACTTGAATTTGTTTGCACACTACGCCAAAAATATCAATAACGTATACATGCGCGCATCGTAGAGTAAAATAACTTTAAGAAGTTTTATCGGATACGGCTACGACAACACTTTTTGAAAAATATAAGTCGTCGGTAGAGGTATAATTCTTTGATTATTATTTTTCATGAACTTCATGCAAAGAAATTTTCTTGTGCAGAGTTTGAGCGTACTCGTTGAAACACCCTGTAATAATTCAAAATATTTACCTCCAAGCATATTCATTAAATCTCTTTAACCTTAATATCTGAGTCCAACGCGCTTGTTTAAACCACTTCTCCTTATAATATCCATTAATTAATATAACAGCTACTGCATAACTTATTATGCAGGCCAGTGATTATCATATTTAGAAAATTAGCATCAAGGAGACGCCATCTTTTCTACCGTGTAACTTAATAGATTCAATAGATAGGAAGGAAAAGATGCAGGTTCAAGGATTAGTTACTGGTTATAACAATAATATTATGTTGTGTTTTTTTTTCATACGGGTGTGGTTTGATCAAAAATAAAACATTGATGGGTTTTTTTAAAGCAGGGTTCCAGAGAAGAAATTCTGGAAGCAAAAAAGCTTAAATGCAGAAAAAAAATTGATTTACATTGAATTTTTAAATTTTATTTTAAAGAGAACTTTAATTAATAAAAATTAGACAAAGAACAAGCTCAATACTAAATATTTCTTCAATCTGGGTTTTCTAACGTTTTCTCCTTTACATAGGGTAAAAATTAAACTAATGCTAAACAGTGTAGTTAGGGAATCGTTAAATAAAAAATATTTTTAACTGTGCATTCCAGTATTTCTTTTAAACCCTAGTTTTACATTGTTTATATAGATGAACCAACGATAGTAAAAGGGTCACGTGATTATGACAACGCTGGAACTAGTATTTCGGAGGGGAGACAGGTGGAAGTTGAGGGGCAGTTGATCGAAGGAGGAAGAGACATTTGCTTGTATATAGAAGCAAGACCCCAAGTATCACCGTTTACCCAACTACCGGCCGTGCAAAGTCTGTAAAAATCACGTGACCCTTTTACTACGTTTTACCCAAAGTTATAAAAAAACTATTTTGGTTAATTTTAAAGACATAATAAACTTTCTTAAGATTACAAAACTAATTCGAAATGTTTTAAAACCGTACTTACATTTTTCATAAAATCGGCAAGCTTAAAAAATGAAGGGATGAGAATATTGGTGATGATGTTAGTTGCATTTTCCTGGAGGAATTTCCTAAAATGAAAAACAAACTTGTTGAAATATCAATGGATCTGAAATTTTCAAAAAAACACGTACCGTTTCATATAACATTTTATAAAAATGCAACTTATGAAAAGAAGGGTTTGAAATTGGTAATTATGCATTGGATTTAGCACGTCGTTGTTACAGGCTTTTCAATAATCACAGAAACAAAAAAAGACAAAACTCAGATAAAAAAATTTCTTTGTACGTGCGAGTATACTTTTAAAAGTAAAGTACTAATGATTTTTACTAACTATTACAATGGGGTGCTAATTACTTAGCTTCATTTCGATGTTTTGGAGGTTTTAATAGTTATAAATTTTTCAATTTTCACACAAACAACAAAGAGAATGTTACCTATCGTCTTCAGAAACATCATCGGAAATATTTGAGAATGGTTTGTAAAACGGGGATTCTGTAGCCGTCTGATTCCACTGATCATGGTTAGTTATCTAAAAACAAACTATATCAAAATCATGTACTATAATTTTATTGGTGTGTTTTTAATGGGAAAATATTGAAGAATCTGGTAAAAATTTCTCCTCTTAATCCTTATTGTTATCCTTTGAGTTATAAAAAGTATACCAAATAATCTAACTATGCACATTTATGTTTTAATTTCTCAAGAGACATTGATGATTTGGAGGATTTTCTTTTAAGTTATAGAATCAACTTGTAATTTTTTATGCCTAACATTGTTTTGCCATTTTTCTTTATTACTATTACTATACATACATTTCTTTCATACGTTCAGTATGTTTTTCTTGTGATTTTTGATTGGTCCGTTACGGTCCGTTACTGTGTATGTTTGTTTCTTATTTGTGTTATAGTTATCTTCAAAAATTATTTACCTTTATTGTTGTTGTTTTATTTGTACTACTCTTGCAAGTAATTTCCTTTACACAAGTAAATGGATATTTTACCCCAGTTGACAAATATGTATTTATTTTTTTCAACTTATACGAAACATCTTATTTATGTAAAATAAACTATACATTATTATTCTAGCAATACCGTATTGTTTGATTATTTTGGGGGACTCCCTAATTCCCTACAGGTTTTTCCAAAAAGATCTACTATCACAGACGATGCCATTGGTATGGATTAAAAAGGGAAAATACAGATTTTAAAAAATATAATACTACTTACCATAGACACATTATGCAGAGTGTAATTTGTTCTTATGCCCTCTTTCATCAGTTCTATGATCTCATCGATCTGAAAATTAAGAGAAAATTTATTTTGACACTTAAAAGGCTTCATCTGAGAACGACAAAAGATTGTACACAGTGTTTTTTTTTACATTTTATTTCATTCATGAAAATTCTAGACCACTTGGAGGTGGCCAGGACAGGACAGGACCAAACCTCTATTTTCCCTTATAATTATAATTATTTACCACTACTTTCTTTTATATACTCATAATTACAGAATGGAAGGTGTTTTCAAACTCAGTTATATTAGTAAAGTAGCATTTTATATTTTAAAGGTAGATATGTAAAAGGATATAATCCAAGGATTATGGGCCTCGGACTTCGGGAAATGGGAACCCCTTTTTATAGAATATAAAAGATTATTGCAAATTAATATACCCACCTGTTTAGGAAATGCCTTATACCTGGACAGCAGATTGTTATACTGCTCTGCGGTTTTTAGCTTCATGTATTTGGAGAGGTAAAGCAGATTCATCTGAGGTGTGTCCAAGTTCGATACCGGGAAAACATAACTATTTGTGAAAGAAAAAAGGAACGAAAATTAAAATTAACCCCCATTCTGCATCTCGCAAACTTTGTCCTGACAATACAACTCTACCGGGTGTAATGTTGTATAACAATAGTTTACTATCGTATCATCAAAGGTGAAACTGGTGCTTTGACAATTAAATGCTATTGTTCATTTATACCAGTTTAGACTCTTCTCCCAAAACCCCGTTCATAGCATAGTGGTACACTGTAAAAAAATACGGCAATTTACACAAAACGTGGTGGAACAAAAGTGGTAGAAATTGCCTCCATACATGGAGAGATGTTACACCACTATAAATAGGAACCCCCTACCTAGACTCGAAGAATAGTCCCTCCGTAGTGGAACCTCCCTCCCCGAGAGGAACCTTCCACCAAGTCTAGGTGGGAGGTCCCTCCTTATCGCGGTGTAATATCTCTCCATGTATGGAGGCAATTTCAACCCACCACTTTTGGTGTAAAGTGCCGTATTTTTCACAGCGTAGGTCAGTACCAATATGCAATTCTAATGTTCGTATAGCGAGTTGTCTCTTCGAGGAAAAGCTTTAACCCTTTCAATACGGCAAAAAAATCAGTTTAGTATTACCGGGAAGAATTATTTCTCCGCCAAGTTATTATTACGATGAAATAACTTTGCTGTCCGAAAGTCTAAATGTCCGAGAGACGCATAAACGATCCCATAATGACGCATCATCAACAATATTAATATTACAAGCTTTATTGATGGGACAGCATTTGTCCCGGTCGTAATCCTAGAGAGCTGGGGCAGAATTTGTCCCACTGCCGGTTTTTGTTGATTGCAAACTCATGCCTACTACTAGACGACCCTTGTCCTCTCCCTATTACTTCCACCCCACCTCAAGGTGATAAGAGTGAGGTGACCAAGGTGACCCATAATTTGAACATAAAGGTTCAAAAATGGCGGAGGTAGGTGTTGTAATTTGGAATGAACTGGCAAAAGTTTCACTTGAACTTAATAGTGGTGACTGTGGTCGCATCATTAAATTTCAACAACTGAGTAATATTGGCGGTTTTCGATTGCTTGATCATTTGGAGAACAATTGAGATGAGAAAATCATTGGATCAAGAATCATGATGCGTTTGGCGGCGCAACTTGGGGTTATTTTCTGTTCTTAGATGTTTTTCAGTAACAGGGGTCATATATTGTCCCAACCGTAATTTCAAAAAATTTTAGCCTGGGACAGCATATGCCCCGTCCGGTGCGAAAGGGTTAAGGTAAATGTGGGTATGGGGGACACTGTACCAGTGGGTATAGTGGACACTGTAAGCGGGTAGTGGCCACCTACCTGATTAAGAGTTAGAGGCATCAAACAGAGTCAAAATTCATAGGCATAGAAGATTGTGCAATCAGGTAAGCTGGTAAATTACCACCGATACCACAGATCAGCATGGGAAGGATATTTAAATATTTGAAAATAACAGAACTGATTTTTTTGTATTTATTACCGTTTGATTGACTTTTGAATTTGTATTAAGATAAAGAAGAGTGGTGTATAAAATGATATTGAATAAAATTTATTTGAAAATTTTGACTTTACGAGGATTTATGGGGGTGGCCACTTTACAAACACATAATCTTAGATTTTCCAATAGTGGCCACCACAATGGCTTCTAATAGAAACATAAATAACATTTAATTTGAATTCGTTTTTCTTCATAAACTGTTGATTGTGCTTTAAAATGAGTGTAGTATGAATTTAGTTTTATTCTGGCTTCGGGAACCAAGGTTTCTAAAATACTGATCTACATGCTAAATTCCTCTCAAATCAGCTACAGCGTAGGCTTTGGGCCGGAAACTATCAAGTCTGTTATTCTAAATTAAATAAATCTAATTTGATTTGATCTAAAATATATTTTGTAGAGAAAAAATTTTATTAAAATTAAACGACTATACCTACTCAATTCCATGCATAAAACCCCCTCATGTTGGCAGGAAAAGAGAGGAGTCCATTTTAGGTAAAAGAGGTGTCCACTATCCACCATAGAAACAACAGTTACAACTAGGTATCAACTATAGATGCAATTTGGAGTACTTATTAAAAATACTTTACTCAATCTAATTAAAAATTTTAATGGGAAAATCGAAAGATCAAATTAACCTAAAAATAGGATAACAGTTTCTAAGCAAATAGCTGGTATTTATTGAGAATTACGTAAAGCAAAAAAATTCCTTAAAGTGTTCACTAAAATAGTATCCACATTTACCTTTAATGGAAAAGCTAAATATAAATTTACTCTTCCTTAATAAAAAAACAAGTTAACCATAATAGAAGCTTTTATAAACATGTATATTGTATATGTGTTTATTTTTTTCTTATTGTTAAACTGGTGGGTATTGTTGATGCGTGTGGCAAAAATTCCCGTCAATGCAAAATCCGGTCAAAAACAAAAAATTTATAGCTTTACCAATGTAATAAATTTGTTTTTTATTGACCGGTTTTTGTATTGATCGGAATTTCCGTACATCCGTTGATGCTATCCACCATCAGAAGTTCCAGAATCACTCCCCTCCTTTGAATATTCATTTTCCAACCACATTCTTCCAGAGAGCGAGCTAGTAGCTTTTTTTTCTATCAAGAAGAAAACCTGGGGAAAACGGGTCTTACCTGCCAGACATCAAGCTATCGAGCTTGAACTGCATGTTGGAGATGAACAGTTGGAGGTTGTTCTCGGTATCGCTGCCTTTGCTCGCTTGGGCCAGCAGTTGATTCGCCCGCTCAAGAAACTCACTGTACATCACCTATAAAAGAAGTGACAGAAATAAAGTAAAAATTACAATCGTGTTTGGGGGATATTTCATGTCAAGAACAGGGTCGTGTTATTATTATTCTTCAAGTTGCTCGATAGTCTATTATTCTAAAAGTAGTTCGTACTTGAAAAATTCTCATGCAGAGAATTAATATATTTTGGAAACTGAAGCGCAGTAAAATTAAAAATAAATTAATGTACCCAGTTCAGGTTTGTATTATTATGAGAAGAGTTATACTTCAAAGCAACGTTTGTTCTTTGTTTCACTTGAAATTAAGTCACAGCGATGGAAACTACTTTGTTTGTTAGTGACGTAGTAGGTTCAACTTAAGTTGCTGTCAAGTATAGTGATTTATTCCTTTTACCACTTTATTCTAGTTCGAGATGCTATCGCAATAAAGAACTGCTCAACCTTGAATAGTGAGATCACACCTAAATCGGGTTAAATGCACACTCTGTTAGTCAAGCTTTTGAGCCCAGAACTTTTGAACTAATTTTTTAAACAGATCTGCAAAGGGTGTAGACCAGTGTATTATTACTTTTTTTGCTCGAAACAAAAATTTTTTCTTGTTGAAATAATGTCCCCTAAACTCAGCTCTAGCTTCAACCTATTCTAAACGAAAAAGTGTTCTAAATCATAGGGAGTCCGTTCCCCTCTTATATGCACCTTTTATGTTAGGTGCCATTGGTAAATTGACGCCATCCTTTATGATTAAAGGTTGGAAAAACACATTTAGAAACTTTTCGGGGTTTCATCGAAGTTAAAAATAAAGTTTTCCTAAATAATGTTCCTAATTATTGGGGGGAAGACGCGTCCCTCCCCCGGGAACGATGCCCGTGAATTTTAAGTGGAAACAGACACAGAGGCCCTCTACCCATTCCAAATGGTAAAAGAAACGTCTAGTGAGATACATTTAGCAAAAAATTCCCTGTTTTTGTATAGGATATCATATTTTTCTGAACTCAATAGTCCACCCATTGAATACATTTAAGTATGATTATTTAGGAATTTAGGTGATATTGAGTGACATCTGAACAAACTTCATTGCTAATAAAGGGCCCTCTATACCCCCTTAAACTGATTGTTAGGGTAATTTGATCTTGAATTACATTTCCCACTTTTATATGATCCTATTGTTGTAATAATTAGTCAAAAATCATTTTGAGCCGTGGTTATAAAAAACAACTATTTTAATTAATATTAATTGTTTTATAACCACGGCTCAAAATGATTTTTGACTAATTATTACAACAAAGTGGTAGCAGAACGTGGTTAGTGGAAATTAATAATTTGGTCTAGTTAGTAGCAATCAGCAATAATGATGGATCAATCATCGTCAAACACTGAAATGCTAAACGGAAGAAATTATCTAATTTGGTCCATGAAAATGGAAGCCTTACTGGATGCAAAGGATTTGTTTGAAGACGTGATTGTGAATGATGAACCAAAGAAAAAAGAGGACCAAGTAATCTGGCAGAGAAAAAATAAGATGGCCTTCGGCATCATCGTTCTTAGCTTAACGGCGGAACAAGCCTTAGTCTGGAGAGAGAATCAAGAGAATGATGAAACATTTTAAATTACAAATTTTAATCAAGCATAAATTCAAAGGTCGCGCTAGAAGCCAACAACCAATGAAAGATATGCGAAGAATACAAAATAAAGACGAAAAATTTGCATGAACTCTACCCAGGTCTCTTCATCAGGGGGACAGGACCCGAGTAGAGGGGGTGTTTCTGATCGTAGAGAACAAAGTTCTAACTACGTCTGTCCCCAACACCCAGCATGCAGAAAAATACAAGACAGATAGAGAAAGAACTACAACAGAGAAGCAAACAAGTATATAACCAGAGTGGAAGTCAAGTTGAGTTGTGAAATGCCAATATCAATCTTTTAAACTGTTTAGTAAGAAATCAATTGATCTTATAAACCCAAGTGGAAAGCAATTTTCTTCCAAGATGATTTTAAAATGTGAAAAAGCAGATTTTTTATCTTCGAGATTATTACAAATAGCTATTAATCTTTGTTTTTGTGAATAAAAAATATTGTTGAATATCTTAGTCTGTAAATTACTATGATAATTTGAAAGGAATTTAACCTTGAACCCAAAATATTTTCCCTTGTCATATAGACCTATAACTGTATTATTATTAGAAATTTCAATTTTCAAATCCAGATAACTAGCTCTAAACATATTATTATTAGTTTTCTTCAGAATTAATTCTTTGGGATAAATATCAAAGACGAAGTCATAATTTTCTGCATTAAATAACACAAGATCATCAATGTATCTAAAACCCTTAACCTCATTTAAGTTTAAATAAGTTTTTTCATACATGTGCAGATAGATATTTGCAAAAATGCTACTGAAGGAACTGCCCATTGGAACTCCTTTTTCTTGTCTATAAAAATTGATGCCATTAAATACATAATTCTCATGAATATTAAATTTACACAGATCCATCCAATCCTCTTTTGATAAAATATTTTCATTAAGATATGTGTTATAAACTTCGGAGCAAATACTCATAAGATCAGTATGTGGAATAGAGGTAAATATATAACACATATCTTAATGAAAATATTTTATCAAAAGAGGATTGGATGGATCTGTGTAAATTTAATATTCATGAGAATTATGTATTTAATGGCATCAATTTTTATAGACAAGAAAAAGGAGTTCCAATGGGCAGTTCCTTCAGTAGCATTTTTGCAAATATCTATCTGCACATGTATGAAAAAACTTATTTAAACTTAAATGAGGTTAAGGGTTTTAGATACATTGATGATCTTGTGTTATTTAATGCAGAAAATTATGTCTTCGGCTTTGATATTTATCCCAAAGAATTAATTCTGAAGAAAACTAATAATAATATGTTTAGAGCTAGTTATCTGGATTTGAAAATTGAAATTTCTAATAATAATACAGTTATAGGTCTATATGACATGAGAAAAGATTTTGGGTTCAAGGTTAAATTCCTTTCAAATTATCATAGTAATTTACAGACTAAGATATTCAACAATATTTTTTATTCACAAAAACAAAGATTAATAGCTATTTGTAATAATCTCGAAGATAAAAAATCTGCTTTTTCACATTTTAAAATCCTCTTGGAAGAAAATTGCTTTCCACTTGGGTTTATAAGATCAATTGATTTCTTACTAAACAGTTTAAAAGATTGATATTGGCATTTCACAACTCAACTTGACTTCCACTCTGGTTATATACTTGTTTGCTTCTCTGTTGTAGTTCTTTCTCTATCTGTCTTGTATTTTTCTGCATGCTGGGTGTTGGGGACAGACGTAGTTAGAACTTTGTTCTCTACGATCAGAAACACCCCCTCTACTCGGGTCCTGTCCCCCTGATGAAGAGACCTGGGTAGAGTTCATGCAAATTTTTCGTCTTTATTTTGTATTAGTCTGGAGAGGATACAGAAAGGCAAGAGAAATTTGGTATGGTTTGAAAATTCGATATGAAGGAATGGTGGAAGACAAGAGGACAGATCTGATTTTGGAATGGACACGACTTAAAAAGAATCCCGAAGAGAGTATTGATATTTACCTAACCAGAGCTCAAGGATTATCTCAACAAGTTTCCCTGCTTGACAAGGAAGTCACCGAAAGAGAGCTTGTTAGATACATCGTAGAAAGGCTGCAAGGGGAGTACGAACCAATTGTTCTGGCACTGTCAGCAAACCGAAGGATTGGATTCATTAATTTAAGGGAAACACTCTTAAATTTTGAAAAACGAGAAGCAGAAAGAAGTGAGAAATTCAAAGTATTCAGGACTTTTGATAAGACCAGAGAAAAGCTTTGCTTCACCTGTGGAAAGCCTGGACATTTTCAAAGAGATTGCTGGTACAGAAAGAACAAGAAGAATTACAAGCCTGAGAGGGAAAACAAATTTGATAATCTCAGAAAAGATCATTTTAAAGGTGCGAAAGAATCAAGTTTTTCTGTACGGGAAATCGCTTTAAAGATTGACCATGGCCACAGTGACAGGATTGCAGCTGAGAGTGAATTACACCTGGATTCAGCCTGCACCGCTTACATGACACCGAATGAATCCTTTATGGATGAAGATGATGAGCAAGAACACAAGGTGGTATGCGTCGAAGAGGACCGGAATATTGATGAATCGACCAGTCGTGAAAAAATTCGGGCTTCTACCACCGGAGATACCGAGAAAAAGGGTACTCAAGAGGAAGAAAAGCTTACAAAAATATTTGATTTAAAAGAGAAGAGAATTTATGAAACTCCCGATGTTGTGTTTGATGAATGGAACAGCGGGTATACTAACGACGAAGAGCAAAAGAAAGAAGTCGACTATATGAAAATAGATTACATAGATCAAGATAATAGTACAGAAATCCCTCAGGTAGACGAACCCCCAAATACTGTAGCAAGTACCTCTATGAATTCTGAAGACACCACTAGTAATGATACAGCGACTGATGATGAAAATAGTGAAGAAAAGTCTCCAATACCGATCAGGAATAAAAGAAGACCTGCTAAATTCAATGATTATATAGTCTATTCGGGAATAGATTTCATACCAGATTCATATCAACAGGCAATGAACGAAGAAATGAATTCCTCGGAAGTAAACGAAGTTTTGGAACCTGAAGAAAGATCAAATGATAAAAGAATTGTTAAAAGCCGTCGGATTTACAGAATTAAAGAATCTCAAATCGAAAAGAAGTACAAATCCAGATTGGTAGCGAAAGGCTATGGACGGAAACAAGGAGAAGATTTTTCAGAAAGTTTTAGTCCAGTCTTAAAATAGGATTCATTCAGAACTTTTTTAACAATAGCGGAATCAAGGAACGCAATGTTAAAATTTTATGACGTTAAAACTGCATATTTAAATGAAGAATTCGAGGAAGAATATTTTTTGAAGTTACCTATAGAAATTGAGACGGACAGTCAAAGTCTCATAGACTGGATTAACAGAGAACGTGTGAGTAGTGGAACAAGACACATAAACAGGAAATATTATTTTGTAAAAGAAGATTCTGAATTTGGTAATATAAACTTTAGGCATAAGAACACAAAAGAGCTGCATGCTGACGCCATGACAAAACATATACCGGCAGAGGTTTTAGAGAAATTCATGAAGGAACTTAGAATTTCTTAATATTTTGAATTTGAACTGTTTTTAAATATTTGAAATTTTTAAGGAGATAGAAAATATGGGGGGGATTTGATGGATATTTTCAATCTAGTTATTATAATTATTGTACGTGTAATTCAACTCGGTTGCACGTTAAGTATATCTTATGTCATGTTTTTAAATTAACAGTACGATCGCAGTAAGATGTTTTATAGCTTTGATTTTCAACCGATTCTGTAATTACAATTTTTATCATTTATATTAATTAAATTAATTGTTTTATAACCACGGCTCAAAATGATTTTTGACTAATTATTACAACATGATGGAAAACAAGATGGAAACTGCAATGCAATGAAAACGCCAGGAACGGCCAATAACAAAGAATTGGATGATTGCGAGAGCTCTAAACCTTTTTCCCAAAAGATATACCAAGAAACTATTGGGTCCCTTATGTATTTGACTACTGGAACACGACCAGATATTAGTAATGCAGTTAGTAAGCTGTCCCAGTATAGTAAAGATCCCAGAGAGGTGCATTGGACTGCAATAAAACGTGTTTTCAGGTATTTAAAGGGAACATTGGACCATTCTTTGCATTTAAGAAGTTTGGGAGGAACTCTCAACGCATGCACTGACGCTAGTTGGAGCACGACCACCGAAGCAAGATCTTTTGGTGGATACATTCTAAGGATCGGAGAATCTCTTGTGGGATGGAGAAGCAGCAAGCAAAAGCTAGTGGCTTTGTCAACGATGGAGGTCGAACTTATAGCAGCCTGTGACTGTGTATGTGCTGTAAAATGGCTAAAAAGTTTGCTGGAGGAACTCGAGGAGATATTCTTTTTGAAATTACCTATAGAAATTGAGACAGACAGTCAAAGTCTCATAGACTGGATTAACAGAGAACGTGTGAGTGGTAGAACAAGACACATAAATAGAAAATATTATTTTGCAAAAGAAGATTACGAATTTGGTAATATAGGTTTTAGGCATAAGAATACAAAAGAGCTGCATGCTGACGCCATGACAAAACATATACCGGCAGAGGTTTTAGAGAAATTCATGAAGGAACTTGGAATTTTTTAGTATTTTGAATTTGGACAGTTTTCAATATTTTTAATTTTTCAGGAGATAGAAAATATGGGGGGGATTTGATGGAGTATTTTCAATCTAGTAAATGTAATTATTGTACGTGTAATTCAACTCGGTTGCACGTTAAGTATATCTTATGTCATGTTTTTAAATTAACAGTACGATCGCAGTAAGATGTTTTATAGTTTTGATTTTCAACCGATTCTGTTATTACAATTTTAATCATTTATATTAATTAAATTAATTGTTTTATAACCACGGCTAAAACTGATTTTTGACTAATTATTACAACAAAGTATGACTATTTAGGAATTTAGGGGATATTGAGTGACATCTGAATCTGAACAAACTTCATTGCTAATAAAGGGCCCTCTATACCCCCTTAAACTGATTGTTAGGGTAATTTGATCTTGAATTACATTTCCCACTTTTATATGATCCTATGACATGAATTTTATTGAAAAGGGACTAAAATTTTTGTGTTTTTTCCCAAAAAATCAAATAGATGTCCTAAACCCGAATCAATCCTCATCAATGTGAATGTGACCCTATTATCCAAAATTCAAACACCGATTTTTATGTAAGCATAATCAGTTAATGAAAGTCCTAAACTTTTAACGTAACTCAGCTAATATTGATTTAGTAAGTTTGCTTATTACAGATAAGCAAACTGTTGTTTATGGAATAAAGACATATATAAAATCGTACATTTTTTTTGTATACATAGAAGACATTTTTTGCCCTAACAAAAGGTATAGGTATAATTATTAACCATAATATATTAATGTGTTTCTAAAATTTTTTTGACAACAATTTAATTTGAAATAAGGTAACTAAATACGCGCATGCTTAATTGTTTATACTTATCGCCTTAACTGTTCGCTCCCTTCACAAATTGTTTTGAATCACTCACTCTTTGAAATAACTTAAAAAACAAAAGAAACACTACTTAATCTTTAAAAACAAAACAAATGTGGTTTTAAACGCAAAAAACTGGATTGAAATAGATTGGAACGTCCTTGACCTTAATACTCGCATGTGTTTATTTGAGTAACTTTGGAGTGTCTTTTTTTATCACACGCACCAAAACATGTTTATATTTTTTTCTACCCGTGATGTAATAGATTGTTGCCAATTGTTAGAAGTTTAGAAGATAAGAATCACGACTTCATTGTATTTCTCACAGTATTTATCGGGAACATTAAAGTGTTAAAGGATGCTAATGTTCAATGATTGATTTTTTATTGATTAGATTTTATGTATTGATTAATTTTTGAAGGTTTATTTGTGTAAAATGAGTAAGTCTAATCCAGTGGATTATAGGTGTCTTTGTACGCAGTATAGGCACCATGGCGCAAGTTCAGAGGTGCGGATGCGCCAAGTTTTTAGCAGTAAACATGACTAATATGGTAACCCTAACTAATGTTAAAAGAGTCATTTGGCTTCTAAATTTGGCGCTAAATAGCCAAAATTCGCCAATCATCCGCACCTCTGAACTTGCGCCGGCACCATTAGTACAAGTAATCATAAAAATATAATATTCTATTTATAAATACCGTAAACCAGGTGCGGAGCCAGAAGGGGGCACTTTGGACAGAGCCTCCCTTGGACCCAAAAATGTTCCTACTTTTACAGGTGAAATGTCAACATTTTTTTCTAGTGTAGGACCCCCACACCCTCCAGAGGTACCATATGGGGACTTTTCATGATACGTTTTTTAAAAACAATCCCCGAAAATTTGGACATTTTGTGTCAAAGGTAAAAGGTGATGGTCTAAAAAAGTGCACCCTCCTTGCAGCCGGGCTGGATCCGCGCCTGGTATAAGCCAAGAATTTTTAGAAAAATTTTCATTTCAAAAGTGGGGGTGTGTTGGATTAATGGAATTAAGCTTCGCGGAAGAATATCGTGATCATAATAAAAAACATATCGGCTACCAATAATTTAAATAGAAACAAACTTTACTAATGAAAATTATTTTATCTAGGTTATAGTCTGAATCAGAGTTCTCGAAAGGTTCGTGGAAATCGTCCATCAGGCATTGAGATATATCAGAGCGCCGCTCGTCTTCATCATTTTCAGTGACTTCAAGGGCTATTTATAGTTTTCGTTTTCGAAGGTGATAAATTTTCACTAGGCTTATACAGGGAGTTTTGAATTTTAGGTCAATTTTTCGAATAAAAATGAAAGTAGCCCCGGCTTTCTGTGCGGTAAAATACGGTAAGCTAGTTCCTAAATTTTTTAATACTTTTATCTGGGTGTTTCCATTTTAATTTGTAATTTAATTTGCTTCATAACTATTTTGTATTATCACCACTATTTAATTTATATTATACTCGTACATAACAAATATAATTTCAATAGATTATTATTCCAACTTCAAGTCTTCTAGTTACAGTGCTTCGAATGGAAGTACTAATATATAATTTAAATGAATCGCTTATTTTTAAAATATGTCAAACGTCACTTTTCTTGTTTTGAGATGTACGAGAAAAACTGTATAGAAGCTCACTACATTTTTATGAAGATGTTAAGTAATTTTTTTCTTAAAGTAGACCTCATTTGGATATTTTACAGGCAAAAAGAATTTGTTTTATTCTTTTCATAAAAAATTATTTGACAGGTTTCTGCAATAAACAGAGTATTCAGGCCTATTTTCATAGCTGTACTCTTATTTACGGATTTGTTAATAAAAGTAGTGAGCATTAGCTGAAAATAACATTTCCTTATTAAATACTAACACATAAAATTATTATGGAATACTTTTTTTTTCTCTTTTGGTTTTTTTAAATGATTTCAACTCTAGACTCAAAAATAGTGTTCAACCAATTCAAAATTTTAATATAGACATCTTCTAAGTCAATTAGATAGTTGTTTAGATGTAACTTTGTGGACAGAAAAACGATTTTGCTTTAAAAGCCTACAAATCAGTTAATTAGTTCATCAGGGGTATAGATTTGATGTCTCCTTTTAATAAAGTGATTCATAGATTTAAAATCTCAATCACATAGATGTAATAAAGGGCCACAAGCATGGAAATTTTAAAACATCCTTAGTCTTGCGATTCGTACAAAAACTTTAAAAATATGGTTTTTACTATGGCTTGTTGGATCTAACCTCAAAAGAATGAATTTTCCAATCGCATATAGTGTTTGTATGCGATTAAATAAAAAAAAGTAGTCCCAAATAAGCTGCAGATGAGACGGCATGAACAAAATTCCCCGCAGTTTAAGTGCACAATCTAGTCAAGCGACGTCGTTTGACATGTTTCTGCACATTCTGAAACGTGCCAAACGCCACTTTTTTCAAGAGTGATTTATTGGTGTCATGGAATTCTGTAGAGGTGAACGCACATTTTAAAGTAAGAATTATAAAAATAACGGGATTTTAAAATAGTTTTCCAGCATGTTAAATTTCAGCTTTAGTGCAGAAACATGTCAAACGACCTCGCTTTTCTGGTTTCTGGACTTAAACTGCGGGGAATTTTGTTCATGCCGTCTCATCTGCCGGTTCTTTGGGACGGCTTTTTTTATTTAATAGCCCGGTTATTTAATAGCTTTTTTATTTAATATAATTTTTTTCAGTAGCCGGGCGCAAATGTCTCCAATTGTGAACCAAAGGCGAGCCAAGTCGCCAAGCGAAGCGAATGACAAAACAGTCAACGGCCGCCAATTCTACATTATTTGGCGATTTTTTTGTTTGCGTCCGACTAACGGAAAAGTACCCATATTTCTCAGCCACTCACCTTTCTCTTTTCGTGGCACTTGAGGCTGTAGCTGGTGAGTCGATCGTCATACCTCGTGTCCCCCAGTATAGTGGCCGTCTCTGGAAACTCCTGGAGGGCGATCTGCCAGTATTCTTCGAACATGGTCTCGGCTGACTCCTGGACCTGCGCCGGGTCAGGCAACTCGGGGACGCCATTGGGAGTGGTCGGGGAACAAGGGACCTGCAGAGAACCAGACGATAGGATTTACAAATTTAAGGCCGTATTCAGAATGGCTGGAAACGAGAACGTTACGGAAACGGGGGAGATTCCACACGACAACTCAGGAGCTCTCGTCTGACATGTCGTTCGGAGATGCGAATCAAGGCGGGTTGCTTTTCCAATGTTTGTGGTCCGCAAACACTAGAACAGCTACTTATTATTTAAAAAAAAGGTTTCAATCATTAATATATTACGAAAGTAATAGACATCTTGTGTTAGCAGTATTAGTCTAGTCAAATTGTCCTGAAAATTTTGGGGTAGAAGATATTTTTGCTATCTGTATGTTTTTTGGGGTGCTGAATCCGAATCGGAGGTTTGCCAACAAAATTTCGTGACGGAACACTATGAAAATTCAAAAAATGGCGAAAATTCACCCCGTTTTTTCGTTTTCTGCCCCTAGAACATTACCTTTGCGCTTCTGAGCTAAACAGTCAGTGCAAAAAATAAAACCAAACTACAAAAAAGTCAATCACAACTTTTCTCTCAGACCCATAGTTTCGCCGATAGAGCGTGTTGAAAAAAGGGCTATTTTCGTTCTATTGGTAGGAAATCCAAAAAATGTCACTATTATCTCCAAAAAGCCGCCTTTTTGGAACAGGATACTATAACAACTGCCTAAATAATATTTCACATGAAATTAACCATCTAAAAACTCCAATTGTGATAACTAAATGCATTTTTGTTCGGTGATTTCTCTTAAGAACGAAAGTTCAACAGGAGATAATAGTATTTCTATAACTAAGTTACGTCTTCGAAATTACATGCAAAATTTTTCTATTGACTGCTCTATATGTTTTTGAGGGTGAGATTCGGATTCAGCACCCCAAAAAACATACAGATAGCAAAAAATATCTTCTACCCCTAAATTTTCCCAAAATAAATACTATTTGACTGGACTATATTCATAATATCAAAAGTGTATAATTATTTGTAAGTGTTTGCGACAGTGATGGCGTCAGGAGCACACACTTTCAAATAATTACGTATTAAAACTTTCTTTGATAAAAAGTATATATCCTAGTCTAGATTCTGTTATATTTCTTCTTTTTTTTAAAAAATAACGGGAGTATGGGGCCGTTCAAATATTACGTAAGCACCTTAGGGGGGAGGGGGTTTGCTCTTTGCTTATTTTTCCTGACAAGGGGGAGGGGAGATATGAGTGATGCTTATGTAAGATGCTGTATTTCGAAAATATCTTGTTTCTTGCATAAATAATTTCAAAAATAAATTTAACAAAAAATTGAATTACGAAATCGGACGTAAGCACTTTTTTCTGGGGATGGACCCCCAAACATTTTGAAATTTTAACCCCGAAAAGTAATGTTTCAACTAATTTTTGAACCCTTATGGTTGCACCCAAAAATGACAGCTCCTTGTATAAGTCACCTAATTTTCAAGGAGAAAAAACCATCAGTACTTACTAAAAGGGATATCAAAATTTCAGGGGGGTCCGGCAGTTTCTTACGTAATTATGGTGGGGGGGGTTGAGGTTTGCTTATCTTTGCTGACAAGGGGGGAAGGGGGTTAAAAATGACCATAAAAGTGCTTACGTAATATTTGAACGGCCCCTATGACAAGTACGGAGATTGATTAGTTTTTCATCCAAGACATTAATAAAACCAGATCCTCAGATGAAACTACGTTTTTGTTACTGCTTATGAGAAGTAACATCTGCTCTCCTTATAATTAGATATCAATATCCGTAAGTCGTAGTATTGCTCTAACATGTATTTTATCATCACAAAGCGTCATTATAAGGCAGAGTCATAAATAAAATAAATGAAACGAAAACCTTTAAGTTTAAATTTATATGACTGACTTTTAATGTTGAATAACGAAAAAATTCATATTCAAAATATCTATGCTTAAAATTTTATAGTGAAAAAAAACGTTTACATTTGAACTATAAATTTAATCGTTCATACAGAAAATACCGACACTTTTTTTATCCAAAACATTTTTTTGAGAATTAAATATACAAAATATTTTAGTGTAAAATCATTTGAGTGACTTTTCCTTTTTAGAACTCTTAAAGATTATTAATGTGATGGAATCAAGCGGCAGTACTTATAACTATAGAATCACCATAGTTTGAATTACTTTACCTTTGAAGCTATTTCAGCCATTTTTAAGCAATAAAATTTAACTTATTTTCTAAGTAAAATTAAAAAATTTAAATCAATGGGTCATAGGGGCCGTTCAAATATTACGAAGCACTTAAGGGGGGAAGGTGCTTATTTTTCCTGACAAGGGGGAGACGGGTATTTGAGTAATGATTACGTAAGATGTTACAAACACTCGATTTTCAAATATATCTTGTTTCTTGCATAAATAATTTCAAAATTCAACCAACAATAAGTTTAACAAAACAAGTGAATCAAGAAAAAAACTAAAGAATTTTGAGTTCACAAAGAAAAGAACCAAGGGGGGGTCGGGCAGTTTTCTTAAGAGGGGGGTTGCGGATTGCTTATATTTGCTGACAAAGAGGGAGGGGGGTCAAAAATTATTAAAAACCTGCGTACGTAATATTTGAACATCCCCATAAATAATTTATATTTATTCCAAAATACTTACCAAAACGAAGCAATGAGCAAGCAATCCAAAAGCTAATACTAGTGAAAGCACCATTTTTGCTACAAATATTTTTGAGAATGACACGAATTAAACTGCGACCAGCGCAGCTAATGAAGAACTAATCGACACAAGAACCAATCTAAAACGAAGAAACGTTCATGCTTTAACGAGTCCAAATCTCTGCACTGTCGACACACCAACTCTACTACTGCTACGACGAATCTGGCTGAGTGGAGTAAAAAAGAACGAACAATCCAGTTCTCTCAACTCTACCTGGGCAAACAACCTCGAGAACACTCAAAATGCAAACGTCTTAAAACTAGTCGGTGGCCCGAAGCAGAATGTTTCTTGAATATCGAGATGATCTTTTTATAAAAGAAACCGGCCTTTTTTATCTCGGATGTTTAAATAAACGCACGTTAGATAAAGGAATGATTTTCTCTAGAGAGAGAAGAATAAATAACTAGGTCTTCTTCTCTGACAATCAAAACTTCATGAGTTGCTCGGTGAGTATGAAAAGCTATGAGGGTGATAAATAAAATTAGAAAATGAATCTGCCAAATGGAATATTCATTAAAACAATTATTATGGTAAAGGAAAGAATATGGAGTTCTAGACACATTTGGAACACTAAAAGAAACGTCCATGTCAAAAGCATTAAGGGAACATCCACAAATTACGTGAGGTCAAAAAGGGGGGAGGGGGTTGGAAAAATCTCACCAAATTTCACCAAGGGGTGAGGGGGGGGGGGTAGATAAAAATCTCACGTCAACTTTTTAAGTTAGAAATTATACCGATTTTTTAAAGTATGAGAAAGGAATAATACCCACAGATAAGATACTGTGGTGATTTTTAGGCGGAATAATGTCCTTTTCCCCCACATAATTAATAATGGAAACGTTTTAGGTGCTGTGAAGCTCAAAATGCAAACGAATAGGATAGAAAATTATTTTTAAAGGTTGTAGGTAAATCTCAAGTGGGGGAAGGGGGGGGGGTTCCAGCAAAATCTCACTAAATCTCACCAAGGGGGGAGGGGGGTCCAGATTTTGGAAAAAACATCTCACGTAATTTATGCATGTCCTTTATGCTAAAGTTTTCCACTTATTTGTAAAGAATACGATATTCCTGATATCCATGCATTATTTTAAGAGCGGGGAATACCTGTAAATAGGATTTTTCTGAATCTGTATGGAGCTCTATTATTGGAGGGCCCTTATAGTACCTCCCTAAACTATAATAATAATAAATAATTTTTTTTATTCGGAAACATTTACAAAATAAATAAACATTAACAGGAAATAATCGAAATAAAAAACAACATATTGCATACTAAGGGGCCGAATCGGCCCTTCTAAGTGAAACAAAAATTTTACTTAGAAACATTTATGTATAAAGAAAAAAAGAGAAAAAAAATTAAGTACATATATATAAAAAAAATACAAAAATAAGTAATTTGACAATAGAACAGCCCAAAAAATTATATTATTCACATAGCTCAGCGGTTCTCAAACTGTGGTCCGCGGACCCCTGGGGGTCCGCGGCGCCTTCATAGGGGGTCCGCGAGTTACCTTGAAGAATTCCTCAAGCTACTTTTAGAATTCCCCAAAGAGTTTTAAAATTAGATGAAACACTATTTTTAAGAGGTAAATTTCAAAAATTTTCTGGGGGAGAACCCCCAGCCCCCTCGAAATTTTGACTTCAATGCATAACATTTACCTTGAAATTTCCAGACCCTCACCTCAGAGACTTGGAGTAATTCAGGGGAGTAATAAGGGTGTGTGAAGTGAAGGGGCCCTGAAATTTGGATTTGGTGTATCAAAACAAGTTAAAACCCTGTTTTTGGGATCAAATCTTCGAAATGGGAGAGGACCCCTGAACCCCCTTTAGTACTACTTGGTAATTTATTATTTAAAATTTTTTTTATAAGTTCATCAAAATTGAAATCCTACCTAATAATATATAGTCTGAAATTCGTAACTAAGAAATATAGTTAAAATCCTGTGTGTTTTTAGGGACAAATTTATCTAAAACTTCTCTGAGGATGACCCCCAGATACCTTTTTGTTCTTAAAACTCTATTATAAACTATTTTTAACATTAAGTTCATCAAAATGCAAATATTACATAAAAATTTATATTTAAAAAACTAGGGAGCTACCGCCCCCTGCTCGCTATCGCTCGCCAACCCCCGTTAACTGCTGACGCAGACACGTTTGAACCGCTTCGCAATTCCTCACAAAACCCTGCTCACTGCACTTACTCACTTTATAAAAAATTCTTAAAACGGGGTTAGTACTTCTCCGGGGTATTCTTTCGAAAATGGTGGATATACATTCAGTAGCGGAAATTTAACAGTTCCTTTATGGTAACATTAATTGGCGGGTCGCCTTATAATTCCAAGAAAATTAACAACAGAGCAATGTAACATTCCTTTACCATTTCCCCAAGGTAGTTTTTTTCACAGATCCATTAAGAAGCACTGAAACATCTCAGGAATAAATTTAACGTTCTTAAAATTTGTAACCATTTTCATCGATTGGCTGTGAAAAATGTAGTAATTACCGTAAACATCACGAAAATTTAGAATTTTATCTTCATGAGAACAAACAAACGTCGAAGTTGTGTCAGTTTCATAGCAATGACACGAATGTTTAGACTTCAAACATTTTCGATTTTTATCTTAATTTCTAAAACAGTCCCCCGTGTTATCTAGTTGTTTGCGTTTTGGCATTATGAAATAAGGTGTCACATTTTACTACCTTAAAAAACATACTTGGAAAAGAATATAAAAATAATAATAATTGTAAAAAATAAATGCAAAAGTTCAAAATTTCCGAAAGCGAGTTTATATTTTGTTGTAAATATGGTAATGATTAGGTTGCCACAACGACAAAGATAATTGTAAAAATATTAATTTGTTATTTAAAAAATAAAAGATAAATTATTTATACATAAGTTTTAAATATAATTAAAACCGTTTAAACAACAGAAATATAAATATTGTTAAAAATAACCCAAAATATATTTTTTAAATTCGTGTTATAAATAGAAAGATGATTATTTAATTTATTTGAATATTAAAAACCAGTGAAATGTGTTTTCAATTTTTTTTGAAATTCATAGTTTCTTGCTTTATAACTGCAACCTTATCCGTAATCTAAAAAAATGGAAATATTTTAAAATTGAGATTTTTTTTAGAAATTCTAAAGGCACTTTGCACATCCTCAAAAGAATCCGGACAGTTTGATACCAAATATGTGTTATACGGATCAGTAATTAAAAAGCCTTTCCCTGGAAACCGTTCACCAAAAACTTTTTTTTAGAATAGAGAGATTCTAACTAGGGGTATTAAAACTTATTTAAAATCTGTTTTTCTAGTTGAATTTCCAAAAATTTTCTGGGGGAGGACCCCCCAGACCCCCCCTTTGTGGGTAGAACTTAATTACTCATAACCTTTTCATGTTAATTTCCCTAAGACACAAATTCTACGTAAAAATGTGTTTGGGAGTAACTCAAACTAACCCTGTAAATAACCTAAATGGTCTCAATATGAGTTAAAACACTACTTTTCAGGGTCAAATAACGAAATTTTTTCTTGGGAAGAACCCCCAAACCCCTCTCCAAAATTATGACGCCTTTTACAGTGTCTTTTCCTTGTAAATTCTGCCGCTTAAAAGTTGCTGTTTTCTTTGAGTTTTTCATCAAAGTGTGGAGGTTTCAAAATGATATAAAGCACCATTTTAAAGGTTCAAATATCGAAAATTTTTCTGGTGGAGGAACTTTTTTTACACTAGAAATTTTTACGTCTATTTAAAAATTTTCCCCTAGAAAAATCGGTAGTTTACAAGAACCTGTTATCTTCAGATTGAACCTAAAGGGTCTCAAAATGGAGCTATAATGCAATTTTTAGAGGCAAATTTTCAAAAATTTTCCGGGGGAAACCCCCGGACCCCCTGTATTTACTTAAAGTTAGCATTAAAATATTTTTTTTCATTTAAGATATCTTAAACCTAGCCATATGTTAATTTAAAGTCTTATAGTTACAGCACTGAGACAACTCAGAATCACGGAAATGCAAACCTATCCACCTAAGGGTGCAATAGTTTTTTGAGTACTCCAAAAATTTTTTTTCTAAGTTTATGACCTGCCCCCCTCTAAATCAGATCCTGCATACGCCCTTGGACCTATGAAATATACATGGAGGCGGAGGGATAATTTTGGTCCCTCCCTAAATAATATTTCTCTGGAGTGGAGTAATTGTAAAGTTTATTATAATTTGTATACTATTTTTAATTAATCTTAAACAGAACAAAAGTCTGGTTACGGCTTTTGGTGTTGGGTCCGCGATGCCTGGCTTCTAACATAAAGGGGTCCGTGACGATAGAAAGTTTGAGAACCGCTGACATAGCTCCACACAAAATACAACCCAATTTAAAAATTATTATTTTGGTAATTTGATTTTGGGGCATATATAATCCTACTCTTGGAAGATTCTATGGCATGAATATAAGGATCTGAAATTTGTATCCTTATTCTTAAAATTACAAAATATCCTTAATTTTTGGACTCGAGTGTATTATGAGCTTTTCTGATAAAGCACCTCCCAAAAACCCTTAAACCAAGTCTTCGTTTTACTGTGTTCACAAACAGACCCCCCAAAAAGGGGGTTTTAAATTTGGGAAGTTAGTTGTCTTTTCGGTGCGAACGGATACTTTCAGTTAGCTGTTTATCTATTATAAGCCAGGATCGTTGTTTTTTCCCAATGCTCATCCGTAAAACCGGTAATTCAGTTGGAATGTCAAAAGATAGCATTTTCTGTCCCCGTTATAGTAATCTTTTGTGATCGGTTGCTTAGATTCTTCGTAGTGGTTACTAAACACTTAAACTAAGAAAGCGTAAACAATTTTCATAAAAATATGAAGTCAAATTTTTTTATATGGATCACTTTAAAAGTGTAAAATAAATTTTTGAGAAAGAGATTCGAAGTAAATAATGATCCAAATTTTAAACACTTCAACAAACTTAAACTCCGAGAACTTCTACCCCGGGGGCCATCCAGGCCAGCTAAAGCTGTGTGCCACTATTCAATGTCTCTGTACCTCCAGTAGTCCCCAGAGGCTTTCAGGGGGTCCATGAGAATGAAAACGAAATCTTGTGTTTTTCAACTCAATATTTTGAACATGGGGGAATCTAAACCTGTATAAAGGAAAAGGGAAAAATAAATGAGTGAAGAAGAATTATCATGAAAATTACTGACATTTTAGGGTCGACTTTCTTTAATTTATTACTCCCTTATCTAAATAGATGATAATAGACAAAGTTTCCCACTTAATGCGATGACATCGTTTTTTCGATGTTAGTGACAGTCCTATCTTTAAGGAATGAGAACTAGTTTGGATAAAAATTACATTCCTGATCCTGAATCCGAACGAAACTTATCCTAGTGTGATTCTGCAGTTAGACAAACGCAGAAGGAAAGAACTTCAAACTTTTTGACTTGAGATCTGAATGGCTGCTAAAAATATTAGAAGACTGGATTACACTGTTCAACAAATTTGACCTTCAAAATTTTTTCCTTAATGAAAATAGTCATTTCCTATAGATTTTGGGTCACTAAATACAATACGAAAATTACCATTAAAATTCTCAATTGACTCAGGATTTTTGGGGAACAGCCCCTCCCCCTTTTTACGTTTCTCAATGACTTAATGACTTTGAATTCGATTTCCAGGGTCAAAAAGCATTACTTTAGTCTTTAAATTACATTCAAAGGGACAAGGAAGGTTGAAATTTGTAAAATATAAAATTTTGTAGTAAATGGATAGGTTTAAGGGGTTATTACCCCCCTAAAAATGCCAAAAAATTGCTTAAAATTGTAGGTTTTTATACACTATTTTTTTTCCTCTTATTTTTTACACAATTCACGTTTGAAGGGTCCAAACCCTTCAGCAAGGACCCAAATTTGATGGAAATATGCAGCAATAATTTTTACTAAAAGCGGCTGAGGTGTTAGCCTCTCAGAAGCCCTCGTGGAAGAGTTCGGAAAGAATCGCGAAGGCGCTCGCGAGCTCAGGAATTAATAATATTGATTTTGAAAAGATTACAAATGACGTTTTTCTGATATTTTGGGTCTATCCTAAGTAGAAATTATCCAGTTTTTTAAAAACTGACCGGTTTTAGGGAGTGAGGCTTCCATGTTTCAAGCTGTTAATAGATGCACGGCTGTGGATAACAATTAGGGGGAGTCCCCTTGAAAACTGAAGGGGATGGAGGAAAATGGGTGTCATATTTGAATTCAGCAGGTCATTTTACACAAGAATCAGCTGAAATTCTGTCAGTGGCATTTTGACTTTTTTTTGTACAGCAATTTAACTCTAAGTGCAGCATTGGAACCCTTCCGTGGGTGCTTTGGGGGCGTTAAATACCTCAACCGCTTTTAGTAAAAATCATTGCTGCATATTGCTATCAAATTTGGGTCCTTGCTGAAGGGTTTGGACCCTTCAAACGTGAATTGCATAAAAAATAAGAGGAAAAAATAGCGTATAAAAACCTCTACAATTTTAAGCAATTTTTGGTATTTTTAGGGGGGTAATAACCCCTTAAACCTATCAATTTACTACAAAATTTTATATTTTACATATTTCAACCTTCCTTGTCCCTTTGAAAGTAATTTAAAGACTAAAGTAATGCTTTTTGACCCTGGAAATCGATTTCAAAGTCATTAAGTCATTGAAAAACGTAAAAAGGGGGAGGGGCTGTTTCCCGAAAATCCTGAGTCAATTGAGAATTTTAATGGTAATTTTCGTATTCAGCGACCCAAAATCTATAAGAAATGACTATTTCCATCAAGGAAATTTTTTCATTGTTGAACAGTGTTATCCACACATTTTTTAAGACGAATTTTTTTAACTCACTTTTTGAAAATCAGTTTTTTTTTGTGAGTGGGGGCATATGGTTAAATCAACTTCAAAGTCAATTTTTAGTAAAAGTAAATAATTTTGTTTCCATTGCGTATTTTTTACATTTTTGGGGTCAATCATTCGTTGCTCGAGCTTATTTTTTAAAATTCTTTAGTCTCCTCTTGTTAATCGTACAAAGCTTTAACTAGAACTTAATTCAGGTAAAATAACTCTTCTTGATATTTAATTAATCAACTTAATGTAAAATTAGATTTTTCATATACTTATTTTTTAATTTTATTTTTAAATCGAATTGAAAAAAAAAGAAAAAGTGTTTTTAATATATTTTTTGTAAGTATCTTATGTATGCCCTAGAGCAGTGGTCCCCAACCTTTTTACCACTACGGACCAGTCAACATTTGATAAATTTACCACGGCCCGCTGGGTGGGGAGAGTTGATTGTTTACATTCTAGATTATTTTGATTCATTAATTTTAATTTAATTGTATTTAAACATGCTTTCAAAATAAAATACAGTTACACCAAAAAATAAATACAAAGTGATTAATTACTTTCATTCATTAATTTGGAGTATAAATCTAGGAATTGAAATACATTTCAATGAAATGATCGGCCACGGACCGGTACCGGTCCGCGGACCGGGGGTTGGAGACCACTGCCCTAGAGAGCCTGTATACGAGAGAGAGACAACTCGGTATAGCACGCTGATTGGTCAAGAGCGTTTTCTGTACGCCGATGGCGGTAGTTAGGTTTCCCTCCATAGAATTGGCATGGGACGCGAGACAAGGCAAGGGGCATGTTCGTAAAACAGTAGTTGGACAGTTTAAACTGCGCGGAAGGATGCGCAGAGACGCTTTTGAGCGAGTTGTTGCCTCTCTCTGGTATACAGGCTCTTTAGTATGCCCTTGAAGTTACATTTGTATTCAATAGATGGCGCGACATTTAGGTTTCGGTTCGAGTCACCTTTTTGCAGTTGCAGGAAGGCAGGGGTTTCGGAGCCCTTATTACTAGAGAGCCTATATATGAGAGAGAGACGACAACTCGCTTAAAAGCGTCTCTGCGCATCTAGTTCTGTCCAAACTGTATCATGCCGCCGGTCTCGAGTCCAATGCTAATCCTGTGAAGGGAACCGGCTGTGGCGAACAGAAAACCTGTTTACCGATCTGCGCGCGATATACTGAGTTGTCGCCTCTCTTGTAAATACAGGCTCTCTACTTATTACAGATGAACCAGTTTTAGACAGAGGTACGGAATATGTCCGAACGCCCGAAATGGTTCAAAGCCAGTTGTGGGGAAATTATTGCCCCTAGGTTATAAAAAACCTACAAATTCAAGTTGTTACAAGTAACAAATATTTTAGCTGAGAATATCATACCGTTCAAATTCTGTAGAAATTAAGTGCGAACTACGGATCAAAGCGAAAAACTGAATCAAATAAAAATAATATTCCTTGGTGAACACCTGATAGTCTGTTTTTTCTTGCGTATAAGCAGGAAAAACAACGTATTCATGACAGGATCGATGATTCTCCCTAAAACTTGTGTTAGGAAGAGTGGGGTAATAAGAAACTGGGGGAATAAGAAACATTTAATTTGCAGCTTTGTGTGTGAGCGTAAAAGCGTGAAAAAAATCACAGAATATCTTCAAGGCATACTTTATATCCCATAAAAATTTTATCGTTTTAGAATGATTATTTCAGTGAAAAATACCAGTTTGAAATAATGCGAATAAAATTTGAATAAATTTATCTTGCTTTTGCAATTAGTAAATTCTTATGGAATTTTATTAGTGAACGCTTAAGAAGGTTAAAAGGGCTATATAATTCATCTTTTGATCTTCAATTTAGGGTTGTAGATCATTCTTAAAACCCTGTTTCTTATTACCCCATTTAAACAAACTATGGGGTTATGGTTATAAGAATAACTAGCATTTTATCCATAAAAATTTATTTATAGTAATTTTTCTCTTTATCTTCCTAATACTTTATTGTTCTTATTTCATTTATCAAGTTTAAAATTTAAATTCAATTAAGTTTATTTGTACTTCATTTTCTAGAAAACGGTGGGTAATGAGACAAAAAATATCGATTTTTTTTAAATTGAGTTCTTTTTTTTGAGGAAAACTTATTAGTCACACAAAATGAAGTAAGAGAAGCCCCATTTGATCTGTTTTGTGATGATTTTCAAATGTTTTATACAAAAATATAGGGTGGTTCAAAACTTTCAACTTGACTTTTTTAACTGAGCTGAGCATATATCAAAAGATTTTCAGTGAAATTTTTTGAAAATTACTGGAGTTATAAAATAATCTTTAAAGATTACATTGATACCTTTGTGGCGACCGCCGAAATTCACTAGTAAACATTCACTAGTTAAAATATAATAAGTTAGTTGCAGAATGGCAATGCATTGTTGGATAAATTTATAAATACTGCTGTTCGATTACTGTAAATAGTTTTCATATTATTACTTAAGATAATAAAGCTTAACACTAAATATTTGATGTAATCACTCCTAAATTGGTGACCACGGACTTCGGACGGTAATGGAAAAAAATCTGCTTAACACCTTGACATTTTCGGAGGAAGATGCAAGTCGCATCGAAGGTAAACTACAACAACTCATAGAGGAAATCGCTACGCTCAAAATGGCGTTACCACCAGCATCCAGAAGTCGACATGCGCGAAGCTTTTCTCAACGTCGCCGCTCTCCTGATGGTAATGCAGCAAATTACCACGATTCAAGCTCCCTAAGCAGGCAAGAAGTTGTCGACAGAGTCTGTTTTTATCACCGAAAATTTGGAGATCGAGCAAGACGCTGTAAATCCCCCTGCGCTTTTTCGGGAAACCCCAGCGGCAGCTACTAGCGGCGACATCTAGCTGCCTCTCTGAGGGAAGTCGCCTCCTCGTTACTGATCGCACAACTAAAACAAGGTTTCTCATCGATACCGGATCTGACATAAGTATTTATCCACGGTCAAGGGTCACGAGAAGGCAACCAGACTCCAGTTACGTCCTCAGGGCTGCAAACGACTCTACCATAAAAACCTATGGACCAATCACCCTGTCAATCGATATCGGTCTCCGTAGGAACTTTGCATGGCGCTTTGTGGTAGCAGATGTCACTATCCCCATAATTGGATCAGATTTCCTGTCCCACTTCAACCTGTTACCTGACTGCCGCAACAAGAGAATCATGGACGGGGTAACTGGTCTGTATGTGCCCGCATCGCCGCAACACTCAACACAGCCTAGCGTAAAGCTGGTGAAGAGTTGCTCTTCACCATTTGCTGAAGTTTTGGATGAGTTTCCGGAACTTAGCCGCCCATCAGGTACCCCTCGTGAAATAAGGCATTCCACAACCCACTTTATTCGAACGACTCCTGGGCCTCCCGTATCCTGTCGTCCACGCCGGTTAGCTCCCGATCGTCTAAAAATTGCCAAAGCCGAGTTTGAAGGTATGGTAAAAGATGGAACAGCCCGCCGTTCCGATTCTGCATGGGCTTCACCTCTGCATTTGGTAGCCAAGAAATCCGACGGATGGCGGCCCTGCGGTGACTACCGTGCTTTGAATGCTCGAACAATTCCGGACCGTTATCCAGTCAGACACATACACGATTTCTCCCATAATTTGAGGGGTTGCAAAATATTTTCTGTGATCGACCTAGTCAAAGCATTCACGCAAATTCCAATCAATCCGGAGGACATTCCTAAGACGGCCATTACCACCCCGTTCGGTCTCTTTGAATTCCCTTTTATGGGTTTCGGGTTGAGAAATGCCGGACAAACATTCCAACGTTTCATGGACGAAGTTTTAAAAGATCTAGATTTCTGTTTTCCGTACATAGATGACATCCTTGTCTATTCTACGAGCGAAGAAGAGCACAAGAGTCATTTGCGCCTGATTTTTCAACGATTGGCTGAGCATGGACTGTTGATCAATACTTCAAAAACTGTCCTTGGGAAACCAACTGTTACGTTTCTGGGTTATGAAGTATCAGCCAAAGGTACTCGACCGCTGCCCGATCGAATCTCAGACCTACAAAACTTCCCACTTCCAAAAACCGCACGGGATCTGAGAAGATTCCTAGGAATGATAAATTTTTACAGGCGATTCTTGCCAGTTGCAGCAAAACACCAGGCCCCTCTTCATGAATTAGTGTCGTCTCTACGTGGATCCCAGCCTATTAAGTGGAACCCCGACCTTGAAGAGGCCTTTAGAGCAACTAAAACCACGCTGTCTAACGCCACGCTGCTGTCCCATCCTAATCATGGAGCTCCCCTAGGACTGTTCACGGATGCATCGAACCACTGCGTGGGAGCCGCAATGATGCAGTTTGCAGATGGTGGATGGCAGCCACTGGGCTTTTTCTCTAAAAAGCTGTCCGCTAAGCAAGTGCAGTGGCCGGCCTACTATCGCGAGCTTCTGGCTATTTTCACAGCCGTGCAACACTTTCGCCATCTGTTGGAGGCCGCGCACTGCACCATATATACCGACCACAAGCCCATCACGTTTGCCTTTCAACAGCGTCGGGACAAACTACCGCCTGTCCAGCTAAATCAATTATCTTTCATCGGCCAATTCACCACCGACATTCAACATATCAGTGGAGCTGACAATGTGGTGGCTGATGCTCTCTCTCGTGTCTCCGCCGTGACCATCTCACCAGTTGATTTGAACGTAATGGCCAAGGCACAGGCAACTGATTTAGAGCTACAACATCTATTGAGTTCAGGAGATTCATCATTACATCTACAGGCCGTGTACCTACCAGATGGTGACACTACACTGTTCTGCGACACATCCTTAAACAAACAAAGACCTTATGTCCCAGCACCACTCCGGAGACAAGTGTTTCAATCATTACACGCACTGAGTCATCCTGGTGCACGAGCAACAGCACGATTGGTATCTTCCCGCTTTGTTTGGCCGTCCATTCGGAGAGATTGCCGCGCATGGTCTCGTTCGTGCCTCCAGTGTCAACAATCAAAAGTGGGGCGCCATGTCTTTTCCCCCCTCCAGAACTTTGCCTTGCCACAAGCGAGATTTAGAGAAGTCCATATAGATATCGTGGGCCCTCTGCCACCAGTTAAGTCGTACCGGTACTTGTTGACAGCAGTGGACCGTTTTTCCCGCTGGCCAGAAGCATGGCCATTGGAAGGAATTACAGCGGAAGAAGTTGCATCTACTTTCGTTGCCGGATGGATTTCCCGTTTTGGTTGCCCCGAATCTATAACGACAGATCAAGGCCGACAGTTTGAGGCTCAACTGTTCAAACAACTTGGGAAATACTCCGGATTCTGTCGTTTCCGCACCACTAGTTACCACCCTTGCTCTAACGGCATGGTAGAACGCTTCCACCGGCAATTGAAAGCCTCCCTCATGTGTCACAACGACTCTTCGTGGCTGGAAGCTCTTCCAGTGGTCCTTCTAGGAATACGCAGTGCCGTGAAGGAAGACATCAATGCATCCGCAGCAGAGCTAGTATACGGGGAGCCACTTCGCCTTCCTGGAGAAATGCTCGTCTCCAGCGAGAATCACCCAGCTGATGTCACCTCCATGGTTGACCGACTTCGATCCTACATGGCACGACTGCGGCCTGTCCCAGCATCACGTCATGGATCGCTTCGCACTTTCATTCACAAGGACTTAGCCACTTGTTCACACATGTTCTTAAGAGACGATTCCGTACGACCCTCTCTCTCTCCTCCATATACGGGACCCTACGAGGTGATTGAACGGCAGGACAAAGTGGTAACTCTCAAAATTAAGAACAAAGACGTGAGAGTCAGCATTGACCGAGTAAAACCGTGCTACATTTGGTGTCCGGAAACAGCACAAATGCCGTCAGGCCAGAAATATAGAATCGACGGCCATCAGGATGGGCAGCCGGAATACACCACCCGCTCAGGTCGCCGTGTTCGCTTTAGATTGCCTCACGTTAGGGCAATACTCTACCCCGGGGGGTAATGTGGCGACCGCCGAAATTCACTAGTAAACATTCACTAGTTAAAATATAATAAGTTAGTTGCAGAATGGCAATGCATTGTTGGATAAATTTATAAATACTGCTGTTCGATTACTGTAAATAGTTTTCATATTATTACTTAAGATAATAAAGCTTAACACTAAATATTTGATGTAATCACTCCTAAACCTTCATTTGATTTTTAATTAGTAAATAACTGGCATGTTTCTTATTACCCCTCGTGGGGTAACAAGATACAGTCCCTTTGGAGTGATAAGAAACAAGTAAAACCCCCTTTCCCTTTTACTTAGCAACTGATAATGATATAAACACTGTAAAAAATTAGCTTTATAAATCTAAAGAAAAATCCTGATGAATTTATGAATGTTTCTTATTACCCCACTCTCCCCTATTCGACATTGTTTGTGTTACGTTTTTCACATGGTTTTTACTTGTAAAGTTTACCATGGCCAAAATTTGAGTTCATAATTCATATTTTAAAATATTTTTTACTAAGATTCACATGTATATAAGAAGATATGAAGTTTATATATAGATAAAACTTAGGGATTCTTTGGTAATTATTTATTGAACCTTACAAAAGTTCAGCAATTAAGAAACCTATTTACCTAGTAAAAACTCTTTCTACTTTAGTAATAACATAAATAAAGTTGAATAAAAACATTTTTGGGGGAAAGTTTGGACTAAGTTAATAATGTTCTGGGGAAATATTTGCCCCTGGGACTTTTCTGCGCCTCTGGTTCTAAGTATTACTATTACTGAAAGACAAAGTTTAAGATTAGTGATGGGAAAAATCGATAATTTTAGGTATCGAATACTTTGGTATCGAATACTTATAGGTATCGAATACTTTGGTATCGAATACTTATAGGTATCGAGTACTTTTAGGTATCGAGTACTTTTTTTCAATGTCGGGAAATGAACCTGAAGGGACAATTTTTTTAGGGCCAATCCATAATCAGACTAATATTCAAAAAACTGAAAGCGATCCATCAAAAAGCCCCGTAGCTACGGGCCTGGAGGTGGATAGAGGCGAAGGATTTGGCGGGGGAAAAACCTAGCCGCGTCAAATTTCTCTCGCGGATGATAACGGCTTGGGTTTGAGCGTTGCAAAATGAAAACGGAAACAGGCTGCGGTTGATCTACAGTAGGTATTATAAAGAATACTTCATTGAAAAATTTAAAACGAAATATGTCAATAAAGTATCGATACTTTTGTGGGTATCGAATACACTCGATACCTATAGGTATCGAGTACTTAAGTATTTGGTATCGATACCTGCCCATCACTATTTAAGATCTTTACATTTACTGGGAATTGGTGAGTTCAAGATAAATGAACTACCCCAAGCATGTAGTTGTTCACCACTATTTGTATTTGTACCCAACAAGGGATCTAATACAACTAGTTTAGTCGTAAAAAATATTTAACTTGAGACAGAAGGAAAGTTAATCTAAGAGTTCACCATGGATAATTGGAGTCAATTTTTTTAATCTTAATAAACATTTCAATTTACCTTTCAAAGCCCTAAATTTTAAGTTATTTTCATTTAAAATAGCTTCTTTTCTGTCTGAGCTGAAACAACTTGTGACGTTAAATGTTCCTTGCTCCAACTTGTTGTTCTAGTAAGTTTTTTTACAGCCTAGTGTTTCGATGAAAACGGTGTTTCCCACATTTACAAGAGACACATGTGATGTCACATTGTTAGGAGCTTTCTGTATTAAAATGTCATGATTACCTTAAAAAAAGTTTGTGGGAAAAGACAAGCGTATTTTTGGAATGTGGAGAGAATTTTTAATAAATTAAAATTGAATATTTGGAATTTTAAGAGATGCTGCAATTCTCCATTGCAAAGATTTACTTTATCATGATATTATTGAATGATGAATATAAACCAATATCAAATCGACAAAATGTTTATTCAACTAATTGGTGGCAAACAAAAATAAACTATTGAAATACAAATGAAATATTATCAACCCCTGAACGCGGATCTTACAACATGGGAAATTGTTCACGCAGATTGCAATCTGTGTGAACAATTTCCCATATAATTTAAAACACATTCAAGGATCAAAAAAATAAGTCATGGTTTTACAGAAAATGGGCTTACATGACTAAACAAGTTTTAAAAAATGAAATTTCAACTTATTATTCGATAATATTCAAAAATATATAGACAGCAATGAATTGAATTATAATCCATTATGAAATTGAAACAGTCATTCTATCTTGCAACTTCTTGAAGGGCAAAAATGAGTCTTTCCAAGCATCTTTCATCATTGCTGAAAAAAGAAATTATAATTTATACAAATTGCAATATGGTATAATTTTCCCTAAATAAATCAAAATCAATAAAATGGGGTAACTTTAGCCCAAGCATCAAAAAGTGTTTCTAAGTGTTTAGTGTTATATCTGTATGAAAAAATTAAATTATCACGTAATTAATGCAAGACCATTGTTTCCCAACCTAAGGCGTACGCCCCGCCAGGGGGCAATGATTTTCCACGGGGGCAATTTGAAAAATTTAAAGCAAATTGCCCCCAGGCGGGACATGGACTACCAGATTTAATTTAGAATCCATGATGGATTTTCGTAAAAAAATAGACATGGGGCCATGGAAAATTTAAAAGTGCTTCAGTGGGGCTTAGCCCGAAAAAGGTTGGGAAACACTGTGCTAGACCCAACAGCTGGAATGAGGAAGTTTCATATTTTTTAAATTTTCGATTTTGGGGTATATTAATACAATATAAGATGTGAAAAATCCAAATCTGCAATCCAAATTTTCTTCAAAAATTTATTTACTGAGATATAGAAGAAATAAAAGTTGAAAAAAGTCGTAAACAAATGATGCAATCGCAAACGCTCAAAAATCAAATTTGACGTCACTCGACACTAAACATAAGACATTGTTGATGTTAATTCATTATTAACATAAAAGGTCTTTATGACCTCATGGATCTGGTCTAGTTTCATTAGACCAGATGGGGATTAGTCCCACTTAATAAAAAATATTTAATAATACATTTTCCATAAATATTTGAATTTTAAGGCGGAAAAATCTTAAAATATAAGAATGTAATGTTTGAAAATTAATTATTTGATTTTATTTTGGTGTTTTCATATCTGATTTAACTTTTAAATTGGCAATTATAGAGCTTTTCTTATTAAAAATATTTAATCCTGAGGCTTTCATATTTAAAATAGTGAGTCAAGCAGATCCACTCTAGTAGAGAAATGGAGAAATAAGCGTTTTTAGCCATAAAATCGTTTATTACTTGTAAATATTCGATTTTTGAACTTGGAAAACTTGGTAGTGATCGTCCTCGCCTCGAGATACGTCTATGTACCGAGTTTTGTCAGCGCCGGCTGCATAGTTTAGGAGGAGATGCGAGTTGTAGTCGTTTTGACATGCCGAGTGACATCACGAATCTGAAATCGCTGTTTTTCCCGCCTTTTCCAGAGGGCAAACTTTAAGCCGCAGTAAAAAAATAAATAATTATCAGAATTAAAAAATATCTCGGTTTTAGGGTTTTCTCGTAAAGTAGGATCGATTTAAAAAATAAAAAAAAATATGAAACTTCCTCATTGGGGTCAGGATATCCTCAAAGCGGTGTCTTGATATTCTTAAAATACAATCACTAGGAATGTTCCAAATAGAGTTCACCTTACAAATTTTCTTTGGAAAGGCAATAAAAATAAAGAACAAGATCCAAAACACACAGCTAGGTCGACCTGGAAAAAGTACTCGAACCTACGATCCTGATTCGGGGGAAGAAGCCTTTGCCAGCTCCATAGGAGCAATACATAAGGTTTGGGCAAATTTTATTAGGTTCGGGGGAAGATTACAACTTTTTCCAGGTCCGCAGCTAGGTCATATTTTTCTGTAAGTAATGAAGTCCTCTAACAGTTTTCAATATTACATAATTTTGTTTCATCGCATTGCTTGATAATTATTAAAGTTCTATTGTGTTGGGGTAACTTTGGCCTATGATTGTATGATTTGGGGTTACTTTGGCTCAATGGTATCTACTGAAATAAGTGAAATACTCATTGAGTTCAAAGAAGCAGTGGTTTAGCATGGTTGAGAAATTAATTCTAAACATGAAATACATTTAAATTATAAGATAGCACGCCTTAAAAATAGTGTGGTAAAGATGGCATCATTATTGGGAAATCGATTATGTTCGAAGAAATATCAGTTTTTTGTTTCAAAAGTGGATTTTTCTCCACGATTTAAACAACCAATTATCAAAATATGTACCTAGGATGTTAAAATACTGTTAACTGTTCTCTCATCTATGTCTTTCCTTTAAAAACTTACTATGGTAACTCTAAAATGAAATCAGTTTTGTGTTAGAAAACATGTTTTATTGATTTATTTTCTTATAAATAAAACTTGTAATGAACTTGGAATAGATTTTAATCATTGATAGGTAACTTAGAAACACATCTAAATAGTTTAGCATTGGCTAAAAGTAACTCAACGCCTCAACTTAGGGGGTTTTGACTGACAACTTAGGGGTTACCCAATTCAGGGTAACTTTGGCTCAAAATTTCAAAAATTCATTAAAAATATTTAAAATTACACTTTAAAAGCGGTTTACATAGAAGTTGAACATGTTTAAAATATTATAAGCCATTGACTTGTCAAATTTGTTTGGGTTAACTACTTTTATTTGCTTTTAAGGCAAAAAAAACCAGGGGTGCAGAATATGTCCGAACGAGGTTCGGGGGAAATTCATGCAGCTCTGGGGAAATTTTTGCCCAAGATAGAAAGAAAAACTAAAAAAATCCAATCATCATTAGCTGACAAACAAATATTTTGGGTAGTGACTGAATTTATAACCTCCAAGTTCAATGGAAATCAGATGAAAACTGTGGAGTTACGGATCTGCGCTAAAAATCCGTTTTCTAGGTGAATACCTGAAAGTTGGCTTTTCCTTGCTTTCCGATTGGTATGAAGAAAAAACAATGTATTCGTGGTAGGATGAGTAAAAATTTCACAATAATTACGTTGTTAAATCACACCCATGTTCTTTTCTAAAAAATTGAGTTAATTAAGGAGAAGTTTACATTTAGCTTAAATTTGAGAAAAAATAGTTTTTCATATTTTAAGAAAAGAGGCACTTCTGAGCTATAAGATTTTTGTGTGTAAGAAAGACTAAAAAAGGAGAGTCTAACGATCACTAAAATTTAAATCTATGGATTATGTGAGAATTTTTGGATCTGAAAGAAGTTTAAAAATGAAAAAAAAACTACTTTAAATATTATATCATTTTGGAGGAAATTTTGGAGAAAAAATGTGTTCTGGGGAAATTTTGGACCCTGAAACATTTTCTGCACCCCTGAAAAAAACCACTCCGGACAAAGTAACCCCATTTTATGGTATAAAGAACACAGAGTACAAGGTCAGAGATGCTGAAGGCTGGTGATATTGAATCTTTTGGCATTATTTCAGCCAATTTCTAAAATCTCTAAAGGGAAGTCCATAAATTACACAAAGTCAAAAAAATAGGGGATCTCTGGAAGAAAAAAATTTTACCGGGGGAGGGGGAGTCACAATTAAAACCTTACATTAACTTTTAAATTAGAGAATACACTCTTTTTCTTTGAAGAAGAATGCACACATTAGTCAAAACAGTAAACTATTGATGAGTCACATGATAATTATAACTATCATGTGACTATCTATTTAACTATTTATTAATTTCTATCACATTTAACTCGATTATTACTAAAAGTAATTTTAACAGTGGTGCTTCTAGCTTCAACTCAAAATCCCAAAGAAATCTCAAATCATGGAATGCTTCAAAATCAGGAGAGAGTTTACTGATTTAAAAAAACTGTGTTTTGAAGTTATTTTCCCCAAAAACTTACAGTCAGGCAGAGAGGCCAGAGGAAACGATGAGACAGACAATCAGGAATGTTTTACTACAGACATATGTAAATGCAACTTGAGTAGCTACGGAGGCGAAAAATTTCTTTCAGAATGACATAGCTACTATGTGATTGCACTCAGAACTGATGGTTGGACATAATAATTGTTCTTTGCAAAAGATGTTATTATGCTGCAGCTCTGCAATTATTTTTTAATCTAGCCAACTTTGCGCTTACATGTTAAACTAGAAAATTTTGATTTTTTCCGATCTTCATGCTGTTAAAAACAGATTTCCCATTTTAAATGAACCCCCTGACAATATTTAATATCAAAAATCAAGTTGCTGAACCTTTGGGCATAGCCGAATTGGAGGCAATTTGATGTGATGTGACTTACAAAAATAATTATTAGAAAACTTAAGACAATATAATGTCCTAAACATAATTATGAACTGAAATTTTGCTCAATAAAAGCCTTCACTTTCCTCAACCTATTTGCCACCTCCCTCACTGCATTTTCTGTGTCCACACATCTGATGTGTAGTTTTTAACAAAAAAAGAAGTTAAAAAACAAAGGTGTATCCCCCAAATATATTTTTCAATTGTTACACTGAAAATAACTTAGAAGTTTAATTACCATGGTATTCATTTTGTTTATGAAAATACCACTAATATTACCTAAATAGAAAGCAAAAAGCTTTGAAATGACAAAGAAAAAGGTACTTTAGGATTAGCTGGGAACAATTCTGCCCAATTTGACTTTATTGGCAATTTTTAACAAATTACGCATAAAAACATTAAAATCAACACCGCTAGTGTATGTATTTTTATTTATATTGATTGATACTAGCTTATATTTGGGGATCTATCAGAACACTTGAAACAAATGCCCAGCTAATTCCAAAGTACTGAAAAAAATGTTTACAAATGAATATATATTCTGGCAACTACAGATATATAGATCCTATATGTTATGGGAATCTTTGGCACATAGTAAATATGTTTGGATATTTAAGTTCTTAAATTTTTATTTATTTAGAAACCTAACTAAAGCTTGGAAAGCAAAAAGGTTCAATTCTGTTATTTCTAAAAAAATTACCAAGCAGTTTTGATTTGCACAAAATTAAATAAATCATAGAAGTAAATATCAATGAAAACCATTAATTTTAGGCAATATTGGAGTATTTGGTTACAGTAACAGGTTGGGGTATTTACTGGGACAGAGCTAACATAATTCAGGGGTGCAGAATATGTCCGAATGCCCGAACGAGGTTCGGGGGAAATTCAAGCAACTCTGGGGAAATTTTTGCCCAAGATAGAAAGAAAACTAAAAAAATCCAATCATATTATTAGCTGACATAAAATATTTTGTGTAGTGACTGCATCATAACCTCCGATATCAACGTAAATCCAGTGAAAACTGCGGAGTTTCGTATGTAGAGTGGGAAAATACGGATCTGCGCTAAAAAACCTACTTTTTCTAGTTGAGTACCTGAAAGTTGGCTTTCCGATTGGTATGCAGAAAAACAACGTATCCGTGGTAGGATGGGTAATTTTTACAATAAATTGCGTTCTTGTTTAATCACATCCATCGATGTCCTTTATTAGTTAAAAGTTGAGTTAATTAAAGATATATTTACAGGCAGGTTACTCAAATTTGAGAAAAAATATAGGCACTTTTGAGCTCATTAAAATTTTAATTTATGGATTACGTGAAAATTATCAAACCTGAAAGAAGTTCAGTTATTGAAGAACTTTTTATAACGAAATCTCATTTTTGTGGAAATTTTGGAGAAAACAAATTGTGTTCTGGGGAAATTTTGGCCCCTGAAACATTTTCTGCACCCCTGACATAATTAAAATGCAAAAACTATCCAACACATTTTAAAATATAATAGTATTAACCCCCAACAAAAGCTTGACAATTTCACTACTTACTTTAAATGGTGTTATCCTCTTAACAAAGCAAAACTGCAGGAAATTTAAGATAGTCAGGAACTCCTGATAGCCAGAAATAAACTAGAATGCTGAAAAACCACCAACCTAAAAAGAATTAGTATGTTAAACAGTAAATAAATCAACACAAGCATTACTTTTGCAGACTTCATACTCTGTTCATTTAGAATAGGCGCCCGAGACGTAGTGTATTAGAAGCAGTTACTATTGTAATTATTCGCTATGTGTAACCACAGCTCCCAAAGCAACATACTGGAGTGTCCCCATCGTTTAAGTTGTAGGTAAACATGGTGGCTGAAAGACTCTTTCTAAAGTTGTTCCAAAGTATTCTTTGGCAAACTTTAGGGGTTAAGAATTGACACTTAAATTGACCAATTAAATTGTTTTTAAGAATTGGTACAGCTTCGATAAAAGTCTACCAGCTGCCATGTTTACCCACTGCTTAAACGATGACTGACAACCATAGAGATTTAACTATTAATATCATTATTATATCACAAAATAATAATCTACTAAATATTATTATCTTAGGAACCAATAATAATATCAGGGGTGGAAAACCAAAAATTGGTTTTTGGAGCAGCTTAAGGGCAGTTTTGGAGCAGCTTAAGGGCAATTTCGGAGCAGTTTTAGGGTAATTTTGGAGCAGCTTTAGGATAAATTCGGAGCAGCAATAAGGCAGTTTTGGAGCTAGGCTAATATAATTTTTGTAGCATCTTTCCGAGTTTTCACAATAGGGGATGTGCATTTTTGCAACACCTTTTGGTAGTTTCGTATCAAGAGAAATGCATTTTTGTAGCAGCATACTTTCATGTTAAAAGAAGTTTGCATTCAAATTTACTCAGAACTTTCATCCTCTTTTGTCACACACCGTATGTATTTTTAAACAAATATTTTGATAACTAATTTTTATGAATGCGAGTGTGACACATTTAATTACTTATAATAGCCTAAATAAATTTAAAATTTTGAAAAAATACTCCAAATATATTGCATGCATTATTACATGGTGTGCCTAAAAAAACTAAGCAAAAGAAAGTAAACTTCATCAACTTACATCTTATTTAAATTACTTAACCATATACCAAGAACTCGCATGTATCTCAATTGTTCAAGCTAAATTTTACTTAAATCTGTCAAACTGGTAACTATTCTGCCTGGTTAAGGTTTTGTTCAAATCATCGAATCTCTCAGGGATGTGATTGACCAATAAGCAAAAATGAGGAAATAAATTATGTTCTTAGGGCTTCCGCACAGTCGTTCTGGTCTGGTCTGGAGAAACTTGATTCCCCGCATGCGGTCCCCTTGCAGCCTTCGCTATACAAAAAAGGGGGTGGAAGCGTCCGAGAGGAGATGTGTTTACTTTTCTGTCCAGGAAGATAATTAACGCTCCCTACCCCCTTTTTTGTATAGCGAAGGTTGAGAGGGGAACATGTGCGGGGGATCGAATTTCTCCAGATTCTAGTTTTCAGATCGACTATGCGGAGGCCCTTATACTTTCTCGGCGGTGAATTTTAAGATTTTTTAGAATGTTAAAAAAAGTGGAGAATTATAGAGATGTAGGGGATGTAGGGGATATTATAGAGATGTAGGGGCCTGGGGGTCCTCCTCAGAAAATTTGACCCTAAAAAACAGGGCTTTAACTTCTTTTGGACACCTAGTTCAATTTTTTGGGGGGTGGGTCCCTTGGCATCCCCCTTGATGTCATTGTTCAATCACGTTTTTGGAGCAGTTGGGAGCAAGAAAGGAAATTTTGATGATTTTGGAGCAGATTAGAGCAATGAATCAATTTTGGAGCAGTTTGAGCAGATTTTCCACCCATGTAATATTAATAGTTAGATCTATATGGTAGTGTGTCATCCTTCAAGCTGTGGGTAACCATGGCGGCTGGTTAGACTCTTATAGAAGCTATGCTTAAGTATATAAATTATTAGTAAATTATTTTTCTAAATAAACTGTTGAAATTATCATAGCTTTGAAGAATAATTTGCTATACAATCAACATTTGAGGGGACCTGAAACATTTTCTGTATCACTGTGACGACCAATCTATTTCAAGTCATTTAAATGTTGATTGTTAAATTAGATCCCAGATTATCTCAAAAGAGCTAGCAGACATATTGGAAAAGTTTAACTGTTAATTCTGAATACCTGCTAACTCAGGGGTTTCCAACTTCTAAGTACTCGCGGGCCGCAATCGAAATCACAAGTCAAGTGGCGGGCCGCAAAGTAATCTGGCTCCTTTTTACCGATGATATTTTTTTGGGGTGAGAGTCTTCAATATGAAACTTTTCCAGCAAAAGAGGGACGAATGTTGTTTACATATTTTGAATGTATGCACTACATTATATTTTCCAAAATTCCAGAGGATATATGAATTTTTTTCTCTTATACAACTCGTAGAAATACTGAATATATTTAATATTCTGAATATTACTTAAATGAAAAGGTCTTCCGTAAGAAACTGTTTGTAAATTTTCCTTAGATGATTGTTTTACCTAATTTTTTGATACTCCATTCCGTCCCTCCTCATGATAAAGGTTATAAAAGCCTTCATACCCCCTTGCTAGCCTCAGGGGGAATTTCAGGTTTTACAAACGATCTCTCGAAACTTTAAACTTTTAATTCTTGCCCCATAGAAAACGATCGAAGCTAGTCCATAATCTAAGAAGATATGGGGGGTCGGGGGTTCTCCCCCGAAAAAATTTTGAATTTTAGTGTGCTAAAAAGTTTTCTGAAGCTACTTTTTGGAGGGTTTTCAGAGAGCTTCGCGGGCCGCACAAAATGAACTGGCGGGCCGCATGCGGCCCGCGGGCCGCCAGTTGGAAACTCCTGTGCTAACTCACCTTCTCACAAACTGCCAACTCATTTCCATCTCATACACGTTCACAGAAAGCAAGGGAAGAGTTCCTGGAATATAGAAAATTTTGTAAACAACCTGCTGTATTCTATGAGATCAAACACAACGACTAGGAACAAAATAAGGATTGGGCATTGTTTTGCATAATTCAAAGGCAAGGAAATAACATAAACCGATAGAATCAAAACACGTGGAATCAATTATAAGCCAAGACCGGTTGAAAGCCTCAACAAAAAGTAGAATAACGAAGCAAAATGACACAAACAGATCTTTAGAAGAAATTATTAAACGTGTTACCATTTCTGACCAACAGTAGTTTTTGAAAAAGGGCAGGGTGGATGAAGAGCTACATTTCAGGTGCAGTGGCTATTTCAGGTATGCTATCGAATCGAGCTTACAACGGTTCGGTTCCCAAAATCAAACAAAACAAACAAAAGCAGAAGTGAAAAGTGAAAGCAGTCGCGTGCCGTAGAGGTTTGATTTTGAATCTCACAAGGTAGAAAATCTTATATCTCTGCTTAAAAGCATTTAAATTATAAATATACTTTAAATGAAAGAAAATTATTAACGAATAACTCTAGAAATCAATTTCAGACCCTTACAAAGGCTTGTTTACGCTGATTTGGAAAATAAGCATTCGGCTTTATTAGAAGTGAAGTGATAGGAGTTTCAGTTCGTAAAAACGGTTTCGGTTTGCATTTTCGCAGCGCTGAAGAGCGCATGCTCTCATTCTTGCGAAATGATGCATCGCAGCTGTTTTAGAAATTACACCCTCTTTTCTCTAATAATAGAAACAGCTAAGACGCTAAGATTTGATTTTAAATAATGTAAAAATTCGGGATCTATTTGGTGATATTAAATCTGTCTGGGGAAAAAACGTAGTTTCGTTCATGTATTACTTTGATGAAAAAATTAGCATTAGAAAGAAAAGTATTTGCAGCCAAAATTTTAAATTTAAAATTTATTTTAAAGTTGCTTAGGAAATATAGGAAAGCTTCCTCTTTCCTCTATAAATTGATGTCTGAAAGCAAATTATCGAAGAGGATTATACAATTTCAATTAATTACATAGAAGCTATTGTGAATGAAGTTACTGAATTTAGTATTAATAATTGTGAAATTGTAATTTTGTGGGGAAAAAATAAGATTTAATAGACTATTTTCAGTAAACAGTTACATTTCTAAAATGTAATAATTAATATTAAGGTTCTCTTAAAGCAAAATTTTAAAACAATCGCATATTTCAGTTATGGAAGTTGGAAGATCATTGAAAGTACGGAGCTGATAATCACAGCCATTAGGAAAATAGAAGGAAATTCCATTTGTTGATAAAAAAAATTAATAGTTGGGAAAATGCAGTTTTATTTAGGCAATTAATTGCAGAAAAAAACTCGAGATCGCAACCATCAAATTCTTTAAGTTATACTTATTTATTCTTTTTAGACAGATAATCATCTTATACTAAGAGGGAGATTACCTTATATTATAGAGTTGCTAAAGATAATTTCCTTTCAATTCATTACATTTTGAAGAAAAAAAACTGCAGTAAAATGGAGATTATCGAAAAGGTGCATTTTGAGAAAAACTGGAGATAAGTATGCAAAATGTTAAATATTTGACCATTTGTAAAACAGGCATAAATACCTCGAGGACAAAAATTTTTGTAATAATTTTTGTAAAACATACTTGAATTTTCGGCAATACGTTTAAAAAAATTTTATTTCAGAAATTAAAGCATAAATAAAAATCTTTTAAAAACGGAATAAAAACTATGAAACATTTTTATCTAACTCTTTGTTAATAGAAAAATGAGAAGTGAAAGCAATACACTCTCATATAGTGTGAATATAGGAAAATAAAGAGTGCTGATAGTAGTAATAAGAGTTGATTATCTACCTCAGTGAGTGTTGTTTAACCTTTAGTTAGCCCGAGGGCTAAAAACAAACTACAGTACAAGATAGTAAGGGCCATGGACGACATAGAGGGTAAGGACCAGGCTAAAAAAAGGAAAGATTACATATTGCTTACTATTTTAAGGCTATAAATCTTATTTCAACAGTGAATCATTTTCTTACTTAATCATGAAAATTCAAGTGAGATAGTACATTACTTTTATGAATTTCCAATTTGTATTCGCGTGAGCTAGATCCGGCGTTGCCCGGTTTTTTTCCCCGTACAGACCTACGTCAATGTTTAATTTAATAATTTTTATATTAATAATTTTTACTTAAAAAAAATTGTAAACAATCTTAATGTTTTATTTCTTTTAAGAAGTCTTTTAAAAAAATACTCAAGTATGATTTTAAAGCTTTATTTATAACTAGCTGTTATACCCGGCCTTGCACGGGTGGGGTGAATAAATTAATTTTTTAAATATTTCTTAAAATACATTTATAATTTTGTAAATTAGCAATATTACAAATCATCCCGGTATCCCACGCGCCTCTTTCCTATCCCAGTGTGTTCCCGGTTATCTTATCCCGGTGGTCACGGTAATTTTTCTAATCCCGGCGTTCCCGGTAATTTTCCTATCTCAGTGTTTACGGTAATTTTTATATTCCGGTATTCTGGGTGTCTTTATGGTAAATTTCCTATCCCAGTGTTCTCGGTAATTTTTATAACCCGGTAATTTTTCCATCCCGATGTTCTCGCTAATTTTCCAATCCCGGTGTTCTTGTCACTTTTTACAATCCCGATGTTCATGATAATGTTTAATATCTTGGTGCCTTTATAAAATAACCAATTTGTAACCATAGTAAAAAGTCTGGTAAATTAGTAAGTCTAGTGAACAAATTAACAAATTTAAAACCAGTGTTTAAAACTAAACTAAAAGATCTAGTAAATGAAAAAGTCTAGTGATCTGTCTCATTTGAAACAATGTTTTATTTTTAACTCGTTGTATGACTGGTAAAACAGGTTTTCAAACACGGAAAAATAAGTGAAAAAAAGCAGGAAAAACGGGAAAAAAAGAATGAAGGACTGATTTTCTCTTTATAAATTATAGCCCATGTCCTATTCTGATGTATAAGCTACATTATGGTAGAATTTCATTAAAATCCATTCAGTAGTTTTTGCGTGAAAGAGTAACAAACATCCAGACAAACATTCACAATTATAATAGTAGTAGGATACTTTTGTAATCTGAAGGCCACATTTAAATGATTTTATACATAAAGACTAAATTATCTGTAAATTTAAAGCTTATCTAAAAAAATAAAGGTAAAAAAGAAATAGATTGGTTTTTCTCTGATTTGGCGAATATACGATCTATAAATGGTAGATGAAATCCCCCCATTAAATAATTATAAATATGTTTTTATCATATACGAATTACATTAAAGTAATTATAAGCTTTAAGCTATTAAAACAAATTTTGACTTAAACAGAAATTATTAACTATTTTAAATTCGAAGTGTATATTTGGACGGCCAAAACGGCCATTGGCGCAGGCGCTGTAGGTCTCGTGATGACGTAGCAGTCTCGGCGCTTAGTGATGGAACCAATGGTACGCCTAGCCGTGGAAGTTAGAGTAGAGTTTAGTTGAAAAATGGCCGTGCAAATATACAGTGCCTTTTAAATTTTCAACCCAATTTTTTCCATTTTATAGCAATTTTGTCAATTATCTATACTTTTAGATCCAAGCTTGGCTCACTTATTTTTTAAAAGTTTTTTGATTATTTTTCCAAAAATCAGAATGGTATTACGCAATTTTTAAGCTCTTTTTAATGAATTTCTATTTGACATTCTGTAATTATAAATTCATCTAGTTATGGTTCTAAAATAGAGGTAAAATGGAGTAGAATTATTTTAGTCATTTTTATGAAAACTTTGATGAAATTTCAAAATGAAACTGGCACCTGAAGATATTAATTGATTCAGCTCATATTTGGGATTATTAATAGGCCCGATTAATCCACAACTATTCCACAAAAGGAATTTTCGATTTCGGAAATTTGAAACTCAATTTCAATTTCCACCCTACTCCACAACTCTACTATAAGCAGGCGCGGATCCAAAGGGGGGCAGGGCACTCAGGACAGTGCCCCCCCTTGGATCCAAAAATGTTCTAAAAATGAATTTGAATTGAACCCTTTTTTATGCAGGTCAAATTTCAAAATTTTTACTGAGGGGGGACCCTCACACCTCTCCATTGCATTGGTACTACAAGTGGATCTTGATCTTCTGAGTGATACTTTTTAGGTGCAGGTCCCAATATTTTGACATTTCGTTTTAAAAACTTAAGTTGATTGTCTGGAAAATTGCCCCCCCGTGGACCCAAAAAGTTTGTCAAAATGAGTAAAACCCCTACTTTTTTTATTTAAAAAACAAACATAAATCTCCTCGTGTACCACCACACAGTATGCCACGAGGCTTACGAACGTAAGTATAAGAAAATTGAATTAAATTCTAAAAATTTTAATTATGGACAAAATTAGAAAACAGAATAAAAGTATCAAACTTCTCAACCAGACTGGAATAAACAGGTGGCCAGAGCATGAAAATTCTATTTAAATCCCTTCTAAATGCAGATCTACAGTCCCTACTACTTTTGAGGTCAAATTTCAAACTTTTCTTGGGGGAGGACCCCCATACCTCCCTTTGGAAGATTGGTACTACAAAAGGGGATCTTGAGTGATACCATACCAGTGGCGTATATAAGGGGGGGCCGAAGGGGCCCTGGCCCCCCCCGAAATTCTGACTTGGTGTACCAAAACAAGTTAAAACCCTGTCTCTTAGGGTCAAATTTTGAAAAATTTTCTGGGGGAGGACCCCCCCAAACCCCCCTTTAGAGTGCTTGGAATTTTATTATTCAAAACTTTTTTACAATAAGTTCAAAATCCTACCTGAGAATGTATGTCTGAAATTCGGAAAGTGTATCAAAACCAAGTTGAAATCCTGTTTTTACGATCTATCTCCAAAATTTTTCTGGGGGATGACCCCCATATATCCCCTTCTGTACTTAAAACTATATTATTTTATAACTTTTTCATTAAATTCATCAAATTTTACCTGAAAATTTATATCCAAAATTCTAACTAGGGGTACCAAAACTAGTTAAAAACCTGGTTTTTAGAGTCTAATTCCCAAAAATTTTCTGGGGGAGGACCCCCAGACCCCCCTCTTGTAATTGCACCTTAATACATCATAACTTTTTAATATTAAGTTCTTTAAGTTGCAAATTCTGACTACGAATATACTGAAAAAAAAATTAGATATATATGAGAGGGGCTGTGAAAAAAATTTTGGGCCCCTCCCGAAATAAATTTCTATATACGCCAGTATACCATACCCCCTACTGGTATCATAAGGGGATCTTGGGAGATACTCATTTGGAAATCCCCAATATTTTGTGTTAAAAAGTAAAGGTCATGGTCTGGAAACGTGTCCTAGAGCCGTGCTGGATCCACGCCGGGCAGTTTCTTGTGTATTACGTATATTATTTGATTAAAAATGTAGAAATCTTCATACCTGCCTGTATTTAAAGATAGTAAATGTTTATGTTACAAAAATACATGTAAGAATCGAGTTTGCGAACCCGCTACCCGTTTTACAAAACCTTTTCTCTACCTTGACACGAGAATTTGTCAGGGTTGTAAATTAGAGGACCAGAAAACTCAGAGGACTATTAAATCGATGAAGATTAAAAAGATTATTTTTCATCGCTACGAGTTCCGTTATGATGATAGTGTTGATGATGATTTGATTGTGGGGGAGAGAAAAAGATGGGTCGGATCTGAGTTGACAGATGATCGAGTTCGAGAATCAATTATAAATTACTACCAGCTATGTGATTCATTTCTTCTGTAAGTGCATTCCACCACTAGATTCTCTCCAGTTGCATTTCAAGGGATCTAAAAAATCTACATCCCCCTTAGAAGTGCATAAGATTTTTGTTTACGAATTCTAGTACGTCCTGCAAAACATTAAAATGATATACCTTACTAAGATAACTATTTTATGGATTGGAATAAGTTGTTTTTATTTCAACTGTGATTACGTTTCATCGTTGATGACCCTTGATGAAAAGTATTTATTGAAGTAAGTAGAATTTGTTATATTGATCTAAGTGTTTAGATAGCCGTAATGTTCTTTTTATTTAGGTTTGTTTTTCCTAAAGTATACCTACTAATATTAAGAGTTATATTTACTTGTTAATGTAATGGTGAAAATTGATCTTATTTACTATTACTACTATAACCCATCAGAGTAAGAGATAATCTTATTCCTGATCATTTCATTTAGTAATCTGATTTTATTTAATTTTATCCAATAGAGATGATTAATTTTAGCTTAAAATGCTGTGTTTGTTGTAATTTAACTCCCAATCTGTTTAAATCCTCCTTATCTAAATTAAAAAAAGGAGTGGATTAAAAGTATATGCAACCATATAATTTTTTTGAAAATTGTATTTAATTCTGGTTGTAGTCTCAACATAATTAGATAATGCTTGGACATTTTTCATAGTAAGTTTTGCTTGTGCGAGATCATCTTGAAAAACCTTGTAGTTTCAGAATAGCCTGGTGGAAGCACCAAATTGTATGTATATGCCATATTGCAAAAAATAATCTATACATAACCCATTCAAATATCTTCACTAGCTGTGATGCTTTTAATTTTAGTAATATTTTTCTGTGTACTAATTTCTAGTCACGAATACAGTTCAAATGGCAAGATTTGCGCCTAGCTAAATCCTAAAATCAAACATGGGTAACTTACGTATTATACCTTTGACCGTTTAGAGGCCGTTTAATTCAGTAGAAAAGTCAATGGGTTTTGATAACATTTTTGATTAAGCGGTACGGTCGACTGGATTTCGTAAGAACTCAAAAATGCATGGCTGGAGCTATTAGTATTTTGGTGTGATATAGAGAAGTTTCTATGAGGTTTTTTTGGTGAAAAAGGAAATTTTCTGAATAATAGGAAAGGGAGTGGGAGTTATATCCATAAATCCCACCTCTGGCTATGTCTCTGCTGATGCCTATAATGGCCATATTCACTGGTAATTTGACTGGCAATTAACCAACCGGGATTCAAACCTCTGCTTGGTGGAAAGCTAGTTAATCTTCTTTAACTGCAATCAAAAGTTTGCCTGCCTGTCAAGTAACCGGTGAATATGGTTGTAACTGCAGCTGAAACTAATGGTTGAAGACAGGAAATAAAAGAAAATTAAAAATTCTTATTGTATTTTTGCTTTTGACTTCTAATTTAAAAAATAAGATTCCAGTTTAAAATCTGATGATGATGCAAATTTAGTTTACAATTTCTCTTACAAAAACTATGCAGGGTGTCCCAAAACTACCGCATAAGCTATGCATATCTAGATTCCTCGTTGGGAGTACATAAAAACTGCCCGAAGAAGTGCCCCTCTACGATCCATAGTTTACGAGAAAAATACGAAAAACAAAGTATAACGTCACTTCCGGTGCAAGAAAAAAACACTTTATTGAACATATCAACAGCATGTTATGCACAATTTAAAGCAGATGTTCAAAGTGTCCGCCGTATGGGGCCATCTCAAGGAACTGGTGTATCAAGACACGTAGTGACAACACAAATGGACTTAGTTGCTCCATTGCATGCTGCTTGTACTTCATTAGACCCCGCGATGCTGCAACGTGTGATGACAGGACAGCCATTCCACTGCGTGCTCAAGCCTGCTTCGACATGCACATCGAACACTTTGAATATCTGCTTTAAATTGTACATAATACTGCTGTTGATATGTTGTGTTTTTTCTTGCACCGGCAGTGATGTCATACTTTGTTTGGGCAGTTTTTATGTACTCCCAACGAGGAATCTAGATATGCATAGCTTATGCGGTAGTTTTGGGACACTCTGTATATCCTGCTGATTATTTTATTCTAAATGTAAAATATCCCACATCTATTTTTAAATGAATAGCAAGGGTGCTTGGTCATAATGTAGCTATATGTTATTTAATGAATAAGGGGCATCCATATATCCCATTAGGTGTTTTTTTATAAATTTGGTCCCTCTCCCCTTGTTAAGGTTAATTGAGATGTTGTGTGACCCCCTTCCCCCAGCTTCTTATGTGAGATTTACACTACATTAAATTACCTCATAAATTTGTTTGCTTGGTTCTTGACACCTTTCATTACAATTTTACAGTAAATTATTTTATACTCTTTTGACCCATAATAGTTTGAAAAATGTTTTACAAGTCCCCTTCAAAGAGGCCATCTTAAAGTTTGTCTGTCCTTGCTTGGCGGTGAAATCCAAGTTCGAGTAGGGGTGCGGGAAATCAGGGTAGCTGGCTTGGCTACTTAAGCATCCTGCTCCTTCAAAGGAAGGGAGATGGAGTAGCTCTTGGCGAGAAGTAACCAGTTTGGCGCTCTTTCCATACCTATTCAACCCCAGGGAGAGAATGGCCTTCCCCGTTTGGGTTTACCATCACCGCCTAGCCGGGACAGACAGACATTACTTAACAACAGATTTTTCTTGGAACGAAAGGTGTTCACTCAAAAGAAGATTTACTGTAAATTGTAAATTATATTCCAAGAAAAATTGTCTTCCAGAACTTTAAAAAATAAAATGTTATTTTTTAGTTCCCAGGGTTAAATTTTGATACCCAGGGGTTCATCTAGAAATAAAATGGGTCCTTGATGTTTAACCCTCCACCAGATCAACTACGTGTTTACACGTACTAGGCAAATTTACTCGAATGGATCAAGCCGTGTATACACGATGCGAAAAGGCAGTGCTTTCCCTCCCTCCTTGGCGACAGTTGGCCACCGTTCCCCCCTCCTTGGCGGCTGCCGCCTCCCACTAATGACCATACTGCTTGAAAACTGGACCGGTTCACAATCGCAGGGGGCGGAGTCGAACCCCTTGTCCGGAGGGGTCGAAAGGCCGATAGCTCTGCTGCACACATGTTTTTTCTTGTAGAGGAAAAGCAGCCCACTCTCTCCCTGCGCGACTTTCTTTTTTCAATGTTTTGAACGGGATTGAAGATGCAAATTGCAATTCAGTTTTGAAATAGCTTTTTATTTGCTTCTCCCTAAAATAGTGAAAGTAAAATAATTCATCAATTTTTTAACTAGGTTTTAGTTCAATTTTAATTTTTTTTAGTAAATAAATTATTAAAATAGTTTCTAATCCATGTTTTTCCATTTTCAAGAAGATCCACATACGTAAAGTTATGTAAAATGAACTGTATCGAATCGCCACGCACAAAATAGTGTGACTTATCTCGAGATTATTGTTGATTTGTTCTATTTTATTTAAAATTCGTTCATTTGACGAGCAATTATTTAGTTTAAATGAGCAATTGAGTTTGATAATATTCAAAACTAAGATTTTGCATTTTACTTAGAAATCTACTTTTGGAAAATTTCGAAAAAAATTTAGTTACCTTCACTAAACTGATTACAGAGTTTAATGGTTTCTTATGTAATGATTGGGCACATAAAGACAGCTTTTCGTAAAAACGCGATCTAAATAACCTTGACAGTTTTTGAGATACTGAAATTGTATTAAAGTGCCACTTTTATCAAATCGCAAAGTAAATACTTACCTTGGTTATATACTAATTGTAAAAAAGTGAGCTTCTTTGTATAAGAATTATTGGATAATAAGGCAAAGAATATGCAAGTATAATGAATTGTTATTAGATTCATTATTTACAAACTGATAATACATAATGCTATTCCTAATTGATGCTCCATAAAATCAAGATTTAAATTGTATCTCCAAAGTAACTCACCTTAGCTATGCACATGTATTCCTATGGGTTATAGTTATATAGTTACGATAATGGTTGATTGGATGATGGATTTTTTATGGCGCAAGTTACGATAATGAACAGCACACACAAGATGTAAATGTTTCCCTATAGAGCTCTCCAATGAATTATAGTATGAATAGTATTTGAAATTGGTAACTCATTTATGATTTAAAATTTAATACTTTCTTTGAGAAATGAGTAATGTCTCAGACAACCAAAAATAAAATAAACATAAATCAGATGCACACAAATAAGATGAAATTTTGACTTACCTAGTTTATTTTTGGTTTTTATGAAATTTAAATAACAGTGAATAATAAATGAAATTTAAATAAAACAGTAAAACCTTTGTTTCAATAGATAAAGATTAAATAGAGGGACAAACTATATACTAATATAAAACGCTATTTTTACCACCATAACATAAACATTCTACATTCACAAAACTGAGTACTCTTTTTCTTATTGATTGCTGATTCTTATTTTTAATACTCCTTAGGTATTGATAATGAAATGAAGTGCTCATTGGGTTCATTCATAATTTAAAATTGAAAGAACAAAAAAGTCACCAAAATCCAGACCATCTAAATAAACAAAAATTAATTAAATATAAAGTTAAATGAATCATTAAAAATCTTTACATCATCCACGTTTGAATATCTAAGTGCATAGGTGGATTTTGGAACCTGACAACCTGAGGAAAAAGTAGGGAATTTCTCCCCTCGTATATTAGCCCACGACCAGGTTGCACAGTATGTTTTATGGTAATATTAAAATTTTATATAATTATGAATATAATTCACATAAATAAAATATTTTATGAGCTAATTGTAGTACTTGAGTAAAAGAAAACCAAATCATCAATTGAAGTAATCCATTTATACTTTTATTGAAACACAAATATACAAAGATAGACAAATGACCATATCATTTTAAGATGCAAGAAATACAATAAGGAAAGAAACATATTAATAATCTAGATAGTGATTCAAAAAATTATTCAGACATCTTAGATTTTAGTAAAGGAAACAAATTCACAAAAGCCCATTATCTTCGCTCAATCTTGAGGGACATAATATCAGAGAATAATTAAATAATCATCAAAAAAAAAAAGAAAAAAAGTAAAACTCCAAAAGTTCCATTTTTCAAAAATTAAGAAAAACAATCTCAAAAAGAAGGCGCAAGCGGCTCCAAGGGAGTAAGCAGAGGCCTCTAAAAACCAACTTGAACTTGTACAAAGATAGGAATCATTGAAATTACTAACAGGAACTATTATATTTGATAAATTTGAAGAGTTCAAAACTCCTAACTGAATGGATCCAAACTAACGAACTAACTGAATAGATACGAAGTGCAAAAGGAATAAATAAAAATAAAATAATTTTTTTAAATGCTGAGAATAAGAGTGTAATTTTATGCTTCAAAAAATATTTTAAAAAATTTATTTTAATTACAGGTAACGAATCATATTGAAGTAATGCATATTTTTCATGAAACACAAATATACAAATTAGATATAATCAAAATTTAAAGAGTTTATAACTTGTTTTAGCGTGAAAAGAAATTCAAAAGTAGATTATATACACTTGGATAACAATGAAATGAAAATTAAATATCGAAACCTGTTTTGAAAACTAAGTAAGCAGTACGAATTCTATTTTCCAAAAAAAATTCTAAAACATTTATACTGAGATTGAGAAAAGGAAACAATTCATTATTGAAATAATGTATATTTTTGTTAAATACATGTGTAGAATAATCTAAATTTCTGACCAAGAAACAAGATAGAGAATTTTTTTGAGAAATTTTAAAATTTGCGCTTGTGATAATTTTTAATATAGTAATAAGTAAATTCTATTGCTGAAGAAATATTTAAAAAACGATATTTAATGAAATGCAAATTTTACCTTTACCTCTTCATCATTATATTTCTTTAATTGTGTGAAAATCTTCGAAACAAGGCACTATACAAAGTGAAACATTACATATTTTACACTGATATCTAGTTTCTTTCCTTATTCGGTCCCCTTTGTCATTAAATTTTTTTCGACACAAAACGCATGGTTTACACGGATTCTTCTTTTTTTCAGTTGGTTCTATGAGGGAGGGGAAATGACGACCTGTAAGACGCTCAGGAAAGTCTTTGGGCTGGACTCGGGGTATGCACTTTCCGTTGTTGAAATTTTTAAAAATGGTTTCAACTATTTCGAGACGGAAATCCAGATGTGACAATTCTCCTCCACTTTTCTTGTGAAGGACGAAAGCATTCCAAACACACTGGTTCAGCAGTTGACGGAAAATTTTTTTGTAATACTTTTTTTGTTGGTTTCTAATCGGGGGATAGTACGACAGGCATTGGTCTGCCTTATCTACCCCACCCATTGTGAAATTATAGTCTAATATCGCTTTGGGTTTTTTGTTTGATATATCCATAACAGACCCATCATTCAACTTCTTTTTTTTCGTTTGGTTTACCTGGTCGATGGAATGAACAGTGCTGAGTATTGCTATTGGTTTTTTATCCAGCCATTTCATAGCGCACATTTTCCCTTTTTGATATCCGATGATCTCGTGCTTTTTGAGTTTTTTAAATTTTATTTCTTCAGGAAGGCCTTTTCTTGTTACCCGCAAAGTACCGAACATGTCAGTCCTTTTAGATATCAAAAGTTCTGCAAGCTCTGGTGAAGTGTAGAAATTGTCTAATGTTACACAATATCCTTGATTGAGTAGATCGTTCATAAGGGTCATTACTATATTTGTTGAACTCAAAAATTCCGATGCTCTTTCCCATAGAGGAATATTTTTTCCCGTGTAAATCAAAGAGTTCCAAATATAACCACTACGTGATTCACACAGCTGATAGAATTTAATCCCAAAACGAGCTCTCTTCTTAGGAAGGTATTGTTTAAATGCCAATCGGCCCTTGTATAGCAAAAGGGACTCATCTATTGATATATCCCTTTCTGGCATGTAAACCGATTTGAAGTTATTGTTAATTACCTCGAAAACTTCGTAAATTTTTCTAATTCCTGGCTGAGGGTTAGGGTGGGCCGAAAAAAACTTTTTATTTTATTTTGAAACGCTATACCGCGGAAAACTTGCCTCTGGGGTAGAGAAGTAAAATGCAACAAAAATTTTTAAAATCGGTTAAAAATTGCAATAGCGCATTGCACCTAAAGTTTGAAAAAAATAGGCTGTTTTCAGTACTTTTCAAAAAAATCAAATTAAATCAAATAACATTTATAAAAAGTATCTAAAGGCATATAATAGAATAAAAATGTTGAGAAAACTTATTTAATTGAAAAAAGGTGGTATTCTACAATTAATTGGTAGTATAATAACATCTAAAAATACACGTTTTTACCAGAAATTCACATATTTCGTATGAAACAAAAAAAATTATGAAAATCAATTTTTCATAACTATACTACCTTTCTAGCTATCACTCAGTAACCCCCTTAACAGTTAAAATATTTTTTACAGTTCGCTTCGCGATCGGAGCTCGTTCGTTGCACAACAAACCGCATCACTATCTTTCGTCGAAATAAAAACTTATTTTATATTTTGAAACGCTATACCACGGAAAACTTGCATCTTGAGGGTAGAAGTAAAATGCCAGAAGAGTTATTAGAAATCATTGATCCAATGATTAAACAAAATGCATTTTTTGCTCATTCTGAAAACTTGCTTTTGGGCATGATCATAGATAAAAAGGGATCATATATGAGGGAGTTTGGTTTAGAAGAACAATTAAGGCTAGAAACTCAGCTTCTAAAAGAAAGTCAGTTAGGAGTTCCCATCCCCCCAAACCTAATTTTCAAGCTACTGACCATATATAGAACATACGTAGACAGTAGACTATGTATAGATTAGCTGGAATACTGCTTCTCTTTCTCCCCACCTATACACCTATACTACGAAGATTCACCGATCAAGAGACATAGTCTATGATAATGACTGGAACTTTGACAGATTCCCATGTCACACACAAACAGTCGAACGTTGTGTAAAATTAGTAACACAGAGGGCATCACGAAAAGTCATCGGTATGAATGCCAGGAGATGGGGTTTATAAGAACTATTAATCTTTCAAGATCTTCAATGCCAAATTTTTCAATCAAGTCTTCTTTCGAAATACCAAAAGAAGTTAATAACCAGTAAAGGACTACATTTTATTACAAATCATACTATGCACCATCCGGAATAATAACTTTTTAATTCAATCGAAAAATGCGATTTTTGAAGAAAAAAAAGGCGAAATGCAAAGTGTAACCTTATAGTGCAGCCTTATATTATAAAATAAGATCTTTATTTCCATTAAATATATTTTTTCTTAACATTTTTCTTCTAATTTATCCCTTTAGATACTTTTTATAGAAGTTATTTGATTTTTTAAGAGTTATGAAAATAGCATATTTTTTCAAATTTTAGGACCAATGTACAAAGACAATTTTTAACCGATTTTAAAAATTTTTGTTGCATTTCACTTCTATACTCAAGAGGCAAGTTTTCCGTGGTATAGCGTTTCAAAATATAAAATAAGTTTTTATTTCGGCGAGAGATAGTGATGCGGTTTGTTGTGCAATGAGCGAGCTCTGATCGCGAAGCGAACTGTAAAAAATGTTTTAACTGTTAAGGGGGTTACTGAGTTATAGCTAGAAAGGTAGTATAGTAATGAAAAATTGTTTTTCATAAGTTTTTTTGTTTCATACGAAATATGTGGATTTCTGGTAAAAACGTGTATTTTTAGATGTTATTATACTACCAATTAATTGTAAAATACCACCTTTTTTCAATTAAATATGTTTTCTCCACATTTTTATTCTATTATATGCCTTTAGATACTTTTTATAAATGTTATTTGATTTAATTTGATTTTTTTGAAAAGTAAAAAATAGCCTGTTTTTTTCAAACTTTAGGTGCAATGCGCTATTGCAATTTTTAACCGATTTTAAAAATTTTTGTTGCATTTTACTTCTCTACCCCAGAGGCAAGTTTTCCGCGGTATAGCGTTTCAAAATAAAATAAAAAGTTTTTTTCGGCCCACCCTACTGAGGGTGGTTGGTGGATCTTGATCCTAACGTATCATTATTCGTGAAGTGTAGGAATCTCATGATGTTAGTGAATCGATTTTCAGACATGTTTTGTCCGATGAACGGAGAGTATAGGGCAGTTCTTTTCGACCAGTACCAGGATTGGACTGGCTTGATTATAAAGCCCTGGAGGATCAGGATAGCTAAAAATACTCTTATTTCATCACTATCTGTCTCCTTCCATCGTTGAGCACGTGAACTTGGAGTGATTTCATTGTTCTCCATGTACTGTTCCGCAAATCTATTCGTTTCGGAAGCGATGTACGAAACTAACTCATCAGTGATGAAATTACCAAGGCATTCCAAGGGGGATGATGTCTGAACAGAAGGAGCGATCCCTGGCTTTCCCGAGAATGGAAACCGTGGAGGAGGAGGACCTAAATTTTCAGTGTCCAGTTTGCACCAGTCCCGTGCAGCTTGTAAAGTAACATCTTCATCCTCACTTTCAGAGCAAGAGCAATCAGAGAGCGAAATTTCAGAGTCCGAGTAGTCGGAATCCATAGTTGAGAATTGAAAATTAAATTTTTAAAAAATTCGTTGGAGTCGTGTAGAGAAGAATAACACTCGCACCGCAAACAACGTTTCAAAGAATGGATTAGGGAGCCGAATACGTTCGTTTTCACACTATCGTCAAAGAAGCACTGATTGAATAATCTGCATAACCAATCCAAGCTTGGAACTGAAAAAACACATGGCAACACCGCCAAGCAGTGTTGCACATTTGCTAATTTTCAAAGAGAGGTCCGTTGAAACACATGTGAACTGCAGCCGGACGTAATTGGTAACGGACCGGTCTCCTTGTAGGAGACAAAGGGAGCCGACCGTTCCTAAACAAATGTGAGAAGATAGAGAAGTAGGGGAAAGTGGGACAGTTTTATACAGCAAAATTCAAATCCATATTTTGAGTAGAAAAAAAATTCAGATATTTATTTTTCTAGAAATATCTAAGAATGTCTTCTCTTTTCAAGCTTGACGAGCCTCCCCAAGATATTCTTTATAGCCTCCGGGCTTCGGACCTGGCGGCCCTCATTTTTAACGCTTTTTGCTAGTTATAGTTTTCAATTTCTTTTGGACACGACAACAAGAATTTCTTAATTTTGTCAAATTAATTATAAAAATATAAGTTTAATGAATTAAAATATAACGACATTTATAAAGAAAACAATTTTATATCTATGTGCCCCACCAGTGGGTCAATTGGATATATCTTCAGTAAGATTTTATATTTTACTTAGAAATTTACATTTGGAAAATTTGCTCGAAAAAATTTTAATTCGCTAAAATTTATAGACTTATTACAGAGTTTAACGTTTTTAGATGTAATGCTAAGGCATATAGAGGCAACTTTTCGTAAAAACACGACCTGAATAGCCTTGATGGTTTTTGAGATATTGAAAGTGTATCAATGATCTCTTTGTATGAAATTGCCCCGTTTTCCCCAATATAAAAATAGTTTAATTGGTAAAGACATTATGACATTTTGTTCCACCAGCAGTACAGTAGTTTACATGCTATTCATATTTGATTTACTTTTACGCAGACTGTCACGGCAAACACTCGGGTAAAGCAAAAAGAAACGTGATTATTTAAATACTATACTTACTCTATTGATTTTCAAAAATATTTTTATTTCTCTAAAATTATATATTTGAGTCTGCTATTAGTCTTGCCTCTTCTGTTTTATAAGATATTTTCTTAAATAGGTTTTGTGTGAGAGAACAATTTCTCAGTGGAATGCATAGTAGCTATCAAAAACATTTAGAAAAGAATAATTAATTTTATCTTTTTTTCTCCCACGCTAACTTATCCCAGTATACTATATATATTATTGGTTTTATCACGATTTTTAAAATCATATTGAGATTTTTAAAAATACTATTAAAAAGCATAAATCGTGGATCTTTTGATATGATTTTATTACACCTTTTTGTGGATAAAATTAAACAAGTAAAATAATGAGTCTATCTTTAGTTGGCGTGAAAAATGAAGTAAATTATCAAAAATGTAATGAAGAAATGTATTTATAACGTGATTTTATTTTTAAAATAATTTATCAGAATTAAATTTGATTTATTTTATTGAATAAATATGTATGCGATAAAATGTAAACACAATTACATCAAACCAATTCAACTAAAGTTTTAAAATTGGTACTTCACAAAAACATTTTTATTACACTCAAGCCAGTCAATATTATTGAAGTAGACTTAAACTGAGTTATTTAAAAACTACTCCGAAAAAATAAATAAAATACAAAAGTCTTTGAATTTTGGCAGAAAATAAGCAAAAATAATGTTCCCAGCGGGTCAGTATTTTCGCAGATGAATCATTGGAATGAAGCAGGTTTGCCTGGACCCGGAAACGCTTTTCACGCTTATCTATACTGGAACCGTGTGTTTGGGCGGATTGGGTTGCTAACGAGCAGCTTCCGAGAAGGGACAAAGAGTCGTCGGCCCCCAGTCGAAGTCTCAACTTTCACTCATTGTGATATGAGATTTACGACAACTGGTGTGCGCCTTGGCGGGAGCTAGCTTTTTCTATCTTGATGTTCACTGTGGTTGGCGCTAAAGGCAGAAATTCGGCAATCCCAAAGGGGGAAGGAAGAGGTTACAAGAAAAGGGATGGAGCGGAAAACGTAACATGGGGTTTTGAGGCTTGATCTGTCAAAGGGTTAAAAAAGGACTCTTCACGAAATTCCAATTCTCCAAAACAGACTTCACAAAAGTTTAAAATGATAATGATTAAAAGTGATATAAAAATTGTTTTTGGAATGTGTTTATCTTTTTGGGATAGAGGCCCTTCATTTCCTTTTCCTCTGGTAGAAAAACCTGGATGAACCCTAGGTATCTAAACACAATGATCGCAGCTTGACAAAAACTTTTTCTATCATTTTACTGCTAAGATAGGATCTGCAGATACAATAGCACTTTTCTCTCAAGGTCTTGAATGTCAATTTTTTTTATAAAATTCAAGAGAATGATCACGAGTCTAACCTTGCAGCTGTTTTGACTGATGCATTTTTCCTTGACTGGAGATAAAAAGATGTTTAATGAGATGTTTTTGCTTTTTGATCTCTCTTAATTTATTGATGTTCTCTTATTTAAAATGAAGATACGAATTTAGAATTATCCATACACTGTGTGAAGAAAAGCTGGAGGATTAAACTCAGACAGTGCTAGAAGTGTGAGGTGACATGTCCCCCCATATCTTATCATTCATTAAGATTCATCCTCCCACTTCCAAAACCTACAACTCTTTTGGAAAACTAGAAAATCTCGCCAATTTTTTCATATTGAGAATGAAAAACCATCCCCCAACCTTTTGCCAAGTGAAGGTCCCCTCTTCTCCTGCCTTTAAGTGTTTAACAGGTTTATTTGGGTGCGTTATTTAGTTATTATTTTTTGTTAGTTATTATTTTTTGGGTTAGTGGTATTTTTGTTAGAAAATATGTTCTCGCACTATACAAAAACGTGTTTTAACTAAACAAATTGCAGAGAAATCTGCTTCAAACCCATTAAGTTATATAAACAGTCTCCCAATCTTCTCCTGGTTGCAGAAAAATGTATGCCACAACAGGGATTAATCAAGAGCACATAATCTCCTTTACAGAAAGAGTAAGAGCCAAAATGGCTGGAGGAGAATATTTGGGAGGGAGAGGATGATCAGCGGTTTTTGCTTTTAGGGGGTGAATGGCGGGTGTGCACTCCAAATAATTATCATTATCAGCTGTATCTGTTCGCAGTTCACACCATATTTTCTTCTTTTCTTTAATCCATAATCTAGTAGATCTTAAATTCAAATATAAATTTGAATAATAATTGGTCTCAATAAAAAAACCATCAGATGCAAAGAAGTATATCTCTATTCCATACGTTTAAAAATGATCATGTGAAGAGAATCTTATGAACAACCAACAGGTCTGTCCAAGGCAATTTTACTACCGTTTCGCGATACCTTCACAAATTCACCATTTGATAAATAGGTAGTTTTAGTAAAAAAAGGTACCTTCACAAAATACATTTTTGAAAGAAAGTTCTCTAGCAAGCTATATTCTCATAATAATCAACCTTTTAGCCATTCTAGACTAAATTTTCTTTTGTTTTTAATGCTTAATAATTATTTACATGTGATATTGAACTAAAATTTTCACTAATTCACTAAAAATGTTCACAAATTAGCTCTAAATTTTCACAAAATAGCAGGGTTGCCAACCTGAGACAACGCTCATCCGTAATCGCCCCCCCGCCCGCAAAAAAAAACCCAGGCGTGGCGCTCAGTGGCGTGGCGAGCGGCTTGCCGACCTACACCGCGTTTTCCGCGCGTAGAAAAATGACCCAATCTTTTGATAAGTTTCAGAAAATTCCTGAAAACCCAAATATGTGAGAACAGAAGGCCTTTTTTTTCTCCCATGAATCAATCGCAGATTAGAATATTCCGAATTCCAATTGATTCCCCCTTCTTATTGCCCATCTCACCAGTTACTAGCCGACTAGAGTTATCGTTTTTATTGGCAATTCTAAGTAAAAAAAATATTATTGTAAGGATTGAAGCTAAAAACAGAGAATTGAGAAGAAAAATTGAATACCTTGTCGTTAAAATATAATTAGCGTAGTTTCCGTAATTTTTCTAGCTTTATCCGTAATTGCGGAATTCTGGGCCGAAATGCGGAATGATTCCGCAAAATCCGGAATGGTTGGCATCTCTGAAATAGGTACATCTTTAAAAAAAATACAGATCTATTATCATCAAAAAGGATGGGGCGAGTTTTAGTTTAAAAATTAAAAGAATATTTATTTAGGATTACAAAGTAACGCGAAATGAATCGACTCTCGCGGGGAGAATGTCTTTTTCGTTCTTCTTCTCGCTCGAAACCATGGCAACCAAAGCAGACGCTATGCTGGTGCTGCCATCTCTTGGGGGAACAGTTCTTTAAAGTCTACAATTCGGCCATCCTCGCAGTTAGACGTCCTCGTCTAAATCTTCCTGGTACCTTGTTATAAGCACAACTAACACACTGTTGAATATGCTGCTTTACATAGCTCGTCATTTTAGGGAACCAAAATTTTCCCTGAATCAGTTGTTTGACTTTATCCACTCCGAAATGTCCAGAAAAATCATGGTATCTCACAGCCAAGTACTTCCTCATAGTGCGAGGCATGACAAACAACTTCTTAGTTTTAGCTCTAACTGTAACCAGTCTGTAAATGACACCATTTTCTAAGGTGTACTGGTTTGCAAGATGACGTTCTGTAGCAGTTCTTTGATTCACAGGTTTGGAGACTAAATCTTCCTGGTACCTTGTTATAAGCACAACTAACACACTGTTGAATATGCTGCTTTACATAGCTCGTCATTTTAGGGAACCAAAATTTTCCCTGAATCAGTTGTTTGACTTTATCCACTCCGAAATGTCCAGAAAAATCATGGTATCTCACAGCCAAGTACTTCCTCATAGTGCGAGGCATGACAAACAACTTCTTAGTTTTAGCTCTAACTGTAACCAGTCTGTAAATGACACCATTTTCTAAGGTGTACTGGTTTGCAAGATGACGTTCTGTAGCAGTTCTTTGATTCACAGGTTTGGAGAAGATTCGAAAAATATTTTGGAGCTCTTTGTCTTGCGTTTGCAGCAAGGTAACTTTGTCACTTTCAGTAGCAATGTAGAACGATTCGTGAGAGTTAGTCAGTTCTACAGGACTCGTAAGTTCAATTTCGCACTCAGGAGTAAATGCACGTTCTTCGACTGGTGCTCGACTTAAGGCATCAACATGACTCATTTTATCACCAGCTCGGTGCTTCACATCATAGTCATATTCACTCAACAGTTCAGCCCAACGGGCAATTTGAGGCTTCAAATTCTTTTGAGTGTCCAAGTAGGTAATAGCAGAACAGTCCGTGACTAGAAGGAAATGTTTACCAATCAAAAGAGATCTCAAACGGGTCATTGACCAGACGACAGCGATCAGTTCTAAACGGCTTGAATGATAGTTCGCTTCATCAGCAGTAGTTCTTCTACTCACACAGTACACAAGGCGTAGTTTGTCATCTTTGTCGCGTTGAAACAACATACCGGCTAGTCCTACTGAGCTAGCGTCAGTGTGAAGCTCGGTTTCATCACGGTGATCATAAAGCTTCAAAACAGGTGGTGTGACGAGGCATCGCTTCAGTTCCTCAAAAGCAGTCTGTTGTTCGGCTGTCCACCCGAACTCAACATCCTTTTTCAAAAGATGATTTAAGGGTACCGCTTTCTCAGCATATTTCTTAATAAATCTTCGAAAGAAACTAGTCAGGCCCAAAAAACGTCGAACTTCTCTCACATTTCTGGGAGTCGGGAACTCCGAAACTGCAGCCAACTTTCTAGGGCTTGGTCGAATCCCTTGGCTTGATATCACTACCCCAAGATACTCAATTTGCTCCATGGCGAAGTCACACTTGGAGAGTTTTAAGGTTAGTCCAGCATCTCTCAGTTTCACCAGAACACTTCGAAGACGACTCATCATGTCCTGGAAGTTTGATGCTCCAATGAGCATGTCATCAATAAAGCAAGTGACGACACTCCACAACAAGTCTCCTAAGGCAACAGTCATTGCACGCTGAAACACAGCAGGGCCATTAGTCAACCCAAAAAAAAGTCTGGTGGGTTCATAATGTCCATCAGGAGTCACAAATGCTGCCTTTCTCATTGAATCAGGCTCTAAAGGAATCTGGTTGAAACCTTGAGCGGCATCGAGTACACAGAAAAGGTTGTACCCACTTAGTCTGTCCAAGAGGTCATCGATACATGGCAAGGGAAACTTATCTTTGACTGTTTGGGCATTGAGACGTCGGTAGTCAATTACCATTCTGTGATCCCCGGTTTTCTTTTTGACAAGCAGTACAGGGCTACTGTACTCGGAAGCGCTGTCTTGGATAACTCCCTGTTGCTTTAGTTCACTCACGATGTTCCGCAAAATTTCTCTTTCATGATAGGAAGCTCTGTACGGTGAATGAGTCACTGGTTTGCTTCCGGGAACTTCAACAATCTTCATCTGAGTTGTTTTTGCACAGCCAAGTTCATTCGCAGTCACAGCAATACAGTCTCTGAACTCATTCAAAAGGTCACACAGTTGCTGTTTTTGCAGATCAGTCAGTTGAGGTCCAGTCTTAATTTGTTCAACTTTTAGTGGCTCGCGGTCTGTCTTAACAGTTCCAGAATTTTCTAGAGGCACTTTATTCTGGTTTTCGGCAGACACAGAATCAGCAATGAGAATGTTTTCAATGTCAGGTGCTACATTGCTCAGTTCAACGATGTCTCCTCGGGTGAGAACATCATTTTTCTTCACATGGATAGGACAATTGCCAAAGTTTGAAATGGGGAGATAAGAAGTTCCATTTTCACAATAAATTAAGGATGAATCAGGACACTCAACAACAAAAGAACCTTTTTCTAGGCCAGATGAAACACATTCAATCAACTGTATGCTACGAGGTTCAACACAAATAGAGTCCTTACTCACCAGAGTAATCTTGGAATTTAGTTCGGCCTCAGCCTTAAAGTTCTGGAGGAAATTTTTGTCAGTGTCGTTCATTAGGAGTGACTGACCTTGTTTACGTACCATGATCACAGTCCCATTGTCAATAACATTAGTGCCAATTAGAATGTCAGCACCAGAGAAACTATCATCAGGAACCACTAGGAAACGGACAGAGCTCAAACACACCTCATCGATTTTCATATCACAGTATACAGTTCCACGCGTAGTCAGCATACCACCAATACCTTTCAAGTTTTCAAGAGTCTCACTCTGAACAGTTTTTTTTAGCTGTGTGACTAAATTTTCTTTTATTAGACTCACGCTTGAGCCCGTGTCTAAAATGCAGGAAACAGAGTCAAGTCCGTCGATGCACACTTTCTTACACTTAAGTGAAGCGCTGGACGCACATTCTTTTGATGCGTAAAGTGAAGTTGTAGATGAAGTCACTACTCCACAGTCTTTTGCTCCGTGTCCTTCCTGTCGACACTTGGTGCAGTATTTTGGCCGCTTAGGCTTCGGGCATTGATTGGAAAAGTGCCCTTTTTCTTGGCAGTTGAAACATCTAGTGCTGTCAAGTCCATAGTCCCTTTTGGTCACGCTAGTCGTACTGTTAGGAGTTCTATCACTGGGCTTAGTAGTTGATTCCTGGGGAGGTTTACCACCATAGTTCTCTTTAGGTTTTCTCATTTCTTTTCTCACTGTCTGCGTCGGGCGAACGCTCTCATACTCATCAAGTTTGTCCGCAAGCTGGGTGGGATCAGCAATTTTACCCCAATCATCAAGGAAGTGGTCTTTCATCTCGAATGGGACTTTTCTCTTCACTTGATCAGTAATGATCAAATCTTTTAAGGCCTCGAAGGTCACAATTTCCAGCCCGTCAATCCACTCATGGAAATAGTTGCTCATCTCAAAAACGAAAGTCCGCCAGGACTTACTTGGGTCACGGGGATGAGTCACAAACTTTTTTCGGAAGGCCTCAGCACTCATTTTGAAGCGCTTCATCAGAATCCCCTTGATATGATCATAGTCCTCAAACTTCTCTTCACTCTCCCGAGCAATGAGTTCAACAATGTCAGAAGGGAGAAGAGTCAGCAAGCATGACACCCAGTCATTTTTCATGACATTTGCTCGTTTTGCTTGCCTCTCGAACAATGACAGGTACAGAAAAATGTCTCCATCACTCGTAGCAAATTTTGGCATCAATTTGGTTAGCTCACTTTTGTTCTTATTGTGATTGTTCTCGCGTGTCTCAACAGGGGTGGGGGGTCTAGGGTTGGCAGCTTCAGCCTTCATCTTCTCAAGTTCTAGTTCTATTCTTCGTAACTCAAAGGCTTGATCTCTCCGTTCCTTTTCTTCCTCTTTCAAACGAGCTTCTGTCTCTTCTCTTTGCTCTCTATCTTTTATCACATTGTCCATGAGGTTTCTCACGAAAACCTCTTCGTATGCCTTGCTCTTTAGAATCAAGTCCTTTAGTTCAACAACTTTCATGGTGGGCTCTGGAGCCTCTCCCATTTCCTCCGCAACACACTTTAGGTCAGCTTTTCTAGCTTTACCAAGAAAGGCCATTGTGAGTTTACAGTATTTGCACACAAAAGAAATCACACTGTTCGTGATATAAATTGCACAGTTGAAGAAATCAACGCAAAAGTTCTCGAAAATTAAATCACAGTCGGAGTTAGAAATCAACGCAAAAGTTCTCGAAAATTAAATCACAGTCTGAGTTAGAAATCAACGCAAAAGTTCTCGAAAATTAAATCACAGTCTTGAGTTAGAAATCAACGCAAAAGTTCTCGAAAACAAAATCACACAGTCATATAGCAAAAAGGTCCACTCACTATAACGCAGTTTTGAAGAAATCAACGCGAAAGTTCTCGAAACCGAAATCACACAAACGCAAACACAAAGGCAGTCCCAGAGCTGGGGAAGCAGAAGAGCAGTTCGCAAAAACAGAAGACACAACAATAGCGACGCATTCGCTACATTCGAAGAACGCAAAGTTGAAGAAACAGTCACGATAGCGACGCATTCGCTATGTCCGAGGACGCATCCACAAGACAGGTATGCCGGCCGGTTTGTTTTTCACGGCGGCCACAACGAATCGAAAGTTCACAACACGACGAATGTCCGATCAGAATTCTTGAAACTCGTTGACCGAAACATTACCGATCACGAAGCAGCTGGGCACATCTGAGTTATATCCCACTTCTGAAATATTATCATCAAAAAGGATGGGGCGAGTTTTAGTTTAAAAATTAAAAGAATATTTATTTAGGATTACAAAGTAACGCGAAATGAATCGACTCTCGCGGGGAGAATGTCTTTTTCGTTCTTCTTCTCGCTCGAAACCATGGCAACCAAAGCAGACGCTATGCTGGTGCTGCCATCTCTTGGGGGAACAGTTCTTTAAAGTCTACAGATCCCTGACTACAATGCTGTTAAGGTGTGAGTTTTATTTCTTTAAATATTAACAGTACTGGGGGAGATTGGAATATTGGCATTTGATTTAAAAATTTATTTCTCTGTGTTCAACTTTTGTTATACAAATGTGCTTTGCAGAATGATAAGCCCTACATTAACAACTAGGTAATTGAAGGCACCGTAAAGTAGCATTTTAATTGTGTTGTACATTATTTCAAAATTTTACTATTACTCCAAGTATAAATAGAGGGTCTGGGGGTCACCCCTAGAAGATTTTTAAAATTTTGCCCCTAAAAACCTTTTTTTTTGCCTCTAAGTTTTCAGCTCATATTGAGACCCTTTGAGTTACACCCAAAGAGAAAATATTCTTTATAACTAAACCACATAATTTTCAAGGAAAGAATTATAAATAGACTTCGAAAATTTCAAGGGAGTTTGGGGGTTCTTTTGGGGATTCTCCCCCAGAAAAAGCTATGAAATTTGGCCCTCTAAAGTAGTGTTTTAACTCATTTTGAGATTTTTTGGGTTACACCCGAAAATGATTGCTCCCTGTAAGTTTTAGAATTGTGAAAAAAACATAAAATTGATGTCCAAAATTCAGGGGGCGGGGCGGGTGTTAAACCCCTAACGCCTTAAAAGTAGGGTATCAAATGTCCAAAAATTATTCAAAACACTGGAAATAAACTTTACAAGTTACCAAGATTGACTACTAGTACCTCCTTGCTACTGATAGTTAAGAATCGATTGACGACCTGATTCTATGATTCACTATTATATAGCATTGAAAAAAGCATCAACATGAGTAGAAAAGAGATAGCTCGGCATTAAGGGATGTCTATTTCCTGCTTATAGCAATCATGGAAAAGAGGACAAGGTTACATTAAGGCGGAATATTTTTATTTATAGACGTAGTTAGTATAATCTTTTCTTAAAGTTGTGTCAATTAGAGTATACAACCAGGCTAATTAAAGTAAAACGTTTTTGTCATTCGAAAATACTTGTTGTAGTTTAATTTTTTTCTCTATTGAATGGTAACTTAAGAGAAAGCAATTTAAAATAAATAATATAACGATTTTAGGTCGATGTTAGTGAAATTTTTAAATCCCTAGCCATGGTTGAGCTGAGTTAGGGAATCCCTCCAAGTGTTAAATGAAATAAATAGGTGCTACAAATGCACTCTGCACTCTTATCCTACTTTTATTCTAACCCTAAGTTAGTGCTATGGATAATTTGGGCTTGTAAATATGTAAATTATATATACTTCAAACTTATAACTTGCACATTAAAATGCGCAAGAGTAATTAATGTCGAAAGTACTAGTTGGGATGCAACTAGCATATTCGTTTCCAGGATTCGAGGGGTTTCAAGTAGTATTGTCCCCGTAGTCAATTTGAATTGTTTGCGACTGCTGCTAGTAATATTTTGCAATTTCGCCGATATAACAGTGTCTGTTGAAAGCTAATTATTTCAAGTGCAAATACAGTCATTAGGTTAGTTCCAGTGTCGTGATATTAGAAACTGATGCAATTTGTGAACATGATCCAAGCCTCATTATAATTTCTGTAGTTGTGGAATCAGTTTTGGAATTTTGGAAATGTTTAAAAATATTTCGTGGAAATAATTGGTGTGTTTGAAGTAGATTGGGCAAATTAGAAGGATAGTCGATAGTCATACAATGGAACTGTTCTTATGCATGTGGTTTGGACTTCTATTCATATTTTCAGGAATTTTTTACTCGATGTTTTTTCTATCGAATATTTGTATTTTCATGCATAAAAACGGCTCTGTAAAAAAATGTACAGTTTCGGAAAAAAAATTAACCGAATAGCTGCAGTTTCAAATAGATCATAGAATTTCATTTTATATTAATTGCATTTAGTGGAGTGGTATTTTTAAATTATCGAAACTTCGGTAACCCATAGTTATTTTCGCTTTTTTATAGCAATATATCATCAGATCTAATTTGATTTAAAAAGATGCTATAATAAGGGGACACAGAAGGCTTTGTTTTAAGTATTGATAATAGAACGGTGGGGCACTGATTCTAACTTAAAAATGATCATTTATCAAGTGGGGCAGAAAGCCAGAAAGCTTCATTTTTTAAACAAGGTTAAATGTATTGCCATAATTACATAATTAGAAGTAAATATAACAGGAATAAGTGATTTTAAGAAAATATTGATATCTCTAATGCAAGGTAGCTCAGTGGTCTCCAACCCCCGGTCCACGGACCGGTGCCGGTCCGTGGCTCAAATGGTACCGGGCCGCGGACAAACATTTAATTGAAAATTAACTTAAATTCTTAGTTTTATGCTCCAAATTAATGAATTAAGTGAATTATTAATTTTTTTATATCTATTTTTTGGTGTAACTGTATTTTATTTTGACAGCATGTTTAAATACAATGAAAATAAAATTAATAAATAAAAATAATTTAGAATGTAAACAATCAACGCCCCCCCAGCGGGCCGCGGTAAAATTATCAAACGTTGACCGGTCCGTGGTGGTAAAAAGGTTGGGGAACACTGAGCACTTTCTCTAGCCACCCTGGTTTGGCGCGGAATGTCCTATATACCCCTTGCGCCATAAAACCCAAAACAACCAACCAACCATAGCCACCCTGTTAATAGAAAAGTTTGGGATAAATGACTAACTTTGTAAGGTTCCAAGCCATTGTTGGTTGTCGTTGTCACCATTTTTCATTATATCAATTTGAATCCGAATCACATACTCTTGGGTCACATCTAATGAGGTGTGACACCCTTTTTTCCCGAGCCTTTCAAACTCGGAAAAATGCTCCTTCAATTTCTAACATACGAAATGAAAAATCGAGGGGGAAAACACTGCCACAAAGTGTCACTGTAAAGTCATCTTCCTAGCCACGCTTCCTTTTGGGCTTTTCCGCATACCCCATTCCTCAGCTCGGCGGGAAAAACCACTTTGCGCTTCCACCTGAGACAAATTTTATTAATGGGTGTCCCACCAGCGCTCCACAGGGGGATATCGGTCGATTGCCCAACGGACCGTCGCCCCAATTTGTCTTCGTGGGGACAATGGTGAAAAACAAATCGAAATATCGCTGTGGGTTATTTGTTTGTCCTGTAGCCTTTTTCGGGGGATTTCGCTGATGTGATGCATTGGGGCACTTTAGAAAGAGCTGTCGTGAGTGAGGATATCTGTGAGGGGTGGTTTCCTAAATGAAGTAACACGGTTAGGGGCAGGATGGGGTCCTTAATGTGTACCCCATCTTTGTTAAAACTAAAAACGAAGTTCAGTTGGTAAGACAAGCAAGGGGCCGCCCATAAATGATGTCACGCTCAGAGGGGGGAGGGGGTTAATCAATTTGTGACAAGGGGGAGGGAGGGGGATTTAAAAGTTGTGACATCACATCCTGCAGCTGAAAATCAACGAAAAAAAAACTTAAATTGTTAAAACGACCGTATATTGTTGGTGTCGCGAAAAAACCGTTCAAAACAAAAACCGTTCAGACGAAAACCGTTCAAAAAACAAAAAAATTTGTAGCTTTACACATGCAATAAATTTGATTGTTTTTTATTGAACGGTTTTTTCGTATATCCATATTGTTCTCTCTCAAAAGGCATCTTAGGTTAATAGAAATAAAACTATCAGGGGGGTAAAATTAAGATCAAATAAAAAAAAGCTGGTTCCGGGCACTTTCAAATTCGTGTATTAGACGTGTTGGTTTAAGATCGTGACATGTGACAAAGGGGGGTAGAGGTTCAAAAATGGGCAAAAAAAAGTGTGACATCATTTTTGGACAGCCCCCAAGCAAGGTGACCATAATACCGTGGAAAACCCCAATATTTTGACATTTTGGGTGAAAAAGTAAAGGTAATAGTGTTGAAAAGTGCCCCCCCTTAGACTCAAAACGTTTCTAAATATGAGTTAAAACTCTACTTTAAAACGTCAAGTTTCAAATTTTTTTCTGGGGGAGGACCCCCATCCCCCAATGGTACCACAAGGGGATCTTGTCTGGAAAAGTGTTCCCCCTTGGATCCGTGCCTGAATACCGATATTGTTTACAACCTGTAACCTTGATTGAGCTACCTATAAATTTATTCTTTTTAACTCAACCTTTTTTTGCAAATAATTAGGTTCTGGAGTTTTAATCCCTGACCCCTGAATTGCTCACTCAGCGTTACCCAGCTGTGAACCACAGCCACGGAGATGAGGTATTGCTCTCCACGCCACGCACCATTCGCTCGCACAACCCCTTTTGAAAGGGGGCCACATTCATTCATCATCAGAAAACATTCATGCCAAACGAGGATTTGAACTCAAGACGAACAGTTTTGCAGTCAACTTTCGCCATGTTTTTAGTCAAAAACATTGTTGGGTTTCACAAGAACGTGACTTTTAGTGAAAATCACCCATCCTACCCTAGTGGCACAGCTCATACCAAATATATCTAGTTTACGTAACTGCAACTAAAAGTAAGTGAAATTTGGCCATACATGACAAAAATTGGACGAATCTTGAACCTCGTTCGGACATATCTGCACCCCTGGGAAGGTTATAACAGACTTACATTTAGGAGGCATAAAGAACATCTTCCCCCCATAAGGATAAAGCTTTGTAAAAGTGCGGCTTCAGTGATCTTAACAAAACGGTTAAGGTTGAATTTTACCCTTGACCTACCACCGAAACAATATCCTTATATTAATGGTCACCTTGCATGCTTCGCTTCAACTGAACTTAGTTTTTAGTTTAAGCAATGATGAACTTACTGTTTCTGAAGAAATGATACAGAGGTAAGGTGGATACAAAAACTGAGTGACGTAGCAAGGGTTGTGATCTGCTTGGAGGACATGATCATGTATAGAGAAAACGGCGCAAGCTTGTTAAATCGCACCTTAATCCGACTTTTCTCTTGGCTAAAAACGTCATTTTCGTGGTTTGTCAGGTTTCCTACTCCCCCTACTATGGTTTTGTGGGATCGCTGGCCCGCCCTAAGTTGAAAATGCTGCCGAAATGGATCGGCGTCGTTAAAAGGATTGCTTGTTGCTTGCAGGGCGTTGTTAACCGTTTCAGTCCTTTAGCAGCTCTAAATTTTCCATAGAATTCAATGAGAATCTCGGGTGGTCTGATGTGGCAAATAGGTTGCCACATCAGGCGCAAATGTTTTGCCATTTTACAATCAAATAACACTGTTTTCTGGTCTGCCTCGGGAATATTCGGAACTGCAAGCGGATAAGCTCATTTGATTTGGAATCGTAAGCGCTGACACTTTTGAGCTGGAAAGATCCGTTTGAAGGAGATAGGAGACTAATTAAAAGGTGATAAAAGAAAATATACAATATATGAATAAATTATATTTTTTATGACTAAAGGTTCTCGATACTTTTTGAACGTAGTATATTTCTTGTTATGGAATGTGGAAAATTATCAATAAGTCCCACCCTGGTTTATCCTCCTAAACTAAAGGCCGAAGTTGATCGAAGTGATGATGGATCATCGTTGGCACGGGACCAGACTGGACACTTCGGAAGGAGGTCATCACTCTCCGCGGCCGTCTCCTTGATTTCGATGATGCGCCAATAATAATTAGAGGAACATCGTTTGTTTTATGCGGGCGGGGGTTTCGGGGTCGTTGGATGAATATAGAATGAAAGATGAATTTGGGGTGTCCGTATTGGCGACGCTGTAGGATAGTTTTTTTGTGTGTCAATGCATCTCACTGAAAGTTGTCAGATACTTTTGATTTGAGGAAAAACCCCGGAGATGGGCAAGTAGCTTAGTTTTGATAATACCTGAAGAAATTGTTTGTAGAATAGGGAGGGCAACGCAAATTTTTTTTTATTTCTCAAGTTCCCCCACTATGTTACAATTACTGCATTAGTATACCTGTAAATTTTCAGGTCTCTAGGCCAATTTAGGCAGGTAGCTTAGTTTTGATAATACCTGAAGAAGTTGTTTGTAGAACAGTCCACATACCATCGCAATTTGTTTTTAATTTCTCAAGTGGCACCTCTCATATTGTTACAATCACTGAAACATAGTACTACCTGCAAATGTTCAGGCTCTAGGCCAATTTTTTGATCACCGCGCCCCTCAAAAGACGATTGTCTCGCCAGAGTGTATGAAGCCCTGCGATCTCGTGTGGACTTGATTTTTGCTATTTTTGGAAATACTTTAATAACTGGGGGTAGAACCCAGGAACTGCCGCATGCTAAAACAAGCACCCTACCACTGCTCCAGCGGGGCCTCAGTAACATTAAAACTTATTATAATATTCTTTTCTATTTGTGACGCATGCGCATAAGGTAAGGCACTGGCGAGATGTATTACTCAAACGTAGTTTTCCCATCATGTTTATGTATGGGGAAATATCGAAAATATCTCAATTTTTGTTGCTTTTAATTTTATAAGCCTGGAAGCTGTCAATATTGAATTAAAAACCTGTATATCACCTTAGGGATATCATTTTCCCAGTATCCTATTGAATTTCACCTACTCACCTCGCGGCGCGCCGTATAGACAAACTGTACTTTGATAAAGCCTCTGTTAATTTTTTAGCGTTCTGGTTGGGATAACCGGCTCTCAGTCATTCTCTTATACGGCAGAGGAAAAAAAATTTCATTTTAGGCTCTATCAAAGTACAGTATGGATATTATATGCCGCGACTCGGGTGCTATGGTATTGAAGGTGCCCAAACCCAGACTGTAATCGGTGCCTAAAGAAAAACGCCTCCTTTGCCACCATTGTTACTTCCGCCAGAAACATTGTTTGTACATAATAACTTAGATTTCGTCATTTTACGTTGTCATATTACGTTTGAATATAAATCATGCATTTCCCATCTGCAAAGACGAAATAAACACAGGGTGGTATACAATGAAAAACGACATTTAATGTGTCTGGTTTTCAGACCTGACTACATCGTAGTACCAGTCGCGGGACTGAACGAAATGGAACTAATATCTCACGAAACAAACATGGATGGCAAACTTCAAAGAAAAAGCCATTTATAATCTAGTGTTCGCATTTCACTCTAAGGCTGCAGCAAGAAAACCTGGCTCCCCACATATATTGACATCATCCATTCTGTCTCCAAACTTCCCCTGTCAAAAGAATTATTCAAGATTCGCTTTTGGAATATTTCTTCCTCCCCCTCCCTTTTGTCACGTGTCTCCCCCACCCGAGAATCGATTTTTCAATTACTGAATTCCGAGATTGAATTTTGGACGTGCCTATTCCCACGTGTGTCCCCTACCTATTCTGCCGGATTTTTGAGTTCTGAAGGGAGTGCACTGCCATAATTTTACTGATTAAAATCTGTTTTTGCATAGTATGTCATTTTATTGAGAGATCGTTACTCTACTGTGTACTTTATTTTTCTATTGCTTGAGAAATCAAAAAATCAAAACTTGTCTTGTAACAGAAGATTTTAGTAGAAAATAAATAAAACAAAAAATCCATTTGTTGGTAGAAGAGGGCTTATGAATGAAATGAACTCCAGGAGTTCATCTAGAAAGAAAATGGCTCCGTTTTAGGACCCTTCACAAAATTCCAATTCTCAAAAAGGGACCCTTCATAAAATTATAATATTCAAAAAGGGACCCCTTCACAAAATTTTAATCTTTAAAAAAGCACCCTTCACAAAATTCTAAAAATCAAAAGTGGTTTGAAAATTGTGTTTAAAGTGAGTTTCCATCATTTTGGAATGGAATTTGCCAAATTTTGGGCCAATTTCAAAAGTTATAAATGCTGTGGTTGTACTACAAGCCCTTCATTTTCACAAAATTCTTAAAACAGGACCCTGACAGAAAAAGCTGGATGAACTGAACTCAGAGACAAGGGAAAATCCGTAGGGGAAGGGGTTATGTTATGGGGCTGCACCCCCTAGATTCTCGAATTAAAAAATTCTTCTATTTCAATACAAATCCCTTCAATAGTTTGATTTTTTTCCATGAAAAAAAGTAGTAATAGAGGATTTATGATACTTTATGAGAAATCCTTCTGAAACGAGAAAGGTACCTCTCAGCCCCCTTAGACAAAAATCCAAGTATTAAAAAATAGAATGTACATTCTTATGACTTTAAAACTGGAATGTCCAATCTTCTACGACTTCTCTAGGCATTTGAAGATAATTTACAGCTTTAGGCAACACAATATGATTGCTTCCTCAGTGGTTAACCTCATGTAGGAAAATTATAACTTCTTAATTTAAACTCAAAATTGCTCTACAAAATTTCCTCAAGCTAATGACTTTGTGGCGTTCCGGACTGTAATCGAACTGTAATCGAAAACATATTTTAAACTCTGTATGATTTGCAATAGTAATCGAACACATAGGTCAAACATAAATGTAACTTCAACTGTCACTTAAAACATCACTATATATTGTTTACTTTTTATCATGTACACTCTTCTCTTTACCTTCTGATATCTTATGTTTTAAATAAATTTGTTACGTTTTACAAAGGCCTAGTCTTTTTTCGTGGAGATGTTTTACTACGTTTAGGCAATCTCCACAACTTGAAATTCAAAACGATAGTAGACTTAACAGCAAAACCCCAAAATTCCTTCATATTTTGTAGAATAGTTATAACAAGTTAAGATATAATCCAAACCTATGCAGATTGTATCTTTCTGTTTTGGGAAGAACTAATTGCATTATTTAGATGGGATTTGGCAAAAAAGTATAAAATTAGTATTTTTGAATGCCACTATACAATTTTTATTATTTAGATATTAATTATACCGCTTGAACCTGTTATTTTAATTAACTGACTTAGTAGTAGTTAAAGGAATTTTTTTATATGTATTCCCAATCTTCTCACGTAAGTCTTCCCTATTCTAATTTCTATAGAAGCTTAGCTATGGTATTTTGCAGACATTCTAAAAGATGACAATTTGGAATTTATACTGATCAAAATATATTTTTTAGTATTGGGGGAGATAATTTTCATTAGTTTTTTTTTTCGTTAAATTAAATTTGTTATACTGAAAGTATTTAGATTGAATGTCTTTTTTTGTTTCAGAAATCAAGCCAAAGAAATGTTTTATCATGCTTACAGAGCATACATGGTAAGTTTTTTAGGTGTCATTTTCATATGCATATTTTTTGGTTGTATAATGTCTATTATTAAAAATCTTTATAACATAAGGGCAGTGGTAAGCTTTGATAAAAACATAATTTTAATTTTTAGAACTTATAGATTGTCAATTTAAATCTTATTAGGATTTTTTTCAAAATTAACATAATTAAAAAGAAGACATGTGCAACAATAATTGATGCACTGCATTAACAATGAGTAATTCCAAGCTGTTGAAGTTAGCTTGTTGTTTCTGCTAGCATTTAAATTCAAGAAATAAATAATTGCAATATTTGTTAATAATAGTTTTTTTCTAGTAGAAATTTCATGTTCCATCATCATACAAAATACCAAAAATTTTAATTAAAAAACTATTCTTGTGTTTTATAAGGATTTTATTCTTATAGTAGTAAGATTAAGCTTAAAGGGGTTTTTTAGCATGGGAAAATCAATGTTTTACTTTTTTGTGTTTCTCTTTATGAAAAGAATATTTAGTTAGTGCTCAACATCAAGATTACTGTTGATTCATAAAGTAGTTGCCCTTAATTTAGAAAAATCCAAAAACCATCATCAATGCTTTGATTTACATAATGCTTACCTATTTAACTCTTAATTTGTGTGACTAAAGATGTGGCATAAATTGAATTTTGAGTATGATTCAGTTGGGAGGAAGCATACATTTTTTTATCATTACCCTAGTTTCTATTGATATTCCCTCTTGGACTTCCTTAAAGGGTTTATTTTGCCTTTGTTATAATTACCACAAAAAGATATTATTTAAAAAAATTTAGTGGTTGTAATTTTATTTTCTACAGACTGAAGGATTTCAATTTAGCTTCTTTGACCACTGATTTAGCAACAGAAATATGCATCATTAAATTTTTATTTTTAATATAAATACCCTCATTTTTAGTTAATAAAAATTTCGCCTCTGGGATTTTTTACAATAAGTAAATGCAAGTTTTATTTCTTAGGACCATGCTTATCCTGCAGATGAATTAATGCCTTTAAGCTGCAAAGGCAGGTATCGTGATATTGAACCAAATAGAGGGGATGTGGACGATGCTTTGGGAAAGTAAGTGATCCATAAATCTTTCTAGTAATAGAAATCCCATCAAACATTTTGAAGTAGTAACTGTTTATTTATGATAACTGTGATAAAAATACAGTTTTTTGAAACCAAAGTTGTAAGCTTTGTTATTGTGACAGTTAACACTAATTACAAAATATTATATATTATGTTTGATTAATATTTCTAAATTACAATTTTACAAATATTAGGGAATTTTTTGAAAAATGACTCATACGGATGTTTCTGTTACCATTCTGAATGTGCATGAAACTCCATTATCAATAGAGGGCCTCTGTACCCCCTTAAACTACTGTTAGGGTGATATGATTCCAGATTACTTATTCCCCCTTTTAGCATTCCATGGCAAGAATTTCATTGATAAGGAACTAAGATTTGTGTCATTACTCACAAACAATCAAATTATCTTTAATTTTAAGACACCAGTGTAAGTTATTGTAGTAATTCAATGGTCGTGTATTCTATTGACAGGTTTCATTTAGTCTTAAAGTAAATCAAATACCCTTGAATAAATCTTCAAGATTTGATAAGATTAAGCTGATCATGTTAAATCACCAATATAATGTTGTTTGAAAAGTGACTAAGAAACTTAAAGCTTTATTTTGTTTTCCAGTTTTTCTTTGACTTTAGTTGACACTTTGGATACTTTAGTGGTAAGTTTTTTTCTCGTTATGACTTTATAAGTTCTTTTGCTTTCAAAAAATGGCTCTGACATTTAATTTTGTTCTCTTACTTTAGGTGCTAGGCGACTTTGATGAATTTGAACGTGCTGTTAAAAAAGTGATCAAAGATGTGTCATTTGACAATGATGTTGTAGTTTCTGTATTTGAAACTAACATTCGCATGCTTGGGTAAGTTATGCCTCCTCGTATGCATAAAAAACAGAATTCTGCATTGTAATTATGACATTCATTTTACAAAGCATTTTTTGGAGAATAAGCACCGGTAGAGCATAGTGGAAATAAGCATTTTTTTCCTATCTAAATTTAAAATGACTGCTCAAAGACTAACAACTAACCTAAAATATTTTATACTAGCGAATATGCCCGGCCTTGCACGGGTGGAGTGTATAATTTTTTTTAAATTAAATATTCTCAACATACATTTATAATTTTTTAAATCAGCAATTTCCAATCATCCCACTATCCCAGGCGCCTCTTTCATATCCCGGTGGTCCCGATAATTTTTCATTTCCCGGTATTCCCGGTAATTTTTCTTACCCAGTGTTCCCGGTAATTTTTTCCTATCCCGGTGTCTTTTTTCATCTTAATAAAGTAACGGTAATTTTTCTTATCCCAGTGTTCCCGGTAATTTTTTCCTATCCCGGTGTTTCCGGTAATTTTTCCTATCCCGGTGTCTTTTTTCATCTTAATAAAGTAACAAATTTGAAACTATAATAAAAAGTCTAGTAAATTAATAAGTCTAGTGAACAAAAAGTAACAAATTTAAAACTATAATAAAAGATCTAGTAAACTGAAAAGTCTAGTGAACCGTCTCATTTGAAACAATGTTTTATTTTCAACTTGTTTTCCATGAAAATAATTTACACTTTTCCATTAATATTTCTATTTTTAAAGAAAATATCTTAAAATAGAGAAAAATAACGTTTCAAAATTAATTATTTGATTTTATTTTAGCGTTTTCACAACTTATATACAATTATGCGGATATGCCCTAGTATGCCCTAGCGGATAAACCCGGCCTTGCACGGGTGGAGTTTTTTAAAAATATATTTATAATTTTTAAATCAGCAATTACCAATCATCCCGGTATCCCAGACGTCTTTTTCCTATCCGTGTTCCCAGTAATTTTCCTATCCCGATGTTCCCGGTACCTTTCCTATCCCGATGTTTTTGGTACTTTTCCTATCCCGATGTTCCCGATAATTTTCCTATCCCGCTGATCGAGGTAATTTTTATGTCCCGGTAATCCCGGTACTTTTTTTTCCTATCCCGATGTTCCCGGTAATTTTCCTTTTCCCGGTGTTCTCGGCAATGTTTCCTAGTAAATTAATGAGTCTAGTGAACAAAAATAACAAATTTGAAACAATAATAAAAGATCTAGTAAATTGAAAAGTCTAGTGAACCGCTTCATTTGAAACAATGTTTTATTTTTAAGTCGTTTTCCATGAAGAAAATTTACACTTTTCCATAAATATTTAAATTTTAAAGGAAAATATCTTAAAATAGGGGAAACTAACGTTTCAAAATTAATTATTTGAATTTATTTTGGTGTTTTTACGACTGATATAGTTTTTAAATGGACAATTATCGAGTTTTTCCTGTTAAAATATTTAATTTTTGAGGTTTTAATCTCGTTTACAATAGTTAGTCGAGCAGATCTACTCTAGTAGAGAAATGGAGAAATAAGCGTTTCGGGCTATAAATTCGTTAATTACTCGAAAACGTTCGATTTTAAAGCTTTGAAAACTATCCCAAGTTACTCCCCGACTCGGAATGCGTCTATACGTCGAGTTTGGTTTCGGTCCGTGGCCTATTTCAAGAGATTACCCCGGACATACCCACACACACACATCGCCCGTTAGCCTTTTATTTATACAGAGATAATCTACGAAACTCAAATAATCATACTAATATAATTAATAATCATAACCAATTATAACTGTTGAAAGCAAGCCATGTTTTCGTTTTTTCAGATTGATTTAAACAAGGAAAAACTGTGTTAGCAGTTAAATTTATTTTCTTGTATGAGATGTAGACACTGTCATTACTGATAATAAAAATTAAATTAATTATTTAAAAAATGGTCATATTAATTTAGGGCCTTTATTTTCCAGGGGTCTTTTAAGTGGTCATATTTTAGGATCATATCTGCAGGAGAACTTCAATAGAATGAAATGGTATAGTGGGGAACTGTTAAATATGGCCAAGGACCTGGGTTACAGACTAGTGCCTGCTTTCAATACATCAACTGGAGTGCCTCATCCAAGAGTAAGCATTATAAATAGTTTTGCTTTCAATTTAACATGCCAACTCATGCTGTTTTGGTTTTAAGCACCATAGACCTTAAGCAAGAGGATTCTGATTAGTCGCTGTTATAACTACTTTTAGCAAATTCCCCCTTACATGCTCTCATTTTGTTGGTCTGGCACTCTATACTAATCTAATGATACTCATTTGTTTTGCAGATCAATCTTCGCTATGGCTTGAAGTCTCAAAAACTAGGAGTAGTTCGTGAAACATGCACAGCTTGTGCGGGGACTATGATTTTGGAGTTTGCTGCTTTGAGCCGTCTCACTGGAGAATCAATATTTGAGGTACTATAAGAGGTTTTTTTCAAAATAAAATCTCAGATTGTTTTTTAAGAATTCATTTGGGTTAGAGAATAAAAGTAGTTGTAATTGTGTTTGAAATTTTAGATCCTTTGTAAATTACTTATTAAGTCAATAACAATTTTCAAGAAAAACAAGTTCTATGTTTTCTAATGGGCATAAGATCACTTACACTCTAATAGTGAAGTTTTTCCTGGTTACTCCTGAAATCCAGATTTTTTTACCGAGCGTATTTTTGATTTTTATACAGCTTTAGAGCCTTATCTAGGAATCTAACCAAATCGTTAACTTGGGTACTGGTTCGTATTTTAATTGAATAAATTAGAAAAGCCTTCATGGGCGGTTGTATTCAATGTAAAAGCTCTCGGGCTGTAGGGTAGTAGTCCCGATGTTAAAACTTCCCAACCACAATCGACACCTTTACACTGCCAGTTGGCTTGTCAGTTACTTAGCTACAACAATATCTACGTTTATGTAAGAAGAATAGTTGATGATGCCCGATTCAGTTTCAGTGAAAACATCTTAAGTTTTAACATGACCTTAGCCTGGAAGCTTTTACATAGAACAATTTAGTTACCAATTTTGAGAGTATAAACCTTGTAGACTAAAAGATGATAGTATTCAGTTATGACTTGAATACACACTAGTGGGGGCAGTTAAGAGGTTAATTTAATGATACTCTTACACAGGGTTGTTACGTTTAAAACACTTTGTTTAAAACACATGTTTAAAACAAAGCAAAAAAAACATTGTTTTAAACACATGTAGTTTTTAGCAAGTTTCTCCCTTAATTTAGGCAAAAAACTCAATATTTTCATGTATGGATCACCCAGAGCCTAAAAAGATAGTGCCAAGTATAAGGCTTGGGTACAAACCACCAAATTGCCATGACATAGGCAGTACATTGCTTGATAAAGAGCATGATGCTGTGAAGAAAACTTACAAAAAACAATCAAAAAATCAACTTTTAAATTTAAAAGAATGAGTTGTTTGTAGTGTATTTGAGAGTATAGCTTTATTAACCTAATTTCGATTTGAAAAGTCAAATTTAAATTCTTTAAAATGATAAATTTTTTATCATACTTATGTCGAGGGTAAAAAAAACAAATAAAACGTTTTAAACAAAAAAAAAACAGTTTAAAACAAATAAAACATGTTTTTTGTTTTTTATTAAAAAAAAACATGTTTTTTTCTAACCCTGCTCTTACAGTGTAATATTAAATGCTATTTTTTGTCCAGGAAAAAGCAAGAGCAGCCATGGACTACTTATGGCAACAAAGACATAGAACAAGTGACCTAATGGGGACTGTCCTCAATATTCATAACGGGGACTGGATTCGCAGAGGTCAGTATAAGGGATCTTTGTGCTGAATTTTATTTCTGATGCTTTTGAAATATCATCTAAATGAACTTCATTCCAGATAGTGGAGTGGGAGCTGGCATTGATTCCTATTACGAGTACTGCTTAAAAGCCTATATTCTCCTGGGTGATGATGTCTACCTGGAGCGCTTTAACAAGGTGAGTTGAGTTCTCAATTGGCAAATCTCCTTGTTAATAAACATGTTTATGAGAGTGAATATATGAACCTTGTTCTCGCCCCAAAACTATCACTTCTAAATAAGGAAAAAGTTAAGTTAAATTTAAATTCTTCATTTTGGTTTAAGTTTTGAAGATTTATATTAGTTTGACATCACAATTCGATCTCCGAAGTATAACAAGGGAAGGGATGTGTAATTGTGTATACAATCCCTAAAAATTGTTTGCCATAAGTTGTGAATAGTCCTTTTTACCTACAGGTTATATTCTTTTTTTACTCCATTGTAGAAATATTACTAACAGCCATATTTGCATTCATCAGCAATGGTGTTAAATCCTTGGTCAAAGCTGGATTCTACCAATCAGATCTAGTGAAAAGCTAATTTTTCTTTCTTTAGCTTCTGGTTAACAATGACACTGATGGCTGTGAATGTAACTGTAAATCTTTCACTTCAGGATGTTATGTTTTGTTTGTGTTACAGCACTACACTGCTGTGATGAAGTATGTCAGCCAAGGCCCATTGCTTGTTGACGTGCATATGCATAGACCTCACACTAATTCCAGGAATTTCATGGATGCTTTGCTGGCCTTTTGGCCAGGGTTGCAGGTAACACTTTTTTAGTCTTGCCTACAGAGCCTGTATTCGAGAGAGAGGCGACAACTGAGTATAGCGCGCAACAGGTGGTAACAGGTTTTCTGTTCGCCACAGGCGGTTCCCTCTATAGGATTAGCATGGGAAGAGAGATACATGATACAGTTTGGACAGAACTGGATGCGCAGAGACGCTTTTAAGCGAGTTGTCGTCTCTCTTGTATACAGGCTTTCTAGTCTTGCCCTGTATGCAAATTGTAAATAGCATCATTTAATAAATGATAATAGTTGAGCTTATTACTCTTAAGGTACTTCAATCAATATTTTGTTTTAATCATATAAACAGAAAGGTTTACCTTCTTTTTGAAAAGCATTGCATTTTTATAAAGAAAAATATTTTAAAACATTGGTGATATATATAAGAGGCATGGGCAAATAGGCATAGATGTTGAAATGTTTGTGGATTGTGTTAATTATTTCCTTTATTCTATTTGTATGTGAAATTAATATTGAGCAATTTGTCTTTTGACTGCTAATATGAAAAATATATTTTAGGTGCTTAAAGGTGATATAAAACCAGCAATAGAAACTCATGAAATGCTCTATCAAGTTATGCAAAGGCATAACTTTTTACCTGAGGTAAGATTATAAAAAAATCAATATTTTTTTTTCAGAAATTTTTAAGACAATTTAAAAATATTTCTTTTTTTTTTCTAACAGGCCTTTACAACTGACTTCCAAGTGCACTGGGGTCAGCATCCATTACGTCCGGAGTTTGTGGAAAGTACTTACTTTTTGTACAAGGTATGGACTTTTAAATTTTTCTTTATTGGCATTTATCTGCCTGAAATCTTTCCCATATTTTTTCTATTGAATGTAAGCATTTTATAAAATAACTTCATTTACATGTTATCTTTTTACCGAATCTATATTTTGGTAGTTTTAATGAAGAAAAGACAAGAGTTGGTTTAGAAGAAATTTGGGGCTGTTTTTGAACCCTTCACAAAATATTTTGGCTTAAAACAACCACTTTACAGTATCGCTTCTGTTAACACTGAGCTATAGTGTTAGTCACATCCAATTTAAGAACTATTTGCAACATAAAAACTTTTAAACGAAAATGTAAGAGCAGATCAAATAACATTACTAAATTAATCACTCACTGTGTATGTTTATGTGGTGAAATTGGCCTCCAAACGAAAAAAAAGAAGGTTTTTATGGGATTTCCTCCAAATTTTGATAACATTAAACAATATAATGATCACATAAAACAATACAATTTGCGTTAAATTAAATAGGAGTGATCGGGACCAGTCAATTTCGATGACATTATCCGATTGATAACATTAACCTTGATCACACTAAGCGAAGTCGACTGTATAAGTATTTCTTGTTATAATGTGTTAATGTTTTTCTCAGGCCACAAACGATCCTTACTACCTAGAAGTGGGCAAGAAAGTTTTGCACAGCCTTCAGACTTATGCAAGAGTGCCTTGTGGATTTGCAGCTGTCAAAGATGTTAGAACTGGGAATCATGAAGACAGGTAAATGGGGAAAAGTTTAAGATGTACAAAAAGAAAATATTGCAGCTTTTATTGCTCAATTTTCAAGGCAATTTGTTATTAATTTAAACTTTATAATCAGGTTTTAACTAATCTCTAAAAATAATATTTGCGTTTTATTTTTGCTAAATATCCTCTCATAATGTATTTTATCCTCTGTACTTCAAAGATAGTCTAAGCAAGCATAAAATTTCCCCATTATTTCTTTTTTTCCATTGTAAAATATTATTAGCTATCATAAAAAATACTTTGATACAAGTTTAAAAAGAAAGTTTATTATATATAATTTTAAAGATCATTAACTTAAATGAATATTTAAAATAAATTGTAATGAACATTTTATACTAGTATGGTAATTTTAACATTAATATGTGATAATTAGGGATTAATTATTAACATTGATGCATGGAAAATCTGTTAAAATATTTTCTTGCACTTAACAAATGTAATACTTATTTTTAAATTAATATTGTTTAGTTAGTTTACTGGAATCTCCCAGATTTCTTTACTTTTGCAGTACACATTTCTATCTGATTTATTTTTAACTTCAAGCTCATGTGTTTGTTTTAGAATGGATTCCTTTGTTCTGGCTGAAACTCTGAAATATTTATATCTCCTCTTTGCCAATAAGGATGAACTTACAATCGAAGTGGATGATTTTGTTTTCACTACAGAAGCACACTTGTTACCTTTGAGTTTAGCCAGGATTAGTAATGCAAGCCTTGTAGATGTAAGTTTCAATTTTCTATCTCGCAAAAAAATTAACACTCAAGGTTTGTACACCTCCTGAAAATATCTTAAGTTTTACGTTATTTTTCTAAGGGCCCTTAACTCTCCTTTAATTCCTTATTAATTTTTCTCCTCAAGAATGTTTTTTCTTCTGAATTTTCCCTCTGAACTCCTGAAAACATCCATCTAAAAGCAAAAAGAACTTTTAGTATTATTGATTTAGTGCTAGTAATTGATTTTAATTTAATAAAATTCCATTGGAATATGAAATTCTAAACTAAACTATTTTTCAATTTATTCCAAATTCAATTCTGAACTTGTTCTGCTCATAATATGTAAAGTATTATAAGGTTAATAATCATTCTCTTTACCACCTGATTTTTTATTGCAATTTACTTCTTTAAGACTCCTGAATTTTACTACATAAGATAGAGTATGAATCCTGATGTTATAGATTTCAAGAATTTCATATCGCAAGTATTGTTTTTTTTCAGAGAGGAAGTAAATTTGGTTCCTTGTATTTATTACTATTGTATATTTAACTTCCATATATTTCCTTGCTCTCTCATGTCCTCACAACACTATATTAACTAAGATATTCTTTAAAAAATAAATTTAAAATGTGCTATGAAAATAATAAATGAAACCATAAGTATCATTAAGATTGCTCAAGTATTGGAGATGGGCTTTAGAAAAAGGGCTTGCAAAACTAAGAACTTTAAAGAATTTTCTAAAAAATTAATGGAAAAGAGTAATTTGAAGTAAAATAGCATGTAGTTATGCTATGCTACATATAAAAAGAAAGCCCAACTAGTTAATTCCTGGAATTTTTGACTATAATAGCATCATTCCGTGTTTCCAATCCAATCCACTGCCCGATTCTGTAAAAGTGTTTTCCTTATTCTTTTGAATCTTATTTACAACATTGAAATTTCATAGAAATTTTTTTGTATTATAGGCTCCACCCAAGACAGCCAACATGGGAGAAAGCATTGCAGAAGATTTTGCTCACAGCTGCCCAAATAACCACTACCTCTTCCCTAATGACGGAAACTTTGCTCAAACTATTCGTGTTCCTTTGAAAAATCTTGTGGAAGAGGTTTGCCCTTCCAACAAGTCTCCGTAAGCATTCTCTTACCTGATGATTTTTAACTAACAGTTGATCAAAATATTGATGGTGTGTCAGGGTTTTTCTTAGTTAAACACATTAGTGATTTTGTGCTTTGTTTTTTTTAGTGCAAGAACACTTCTTGCGTCCGAATTTTATGGTGGGAAGAAGAGTCACTTGGAAGCTGTGAAAAAAATGGGGATAACAGTAATGAAACTTGCTGATGGAGTTATTCAACTTGTACATAATGCTTCAATGGTAAGAATGGTGTTTTCTTTAAGAAAAATGTCAAATCCTCGTTTCAAATAAAAACTTAAAAGTTCATTTATCTCAAATCAAAGGTGTTTTTTATGAATATTGTAAATACAATATGAGAAAATTATTTGATAAATTAAAGTAATTTTTTTATTGTAATAGCACCTGGGTCCTAATACAGCAGTTATAAAATATAGGTGTTAAAATGCCCATTATGTAAAGCAATTCCTTCTAGAGCTCTTACAGCCGAACTTTGTTTACCCTAGATTATTTGTTTTACCTACCTTTATAATGTAAGGATTTTTCAATTGTGAAAGAAGTTAAAAAACATTTTTCATTATATTTGGTTATTTTCTACAGGCTGAATCTCCCGATAGAGCAGAAGAAGGGATTATGTTCATGAAAGAGATGATGGAAAGAACTAGAGATAACCATGGTAAGTAACCACTTTAAGGGTGTTTTCTTTGAATATCTTAGGAGATTGTACTTTGTTTGATTTATTTCATTATATTTGAAGAGGAATACGTGGCTGTGTATTACTATATTGATCAAGCACACAAGAAAATTTTACCTGGCTGCCCTGCTAAATTTGGTGTGAATTTGAGGCGCATTGGACCTGTAAGTTGTGTTTCCTTTTTTTAATTAGCTAATGCCTCTTCTGTGAGCATTAACAAAACCAATGAAGTAAAATAAATACAGTAACTTAATTTGAAACATAATTATTGCTCTATAATATATGCAGATTGAAGGATATGTTGCAATTGCTGTTCCTGTGATAGCGTGCTCCCCTCTGTCCAATCCCGAAGAAGTGAAAGGGAAAATAGTTTTTGTCCAGAGAGGTCGCTGCATGTTCATTGAAAAGGTAAGAAAAAACTTTATGTATTGGCTTCTCTTTGCACATTATTTATGGATACTCAATTCTTTCTATTTACACCATATATTACTTCAAACATTCTGTTTAACAGGCTCGTCACTTGCAGAAGGCTGGAGCCATAGCTGGTATTGTGATAGGTAAATACTTGAGTACTATTGTATTAACTATGGCTTGAATTTTTAAATAAGCAGGGCCTCCAAGTACTATGAATTATTTGCATGGGTGCCACTCTTCAAAAATTGCAAAACGGAGCTTTATAGACTATCATTTCCACCCAGTCTAGCATTTTTTTTTCAAATTGAGGAAAACTAAAATATTATATGAACAATAAAATAGTCCTTAAATTTTAAGTTAAAGCTGTATCTGAGTAAAACCGGCTTATTTGTAAGCAAACTGAGCTATATAAGTACTTAAATTTAGTACAAATAGCTGCCAATTGATCAGCTTACTTTGGGTTTCAATATACCAGGGACGGATTCTGTTCACAGAACTTTTAAAAAGACGGAATTCCGTCCCCAGAATGAAAGAGTGGCCAGTGGCGTAGCTACAGGGGGGCGGTCTGCCCCGGGTGTCACCCCGAAGGGGGTGACACCCAAACTAGTGAACTTGGCACTTTTTTTCAAGTTGTATGTTTTCCTTGAAAAAAATTTTAATTCACTCTAAAATGAATTAAATTAGGGTTTAACAAATCAGGTTCTCCTCTCAAACTATCTGGGAGAGTGATACCAAAGTCTTCAAATTTTGCCCTAAGTTGGTAAATATGCCTTCCTTGAACAAAAAAAATTGATCATCCTGAAAATACTCATTTGGCTGGCTACCTAGGGGTGACACCCAACCCACCCAAGCTTAAAAATTTCTAACGTAGTTTTAAATATAAATGTAAGAAATATAAGTGTAACAATTGATTTAAATAATTAACAGTTTTTAGGGGTATAAACAGGGGTGTCACCCATCGAGCTTTATTAAGATAATACAAACTTTCTCGATCACACAAAAATGTTTATATTGAGCGAAAAAAATCCTAACATAAATAATAAATTATTAAATGAGTTTTATCAACCCATTTTGAGAGGGGTGTCACCCCTTTGGCTAGGGGGGACATCAAAGTTTTCCAAGTAGTCCAACAAAACAAATTCAACTGAAAATTACTATGAGATATAAACCCTTCAACCCGGGTGTCACCCATTCAGCTAGCTGGGAGGTGACATTCAAATTCAAACTCTATAGTTTGAATAGTTTTAAAAACCAAGGTAAAGGGTTGGCAGAGAAAAAGTCAATCAGATATTAATTGTATCTTAAATGAGTAAATTTTAAATTCACATTTTACCTCAGGAAAAATCTGAATACCCCAACTGTTTTATCTTCTGGTTTCGCTAGCCATCGTTTGACAATTTTTTCCACCTAAGAAGGGTTTTATCAGGGGTGTCACCCAGTGTCACAAATATCCAAACATAAGTTTGTGTCCGATATTTAAAGATCGCACTTCAAAAATTTTTCTAGGGGAAGGCCCCCAGACCCCCTCCTTTGATTACTTGGAACTCTATTAACTGCAATTTCTTTTATATTAAGTTCCGCAAATGCCACAATTAATGTATGAAAAGGCTAGATTGAGCCTATTAAAAATGCTTAAGGAATAATATTTTAGGCCCCTCTCGAAAGAAATTTCCCTGTACGGCAATGGATTGAATTATTCGAATATGTTGACCAAGGGCGTGAAAGGGGGGAGCCCAAAATTCGGACTACGTTGTATACAAAAACAAGTTAAAATCCTGTTTTTAGGGTCAAATTTCTAAAAATTTCAGTGAAGAGGACTCCAGACCCTCTTTTGTACTTGGAACTTTGGTTAAAATGCAAATCCCACCTAAAAATATGTATTCGAGAAATTCGAGCTAAAGGCCTCAAAACTAGTTAAAAATTTTATTTTTGAGTTCATTTTTCTAAAATTTTCTGGGGGGGGAACCCCCAGACCCCCCTTTCGTAGTTCGAACTTTATTATACTCAACTTTTCCTATATATTAAGAACTTCTTCATGACGGAAATTCCACCTAAAATGTATTAAGAAGCTACATTAAACCTATTAAATATGTATGAGAGATGCTGAGGAATAATTTTGGGCCCTTCCTGAAATAAATTTCTGTATACAGTTTGGACTGAAGAATAACTTACATCATAACTCGTTGTTGCAAAGTTGGGATATTAAAGGCAACGGTAAATTAAAACCTTCAATTTTGAAATTTTTAAATAATAAATTAAATGACATAAGAACACAAATATAAAATGGGGTTCCACCTGAGACCCCCCGTTCTAGACTGGACTGGTGTCGCAAATTTTATAATTTTTTATAACCGAATTCCAAAAGGGGGTGACACCGAGAGCTTCCGCCCCGGGTGACACCCAGGCTAGCTACGCCACTGAGAGTGGCACCCATGATTATTCGTAGTTTCTGTGGTTCTCTTACTAATGGATATGGAAGTCATCTTCATACTGAGGCATTTACCAATAAAACATAAAAACCTGAATTGGCAGAAAACAGGATGTGCAGAAAACAGGATGTCCTAGCACATAATGGAGGACATTTTCGGATTCAGAGCACCTAAATCTTAAATGTTCAGGTGGAATATCCCAAACAACTCGAAAAACTTCTTTTTTTGCAAACTGTGTTACCCATTCTTGAGATTTGTATAATTTTAAATAATCACTATTTGGATTGTATGCATTAAAAATTAAACATTGGTTGTTTCCTCAATAGCCTCCTGTGCAGCAAGAGTACTATGGGAGAAATACTTTCGTGATAATAAAAATTAAACTAGTACAGTGAAATCCTGTTATTACAAAAGTCCAGAAAGTCCCCAACCATTTTTATTTGAATTAGCGATGGTACAGTTACAACGAAGAAATTTTACAGTCCCGTGAAGTTCGTTATAACGGGATTTTACTGTACTTAAAAATCTAAAAACAAGTATAACTTATGGTGGGTTCTGGATTTTAGATATCTGGTACTACAGAAAATCTTGGTTGAATATTGAAGTCTAAAGTTGAGGTTACTTTCTAGGTGTTTCTCTTGGTTTATAAACTTTTCATTTATTATTTTCCCACTAATTATATTGAAAAGAGTTCTATTTTTGATATTGCCCAGAAGAAACAAGAACCCTGTTTGTGATTCTAATGAGTGATAAAAATTTCATAGGCTATTGTTGAGGGAAAATATACTTGTGTGAATTGAAATCATGTGTACTTAAGAATATAGATTCTAATGTTATACAATATTGTTTCACAGATGACAACCCAACATCAAGTGTTGAAAAAACAAGAATGTTTTCTATGGATGGCAATGACCAGGATGATGTAATGATTCCATTGGTATTCATGTTTAGCAAAGAAGCGAAAATTCTTCTAAAGAGGTTTGAAGAAAATTCAGAAACTGTGTTTGGTGTTACAGATGACTCAATTTTAGAAGGTTTGTCTGACTTACTTTACTTTTTAACTTCTTGTGAATACTTATTTTTCCAGGTTTTGAACATAAAATTAACCATAGAAATAGCATTGTCAGAAAATCGAGGAAAAATCACATAGACTTGCCACCAATGCTATTCCTATGATGCCACTTTTTTAATGATAGGACCTGAATTTTTAGGTTATGGCCTCCTTTTGTGATATGGCCTGGGGATCCTGGGATGCAACTTCATACAACCACTCAAACCTAAAATATTAAGCCCTCTTATCTACAGTGTAATAGAATCCTATCTAGGACAAAGGAGTTGGACAAACAGTGCCCAGCAGTTCATTGTTGGAATTTTGAAGGGATCTCTTTTTAAAATCCTTTACCTAATGTGGCAGTTGCCTAAGTCAAAAGCTCAATAATACCTGTAATAGCTTTCTAAAAATGCCTTCTCCGCGTAGGAACAATGCAGGCTTTTAAGAGAAAAACTTTTAATTACTCAAAACTATGTTTATTAGACACTTCCATTCACTTATCATCGTTATTTTTTGACAATCCTACCAAAACTCCTAGCTTTTAGTTGATATTAATTTTTTTCTTTGGTTGAAAGTTAAAAGCTGTATATTTGTAAATAAAACAAATCAACCAATATTTACTAATCCTGCCAGTATTGAATGTAGTACAAATGTAAAAGTACTACAATGACAACCACTTGTTATTGAAATCGCATGATCTGTGTTTTAAATGTCTGCTGCATGTTGCAAAAATTATATTAAACGGTGATCTTATTTTACACTTAAGAATAATAAATTAAAAAATATATTAAAGATAAGTGTTCCATAGAAAAACTCCTAAAATCCCTGCCTTTTATTTCAACTTTAATTTGAAGTTAACCTTTTATGCAGAAATGTGATTTAAAATCCTTTTTGAAATCCACCAAAAACATAAAAAATTTAAAAGGTAAATTTTAAAATATTTTAACATTTCAACTACCACCAAAACCTAATAAATCCCCTTATTTCCAGAAACAGAAGAAGACCCATCTGCTCCCCCCACCGAATCCACCAAAGACCCCGACACCCCCTCCTCCAAGCTGTCTGACGTCGAGTTCGTCGACTCGAAGCCCTCCCCGAAATCCCTCGAGCCGGACGAGTTCATCACCACCACAGCTGCCCACCAGAAACCGCCGCCACTGTCAAAACCAGCCGCTGACCCCGGCATCCTCTCGGCCCAGAAACAAGTCCAGCTGCTGCTCCTGCAGAAACTGCACCACTTGCAGCAGATCTGGACGGAACTGGACAGGATCCTGCGCGACCCGGCGCGTCTCAAGGCTTACCAGCGAGTCTCGCGGGAGCCCGCCTTCCACGCCGCCCTAGAGCGGCTCATCCGCAGCCGGGAGGAGGGCGGCGGCGGGTCCCTGCCCGACCGGGACGTGCAGCAATTCCTCACCCGGCTGCTCGGGCTCGTCGGCAGCGAGCAGAAGCCGTGCTTCGAGGGCCGCTCGGTCAGCCCAGGCTTCAGCCGCGAGGCGTTTGTGGCATTTCTCGGCGGGGACCGGGAGCTGTATGACTATAGGTTCTCCTGCGCGGGCTCGCAGCTCGGCATCGGCGAGAAGGTGCTGGAGGATGCGGTGTTCGCGACGAGGACTGGGGTGGCCGAGGATTGGGGCTCGTGACGACCGGACGTTGCGATTATGTCGGAGTGCGGGGCTTTCCCGTCGATCTGAGTGTTGAAGTCCCTCCACGGATTGGACTGTGTTCTTTTCTAAAAGGTGCGCCAATCGGGCCGAGGTTGGCGATGCGTTGCGGTGAGATTTTGTGTGGATACTTGTTGCCGTGTGATGTACAAAGGACTGTTGTGGTTCGGTTCCGTCGTCAGTCTCGTTAGAAATCGCCGAGCTGTTTTGAGTGCCAAACGGGAGAAACGTTGCAACAAATTTCAAACCAACTTATTAAAATAAACTGTTGTATCAATTATAAAACTGAAATTTTGGCAATATTCAGATATTTGCCATTCAAAATATTTTGGTGAATTTTAACGGGACAGGTAAGGGAACCCTACTGAGAACATAAACAAAGAGGGATCTTAAAGGTATTTCCTGCTTTTGTTGATAAGTTATTTTGTGATGGAGTCATGAACTAAACCATGATTTGCTAATATCCTAATACATTTTAACTGAACCCACACTACCCACAGTTCTCTGTGGGTAGTGTGGGTTCAGTAGTACTTTTAAAATTACAAAAAAAAAACTGAACTCAGTTTAATACTAGATCCCTCCTGTTTGTTTTCTATGCAAAAGGGGCAATATGTTGAAACTGCGAGCAGCATGCGAATATTTGCTATGGACATTCTTTTATACTACAATGAAGCTAGATTGCTCCTCACTTTATAGCTCTGCAGTTAGTCATGGACTTGAAGAAATTGTATTTTCTCTCCAAGTGTGTGGTGCTCATATGAATTTGTAGATCTGTTTGAAGTTTGCAGTGATGTTTGATGTAAATGGTGGGTGTCAACATTTGTTTGTTTTGAGGGATTAATTTATTCTTTGCTAGTAGGTCTGGTTTGTTGTTAAGTTATTGAATTAATTAGATTTTTAGTTTAAGTTATATGACAATGAAATGGGTCTAGGTCAGCCATACTCAACCTAGAACATGTGTTCTTCATTTAAAAATAACAATGGTTTGGTTTTTAGAGAAGCGTTTCTTTAACAGGGGCGTAGCCAGAGGGGGGGATTTGGGGATATATCCCCCCCCGAAACTCAGGAAATTTCCTTTTTGACCATAGAAAACCACTAAAAATACCCCATATACCCTCCCGAAATATCAACATCCCCCTCCGAAATTTTTTTTCTGGCTACGCCACTGTTCTTTAATGAAGATCCTTGGAAAAGGGGAGAATGCTGTTTAAAAATTTTAAAAAATATTTTGAATCTGCACTTTTATACAAAGTGTTTTTCATGAATTGACTACAAAATACTCACTCTTGAATAATCCTCTCAGTTAGATTTAAATTATCGGGTTACTGTTTTCAAATTGTTTCATAAATTTTATCAATGTGTCTAGATTTCCATTAGAAGTTTTTGTTAAATTTAAGTACATGATAGTACTTTAAATTGATCTGAATTCTTTTGTTTTGATATTAGTCTTTATAAGATTGCTGTATTATTTTCATTTCACAACAGTGGAATTTTGACTTGATTGATTTGATGTTCCAATTCATGACACTATACTCTTTGACTTGTTTCATGAACTCAATAAGTTCAGAATATCTTTAACCTGAATTGCTTTTATTAGCTTTAAAGACATGTTAGTCTGCAAGCTTGTGATGAATTAGTTATAGATGAAAAAAATTTCATTTATCACATATTCTCTGAATTCAGAAGTGTCAGATTCAAGTATCAATTTAGTTTTATCAAAGCTAAGAGATATTAATGGTATGAATTTATACAGTTAAAATTAAATGCTGTGTAAATAAATGAATATGCATAGCTTATTTCCTGTAAAATTATCCACACCGTGTATTTTAATGTAAAATTATAATGATGAGATTATATGATATAAAGTGCGATCCTGGTTAGTACCATACCTATCTTACCAAAGCAGTTGATGACCTTGAAGTTTTGTTTCATAATTAATGTCTTTGTTTGAACATTAGAATCTAAGATTAATATAAGCTTTAGTACAGCTTTGCATTTTTTAAATTTTAACATAGTTTAAGTTATAGATGCTCTATTTTTATACGTCCTTCATTTACTATATTGTTGATAGTAAACTGTGTTTGGGTTCTTGATTTTCAATTTATACATTTTAAAATCAAAATTAAAGTAAACTAATTGCTCTCTTATTACCTAAGAGAAAGTAAATTCAATATCATATGTGACAAAAAAAATAATGTATTTACTTTTATTACTCTAAATCTAAATGTTTTTACAATATTTTCTCTTTTTAATGTTTGAAAGATAATTTAAATCCTTTTAAATAAATCTTGTTAAAATATGGCATTGAATTCAATTAGAGTATAGTATGATTATTTTTAGATAATCTTCAAATTATTTTATTATTGGCTGAAATTTTACTTCCTAAAATTAATATTAACTGCTATTTTGTAGCTTTAAGTTGATATAATTTTTTTTTCTTTGGTTGAAAGTTAAAAGTTGTATATTTGTAATTAAAATGCTCAAACCAAATCAACCAATATTTACTAATCCTGCCAGTATGGAGTGTAGTACAAATGTAAAAGTACTACAATGATAACCACTTGTTATTGAAATTGCATGATCTGTGTGTTAAATGTCTGTGCATGTTGCAAAAAATATATTAAATGTTGATCAAATTCTACACTTAAGAGTATTAAATTAAAAAATATATTAAAGAGAAGTGTTCCGTAGAAAAACTCCTAAAAGTCCTGCCTTTTATTTCAATTTTAGTTTGAAGTTAACCTTGTATGCAGAAATGTGATTTAAAATCCCTTTACTTGTTAAAACATAATAAAATAATAGAATAAGGCTTAAAATATTCCCCAACCGCTGACATAAGTCACCTAGTGCTCAACGCATTTGCTTTTCTAAATTTTTCACATAAGAATTGCTGAATCTAATTTTTTTCTGTCCAGTTACAGTTAACTATCTTGTGTTGACCTCATAAATAGTTCACTTTGATGTTATTTGTTGTACATTTAGACCATTTCTCTACAAAAATACAGTGGATACTGAAAGAAAAAATGTTTAGTGATATTTTGTTAACTCTGATTATATTGAAAAGAGCCAATTTGAGATTTCAACTGTAAAAGCCAAGCTAGGTGGTAAGATCAATAATTAAAAATAATTACTGAAAAATACTATTAAAAATGAAAATTGTAATTAGAACATGTTTATTAAGTATAACTTAAAAACCTGTGCTAAAATATGATTTAGTGTTATTTTTTTGCAGTGGTAACTACATTAGAGTGCCTTTTGTTTTGAAATCCTTTTAATTTATGTTGGAATATATCCAAAGAAGGTTCAACTGTAAATTTTAAATTTGCTAACACAAGGAGCATGTGATTGTATACATATTTGTCATAAATTGGAGGATTATCTTGATTCCCTGCAAATAACTAAATAGAAAATCTAATGCATGTTAATTTTAGTTACAGGGCTGAGTTAAGTTTTTTCTCTAGGGGTTAAAAAAAATTATTAAAATTAAAAAATAGTAAAATGTGACAGTGAAAAAGTTACTGTGGTTTTTTAAGACAAAACTTAATACGGTTTTTATAAAAAAGGTTAAACAATAATTGGCTATAGAATTTTGCAGTTTGTCCACAGTAACCCATTTTATTGTGCTTTTAGCAACTTTTGGCTGCACTATTAGTACCTCAGGGTTGCTATGCAGACTGTCCTTACCAGGGTGATTCTGAATTATCTTCAAGTTGTCTACACCTCCTATGGGGTTTTTGTTAGCATTCATTTAATTTTGATTCGTTATGCATTGTTAATATTTACATTATCTGTGACATGAAAATGCATTTACCCTCAAAATATTTGTTAGCTTTCTGTTTTAAAACATAAAACTTATATTGGTTGATAGAAACTTGACTTGTAATATTTTTTTTCACATTCACTTTATTATTTTTCTGATATTTAAGAGATATCCTTCTCAAGCAAAATGCTTTAAAAAAAATAAGAATATTGTTTTTTTCTGATTAAAACAATTTCGATTAACAGCTTTAAAAAATTTCTACCTAGTTCCACGATAGTATATTCGAATTAAAATCTTAACAGTTTAATTTGCTAAACATGTGTTGTAGGTGATTACATGTACTAAAAGCTCAAGTGTTGATGTTCTATAAGTCTATCTGTTGTAAAGATTGTTATTGTAATATACAAGTCTCTGAAAAAAATTAGTATGTTTCAAATAATGTGCTGTTTGCTCACATGATGAGTAGTTTGTTTCTGAAAGGTAGAGTGCATTATAAATAATGTAGATTAATGTATTTAGATAAATATTTATGATTTTAGGTTTTAGATTCACATTGTTTATCATTATTAAATTTTAGCAACTGCCTCTTCAGGAGAAAATTCTATGCTTAAGTAACTCTGTTGAAACTTTAAGTTTCTTTCTACTGAAATGAACTTACTGACACAATAATTTTCTGGTAAGCAGGGACTTTGATTTCCATGTAATTAACAAATTTTCAAAAACCTGTTTTTGTTGAGGGTTATCTAATACTGCACTTTATGATTGTTTTTTTTATCAATTTATGGCCTTTTTATTGGACATATTTTGGTCCGTTTACATATTCAGGGCATAATTGCATATTTTCTTTGACATGTTTATCAGTTTTACCATCATGATTTATTAAAAAATGAGCAAACAGTTTTAAAGTCCAGATCAGTAAATATTCTTGTTCAAAAATATTATAATTTTAATATTTTCCCACGATTGTTAATAACATATTTTAAGCCTTATTAATTGCATGGAAATCACAGCCCTACTTACTCATATTGATGTGCTGATTATAAATAATTCAAAATTATGCTGTGATCAATCTATTTATTGTCCAGTTAAAATTTTTAATTATGATTAGTAATAACTTCCGAATCTTAAGGTCAGTGTTATAAAACTTCACTGCTGGAGGCCAATGTAGAATTCACTGAGCATTCAATGATAACGGTTTCTATTTTTTTAAAGGAAGCCGAAAAACCTTGTTAATCCGGTGAAATTTCATAGCATAAACCTTAAATGAAATAAAGTTGTCAACATGATGCCTGCCTGCCACATTCTGAAGGTAGAACTATGGCATTAATGTCCTGAGGATTATTTTGTCAAACAACTATTTTATATGAGAAAACTCCAGCTCTCAAGCGTCGCCTCCAACCGTGGACCGGTTTCGCCCTTGTTAGGGCTCATCAGCACGGTATAGGAAGGTAACGCAAGAGAGCGGAGGGAGAGCTTTCTCACACATTCCTCTAACCAGAGGTTACTGGTGAAACTCTTCTTTTCAACTATTTTATAGTCACTTCGTTATTAGTCATATTGTCAAAATATAATTTTTCAATGGCTCATGCAAATTGACAAGTTTTTATTTATGAAAACTCAATAGTATTAATGTATGACATCATCGAATCGAAATCAAGTTCGATACCAAAGAATAATTTGATTCTGAGCTTTCCTTACACTATAGTCTGTTCATTTTGAACTGGCGCTTGAAAATATTTCCTTCCCCCACCACCGATCGGTAACCATAGCAACTATCTTCGTTTAAGTGACGAAGAAGGCTTACTATTGGCTGCTCGAAGATAGTAACTATGGTTTCGCTTCTAGCGTGGGGGAAAGCACTATTTCTCAAGCGCCAATTCTAAATGAATAGAGTATAGAAATTGTCTTACTGTTTTACTTCAATTTATATGTAATAGAGAGAATGAAAGTTTTCGCATTTTATATTTTCAAAACCGTTCTGTGGTACTTAGATGTGTATGTTTGAGGCTTTGAAAACAGTGTACATATGAACATTAATTTATAATAAAATAAACAAATGAACATATCATTTAAATATGTAAACTTGTTTGTGTTCCTTAATTTTATTTCCCTGCCATGTGTGTTCGAATTTTCATTTAAAATCATGATTTTAAGAGTTTTAAATAAAACAAAGATAAATTGCACAAAAAAAGTTCCAACTTTTGTCTTGGTCTAAAAACGGTTTGCTTCTCAAATCAGTGATGATGTTGGACACAGGAGTGGAAGTTGATGGATTCTTTATTATTCCTCAAGCATTATAAATTCCCTGTGTTCAGGCACGGATTATGGCCCCCTTAGAAGTTCGACAAAATGCAAAAATTCTACCATAAAATGTATATCCGAAATTCTGATGAGGTGTACCAAATCAAGTTAAAAAACTGTTTTCTCCCTTAAATTTCCAAAAAATTTTTGGGGAGGACCCCGCTTCTATACTTGGAACTCTACTATGTACAACTATTGTTTGTAATGAGTTCGTCAAAATGTAAAAATTCTTCCAAAAAATAAGTTAAATTCTTGAAGATAGTCCAAAATTCAGAAAAGGTGTGCCAAAACGGGTTAAAAACATGCTTTATAGACTTATATTTCCATGGGCGTAGCCAGGGGGGCAGGAAGGGGCAGTTGAACCTCCCTAAGTCCTGAGTAATTTACTTTTACTTTACTTTTAGTCAAGTTAAAACCCAGTTTTTTATGGTCAAAATTTTCTGGGGGAGGGACCCCAGGCCCCCCTTTAGTATTAAAACATTTATTATTCACACTTTTTTATAATAAGTTCATTAAAATCAAAATTCTACCTAAAAATGTATGTCCAAATTTGGGTTTATGTGTATCAAAAAACAGTTTGAAACTCTATTCTTAGGCTCAAATTTCCAAACATTTTCTAGGGGCGGGCAGTCAGGCACCCCTTAGTATTTAAACCTGTTTGAAAACTTGTTCAAAGGGTTAAATTTCCAAATATTTTCTGCGGATGGAAAGCCAGCCCCCCCTTTGGTATTTAAACCTTTATTATTCACACTTTTTTATAATAAGTTCATTAAAATCAAAATTCTACCTAAAAATTTTTGTCCAAATTTGGGTTTAAGTGTACTAAAAACTGTTTAAAAACCTGTTCTTAGGGTCAAATATCCAAAAATTTTCTGGGGGAGACCACCCTTTGAAACTTGAACCTTTATTAATAAAAAACTTTTCCTATATGAATTTTTCTTGGACGTAAATTCTACTTTAAAAAGTTTTGGAAAACTACATTAAACCTATGGATGAAAGAGGCCTCATTTTTTCAACACTACCCACAAAACTTTTACATTAATTTCATTAAAGGTCAAAAACCCCTCTCGAAACAAAATACTGTGGCTACGGCCCTCCCTCACGGGGCTTTAAAATTTTTCTCCATAAACATAAAAAAGTCGACCCTGCTTGCCCCCCCCAAGTTGAACCCTGACTACGCCCATGTATATTTCCAAAAATTTTCTGGGGGAGGACCCCTGACCCCCCTTTTAGTACTTCGAGGATGATGAATCACAACCTGTAAGATGATCAGGACGATTCAAATGAATTTTCAAGATTCCTAGCCCCCCCCAAATCCTGGATCCGTCACTGATCAGTTGAAAGAGTTTGCTTGTACCATTACTAAGTTTTATACTTTACTTTTTTCAGCTTTAAAATAAAATGGAGTACATTTCTCCCATTGCCTTCTTGCTGATGTGGATCCCGTGGCCTGATTGGTTTAGTGCCAGACTTCACTGCCGAAGGTTCCTGGATCAAACCCTGGCGGGGTTCTGAGATTTTTATAAAATAAGTTTTCTACTTTAAGAGGAAAGCTTTAAAATGAAATATACATTTCATGCATGCCTTCCTAATGTGCAACCAGTGGCTTGGTAGGTTAAGTGTCAGTCTTCAGTGGGCAGAAGGTTCCAGTTTCGAACCCTGGTGGTATTTGAGGTATTTGTAAATTTAGTTTCTACTTAAAGCTTTAAAATGGAATACTGATATACCGCGAGAAGAAGAGCTGTGAACAGGGTTGCCGTGAGTAGGCGAGTCCAAAAGAAGAGGGAAGCTGGTATGAATTGAACTGCAACGTTTGGCATTTTAAGCATACATTTGGCGAATGAGAAAACGCGTTTTGTGAATGAAAATACGATAACTATCTTTATTAAACTTATAGATTCTTTGAAATTTCTGTTCATGAAAAATCGGATATACCTTTACGCATGAAAACTTTTTTAAGTTTATTATGCTTTCATATTGCTGTTTTAAGTGAATTAGTTGTATTTATTTTTATATAAAATGACTGATGTTACTAAAATTTAAAAAAAATTAATTTGATCACCATACTTGAAATTTAAATAAGGCATTAGAAACTTGTAAAGAGAAAATATAGAAATATTTATTTATTCATATTTTATAAAATTTAAAAATAAAATCTAGTGTAATTCATTGTCACTAGAACTGCAATCACTGTCAGTGCTTGAGCAAGAATCGCTGTCCGACAAATTAATAACCAATTCGTCTACAATTTCTTCGATCAATCCATCTTTTTTCCAATAATCCCTTTCTATATTTTGTATGTGTTGACAATGTTTTTTCCATTCAAAAGGTGTGACATTCAGGAAAGCATCTTCAAGCAATTGTTGGAGATTGGTTAAACTTAAATCGCCAGTGATATTTTTATCTCGAATGCTTCTTTTTACAGATGACCATACAAATTCAATCGGATTTAAATCGCAATGGTAAGGAGGAAGTCTTAGGATATCATGTCCCGCTTCTCGTACTATTCGATCCACTTTATATGTAGGGGATTTAGGCGCATGTTTTGAAATAATCTCAAAGAGTTCTGCTTTTCGCATGGTTGAGGTATGAGGGATATTTTTCCTTTCCAACCATTCAAGCATTGCTCCTTTGGTGGCATATTTACTTGGAATTTTATCCGCTTTCACTGTGTGATAGGGAGCATTGTCCATGCAGATCACACTATGAGGCTGCAAATTCGGAAGCAATTTTTGGACGACCCATTTTTCAAATTGGTCACCATTCATCTGTCCATGATAGTCACCACTTGTTGATGAAGCTTTGTAAACAAGTTTAGCGCCCTCAACAAAGCCATCTGATGAACCCGCATGGACCACTATGAGACGATTTTTGGAGCTAGTATTTGTTCGTACACCCTCTGTAGAATCATCTTTCCAACATTTGCCATACGTTAAGTTACCATCCACCCAAGTTTCATCGATATAAACCAAACAACGGTTTTCTTCCCTGAATTTCTTGATTGCTCTTAAATATCTACATCGCCAAAACACTATATCTGGCCTCTCGATCAAAATCTTACGTGAGCTTACACATTTCCTCCATTTAAAATTCATCGAGTGCAGAATTTTCCTCAATGACTCTCTTTTCCATTCAAAATTTATTTTTTCTTTTAAAACTGGGAGAAGTTTTTTAACAGAAGGAACACATTTTTCTTTAATATAAAAGTCCTGAATGGTTTGCCTTATGACACACTTGTCAAAATCATCAATAATGCAGTTTCGATGTGCTGCCTTTTTCCTGTGTCTACCGGGGCTAGATAAAATAGAACTCCCTCCACTGTCGCTGAGCGATTTCACCTCATGTTTTATCCTCTTAACTGTTGACTCTGAAACCCCTGTTGCTTGGGCAGTCCTCTTGATGACATTTGCAATGGTCACTTTTAGAGAATTCGTGCTTTTTTCTTCTTCAAAAAACTCCGTGACATTATGAACTATAGTACGTGCTTGAGAATTCAAAGTCTTTCCACTTTTGAAAGTTGTCATTTTATTAATTATAACTACATAGTAAGATAAATAATAAACAACTTAAAAGTTTAAAAAAATTGATGGACAAGGTAACTTATAAATGCAAAAATTTACAAAATTTATAAAATCAAATCAGATCAGATATGAAATAGATCAGATCAAATAAAATTAGAGGTAACTACTAGGGGTTTAAATGAAAGATTAATGAATACGGTAACTATGCATAAATCAAAAAATATCCAAAATCAAATCGGGTTAATTGATGTATTCACATAACATAATATCAAATTAAATAGATCAGATCAGGTGAAACAGATCAGATCAGTTGAAATAAATGAGATCAGTTGAAATAAATGAGATCAGTTGAAATAAATGAGATCAGTTGAAATAAATGAGATCAGTTGAAATGGATCAGATCAGTTGAAATTGATCAGATTATTAATAATTAATCAAATCAGATGTAAAGAATGGAAATTCCAAAATGCGTGACTCTAGAATCGAAAGAGGTACACAGCTGAAAGATAGCCAAGCCACTCAGATTTGGCTCGAAAAATTTATTTCAGCGCCAAGTGAATTACCCCATCACCCCCAAAATTCAGTAGAATAATCCGTTTCTATAACAACCGCTGCATCATCGAATGACGTCAACAGCTCTTCTCCTCGCGGTATGTCAGTACATTTTATTCGTTGCTGTTGTGCATCCAGTAGCCTGGTTGGATAAGTTCTCGTCTTCGATGCAGAAGGTTCCCAGTTCAAACCCTGGTGGTATTTCGAGATTTATTTTGTGAAATTACTCAACTTTTCTACTTAAAATAAAATGCATACCAACCATTGCCTTCGTCGTACTACTGTGGAGCCGTTAGCCCAGTGGTATGGCATGCTTCTATGGCTCAAAAGTTTGGGGGTTCGATCCTCCATTTTAAAATATTTTGTTAAGGTCGCAGTTAACTGTTACAGTCACAGTTAAACATATCTAGCAATAAAATTTTGCACCAATCACTGGCGAAAGACGGGTAATGGAGTCAAAATTTTTTAATCCAATAATTATGGGGGCCGTCTCCATATTGCATTTCGTTAGGGGACCGTCTTCAAACTGCGGATTGTACTCTAAGATTAAAATTTTAGGCAAAACTGGCTTCCTGAGTCCTGACGGACTTTTCTACGCTGGCCCTCAGGGCGAAGGGGCTTTTGGGGGTTATCCGAAGAACCCCCTGCCTAGGCCCGCGACCCCCCGGGGAGCAGATCAGGTCCGCCACGAAGACCTCCTCTCGTCCGAGCCCCGACATCTTCGACGGGTGAACGGACTCGACTCGGTTACCAGTTTCTGTCCCCTAGGTCAGATGTAACATCAGGTACTCATAGAAAATAAAGTTCATTTTGCTTAGGTTAAGTAGAAGACAACTACAGACAACACAACTACTACAACTTGAGACAGGCTAGTATTAAGAAAGTTAAGAGCATAGAGATAAGCAGATATTCTAGAATCACAAGAGCAAGTTTAGATAGTGGGGTTTGAACTGAGTTACACCAGGTTTGAACCTGTACACCAGGACCACGACTCTACCAACTCAGCCATCAAGGACGTTTGAGAAACTGCTACTGTGGTCAAAGTGTATAGTGGAACTGTCTGTTTTTAAAATTTAATTTAGCTGTAAAATGCACTAAAAAAGGAAGTTAAGTTAGTGGGGTTTGATCTGAGTACCTTCTGTACACCAGGACCACGACTCTACCAACTGAGCTGTCAAGGACGTTTGTTTGGATATCTATCTAATACCCTGTTAAAAAATGCTTTCTACAATCCCGATTAAAATTTGCTTTATTCAATTTGAATCTGTGACCCCTCGTTCTATTTCCCGTATTGAAATCTAGTCCCTCGGTGTCCCCTTGCTTTATCATTTTAAAAAGCTGAATCATATTATCCCCTCTAATCCATATACAGGGTGTCCCACGAGAACTGGCCCAACTTCTTTAACTTTTGAACCCCTTCAGAATTCAGATATAGTCATGAAAGGGGGGTCTAGGTATAATAAAGTGACCATGCCCTATCTAATGAGACAAATTCTAACGCCCTCTAGCGGAAAATTTAGGAGTTATAATTTTTTTTTAAAAAACTATTTGAGGTTGTGAAAAAAGTCAATGACTAAGTTGTAGAGCAGCATCGATTCAGTAGGAAAAGACACCTTAATGTGAAAAATATCTTGAATAAAACCCCTAAAACGCACGCTAAATTGGGTTGAATTTACGTAGATTTTACGTCTTAAAACGCTCCTCACGAGGCGAAAATGAGAATTTTTCAATTTAATGAACTAAGAACACTTTTAGTCATTTTTACTTAGGTATTAAAATGAAAATTTCTCATTTTCGCCTTGTTAGGAGCGTTTTAAAAGGTAAAAACTTCGTAAATTTCGGGCGACACTGTTAAGGGGTTAAACTGGATTACCCTTGACCATTTTAGTAGCCCTGTGCTGAACCCTTTCAATTGAATCAATATTTTTTTTCAAGGGAGATAATATCCTATTATCCTTTTTACTAGCAGCTGATGAACTGGTCTCATGTATTAGCACTCCTAGCTATCTGATCATATTACCTTCTTTAATTTCGTTCCCTTGTAGATAAAATTCTGCCCTACCATCCTTATAACCTATATGCAGTACCTGACATTTACTTATGTTAAAGGACATACACCATTTTTTAGCCCATTGTGATATAATAACGAGACCCGTTTGTAAATTTTGTACCTGCTCCTGAGTATCTACCCTCCCCCAAATTTTTAAGTGGTCAGCAAAGATGCTGATTTTATTCTTAAAGTCCTGACTGATATCGTCAATGAAAATTATAAAGATAATTGGCCCCAATACTGACCCCTGTGGCACCCCACTCATAACCTCTGCCTACTGAGAATAGTTACCCTTGACTTACCCATCCTCTGGCTTTCTACCTAATCATAATCAACCAATTCCTTATCCGCAGTAATGTTTTACCTCTGATACCCAATTTTTCTAATTTAAAGCACAATGCCTCGTGTGGAACAATCTACAGTAATACCATTATAAATGTCTTGATTGAAATATCCTACATTCAAAAATCTATTAGCTTATTAGAAATCTTCCACAGATTAGGGTTAAAAAACCTCACAAGTGAAAATGTAATCCAATAAAAACCTAACATGCTAACTGAATTAATCTTTATTATATTCACTAAGGCATTAAAAGTGATGGATGAATTAAAAACATTACACAAAATCTATACCATCGCATTTTGACTCAGTCAATGCTAATTTTAATCACAATTGCATTTCATACATTTAAAATTAAAAACCACACAGAAGAGAAACTTGATGCTTTTAAACATTTCCCTAAATATACACATTTTCCCTTGCTGTTAGTTTAATAAACAAGTGATGTTGAAAAAACATCAATAATTTTATATACACAGATGCATTTAATATCACAGGAAATTGTCAAGGCATTATAAAGTAAACAATTACTTGGATGAGGTAAAATTAGGTCATTGATTTGGAGTAACTGTATAAACTATCTACTCTCAATGTTTTTTTATTCTTATAAAAAAGTTAGTTTAAGTTAATTGATTACTGATGGGTAACTGTTCCTTAATATCTATAGTAAACTGGACATTTATATAATTATTTTAATAAATATTTTTTGTTTAAGAAGTTGACTTGATGTCATTGAGAACTATGAAATTTTCTGTGAATCTACAATAACTTGATCATTTTAAATTATATTTATACGTTAAAAATTTCAAATGGATTAAAAGGATTATTTAAGCGAAACAACTGTATTACAAATGAAAATAAAACCTATTTCATTTATATAAAATTATCTAGGTGTTAGAAGTTTAATACCACATTTTGTTCAATTCCGTTAAATCCAATTAAGAGATTGGCGTTATCCCGCTAAATAACGCCAATCTCTTTCGAACGCTCAATATTCAAATGAAAACACATTTTTCTAATTTTTAAGGATAAACTGAACAGTTAAAGATCTCATTAAATATTTTAATCTATGAGTTTGAAATTATTTAGCAATATTTATACTTTTATAGTGTTCTAAAGAGATTGGCGATATTAAGCAGGAACTATAATGGAATTGAAACCGCATTTTTTTGTAATTAAAAATACCTGTCTTTTAAAACATTAATATCCTATTGGTTATAATGAAAACCCAAAGGGTGCTTTCAACTAAACACTCTTAATTATTCGACGTAGAACTTCTAAATCCCACCTCATACCACTCCTGACACAACAAATTAAAGCATACCTCCCTCGCTTACATTATATACATCTGTAGCAAAAGCATCAAATATCTCCTCTCAGTGTAAAAAAAGCGGTTTACATAAATAGTGCAGCAAAATGAACAAAAAAACAGGGAAAAATTAGGATAGTTAGTAAAAACTAGTTTTTACACATATCAAACAAAAACTCCACATTTGTTAAGAGACATGTACATCTGCAAATTATGTACATAACACAGTTTAAATCGTGACTCTGGATGATCACAGCTGTTATTCAAGGGGTAATTCGTATCATTAGACAACAATAGACATGATTAGACTTGGATTGTTAGGAAAATTTTGAGATTTTATAGGATGCTCAAATGTCTGTTGATTGAAGTAAAAAGCATTATAAATTTCAATTGATTTGTAATTATATTAGAAACTAGTTAAATTCTACTATCTTTGCCCAACAAAAGCTGGCCGAACAACACCATTTTGCATCAAGCATAAAAATACATTTTGGGGTTTATATGAAAAAAGGTTTCAAATTTTTTTTGTCAATTTAATTATTTTTACACAATACTATTAAAGCATGATTTTTTACGGTATTACGAAAGAATTTGATGTAAAAATATTTTTTGAAGGAAAATAAAAACGAAAATTTTAAGGACTTTTTTATAGCACCTATTTGTGTCAACAATAACTTTAAGTAACATTTTAATCCAAATCGAGTGTAGGAACTTATTTAATGTAAGGAATGGAGGTTTCTGTTTTTTAGTAAACCTCTGCTATTTAAAGGGAATTTCCCGGCCAGCTTTTTTCACATCAAGTATTTGAAAGTAAAATTTCCATATTATACTTGATAATAGTTATCTAAAAGAAGATAATCACATAAAATTAGACTTACAAAATGTTCGATAAACATTTAGAATTCAGCACTTGCAATTTGTGCTCAACTGAAAAGACAAAATATCCCAATTATAAAAATATCCTTTGAATTCTTCCACGAGTGCTTTAGCAATATAAATTAATTATACTGCACCGATATTTCAAAGGAAAGTTTCTAGTTTTTTAATACTATAAGTATTGGCACTCTGGTTGAAAAAATTGGAAGTTTTGAGATTGTCATAAGATGTAGTTATTCCTTTAGTAAGAAATAAAACAAAATCTTTAAGGTTTTTGGGAAAACCACCAAATAGAAGTAATGTATTAAACATATGAATGATATACAAAACATTAAAAGTTAATAAAATATTAACCCTTTTTAGTTCTATTTTGCTTTTTACATGCCAACTCTATATTTTTAATGCTTAAACATCGATTTAAAAATGTTTTAATTACCATTTGCGGTATTTTTGCTCTGAAGGCAGAAAATAATTTGAAAATCCAATACAGTAGAAGTCAAATTTTCCAGATTATACTCTGTTCATTTTGAATAGGCAGCTGAAAAATATTTCCTCCACCCACCACCGAATTAGTAACCATGGTAACTATCAACTTCAAAGCAACGTAGAAAGCTTACTATCTCTTTCCATACGGGAACGGCAGCAACCGTACAGCAAATCCACTACCGTTCCTTACGGCCCTCTTCCGAAAACCTGTTCGCCAAACTCCTGCTCGGGCGGGCTCCTCCGCTTTCTCGACCCCCTTTTTCAAACCCTCCTTCTTTTATCACCGTTTTTGTCGCAGTGGTCACTATCTCAGTATGGGATCTTTTTTCCCCGTGGGGTCGGCCAGTTGGCTCTGTTTTGACTGTGGAGTGTTATTTATTCTTCTGTTTCTGTAGTGAGGTGGGATCGTTTATGAAGATTTTAATTTCATAAACTTAAGAAATTATAGTGTTCATATTTTATTGTAGGAGAAAGGTTTATTTCAAAATACAACAAAAAATAAATAAATAAAAACGCTAAGAATAAAATCGAAGCAATCGTTTTAATCAGATTTTTAAATGGGTAATAATAAAACAAAAAAATTGAAAATGGATTAAAATTATTTCTATTTGTAAAAAGAGTGGATGCTTTTTTATTAACTACAAACTACAATTTTTTTCACTTGGAATCAATACTTTAGAATGAAATTTTTTGGGCTTGAATTTTCGCAAATCAATAGAATTCATAATTGATTTTACTTCTTATAGGTGCAAAAACTAGGTCTGAATTTTAAAGATATTAATCAAAATTAATCATTAACACGAGATTTGCGTAAAAATCATTATCGTGTTCAAACCATAATAGATCATGTTTCACAGGTGGATTAGCTTAGAAAAGACTCATACGAACTCTTGCTACCAACTCTCTCTTACAAGTTACAAATATTTGAATTTATTTTTGTTCTTATGAGCTTATGACTGAGAAACGAGAAACTTGTGTTGCAATAAAATTTTACCAAAGAAGATAACCACCCCTGCCCATATAAGTAATTTTCAAAAGAAAATGTCTTAAGACTAAAAAAAGAAATGGTATTTTTTTGAGATTTTTGTTAATTATTTGGCTAAAATACCAAACTTAAAAACTGACCTAATCTACTATTCAATTAGACGGTTTTAGGTGTTCATCATGATTTCATAAAATTTCTTAATTCACGCTGGTTTGAAAACAAATTTCATCAGTCGATACGTCGTCGTTGTTACATCATTGTCATTTTTCTTTCCCACGGATATTTGCTCCACCCTATCCTCAACGGCTCGACACAGTGTCACCAGGGGTACACACATTAGGGGTTGGGGACAGGGTTTATCTTGTACTGTAGAAGCGGTACAAAAAAATCACTGCCCTCTTTGAAGATTCTGGAGACATTTTAATTAAGTTTTGGGCCAGGAAGAATTCAAAACTTCCTCTAGAATACTTCTATTTAATATTCCCCTTTTAAAATTTAAACGTACTTTTTATTACGTTTTTTGTATATTTATGAATGTTATGAGGCCGTAGAACATTGTTTCTCAACCTGAATTGGTTGTTCAAAGTCGTCAAACAAGCTCCCATTTCACTCTTAAAACTATTTCTCCGTATTTGAATTTTATTCCTGTAAATGCTATAAATGCAAATTAATCCAGCATCAGACGCTCAGCTGTTCTTTCTATATCATCTACAAATTTGATGTCTTGCAAACTACATATAGGTTAATTTACGTATATTCATTTTACATTCGTCAATTGATAGCGGAGGAAAAAGATATAACAATTTCGTCTTTAATTTTTCTTTATGATTACTAATTATGCAGACATCTGGATAGCAGTCATAATTTCCATTTGATATTTATGGTTTTCACAGTAATATTTTTTATTGTGATTGTTTCCAAAGTGTTATAGAAGATCCCTGCCTTCAATTTAACTCTTCATAATATAACTCTCATAAATAAGCAAAGGATATTTTTACTAAAATACACAAATCCGCTTTCCTGTTTAAAATCAAATTTCTTTAATCAAATTATTTGCAGTTTCAATATTTGTTGCCTAGAAATTTTCTATGGTTGTCGAGTGTCAGTGGCGTAGCCAGAAAAAAATTTCAGGGAGTGGTATTGGAATTTTAGGAGGGAACATGGGGTGAATTTATACCTTTTTCTGGTTAAAAAAGGTAAATTTCTAGATTTCGAGGGGTGATATTATATCCCCAAATCCCCCTATGACTACGCCCCTGTTATGTATATTTCTCTCTGTACCCTATCAAATTTTAAAATTGCATATATTAAAAGTTCAGTTATGGTGGGGTTGGGTTTTCTCTTGCAAAAGAACTCATTTTATTCATAAAGTTCATAACATTTTGAGAACTTAGTGTTGGTTTCCCTAAAAAGGTTCATCTTTTTATTAAATTTGTTTAAAATAATTTTGAAATAAATTGGGTAAAAAACATTCGGATACTTTATTTCCGGGGAAATAGGGGACATAAATTATTATTTACAGGGAGCTGTCATCAATAAATTTTTCGTTTTTTTAACAGACATTTAAATAAAAATAACTCTTTTTTTGAATGCGCAATTAATATAAACATAATTATTAATGCAACTCAAATAAAATTAATAAAACTAAAACTTGCATTTTCCTTTTTTTTACGATCGAGAAACCCTAACAACATCAAGCCCACTTCAGCCCACCCAGGCCGGAGGAGAAAAGATAAAAAAGTCATTATGGGCCATAAAACGAGAGGGGAGCTTCCGCACCGCTCCAAAGGGGGAGGAGCAGTCGGGCGGCTTGTCGCTGGTCAGGTCTCTGGCGACTGTTTTTCAAACCGTTGAAATGCCGTTTCCGTAGGAACCCCGAGAAGTGGGTTTTGGGGCTCCCGTATGGAAAGAGCTATTGGCTGCGCGAAGAGCGTAACTATGGTTACGCTTCTAGAGAGGGGAAAGCACTATTTTTCAGCCGCCGATTCAAAATGAACAGAGTATATAAGTGTACTAGACCCGATTCGGATAATCAAATATTCGAATAATCGGATCATAAAGGAGAAAAAGGCAATTTCTTGCCAAAAAATATGAAATCGTACAGAAACAGTAAAAGTATACTGTATTAGCTGTATGACTAAAACTACAGCAAATTGGGTAATTTTCAACCATTACACTGTAGTTTCGTAGAGATATTTTTGGATAAATCAAAATCAACTTATATGATAAAACAAATATTTTTCAAAGCTATTCGGATAGCTGGAGCCCACTCTGTAAAAAAATAAGCCACATTGTCCAATGAAGTGGCGGAAAGAAATTGTCACCATAGTCACAGTGAGACCTCCCTCCGAGTCTAGGTGGGATGTCCTAGTCAGTGAGACCTCCCTCCGAGTCTAAGTGGGATGTCCTAGTCACAGTGAGGCCTCCCTCCGAGTCTAGGTGGGCGGTCCTAGTCACGGTGGGACATCCTTCCGAGTCTAAGTGGGATGCTCTAGTCACAGTGGGACATCCTTCCGAGTCTAAGTGGGATGTTCTAGTCCAAGTGGGACCTCCCTCCGAGTCTAGGTGGGATGTCCTAGTCATAGTGGGACCTCCTTCCGAGTCTAGGTGGGAGGTCTCTCCGTGTCGGAGAGTAACGTCTCTAAATGATATGGTGACAATTTCTTTCCACCACTTTATTGTGTAAAGTACCGTATTTTTACAGTTTAAATAATTGAAGTTCTACTGTACATTACATTACCATCGATACCAAAAACCATTGTACAAGCTATTTAAAAACCAATTCTTATAAAACACATTGAATACCCAGACTTTACAATGCGTTTGATTTTTCGCCGCTGTCGAATGTTCTTCACATAGAAGCCAACCAAAACGTTCGCCTTATAGCTCAATCTTGTAGTATGTAGAAAATTGAAAACCCAGAATGCACCAGTTCGAGTGCTTCTTCAAAATGTCCTGTCCATGTTGCAGAGTTATTTCATTCATGGCAACTCGTAGTCCGTTTTTTTATCATCTATAAAGCATTCATTCCTTTATATATATTGTCCTCTTCACAAGTAACTCCACTCAAATACAGGAAATAATAATACTGTGCACTTTCGCTGTAGTCCCACTCACACCAGAATTTGAAGTCCAGTATACAAAAGGGAAAGGGAGAACCAATACGTATACAAGGGTTATAGGCCTACACTAAAACTAAATTAAAACGACATCGACCACTCAAAAACGAAGGACAGCTATTTTTTTTGTTTGAGGAAAGATGGGTTTTTGTAGTGCCCAGACAGCACATTTATGTGGATCAAGCTTCGTTTTAAAAGGAAGAATAACGGTCGCATTCTCTGCTACTTGATCCGCCGGTTAACCATGAGTCAAAGAAGGAATCTTCGACTCCGATTGGCTGAATTCATCGTTAGTACCACCTGGTAAGGTAGCAGATAATACGGCGGTAAAGTTTAACATATCCTGTAGGACAAGGATTCTGCAAAAGGAACTTTTGGAGTATGTTTTATTCGCCGGAACGGTAGATAGAAAGTTTAAGTGCCTAGTTAATGAGAAATAGAGGCATAAACATGTCCTCTACGGATATTTAGACTTTCCCTTCAGCTGGTTTTCCCATCCTTGGCTGACTGTCAGCAATCTTGAGTTGCTGTTTGAACTTCAGACTAGGCCGTCTATCTCAAGGCATCTTCCAACCTAGAGGACCGTTCCATTTTATTCGCGGGTGGGGAAGGTAGATACGTAGTATTTTAGGTTGATCAAATGAGTCTCTTTCACAGTGCACGTGCCCTGGCAGATGCACTCTTTTTTATGGTAGATTTTCTTGATATATTTGAATTAAGTATTTGAATAATATAATAATAACTCTTTGATAAATAATCTTTTAGGGGCAACCCTGATCTTATAATGTATTTACTGTTCTATACTTTTGGAAATAAATTTAATACCAGTTAATGTTATTTTTTCTTAAGTTATATAATATAAGAACAATAGATAAAAGAACAAGTTTTTTAATTATAAATTTTACATACAGCATATTTTACAAATTTTACATACAACCAATTTTGCATACAGCATACCACTAACTAATGAATTTTCATGAATTTTATTTGTTTAATAATTTTGATTTAAATTAATGATTTTATTCATTATTAAAATCCCAAGTGATTTAAATCAAGCAACTCTGAATGCATTTTTCAATGTACGCACAAACATGTGCTCCCGAAAAAACGCTAAGTTCCTCATTCTATCCTTCCCCACCCGCGAATAAAATGGAACGGTCCTCTAGGTTGGAAGATGTCTTGAGATAGACGGCCTAGTGAACTTCAGCAACGCTGCTTCAAAACAGACAAAAGAATGGTTTAAAGTTACAGGGCCAGTAGATACTAGTTTTAAAACGGATGGAGAAAGCAGCACTCAGGAAGCAGCTGGAGATATGAGAACAAAAGGGGACTTCCTAGATTTCCATTTGAGGAGGGTTCTCTTTATGCGTGCATCTAGAGATCGTTTCCCCGACGATTGTCAACAGCGAAAAATGTATGATACCTCAGAGGAGGGGAACCTCTTTTGTTCGCTAATTGACCTCAGTTCAGGGGGAGATTAGGATCATTGATAATATCCCCCTTCCTTTAGTGTGGTTAGCTGAGGTCAATAAGCGAACAAAAGAGGTCCCCCTCCTATGAGGTATCATAAATTTTTCGTTGTTGACAATCGTCCGGGTAGTAAAACTTTTGATGTACGCTATTTCGCTAGTGGCTAAAGCATGCTTCCTCAGGCCTATGTAAAACTCCCTACTCACTCTTATGGATGTGTTGCGGTATGGTACAATCTGGTAAGACAAATCGGGCTAATCGCAGTTAAAATGACATCATCATTTTGGTCTCTCGGTGATTCGTCTATTGGTCTCACCCGAATGCCATATCGCATAAGATCCGGATAATACGTAGTCCCTAGTCCTTAAGGGTTGTAACGTCTTGAAGAATAACTGTGCTGTCTGGGTGAGCCCCGACAAGAAGCTCAGTCGTGTCTCGGAGACATTTTGACACTAAACACACTTGGATGACAGGGACATCTCCCCCGCCGAGTCGCAATATTCCTTATTATTTATATTAAAAAAACAGTCTTAAGTAGTCCGACCTCACATTAGTTGTGACGACGCATTGTGTTGTGAATGTTGTATCTAAATGGCACTGTGAAGGGGTGGCACGAGTCACAACAACCGGAGTCGAGGCAGCAGGAGGGTGGTGACTAGCAGAAGAGCCACCAGGGGGAGGCTGGTGGCGCAGCAAAAAGAGGCGGAACTGTTGTCCTTCACTTTGATGTTGACGTCGCGGTTGTCGCCGCTGTCGAAGTTGAAGTCGCTGGGTTTCGTTCCTGCAACGACAGAAAGGTCAATCAGTAACGAGTCGAGCTCAATTTATACGATACCAGTAGTTATACTCTGTTCATTTTGAACTGGCGCCCGAAAATATTTCTTTCCCCCCCCCACCAAATCAGTAACCATGACAACTATCAACTTCACAGCGACGAAGAGGGCTTACTATTGGCCGCGCGAAGAGCGCAGTCATGGTTACGCTTCTATACTCTATTCATTTAGAATTGGCGCTTGAGAAATAGTGCTTTCCCCCACGCTAGAAGCGTAACCATAGTTACTATCTTCGAGCAGCCAATAGTAAGGCTTCTTCGTCACTTTGACGAAGATAGTTGTTATGGTTACTGATCGGTGGTGGGGAAGGAAATATTTTCAAGCGCAAGTTCAAAATGAACAGAGTATAGCGAGGGAGAAAGCACTATTCTTCAGGCGCCAGTCCAAAATGAATAGAGTATATAGCCTGCTAGTGGTAGTGGAGGTCCAACTACAAATTTCCATGGTTGGTTGGTTTAGGTTTTAATGGCACTAGGTCACAAATTTCCATGATGCTATATACTCTATCCAAGTAGAACAGGCCACTGAAAAATAGTGCTTTCTCCCTCAACCATAGTTACGCTCTTCGCGCAGCCAATAGCACTAAGCCTTCTTCGTCACTCTGACGTTTAGTTGCTATGGTTACCGATTCGGTGGTGGGGGATGGAAATATTTTCAGTGGCCTATTCAAAATGAATAGAGTATAGAGTGGAGTACTACGGAGAATATAATATAAATATGGAGTACTTTAACCTACAAGGTAGTATTTAAAAAAAATTACTATAACCTCCTGAATGTTCCAAAATATATAGTTTTCAAAAATTCAATTATCTTTAAAACAGGGGGCGATATAATTTTCTTGGACGAATAGAACTGGAGTTAAGATTGAAGAGCCCGACAATGGATTTTCTTCATTTTTAAGAAAATTTTAATAAAAAAAATTACCAAGAAATAAATTAATTAATAAAACATTTTCTCATTAATATCTCGAAGAGAACAGTTCTGGAAAGTTTTATTGAAATCCGAGACAGTCGGATTGAGAAGTTTCGGTTGATTTGACATGGAATGACCCAAAAGAACCCCCAAATTCTAGAGAGTGAACTATTCTCATTTCCGTTTCCCTTTTTTAATTTCGTAGAGATTTCTTACAGTAAAACTGTCTCTAATGATGTTTGGAAGTGAAAAAAGCATACAAAATCAAAGGTTGTAATTTCAAATGACTCCCTTTAAAACAGAACAATATGTCCTAATAAAATACACCAGCTGAAACCCGATAAAACTCATCCGTCTTAACTTACTCTGCAGCTTTTTTTGGGTGAAAATTTCTTTCCCAATCCCAGCCAGACACAACAGAAAGTAGTAAACTGGTTTGCCGACCAGTGTTTCTGACCGGAAAAGAATTCCAAAAATAAGAACACAAGAAACCGCTCCTCCCGCCATTCCGACTGAGGCCGATATTTAAATTCTTGTTCCTGGTCAGAGGAAGAAGAAAGGTTTTCTGGCAGGTGTACTGTGAGATTAATAGTTGTCTATTCTGATACGAATTTAAAAGGACTTGTCCTTAGTCTTTTTTTTTAAATTGAACATCGTCGCTGGTACGCTGGTAGAGAGGAAGTTTCAATCTCAATTCTGTATGCGAAGAAGGCGTGTAGTATTTTATTGGTTTAATGGATTAAATATTCTCGAAGGTGGTTCGTCATTATAAAGTAATAAAAAAGCTCTTGATAATATCACTTTAAATCCAGATGGAGGGTCGAAATGGAAAGAATCGTTTTCACTTGATTCTATTTTTGTGACTTTTTTTTGGTTCTTACGTTTTATATCCCGTCGACAGTGCCGCTAAATCCGAAATCGTTTTCAAAGCCCATAGACTCTTATAATGATGTGTCCTGAATTTAATGGTCACTTAATAGTCGACGGGATAATACTTAAGTACTGAACTTTTTTACACTGCTGTTATAATGCGGAAGTTAATATGATGATTATATAATCTTTGTGTTCTTTTCATTTGACATGCTTAAGCCATGGGCGTAGCCAAGGGGGGCAGGGAGGGGCAGCTGCCCCCTCCTAAGTCCCGAGTAACTAACTTTTACTTTACTGTTAGTTAAAACCCAGTATTTTAGTGTCAAATTTTCAAAAATTTTCTGGGGGAGGGCCCCAGGCCCCCCCTTTAGTATTTAAACCTTTATTATTCACACTTTTTTGTAATAAGTCCATTAAAATCAAAATTCTACCTAAAAATGAATGACCAAATTTGGGTTTACGTGTACCAAAAAACAATTTAAAACCATGTTCTTAGGGTCATATTTCAAAAAATTTTCTGGGGAGGACCCCCAGACCCTCTGTTAAAACTTGACGGGTCTCTCTCACGGGGCTTTAAAATTGGTCTTTACAAACATAAAAAAGTCGACCCTGCTTGCCCCCCCCCCAAGTTGAACCCTGGCTACGCCCTTGCCTTAAGCCCTTTCAGTCCTAGACGCCCCAAATTTTCCATAGGATTCAATGGTAATATCGGGCCGTCTAGGACTGACTTAAAGGGTAAAAAGAGTGTGCTCCGCTTTTTCGTCGGACTGTTGCCCCAGGGCACAGTGTATAATGGTTCGTAATGTCCGGGGTCGTTCCCAAAATAATCGCTTGCACAAAGCCGCAAATGGGCGTTACTAAAATCCCACTCCCTACAGCCGCATACGGCCCCTCAAAGCCCACTTAGACTAGAGTTGGATATCATCAGGAAATTTGACTGCCGGTTTCTGCCATGGAACGTAGGGCTATATGTAGCTTCGTTTTGTAACGAACTATAGAACCGGATTTCGTGCAAGAACGGCCCGTCCCTAAACGTCTGCACCCAAACAGACGCTGAGGGACGAAAATGGGCGGGACAAACCGAAGTTCTGTGACGTCAGCAGGCGAGTGGCCAATCACTATGGCTACGGTTAGTTGTTAGGTTTTAATGGCACTATACTCTGTTCCACCTCAAGTTGACACTGAAGAAAAGGCTACGGCGACCGAATTACAGCCAGGAAACCGGTGTCCAGCCAATCAGCCGGATTAGGCTGCCCGTCCAACGGCAGTGGACGGCAGCTAACGGGTCTAACGGCTACCCGTCTACCCGGCTCTGCCCTACGGACTATATTCATTCGCTTGGATTTAAAGACTTTTAACGCATGATTAAGTTATATGATAAAAATACCGACAAACTATAATGTATGACACATTTTTACAAATTTGTCTGCATATTCTTTATTTTAAATTGCAATAAAAGCTAGTACTATTTTTTCGTGCGGATTAGTACAACCTCTGCCTTTCCCAACAGTGTCAACTTAGGGTGGAACAGAGTATAGGTCCTCATAAGAACATATAGCGTCAGGCAGGATGGCTACGGGTCACGTAGGTAGAACCACGTGAGGCCATGATGCTGTTGCGAAATTTTCCTTCATTGAAGAAGTTTGGTTGGAACGGTTATTTGCAACTTCTGCCATGGAACGTAGTGTGTGTGAAGGTGGAAACATTCACGTTACTTGTGACTTCGCAAGTCAAAAGTAATGTGGATGCAGCCTAAGGGTGTTTGACAAAGGGTTCATTCCCATCATTAACGCGATGCAGATCGATCATTAAATTTATGACAAGTTGATTCGTAGTAGTCTTACCTCCCCAGTCTCCGCTGCCCGAGCCGTTGTCGTAGTCCTCGTCGTCGCCCACCTGATTGCGCGTCCAGATTCCGCTTCCGCTTCCCTCCGCCATGTACGAGTCCGCCTGCGGAAGCTCAGGTGTGATGCTCAGCCGCAGAAGCTGAAACACAACAATGCATGTTGTAAATACACAGAAGGTGGAGGAGGATTCAAAACTATATAGAGGAACTAAACTGAGTATAGCACTGTTGTATATACTCACCCTGCTCATTCTTTGCAGCTTCTGGTCGAGGGCCATGACCACCATGTCGTCAGAGTCGGGGGATTTCATCTCTGGGTTGTACTTCTGGGCGGCTACACCGACGCCGGCGATCGTGTGCGTGTACCTGCGAAGAAAGCATTGCTTCGTCAGAAAAAGTTCTAGAATTATACGGCAATACAACTTTTCTTATGATAAAGGCTTGGGTGGGTAAATTTTTTTACAACGACTGGAGAAAGCACGTCTCAGGGAGTAGCGGGAGATAGAAAACAAAAGGGAACCTCCAAGACTTACGTTGGAAGGGGTTTCTTTTGTTTGACCACTAGTGGCCTGAAGTGTGCTTTCTACGGCTGTGTTATATAAAACTCTCAGCCAATATGTTGGGAACCCTGGGTGGCACGTTAAACTTTGTAGGGACAATAATTACGATTATTGGTGTTTTTTATTATTTGGGATCATTATTTTCTAAGTAATATTTCTTGTACCAAAAACTAAAAATAATTTTTAGACACGAGATGGATCGCCAAATCGCCATTAGGGGGCATCCATAAATTACGTGAGGTCAAAAAGGGGGGGAGGGGTTTGGAAAAATCTCACCAAATCTCACCAAGGGGCGGTGAAAAACTCACGTCAACTTTTTAAGTTCGAAATTAAACGATTTTTTTAAGTTTGAGAAAGGAATAATACCCACAGATAAGATACTGTGGTGATTTTTAGGCGGAATAATGTTCTTTTCCTCAAAATGCAAACGAATTGGATAGAAAATTATTTATAAAGGTTGTAGGTAAATCTCACTTGGGGGAGGGGGGTCCAGCAAAATCTCACCAAGGGGGGAGGGGGGTCCAGATTTTGGAAAAAACACCTCACGTAATTTATGGATGACCCCTTATTCTGAAAAACACTGAAGAGAAAACCAATTATCTACAAAAAATAGATTTGCGGTTTTGGCGAGGTGTGAACGATAAATATTTTTTAGCGCTGTTTGAGTTTTACTTTTTCAATGGAAATATTTTTCGCCATGAATTTCAATCGAAACCAAAAACTCAAAATCCGATCACTAGTTTCACACCTCGAAACCAGCCCGATTTCTACAATATTACTATTTGAAATTTAATCATTAAAGCAGGTTTTGGCGATCAATTGAAACCCAGCAATCCACAAAATATGAACATACATAAAAGAAATACGAATTCATCCCAAGCTTTAATGTATGGAAAAAAAAGACCCCCTATAGCACTTCTATGCAACCCACATACAATACAAACACTACCGCCTTCCCCACACCTGCCCCCAAGAACCACCCCTCCAAAACGCCCTCTTCCGATCTCATTTCACCCACAAAGAGAACACCACCCCTCAAGAACAAAAGAAAAGAACACATCCCTTCTTTATCACCTTCCATTTCCAATATCTCCACCCGCCCCCGCACGATCCCTTAAGACGCCCTCCCTCCCTGCGGTTGAATTATTCGATTTGGAACACCCCCTACGCAAGAGGGGTGTATACCAAAGGGGGCCGTGATCTGTTTTAGTTTAATGCATCTATTTCTTATTATTTTTTTAGAAGGTCGGAAAATTATATTGAAGGGTTTCTGGAGGAGGTAAGGGGGCGATCCGTTTTGGAGGGGGTCTTTATTGGATGAATTTCACGGGGTTCCCCCCCCCTTAGATTCTCCAAGGTGTTCGACCGCGGGTAAGGTTCAAAAATGTGCACGGAGGTACTTTAGGGTGGTGAAATTCATATTTCTAAAGCCCCTCGAGAATCAAAGCCCATGATCAAATAACTCAACTCAACATTGAGAGAAAGACCGCCGCGATTCTCATCGGACTAAGAACAAAACACCATAAAAATATGAAAATTTTAGCTGATGGGACCATAAGATATCCAAACTGTTGCAACTGCCCCGACAAAGAACTCCCACCACATCATGTTTTCAACTGCCCTGCAGTCACTGCAGGCCTTCACAATTTTAACTATCCTATAGAGGAGAATTTATATTCTACTAACTCAATAGAAATAGCAAATATAATACAAGCACACCTTAAGATATAAATCAATAGAGGATACGACACCATCACCATTACACTGTATTGTAATATAAAGAGGAATACGATGACATCCGTTGAACTTGAGAATACTACAGTAGCCAGAACAACGGTCACCACTTTATTAGTAAAAGGTAGATGTTTACCATAACTCTGTTCCTGTTCATTTAGAATTGGCGCCTGAGACGAAATGTATTAGAAGCAGTTACTATTGTAATTATCATCGAAAAACTTTTCTTCTGCAATGACAAGGCAGCCTAAACAGAAGTAGTTAAAATACTGTAAAAAAATCGGTCACTGAAGTTGTGTGATGAGCGTGTTATTAGGCGTTATTGATCCTGTTTCAGGCGCCAATTCTAAATGAACAGACTATAGTACACTGTTAGAAATTCCTTAAGGAAAGCGGTCAAATAACCATATTTTTAATGGTTATTCTACTTTTTTCAGACAAACAGGTCGAATAACCATTTAAAATAAGGTTCTCGAACCGTTAAATTGAAAAGCCAATAGTTAACGAACCATTCTCATCAAAAACGGTTAAGGAACCATTTTCGTGTTTCGTGGCGCCATCTTTTCTTAAAGAACCCAAGGTATATATAACACAGGCTTGATTATAATTACTCCGTGCCACATAATACATAGTTCTTAAAATCCTAATCCAAACTCGAGAACACCTCTGCCCAGGGTTGGCTGGGTAAGACCCAATTAGTTTTTCCAAGAAAATACATGTGAAAAACCCTCATTATGGACCCAGTTTTAGGTTTTTTCAAGAAAAATCAAGATTTTGGCAGATTTGGTTTTAATATTGAAGAAAAACATTAAACGAAACCACATACCAAGAACTTCAGTTGAATGAGATTTTTTTCTTCAAAATTTAAACCAGATTTCAATATATAAGGGAGTGTTTTTCAAATTTCAGTGGGTTTTTTTTCTTTATTGAATGGATTTTTTAAAAATTTAAGACGCTTCAAGTTCAAACTATATGGTTATAAAGAATTAAGGAGAATTTTGTAAATTTCAGAATTTTTTTTAAAAGTTAAAAAGATTTTAGGATATTTTTTAAATTTTTATTGTTTTTTTTTTCAAATTTTAAACCTGGTTTCAATAAAATTAAATGGTGTTTTCTCAATTTCAGTGAGTACAATGTACGTACTTTAATTATTATATCTCTACTTCCGATGTCGTTCATGGAGTGAACCGCACAATCTTTTAATTTTCAAGGTGCTGACATCATTAGGGGGTCGTATACATAAATAATACAGTAAAAAAACTTGAATAATTTATCAGTGGAGAACTAATTCATCAATCCCTTAATGCGATACATACTTTTGTTTGTCTAAAGGCCTACTACAACATATTAAAATCTCAAATTATTGGAATTACTTTCGGGAAAAAATTTCACGGAAAACGAAATTTCTTTCAACCTTAATAAATCCCCCAATATGGAGATCATAAGCCTATAAGCATTCCTATAAACATTTTTAATGATCTTTCCAACGATGTAAAGCACTTGCATGTGAAGCGAAGAGTAAACAAACTTTGAACTGAGATCTGGGAAATATTCCAGAGTCATTCGCGTTATGGACAAGTAAGCTCCATCCAGCTATTTAAATCACAAATTACGTCATAATCACCATGGAATCCCGTAATTCTGGAAAAACATTCCCACAACGGTCCTTTACTCCTAAGTAAATTAAAAAAAAATTAGAATAATAATTATAGATTTATAAACGAAAAGAGGACTTGTGTTTTTTTCGAGCGCAGTCGACTTTTTTTTCAAACTCTAATAACTACCATAATTATAGCGCGATTTGAACAAAAATTTAATATAATGCACATATTTAAGTATACTATAAGATTCCTTCATATATTGATCGATTTATTAATTTTAATATAGTGTCATTTGAATATTACGGAGAAACTTCGGACTACTGTAGAGTGCCTACTGCATGACGACCACCTTAATGCAATACACCGTTTTAAACCGCATAACGCCAGGTACAACATATTAAAATTTCATACACTGATCTCAAGCAAAATACTTTTATTCAAGTAATACGGAAACGTCTTTAACTAGTAATAAATCACGAAATATGTAAAAGAATATCTTAGAGATTCCAACTTTGATCCAAAATTTGTCACCTATCTCATACAAGTGATAAATTAACACTTTAAAATAAAAATAAAAACATTAATTTTTCAGAAAACTGACAAACTTTGAAAAAACCCACTTAGCTATGGAAAAACTGACATTATTTTGACAGAACACATTTAACATAGAAAGAACTTACTAAAATTTGAAGAGCCTACTTATTATAAAGGAGAAAACCACTTAATTTAAAAAAAAACCAGTTTTATATGGTTTTTTTCAGGGTTTTATTAAAAAACTCGAAAAAAACTCAACCCACTTGGGTTTTTAAAAAAACCCAGGTTTTTGCCAACCCTGCCTCTGCCCTATTAAAATTCTTAAAAGGAACATTTGCGTGAAAGCCAAGTTATTCCTGCAGCAAAAGACACAAGAATCAATGAATCAACTCTCATGCCCCCGCCAACGATGCACCAGCCACTGGCCTATGCCACTGGCACGAGCACGATGGATGTGTGATGCAGGGAGGAGAACGTTCTTTTGGCTGATCAGAATATCAATCAATTAATTCTTTTGTATAAAGGTATGTATTGTACTTTATTGAAATCAAATGTATAATGTATTTTTAGCTTTGATACTCACGGAACTGTCTTCCCGTTTGTTTGGGCCTGTAGGCAGCTATAATACAGCCACACTTCGGCTGGCGCCATGCTACCTACTGTAACTTTAACTTCAAGCCGGGGAATGGGGAATCCCCGTCGCCGTCTGCTGCGGCGTGCGATTATCTGATGGTGTTACGCGCGACTGTTCATGTAAGTTTTTTTTGATTTTTTAGTAATTATTAAGTTTTTTTTTGTTCCTAAACATTGTAACTAAATGTATTTTCAGTTCAGTCTCAGTTATATTCCTTTTATGAAGCTTCAGTAATAGTCTATCTTTCAGGTTAGTATTTCATGTTTCTCTGTTGAGTTGTTTTTGTGTATTATAATTACTTTTGTTCAGTTCTTTAAAAAATAATATTGATTTTAATAAATATGCTCATTAACCAAATACTTATTAGGGGCCATTCATTAATAACGTAAGGATGATTTGGGCAATATTTAACCCCCCCTACCCCCATGTAAGGGTACGTAAGATTTTTCAAACCCCTCCCCCCTATTCTTACGTAAGATTCCATTTCGCTTATCAAAATAATAAAATGTTCGAATAAAAAAAGTTGAAACCCAAAACTAATTAAGATTTCTCTCTTTTTGCTTTTGTTTTGTTTCGCCTTATGACAACTGGAAGATGGATTCAACAGTTTTTTTTATCTTAACTTGCTACAAAAGAGATACATACTGATATATCTATTTTAAAAAATAAAAGCTTTGATAATAACCGTGATCTTCAGCCTTTTTAAGTTTTTCTGAGGTTATTCGATAGTAATTTGATCAGAATAATTGAAATTTGTTTACATTAACTTGGAAAATCTTACAAAGAATGGGTTTGACCCCCACCCCCAAGTAAGGGTATGTAGAGATTTTTCCAACCCCCCTCCCCCTTGGGACCCTTACGTAATTAATGAATGGCCCCTTACAACTTTGTTTTTAATTACGTGTTTGAAAATTTGCATTTTATAATTGGGTACATGAAGCAAATCCGGCCCGCAAGCTGAATTTGGCGATTTTTTTTGTCACCAAGTGGGAAAACCGATAGCATCCGATCAATGAATTGTTATTCCCAAATTTGGCGTGAAAATCTGCAGGCCGGATTCGCTTCATTAACCTACAATTGTGTATCTAGGAGATAGGCGCGCCTGCTGAGGTTAAAGATACTATTTGATTTAAGTCGCACTTTAGTTGGTTCTTTATGTGCTTTGCAAAAATCATACTTATTGTAAGTAAGTAGTGATTTAGTTTTTTGAGCCTGGGTAAACATGGCAGCGGGGTTTTCAGCTGCCGCCGCCTGAAAACTGTCGCCAAAAGCAGACCTATTCTAAAGCTGTTCCCCATTTTGTCTGACTAAAAGCTTTTATAAACTTTTTTTAGACACATGATGACCTGAGCCCTTCTTCCTGACAATGTGATTCTTTTGGTGTAACAGGTAGAGTTTGTTTTAATTACTTATTGATTTCAAACATAAATAATATAAATTATTAAAGTACAATATTACATGAATTTTCTTATAAGAATTAACCGATTCAAATTTGATATCATCAGCAAAAAAAATTCACATCAACACGGCAGCCTCCTCCATGAAATGAACAATTGGACGCGAGTTGAGTTTTTGATGCTTGTGTCTTGTTTTAATTACTTGCTGATTTTATTCACCTTAATAAAGTTGTGTTTCTGGCTTTAATTTTTCTGCGTAATTCCTTTAAACAAAATTAACATTGTGTTTGGCGCGGAATGTCTGAAATATGCACCTTAAAGCTCTAAGTTTGAAAGCAATTGCCTTAATTATTTTTATGTTTAACATAAAAATTTCATTTAATTTTTTAATAACGTATGTATACTGTATATGGTCAACAAAAACATCTAGACCAAGTCCACAAACCCGTGCGTTTTTAAATACTCCAAAGCAGCATAGCAGTAAGATCCAAGTACAATGGCTCTTTTCACAACCGATACAGAATAAAATATGGGCAGAAGCAGCTTGATTCACTTTGCATTTTGGACAAGGAGGATAAATTATTACAAGTTCTTAAATTTGCCGACCATACTTCCATATTTTAAATAAAATTTGATGAAAACTCAGATATTTTCTTTCTTTTTAGCATTGTTGCCATGTTAAGTACGGTAAGCCGATTGATGTCGACATGGACGCTTATGTAGTAAGTCAAATTGAACATTTCACTTTATTATTCTCAGTTATATTAACCAATATATTGCACCACGTTCATTTGGTTGATTTACATTTTTGACTCATTTTCTAAAGCTGAATGAGGTATTGAGGTGCATGAGTGAGGTATATGCTTAATTTTATACTTTTTTGATACATTATGGTTTAAAACTCCAAAATTTCTGATTTTTAAATACAAAAATGTGTTTTAAATCATTTGAAGCGCATGAAAACCATTGTGTTTACTGTTTTCACGTGATCAGAAAACGGGCTTCTATTGGATGTGATCTTACAGCGCATGATTTGTGATTCGAAAGTGTTTTTACGACCAAACGAAATTTCAATATCAACATCCCCCTCCGAAATTTTTTTCTGGCTACCCCACTGAACATATTTATAACTTTAATTCTTAGTCTTGTTATTCTTATGTAGTTTATTTTCACTAACACTGATTTATTTATTTGTGACTTCAGGGACATCAATATTTAACTCATCAGAGCTTGGGGTAGTGATGTGAGCAAGTGATCCTGCAACAGTCCATGCCCTTGCCCAGCTACTCAGTATCCAGTGCTGCCGCTTATCACTCACAGGTAAAATTTCAAAACAGAAAAAGTGAAATTGTTGCATTTAACTTGGAATGAAACAGGTTTTGCCGTCCAAAAAGTGTTGTATATTTTGTTTCTATTTCATTTGACTAATTTTTACTTGTTCTACCCAGGGACTTGCACAGGCACATGCGAGGACCCTCCACCTTTGAGCCTTTCCAGCGGTTCGACGACTTGCACCTTGAGTTGATCGTCCCACTCCCAACATTGATGGACTCGTCCTACTGCCTGTTGATGGTGGACCGCAATATCTCCGCTGAGACTGTCGCCTCTTTTCTGTGCCCTTGCCCAGCTACTCGGTACTCAGCACTGCCGCTCCATCGCTTGCCACCCACAGGCTGATGGGTTAGTGGAAGAATTCCACTAACACACATTCACAGGAAGGTTTCCTGTGCATTCCCGGAGCTGTTCGGAATCGCCATCCTGCCCCTGGAGTCATCCGCGACATTTTACCCGTTCTGGAAGTAGCCTGGCGTCTACTGACACTTTCCAGTCCCCGTCATCTCACCTTCTGTGACCTCAAGATCGCTGCAAGCCAGCGTTCCTGCTATGCAGATGATCCTCGTGTGTGATCCATCAGTGGTTCTTAAATCCCAACTCCAACAAGTGTTTCAGGCCCACCCTCGACGGTAACTCCCCAGCCGCTGGAGACTACTCCACTTTTCGGCTTGTTCACTTCCCTGCCAGATACCGATGATACCAGATTACAGTGGGCGGAAGCAGGAAGCGAAATTTAAACACATTTTATTTACAAACATTATAGTTGTAAAGCAGCATTTTCATATGTTTTACATTTTTTCTAATCCTTGATGTGACCACTTCTCAGAAAAGTGGTGTTTAATAAAAAATGACTCCTGGACTGTGGAGTAAATTAATATTAACTATTTGTCATGTGTTTTTATTATCCATCTGAAAATGTGTTATATAAATCTTACTTTAAACTCATACTTTCTTAAACTTTAAAATTAAATATTCTTGTTTACAGGGGTCTGTCTAGGTTTTTTAAGAGGTACCTATTTTGTTAAAATTAATTGCTAATTTGGTAAAAATTTTCTGAGAATTTGTGAACATTTAAGTCAAAATAACAAGCTTCAAACACAGCTTGATAGAGAATTTTTTTTTCAAAAATGTATTTTGTAAAGGTGTTTTACTAAAACTGAAATTGTGAAAGTATCTATTTATAAAAAATTGTGAAGGTACCGAAAACGGTAGTAAAGTTTGCCTTGGACAGACCACTGGTTTCATAATGAAAGATCATTTTAGTTTAGCACTTTAATATTTACATTTTTATTACATAAATTATGCAAACTTATTTTGATTATCTAACTTCATTATTTCAATATTAATATGAATTTTTTATTTATAAATTTCACAATTCTGTTTTTTTAGCTGTAATAGTTATAACTAAGTGTCTATATCCACGAAAGTTGACCAATGCTAAAGTATTAGCGAAATTTGTTAAGAGTTGAGTTGTTACTTTCGAGGAGCTAGACAGTGTCAGTGTTTAATATCGATATTTGTTGGAGTTGAGTTGTTATTTTCGTGGAGATAGACAGTGCGTAGTTATAAATATTACTGAAATATTTAATTTTAAGGTTTCAAACAAAACTAGGTATAAATGATTATTTAACCGCAAAACCACTGTTTATACGGTTAAGGAATCATGCTAGTTATAAATGATTATGGAACCGCAAAACCAGTGTTTATACGGTTAAGGAACCTCACTAGCCATGAAAGATTCCTTAACCGCAAAACCATTGTTTATACGGTTAAGGAACCTCGCTAGCTATGAATGATTCCTTAACCGCTAAACTACTGTTTTTACAGTATCTTAACCTAATCAGTTGGCCACGGTTCCAAATCCACAATGAATCAAAATTTTCCAAACCGTAAACTTAACGGTGCATCAGACGGTCGGTCAGCTGCCGTCGCATTAACCGTTTTCACATGGTGAAATTTCTAACAGTGTAAAAGGTAGATGTTTAAAAGGTTGGTGCCAAACTTTACATACAGGTCTGCCATGCCTTAACAAACAGGATTCTCATAGGGTCTTATGTCCGCAAATATAAACTGTGTCCGCTTGAGGTCAATGTTTGCCGGCAAATGGGCAACATTTAGCTTTTTTATTCTACGAGAAAACTACAATTAACAATTACGTTTTCGAGAAGCCAGAACTTCCAAAAACCCTTTTAAACCGAATTTCATTAAATTCTGCCGGTAATAAGCACAGAAAACCACTTCCTAATTTAAAGACGATTTGAATAAAAATATTGAATTGAAAGTGAAAAAGGTGATTTTTCTCTTCTTAATGGACGTCCCCCCTTAGTTGGATTCTTGTTAGATGGCGACTCTAAAATTGGTTGATAAATGCGATATCAATAGCGAATAATAGGGTCACCATCTCAACAACAAAACAAAAAACTATCTAAAAAATGACAGGCTCGCACACAGCATCAGAAAAAGTTCCAAAACGTTCATTCCCCAAACCCGACCGTCAATTCAAACGGGACGAGGGTGCACAATAAACTAAAAATCCCCCTGTCCATGGAGTTTATTGGACAGGCTCATTAAGGATCGTTAACAAAAAATAAAATAGAACAAGATACTCAGAGAAAAACTCGTACGTTGTCAGGCATTCTAGGGCGAAAAAGGGTGAAAATAATTGATCGCCTCTATGATATGAGTAATGATATTGTTATCCAGGACAAAAATCTAGGGTCGAAATTGCCTTTTTTCAGTACAGGGAAGAACCCCGGAGGGAAAAAGCAATTTACTCCTGGGACGTTTATTTACTTTTTTCGGATGCAACAAAAAGTAAATAAGCGCGACGCGACTTCCTTTTAATGAAAAAATAATTTCGGAAAGTAGCTTTTTTAAAAACTGTTTTTGGAGGGAAAGCGAATTGCTAATGGAGGGGAAAAAAGTTCCCGGGACGTCCGTAATAAAAATGGAGTCCCCGAAGGATTATTTTTGAGTTGGTGATTGCGAGCGTAAATTCAATATTAGCGTCTGAGACGGGGCTAATAGATAAGGGAGGTTATTTAAAGGAACGGGGTTATTCGATGGGAACTGATAGATAATTTTTTTTTACTTTGGGAAAAGGTTCCTTAGATTGTGCATTGTTAAATTTCTTATTGAGTTTCACACTTTTTTATTATGAGCAATTGTAAAGCCTTAAATAAATTTGTAGGGACGATGTAAAAAAACTACATTTTAATTTAAAGCTTAAAGAAGGTTAAAATCGAATACAAAGTACGTAAAATGTTTTGAATGAGCTTTAAAGGAAGGGATGTAAGTTTTTAATACGTTTCAATAAAATAAAATGCCAATGCAAGCATATTGCTTAAAAATGCACTACACTGGACTTAACAAGAATATAGCCTTGCATTCTACTCCCGAGTTCGAGAGTAAAACAAATAAAGGTAAATTAAAAAATGAACACCTATGATATTGTGGTGAGCTTAGTATAAATTCTCAAATAGTCAGGTATCCAAATTAGAGCATAAATATCCACTGAAGAAATTATTATTCCGTAGTAGAGTTTGGAAGATTAGCTAACTATAGCAAGGAGCTAGAAGCTCCATGCTCAAACTATACTGCGGAATAATAATTTCTTCAGTGGATATTATTATTCCGGAGTGAAGATAAGCATGCTTATTATCCATTGCTGTACAAATTGTACAAATGCTAGTTATTCAGTGGAGGAGCATAATCAATAGAGCCCGATTATTCAAGTTGAAGCAACAGTAAAGTTCTGCCGCCATCTTTGAGTAATGCATTGTGTATAACTAAACAAACTATTCAAAAATTATTGTTGGTGAGTATCATCTTGTTCCATAAATTTTTTTATTAAAGATTATAATATAAAATTAGTATAAAGTATTTGCATCCCTTTTAAATTTTTCCATCTTACTTTATTCATGTTTCATCCAGAGGCAAGAGGTCTTCTGAAATGTGAAAAATAATCATGCAAAAGTTTCATAAAACATGAAGTTAGACTCCAGTTACAGTTTTTGGGAAAAGTTGGGAATGTATTATCTTCGATGCATTACTCAAGATGGCCGCCAGTCAATACGACCGTTAAAATACACATTTACTTGCTTCAGTGGTTTCAGTCCATGTCGCCTCCACTCAATCTTTGCTCCATGTTTTGATTCGTAGGACCTTAGGATCGGTATCACCCCGTGGCTTGCATTTCCCCACAGTATCATATCAAGGCTTCAGATAGCATCAACACTTGAGAGCTTAATTACCGTTAACGACCATCGAAATCAATCGAAGTCCCGGCCAAAGAAACAAACAAACAAACAAAAATCACAGCCAACCAATGGGCGTTCATTCCATTCCCTTCTCCACCGTTGCCAATTCCCTAAAACCTAATCAATAAACTACACGGCCAGAGAAAAAGAGGGGAATTTTCCCACCCCCGAACCCTGGGGGAGGAGGTTAAGGGGCAAAGCAGTAAATGGAATGTTTCCTCGGGGGGTTCGATGGGAATTGAAGGTGGGGGGGAGCGAACAAAAAATCGAAAATGAAGAAAGAAAAAGTCGAGAAACCGGGCACCTTAATCTCTTTTGAGAAAGCCCGCCTCCGTAATAGCTCTTTAGAGAGGCTCTTCACTAAACATCCAGAAGCGACCCCTGGCTGATGTTTTTTTAAGTAGCCTCTAAAGACGAATGAATGGGCAGACATGTGTCTTTCAAAAGATGTCATTTTGGGACACGAGGTTACATCTTGTAGCACAATGGAAGAAGAATGATTTAAGAGAGTCGGGTTTGTGATTTGGTTGCTTGAGGTTTTGGAAAAAAAATGGCGTGCGGTATACCGGATTGTATAACGCCCTGTGAAGTACTACCTTTTTTAGATATGAGTCTTGGCAGAAGTCAATGGAAAACGAAGATTGTGTGGGATCCAATAAGACCCAAGACCGAATATGTCGGTACTGCTTCAAAGGATTACTTTGCTTTTAGGCTGGGTTTACATGCAGATCTTCGAGCAACGCGATTTGGTCGAAATTTTCCTATAAATGACGAAACTACTACGTCATAGCACTTAGAAACAATGGCAGGGCAATATTCTACATCGATGAGGAATTAATCCCTGCATGTAATTCCGACCTAAAACTCAAGGCGGGTTTACATGAAGCCGACGGGACTGGTCGAAACATTCCTATAAATGCTGACATAACTACTACGTCATAGAGCCAATAACCAATGGAAGGAGCAAATTCTACATCGATGAGGAAAGCGATAGGAAATTTTCGACCATTTACCCTCTTCGTCTCGGTCGCGTCGTCCAAGTCGGTGCATGCAAACCCGTCCTTATAAGATTTTCCTCTTCTTCCTGTGAGCTTTGATTGGTTTGTCAGACGGACGTCATCAGGGGACATCCATAAATTACGTGAGGTGTTTTTTTCCAAAATCTGGACCCCCCTCCCCCCTTGGTGAGATTTTGCTAGACCCCCTCCCCCCAAGTGAGATTTACCTACAACTTTTTAAAAATAATATGTAGTATCTTATCTCTGTGTATTCCTTTCTCATGCTTAAAAAAAGAAAATCGTATAATTTCTAGCTTAAAAAGTTGACGAGAGATTTTAATCGACCCCCCTCCCCCCTTGGTGAGATTTTTCCAAACCCCTCCCCCCCCTTTTTGACCTCACGGATTTTATGGATGTCCCCTCATTCAGTTTCTTTATGAACGCTCACTTGATATAGGCGTGAGAGTGCAGAATCTAGCAAAATTCCTTAGACAAAATGCATTCGAAGCCACGGTGTTCTATATCTGGAAGTGATGAAAGGTAAAAAAATCTTAGCTCTTGATGACTCAAGTCTGGGTCGGAGGAACAGAGAAAGTAATAAAACCGAAAAATAATAACAAAAAAGAAGACCTAACCGATCCATTCAGGTGGTCACTTAAAGGTTAAACAACATCCATTACGTCTCTTAATTATCCATCCACCCTTTTATTTCTGCTAAAGAAAAGGTTAAACGAAACCTGTCGACCTCGCCTTTGCACACAGGAAGAGAGTGGGAGTCATTCCGAAAGAACGGAACGCTCAGGTCATAACCACCTGTCCGATGTTGACCGATAACTCCCCCGCAGAGGAAAAGTTTCTCTTGAAGCAAGGTGCGATCCATGGGGAGATACCGATCCGAAGGTCATACGACTCAAAAGTACGACTATATCTCAGACGGTATTTATATCCCATTTGAATTATCCGACTCTTAATAGTGTTGAGTAAGCTCGCCACATTACCTAGAGAAAGCATAGAGAGCAAGGGTCCGCAACCGGCGGACCGTGGTCCACAGCCGCAACAGGTTATTTCCTGAACTTACTGTAAAAGTATTTTGTAAATCAATGTTTTTTTTAGACACAAAAATATAGTGGCCTTCTTTTTAAGGGTCAAATTTCCAAACATTTTCAGGAGGAAATGTTAGAATATTTTTCTTTTTCAGGAGGGGACAGGAAATTGCCCAGATCCCCTTTGCAATATGAATCGATATAAAAATTATTTACAAACACTTAAGTTCAATGGTTCAGAATTTCATAATAAGGAGGAATGCTTAAAAATAAAAAGTTTTTTTTATAGTTAATAAATCAAGGCTTTGGGAATCCTTCTATGGGAATCCCTAATTCCTAGACCTAGGCCATCGCCTCAACATTCCTTTGCTGATGAAATCCATTCATTTAAGTGACAGCAATGGGGTTATTTTATATGAGTAAATTTTATTTTTTAAATAGTGTTGCTGTGATGCGAAATGGATTTAACAAAAATTAAAGTTAGTTGTGTTTAATTTAACAATTTAATTAAGAAGATAGCGTACACTACTCAAATTACTTCTATGTAAAAATTTGTGTGACCTAAAAGTAAGAATTTAAAACTAATTAAGTACTTTTTTTTCTCTGTACTTCGATAAAAATTTTCAAAAAAATGTTTGATGTAAAATTACTTGCCAATCTCTGGTACGGGTACAGAGAAATCCCGACGAATAAACACGTGTTAACACCGGTGATTCCAGCGCTTGATTAGAACGGGCAGGCGTTGCTGCTATGGCAACATGGCGTGGGCGGGCTGCGGGAAAAAAATGGCGCCTACTGACCCCGGGCAGGTGAGGATGAGATGCGGTGACAAAGGTCGCGAAAAATTCATGCACGAACTGCGGATCAGATGTTGCATGGCCATAGTCACCAGTAGAAAGTTAGACTTTACAGACTTAAGGCTAAGTTCTTGTATGTAAGTTACTTTGGTAGTTTCTTCACTAGACGTTAAATCCAGGAACACTTATTTTGTTAATGCCTCACTGCACATGCGCTGGGAGTTATATTTCCCAAGCAGTTCTTGGACGTCTTGGCGATCACTTTGACATTCAGTGTTTCCATGCTGCCATCCATACTTATTTTTAAAAATTACATGTTTGGTTAAAAAACTGATATTGAAGATAGATTCTTTTTATTTCTGTAATAATAATTAATTCATAAAATATAACTCAACTTTAAATCAAGCAATTATCACATTAAAGGTTGACTTTAATTTTATTTCTATAAAGAGATAATATAAAAATATTGGAATATATCACAGAAGGCATTTCATTTTAGTTGTTTTTATTAAATAATTAGATTATTATTACTTGAGGGATGGGTGGGGGTCAAACCCATTCTTACGTTATTCCAAGTTATTTAATAAAAATAACTAAAATGAAATGCCTTCTGTGATACATTCCAATATTTTTATATTATCTCTTTATAGAAATAAAATTAAAGTCAACCTTTAATGTGATAATTGCTTGATTTAAAGTTGAGTTATATTTTATGAATTAATTATTATTACAGAAATAAAAAGAATCTATCTTCAATATCAGTTTTTTAACCAAACATGTAATTTTTAAAAATAAGTATAGATGGAAGCATGGAAACACTGAATGTCAAAGTGATCGCCAAGACGTCCAAGAACTGCTCTTGGGAAATCTAACTCCCAGCGCATGTGCAGTGAGGCATTAACAAAATAAGCGTTCCTGGATTTAACGTCTAGTGTAGGACTTCTATTCAGCAGAGATGAATGCAATTCAAATAAACAATGCTAGCAAAAGCAACAATGTAGATTTATTGGTTAATTAAAAGCATTAATTGTTGGAACATGGAATATGCCAATCAGTGCTGCTCATGGGCGGATTTAAGAGAAAATTTCATTTTTGTAGGGGAAAATCATGTTTTCAAAGCCATCAGGGACAGCTTGCTACCCCAAGTTTTTCAGTATGCACCCCCAGGGTTCACCATCTAAATCCCCATGGTGCTGCTGCATTTAAACAAAAATCCAACTAAACTGTGGTAAGGTAAGCCATATACTACGCCAATGCCAATTTTTGTCTACTTTGGCATTATTTGTTTCATAAAAAACTTGAAAGGTTGAAATTTTAATGATTATTAGAGGGAAAGAAGTATAAGCTTCTGTAGTGTCTTTTATAAAGGTAATATTAATTCAAGAAATAAACCCAAAGCACATAAAATAGTTTCTCATTCAATAATTCCTTTTTTACTACTAATTAAATATGATAAATATTCATTGATACTACTTATTAAATATGATGCATTTAGTTAAATTAAGTTCTTTTTTATGATTTTTCATTTTTAAGCCGTATTATTGTCATGTATTGAAATAAGGGAAAACATATATTTAACTTTGAGTCTTTAAATGCCACACTTACGACATTTCCAAATTAATCCCTACGAAAATGCGCATTAGTTTCAAAAGAGAAAAATTATCTCGATAAATACAAACTCACTTCACATAATCTCGGGGTACTCGGAACGATTTTAATAACGAAATCGACTGATCCTGCAGAATTAATTACGTTATTAAGTGAAAAAGTTCAGTAATCCTAAGAGGGAAAAAATACCGAACAGGATATTGCATTGCCAGTAAAAATTTGATTAAGGGAGCTAGCTAACTTAGCGGAACCTCAGAACTCTTACCGAAGGACAACTTACGATGAATTTTAAGCACCAGGGGAGGCAGGATTAAAGGTATTACCCCCTCCCCCTTCCAATTTCGAACGAAAAAACCAGCCGCTTCTAATATGACAGCTGTTACGTGAAGTGCCATACCAGAAAATGAAAAAAAAATCGAGCAAACGTTAATGAAAATTCGATTTCGTAGCTAAGCCTAAGCGGCTTAATATAGTAACCCTCATCAATTCTAAAGCTTTTCTCACTAGGGGAAAAAGAATATTATTTCGGGGAGTAGTGTATACCCAAAGTAGCCGACCTTCGTTGGGTAGGTCACGATAAAATATAAGTAGTGATCAATGCTCTTTAAAGGGTAACGGTCAATCCATTTATAACCTTAACTTCGAAGAATCGGTTAAGTTAACAGCGGAGGTTTTTGCCCTTTCCTACCCCCCTTCCTGCTGTGAGGTAATAAAAATAAATCGCTTGATTAAATCCGGCCAGACGTTTACCGGTACGGTGTGGTTACCGTTTTATTCTATTGCATAAAAAAACCCGAGTTAGTTTTTTTAAATTCTGGGATATGCAGTCTAGTTAAATTAAGGTTATTAATTTGGTATAGACTTTACACGGTCTGATAAAGGTAGTTAATGTTAGTTTTTTTGCCTGAACTACGCACTTCTTTAAATGTCTCGACTAAAAGCAGGCAAACTACTCTACGCAAAAGCAATTATTTGTTTAATAGGTAGTCAGAACTAACATTATCAGGAATGTGTTTTGCAGTTATAATACTGCATAAACTTATAGTATTTACTTAATTCTATAATTGGTACTCTTACAAAGAACAGCTGTTTTTATTGTTGTTTAACGTTGCTTCGAATCAATTCGGTTAAACATTGGAATAGATTTTAACAATCAAATTAATGTCAAACAAACGCATGTATTGCTTTAAACTTTCATTGGAAGAGGATAGAGAGTAGTTCTAATTAAATTATTTCCACCGAAAAATAATTGCATTAAGTTATGGAACAAATTACACACGCATTTCTAACATTCCATTAAAAATGTTTCTGCTTCCGCAATTTATAAAAACAAATTTATAGAAAACGTTCTTTTAAATTAGAATCTAATGGCATTATTTGAAACTTGAATTATTATATGTTTAGACAGACTAATAAATTAAACAAAATTAACTTTTAAAGTGTTTCTTTCTGTTATATTTCAAAGGCAAATAAACATTACTTAATCAGTAAAAAAATATTGCCACGCATAATAAGCACTTAAATATTTCGTAGTTATCTGCAATAGCATGTTGATGTAGTGACAGAAATAATGAAAATCCAGGTGATTTTTATATCTTTGTTTTTTAAAGTTCATAGCCCCGAGAGATAGAGTAAGTTATCTCCCAAGAAAAGATTATTTGAATAGGTAGGCCAAATAATACATGTCTTCCCAACTAAGATTATTATCTGTAGGTCTCAAGAAATGCTTGCTTATGATAAAACTGGAATGTCCAAGGTAAGCATGTGTGCTCAGTTCAGTGATATCATCTGTTGCCATATAACCCAATTTATCTACATAGCTCAATATTTTCGACATAACATGTGTACAGACAGGTCTTATGATGTTTCATACTTTGAACTTTTTGTACCATATTGTATTTGTCATTAATTTACATTTTTATAAATATAAATAAATTTTTAAATTTCTATAAAATTCAACAAATACACCTTTAAAAATAACACGGTTCAACAAATTTTACCTTTAACATTTTTTCCTTGATGAAAATAGGCATTCCTTATAGATTTTGGGTTGCTGAACACGAAGATCACCATCAAAATTCTTAATTAACGCAGGATTTTCGGGGAAAAGCCCCTCCCCCTTTTTACGTTTTTCAATTACTTAATGACTTTAAACTCGATTTTCAGGGTCAAAAGCATTACTTAAGTACAGGGTGGTTATAAAAAAAGTAACCCGACTTTAGGGCCTCTAGAGGCCAAACCGTTCATCGGAATTGAATGAAATTTTGGTGGAAGACGTTTTGAGGGATGGGAAAGAGAATGGTATGAGTTGGAGCAGTCTAACTTTATCAGTTACGGTTAAAGTGAAAAAAATTTTGAAAAATCCCAATGTAACCCCCCTTTTTTATTAGCGCTATGTGATCCCCGATGTCTAAAAACATAAATAGAGTTGAAACGGCACCTCTAAGTTGTAAACTCGCTCCTAGAGAGGCAATTGAAAACAGCTATGAAACTGTTATTTTTGTAGCATCTAGACTAGTGAATTGTTAAGAAATTCTGACTTCATTGTTATTTTTTGATTCACTAGTCAGAATTTCTTAACAATTCACTAGTCTAGATGCTACAAAAATAACAGTTTCATAGCTGTTTTCAATTGCCTCTCTAGGAGCGAGTTTACAACTTATGGAGGATTTACACTACTGCTGTAAAAGAGACATCAGCGATATTTTCGGAAGAAACGGGAATTGTTATTCCAATAAACCAATTGACGAGCGCCATCTTTTGTGAGTAGCGGGTACTAAAATATGCCGAAAATATCGCTGATGTCTCTTTTACAGCAGTGGTGTAAATCCTCCATTAGAGGTGCCGTTTCAACTCTATTTGTGTTTTTAGACATCGGGGATCACATAGCGCTAATAAAAAAGGGGGGTTACACTGGGATTTTTCAAAAAATTTTTCACTTTAACCGTAACTGATAAAGTTAGACTGCTCCAACTCATACCATTCTCTTTCCCATCCCTCAAAACGTTTTCCATCAAAATTTCATTCAATTCCGATGAACGGTTTGGCCTCTAGAGGCCCTTTAAGTCGGGTTACTTTTTTTATAACCACCCTGTATTTAAATTATATCCAAAGGGACAAGGAAAGTTTAAATTTGTAAAATATGAAATTTTGTAGCAAATGGATAGGTTTAAGGGGTTAATACCCTCCTAAAAATGGAAAAAATTACTAAAAATTATAGATGTTTTATACGCTATTTTTCCTCTTATTTTTACGCAACTCACGTTTGAAGGGTTCTAACCCTTCACCGAGGACCCAAATTTGATAGCAATATGCAGCAATGATTTTTACTAAAAGCGGTTGAGGTGTTAACACCCCCAAAGCACCCATGGAAGGGTTCAATGCCGCACTTAGAGTTAAACTGCTGTACAAAAAGTCAAAATGCCACCGACTGAATTTCAGCTGATTCTTGTGTAAAATGACCTGCTGAATTCAAATGTGACACCCCTTTTCCTCCATCACCCTAAGTTTTTAAGGGGACACTCCCTAATTGTTATCCACAGCCGTGCATCTATTAACAGCTTGAAACATGGAATCCTCACTCCCTAAAACCGGTCAGTTTTTAAAGAACTGAACAGTTTCTACCTAGGATAGACTTTAAATATAAGAAAAACGTCATTTGTAATCTCTTTAAATCATCAATATTAATTCCTAAGCTCGCGAGAGTTCCTGCGCGATTCAAGGAGTCTTCCGAACTCTTCCATGGGGACTTCTGGGGCGCTAACACCTTAACCGCTTTTAGTAAAACTCATTGCTGCATATTGCCATCAAATTTGGGTCCTTGGGGAAGGGTTAGGACCCTTCAAACGTGAATTACTTAAAAAAATAAGAGGAAAAATAGCATATAAAAACATTTATAGTTTTAAGTTATTTTTTTGCATTTTTAGGGGGTAATAACTCCTTTAACCTCTCCATTTGCTACAAAATTTCCTATAACAAAAATTTCAACCTTCCTTGTCCCTTTGAGAGTAATTTTAAGACTTAAGTAATTCTTTTTAAACTGAAAATTGAATACAAAATCATTAAGTCGTCAAAAAACGCAAAAAGGGGGAGGGGCTGTTCCCCGAAAATCCTGAGTCAATTCAAAATTTTAATGGTGATTTTCGTGTTCAGCGACCGAAAATCTATAAGAAATGACTATTTCATCAAAGAAATTTTTTACTTGTTGAACAGTGAAATCGTAGGGAACGAAGAACTCTCGTATTTTTCTCCTTTACCTTCTATTTTCACTGATACATTATACCTACAAAAAACCAATTATGGTTCTTGTACTTGATTATATTTTGAAAGTACTTGCAAATATGCGAATTATTATTGAAATATTATATTATATTAATATTTTCTTCTATTCAACTGGTGAGTGTTTATCAAAAGCAGGAGTTCCAAAAAGATTAAAAGTTGATGAAAAGTTGTTTATGAAGGCTTAGGTCAACCTTTATCACGAGGAGGGGGGAAATGGAGTATCCAAAATTAGGGGAAACACTATTTTTAGTATTAATAGTATCTAGGGTCAAAAATTGTTATATTCTCTTATCTATATATATAAAAATCAATGTCTGTCTGTCTGTATGTATGTCCTTTATAGTTTTAAACTTTTCGAACCTACATTAACTATTAAACTATACCACGTTGATCTACTCGCTCCAGGGAAGGTTTCTGAACAAAAATAATTTAAAATCGAAGCGTTCCAACAACTTTTTTAGTCATTTTTATGCTTAAAAACCCATATTTCATGCCTAACTTCAGGGCAAAACCACATTGTTGTAAATATAACAATAGAAAATGTAACTTTAATTGTTGTAGGCATATTATCGATTGTTGTAGTTTAAAATCCACTGTTGTAGTTTAAAATCCATTGTTGTAGCATAAACATAAAAATGGCTCCTTTATTTAACTATTTCCCCATTTGGACTGGCGAAGCCCATCTGTAACCCACCAGGTGATATTTATTAAAACACTGAAAAACTAGCGCACTACACTATTTATTAAAACACTAGATACTTATACATTTATTAAAACCAGCGTTAGAAATTGGGAAAAAAATCCACTGGTCCTGCGGACCAGTGCTTCACCAATCTTACTAGTCCGCAACAAAAATTACTGGTCCGACAAATTAAAAAGGACCAGTTTAAATATTACTATTATTAAGTAACTATTGCACTGAAAGGGGGGTACCAAAATAGTAATGTTAAAAATTAATACATATGCATGCAATAATAAGTTACCAGCTGTAAATATGAGATTTATATAAAATAAGTAATAAAATAAATTTATGAGAAATAAGCAATAGCTCCAAATAATCGATTATTTAAAAATATCTTATTAATTAAATAACATTTTTGATTAAATAATATTTCCACTGACATACAAATACAATAATCTTCTTGATTAAATAAAATTTCTCTAATTGACATACAAATTGGATACAATCGCACTAATTGGCAAAAAATAAGAACTTTTCTTGAATAAATGATATTGCACACAAATTAATACATAACTTTGAATTAGTTTTACATTGTTAGTTGACAAACTGGTTGTAATCTGGTTTATATTTAATGAAATTTATATTTTTTTTTCCTTTCTCCCGATTCCAAGTAAAGAGAAATTGCAGGCTTAAAGTGGAGGGTGGGATATTTTTTCACCACTGGTCCAGCAGACCAGTGATTTTCTGATTCCACTGGTCCGAGCCGTTTTTTGGTTGTCCCGGACCAGCAATCCAGTACAATTTCGAACGCTGATTAAAACACTAGCGCGTCAGCGCTAGTATCTTTGTAAAACACAGTTACCTTTACAAAATGTAAATAACCTTCGACCCTCTCTCACCTTGCCCTTGTTGACATAATCATCTGCTCCCCCATCCAGAGCTTCCTAAATTTTTCTCAGCGAGTTTATGATTGTGTGACATTTCTAAACGAGTTTGCTCCTGTTAAACAAATCGGCTAAGAAATTAGAGACTACGTTCGGCGGACTCAGACCGCTGTCATTCTTAACGGCTCGAAAGAAGACATCAAAACGCAACGAGGCTTCCCGAAAAATAACATTCCTCTCTATTAATTGAAAGAGACGCAGGAGCAACCGTTCCAGACGGTTAAACAATCCAACGTCAGGGAGAGAGAGAAAACTACGCGCGACGTTGACTGATTAATCACAATAATAACAACGGCAAATTATAATCCTTTCCATTAACGATGCTGCAATTATGCCATTGAAAATGGCGCTTCCAAAAGTGACACGTAAAAATTCCCCGCGCAGTAGTAAACCGAGTCTAATAAATAAGGACTTTTCCCCAAAAATCGTTAGGCCTAATTACACTTTCCAAAGCTTTTAAGGCGAAAATCCTCGACGTAATTGCGATGCATTCCGAGCGGCATTTTTAAACATGCATTTTCCGACTGGAAGTCTTCTTTCTGTTAATTCCGACTGCATTTCCAGGAGACAGCGCCGCGTTTAATACAAGGATTACATAAATTAATTGTTTTTCGGCGGGCGAAAGGGGCATGGCGAAATTGGATGCCGCTTTCGAGTGTGGGTGGGAAGTCAGAACAAACCAGCAAAATCGTCTGCGTTTGCGTTCTAATTATTATTCTCGAATAATCTCGTTACCAGGTGAATTGTTTGTTTAAGGAGAAAACTATACTGAGGGATTTATTATGCACAAACCGAACACGAGGATCGTGTTTACGTATAAATATTAATAAACTGTCTCGTAAAGGAGTTATAAGCAGAGAATAGAATTGCAGAATGCATAGTTTTGTTTGCATGTCTTTCTGAATTTTTGATAAGAGAAAGTTAAGTTCAATTAAAGACCGCTTCTAAAATATTACCGTTCTCAATTACATGCTAATTTCGAGCATTCTGTGAAGCGAGATATATTTTCGTATTTGAAAAGGTTTTTCTCCTGTTGTGGTACAAATTCCTCAGTTTGAAAATGTATCTAAAGGAATGTTGTGCGGCAACTTATTTTAATAGTTTGTCAATAAAATCTTTCTGGTTTAACTAAGAAAACTCATTATATCTTTCTTGGAGAGTTTAAATAATTATCTGAAGCTTATGTTTCACAACTTCCTATAGGTAATAATTAGACTACAACCTCCAATGAACACTTTCCGTAGTACAGTAATAATGAATTTTTATCCGGAAATCTAAAATCCGAAATACCCCCCCCATTCAGCAGGTTTTCAAATTTTTTGATAGTTTAATTTTTGTCTTGAAAATATTTTTCTTTTTTCCTTAGAAGTGGTGAAGTTACTAATACCCGCCGATAAGTTAGTAACGCCGGGAATTTCAGTCACCGTGCAATACAATCCCATCCGAAAAGGGATTGCTTATTTCATACAATTTTAGAGAAAGGGAGTTATAAGGGAGATATAAAATGTATGTTGGTTGAGGTAATTAAAAACACACTAGTGGTAATACATTGCAATAAGTAGAAGTTGTGAATAATTAAAAAAACAGACACTGACTATTATTTTGTAGTACATTGCGATGCAATAACCTCAGGACATTGCTGACAACTTAAGTTTCTTTTCAGCAATGTCTGGGAATTTGGGATTATGAATGTATGGGTTCGTGAAATACTTAGAAAAGTTATGTGCCGGGTCACCACGAATTCATGGGAACCGACATCTGAAAAGCTAGTGGGTGGTCCTATGAGTCGGGGAATTTTGACTTAGAAGTAAATAGGATTGGTATATATTAATTAACTCATATGTAATGCAGTTCTGCATTACAGGAGTTGATAATAAGAAGATAATAATAAGCAGACCCAGTTATAAGCCGTGATGTGCTTGATAGTTATACAGAGAAAAGTTAAATTTGCCTTTTTTTTGCCGCATCGTTGTTGGGAGGGTTTACGAAGTTTTTCCAATGATTTCCGTATTCCGTAGTATGAAAACAACAACCATATTACAATTATCCAGATTTTACTTAAAATCAATTTTATCTTATTTTCATCGAAGTTTTGTCTAATTCTAACTTTCCCCCTTCACCTTTGAAATATCCAAGTTGCATTACCTTTTCCATGGGTTCAAAAGGATTCCTCCAAGCATGATGCAACATCGCAATCTTCTGAAAGTATCTCAAAACACAATGATTTCATCCTAATATTAAAAAAAGAAGGCAATCTTTCGAGAAAAAAAAAGGAACAAGAACCTTTCAGTTCTCACACTTAACGATTTCTCTGTCCAGGCGACTACGATCAACTACTTTCGCCAAGAGCTTTGAAAGTTTCAATCAATAATTTAGCCCCTAAGTAACTAAGTAAAGCCCCACAGAAACTCAATAAGCTAAAAGCGAACTCAAGAGAAGACTCAATGGCCGGGGTTGGCCGGTTCAATGGACACTTCCCAATCACTTTTCGAACTCTCTTTGACCACCCCGGATATCCTCTCTTCAAAAAACTCGCAACCGACTTTTTGTGTTCTCAATCGATAACAAAAGTTCTAAATATATCGGAAAGGTAAAGTTCTAGGGAAGAGACCTGTTTGACAACAGGACATAATGGAATGGAGGCGAAACTTGCATTCGAGTCCAAAAATAAATTATAATTTTATTTTTGGAGAATATAGGGACAAAAATATATGTTCCTTATCAATGAAGTTCATGCCACAAGATCTGAGAATGGGAGTATGTGGCTTGAAATCAAATTACAATCACTGAGCTATAAAACAAACTGAAGTGACAACCTCCGATACTATAACAAGCGACCAAACGTGCCGGCGTGGAAGGTTAAATTGCCCCGATTGCTGTGAGCAATCGGGGCATTCGGGGCTAAAAGCAATCGGGGCAATCCCCGCATGACCATCTTTTATTCCGCCCATGCCTGTTTTTTAAAATATTATGAGCAAAATTTAGAATGGTCATTTCATTCTGTGAATACAACTGGGCTAACAGATGGGGAAAATTAAAAGAAGATGGAAATCCTTTCCGTGGTGTGATGCGGTTTCAGCACGCTCACTAGTCACTCCAGTTTGTTTTATAGCTCAGTGATTACAATAACAATAATTCAAGAGGGATACAGAGGTTCTCATTCAATGGACAAGCACAAATTTAAGAACAAGAACAGTAACACATGAGAGTTATTTAGCAAAAAACTGCCTAAGGATATGATATTCCTGAACTCCCTACACGTTTTTAAGTGCGTGAAATAAATATATTGTGGGATTATTAGACATTATTAAGTGACACCACCCCAAACTTAATTTTAGGCGAATTCTGGCTGTTGGATCCTTTATTTAATGGGAGGTAACCACATTTTTTAAAGCTCTTATCTTATTATTGTTTCGACTTTAACCCGGAGACCTAGAAAATTACATAACAAGAACTAAAATACGTGTTATTAATCTTACAAAATCAAATCAGTTTTAATTTTTGAGCATGAGTGTAGATTGACTGGCCTAATTTAAGTTCTTAATGTAAATAAACGAGTGGTGAGTATGTTTTTCAAATAGGAATGAATAAAAGTATTCATCGAATAATGCCATATCGATTCAATTAATCGATTATGCTATATCGATGCATGTAATTCAAAATATTACTTAATTATTAGAATAGCGTTAAGAAAAGTTAAATTTTCTAGGATGGCATCCATTAATAAATTGCAACTTTCGGGTAAACTTGATACAGGTACGAAAGTCAATGAAAATGACAGACCGTGCTATAAAAACAGTAATTAAATTCTTTATACACATCGAAGAATGTTTTTTATTAATTAAAAAGAAAAAAAGCGTGTCTGCGTTGCTCAGGTGATATGACATTTAGGGACATTTGCTGGCAATTGATATGCTGCGTCACTTCTCTACTAAATCAAAAGCTAATAGATGAGTCTAATGGATGAAGGAAGTTGCATCTTGTTTATATTTTTTCTTCTATTTGCTTTATAAAGTCTTTGCTAAGGTTAGGTTGCTATGGGTGGTTAACAAACAAGCGTCCTCCAGTAGTTATAAGTTCCCTAATAATGTCAGAAATTCTTAAATATGCATTAATTTAACCTTTGCCACACAACCATGAGTTCCAAAGTTCATTAAGGCAAATCTATAACCACTTCAACCAGCCACAATCTACCGACGGTTTATGTTACAGGCAAGAAAAACTCCAATGCCCCGTTGGAATCAATGCCACAGATTCTACAACAACTCCACAAAAATGCACGGTTACTGAAGTAGTAACGAGGATCTAACTATCGGGAAGCTACGTAATCGATGCAAACAATGACGATGGACCCATAATCGATTAATCGGTAGACAGCAGCTGCAACAATGGAAACCCCGATGGCACGTGTTAATGAACAATAATTGTTGCAGCGGGGTTCTTTCACCCAGTCTATCTGTTTATTGTTTACCAATAGAAAAGATCGAAAATCTAAATAGCTGGGGAGTGGAAAGAGGACCGTTTGGTTCACTGGTTATCATTACACAGTGAAAAGAAACGGGGGTAAAGTATTTGGGAAATTTGTTTGCGATTAGTAAAATCGATATACTTTTTGAGCATCGATAGTTAGGTATAGCTAGTCAAGGTACAACTTATATCGGAGTAACCACAGTCACAGAGTATAGAGCTTACAGAGGTTCCAAACGGCACTTTTCCTCTTTAGGTACTTAATTTAATTCATGCTCGCAGACTATAATTAATTTCACTAGCAGCCAATCAGAGAAGGCGAAATGCGAAAGTGGTTCCTGATTGGATATGGAACTTCTATCAGGCGGCATTTTAATTTCATTGGCGCGACGCTGCTCTTTTCACTCTAGAGAGCCTGTATACGAGAGAGAGGCGACAACTCAGTATAGCGCGCGCAGATCGGTAAACAGGTTTTCTGTTCGCCACAGGCGGTTCCCTCCATAGGATTAGCATGGGACGCGAGATAAGCGGCATGATACAGTTTGAACAAAACTGGATGCGCAGAGACGCTTTTAAGCGAGTTGTCGCCTCTCTTTCGTATACAGGCTCTCTATTTCACTCCACTGCCGATTTGAGTGACGAAAGAGAGTGGCAGTGACGTAACAGGAGTGAGGTCGAGCTATTTTAGGCTGTCTAGGAGCTAGGAGGCGCTGCAAACTTTGCAAAGCCCGTCAATGGGATAAAATATCAATGATAAAGATCAATGCTATAAAAAGTTGCCATTAGCGCCTAAGGAGATGGACCCTCTGTTAAGCTCTATACTCTGTGTCTTGTCTGTGGTCTGGTAACAATGATTTTATTGAAGTTGGCGCGCAATATCGGCACACCTTCTTGAAATATGCTGCTTACTCAATATGGATTGATACTGTACAGTCGGAGTCAAAAAAAACGTTCCAAGGACTGTTAAGAGGAATCTAGACCTTAACCCCGTACGCATGGTATAGGAAAATAGGTTTGAAATATTTCGCCAGTCCCGATCGCCAAAGGTTTGCCACTTGTTAAAATTACAATAACCCACAAAACTAAGCCAATCCTTTAGTTATTTGTAATATTTGCGTCTCTCAATGTAGATCCCGGTAGCGTAACGGTTAGAGCGCTGGTGTTGTATGAGTTAAGTCGAATTTGAACGTTTTCTGCAACTTCTTGTGCTGATTTTATAATTTTTAAGAGTTAGAAGTTATTAATAAGTGATTATAAATTATATTTAGTTTTTATTGGATATTTAAAAGCTTTTTTTAATCTTATTTTCTATTGGGGTAACCTTTTTTACAATCGTCCAACAAATATTTTTTATTTTTGACATTAGGGGATCTTTTATTTTTGTATTTTTTAAACTTAATAAAAATGTATTTTCAAAAGCTATTCTTATTTTAGCTTTGTTGTTTTTTAATGTTTGAGGTTTGGATTCATTTAGTAGAAGTTTTTAGAAATACTCTTTATTTTTCATCCAATTCGATCCCAATTTTTCTCAATTCGTTGTTAAAATAAATTTTAAAAAATTCCCCCAGAAAATTATACATATACAATTGCGGAGTAAACGATTCTGATGAACGCCTTATAATAAAGAAAAATAAAATGAAGCAAAGATATTTTAATTTAACTTCGAAATAGATTTATTTTCAAGTAGAATATCATAACTTTCCTTATTTCCTTCTATCAAAAAACAATTTGTCGTGAAGGACAGTTATACTTAAATCTAGTTTTGGTATACAACCATGGAGGGATACAAAGTACAGAGAGTGAAATCTGGGGGCACACTGTAAACCTTCGGGATCGGGAATTTTCTGGGGGGAGCTTATTTCCCTCCAGTGACTCCACCCCGTGCGGATTCAGGGGGATGGCACTCTGGAATATGACCTCCCTTGGGAACCCAAAAAGTTTTAAAATGAGTAAAAACCCTACTTTTAACAGGTCTAATTTCAAAATAGTGTTCTGGGGGAGGACCCCGATACCCCCTTTTAGTACCACAAGGGGATCTTCAGTGATTATTTTTAGGAAATCCCCAATATTTTGACATTTGGGAAAAAAAGTAAAGGTAATAGTGTTGAAAAGTGCCCCTATACCTCTAATGGTAACACAAGGGGATCTTATATAGAAAAATGCCCCCCTTGGAGCCGTGCTGGATCCGCGCCTGCTCCTACCATCTATACAACATGGAAGAGTTAGGGAAGCAGCATGGAAGTGTCCGAATGCCTTTTTCACCCCGAGTATAAATGGTTACCGCATCTGGATGCAGCTTGAGCCCAGGACGAGGATGTCTGTCGTGAGATATAGACTGGAATCATTAAAATAATTTTTAATAATTTAGTGGTGACCTAGTAACTAAAAATATTATTAAATCTTTCTCTCTTTATTAAATCTCTCACCAATCTTTAAACAAAACTTTCTTGAATAGGTAAAGCAATAAACCTACCCTTTCATTGGCTGGATCAATCTGTAGCTGTTCATTCATGATCATGTATCACGAATGAGGGATGGCTACATTGGATTGAACTCGCATGTGTTTGTGTAATGCTTTTTAGAAATTTTAGAAGCCGAACATTTTAACTGGAATTCGGGAAGAGGGGAGGTAAGAGAGAATGAATTGAGAGACATTATAGAGGGGGGAAATTGTGTCCTCCTTTCTAGTTCTCATAAGTCTATGGAACTGTCCCTCAACTCCAGGGGATACAGGGAGGGGTAGCTACCCTCTAAATCATGAGAGTAAATTACTTAAACTTTAGGTTTAAGTAATTAATTTTCAAAAATTTAAATTATGAAAACTGGGATCACTTGGGTTCACCTATGTCAAAGAGGATTAAAAATCAAAAATAAGAGATCTCCCCGGGCAGTATCTAGGAGGCGGTTAGGGAGTTGAACCCTCTATAGAGTTCTTATGTCTATTTATAGGCATTTTCCCTTGAAAATTCTAGAGATTATACGAGTGATCGATCCGGGGTGTTACCTAAATATTCCCCAATGTCCCAGAACAATTCACAAAGCTACTCTTTAGGGTCAAATTACAAAACATTTCGGAGATGGACCCCAGACCCCCTTTGTTTGGGGCTAAGTATATTATCTTAAAAACTTTTGCATTATTTTCACAAAAGGTCCAAATCCCATCTCGAAGCAAAACTCTGGCCCATCATCCCGGGTTTTAAAATGGTTCTCCACAAGCACGAGAAAGATCGACTATGCTTGCTTCGCCCTGAGCAGAATCCTGGGTACGCTTATGCAACTCAACCAAATATCTGTATATTAGAAATATAGCTTGTTCCCCACCCCCGAGACTGCTTAGTACAATTTCAATAGTCTCCAAAGCAAATTATTTTTTAATTTCTTAACAAAACTACTACTACTAACTTTTACTAAATCCGTAGAGTTCCCATTATTAAGTCATATAATTAAAATTCCGTTACAAATACATATACAAATTAAGTCGACCAACTACAGGCTTAAGCCCAGCAAGGTTGGTCCAGTCTTTTTAACTCAAACTACCGGAATCCCAGTATCTGTCAATTTTCCTCTTGAACTCGTTTACCCCTCTTGAATTTACAATTGTTTCAGGCAACGCGTTACCCCACGATTTAAAAGAATTTATAATTATTATTTATTTAAAATAACTTTAAAAATAGTTAAAATAGAATTATTTTCTGAAATAGTACAAAGAATTATGTTTAAACTTGTATTCGCCTGAATAAGCTTGGTAAAAAAATTCTTAAGAAATTTCTCTGATTAAAAAATTTCTTTAAATAAAATATTTTTTCCAGTGTGAAGTTAAAAATACCTTTAAAAAATTACTTACTTATCGGAGTTGGATTTTTTAATGATCATAGTGGAAGATCCAGAGTTCCAAGTAAATTTCATAAATAATTATTTTAAGATTTAGGAAGAAACTTTAACGGCTGCTGAGAAATACGATTGAGTGCTTTGAATAAAAAATCAGGTAAGAATACTCCTCCACAGAGATTGGATCATCCGTAAATAAATTTCAACATCAATCGTAATGACTTTGAGAATGATCCGCATTGAGGATCGAACCCGCGAACTTCCGATTACTAAGACGTTACTCTAACCACCATACTACTATTTTAAAGCATTTTTATTCGAAAAAAAAACTGCGCCAAATCATGGATAACCAGCCAAATATGTTTCCTTAAATTAGATATTAGAAAATTTTTCTCGCCAATCTTTTCCTATATTCAGCGATTCGTTGAAATTTCAAATCCTGCAATCCCGTTGCTTAACTTTTGGAACGATTTTTTTGACTCCGACTGTACCTGTAGGTGGAAATTATAAGAAAAAATTATCAACACTTTTTTACTGGTGATCAAATCTAATACCGTATTTAGCGATTTCTCTTAACGCGGAACATATTTAGGGTTTAACTGGTATAGACCTTTTCACAGAATAAAAAAATCATTTTTATACAGTATTAAAGTCAGCGATGTGAAAAAAGTTACAATAGGTTGGGAAATTAAAAACAACTAGTAATAGAGGAAACATATTACAAAATATTATTCTCGTCTCATATCTCAGACTCACTTATAATAGTAATTATCATTCAATGCTGTAGAATCAAGTAATATTTGTTGAACTTTTAGTTTCGGTTCAAAGAAGAGAACCAAATTTATGTAAATTATTGTAGAAACAACTACTACTTGTTATGTATGAACTGTATATAAGCTGAAGCTCAGCACTTTGTAATATCTTCTCTCTCTTTCCCTATTCAATTTTAAACTGCCATCTAAATAAAGACGTTTTATTTTAAACTTTGATTTGATGATTGATTCTTCACACAGCCCTACACGGTTATGGGCCGAAGTCACGATGCATCTGCTAGTTAGTTTAAATTAAGTCTGATCGGAATTTTGAATTTGAGGCAGATCTCAAATTTGTGGGGCCGTGAAGCAATCATGGATAGCATCGGAAACGCCTTTTCTTTTCCGAAGTTAAATTCATTGAACTATCGAAGTTGGCAAGTGGATATGAAAGTTTTGCTGATTGAACGAGGATGTTGGGATTACGTTTCTGGTGAGAGTAAAGAACCAACTGATATGGCAACTGAGGAAACTCAAAACAACTACAAGAAACTGCAGCAAAGATCGTACACCACTATATACTCTGGGATTGAACGACAGTTCCTGACGTTGATTTCACACACAACTGATGGTAAGCTGGCCTGGACGATCATAAAGGAAAATTTCGAACCTACTTCGAGAGCACGTCTGGCAGGATTGATTGACGAATTTTTTGAATTAAAGTTTCAAGAGGACGATGAGAGCATCGGAATCTACTGTAAGCGAATAGAAGACAAGAGGCTGATGATTAAAGACGCTGGATTCGACATACCTGAATGTTTGACATGTTTTCAACTTATAAGAAAGCTTCCAGCAGAATACGATGGCTTAGTACAGATACTATATCGACTGGATGAGAGGGAATTCAATTTCAAGAATATCGAATCCCAGTTGATAAACGAATTTGGAAGGATACAGCAGAAGAGGAAGGATGATGGCTTGGACCTGGCAAGCAACGCATATATGACTAAATCAAGTTCCAGTTTTTCTGACGGACGGAGGAATCGGAACAGCGGTCGCATGCTGGACCCTGAGAAAATGCAATCTAGAGGAGTCTTGACCTGTTCTTACTGTAAGAAGAAAGGACACACTTTCAACAAATGTTACCAGAGACTGAATTCTAGAAACCAAAGTCGCCCTGAAAGAGATCATCGAAAGATCGAAATTGATAAAGGTGAAGGAGGATTCTACTCCGAGTACGAAGAACGAGCGAGCCACTGCTATACCACAACAGGAGCTGAAATGGGAGTTGAATCGCCAAACCACGAACTGGAGGAGTGGATTGTGGACTCAGCAGCTACTTCCCACTTTTGTAATCGAAAGGACTGGTTCGATGACTTTAAATACCTACCAAGTTCAAGAGCTCTAATCGGAGACAAGAACTGCACCTCTGAAATACTGGGTACAGGTAATATAACTTTCTATGCCAAAAATAATGATAGATTTGTAAAACTTAAGTTGAAAAACGTACTATATGCTCCGAACATGCGGAGAAACCTTATTAGTGGAGCTAATATAGATATTGCTGGTTATAAAATTGTTTGGAAAAATAACAAAATGGTAATTTTCAATGATAGAAATGAATATTTCTTAACAGTGCCTAGAGTAGATAAATTCTATATTATTTATGGTATGCCTTGTAAAAGATATGAATACTGTAATCTAATTGAATCTAAATCAATTAATGCTGAACTTTTACACAAAAGGTTTTGTCATGTTAATCTTGATCTGTTAAGAAAAATGGGTGTAAACAACTCTGTTAAAGGTATAGGTAAAGTAACTGGTAATTTAAATTCTTGTGTTACGTGTAACCTAGCTAAAAGCACTCGATCTTCTTTCAAAGCACTAAGTAAGGTGGAAAGATTATCCAGTGGAATTTTAGACAGGATACACATGGACGTTTGGGGTAAATCTCCTACAAGTTCATTAGGAGGAAAACATTATTTTTTGTCAATCATTGATGATTATTCAAGATACGCCACTGTATACACAATTGAGAAAAAATCTGACGCATTTGAGTGTTTCAAAGATTATCAATCTTACGTTGAAAGGAAACTTAATAGGAAAATTAAGTGTGTAAGGACGGATAACGGTTTAGAGTTCTGTAATAAGGAATTTGAGTCCTATCTAAAAAATATGGGGATTAAAACTGAGAGAACGTCAGTTTATAGCCCACAACAAAATGGGATCGCTGAGCGATTTAATCGAACTGCTCTAGAAGGTGTTAGAGCTATATTAACTGAAAGCGGTTTACAGCCGAAATTTTGGGCAGAAGCCTTGCATGCCTTTGTTCATATTCGAAATAAGTGTGAACACCAACTTACTAAGGGGAAAACGCCTTACGAAATTTGGACAGGCAGAAAACCTTCAGTTAATTATCTAAAAGTTTTAGGATCTCTTGCCTATATGCATGTTCCTAATGTTAAAAGAAATAAATTGCAAAATAAAGCTGAAATGGGTATACTTGTTGGGTACGCAACAAAAACAAAAGGATATCGCGTCTGGTTACCTAAAAGAAGAACTGTAATTGAAACAATCAATGTTAAAATTGATGAGAGTAAAAACGGAATGTTAACATTGTTTGGGCAAAAATCTAATGATAGTACTTACATTTTAAGTATGGGGGAAGAATTAGAAAATGAAACTTCTAAAGTACCAGAGGTAAAAAGCGAGGAAGTTAAGAGGGAAATTAAACAACCTAAAACCGCAATCGACATTGAAAAGTGGACTAGGGTAGAAAGACCCAGAAAGAAAAACTCGCGTGTAGATGTTTACTATTACCCACCATCGGGAAAACCACGTTTAAGATCCACTAAACAAACTAAAAAGTATTGTGATCAAAACAATTTAGAATTTAAAGTTGAATTATTTAACTTTAAGCCTGGGGGTGTAACTAGTGATAATGATAATCAGGAAAATTTTAATGATGAATCGGAAAACTCTGAAAGTTCAGCGGAAGTTAGTTCAGAGGAAGTACACGAGTCTGATTATTTAAATTTCCATACACTTCAAGAGGAAGTATATAATGTTGAAATTCCTAAAACCTTTATAGAATCTCAAAAAGTACCAGAAAAGGAAAATTGGGATCGAGCTATGGAGGAGGAACTGAAAGTTATGCATGATCGTAAAGTTTGGGAACTAGTGGAACGTCCAAAGAATGAACGGATTATAGGAAGTAAGTGGGTTTATTCAATAAAGAAAGATTCTGATGGAAAAATTAAGAAATTTAAAGCGAGGTTAGTAGCTCAGGGATTTAAGCAAAGAATGGGACTGGATTATACAGAAACCTTTTCACCAGTAGTTAACTTTTCTGTAATTAAATTGCTATTCATAATATTTGTATGCATTCTAGGATGGGTGAATTTACAGCTAGATGTAAAAGCCGCGTACCTTTATGGGGACTTGCAGGAAAGAACTTTTATGGAACAACCTAAGGGGTTCATAAAAGCTGGTAATGAAACTAAAGTTTGTTTTCTAAAGAAATCCATATACGGTCTGCATCAGAGTGGCAGAGTATGGAATACCGAGTTGGATTTAATGCTTAAGAAATTGGGATTTACCAAATTAAAACACTGTAATTGTGTGTATAAATTTGCTGACAATGTTGTGTTGTTGATTTATGTGGATGATATAATCATGTTTGGTAAAAATGATGTTTGTATTCAACGTGCAGTTAAGTTGTTGAAATCTAAATTTGATACAACTGAATTGGGAAATGTTAAGTACATTTTAGGTGTCAATTTTGAAAGTATTGATAACTGTGTTTATTTAAGTCAAAGTACTTACATTTGTAAGCTGAGAAAAATGGTTTATTCAGAATATTTTTGTAAACTAAATTTTGAACCGATGGGGCCGATTGTTGAACTTTTAGTTTCGGTTCAAAGAAGAGAACCAAATTTATGTAAATTATTGTAGAAACAACTACTACTTGTTATGTATGAACTGTATATAAGCTGAAGCTCAGCACTTTGTAATATCTTCTCTCTCTTTCCCTATTCAATTTTAAACTGCCATCTAAATAAAGACGTTTTATTTTAAACTTTGATTTGATGATTGATTCTTCACACAGCCCTACAATATTTTAATGGGTCAAAAATGCCATTGGCAGATTTTATACTAGTTGACGGTTATAGATATGCGAATTTATATCTGATGTTGCGCGATCTTGTTTTATAACATTATCAACAAGCCAAATTTTATTGCACCAAAAAAAATTATGATCATGAACGCGACAAATAGCAGAACATTTGCAAAATAGTCTACTTTTAAATTTAATAAAAAGGCTTTAAGAAATCAAAAATATTCAGCTGCAATAAATTTTGAATTTCGGCGTTCCGAGGAGGTGCCGGTGTTGCCAAACACTAGAAATGAAATTCGCCGTCGAGAAACCGTGTTCCTTGAGGCAACGGATATTTGTAGGGAGAGAACGGATACAGAGCATTTGGTTTGGTGGTTATTTCCTGGAATGGCAGCAGTGATGGGGAAATGAACTTCTTGACCTTTTTCTAGTTACTTTACACGTGGAATGGAAACATCTTTTGATATTTATTGGTGTCCTTTTACGAACAGATCCTTCTACAATAGGGAATACAACACTTGTGGAAATTCAAGATTTCAATTATTGGAAATCATTGATGGGGGTATAAAACGCATTTTTATAAAAGATTAATTTTTAAAAATTACGCTCCATTTAAAAACCATTATCCAAAGTTAAAATCTAATTAAATAAATCCGTAATCAGGATTTTTGATAAACTAATTAGAGATAAAAAGAGGTTTCAAAAATTTATTTTACTTCAAGAATCATTACACCAGAATTGAAAACATTTTGAAACAAACAAAATGGTGCATTGATACGTAATAATATTATAACAAATGTTAAGTATTTAATCTCGCCTTTTTTATAAGTACTCTGCTAGGAAGTCGAAGTACTAATTAGATTAGATCATAAAGAAAAGAAGTGTTTTTTTTTCGATAAATAACTCAACAAAATAACAAATATTCGAAGGACATGAGGAAAAAGGGTTTTTATCCAACCCAATTTTACAAATAATCATTTTGTTTCTTTTAAGTAGGTGTAGTAAATTAACTTTTACTGGAGAAAGCAGATTTACGTGTAATTAGAAAAGATAAAAGTGCATTTTAGTTGAAAGTAAGATCATATTCACTCATTAAATTAAGTTTTGCGCAACCATTTGTACACATAAAAACATACTGCAGTATTGAATCGGAAATTAGTTTCGTAATTATTTTACCAGGGCCTACCTATAATTCAAAACAAAACCATGACAGGAGCAGAAAAAGACGTCTCAGAAAGGATTTTTTTAGCATTTAGATGAGACAATTCGGTACAGATGTAGTAACCCGGCAATGGATATAAGGGATATAAGACCAAAGAAAACTACTAAAACTACCTCATATCGCCCCGAAATACCAATATCCCCTTCTGGCTACGCCACTGACTGATGCTATATAAGTGTTGCAACAATAAACACAAAAAAGTAGTTAACACACTGATTGAATATAATAAAGGTAAATGAATTAGTAAACTTAAAATATTAAAAATCAAAAACTGGCAAAGAGTTGCAGGGCTACGACCTGTAACAGGTTTTTGAGCTGCTAAAGAAGAAGAAATGAATTAGTATATACTGTTGAAAAATTACCCATAAAAATCTAGTTCTGATCATGAGCTACAAAAAGAACTACACCGGTAATCAATTAACTAAAATTACTTTATGAATAAATCATTAAGGTGTTAATTATTATGTGCACTGGTACTAATTTTACACCATTTATTTGAACGACGTGATTCAGTCGGAGCAAAAACTTTACAGATTCGAACAATCAAGAAATCAACAGCCTGGAACAGAACACACTAACAGCAGCCAAGGGAGGGGGAGGACACACCCTTTAAAACTCCCTAGGAACTTTTCATTCCACAAATTAATTTAAAGCCCTGCTTGCAAATTACAAGTCCGGGAACGCCCATAATCACAGCATAAGACCTCGCTCACACTCGCAGGGATAATAAAACCAGCCGAAATCATTATCCCTGAGAGAGTCTGACCGCGCTACCGACCGAGCCTCTTAATCAGCGCAATTTAGACAGCGCGGAGTGGCAACGACTCCAACAATGGCGGACGAGCACAAAGGGAAAAGGTTTTCCCGCGCAAATGCAGCGGTTGGCTGTTCTAATCCGATTTTCGAAAGTGAGAACAGTGCGGGAATTGAACCCGGCACTCTCCTGCTGGTTTTGTTTATTTAGGCGAGAGGTTTTGGCAATGAAGAAGAGAGTGGTGGAAATTTCTAAGACCCTCTCTCTGGGAAAATTTAATTACGAAAGGCTCCAAGATTCCTTTCGGCGCAAATAAAGCCTCTTCCATGTTAAACTTGAGGGGAGTAAATAAACACCTTGTACCGAATTAAGTTTTGAGGATTACTAATAAATTACAAAGTGTTTACTAGGGAACGCAAGGATTTTCGCAGCCAGGAAATATTTGACTAGTAAATTCAACCATGTTTGCGGAACAGTTACGGTTAAGTTTCTCAATTAAGTATTTTGACCGAATCGATGGCATTAACAGCTGTGAATACGAGTTGAAATTGAAATCTACATTTAAGGAAGAATTAATCAAATCTCAAATCCTAACTTTTACACCCCTGACCAAATACTCCCCCTTTTCGAACGGATAGGTATACACCGTGGGAAATAGTTACCGTGGGCAAACTATTCATTCCAAAAATGGAAATTTTTCTCTGAAAAAGCACAGCAAAAACGTAGTCACATCGGTATCACGCTTTTACTTGAGGAATTTCTAAAAGTGTTACCAAGTTAAAATAAATCCAAGTTAAAATAGGTTCATTAATAAAAGTCCTCATAATTTAATTTCCCCCTCATTTAACATCGGTACGTGGCAAACAACGGGTCTAAACTATGTGGCAAGCTTACTCACCACTAAAAAGAGAGATAAAAGAGTTAACGACTTAAAAGTGTACTTCAAATTTAAATACACTTGTCGAAATTTTCATTCCATTTAAATGATCTGAGTCTTTTATGGTGATGGTGAGTAAGCTTGCCTCAACTAATCCTTTACGTTCAATTTTAACTTTTCATTACATGAATAAATTTTTTCCCTTCTTCTTACTTTACCCATTAACAAATTGACTCATTACCCATTAACAATTGACAATTTTTATACAGCTGATGATAATGATTGCATATTCTACAATCATTTTCATACATGTCTTAAATATGGAAAGGTACGGAAAAGCTGAGTATCTCGTGCGGATGAAAAATCAAACCAGTTTTAGAAAATGACACTAAAGTTTTCTTTTCGCATCGAACAACTTTTAGACTCATAAAACGTCATCTAGATAAAGCATCTACCATAACCCATACATTCTAAACTCCAGCAATATCAAACTCAATTTGTCGCGATACCAAATCCGAAAAAAAAAGATCCCCAAGAGCTCGATTCATACGACACACACGTTTCCAGCAGTTCCAAAACGTCATCACAATCGAATTCCCTTCAAAAAAACAAAAACCTTCCCATATCCAAGCAGAATAATCCTTCTCCAAATCGAACAAAAAAAATAGAACTCCAGAGACCCCTTACGAACCTAACATCCCCAGGAAACACCAGTCAAATTCTGCTCAATCGACTGATCTCTATCCCTGAAAAAAAATCCCCATTGAGGAGAGAAAGAGAGATATCCCAGAATCCTTCGGTCATTTGATAACCAACGAAGGATAGGAACAAAGAAATGACCAAAAGGAAGGGAAAGACTTCCCCCTGAAAGTAGGCTTATCCCCAAGACACTTCAGCAAACGATATCAAGACGTTTTATCGCTTGTCTTGAGAGGAGGGAGGGTCCTGAGGAAGAATGTCTTGTCTTAATTTCCATCTTCTGCGAGCTTAAGTCTTTTGCGTAGACTTTTTGTTTCGAATTGTACTTTTTGAGTTGGGAAAAATTAAGATAAAGAGACGGATTTAGGTGGTACTTTTACTAAAGGGGAATGTTTGAAGGACCGTATGAGCTGAAGTAAGTACTTTTTATTGAAGAGATATCGGGTATAAATGGGTAGGTACAAAATTAAAAGGATTTCGTTCAAATGGGGATGGTTACAATGGATGTTCTATTCTGAATTTTTGCTGGATAGTATATTTCTAGAAATATATGAATTTTTTAAGTGCTGCTGTTAGGGGCCATTCATTAATTACGTAAGGGTCCCGAGGGGGAGGGGGGGTTGGAAAAATCTCTACATACCCTTACTTGGGGGGTGGGGGGTCAAACCCATTCTTACGTAAGATTTTCCAAGTTAATGTAAACAAATTCCAATTAAATTACTATTGAATAACCCCAGAAAAACTTAAAAAAGCTCGTATATTATCGAAGCTTAAATTTAAAAAAATGAAGGCATATCAGATGTATCTTTTTTATTGGAGTAGCACTAAGAGCACTAAGTTAAGATAAAAAATAAAACTGTTGAATCCATCTTCCAGTTGTCAAAAGTCGAAACAAAACAAAAGCAAAAAGATAAATTTTTTGTTATTCATTTCGTGCGCTAACATTTTATTATTTTGAAAACGAAATGGAATCTTACGTAAGAATAGGGGGGGAGGGGTTTGAAAAATCTTACGTACCCTTACATGGGGGTAGGGGGGATCAAAAATTGCCAAAACCATCCTTACGTAATTAATGAATGGCCCCTTAGCCAAATAACTTTTCCTGTTGGAAAAGAAATTAAGAAATTCTTTTTTAAGAAGCATAAGTGCTTTTATTTTTTCTTCTTTATTCGTTAATATGCACCTAATGGCTCGTTCACACTGTTTCTCTTTCACTGTTTATCATGAGTGATTCATTGATGATGTGAATCGCTAGTTTTCATAAGAAAAGTGAAGTGAAGGAGTAAAGAGCGAAACGCCAATTCACTCTTCTCCCTTTGGATAATTCCTTCAAAATGAATATCAAAAAGTGATATAAGTCGGAATGATCCTTTAGTTTTAAAGCTGCTCATTCAAGCGGTCTCAATAATTGCAGAAAAATAATTTCATTTAAACAAAAAAGAAATATTTTTGCTCAGTGGGCCGAAGTCACGCTCGCCACTAAAAATACTTTACAGCAACGTTTCCTGAACCCAGTACGTCACTCTAGGGTGTCTCAAAAAAAACTTTTTTTAGAAAAACCTCGCTCCCCAGGGCTTTTCCCATTCCTTTTGGTCCCAAAAGATAGTGTGTAAAGTTTCAGCCTCCTAAGTTAACTCTAGGGTTTGCCTGTAGACAGTGGCGGATCCAGGATTTGCTTTTGGGGGGGGCTAAGAATTTTCATAATCCAATTGAATCTTCTTGTTAATGTTAATACGGAAAAGGTAGTTAATTATCCTACCCAAACCGCTAAAAGGGGGTCTGGGGCTCCTCTCCCAGAAAATTTTTGGAAATTTAAGTAAAAAACACCACTTTTCAACTCGTTTTGGTACGCCTCATCTGAATTTTGGATATAGATTTTTTGCGTTTTGACAAACTTAGTAAAATATTAGACGTTTTGGGGGGGCTTCAGCCCGAAAGCCCCCCCCGTAGATCCGCCACTGCCTGTAGAGCCCCAAAGTTTGAAAAAGTGGAAAAAATGACCAATTTTCAGAATTTTTAAAAATTATATTTTAAGATTGATACTGCGATAAAACTGGTTCAAATGTGTCATTTAGGACTTATTTAAATGGAATATATTTATTTATGTGTATTAACTGCACCCTATAGCCCTTATAATTTAAGATTAAAACGTACTACTTAAGGACGTTGTACTCGCCAAAGCTTATAATGCACTACAGATGGACGAAATGAATTAAGTTTGAATTTCTTCGAAGGAACTCCCTCAAATGATGCCACTTGGTGCTAAATTGATATTATAAATTATAAAAACCCTTGAAATAACAATAATGAGGTCTTCCACTGAGCTTTTAATGTAAAAAGTGATTTTCTTCAAAATTTCTCTTTTCCAGCTGATCAAACCCAAATTTTATATTAAAAATGATGGTTGATGTACTTTTTTAGATACCAAAAATTGAAATCTTTATAGGGGTTTCATTTTTAAGAAGTAGAATTAAATTTTAAACCGCACAGATCGGAAATGACATGGAACATTCCTATACCAGATGTGAAAATTGATTTTCTTTTTTCAAAGTTAGGAAAATAGTTTAATGCTTGTGAATCTTGGTTGAAATGTTAAAGAAAGCAGTTTTTTATTAAAATTTTCCCCTAATACATTAAAAGGAAGTAATTTTCCAAACTTAAAAAAAGAAAATCGATTTTAACGTCTGGTATAGGAAATATCCATGTTATTTCTGATCTGTGCGGTTTAAAATTTAATTCTACTTATTAAAAATGAAACCCCTATAAAGTTTTAAATGTTTGGTATCTAAAAATGTACAACAACCATCATTTTTAATATAAATTTTGGGTTTGATAAGCTGGAAAAGATAAATTTTGAAGAAAATCACTTTTTACATTAAAAGCTCAGTGGAAGACCTCATTATTGTTATTTCAAGGGTTTTTATAATTTATAATATCAATTTAGCACCAAGTGGCATCATTTGAGGGAGTTCCTTCGAAGAAATTCAAATTTAATTAATTTCGTCCACCGGTAGTGCATTATAAGCTTCGGCGAGTGCAACGTCCTTAAGTAGTAAGCTTTAATCTTAAATTATAGGGGCTATAGGGTGCAGTTAATACACATAAATAAATATATTCCATCTAAATAAGTCCTAAATGACACATTTGAACCAGTTTTATTGCAGTATCAATCTGAAAATATAATTTTTAAAAATTCTGAAAATACGTCATTTTTTCCACTTTTTTCAAACTTTGGGGCTCTACAGGAAAACCCTAGAGTTAACTTTGGGGGCTGAAACTTTATACACTATCTTTTGGGACCAAAAGGAATGGGAAAAGCCCTGGGGAGCGAGGTTTTTCGAAAAAAAGTTTTTTTTGAGACACCCTAACGTCACTCACTACGCGGAAGGAGAAAGTAGTGGGTAAACACAAAGCCTGTTGGGTTGACAGGAGGAGTTTGGGTACGCAAATCCTGATAAAAAGACACCATATATAAAAGGGGTTTAACGAGATAATCGTATTTTAAAATTGACGTTCTTTGTTTTACTCGAAATTAAGACACCACGATGGGAATTACTTGGTTTATTAGTGACGTAGTAGGGTCAACTAACGTTGCTGTCTAGTATAGATAGCCTTTTTTTATTTACTAATGTAATATGTCTGCCCTGATTGTTTACCATCATTCAACCAGCTAGCGACCATTCCCAGATCAATATGTAAATCAGAAAGTATTGGACCTCAAAATGGGCTTTAGGAAATTTTGTTGAATAAGTTGAATTGGCAGCATATTTAGTTGTCAGGAAACCAAAGGATACATTTCAATTCAAAAGACTGTAGTTGCAGCAAAGCTTCTATATACTTAAACAAGCCAGACGCATCCCAAACACCGAGAAAAATATGAATATTTCAATTAAAGCGTCAGCACAAAAGCTCCCCATTCAAATCAGAGCACGCGCAAATCTTCAAAAACACTCCAAAACAGACGATCCCCAGCCCCATTTCAATAAAATCCAATTATTCGAGTCCCTCCCCCCAAATTAAATAAACCCACGTGCGAAAAATTGAAAAAGCCCCTAAGCCGCCCGAAAACCCCTCACCTCACCTCGCATATCATTATCAACCCAGCAGCGCGCGAAGAACACAAAATGACTCCCTTAATCTTTTTCTCTTTTCGAGAACCACCCCCACTTCCGGTGCACTCTCGAGGGACGAAATTAGGCCCTTTTCATCATTAGCTGCAGTTTCCACCCCCCTGCAGTTTCCGATCGTTACTAGGTTTCTAATTGGTCCGCCCATGAGAAGACTTCTCGATGAAATAAAAGAGCTAATGACGACGAAGTCGACGTTCTTTCTTTTTCAGACGATGCGAAATTTTTTCCCCCGCGACCAAAGATGGCGGGTTTTTTTTCATCGTCGGAATTATTATTCAACTCTTTGAAGACCGAAGGATCGAAATGTCATTAGCAAGTTGCGGAATTCACGAAAAAAAATCGTCGAATACGCCTGAATGCTTATAACGTCTTCGAAATTAAAAATCGTGTACGTTAGGATTTAATTAACTTTCCTGTGAATGACGCGACGTTTCTACAAATTCTGGTTAGAAAAATATATAATTCATGCTATTCGAATTCCAACGTAGCTTCTCTTTTTGACATAACATAAGTTATGTCATAACGACAATAAGATAAAGAACACTATCCAAAGCTAATGATCCATGACACGTTACAACAGAGTGACGTAGGTGTCCACTAGGAATTCGCTGTTGAATATTTATGATTCTGTAGGCAGCTATTTGTATTTAATTACGCTGAGGTGTCTATTAATATTCATTTAAATCTATTTACCAGAACAAAGAAAGATATATTCAAATTGGAATCATGAAGACGGTATCAAAGAGGGAGTACTTATCATTCTTATCTTTACCAGAAATGGAAATGAACTTGAATTGAAATTCATTATTTAAATGGATTCACTCCAGTTTGACAGAATAAACCTACCATTAGAAAGGAAAGTATGGCATCAAGAGAAGTACGAAAATTTTCATCTTTGGGTGGCTTAACTTCCCAATTTCACTTCGTAAAATGCGAGCGATATCTCTGATTGGTTTGTAAGATGGTTGATAATACAAATATGGGATTAGCAGTTGTTCTGCGAGGGCTCTGATTGGCCTTTAAGAGATAGAGGGAATCTTACAAAGTGGGATTAGGAATTAAGTCTTCGGGCAGGAGAAATACATATTTCTTATTTTCTGCAAAGGCTGCAAAGTAACATCTCGATAACAGAAAAATGTGACTTTTTGTTGATGATAAAAGTTAAAATATAAAACCATAGCATCTGTCATATTAAAAACTACCAGGTAGAATCGATAAATGACAGCCAAAATGTTGAAAATGTCTTGACAGTATGAATTGCATTACCTTGAAAGAAAATAAACCAACTGTCTGACAGCATCAACTATACCGAGTTCCAACTTGGCATTGAAAATCGATATCAAACTTTTTATGTAAGGTTCGAAAAATATATTCAAGAACAAAAGTTTTTTAAAAGGAAGTAAATCTTTATAAGCGAGTTCTCAGTTCAGTTTAAATCACTGGCTACAACTAAACAGCTTTTTCCCCTCATGGCAATATTTCGTAATTGGTATTATTAAGATATAAAGCGTTTAAAAAAGAGAAAAAAACCTCAACAAAAATAAAAAAATACCCACAAGAATCAATTCTATTTGCTATATACTCCCACCCAAACATAGTTTCCTAGTTTTCTCAAACCAACCATCAAACCCGTCCGAAAAGCAATCCCCAACCCTTCACCGGACCAACTCTCCGAGAAGAAATCCTTTCAGAACCAACTATCCAAAATGGAAGAAAAAAAGAGGGGGACTCCGTTACTCCATCGGTCGGCAGCAAGTGACGGATGACACCTAGCCCCCCCTGGGGGGAAGGAAGCAAAGATTGATGACACCAGAGAGTGAATTTATTGTGGAAGAGAGATCAATTCGATTGCGTACACGCGTCCATATGCAGTCGGTGGCTCGGCTAGCCCGTGGACATGCCGCGAGATTTCGAAGGGTTGTGACGTGTGGGGAGGGGTTGGAGCATTCGAATGGTCTTCTGGAATTGAGAAATTTTGTTCCCGTTTGAGAGGGCTGTCAAGGAAAGAATGGTTTGGATAGGTTTCTGAAGAGTTACTTACGAATCTGAACTGAAAAAAAGGATTAAGAATAGTTTGTTTGGTTTGTGGCAGATGCAGGGAGATGCCGATCCGATGGCCCTATACTAGATTACAACGTTTCCTGTCAGTGACGTCACCGATTAACGTAAGAACACGCCCCATTTTCAAGCCACCCAATTGTCGAAAAGACAGAGCGAGTAGCCAATTAAGTAGCTTGAAAGTGTGGTGTGATCTTACGCCAATCGGTGACGTCACTGACAGGAAACGTTTTAATTAAGTCTGTTTATACCCAATTTGACTCTTAAAGCCGTATTCACTGGTAACTTGACCGGGGGTTAAACGAAAGTCAAGCTTCTGATTGGCCGTTGAAGAAGGAAAACTAGTTTTCCCACTAATCAGAGGTTTGACTCCTGGTTAACCGCCGGTCAAGTTACCGGTGAATACGGCTGTGAAGGGTTTTTTTTATTGGAAATTATAATATTTTCTCACATTTTCTTTCTGACTAACGAATGGATTTGTTCTCTGCTGTTAAAAGAAACTTCTTTTTATTAAAGGATGACCTAATGCGTATTTAAAGCATCAAAAATGAGGTTTTTCCAATTCTTAAAATGCTCCTTCTTTCATCATTTTTTCCCAAAACACTCAATTGGAATTGGGAAACTATTAACCATGTCTCCAATAAAAAATCTTTAAAAAAAGTTTGAATTTTTTAAAATTCGGTTAAGTGCCGCATTATAATAATTAAATAACGCTTTATTTTGATAATGAAAGCAGTGATAAGAAGCGTCCTCCTAGCTAGGTAAATTAGAAAGCGTAGTTTGAACATAAATTAGACCCACCAAAAGAAGATACATTCAAAAAGTCAAAGAGCAGAGAGACACATTTTAAAATAATTTTTACGTATTCAAAGTAACGTTTGTTTACTTTCGATCATCCATCGCAAAAGTAAATACTACTGAAGCTTGGAAGTAACGAATCTTTATTATAATCTTATGTATTTACATACCTACACCTATAATAAGATGCATTGGGAAAGAAAATTTATAAAACAGAACTTCGAAAACTCCTAGCTTCTCCGCACCAACAGCATGTTGAACAACACTTTCAAAATGTAAAGCAGGTCATCTTTTAATAAAAGCAGCTTCTTTTAACAACAGAGGAAAAAAATCAATTTGTTCGTCAGAAACAAGAAAGAGCTAGAAAAATATTTTAATATACCAATAAAAAACTTGCCGAGGGTAAATATTTTTAAAAGTATTCAAAGGTTACAAGTCCTCGTAAACAACACACTTTAATAAAAGTTTTCTTTATGCTATTTTTACGAAAAAAAAATATTGAAATTATTTGGACAAGAAAATTTTTTATCCAGGAAGGTTTTTTAGGCACAAGATTAAATTTCTTTATGTAATTTTACCTAACACATGCAAAGAAAAGCTTGCCCCTGCTAGAGGTTAGAAGTATCAAATATTTGAATAGAGAGATTTTTCAAACCCATGTCCTGTTTAATAATTTCCACAGTGTTTCAATTTTATGTATGAAAAGAAAGCTTTATGGAAATAAACACATTTTCCGACGTTACTCTTTAGAGTCAGGTTATGGTTTCATAATAAAGCAGCTTTGAACGTCGAAAAAGCTGAATTGAATACAATGAAAGAATATTTCATTCTATAATACCAAAGTTTAATAGAGAAGCGTAGAAAATAATTTCAATAACAGATCATCATAGGTTGTTGATGAAAACGTAACGTGAGTGTTGATTTTTGCGAAAAGGTTCTTACATTCCAAGTTTTAAAGCTAAAAATTATTAGCAAAATAATAAAATAAATTTTATAATTTTAAAAATTATTAAATTACTAATTGTTTTATTATTTATTATTAAAATTATCACTAACCATCATAAGGAGATCGAGAAGTAAATTATAAATTTTCACAGGATTAAGCCTTAAAAAATAAGCCTAAATTAAGCCACATATTAAATCCTTTTTTCAAAAGGATTTTTCTTTCACATTCTGATAACGATCACTAGGAATGTGCTTTTGAGAAATATTCCGTTCATTAAGATTTAATTGATAGTCCAGATTGAATAAAGTTTATACCGGAAACAAACTTAATGTCTATACAATAGACATTTACAGACAATGTACAAAAACCCAAAAAGGAAATTTGAAATTTAAAAATATGGTTTTTTAGGGCTTAAGCAAAAAACTATAGCGCTTAGATACCCGTAAAAAATTACAAATGGGTTCCTTTACTTTTTGGAGTCAGTAAGAACCTTTTTACAATATTAAAAGTTGCTGAAATCTATTAAAAACTTTAATGTTATACTATTCTCTTTTTTTTCGTTGAAGCAAATGGCAAAACCAATACCAAAACGTAGTAGTGAAATTTCAAAGTTTTTTTAATCCAAACGATGCAGCACAAAGAATTCGTCCATTAGTTTCCATTTGAAAATGTTTTTAACTCAGAAAAATATTTTAATACGAACTAAAGAACAGAAAAAAATTCTAATGGACATCTTAATCTTTTTTAAATGAGCGAGATCAACATCATCATTCGGGAGACAGATATAGCTTTTTAGTCGTTTTCTTCGTTTAATGAAAGATCAATAATTTCTCTAAGGACAACCAGAATGACTTTTTTCATTACAAAACGAAGCGACATAATGACACTATTTTGAGAGTAGATGGAATAACTTACAATTGAAAGTATTTGGAAATGACAGACGATTATTTTTTTTCAGCTTTTAATCGGAATCGTTGCCAATTTCTGTTTCAGAAGTTCATCAATGAAAGGCAGTTTCGTCTTTACAGATCGAAAAGGAATTGTTATTGTGCACTTAAATAAAGGAAAATAAAGTGGCATTTCATTTTCCGTTATAAAATTCCAGATTAATGAAACTGTCATTCTAAGGCATTTTTAATAAAACCAACAGAACAGCAAGATAGTGTGGCAAAACATTAGTAATCAAAATGGTGGACAAGGGGAAAAATACTAATTTTAAAATTATTGTCCCGTAGTTTTAAATATTGATAATTGAGAACTTCACTCAAAGTTAATTGAAAACCTCATTTTTGTGGGAATGACAATGGAAACTGCTAGGTTAGAACCAGAAATGAAAATTTTGAAGCAACTAGGAAAATTTCACACAAGTAAAAAGTGAGATAACAGATAAGAGGTAGGTAACAGATATCCCAAACATCCTATCAGGAGTCTCGGGCAGAAGACAAACTCTGCAAAATATAATTTATTTTGTAAATTATTTTTATACTAACCAAGATCAACGTAGGCTTGTGGGTAACTGGTCCAACCAAAGAAAGACAATTTTATGTGCTTTGAGGTCATTTTGACCTTTTCTTGACCTTTTCCCCTTTTTAAATGTTGTTGTCGTGTGCCACTTGGAATTACCAAACTCCACAAGGATTCAAGGCAAAGGGGGTGCGGCTCCTGAGAAAGTGAGGCCCATAAATGGCAGGAGTCCGACTTCTGCCTCATGAGATGATAGATGCTGCCACTATCTATCGCCACCTCCACAATTTTGCCATGCATCTGAAGGGGAGGGAAATAGTCTCCAGACACCTGGACCCGTGGTAAACTGCGTCATGACGGACCACAGGACTTTCGGACCCACAGATTTAGCGAGCACGTACTCCGCATATACTCGATGGGTCTTTAGCGGTGTCGGGAATCGAACCCGGGACCCTCCGATCCCGAAGCCGATGCCTTAACCACTAGGCTCCCCACAGCCCCCTTTTTAAATAGTCGATTAAATTAAAATATGCAGCATAAACAAATGCTAACTATACACAACACAGAGAATTTTCCTTCCTAATTATCATAAAACGAAGCCCACGGCCAAACTAAAACCCCCCAGACACTGTATACCGAAAATTTCCGTTACACAATCACCACTAAAAGAGTGAACATGCATTTTGCATGCCCTAAACATCTTCCAACCTTGTTGTGGAGCGCTCTGTGCCAAGGACCGCAGGCCGATTTCCATACTTTCTTCTTTCGAACCTCACGACCTCCGATTCTATTTCTCGAATTTGACTCACAGATAACTAGAGAGGAAGAGAAACACTGAGGTGCGAACTCTCTCTCTCTCTCTCTCTCTCAAGGTGGATCTAAATTTGTGCCCAGCAATTTGCATTCCGCGTTTGGCGACATCCTTGGGATTGTTAGGGAGAATGATTTTCGGATGCTTCTTGCTCCCGGTCTTCCGCTCGGCGGGCCAGGTTGGCGCCGTTATTGCTCCGGTTGGCGATTCCTGAAGTCCGGGCTGTTGTTTTTCCGAGGTTGGAAACGGATGAATCTTTTACTATTGATTAAAATTTTTTGTGGTTTTAGTTTATGAGTTCTACGGCAATGGTTCTCAATTGGTGGTCCGCAAAGATAAAGTAATTAGAGTAGTTAAGAAAAGCATGAGTATAAATAAACATGAATGAAAAGACATCAAAGGGAAAAGTGCTTTAAGAGCAAAGAAATGTTCAAATGCAGAGAAAGGATCAAGAGCAGAGAAAAAATCAAAGCAGTTTTCCCGTTGAACGAGATATAGCGCTAAAATCTGTTTCTATGGCTATTCCTAAAAAGTTAAGCTAAGGTTACCACTGTCAGTATCAGCGACATATAATTAAAGTACAGTTTTTGAAATATTATTTTAAAAAATTACACTATTAGACATGCAAAAATACCATGTCTAACTAAATACCATGTCCATGACAAGCAATGCATACCATGTCGTCTAAAAAGTACACTATTGAGACATGGTAAATAAGCGATCCTCTAAGAATTTCATCAAAGTGAACGGAGCTCAAAGGGATTCAGGATAAATAAGGGTAGTTTTTCTTAGTATAAATAAAATTTAAAAACCCTAACCTATAAAAAGAAATTCGATATAGTATAAGATAACGTGTTAGGAAACTTTCTTAAATGACTACTGTGTTCGTGAGAACTAAAAAATAAAATCTAATGCAGCCGAACAATATAAAATGTATAAATCTTCTAAGAAAGTTGTGAAAAGAATACTTAACAAATGTTATAAAATACCTCAATGCGAAAATATACGGATTTTGATGAGGGCTTCACTAAACAAAAAGAGGGAATTCGTCATTCGAATTGGCAAATACAAAACAAACCGTCCCTTAATAAATATGAAATAAATACTCACAATTTATTAAGCACAAAACAAACTATCGGGAGTTTATTTAATAAGAAAACCAATTCCTAAACGAGCTTACGAATCTGTAATGCCAAGGCATATAAATACACACAAAACCAACAAAATGTTGGAAGAGTAAAACGCCTGAAACCCTGGCAAACGACAACATTAGCATTTTTAAAGCGGCAGAGAAATCGAACCAAAACAGGACCCGTCACAGAATCGAAGCACCCCCGAGAAAGATGGGATTCCAACGACTGATGTATGGAGCTAGGCCCTCAGAAATAACATTCCGCCATCCGGCCCCAAAAGAAAAATACCACCTCCAAGAGAGTAAAAACGAGAAACGAGTTTGGGAGCCAAAACCTCTACGGAAAGTCAATACTAACGATGGCGATGGAGTTGCCATGGCAACTGGAAGAAGAGACGCCAGATTGTGACGCAATATCGAGGGAAATTTTTCAAAAAGCATTCTCAGGAATTTTTGGCTGCGCTCAGCGTTTTCGCCAGGCGATATGTTAAGTGGAGACTCGCGAGTTTTCATTGCGCTTGCTTTTTGAGGGTTTTTTTTGTTTTGTTGCCACTCCCCGGAGAGTAAATTTTTATCTGCGGTTCCGTTTCTCGGCCCGGAAATGAATAGCGCGGGAAATGAATAATTTCGCAATGGTTTATTGGCAACGCTGGCATCGAGTTTGTTTCAGAGCGAAACTCCGAGATAAGTAAAAGAGGATGTTTTAGGGTGTGTAAAAGCACTCGAGGCGGGCTTTTGGGAAGTCGTAAAACACAACTTTTACAACGTTGCCATAGCCATCGAGAGAGATATTTTTGCAAATATCGGCTCCACGGCTCACGGGTTGGGGTTCGTAAAAACTATTACACCAAAGGAACCGGAGATATATTCTCGTTAAACGTTTAAGAAACACAAGCGGTAAATTTTTGCATCTCTAATACAGGGCCCGATTTAGAAAATTTTCTGTAGTAGTCACACCACACAGAAAAAAATTTATGACACACCCTAACTGGTAGCTGCTGACTTTTTCAAAGATGTCACCAAAAAGGGCCTTAAAATCGTAACACTAGATTTTTTTTGGGAAAAAAAAAGCATTGAAATTGCATTCCAAACAATAGCAAAAGCTATTTCATAAAAAAATTTGAGATTTTGGAGGCCCTTAAATTATGGGGCCCCAAGACCCGGGCCTCACTGACCTAAATACATGATGCATCATCACATTGGAAAAACATTTCAAACATATTAGTTTTATATCTTTTGATGATAGTTGTTTTCATGTACAAAATTACATCGTTTTTAAATACTAATTAGACGCCTCGACGTCAAAGTAAAACTTAAAACTATTTTCCTCCTCCTTTAAAAACAATAAAACTAGTTCAGACATTAAAAAAGTATAAGATTTTTAAAACGATGGCGTCGCCCCAAAAAACGAGTCTGAGCTTGAAGGAATTCTAATTGATACCTGCAAAACATTCCACACAGGATAAGAAAGGCTTCGGCGACCGAATTTTTTTTCTCAACAAACTGAAGCGAAAGATGTTCTTTTCGAGACGATCGTTTGTGTTACTTAAAAAAAGTACACATCGGGGGAAAAAGGGAACAGCAACGAATTTATTGCTAACTGTTATCGCCGAAACGTTGATGATGCTCCATTAACGGTAAAGCTACACACCAAGCCATCTTGTTAAAAGTAAAATATTTATGCCTGCGAAAGACTATTCCCGCACCCAGACTGCTTTCGAATTCTCGAACAAAAAACAAGACGGCAAACACAGAGGGGAAAAGAACTATGCAAATAAATTTGAGCGAAAATCGTTTGCTATTAGAGAAAGGAACTGAAAAAACTTAAATAGAACGCTTTTTATTTCTTTATCTGCTTACCCTGAACGAACCGCGTTAAAATCTTAGGGGGTGGGGAATCGCAAACGAGAGATTTAAATAGAAGTTCATTTTTTTATCTCGTTCTTTACCCTCTATCTCACTCCTTGGCAAATAGAGTTCATTTTTAAGACACTCGATGGGCTGCATTAGTTTACTTTTTGTGATTTCTAATCTAATAAGAAATCGCGGGAGAAAAATTCGATCTATTTTCTCTCCCCAGCAGCAGTGGCGTTCGCTAATTTATCCACCCTGATCATTATCGTTTGTGTGGAATACATAAATTACGACTGGTGCTGGGTTCGCCCACAATGCACATTGCGCTTTCATGTAAATTTATCGAAGAGGATCGGATGTATTTCCAAAGCGTGAGAATTGCGCTTTGTATAATTAGAATTTAAAATTCGGGGTGGAGATTTGGAAGAGTGTGGGCTGGTATTTATTATGATGACTTTCTGTAATATCTTTAATATTCAGTTTATTTTATGCAAGTTCTCCAGTAGACGGATGATGTGATTTATGACGTCATTTGTTCGTCCTGAAATGCTTTAATTGACGTCATTTTTTACATTAAATGTTCACTTTGAAGACGCCATTAATGACGTTATATATGACGTGAAAATGACCAAACTAATTACGCCACAATAATCGAGTCATTCATCGAAACTAATAACCATTCATCGAAATTAGGACGTAAAAATGATTGGTTAAATGGACGTCATTTTGTTACGCAAAAAGACGTCATAGATGAAGGAATTTTTCCCAACTGACGTCATATTAAAAAATATTACCCATTTTCCACTTCATAAATGACGTAATCTAACTAATTAAAAACAGCTTCAATCCAGTTCGGTTTTAGAAAAAGGATATTTAGAAGGATCCTAAGAAAATAATTTCCTTATTTTAGGAATTTATGAATTCAGGTAAAATCTTCACGTTAATGAAAAGACGAGAGAGGTAGCATGCTGCCACTATCGAGTGATAAATTATTTTTTGGTTACTTTTAGAAAACGTGGGAAAAGTTTATTTTTTAACGTTAATTAAATCAAATTACTCAAATCAAAGTGCAAAAATCACCCTTTTTATCAGTTCTTGTAAGAAGAAACCTCTTTACCTCTTTCAAAGTTCCAAAGAACTGCAGAGAACACGCTCACCAGTAACATAGTAACTTTCTCCGAGCAATATATAACGAAACTGGAAAAAATTCTACTCAGAAAATATTTTTGAATGACAAATCACGGTTGAGCTGCTTCCTCCTAAACCAGATACAACGGCCCCGCAGAGCAAAATCCAAGTTCGAAAAACATACAATACAAACCACTCAAACGCACACGCCACAAACGATGTAGAAAAAAAGAACTAGAAACTTACAACTCAACCCAACTCAAATGGAATAAAAACCAGCTGCAAACGACATTTCGCCCTCCGAAAACACGACCAAAGGCGCCAAACGACGTTATTTTTGTTCGAAACCAACCAGGTTCTAACCTCGAGGGCTGAAAAGAGTCATCGACTTTGCTGTCAGCAGACGATTTAGAGAAGCACGATTTTTCTGGCAAAAATTCCGGAATGCGACGGAGGGGGGAGAGATAACCCTTGTCCACTTCGTCTTCATCATTCCCTCCCTCCAGGGATTCGGCAACGCAAAAATACGGAGAATGTATGGTGTGGTGGTTTGTAGGGGGGGGGTCCGCCCCCCCAGTCCCTGGGGATGTTCTTTTGCCAAATAAAGAATGGAATCGGGTTGAGTGGAGTTTTTGATGCTACTTGATGTCAAGGACAGGTGGGGAATGGTTTTATCGCAATAGTCTAGAAATATTGAGAAGCGGGTAAAAAAGTTTTTCCCTAAAGAATTTACGATATTCGTAGTAGTCAATGGCCAATGATTTGTAGGTGAAATCTCTTGTAGTCAGGGGACGTCATTTATGACGTGAAAAACAGGTAATATTTTTCAATACGTCAACTTTGACATCTTTTTAAGTTTAACATGACATTAAACTCACGTCATTTTTACATTACCTATAGCAGGGGTTCTCAAGCTTTTTAACATCGCGACCCACTTTTGAGATACATAATCTAACGCGACCCACCGACTTCAGTTAATTATCTCAGTTCGGTTAATTATAATTATCTCATGTCCCCCCACAGTATTTTAACTTCTCTGACTAGGGGTTGTTCACCAATTATTTAGTAACAACAATAAATTATTACATGCAAGTATTAGAGTAGAAAATTAAAAGTAAATATTTGAATTTGAGCGTGTGAAATAGTTTAATTGTGGGGTAATAATGATCCCCACAATAAAAAGGGGAGGCCTCCCCTAGAGAAAAATTTAAAATTTAACCCTTAAAAACATGGTTTTAACTTGTTTTTTTTAGCAATATGGGATAAATTGCAGTTGCATCATTTCCTAAAAAAATTCTTAAAATTTGCATTGGATGGGGAGAAACACAGGATATTTTTTTTTCAAATCTAATTTGAATAACCGACTAGATTTGCATTACCAGCACATTAAACTGACACACATAGTACGTATTTACATTAATTGCCATTTCCGTTCTACACCAAAGTAGTGTAGTTTTTCCTCAAATTTTTATTCTTTTTACTATATGGTAATTTGATAAATTTCAAATATACACGTTTGTAAAAACTATAAAAAACTTCATATTCAGAAAATTTAAAAATCTTCTCGTAACCCACCAAAAAATTGACAGGCGACCCACCAGTGGGTCGCGACCCACAGTTTGAGAAACTCTGACCTATAGAATGATCTAAATTTTGATAAATGGTAAAACGTCATTAATTTGATCATTTTCACGTCAATCACGTCATTTAAGACGTCAAATTCACATAATTTATGACGACAATTTTAAGCATTGGGGACGAAGAAGGACGTCATAAATCACTCGGGATGGAGAATTCGCAAGTGATTCTTTTTGAATAGAGTAAAAGCCGTTCATTTTAGAACATATAAATGAAACACAGTAAAATAGCGCAATTCATTTTTTAAAAAATTAAATCAAGTTTTATTTAGCATTTAAAGCGGTATCAAATTACACTCAATACTTATGGCCCACTACAAAAAAAAGGTTTTTAATTGATTCTTATTTAATTGGATTAATGCTAATCATTTGGTATTTAACAGATTTAATACGCAGCTGAGCAGTTTGTGCGTGTAATACGTTTTGGTTATTGCATAAATTGAAGCATGTTTTTAAATAGTCACGGGTTCTTTTTTTTAAACCTCCATATAAAATAAATAAATCATTGAGTAGAGTTTATTGAGTCTTAAGTAGATAATAGTTTAAGTGACTCAACTGATAAAAGTAAATTAATTACATAGACGAGAACTGTATAACAAAATTCGCTATTCTTGATTGATAGGCAGTTAGTAAAATAGTTAAAAGTCAAATAGTAAAGTAATTACAATAATTATTATTTTTATCATCATCATCATTATTACTATTATTATTATTTCTGCGAAACAAGAGTTCCATTGACATGGCAGGGATACAAAAATAGTAAAAGAGTTTGCGCTATCACGAATTAATAAATACTAAAGTGATAAATCATTGCACCAAGTTTATTCAGTCTTAAATAGAAAATAGTTTCACAATATACATCCCAAACAAGAACTGTAAACAATATTAACTATTCTCGATTGAAAGAAAGTCACTTCAACAGTTAAAAGTCAAATCTTAAGAAAGTTCGCAAGTCGATGCAAAATTAACACGAACTCACGCACTTGGCTTCACTGCCGTAAGGGTCTACTCACAGTAAAACAAGTTCTACAGTGAGTAGGAGGCTTTCCCCCCGAACACGCTGGAAGGCGGAAGGAGAGCAGGAAATAATGGGAGCTGCGTCGTGTTTCTTTCGATCAGCGTTTCCTAGCCTGTTGTGGATCGCGAAGCGTTAGGCAGTAGCATAGCACGTTTTATGTGCTTTAACGATTAAATTAAAGGTAAATTTCTTTCTTGTGAAGATTTGGGCAGCTAGCTGTATTCGTGAAATGGGAAATAAGTTACGGTATAACCTCGATGGCTCGAAAACGAATGGGCCAAAAAATTGAGATTGAGTTTTTAAGATAACAAAAAAGAATAGAGAAAATACTTTATTTCAAAGGGGAAAACATTTATTCGAGATATAAAGGTTTTCGAGGTATCGAAGTTCGAGAACGAGGTTACACTGTGTAATGAAATTAGATAACTACACTCAAACCTGTTTTTGTGCGGTCTTTTTTACTGCGATTTTTATATTCCGTACAAAAAAAATGCAGAAAAAAAAGACCGCACAAATGAAAAAACGCACAATAATAGGTTTGAGTGTAATGTTCAAAATAAAGTATACTAGGCCAGGCGTGCCGGACTGGGACTCCCGTCGGAGTCAAAGCGGTGGCAACGCGGTGGCAACAGAGCCAGTCATTCTCTCGGATGGGTTTCCGAGCTTTCCCAACGCTACCGAATCAAACGAGCTGGCGCGCGCACTTCATTTGAAAAGTGTGCTGTGATTTCCACTCTGAGTTTTAGGATCGTGGCTTCGTAATAGTATTTTTTTATCTATTTGAAAGGCGGTAATTAGCAGTTTCCGTAGCATCTGTTATTTATATACATTCGTGGCATTTGTTTACAAAACCGGCGGATTGTTTAGGTCTGATTTTTTCCCGATATCCGTTGCTGTTGATATTAGCAAATCATAAGTATCAAGAGGCTGGCACCAATTAAGAAACTTTTCAAGGGGGATGCGGTCTTTTTTTATTATTTTTGGAAGTAAAATAAACTCACTTATTCAACTCGTTTTGATACGCTTCAACCTAATTCTAAAGATTTCATGGTAGAATTTTTGCGTTTTGACAGTTGAAGTTGTAATAATAGACATACAAGTGCCAATGGGGTCTGGGGGTCCTCCCCTCAGAAAGTTTTTAAAAAAATACCTTAAAATAACAGGGTTTTATTTTTTACTCATTTTGTTGTATAAAACCTTGTATACAGAAAAAAAGGGTTTTTTTCGGGAGCCGTACCTTGTGTCAGAGCAAAGGGTGGGGCGATGGCCCCCTCCGCCCCCCTTAATCCGTCCCTGTCAAGAGGGATAGAGTCACTACTTTTATGTTTTCAGTTGAAAAATATCTAAATTTTGTATGGATGAAACATTATTAGACGTGAATACTGCGCGTTAATTTCTATTGTGATCGGCGAAGTTTGTTAACATGTATCGCTTGTCTTGATTTCCCCAATCCGATCTGCCGTTTGTTACATCACTGAAGTTAGCAGGCAAGTTTCAGCGAGGTTTGATGATTCCTTTGGTTCACTGTTTCATGCTTTTAAGGGGAAAATGGACGATCGTTTGAAAATTCGATTGAAGTTTGACCTGATCACTGTTTTTTTAACATTTTATGGATCACAAGTATTTAATACAATTTTAGGAAGCTTTTATAGGCCAGCCATAAAATGTTGTTAACATAAAATGTTGACTCTACTTTAAAGTTCTCAACAGATAAACTACAGTAAAAACAGTACAAACTACAGCAGATCTTGCTAAAAAATCCGAAATTTTAAAGTGGACATTTTGAAATAATAGGAAATTATAAACTCCAACATTTATTTTACAGTGATTTTAAGTCATAGAGTTATTTTGACCAGTGGTCAAGCAACATGAAATATAATTAGTACAACCTACTTTACCAAGGAGTCCCTATAGTTAACTAAGCAGAGGAAAAAAAGCAAAAAGTTGAAAAATACAAAAATTATTAGTGGTCAAAGGGGAATGACCAAAGGTCGAGGCTTCCGAAAAAAAACCATGAAAAAGAGAGAGAAGGTCAGAAAAGCTTTTGGTAGTGAGGAAAAAGGGGATTGATCACTGGTCAAGAGATGTTGACCAGTGGTCAAGACCAAAATGTTATACGTTTAAAGGCGTTTGGTTTGAGACCCAACATGACCTACTTCAGTGCCAAAGCATTGAAGTAGCAAAAAGTTAATCGGATTGACCAAAGGTCATCCGGAACCAAAAACACATGATATAACAAATGGGAATACAAAATATCAATTAGCAACTCCAAAATTAATTTTATAGTGATTTTTAGCCATACATAGTAATATTGACCAGTGGTCAAGCATCATGAAAGCAGTTTTCGAGAACCAACCCAAACCAAAAACACATGTTATAACGATTGGGAATACAAAATAGCAATTAGTAACTCCAAAATTAATTTTATAATGATTTTTAGCCATACAGAGTGATATTGACCAGTGGTCAAGCAACATGAAAGCAGCTTTCGAGAACCAACCCTAACCAAAAACACATGTTATAGCAGTTGGGAATACAAAATATCAATTAGCAACTCCAAAACTAATTTTATTATTATTTTTAGCCATATACAGAGTAATATTGACCAGGGGTCAAGCAACATGAAAGCAGCTGTCGAGAACCAACCCAAACCAAAAATATTAAGCCCGCTCCAATTTCTAACTGTCGGGCAAGCGGCTTATCGGCTATCGCCGTGATCTCGGCAAGAAAGTGCCATTCGTTCAACCTACGGAAAGAGCCGACCTCACTCGCGCTAGTTCGGATAACTTCGGATTTGACTCCCGTGGGAGTCCCAAACTTTTGCCAGGGAGTCAGAAAGTATGAAGGAGTCCCAGTTCGGCACCTCTGTACTAGGCGATTCAAAATTCATGAACAAAATAATAGGGTGTGTAATCGAAGACAATTAAGAATTCCCTAGGAAAGGGAGGTTCCTGTAGCAATCCTGTGGAGCTAGAGGGTGGAAAAATTGATAGAAACAATGAAAAATAGCTTGTCGTGAACACAGAAATAAAATTCCAGTGTCAAAAACACCATCTGTTGGTCGAAAATCGAACTAATATTTTATTGTATTTATCGATTTCACATGATCTATATTACGAAACTACCAAATTCTATTGACATCCATCAACTAAAACAAGAGCTACGAGAGTTAAAACAAGGTGACTTATTTTATAACCACCCTATAACTGTTTCCCATTATTTCAACACAAAAAAACACAATTAGAATGTCTCGTAATTTACGGAGAACCGTCTGAAACACATCTTACCCACCAACAAACCACAAACACAACACCTTACCCATCGAACAATCCGAACCCCCCTCCCGTAACTAAACTTCCCATCTCATTAACCAAAGACCCTCCCCTAATTGACGCCCCCATAAAACTCCCGACGTTTACACCCAAGGGTAAGGATAAATTTATAAGGGAGCCTCCTTCAGACAAGGGCTCGTAAACAAAAGGGAGCGTCGAGTAGCAAGAAACAAGGGATGAGAGCTCCTTGTAGTCATGGGTCAATTTAGAAGGAGGGACCCCTGGGGAGCACTCAAGCACCCTCCCACAATAACGTCATGCTGACGTTTTGGATTTATAGGGTCCTGAATTCAAACTCCCAATTTGCATTCTAAATAGTTGTTGCAGTTAATATTTTCATATGTAATTTGTTAAACATTGCAAATTAATTCTAATGGACAGTAGGGGAGAACGGGGCACATTCGCACAAAAAGTGCATTTCGGCATATTTCTCTGGATCTAGATGAGATATTGAAACAAACTCGGATTCAAATGAAAGTTAAGACCTTTCCCGATATTTTAAAACGATAACTGGTCGCATTCATCTAGAATTTCTAACCTATATCATCAATCTAAAAAACGAGAAATTTCGTGCGAATGTGCCCCATGGGTGGGGCAGTTTCGCACACGTGTGGGGCACATTCGTACACATGCAAAAAAATTATAAAATAATTATTTTTACAAACTAAAAAGTTTATTGTACTTTAAAGTAAGGATAATTAAACGAAATATTTGGCACTTCTACATATTTTTCCTCTAATTTGAAGATTTTTTTACTAAAAGAAAACAGCTTCAGAAAATATTGAACATCTAAGTTTTTTATGAGGAAAACAATTGTAGTAATGAAGAGTATAGAAGTAAAGAAGTACATTGACATACTTCACATAATATAATTCGTTAGGAAAAGTTCAACTAATGTTTTAACTGTCAGGTTTTATTCGAAAAGAAAAGTGAACCAACAGCTCGCTTATTAACATCTGAAACTGACGGTTGGGGAACTTTTAATACGATATTATCTTTTTGTATGAATGTTGAATCATTACTTACTGGAAAAATAAAAGTTTCGTCATTAATTTTAAAATTCTTCATCATTAATTTTAAATAAGCACCATTCAATTCCAAATTTTCTATTTGACCAACATAACAAAATTTTCTTTTTAGTAGCAAATTCTACTAGAATAAAATCACTTAAGTCCAATTCAATTGGTATTAAGCAATTATCAGGGATATTTATTTCTTCAATGTTTAAGTCTGGGTCTAAATTCCTTAAAACTGAAACTTTCTTTAAGATGTTATTTCTATTATCACCAAATTTTGAATCAATTACAATAAAAAACAATTAAACTTCAAGTTATTAAATAAACTGCACTTATAAACATATAAATCACTTTCATAATCAAAAATGGGAAAGATGAGGCACATTCGCACTGTCTGAATCTGCCCCATGTTTTGGTGTACGAATGTGCCCCATCTACCAGTTCAAGCTTACCACGTCCCAACAAGATATTTATAATTAAAGCAGGGAAATAAAACCTTTCTAGAAACTAACTTTAGTAGTGCCTCTACTGAATAAAATGCTGAATGTCCACTTGAGAATTATTTTTGATTGATATTTTACGCCAACAAAATGACAAGAAAATTTACTTTGCTGCTTCTAACGCTAGCAAATTTCTAGTACGTATACAACAAAATGGCTCAGAGCTTTGAAAATTCATGCAAGAGGTGGTAGTCATGCTTCCATTTACTGGTATTTTTTTTCAGATTTTTAAATTAATAATTACTAGGGGAAATGCCGTCTGTCCGAATGTGCCCCATGTGCGAAATAGCCCCACTCTCCCCTACTAGTATTTTTTAAAAAATTAGATGGAGATGGTTGAAAAAGAAATTTTATCGCATTTTTTTTATTCTGATGCTTAATAATTTTTTTTGTTTAAACTCCAAGTTTAAAAAAGGACGAAAAAAACGGCTGTCACGTCACAAATAGTTGTGAGACTTCAGTTGGTACAAACAACAGTACGAGAACATCCAAACAAGAATAGCCTTTCGGCGGTTCTCGATGTTTGTATCAAACTATGTTACGACCGTTTTGAGGGCAACACAAATTTAGCTATTTTATTTTCAAATATCTATTTAAATAACTTTTTTGAAACTTTTATTACTGATTTTTGAAATTAGAACCATTTGTTTTACCTGGAAAATTGCTTTTTTCAATTTTTTTAAATACGGGAACTGTCCATAGAGAGATTTGCACCCATCCAATTTTAAGATATCCAAAATAGTTTGAGGGCAACTCAAATTTAGCTATTTTTATTTTCAAATATATAATTAAATAATTTTTTTGAGACTTTTATCCTTGATTTCTGAAATTAGAACCATTTGTTTTACCTGGAAAATTATTTTTTTCTATTTTTTAAAAATAGAAACTGTCCATAGTGAGATTTGCACCCATCCAATTTTAAGGTATCGAAAAAAGTATAACAAAACTGCAAAAAACTATATTTATTTCTAACAGATTAAGCCACTAATTCAATTTATATGTGGTGCACAGCCCCCTCCAGAGGGCGCCACCAGGACACTCTGTTCCTCCACCGCGGCTGCCGTGCGGTTTCCCCACAGATGACTATAGATCAGTGGTTCCCAACAGGTGGTCCGCGGACCACTGGTGGTCCGTGAGGCTTTCCGAGGTGGTCCGTGAGAAGATTTTTATATAACTTATCCAAAAAATGTGGATAAACATTCGAGGAAATAGTAAAAACACTACGAAGTGTCTATTTGCACGGCCCAAACGGCCCGTGGCGCATGCGCTGTAGGTCTCGTGATTACGTAGCAGTCTCGGCGCTTAGTGATGGAACCAATGAAACTCCGGGCCGTGGACATTAGAGTAGAGTTAAGTTGAAAAAAGGCCGTGCCAATAGCCAGTGCCAAAAACACCACAGATACAAAAACATAAGTAAAAAATCATACGTCTCATAAATAAAAAATGTTATGTTCTCTTTCTCTCCTATGAATTATTTGTTCCTTTTTATTATTTTGCACAGTTTTATTCAACAGTAGTTTATTACAGAGTAGAAACGAAATGTGATGATGTGGAAAAGTATTGCATCAGATGAATTAAAACTGAGAGGCGTCGGGGTGGGGCTAACAAAGAATCGAATGATCAGACTTATACTTGGTTTGATACGAAGCAAAGTGTTGAAAGATACTTCAAACTGGGATGCTATGGTCAGAGGCCAGACAGAGGGTCTTCGAAAAATCGTGGTATGGAAAGAGGAAATTTCTAAGATATACGTGAAATAGGTTTGTTCGATGATATAAGAAAAATTTATTGCCGAAAATGCGAAAGTTTTTGAACCCATAAATTATTTTCTATTTTAATCGCTCCTTTGAAATATTTATTGAATTTTGACGCGGTTTCTTTCGGGAGAACATCAGCCTCGCCCCTCGCCTATAGGATTTCCTCTGCCACAACTCACAGTCAGTGCATGTCCAGTTTGCTTTTTTGTGATCAACAGAATTCCTGGTTTTCTCATTCGTCCTGCAGTTTAATTTAAAACTAAGTACTTTCTTTCAAATTTAAATCTGCTCATAATATGTTACCTTATTTGTTGGTTATGAAAAAAAAACTGTTTTTTTAAACCTGTAGCTTCTGTGTAGGTGTGAACCCTTCCAGGGTGAATAGATAAAAAGGTTTGATAAAAATGGTTAAATGTTCGTTAATAAAAGGTATATTTTTAAATAATTAGATATAAATATATTATAATTTTTCTTTTAAGTAATAGATTATTTGATTTTCTAAGTTTTATTTAGAAAAACATTGTTAGACTCGGTTTCCCTTACTTCAGAAAAAAGTCAAAATTTTAGACCCTCCATGAGGAATGAATGCACTGAAAAAAGTTAAAATTTTGTAGATACAGTTAGGGATAGAGATGGTCCGCGGAGGTTTAAATTTAAGTGAAGTGGTCCGCAGACATATTTGAGTTGGGAACCTCTGCTATAGATAGACTAGCGAGCTGAGCGGACGAGCGAGACGCGCTCGCCCTATGATGTATACCATTTATCCCATGTAATATCCACCTATTGTAAATATACTTCTTCAATATATATTCTTATCAGAGATGGGCGTAATCAAACTACTTTTGTAATCAGATTAATAATCTGATTACATTTGTAATCATTACATTTGTAATCTGATTACTTTTTGCAGTTTTTAATCTAACTACATTTGTAATCTGATTACATTTTGAAATTTTCAATCCAACTACATCTGTAATCTGAATGAATGTAATCTGATTACATTTGAAGTTAGATTACATTTTGTAATCTAAATGTGAATGTAATCTGATTACTTTTGTAGTTTGATTACATTTGTAGTTTGATTACATTTTTAGTTTGATTACATTTTTAGTTTGATTACATTTTTAGTCTAAATACATTTGTAATCTTCAATCCAATTACTCTGGTACCTTTACCGGAAGTGGTCCACAACTTGCCGGAAGTGGTCCATGACTTACAGGAAGTGGTCCACAACTTACCGGAAATGGTCTACAACTTGCCGGAAGTGGTCTGTTTCTTACCGGAAGTGGTCCGTAACCTACGGAAGTGGTCCATAACTTACCGGAAGTGGTTCGTGACTTATCAAAAGTGGTCCGTTACTTACCGGAAGTGGTCCGTGACTTATCAAAAGTGGTCCACAACTTACCGGAAGTGGTACGTGACTTACAGGAAATGGTCTGTTACTTACCGGAAGTGGTCCATGACTTACCGGAAGTGGACCCCAACTTGCCGGAAGTAGTCTGTTACTTACCGGAAGTGGTCCGTAACCTACCAGAAGTGGTCCATGACTTACCGGAAGTGGTCCACAACTTGCCGGAAGTGGTCTGTTACTTACCGGAAGTGGTCCATGACTTACCGGAAGTGGACCCCAACTTGCCGGAAGTAGCCTGTTACTTACCGGAAGTGGTCCGTAACCTACCGGAAGTGGTCCATGATTTACCGGAAGTGGTCTGTTACTTACCGGAAGTTGTCCGTAACCTACCGGAAGTGGTCAATGACTTACCGGAAGTGGTCCACAACTTGCCGGAAGGGATCTGTTACGAACCGGAAGTGGTCCGTAACCTACCAGAAGTGGTCCATGACTTACCGGAAGTGGTCCACAACTTGTCGGTAAGTTTCGTAGCACTTCCGGGAAGTTGTGGACCACTTCCGGTCAGTTGTGTACCACTTTCGGTTAGTTGTAGACCACTTCCGGTAAGTTTCAGACCAATTCTGGTCAGTTGTGGGCCACTTCCGGTAAGTTTCGGACCACTTCCGATCTGTTTTGGACCACTTCTGGTAAGCCGCGGACAACTTCCGGGAAGATAAGAACTATGTCTATTAAGTTGCGTACCGTTTCCGGTAAGTTTCAGAGCACTTCCGGTCAATTGTGAACCACTTCCGGTCAGATGAGAACCACTTCCGGTCAGTTGAGGACCCTTTTCGGTCAGTTGCGGGCCACTTCTGGTCAATTGGGAACCACTTCCGGTCAGTTGTTGACTACTTCCGGTAAGTTGTGGACCACTTCCGGTGAGCGGTGGACAACTTCCGGGAAGTTACGAACCACTTCTTTTAAGTTGCGGACCATTTCAGGTAAAATGTGGACCATATCCGGTCAGTTGTGGACCACTTCCGGTAAGTTTCGGACCACTTCCGATCAGTTTTGGACCACTTCCGGGGAGTCGCGGACAACTTTCGGGGAGTTACGAAACCACTTCTATTAAGTTGCGGACCGTTTCCGGTAAGTTGGGAACCATTTCCGGAAAGTTTCGGAGCACTTCCGGTAAGTTACGAACCTCTATTTTTAAGTTGCGGACCGTTTCCGGCAAGTTGTGGACTACTTCCGGGAAGTTTCGGAGCACTTCCGGTGAGTTGTTGACCACTTCCAGTCAGTTTTGGACCACTTCCGGTCAATTTTGGAGCATTTCCGGTCAATTTTGGACCATTTCCTGTCAGTTGTGGACCACTTCCTGTATGTGGCGGAACAACAATACACCCTATTCGCACCCTACCATTATCAATCAGAAAAAGTAATCAAGATATGTTATATTAGATTACAATTGTAATCTGTAATCAGATTAACGATTACAAATGTAATCTGTAATCAGATTACATTTGTACAAAAGTAATCAGATTACAAATGTAATCAGATTACATTTGTGCAAAAGTAATCAGATTACAAATGTAATCAGATTACATTTGTGCAAAAGTAATCAGATTACAAATGTAATCAGATTACATTTGTGCAAAAGTAATCAGATTACAAATGTAATCAGATTACATTTGTAATCGTAATCGTTAATCATTAATCTGATTACATTTTGCCCATCTCTGATTCTTATTTACCCAATTGTGTAGTCATCATTTTGCTATCCCACAAATATAGCCCCAGAAAGGTGCTAATCTTAAGCCTCAAAACCAGTGTTTTCCAACGTGAGGCACACGCCCCACCGGGGGCAATATGATTTTCTAGGGGGGGAAATTTGAAAATTTTCAACCAAATTGCCCCCCCAGGTGGAAATTCAGAAAGGCTTTGGTAGGGCATGGACCAAAAAAGGTTGGGAAACATTGCCCTTAACTCTTATGAAACATTTAAATATTTTTTGCATGCCGCATTTAATACGAGACAGAAGGCAACAAAAGGAGAGATATCAATTCCAAGCAAACAATCTCCGAAACGAAGCGGAATCTTATGGTGATATAAAGACGGTCTTCACAAAAAAAGAAGCACCAACAAATTAGCATTTCTATCGGACACATTTCGATCCAGAAATACAGACGTCTAGACAAGAACACCAACGTTTTCTCAATACTTTTAGTAAAGAAAAATTCCGTTTTTCCTTACCTTAGTAAGTAATAAAGTATAAAAATAAAAAAAGTTAGGCTTAACTCAAACACTATCGATTATCCGACATTTAATTAACCGAATCCTGGGATTATCCGTCAGTAATCCTTGGCCACGCCGTACCTATATGCAGGATTTGAATTTAATGATTACCCTTGATTATTGCCAAAACCTGCTTTCTTTTGAGTAAAATTTGGCCTGGTTTGGGACAGAGAAAGCTGAAGATTTAATTTTGTGTTTTTTATTAAAAATAAATAATGGTTAATTTTAAGCGATACTGTTTTACTCCGATACTAATCATTAGTTCATAATGAAAAAAGTTCCGATAAAAAATTAAAAAACAGCGCCAAAACATGTCGTTTACGCCTCCCTAAAACTGCCGATCAAATTTTTTCGAGAGGATAGGGGATTTCGCCTTCTCTTCTATTTTTATTAGATTTGTCGAGGTCTCACTGTTAGCAATTTTTGGTGACCTTTACAATGACTTTAACAATTTAAACCAGTTTATTAAAATAGTAAATAGCTTACCGGATCGCAGCGATATTCTCTATGATAATTTTGTTAAACTTAAAAATGATTTTCTTTCAATTTATATTTATCTTTAATTTGTGTGTTGTTTTGTGTGTATTTTATACCGAGTGTTTTATGTTGACCTACCATGTAAAGGAATTTTTTTTAAAAATCTGTATGGTAGATGAATCAATAAATAAGTAAATAAACTTTTTGGAGAAAAATTTACTATTTAGAAAATAATGATGACGTCTAATCATTGAAAACACGATCACCAGTAATGATAACGACGGTTTCTTTTTTTTTTCTGATCGCCAAACGATGATCAAGGTTCGATGAAAAACTCTGCCTGATTTTTTAAAGTGGAAAATAAAAATTTTGATCCTATTTTGAGTTTTCCCCCCGTTTCCATAATAAACTATTTCAATTTCAACTCCTGGCCCTATGGCTCACCAGCAAAAAATATGAACCATTTAAAATACATTTTATGTGTACCACCCAAAACTGACCGATCAAGATTGTGTTAACTTTCCAGCAGGCGCGCTTTTTATAGAGAAATAAAAGGACGCTTGTATCTCCTATATAAACAATCAGAAATGTATATTTTTTAACCATAACACGTTTTGAAACAGCTGTGATCCGTTTATGGTTAAAATGAGTACGTTTCATTTAAATGTATTTGAAATATTAGACGATCAAATCCAACCTAAGTATTTCTCACATACGCGCGCCCGCTGTAAGGTTAAAATTTAAACTGAAGCCAGGGAGAAATTAAATTACACACAATATATCCCACAAAATAACAGAAGCCGCTACTCTTGAACAAACCATCTCCCCGATCGAACTTATCAAGCCGAGATAAGCGAAAACTTTCTCGAGCTGTCACGAAAATATTCACAAACGCCTAGCTAGAGAGAGCGCGACTTGAGAAATGATGGCTCCTTATTCAAAATGCGGCGACACTTGAGAAAGTGAGGACCACTCCATCTTCCCATCTGCCGTTATCTGTTTCGGACAAATAGGATGATCGAGCGCCATTTTGCTTGAATTATTATAAACACTCGAGATGAAGGGAGATCGCCGCCGACGCAAACGATTGGGACAGATATTGGGGTGTCACAGGTAGTGGGGATTTTAATGAGGAAAATATTGACAGAGTACTTCTTGATTGGGGTAAGTCGCTGTTATAGGAAATTTTTGGGAAGTTTATACAGGGTGTTTCAGATTTTCCAAAAGGGGTAGGCAGGGGGGTTCATCCAGATTTTCCAGTCAGGGTCCTGTTTTAAGAATTTTGTGAAAAGTTCAATTTTAATTTTGTGAAAAATCAAAGGGATTTTGTGAAAATGAAGAGCTTGTAGTACAACCACAGCATTCATTCATTCATAACTTTTGAAATTGGTCCAAAATTATCAAATTCCATTTCAAAAGGATGGAAACCCATTTTAAAAACAATTTTCAAAACACTTTTGATCTTTAGAATTTGGTGAAGGGTTCCTTTTTGGGAATTGACATTTTGTGGAGGGTCCTAAAACGGACCCATTTTCTTATGAACCCTCGGTAAGACACACCTAAACAACCCAGAACACAATCAGAGAGGAATGGGAGTGGGTGGGAAATGCATCCCTAACGAACTAAGGGTTTTTTATAAGTGTGCTAGGCAAGTTGTAGAACTGCCAATGGAAATGGACGAGTAACATTTTAAGATTGGATTAAAACCAGCAAAAGTTTTCGATTCCGCCATTTATGACAATCAGAACAATCAAAGAGCTGAAATTTCATTAAATACTTAACCCAGACCTATCGTAACGGGATACTTCAGGGTTCCCACTCAATTTCAGAAATAAAATTCCCTGACTTTTCCAGGTCAATTTTTAAGATTTTTCGGTAAAAAAAACTAGTAATTCACCGCATTTTTTGGATACTTTCTGCATTTTTCAACATATTATAAGTTTCAATAAATTGACCATTTTTTCACTTAGTAGAGCCAAAATTGACACGCAAACACTAAAAATTTTCATTTTCCAGGAATTCTTTATGATTTTCCAGGTTTTTGGACAAAATGAGCAATTTTCCTTGACTTTATAGGTAAAATTTGAATTCTCTGACTTTTCCAGGTTTTCCCTGACCCTTGTGAACCCTGTACTTTCATCTGACGTCAGGATTCGCATGTTTTAGGGTAGAAACATTGCATGAACCTATCAGAACGTTTGCAGAGCGACCGGATATTCCAAATTAGGAAATAAGTCCTATCGACAAACCAATCAACGCTCTCTTATTATAAATCTCCTACTTGTCGTCTTCTTCTCCAGGTGAAAGTATCCCATTAATAAATCTTAAAAGCTTGCAGTAAGTCATGACTTTTTAAACACTATGAAATGAGAAATTATACTGAAATTTCAGCTCTTTAACCGTCTTTTTTTTTAAATAAATGCCTGAATCGAAAATTTTTCTCTTCTCAATCTCAAAAGGTTACTTGTCAATTCCCGCGTGTTTATTTAAATGCTTTATAAAGGCAAAATGAAAACCTTTGTAATTCTGGGGAAAAGACCAAAAAACTACTTAAGAATTTAAAATTAAAAATACATTCAGTTCTGTACTAGCGCATTAGCTGCTTCGTATACAAAATCCAAAAATTAGATAAATTAAAATTTGCAGATCTGCCCTAAACAGAAAGGTTACCCTGTGTGCAGCCATTGGGTATTGCACCCCTGATGAAGTTGCCGAATGGTTGCATAAGTTAAAATCTAATAATATCATTTACAATTTGAAATTCTGGAGTATACTTTTAAATAGTAAGGATTTCGGATTGGCCTATCTCAAGACTACGGTCGGCTACCATCCAAACCGGTTTCTATGGTCTCACCACATCAAATAATATTTCCAATATACACTAGACACCTCAAAACCACACACTAACTACCGCCAAAAACGAGAAATCTAAATATATCTCCCTAACTACTCCATCGGCCATTATCCATCCAACCGAGCGAAGATCGAAAGCCATTTACCTCCCAGCAAAATTCATCAAGATTGCTCACCTAATGCTCGCGCGGACCAGATTAGACGGACCATTTGCATTGCGTCACGGCCCAGACGCACCGGAGTCGCGTAACTCAACGTCACCGGGACGGTCCGACGGTAAAAATAAATGACAATAATTGAAATCGGCCGTTTAGATAGCGGCTGGGCGAGTCACGACCTGCTAATGGAATGGCGGATCCGCTACCGCGATGACGGAAGAATAAGGGAGGGTTTACATAAAGCGACCATAGCGACGCAATCGTGACGACTGGTCGAAACTTACATATAAATGATGACGTAAGTACTTCGTCTTAGCACTAAGAAAAGAACCAATGGCCAAGCGCGGATCCAGCCGGGCTGCAAAAGGGGGGCTTTTTTTGAGAATCACCTCTACCTTTGGACGCAGTGGCGATGGCGTACATAGAAATTTATTTCGGGAGGATCCCAAAATTATTCCTCAGCCTTTCCAATGCATATTTAACAGGTTTAACGTAGCTTTTTTGATATATATTTAGTGCAATTTGCATCTGAACTTAATGTAATAAAAAATTGAGATTGTAACAAACTCGTTATTCCTAAAAGTAGATGGCGCCTTGAGCGCCTACCGCCACGCTCAATGCGGGGAATCCCTTCCGCAAAACTTTAATCTTGGACGATACTCCCTAAGAGGGTAGACTCATTGTTTTTTTCTCCTTTTTATTTTGTGTATTTTGTGATGTTTGTGTTTGTCCCCTTTTTTGTAACCGTTAGTGCTTTTAATATAGTGATTCAAAATTTGTTCCCCGAGTTTTTATTCCTTTATCCAAAGGTTAATTTTATTTGAGTTAGCTGGACGAATACAAGATTAATAAAGTTCCAAGTACGAAAGAGGAGGGTCTGGGGGGTTCTCCCCCGAGAAGTTTTTGAAATTCGACCCTTGAAACAGGGTTTAAACTTGCTTTTGGTACATCTTGTCCAAATTTTGGACATGCATATTTAGGTAGGATTTTAATTCTGATGAACGTATTTTAAAAAGTGAAAGTAATAAAGTGTCAAGTACAAAAGGGGAGTACTCCCCCAGATAATTTTGAAAATTTGACCCAAAATAACAGGGTTTTAACTAGTTTTGGTATACCTAGTCCGAATTTCAAGGGGGGCAGGGCCCCCCTTATGTACGCCACTGTTTGGACGCAAATAGACAAAATTTTGCTTATTTTATATAGATCTCTCCAGACCCCCCATTAAATTGAATTGATCTACCCTTCATTCAAATTCAATTCTGTTCAATTGATTCATTCAAATTGATTAGAATTGACTCCTTATATTAGATAAACAGTAAAATCGAAATAATGTTTCTGAACCTATGGTCACGATCAGAACCTTAAAATTATTTTTTAAGAGTGGAGAGTCTGGGGGCCCTCCTCCTGTAAATTTTTAGGGTTTTGTTGACCCTAAATAACTAATTTTTGATCAGCACAAGCGCTTGATGAACAAAAAAGTGTGAACAATATCTTAAGAAGGTGAACCCTTGGAATAAAAAAGGACAAGAAGGAAAAATAAGGAAGAGAAAAAGAAAAGTACATATTTTAAATGACAAAAAAAATTTTCAGAATCTTTTGTCTTCTATCACTTTTTTACACTTTTCTCTAATTTATTCCTCTTTCTTTTTCAGACCAAGAAGGGGACACTTTTCGGAGTGCCCCCCCTTGAATCCGGACTGACAATGACATGATGATGATATGTCAGGACCATATTCTGTATGGATGACGAAAGCAATCAGAAATTTTCGAACGTCTTCCCCTCGACGAGCCGGTCGCACGGATCACTGCATGTAAACCCGCCCAAAGGTGGCATTTGGATTCCGGGTGTGAGGTCGTTTTCGATAAGCTTTCAAAAAAAAAACTAGTGGGTTGACTGGTGATAATTGACAGTGTTTTTTTGTGTGTGGAAATATTTGGCCCGAGAGATAGCGGGTGGAATTAAGAGAGTTTATGTGGGAGGAAGATAGCTAAGAGGTGAAGAATTAGATTTGGAATCAAAAGCAAGACTAGAATCCGAATTTGCACATTACAAGATAAGACGCAATCAAAGACCCAAAGGTGCATGGGACTGGCTCGTGAGGACATCTACAACGATAAAAGCAAGGGCGCATATAAGAAGGGGACGAGGGGGACTTGACCCCCCCCAACAATTCAGACTAGGTATATCAAAACAAGTTAAAACCCTGTTCTATGGAGCATAATTTCAAAAAAAATTTCTGGGAAAGGACTCCAGGATCCCCTTTCGTACTTGAAACTTTACTACTCACAACTTTTCTTATATTAATTTCTTTAAAATTCAAATTATACCTTAAAATGTATTTAAAAGCTATCTTAATCTATTAAATATGGATGGACAGGGCTGAGGGATAATTTTGGGCACCTCCCGAAATAAATTTCTATAAACGCCACTGATTTTAAAAAAAAAGTATAAAAAAAAGCACAGTCCACCGAACTTTTTCAATTTGGCCCCCATCCCCGCAATACACCTTGTCCAATCAGAGAGAGGGCTGATTGAATCGTACTTTTTATTTATATTTACGACTGTCATTCCGTTCCAAATGGAAAATGATGGGGCCGGGCTGGCCACAGGCGATAATGCGCCCCATAAAGCGAAGGGGGCTGATCCAGGGGCTGATGAAGAGCCTGTTCCTTTGATGAGAGTTAATGGTACATTATGGCCCGGCTGGTACATTCGGTGCTTCGTCTCGTCACCTTGTGGTGGGGGGATTTATGGGTAGTTAAGTGTCTGGAAACTTCTTATCTTTGGACGGTCTAAAGAAAAGATGGAGCAGGGATGTGAATTATGCGGGACGGGATAGGAAACTAAGAGAGAAAAAACTAAGACACAAAAATTAAGAAGATTACAGTGTTCCCTCGTTATTCGCGGTAGTTACGTTCCAAAATACACCGCGAATACGCGAAATCCGCGAATAACGAACCCAGTTTTAAAACGCGCATGTATGATAATATATCAGATAAAAATGGTTCGATTCCGTCATTTATTACATAAAACTAATAAAACTGGTTCATGCAAAAAGTAGTTTTAACTGTAAATAATTTGTAGTAAATACCAAAAGGATTACTAGTTAGATAACTTGGTTAGAAGAAGTTACATTTTTCAAAATGGTTTTACATAATAAATACCGGAATTGAACAATTATATCTTTTCTGGGCCAAATATAAAAGTTTCATTGCTAAAAAAAACTTTGAGATCGAAATCCGAGAATATGCGGGGGTAACATTGCTCAACCGCGAATATGCGAGGGCCCACTGTAATTACATTTGAGCCTATTTGAATCAAATTGGTTCAAATGTAAGCCATATTTAACCAGTGGTAGTAGCAGAGAAAATTCCATCCTTTTTTTCTCTTTCAATTTCTATTCAATATTTTGCAGAGCGTCTTCAAATTAGAAAGTGTTTTTTTTGAGTTTTTATAAATACTCAACTGGATGTTGCTAATAAGTCCTCTTATTAGTTAAATTAAACGATGTTAGCAGATATTTTCTTCTTATGTAATTTAACCAACAGAATAGATTTTTAAAAAGGTAAATAATCCCAAAAAAGTAACACAATTCTTTCATATATTGCCTGACATTTATAGTCAGTAACAAATTATTCACTTTATCCCGCAGAAACCATTCATTCTCTCCATATCCAACAAACACAAAGCAATTGAATACATAATACAGGCAAAATGGCTTCAACCGGAGACACAGATACTCCTGGAAGACACACTCCATACATCATTTCCTCCAACACAAACCACGGAAAGACAACAAAGGGGCATAGTGGTATCGCGGTATCTTCCATTTGTCTACAGCCGCATACATAAATTGCCTCCACAGCTTTTCGCCCGTTTTGTTTCAACGTTCTCATACACACCGAGAGAGAAGCTATTATTAAAATTTATTTTCGAGGTTTTAAGAAAACTTTCCTCCTCGGAGGTTCATCTTTTTCAGCAGAAACCGAAATTGCTTTCTTTCTGCAGCTCAACGCATCGTTGCCATTCCGAAGAGATGAAACTTTTTTTTTATTCTAGGATTTATTTGTTTCTTCGGCTTGCTTCTATTTTTTTTTTCAAAATGGCGGTGCTCGTTATTCGAAGAGGATTTGCTTCAAGGAGCTTTTTAATATGGGCGAGGAGTTCCGAGAACAATCGCAATGCCGAGAGTTTTTCAATAAATGAGAAGCTCCAGGTGAGATCGAGAAGTTGCGAGAATTTTAAAATCGACGATTTCCTTTTTCCGGATGGCAACGAAAAGTTTCAAGAGGTAGAACGGAACTTTATAAATTTAGCCCTATCGTTATTCAAAGCGGGTTAAATTTACTTACGTTACATTTAAAATCAAACTACATTAGATTTTGGATTCTGTTTTGTTTCATGACGCAAGGACTAACGGCCGTATTCAGTGTCACGAGTGTCACTTAACCAGCAGCTAAAGAAAGGAAATTTGCTGCTTTACGTTAATTCTGATTGGTGGAATCCTTATTTGACCGAAGGTTTACTGCTGGTCAAACAGCAGCGAATAAGGACATCAGTCTTTTGGTTAACCTTTAAAACAATCGAAAGTAATCAACTAATAACTGCTGAATTTTCCAGTCTCGATATAAAAGCAAGTTGGGAAGTTCTTCCGCAAGTTGTTGAGCAAGTTGCCAAATTGGGAAACGAGATCTGCCTTGCTGGTGATTGTAAGAAACGTTCAATCAACAAATTATTGACATACAAATGCAATGAAACAATGAAGAATTGCAGCATATCTTAAAATTTTGGATATTCAATTTTAAATTATTAAAAATTCTCTCCTGATTCCAAAATTATGCATGTCTTTTCCCACAATTTTTTTTCAGTTAATTATGAGATATTTTATTACAGAAACCTCCTAACAGAGTGACGTCACATGTGCCTTTTGGAAATGTGGGAAACACCGTTTTCATCGAAACACTAGGCTATAAAAAAACTAGAGATCAGTATTTCAATGCGGAATGTTAGTAAACAAGGCACATTTGACGTCACAAGCTGTTTCAGCTCAGACAGAAAAGAAGCTATTTTTAATTGAAAATAACCTAAAATGTAGGGCTTTGAAAGGTAAATTAAAATGTTTTTGGAGGTTTAAGCCATTCTGAATACATTAAGATTAAAAAAAATTTGACTGCAGTTATCCATTAAAACAATACATACAAGGCAATGAATGTAAAATCCTGATAACAGAAAATTTGCAAAAGCTAATTTCCCCGAATAGATTCTAAAACAATAACCCCACTAATTCAAACAAACATCAAAGAACGCCCCCAAAACCCCTCTCGGCATCGCAAACGATTTACTTCGACATCAAAGCCGGTTCATTAACGAAAAATTCATTCCCCCATTCACCTTTCCATTAAAATTTAACAATCGAAGAGAAAACGACACTGTTCGTCACCATTCACACGGATGACTTCAAAAGATTCGAAAGTTGACAATGATGCCGGGAATCAAACGGCATTCTCCAAAGAATCGAAGTGAAGAGAGCAAAGAAAAGAATGGTGTTTCGGTTTTCTGCGCATGCGCGCGGTTCGGAATCAATTCACCGATTTTGACGTCTGAATCACTTTGGAGGTTTACAGCCATTTCCTTGACAATACTTGCGGGTGACGCGTCGAAATGCATAAAAAAAGAAAGGAAAAGGGTATGTTTTTGTGCATTAAAATCACGAGCACGTTTGAGTCAGCTGTGGTGAGAATAAAAAAGGAGTTTGGACCTTTTCTTAGTAACGAGCACTAGGTTTGAGTTTTATATCCTTTGTTGTGTACGCTATTGTGCCAGGGGATGTCAATTTTGAAATTTCTTCCTCGGTGTAATGTAACTTGTTTTGCAAACTGTCAAATCTTAAAGTAGGAAGGAAAGCCCCGGGGGTACCAGTGACATTGGGTAAAAAGTTTACCACGGGTGGTGAATTCAACTAACTGTGGATAAAATTTAACTTAGGTTTCTGGTTTGAGATTTTGGACAGATTTAGAGCATCTATACTCCAGTTACCTATGAAAGCCCAGAGGAATTTGAACCCTCAACCTCAACCCCCCTTGGAACCCTCACCCCCCATCATAGTAGGGCAATATTGTTAAAGACAGGTTTCAATATAATCATTGCTCGTATATTTGGCAGGGGTTCTACTGACCTCAACTCAAAACTTTCTTTTATCCGGAATCCCAAATTCCAGAATGTTCCAAAATCCAGAACGTTTACAGATTTAAAAATTTCTTGAAATAAAGGTATTTTTCTTACCAAACTTACGGTGCACCCGATGAGACTGAACGGTTGGGAATTTTATAGCTTCAACCGTAAGTATACGCGACTCGATCGTAGCTCAGTGGTGAAAATTTTTTCCATTAAAAAGTAGCAACTATGTATTCGCGCTATAAGAACCGATGATGGGACTGGATTCTTCATAAAAGAGGTTATTAATGCAGAAGCCCTGTACTTATTTTTTTAACTGGATCCAATTCTAAGATTTCTGGTTAAGCATGAAATTTTCGAAAACTTTCGTAAACTCGAAATTTCCGGATTAACGAAGTTAAAAAACTGGACTTCCTCTTGCGGGGCTGCCCCTGAAAAATAGAAACGACTTAGAAACTAAAACTCCCTTATTTTGTAAAAAAAATTAAGACCCACCCTATATAGATAGAATCTATTTAAGAAATATAAACTGAAACAAAGAAAATAACAGTGTCACCATTGCAAACAAGATTCTTCAACCACAAAGAAATTTCTTTCTCTCCTCATCTTTAAACATCATCGCCGCCTTCGAAATCTCCAAAAAAGCGCTTAAATCACCACCGCAACCAAGAGACAAAAGAAGGACCCCTTCGAACAAAGAAAATAAGAAAAAAAAAGAGCAATCGAACGAATCCCGCCGGAACAGGAGACAAGACCAGGAGCGTCTCCTCCAGAAATCCCCGGAATCCGGCAATCCCGTCCACGATGACGATTACCGCGTGGAACGTGACTTAATCGATTAATCCCATCGATTATGACCTTTTCCCGGGGAAATATGGACCAGGGGGCTCAACTGGGCGGAAGGGAGGGGGAGGGATTTGCTCTGGGTCTTCTTCATCCACCCCTGTGGGGTGTCGAAGGAATAAATAAATCTATCTTGTTCTCTAAAGAGGAGTATCTGATTATTTTTGGCTGTTGAGTTTAACAGCTATTGAAAGAATTGACTCGAAGCCCATAGGTTGGTAGTTAAAACCATAGGCGAGAGATAGTGGTTGAGGGAGCAATTGGCAACCCTAAATAGTGCCTAAGATCATTTACGCTAAATACCAGTCACGTGACGGTGATCTTGACTGCTAATAAGGAAGTTGCATGTGCCAGATTTTCAAAAACAAACGATGTTCCGTATGGTTTTTTGTATGGTAAAATGAAATATCTAGTCAGTTTTTCAAAAAATGTACAGGTAATTAAATATTTTAATTTAAAAGTCGAGAAAAAAACACGTGACTGAAAACGTTTATTGTTTAAACTGTAGGATGACGTCAACAATAATACCATCAACTCCATTGCTTTACAACAATGTTTAGTATAAGATGATGTCACATCCAAACTCTTGGCGTTTTCGCGCGCTTTTAAAAAGGGGATTTTTGTTAATTTTTTTGGCAATCAAAAAACTTCTCGATCGGCCTCAAATTTTGGGTAGTTGCTTATTTTTGCAAGAGGAATCGATTAAAAAAATAAAAAACATCATGCAACTTCCTCATTTGGCGTCGTATTTTGGTTCGATCTCAAGCTTTAGTGTAATAGTTTTGATAATAATAAAAGTGCTCCTCTGGCCGTGTTAAAGGGGATGGTGAAAATCGAACGTTTTGACCCCAGCAGTGAAGTTCATCAGCAGCAGGAATAAAAATCCTTCCAACCGACGAAAGTAGATTGTCGTTTGAAGTTGAAGAGAGTAGAAGTTCTACTAGAAGAAAAGTTCTACTTTTTTCAACTTCAATCGACAATCTACTTTCGGTTGGAAAGATTTTTATTCCTGCTGATGACCTCCAAATAAAACCATGGTTGTGCAATCTGTTGGGAACTTCATAAAGCTACACAGCACCTAATTTTATGTGCTAATTAATTTCTTTTAAGCCTTTCCCTGGTTTTTTTTTCTAAAAATAAACCATTTTTAACCCACACACAAAAAGAAAACGATTAAATTAAAGTCCAAATCTCTAGAGTTAATCATAATCAAGCCACAAAGCGAAACTTTAAACAAATAGCCTCAGGAAAAAGCCATCAAATCGAAGAGCTAAAATACCAGTAAAAGCAAGTTAAATTCCAAACTTTCAAACCATAAACCGGCACCTAGAGGAAATATCAATCAGACTTTCAAGCTCTTTCACACAAAACATTAAAAAAGCAATCGCAATAAGAAAGTTCCAACCACATTCAAAACCAAAGTATAATAAAGCGCCACCTGGAGGACAAATTAATCAACTCCAGCCGCAATCTCACAAGACCCGATTTCACTCGGCATTTAAAAGGTCTTACATAAAAGTCTCAAACAAATGCATACTGGGCCAAGCTCCTCATAATCAATTACAACTTTAATTGGCAAAAGCGATCCGAGCGGAAATATCGCCGCCCCTGGAGGCCAAACCATCATCATTTGGCGACTTTATTACGGCAAACGGACTCATTAATTCAGAAACAATTTTTACGCCGCGAAACTTGGCGATTTTTTTCTCTTCTCTTCGTTGATTGGGTTCGAGAATTATGGCGATATATAAGCGCGCGCCATCAGCTGGATTCGAGAGCCATCCGTGAGCAATTAATCCGAATGAGTTGGCGCGAATAAAAAAATAGGATAAAAATTGGCGTAATTAAGAGGTTTTGGCGAACCTCGCAATTAGGTTAGTTACGGATTGAGTTAATATCGGGTTCATCAATCGGAATGGTTCGTTAATTAAATCGGGCCGGAAATATCGGGACTTGAGACGGAAAATCGGAAAGCTTTGACGCAGGCAATTTGGACAAGCGGTAAACAATTCAGACAGGGAATGATTTGTTGCAATGATTGAGAGAGTAATTAGGAATACTGTGCTCAACGTGATTAGGAGCCGTTCAAACGTAACACGTAAGAATGTTTTTGGCCATTTCTGACCCCATCCTCCCCCTTGTAAGCAAAGATAAGCAAACCTCAATCCCCCTTATAATTATGTAGGAACTAACCCGATCCCCGACCCCTTGGTTCTTTTCTTTGTGAAGTCAAAATGGTTAAACGTTTTTCTTAATTCCATTTTTTTAAAATTTATTTTTTGATGAATTTCGAAATTATTTATGCAAGAAAGAAGATATTTTCAAAAATGCAGTGTTTGTTAAGTCTTACGTAAGCATCACACTCATTAGGGCGTTACATTTTTTGGGGGGGATTTCCTACAAATACTGAAACATTATTATCTGCAAATTTTCAAGTCTTAAGGACACTTTTTGACCCCCGCGCCCCTCAAAAGTAGTTTTCTCATGTTAAATTATAGGAAGAAAATCGAAAATATCTCAATTTTTTTTGTTTTTTATTTTATAAGCCTGGACACGGTCAATATTGAGTTAAATACTTATGCATTACCTTTGAGATATCATTTTCCTAAGATCCTATTGGAAAAAAATTCAATGGCAACTCCTCCAAAACATTTCAAAGGTTTAAAAAAAGTGCATTCATCGTCCTTTTTGGCGCCAGGCTCGTTTTTTTAACTACCCCAAATCAAATAGTACAAACAAATGGTTATCAACAAAATTAATCCAGATTTACAGGAATGGTAGTCATTTGAAATCGAATATGAAAAACAGAACTGCACTATCTATCAGGGTTTAAATTAGGGGAAAAAATTCCTTCAGCAAAAAATATTTTTTAAATTTTTTATTCACAAGTAATATCCAGGTTAAGATATTGATATATTAAATAAATTTCGAATTGAATCAAACTTTTGGTAGAAGGAAGGAATAACACTAAAAACGTTAGGTGAACTTAACGATCCGTTTTATAAGATTTGTTTTAATTTTTCAGCGCAAAATTAAGTAAGGAGATTTCAGCATTGAGTACCAGGGAAAAATCTGTAAAGCTGAAAGCATCGACATAGCTAATTAAAATAGAGAAAGAATACAAAAAAGTTAATTAACTACTATGGAGATTAAGAACCTTCGTTTTTTGTCGTAGACTTATCTTGCTTTAAAGTGAATGAAAAAGTGGGAGGTTAATTATAAAATTCCCTTAAAAAAGGGTAGTAAAAGAATTTTCATACTATTTATACATATTTTTAATATGTATAAATCATATACTTTTATACAAAAAGTGTTTAAACATTTGTTGTTTTTTTAGCATTAACTTTCAACTCACTTGCTTTATTTAAATTAATATTACTTGTTTCCATGTTCTGATATATTTGATAGTTTTGTTCCATATACGCAATTATGCATATTAGTTTCTTTTAATTAATATATGGAAAAGTGGGGGGCTAGTGGGACGCAGGGCTAATGGGACAAATAGATTTTTTTTGCCATCATGGTATAAATATTTTAGAAGATTTATGTATTATTACTGATTATTAGTAAAAGGTCTAGCAAAAATTTGCATTATGGAATATTCATCATGTATGACAGGTTTTTGCTGCGCAGAAAAAAAACAAGTTTGTTTTCAACATGCCATATCAAGTATTAAATTTTGTAATTGATTTTCTAAGTTCGTAAGAATATTTTAATCTTATTTATAGACACTTAAAGTCTACAAATACTGGAAGATAAGAGAGAAAATATTACTTTCCGGAATCGATTCTTGAACTCGATTCCAACCTGAAATCGATTCCTTAAAGCCAGTATCGAAAAAGTAGAATCGAAATTATATATTTCAATCACAAATCCAGGATAATTAGTAATTATTATAAATTAAATTTTTTACCAGCAAAATATTAATTAATTATCAAAATACTAATTCATTAGTGAACAAAATTGTCAATAATCTAATTAGAAAATAAGGCACGATTCTTAGGATTCGATTCTTGTTGGAATCGATTAAAAGGCATTCGATTCCGGAATCGAATTAATATACTACTGAACATTCTCCCATTAACTGAACTTTTTTAATCGGGTTTTAAGTGCAATTATAATTTTATTTAAGAGTAACTATTTTTATAAAGAGTTGCGCTGCGTCAATCCTGTGATTTTATTTCTTGGAGAAGAAAAAAAAAAGGAACTTACATATAAAAAAATATTACTTAAAATTTTTTACAGACTGCACTGTTTATGTTTCGATCAGTTCTAAACTAGCTGTCTCCTACGGCCGTATATTCACCGGTAACTTGACCTGCGGTTAACCGCCGGGATTCAAACCTCTGGCGGCGATCTTGTTTTCCTTCTTCAATAGCCAACCAGAAGTTAAACTGCAGGTCAAGCTACCGGAGAATACGGCCGTTATTAGGTGAATCCTTCTTTGACTACTGGTTAATCACTGCAAGTCAACTCTGAGTAAATAGGTATACACTCGAGCCTGTTTTTGTGCGATTTTTCATTTATGCGGTCTTTTTTACTGCGAATTTTATACACCGCATAAAAAAATCGGATAAAAAAGACCACACAAATAAAAAAAAACGCACATAAACAGGCTCGAGAGTACAAGAAACAAAAATTTTAACCCGTACTCGAACTTCTTTACTAATGGCGGATGGTCCCTCAATCAAAGGGCCACGGCTTTAATAAGTTACTCTTCCAAGCAAAACCTTAATTTAACAAAAAGTATAAACTATATACCTTTACAATAATTGTATAAAAAGTGGTGAGTTTTGAAACACTAAGGACGACGAAATTATCTGCTTTTTGAAATGAAAAAAGGATTTTCCTATTCTTCCCCAGGGTGAAGCTTTAAAAAACGTGTTTACTACTATATGAAATCAAAATCGCAAACTAAAACTAGAATAAGCAGAGCTCTTGACCATTTCCAGAACATTCTCAACGTCCGGTATTCTCGGAACTGAACCAGGAAGTCTTTTTCAAAACAAGAAGCCGAACTGCTAAGATGTGGCCATCCCACAACATTATCACGGACACTAGTGCTGCATTCCGGTGGAGAACGGAAGTGCACCAACTTCCGAAGAAAGCAGTTTATTTACAGTGGAAAACAATCGTAATTTTTTTAAAGAGTATATTAAAAGGACAGCTACGAGACACAATTTTCGACGTTATTCTAACTCTTTATTTTTCTTATGGATACTTCTAGTTAAAGTTTTATTGGCTTTTATTGCAATTCATGAATAAGCGATAAGGTTCTTCTCAAATAATAATGATTAATCCACCATGAAATACACTAGCGGAAATAAAAATCCCAACACCAAGAAGGAAAGGAGATATCAAAGTTAAATTTATTTCTATGATTGCACATAGTATCAATGTGAATTGATTGAAAAATCAGCCTTCCTGGATGTTAAGGGGCCGAGAAAAACAAGGAGGAGTGTTGTTTCCATAGGTGTCCATTACCGCCGTCACACGTCATGGTATTGAGTGACAGGGGATCTAAATGACTTTTGAGGGATTGGAGGACCATGTTGCCTCCTCAGATAGTCCAAATTCATATGGTGCACCAGCGGACGTTGCATACCGGGCTAGGTTATTTTTCCTTTCTCCGGACATGTTTTGTGAACGTTGGTTCTTACGAACGGATAGGCCAGGGTAAAAATGCAACATAGGGGGTTAAGAAGAAAGCTTGGACATTGCATAAAACATGTGTTTGTGCATTTTTCTCTTGAAATTTGTCCCCAGGACAGGTCTGAAGGTAAGGACGGTCTACCGGCTAAAAAACCTGAGTGAAGCAGCTCTGGTTGGCCTAAGTACCGGTAGATCATACTGAGGACAAGCGGCAGTAGGATGGATGTCGTTTGCAGTACTGCGGATTGTCCGTTTTGTCCGCGTAGCTTCTTACATCTTTGTCTATAAACAAGGGGCTGAAATGGGCCTTTCTGTTTCCAATAGTGCGCGAAATAAGGAAATGAAAATCCCAATTTCATGACATTGTGTTTATGAGAGAATTCTGCTTCAGTTTTGAGCACCACAACGGTTGGGTATGAGTTTGAAGACAAAATGGAGAGAGCGCGCTCAGCTGATGATTTTCAAATCGTTCCACGGAGTGGTGATGCAGGGTAACGGAGTGAGGATGCATTGGATTCCATTTCTGCAACTCCTGAGTATGATTCACCAGTACTTTTTCCAACCAGAGCTGCGTCATTGAGGTTTTGCAGCCGGTAGACCGCCCTTACCTTCAGACCTGTCCTGGGGACAAATTTCAAGAGAAAGATGCACAACCACATGTTGTATGCAAAGTCCAAGTTCTCTTCTTAACTCCCTAAGTTGCATTTTTACCCCGCCTTTCCCGTTCTCTAGAACCAACACCCACAAAACAAGTCCGGTCAATGAGGAGAAATCACTTAGCCCGGTATGCAACGTCCGCTGGTGAACCATATGAATTGGGACTACCTGAGGAGGCAACATGGTCCTCCAATCCCTCAAAAGTCATTTAGATCCCCTGTCACTCAATGCCATGACGTGTGACGGCGGTAATGGACACCTATGGAAACAACACTCCTCCTTGGTTTTCTCGGCCCCCTAACATCCAGGAAGGCTGATTTTTCAATCAATTCACATTGATACTATGTGCAATCATAGAAATAAATTTGACTTAGATATCTCCTTTCCTTCTTGGTGTTGGGATTTTTATTTCCGCTAGTGTATATAGATACTGTTTTGATTGAAAAATAAGAGTCAAACAACATCGCTAAAAACAAATCGCCCAAACAGTCAATCTAATTTTTTCGAGGGAGAGTATTTTCTTCAGTAGGTTTCAAAATAATCAAGATATCTCTCAATTGGCAAATTGAGAGATCTACCTCGATTAAGATAAGGAATCGATAAAGGAATACTACCTCGATATAGGAATTTCTCCGCCCAAGATTACTATTGAATGAAAAAGTTGGTTTAAAAAAATCTCAAAAAATCCCTCAATGATATTTAGGCAAATTCTTTTTCGACCACTCTTTTGTGCGAAGTGCCGGGTTCCCACTCAATTTCAGAAATAAAATTCCCTGACTTTTCCAGGTCAATTTTTATGATTTTTCGGTAAAAAAAACTAGTAATTCACGGCATTTTCGGATACTTCTTGCATTTTTTAACATAAAATTTTCAATAAATTGACTATTTTTTCACTTAGTAGAGCCGCAATAGAGTTGTCCATCATCCGGTGGCAACCCTTAGCAATCAGTCTGTTTGTCCTGCAGGATCAGAGTTTCGTGACGTCATCGTGGACAACCTTATTATTCCACAGAATCTAACCATCTTTAATGATGTTTAAAAATGCTTTTAAAGGACAATTTTTAAAAAGATATAATCGCAAGCAAAAGCAGGTTTTCAAATCGGAATTCGAATTCGGAAATGCTTCTAAAACTGAAGGACAAACACAGTTAATTTGACTGTTAAGTCTGTTTGTCCTGCAGGATCAGAGTTTCGTGACGTCATCGTGGACAACCTAATTGACACGCAAACATTAAAAATTTTCATTTTCCAGGTGATTTTTTTTGATTTTCCAGGTTTTTGGCCAAAATGAGCAATTTTTCCATGACTATTCCCTGACTTTTAAGGTGAAATTTGAATTCCCTGACTTTTCCAGGTTTTCCTTGACCCGTGTTAACTCTGTGTTTTGTCCTTGTTTGTTAAATGTAGAACTGAAAATCTTATATATTTTAGAATTTCGTTTACCAGCTCAAGCTTTAACATTCCCTCACTCTTTATTTCTCAATATTTGTTCTCTTTCTATTTAACGTACTACTTTTGTACTTTGCCCACTTACATCTGTAAGCATGAAAAGTTGTGAAATAAATTTTAATTAAAAATATATATCATGCAAAAACATATACTAGTACTCACTGTCCTAGAGCGGCTCCGTTCCAACAGCGTCCCTCCTCCCTGACAGCCCAGGTTTCGTCGCTGCAGACGGCGTCGGCCAGGTTGGCGTAGTGTCCTTTGGTCTCGCTCAGCCGCTGAACCACCTGCTGCAGCCGCGCGTAGAGGCACTCCTCGGCCGGCCGCACGGGCACGATGCGACCCCCGGCAGCCCCACGAACGCCGCCGCCCTCGCCCCCGGACACGTCGCGGCTGGCGCGACGCGGGTGACCACATGCCGTCTTTACCTGGGGAAGAAGAAGAGGGAGAAGTTCGTTAGTTTTGAGATTATCACCACTAGTATATGATTATAGGAATAAATTAATCACAAATAAAATTAGTTATAATACAGGGACGTTCCACAATAAAGTAGAGGAAACAATTTTGCCACCGTATCATTGAGAGACATTACACTTCACTCTTAAAACAACAGTCTCAATACTGAGTAAAAATTACTTAAATCTGAGTATGTCACGCACTCGAACAGGCTCCGATCCAAATTTACTTGAATTTGAACCTATGCATGTACTCATTTTTGAAAATGGGCAGCTACTCAAAAATAAAGCATCATGTACTCATTTTTTATACGTCCATGACATTCTTTTAGCCCTTTCAATACGGCAAGGGAATCAGAAAAGTGCATTTTTGCACTTGTTTGAGCTCCTGGGGGCAACTGCCATTAGATCATGATGTGTTTGGAGGCAAAAAGGAGCATTTTATTCTGTTCCTTGAAGTTTTTCAGGAACTGGGACATATCGTTGCCTCAGTCGTAATTTCAAATTTTTTCCACCGTGGGACAGCATATGTCCCAGCCGGTGCGAAAGGGTTAAAGAGGGTGCAATGTGTTACAGTTATGATGACCATACCGCCACGTTACTATGACGTTTGGAGTAGACCAATAAGTTGAGTGCGGTATCACACCAACTTTATGTTACTTTTGATACATTGAATATTACAATTTTCAAATATAAACTAAAAGTAAGCATAATTTGAGTGGTGACTATTAAATTGTTTGAAACTGAGTATCTGGTGTTTCGAAATTGAAAGCATTGGGTCGTCATATTTGAACCAAAAAGTTTCATACCAAAATGAGAACATCGATTTACTCAAATTTGAAACTGTCATTTCTCTCAGTGTTGACCGGCGGTAAAACGACAGTCAAGCTTCTGTTTAGCCGTTGAAGATGGAAAACTAGTTTTCCACCAATCAGAGGTTTGACGGTCGGTCAAGTTACCGGTGAATACGGCCGTTGGGCTCGGAGAGCAGTTTCACAGTCGTGTCGTGTTGAAACGACTCTCTATGATATGGTGGCGTTAACCAGCAGGTAAAGATCGCTGACTCTGATTGACGGAATCTTTGATCAAGGATTTAACACCAACGCTGAGAAGTCTGTCTTACAACTGTATTTATTGTTTCAGTAGAATCACATATCCGAAATTATTTTTATAAATATTCAAACAAAATGTAGTGTATTAAAAATAGAATTCAGACAACTGTCCCCACACTGTATTAGGTATCTTTCTAAAACATCATTCAAAAATTTAATTCAAAGAACTGCATCATGAGTTCGAGGGAATGATACTGTGTTTAAGAATTCAAGTGGAATCTGCTTATTTTTTTTTCACTTTATCCTAGAAAGAGTTAGACTTAGGTTTTCTATTACACTACTTCTTCCTATTGAAAAGCATACTTTTTATGCAGTTGACATGGAAAAGATAAGTTTAAGTAGTATTAGCTGGCAAAAAGTAAAGTTTTGGATAACCTGCCATGCCCTTATTTTATTTGCTAGGAATTAAAGAAATTTATGTATAGTGAGACTGGCTTCTAAAATAAACGGCTCAATAATTCTGATGATCCAAATAAGAAATCAAATCAGAAAGAATTTGTTATATGCTAGTTAGAAATCTATTGACGATTTTTATCAAAAGCAATTTTCAAGATTTAATAATCATGAACCAGAAAAATGATGCAGTACTAATAATTATGAATACCTTTAATCAAGTTTTCTGGTTAACAACAATAATAATAATGGTTATTTTCTAGGGAATACTTGTTAAATCAGAAAATAGACAACCTAATTGCATTCTTTTCAAATATATTCTCCATCCTACGGAAAAAGCAAGAAGAACTTTCCAACTATCCTACTCTCGCACGCAAAGCACTACGATTTCATTGAGTCGCGTGCGGAACATGGAATTAATACTACGGCACGCACGTCTGGTTCCAGGGTATATGGCATTAAGACGAGCGATTTGTCTGGGTTTGTAGGCTGAGCGCGATGAACCAGCAAACCTCGAAATAGCTTGTTGCGAAAATTTTTGACATAATGCAGATAAAATTACTATTATTTTAGGATTTTAGGCGCTACTTACTCGAACTTGAAATCCCGGAAAACTCTTACAGTAACGAACCTCTAATCCGGAATCTCAAATTCCGGAATACTTTAGAATCAGATATTCGATTAAAAGTCTTGTTCTTAAGGTTATTTTTCCCTTCAAAACTTACTGCGTGAACCAATAAGACTAATTCATAATATATTTTAAGAATGATATGAAGAGTGGTAATAACAACAAGACTTTTATCAAAATTAACTATATTAAATTCTTAAGTATTTAACATTGACACACTCCCATTTTAGCCCAACAATTTGTAATTAAAATAGTATTTAAAAAGTTTCTATCTTATCCGTCATCTAAACGGGTCATTTCTCCGGGGTGACTACACTGTAAAAAATATGAAACGTTACACAATAAAGTGGTAGAAAGAAACTGTCATTATATCATTGAGAGACGTTAAGGGCCGTTCAAATATTACGTAAGCACTTTTTTGGTAATTTTTAACCCCCCCTCCCCCCTTGTCAGCAAAGATAAGCATACCTCAACCCCCCCACCATAATTACGTAAGACACTGCCGGACCCCCCCCCGAAATTTTGACATCCCTTGTAGTAAGTACTGTTTTTTCCTAGAAAATTAGGTGACTCGTACAAGGAGCTGTACTTATTTGGTGGAACCCTAAGGGTTCAAAAATGAGTCGAAATACTACTTTTCGGAGTTACAATTTCAAAATGTTAGGTTGGTCCATCTCCAGAAAAAAGTGCTTACGTCAGATTTCCTTATTCAATTTTTTGTTACATTTATTTTTGGTTGAATTTTGAAATTATTTATACAAGAAACAAGAGATTTTCGAAAATGCACCATCTTACGTAAGCATCACTCATATCCCCCCTCCCCCCTTGTCAGCAAAAATAAGCAAAGAGCAAACCCCCCCCTCCCCCCTTAGGTGCTTACGTAATATTTGAACGGCCCCTTACACCGCGACATGGAGGGAGGACCCACTGTGAAGCTTCTCCGTGTTGTGGTGCAACGTCTCTCAATGATATAATGACTCTTTCTTTCTACCACTTTATTGTGTTACATTCCATGTTTTTTCGTATAGCGTAATATTTTTTAAATAGTTTTACGTTATGCAATATTATTTATATAAAAAATAGCCGTTCCTTAATAAAGAAACTAAGACCATCATACATCGTACCAAAAAGCTATTTTAACCCCTAGCACCGACCATGGAAAATCCGACAAGGCGGATCACAAAGGTCAATCTTCAGTCTCGTCACATCAACCATCAGGGGCAAGAAGTGCACGTTCCACCCTGACTATAAAAATCGTCATCATGGAAAAAATCCGACAGCCACAGCAGCTAATGCCAAGTTGACATGCAAGGCCGGAACGGACGCTTGATGGCCAATTAATGGATGGCGAAAAAAACGTCGTCGGTCGGCACGTGTGGAGCACGTCGGGTGTCGTGACGACAGAAATCGGTGGAGGAAGATGTTATCGTTTGGAATTAGGGGTGGGTATTAGAAAGAAGAAGTGCTGGGAGAAAGACTCGTGGTGACAGTTGAAATGCTTCCACCTTATGGAGATGTAGCAAAGGAAGGACAGATGGCAAAGTTAAATATGAAGCTGCAGTTCTAATCACCACTAAATAAGTAGCATAAACGTGGATATTTATATGTTACGGTATTTTTAGTAACTACGGGGCTACCGCCCCCTCCTCGCGATCGCTCTACAACCCCTGGGAACTCCCTAGGATTGCTTTACTCGAGCGGATCTGGGGAAATTTTTGCCCCAGATAGAAAGAAAAACTAAAAAAATTCAATCATCAATATCTGAAAAACAAATATTTTGGGTAGTGAATGCATCATAATTCCCAATTTAAACGGAAATCAGGTGAAAACTGCGGAATTACGGATGTAAAGTGGGAAAACTACGGATGTGCGCAAAAAATCCTAGTTTTCTGGGTGAATACCTAAAAGTTGGCTTTTCCTTGCTTTTTGTTTGATATGCAGGAAAAACAACGTATTCGTGGTAGGATGAGTAATTTCTACTAAATAGTGTTCTTGTTTTCTCACATTTATGTTCTTCACTGAAAAGTTGAGTTAATTAAGGAGAAATTTATAGGTAGCTGAAATTTGAGATAAAAATAGGCAATTTTTCATATTTTAAGAAAAGAGGCACTTCTGAGCTAAGATATTAAGAGAAAAACTAAATAAAAAGATTAGAAAGATCAGCAAAATTTAAATTTATGGATTATGTGAAAAAAACACTTCTTTTAATTAAATTTCATTTTGGGGGAAATTTTGTAGAAAAGAAATTGTGTTCTGGGGAAATTTTGGGCTCTGAAACATTTTCTGCACCCCTGGGGGCAACAGGCCTTTTGCCCCCCCCTTGGGCTCAGGTACCTTTTTAAAAAATTACGGTAAGAAAAGGAAAAACGAAAATCGGACATCCGAAATTCGGACAAGGTATACAAAAACAAGTTAAAACCCTGTTTTATTGGGTCAAATTTCCGAAAATTTTCTGGGGGAGGACCCCCAGACCTCCTTTTCTATTTGGAACTCAATTATTCACAACTTCTTTACATTCTGCTCATCAAAATGAAAATCCTACACGAAAATGTAAACCTGAAATTCGGGCTTTAGGTACCAAAACTAGTTAGAAACCTGTTTTTAGAGTTAATTTTTCTAAAAAATCGTCTGGGGGAGAGCCTCCAGTCCCCCTTTGGTACATCAAACATAATAAATTACTCACAACTTCTCTTATTCTGTACTTCTTTAAGACGCAAATAATACTTAAAATGTGTTACAAAGTTTCATTAAACCTATTAAAATATGTAGTATGGGAGGAAAAATTTTGGGCTCCTCCTGAAATAAATTTCTATAGTATACGCGACTGAAGGGGAATGTCCACGTGACCAGTTAATCATTTGTTAACCCTGCTCTTTGTTGCTTTTTGGTAAACATGATTGATAATGACTAATTTTTTAGAGGATATATTTGAAGTATCTTTCCAAATAAAAATCTATATACGCCTCTGGAGTGATGAAAAAAGAGAGGGAAGAAAATTGGTGACCTGTGGAGTAATCAGCCTCATAAGTTCCGGGCCCACCCTGAAAATCGGGCTTTGGGTACCAAAACGCGTTGAAACCCTGATTTTTAGGGTCAAATTTCCAAAACATTTCTCGGGGAAGACCCCCAGATCCCCTTTTTGATATTCAAAATATACTTTTCTTTATTTTGTTTTACATTTACATTTTTAAACTATAAATATACTATACATCAAAATGCGAATCTTTCTTGTAAATGCATTAAAAAAGTACATAAAAGTACATGAGGAAGCTTAGGAATAATTTTAAGTCCTCTCCCTCGTTGCAGAAATCCAGCTTTTCGCCAGATAATAACTTATCTTTTGGAGGATATTTTGGTTCCTTCAGAAATAAATTTATATTTACGCCACTGCCATCTATAGAGCAGTGATGACCGCTGATCTTAAGGGTCTCTCTGGAAGGATGGGACGTTAACATGCTATCCTCCGATCCCATCTTAAAGTCAAAGGATGAGTCAAAAGACTACTTTTTAAGGTACAATTTCTAAAAAATTTCTGGGGGAGGACCCCCAGACCCCCTCTTTCCCTGGGACGTCATCCAAGTATGTTCAATATTAAACTCAAATTTTCAAAATTTTTCTGGGCAAGAACCTCCAACCTTCGTGGTTGCCCCCCCTTAGGTCCAGGCTGGATCCGCCACTGACTTACAGACTTCCGGTTAAAATGTAAATATTTACTGAAAACCAAGAATGCAATTTATCCCTGATTTACATACATGTAAAGAGCTGAGATTTCAGCTCCTAAATTGGTTTTTATATAATAAATACCGGAATCTAATAATTTTGCTGGTTTTAAATCAATTTTAAAATGTTACGCGTCAATTTCTACAGTGGATTAAACAACCTCCCCCATGCCCACTAATAAAAACCCCTAGATCATTAGGAGGGCATTTCCGACCCCCCCATTCCTAGGGGATTCTGGGTCGTGCAGAAGTGCTCTACCCCTCCTAGAAATCATGAAACACTTATCTATAACACTGTGCATTCTCATCATTAGTGTATCATAACTACCGCTACAACAACGGCAGTTCAAAATCAAAATCCATCCATTCCATAAGTGACTTGACAACCCATTAAGACCACAGCGAATCCCTTAATCTCCCCTCAATCAATAGAACACCTTAATCCGAGCCACCAGCTTCGTTCATCCTTCCTTGCAAGAAGCGTCACAATTAATAAAGAGTCGCCATCCATTTTAAATCCGATTCCTTTAATAATTGCGAGCGACATCCGTAAGGGGTCGCTCGTTAAGGGGGAGATGGGGTGGGAGGGGCTTCTTTTGCGACGATGAATGACGTTAATGATGATGAAACCATCAGCAATAAGGCTTTTCCAAATAATTAATGTAGTTAACTCGTTCGTTAATGAATGACGTGGCGTGTTAGTTGATACTGTATGACGAAAGATGAGTCTACCAGGCTGTGCAGGGTTTTGGAGATGGTAAAATAGTGAACCTTTGGACCTTTGCTATATGGAGGGCATCAGCAGCAGGATTGAAAGAGGCGGTGGCTGAGGTTAATACGAATAATTAAAACAAGCGTCTTTAGAATCGATGGTTAAAAATGCCAGTGTCACATGATTGGCTAAGAAAATACCACATATACTATCACGTGATACCTTTGAGCCAATAGGTATTTTCTTTCACTTCCTGTTATTCTTTAGCGACAATATTAATGAATGAAAACATTATTTTGATAAAAAAAAATAGCATTCTTGTGGAACTTTTTAACGGGACCACAAAAAGTGTAAAAGTAATCCGCCTAGATTCGAATCCCGGAAAGATATGGATAATGTTCTAAATATTTCTGAAGGAGTCGATTCCGGAATCGAACTTTTGAAGGAATCGAATCTTAGAAATCGTACTTAACTTTATAATTAATACAGATAATTATTAACAATTTTGTACCCTGTTTAATTAGTATATTTATAATTAATATTTTACAGCAAGAAACGAATCTTTGGAATCGTACTTAATCTTCTAATTAATACAGATAATTAACGATTTTGTTCACCAATTAATTAGTATTTTGATAATTAATATTTTGCGGGTTATTAATTAAATTAATAATATTAATTACTAATTATCCTTGATTTGTGATTGAAATAGATAAGTTCGATTCTACTTTTTCGATACTGGCCATAAGGAATCGATTCCAGGTTAGAATCGAACTTTAGGAATCGATTCTGGAATCGAATCGCACGTTTTTTTAGATCCCTAGGTACGGAAACGAAAGCTCCCCAGTTACCGTTTCAAATCCATCGTTTCTCTTTTCTTCTGCTAGTTTTGTCAACCCTTAACAACACCAAAAAGCGATTTTGTTCCTTCCCAAGAAACATTTCACATCCCAGGGCTTTTAAAAGCAATCCCTCACTTCCCTGAAGACTCGGAAAAGAAGCTCCAAACAAAAAGCTGATCTCCTCTCGCATTTCCTGGATATTAATGGCGGGCCACGCGAAACCAGCGGCGGGACATTCTTCATTCGAAATCTGTCTGAGGGGGGCTCTCATCGCTCTGAGAGAACACTTGGAACTAGTCCACGACATCGCGGCGAAAACACTGGAACGGTGACAACGGCCCTCCTGCAGATGACAAATGGAACGTTCGAGGAAAGAATGAAGTTAAAATTCCGGGAATCGTCTGTTGAAAGGCGATGTAAATTCTATAGGAAGTAGGGTTAAAAACTCGGGTTGCCTCAGTCACCACTATAAGAATGGTTGAAAAAAGTATAATTACATTTAGTATTATTGCAATGTTATACAAAAATTACTTTTAATTAAAATTATTTTGGGGGCAATAGCTACGAGTTTTTAGCTATTACCCAATAATGATGATGACGAAAAAATTTCTATTTGTTTCATAACTTTTCTGTCGTCTGGTCATAGTTGAAATTAGTTTCATATTTTTAATAGATGTATGTTCAGTAAAAATGTAAGATTTATAGTTCTTATTGTTAATAGCTCTCACATGAAAATTTAAAAACGGTACAGTAGCTATAAAAAGTTTCATAAGTTTGACTACAACTGAACTAGATTGCTTATTTTTGGTGGCTAGGGATGTTATAAACCTATTACAAATAGATCAAGGGGTCGGCCAAAACTGAGATGGACTGATTGTGTGGAGGATGATTTTAAGTTACTAAAAATAACAAATTGGAAAACGGTCGCCAAACAGAGATCGAGATGGAGAAATGTTCTTGGGAAAGCCTTGGCCCACCCTGGGCTGTCGTGCTAGAGAAGCAGAAGAAGAAGAAGGGATGTTATAAATGATGCTTACGTATGGTATTAAAACTTTTTAAGTCCATTTTTGATGAAAATTTAGAAGTAAATTATCTTAAAATTAGATCATTGCTTAAAGTTTTGAACAATAACAATGGCGGTGAAGGGTGTAAAGCAGTTACTTATACGTATAATTAATTGCTAAAGTTCTTACTTTTTCTGACAAGAGAAGATGTGAGGGTTAAATTAATCAAACATCGAACTATCGTAATATTTGCACAGCTCCACATCTAACAGATACAAAAGAGTATAAAAAAGCCCCCTTATAATAACCCTTTACATCAAAGCTTTTACCCCAAGAAAAACGATTATTTATATACCACAAACGGTACACTTCTTAAAAAGTAATTTCTTACAGCTGAGAAACTGCATCTACGAGAATTCGCAATTCCAATTACCTCGCAGCGTATTATGTACTCTAGATTTAATGCTAAGCCTAATTAATGGTAACTTCAAAACACATTTAATCCCACCCCAAAAAGGGGCGAAAAAAGCTCCACCGGTAAAAGAGTCTTTGAAATGCCTTAGTCAACACAAAAACGGGATGAAATGTTGAATAATTTAGGGAAAAATCGCGCTATTAATTCCTTTGATATAGCAACGCGAAAAGTAAATCTTGTTTGCTGACGCTTGGTTGCCAGAACTGGCGAAAATCGTCTTAAAGGAATTTAGTATATTTAAAAATACAAACACTGATGCCATCAAAATCATTAGTTTTTTTAGCTCAATGGTTACTTTCATTCAAGGATCTTTTTGGCATCAAACAAGAGCATTTATATGTATGTAGGTATTAAACGCACCAAACTAGATATTTTAAAGAAGGAAATTCAAATATTTCAACTAACATCCTTTCATCGGAATGGGACGATTCGGCGCGGCCGTTTGGGCGCGGCCGATTTGGCGCGGCCGTTTGGGCGCTGGCCGTTTCGACGCGGGCCGTTTGGGCGCCGGCCCGTTTCGGCGCGAGACAAAAATTTTTTTCTTCGAATTTTTAAAAGGATTATGAAAGAGTTCTATTTACTTTCATTTTATTTCTGGCACCGAATCGGGCCGCGCCGAAACGGCCAGCGCCGAAACGGTCGCGCCGAATAGTAGTAGACCGTCCTTTCAGTGTAGCGTTTTTCTATTGATATGTTTAATTTGTTAGTAGTTTCCAGCGCAATGTCCTAATTTCAAATGAAATTGGGTACTACTTTTAGATTTTTAAGCCAACGGATATACAGTGTTTTTTTTGGTATAATTTTCATAAACCATTAAATATTTTTCAAATTCGCGATAGTACATTCTCATTCAACAAGAATCAAACGCGCCAGCCAATAATAGCTCACAAGCAACCCAAAGAATAATCTGTTAATCACGTTAATTATTCACGTCATTGTCAAGAAACGTTGCAATATGTCTATGTTATGGTCAAAGTGTGGGCATTGTTAATGTCCAGAGTGGAGGCGGGCAAAGTGATAAATTTCATTGATAATGCCATTGAATTTCTCACATTGCCCTCCTTCACTTTGGGCATTATTAATAATGCCCGATTTATCACGATTAACAACATCTATACTAGATTACAACCTTCAGTGATGTCACGGGTTGACGTAAGATCACGCCATACTTCTCGATGTCTTTAGCTACCTCATTGGCGATTCAGAGATGACTCTCGATCGCTGTTTCATTTTCACCAATTGGGTAGTTAGAAAATGTGGAGTCTTCTTACGTCAACCTGTGACGTCATTGACAGGAAAGTTTGTAATCTAGTATAGGTTGAGATCCACGAGAAAAACTTTGTGAGAAAAACATAAGTTTAAAAATAATCGCAAAACTAAGTAATAACCACAACATATCTGGCACAAAACGTTTTTAAAAAGCGTTTACGAATTACCATCACCCCCAAAATTGAGTGGGAAAATCCGTTTCCTTGACAACCGCCACAATATTGTACGACATCAAGAGTTTTTCTCTTGGCGGTCAGACCATAGTAAGTATAGCCCTGACCCCTGTCCTAAACCATCGCCAAATCTCGAAGCCAAGGCGATTTCAGCAACCCTCATCAATAGGCTAAGCAGACTATTCAGGGCAGCGACTAAAAAGTCCACGGAGCTTAACGATATTTGAGGGATTTTACGGGCCAAGAAAGGAGACGAGACACCGGTGTCATCAACTTGAATGGGGAAGGCATTAGACTTTGGTAATTAAAGCCAAGTGTTGGGGACCACATTTTTGATGGCGGTGGAGAAAGTTAATCAATTATTTTAGGCTTCAGGGATGAGTCGATAAATTAAGGGTTTAGGGGAGTTCTTCGGTGAAAAGGATATTTAATCTTTAGAGATTAGCTCGATAGCAAGGTGATTTTTAAAGCTGTCTTCTATGCCGTTGTTTTTAAATGCTTCAAAATGAATGCCTAAGCGTCTGTACTAGACAGGAAGACCAGAAACATCGTGATCCTTTTTTTAAGTTGGTAATGTTTGGTATCAATAAAGCTACTGGTGGTAGATAAAATCGTGAATAATAAATACCACAATCTATGAATTGTAATACTACCAGAAAGAACTTAATCTAAAACTGTAAGGTTATCTTAAAAGACTACAAAGTTTTATTTTAAAGTTTTTAACAATGATGTCGACTACATATCAACAGTATTCTAAACTTGTTTCACCAATGCAAGTAAGGAATACTTTTCTTACAGCTTAAGGATTACTAGCAAATGCTTAATTGGAAAATGTAGAGTAGAATTCCATGCAGACTATATTGCAGACAATACAATTTAACATTATTTTAGGTAAAATATCCGTCAAGAGTAATTTTAATGTTCCAACAGGGGTTTCCAACTGGCGGCCCGCGGGCCGCATGCAGCCCGCGAAGCTCTCTGAAAACCCTCCAAAAAGTAGCTACAAAACACTTTTTAGCACACTAAAATTCAAAATTTTTTCGGGGGAGAACCCCCGAACCCCCCCATATACCTCTCAGATTATGGACTAGCTTCGATCGTTTTCTACGGTGCAAGAATTAAAAGTTTGAAGTTTCGAGAGGTTGTTTGTAAAAACTGAAATTCCCCCTGAGCGTAGAAAGGGGGTATGAAGGCTTTTATAACCTTTATCATGACGAGGGACAAAATGGAGTATCAAAAAATTTGGTAAAACAATCCTCTAAGGAAAATTTACAAACATTTTTTTGAGGAAGACCTTTTGATTTAAGTAATATCTATTCAGAATATTAAATATATTCAGTATTCCTATAAGTTGTGTAAGAGTAAAAAAATTCATATGTCATCTGGAATTTTGGAAAATACAGTAGTGCATACATTCAAAATATGTAAACAACATTCGTCCCTCTTTTGTTGGAAAAGTTTCATATTGAAGACTCACGCCAAAAAAATTATCATCGTTAAAAAGGAGCCAGATTACTTAGCGGCCCTACACTTGACTTGTGATTTCGGTTGCGGCCCGCGAGTACTTAGAAGTTGGAAACCCTTATTTTCGGAACAAATATAACTAATACAATATTATTTAGAACTATGTTGTGTTCCCAAACTGATTTATGAACCGTGTAATTTCCTTATTAAGTACTAATTTTAGGATCCTATAAAATTGATTCTTCAATGGGTTTCTACCTGCTAACAGATACTGTTAAAATACACAACTGGTTTCTTAATGTAGAATTCCACAACCGAACATATTCTCTAATTTATTTCAAAACTGAAGTGAAGAATTCTTTTCTGATACCACAATAACAAACCTGAACAAGATTCTTAGCAAAAGAGAACTACATTTTAAGGCCTGTCCGTATCGATGCAACTATGTGTCTGGTCACACTGCACGACTAGAGTCGCTTGAAGTCGTCAAGATGAGAGGGTGAATAGAAGGGGACTTGAGGGGAGATGCGGTTGGAAGTGGAAAGGATCACACACGTTTTCCTCCTGTGCAGGAGTAGTCCCTACCCTAGTGCATCCCCCTCAACTCTCCGTCTTTGTTCTCTCCGCTTCATAAGGATTTTGACAATTTCGAGCGATTCGAATCGCATAGTGGCCAGGCACTCAGCAAGCAGAAAAAGCAATAAAAATGGCGAGACGAAAAAGACCATTTGTCTTCAGTGAGGACAGACAGGAGACAACGAGCATCGGGAAAATCCCGCAGAAAATTGTGGAACCGTGTACGGACAAACCCTGTAATTGAGAGATGGATGCTAAGAGGGAAGGAATAAAGGTTCCCGATATGGGAAGAATCGGGAGTTCTTTCTGGGATGCTCGGGACATCTTCTAATCTTAATGGATGGTATCGCTGTGCTACATGAAATGTGCCAATGCACTGTTAGTACATACTTTTTTTACTATTACACAGCTTTCGCATTTTAACTACTATATGATCTACTTGGTGCCATTGAGTAATGTAGGATAACACAGTATTCAATCAACTACACTTGGTATTAGAGGTGCTTGTAGCAATAGAGAGCTAACTTCAATATTTTTACAGAAGAATTACTACGTTGCATCAACTGCAAGGGTCTGAATTTTAATTTCCTCAATCATTAAGAACAACATGATGTATGAACGAACAGCTTAAGTCCATTGAAAACTAGTTTTGGAAGGGTTTTTTTGCTTGTCCAGAAGCAATAAAATTCATATTTTAAGGGATCTCTCATGTCATTGATATTTGGTCTACAGATATCATCCTTGTTATTTAGGTGCTTAAGATGTGTTTTTTAGGGAGCTGATTTATCATCAATATTTTCTATACTTTTAAAGACAGTTAAATATTGAAAAACAAATTCCGATACTCAGAATATATTTTTACTTACTATCTACATATGGGTGTTTTAACACTTCTACACTTTTCTCAATAACAATATTAACAAATACTACAAACATAGTCTTTCAACATTTAAAAATTGAATTTGACAATTATTATAAAAATTTTCGGACCTCTCTAAAATAATCTCAGAACTATTTCTCTATCATCAAGTAAAAGGGTATTATTTCATATTCACATTCACTGTTAAAAACAGTTCAACTCTTCATCAGTTTTGTGGTGACAGGCTGGACTGTTTCACCACAAACGTCGTTTAAATTTAGCTGCAACTCAAGGTTGGGTAACAGGTTACACCGAACCTTAGGTTGCAGGTAAGTTTGAACCACGTTTGTGGTGAAAGGTTGAAATTTTTTTTAACAGTGTATTACACATACCAGACTAGCAGAGACTGATTACAGATCAGATAATTTTCTGACAAGTTTCTAAGCTTATTATAATTCACTTTTCCTAATCAAATTAAGGATTGGAAGAGTTGATATTAATTTCTAAACCATATCAAAAGCAATAATCCTTACGAAGTAGATCTTGATGGAAACAGTTTATCGATTATTATCCTTCTTATTCTCAAACACAATACTTTCAGTCGACACAGAAAGATGGATAGTTTCTTCCTCGTTCTTCTTGTTATCTACCTCGTTTTTCTTAGTGTCTTCATTGTTCTTCTCGGCTCCTTCATCGTTCTTCTCGGGTTCATCCTCTGTCTTCTCGGCTCCTTCATCGTTCTTCTCGGGTTCATCCTCTGTCTTCTCAGTTTCTTCTACATTCTTCTTGTTTTCTACCTCGTTCATCTCTATTTCTTCCTCGTTCATCTCTATTTCTTCCTCGTTCATCTCTACTTCTTGCTCGTTCTTCTCGGCTTCATCCTCGTTCTTCACGGTTCCTTCTTCGTTCTTTTCGGCTTCATCTTCGTTATTTTCAATTTCATCCTCATTCTCCTCTATTTCTAACACGATCATTTTGTTTCCCACCTCGTTCTTCTCGGCGTCTTCATCATCGTCCTGACGAAAATCTTCGCGGCCGGCTCCGTCGAGAAAAACGTGCAAGGGCAGCACCGTCGTGACGATCATGAAGACAAAGAAAAAGCACAGCATCAGCGTCACCTTCCAAGCGGTCACCACAGGAAAGAGAAGGACGTTGCAGAAGATGGACTGCATCACGTCGTAGAACAGCATCAGGTACTTGCAGAAGGCGATCTCCTTGCGGAAGTTCCGGATGGTCATCCGCATCTCGAAGAGAATATGGTCGACCCTCCTCGACACCGTGTTCTGCATGGTCGACTCGTAGATGTGAGGGCTCGTGTTGACAACGTTGGAGAGGAGACTTTCCGACGTCTTCACCATGTCGCTGATCCCTTTCTCGTAGGTCATCAACAGGTGCCTGATGGTCGAGAGGGAGTCGTTGAACTCCTTCTCGACGGCGATGATGGTGCCCAGATTAAACAGGATGTCCTGGTAAGCCTTCCCGGCGATGTCGATCTCCTTCTTGACCTCTTCATCTTTGATCCTCTTGTGCAGCTTCTTGAGCACTCTCACAGCGTTCAGGCCGATGACTTTCTCCTGGAGGGGGTGCAGGGTGTCGAATATGGGTCGAACGTCGACGTCGTCCAACAAGGAGGACATGTCCGAGGGTATGGAGAAGACGGATTCGTCGTAGCCGGTCAGGTTCTGGATCCGGTTCCTGACTGAATCCGCGATGGAGGAGAAGTTCACCCTGGCCACCAGCGCCCTGGCGTCGCTCCTGGTCGGAATGTCGGAGGGGATGAAGGGGACGTAGGCGGTGCCTTCGACGCAGTGGTTGACCGTTTCCTTCACCGTCATGTTGAACTCGTTCGACGAGAACATGTTGAACCAGTGGGGCTTCTCGTGGAACACCTTGTCGTCGAAGGTCACGTCGAAGATGGACTTGTCGCGGACGCTGACGCAACCGCCCATCGCCACCACGGAGAAGAGAAACAATACAAGACTCAGCACCCACATGAGGATCAACAGGCAGGTGTTGAAGAAGGAACAGAACAGCAGGAAGCGTCCGCACTGCACCTTATACTTTCTGAACTGTGATTCTGAACGGTCGTCGTTGTCCGTCCGGAGCAGGGCTGAGACGAACGCGGTGATGTACGCCGTCATAACGGCGAAGATGAAGACCATGCACAGCAAACTGACCACTAGGAGGAAGCAGAAGATGGGGAAAGCGCCGCTCATGGCGTCCGATTCCAAGCCCTGAATCTGATCGGTCACAATGTCCTTGTCGCTCCTGAAACCCTTCTCCACGAACGCGAGGTAGTTCTCGATGACGAGGCTAAGCCTGCTCTCCACCGCGAAGGCGAAGTGTCGCACTTCGGAGACGAGGTCGGTGGGGTCGAAGTACTCCTGGTACGCTATGTCCTCCAGCTGGTTGTTCATCTCGCGAAACCCCAGCTGAAGATTGATCTTCGAGAAGTTCCTCATCACGGCGATGGGTTCTTCCAGCGTCTTCACGCTTTCGGACGACACCTCGAACTCGGGCAAGGGGACGATGGCGTCCAGTTCTGCGTAGTCGAACGTCTTTTTGGCGTTCCTCAGCGCGTCTCTGTACCTCTTGGACAGCCTCTTCAAGTTGACGCACGTGCGGTTCAGCGTTTGAGGCAGATTGTCGTAGTGGTGGGACAGCTTCTCCAAAGCCTGCGTCATCTGGTAGTTGAGGGTGCTGGCGATTTCGAACACGGGGTAGAACACCCTGTGTATTCGGTCCAGGTACTCGGATCCGACCTCTTCGTCCACCCTGTAGAGGGCCAGAGACGATTCGAAGGTGTTGTGCGACATCTCGCGGATGTAGTTCTCGAACAGGGGGTGGAGCATGCCGCTCAGACTGAACGCGGACTGCACGGACTTCTCCGCGAACTTGAACGGAACGACCAGGGTGAAGTACCCCCGACTGGCAGCGATTCCCAGAACGATGGCGGATACCAGAGCGAAAAGACTGGACAAAGCGAACACGACAAACGTCGCCCAAAGACTTTTACGGCCGTTAACGCATAATCTAGAATCTCCATGTTTCTGCCTTCTTCTATAAACGATGATGATGCCAAATATTCCAGGAAGAAAGCATCCAAATAGGATGCACAATGCCATAATGACGCCGACAGGCGTTTGAGAGGTAAACGTCGATTTCAAGAGAGTAGATAAAAAGCTGTGTCTATCACGCCAAAATACTCCGACCAAAACGGCTTTTTCGATGGCTGGCACAACTGATAAATCCAACATGGACCTCAAATATTGAGATGAAGAGTCCGCATATTCATTGAAGACCCATTCTTGAATTTTGCGGAACCTAGCAAGAGTTTCTTCAAGAGCTGCATCGTCCATGACAAATACTTTAAAAGGAAGATGATGAAACTAAAAACAATTGTTAGATGTTTGAAATTAGAGAACCAAGTTTCAAATTGAGTGCCTGTATATCATCAACATAAATAAGCCACAAAAAACAAAAATGATGCCATCGGTAATATACGCAAAACCAATATTTTCTCAAAAGCATTCTTTGATATTGGATTTTAATAATTAAATTTAAAAAAAATGAGTTTAAAGTTCTGAGAATACTTCTGTTAGATAGTTGGAATAATAATAGTAGGGAATCCTTAACTAGTTTTTAAAAAATAACCCTTTAATTTAGGATTTACTAGTTCTGCCTAACAATACAAAATATTGACGATTCTCCTGGTATACTAGTTTAACAATATAACGAGGAAGAAAAATAATAATTTAAAACTTAAAATACTAGTCCAATTTTACTAGTAGTAGCATACTTTTAATACACTGAGCTATAAAACAAACTCGTATAAAACAATAGTTTGTTTTATAGCTCAGTGACTTAATACGGACGGGTTCAACTGGAACAATATTTACTTTGACCGGTAGCTCACCACCGCCAGTTGTATATTCCGTAACATTATGTTTGTAAGTAAAGATTGTATCAATAATAATAGTTGTAAATGAATAAATTGCATTCAACACACATTTTCTTTATTTTTTAAAACACGTTGATCTGAAAAATAAATCATGTTAACTATGCAACTAAAAACTTCTTCAGGGAGAAATCCTGCTACATTTATTCAGATGTTTATCAAGTACATCCCTCTGTATTCGTCCCAAATTCTCTGTTGTACGACTACAGATTCTGTACAAATATAACAGGACATTCCTGTACAAATTACAAGGATTTTCTAGAAGCACACCAGAGATAATTTCTTTATTAAACCAAAAGGATTACATTTAGGTTCTAGAAGGCTTATTTTTTAAGGTAAGTTTTAAATCCCCTTTCAAACTCTTTCCTTCCCAAGAATTCCCATCCCAAAAACAAAAATTCTAAACCGACACTTAAACAAAACACGTAGGAACATTTTCCCGAGAAAAAGCGAGCTCACTTTATGAGAGAAAAAATCTCAAAAACAAAACTTCTCTCAAAATTTTGATGGATCCTAAAAAACTTCGCGTCGTGTGAATGTATTAAAAACCCTCCGGCGTGACAGGCAATTTCCCAAACAAAAAAGTACAACTTCCACTCAGGCAAACTAGACTGGTGGAGAAGATAAGATGCCTCGAAATTATTCAAAAATCCATCTTCGTTGCCACGCGAGAAAGCATAATAATAACAACAACGAAAACACTGCAATAACACTTTTCGAGGTGTCAGGGGGAAGCTGGGAATTAGCCGGAAAGTAGGATACACAGGTTATCAAGAGGAAAGTGTCCTTAAATGGAGTCCAGGTATTAAGTAGACTAGTGCCTTGACATGAAACCTACGCAATGACCTTTCTTTGTTGTATCTTCAACGTTTTTAAGCGAAGTGCATTACGAGATACGGTTTAATTCGGTCATTAAGTTTTTTTATATCTATACGTTGAAGACGTAGCGTTTTTTCTGAACATTATCACGGTCGCGCATTAAATAACTCGTTATGATGGCATATATGACATGGACAAAGTTTTATATAATGCAGGCAGTATAATATTGGTTGTTCTTTAGTTTAATTACCTTTATGAGATACTATGGATCCCTCCCCAAAAAAAATAATTGAAACTTAATCCTTTCGTTATAAATAGTGTGTCATGTCCTTAAAACTAGTGTTTCAAGTAATTTTTGGGCAGTTAGGACCCTCTGATGACTTCCGAAGAGGTTCATCAAGGAAAGAAATAATCATCCGGAAGAAACAAGTAAATTAAAGGAACGAATAAATTAGAGAAGGGGTTCTCAAACTTTTTATGTCGTGGAGCCCTTTTCAAGAGACAAATTCTTCGCGGAGCCCTTTTCCGAAATAAATTTTTCAAGGTATAAAAGCAAGTTACATAAAACCCATTGCTTCTAGAAATAAAAGCATAAAAGAAATTTATTTCGGAAGGGGTCCAAAATTATTCCTCAGCCCCTCCCATGCATATTTAACAGTTTAACGTAGCTTTTAAAAACATTTTTAGGTATAATTTGCATCTAAGATAATTTATTTGTAGGAAAAATTGTGACGAATTAAGATCCGAGTACAATAGAAGGGTCTGGGGGTCCTTCCTCCCCAGAAGATTTTGTGAAATGTGATCCATAAAAACAGTTTTTTTAAACTCGTTTCAGGTACATCATTGTCCAAGTTTTAGACATTCATTTTGGACATTCTCCCATGCATATTTAACAGTTTAATGTAGCTTTTAAAAACATTTTTAGGTATAATTTGCATCTAAGATTATTTATTTGTAAGAAAAATTGTGACGAATTAAATCCAAGTACAATAGAAGGGTCTGGGGTCCTTCCTCCCCAGAAGATTTTGTGAAATGTGCTCCTTAAAAACAGTTTTTAACTCGTTTTAGGTACATCATTGTCCAAATTTTGGACATTCATTTTTAGGTAGGATTTTAATTTTAACGAAATTACTATAAAAATTGACAATAATAAAGTTTCAAGTACAATAGGAGGTTTTGGGGGTCCTCCCCCAAAAGAATTTCGGAAATTTGACCCTAAATAACATGGTTTTAACTTGTTTTGTTACACGTAGTCCGATTTTCCGGGGGAGAGGCAGGGCCCTCTCGCCCCTTTGATATACACCCCAGGATATATGGAATATTTTGTTTACCAATTATATTTTATCATTGGATACAATGTTAATCTTTATTTTAAATTTCTGTGCCTTTTATCTCATTTCTGTCACTTAAATTTTGTCACTGCTATCACTTTTTAATCATTATGCCGGAGATGCATGAACAAAGGATTCATACAGAAATCTATACATCTGTAAATTTGTTTTCTTAAAAGTGACTTCTTTTGAAATCGAGAGCTGTTTTGGGGGGCTGTTAGACCATACGTCAGAGGTACATATCGAAATTTATTTACAAATACAAATACAAAATAAGTCGACCAACTACAGGCGTAAGCCCAGCAAGGTTGGTCCAGTCTTTTTAACTCAAACTACCTGAATCCCAGTATCTGTCAATTTTCCTCTTGAACTCGTTTACTCCTCTTGAATTACACATGTTACACATGGCCCAAAATCATTCCTTATCCCCTCCCATACCATAGGATCAATGTTAGCTTTTTATACATTTTTTGGCAGAATTTGCATCTTAAAGAACTTAATATAAAAAACGTTTTGTGTAATTAGGTTCCAAATGCTATAAAGGGGGGGGCTTGGAAATTTGACTCTACTAAAAACAGGTTTTCCCTTGGTTTTGGTACATCTACTCCGAATTTCGGACATACTTTTTTAAGTATGATTATAATTTTGCTGAACTTTATAAAAAAAGATGCTGAGTAATCAATTTGAGAGGTGGGGGAATGGGGTTCCTTGGTGTGCTACTATTCGGCGCGGCCATTTCAGCGGCAGAAATAAAATGGAAGTAAAAAGAACTCTCATAAATCTTCTAAAAACTAGAAGAAAAATTTGGTTCCGAAATGGGCCGGAGCCCAAACGGCCAGCGCCAAATCGTCCCATCCCGGGGGTTCCTATCCCAGAAAAGTTTTGGAAATTTGACCCTAAAAACAGGGTTTTAACTTGTTTTGGTAAACCAAAAAAGACCTGAAAAAGGCAAAAACCAGCAGACCTTACCGACACCTTACAGAAAGTTATGTATATAACATTTCAGAGAAAAGCAAATTAGAAATTATCAAAAAGTGTAGTTATTTCAAATTTCTTCGCGGAGCCCCTGGAAATGCTTGGCGGAGCCCTAAGGGCTCCGCGGAGCACAGTTTGAGAACCGCTGAATTAGAGCATTCAAATTTTTTCTGAGAATATATTTAATACTTAAAAATATATTATAATACGATTTTGCAAATCTAATAATTTTAAGAAGGTAACTATGTTCCATTTCCAACATACAGATAACTAACTGAAAAAAGTAAGGGTAGAAATAGAAACAGAGTCTACTTCCTGCTCAAAACTTGATTGTTTAACTAGCAGAGTGAGGGAGAAATTATATCAAACGTGATTAACTAGACACGTTTCCTTGGCACAGTTGAGCCTATTCTTAAAACAGGAGCTAGCAAAGATTACCCAGAAAGATAACGTTCAGTCAAGAACACGAGACTGAGTTTGGAGTCTCTTGCCAAGTACAAGTTGGAATTTTCACCCCTAAAAGTAGTGTTTCGACTCATTTTTGAAACCATAGGGTTACACCCAAAAAGGACAGCTCCTTGCATAAGTCACCTAATTTTCAAGGAGAAAAAACAGTAGTACTTGCTAAAAGGGATGTCAAAATTTCGGGGGGGGGGTCCGGCAGTTTCTTACGTAATTATGGTGGGGGGGTTGGAAGTTTGCTTATCTTTGCTGACAAGGGGGGAGGGGGTTAAAAATGACCAAAAAAGTGCTTACGTAATATTATATTTGAACGGCCCCATTTGACTTATGAGAGAGCTTCGTACACGCATTATAAAATGTCCTTCTACTTCAAATTTCCTCACAAATCCCAGAAAAAACGCAAATTACCCATACAGCAATAAACATCCCAACTCAGATCGCCCAAACCAAAAAACAAACCCACTTTCCAGGCACCGACCATCCCCAAACGAAAAAGAAAAATCGTCCCGCGAATTGGCCGACATCTCCAGGCACAGCTTCCATTCGACTCGTTCCCAATCTCGGAAGAAAGCCTCCCGAAATAAATGGGAAAACGGGAAATAAAAGGATGGATGAAGAGAGAAGGTAGCTCCCGACTGACGGCCTCGCCATTCTGGATTGGGGAGGGGTGTGGGCAAGTTGGCAGGTGGGCGACAGAAAGAGAAAGGGCTTGCGTTAAATCACCCCTTGGGGAAAAAATGGATGCTTCCGTCTGGCGTTTCCACTTAGTATCCAGATAGTAAGTGTTCTCTGATTTTGAAATTATATCTCGCTGAAAACAGATGGGTGTATGACACAGTGGGTATTCTTTAAGGGAAAGTTTTAAGATCAGAGTTTTTTAATTAGTTGAAAAATTTGCTAACAGATGGCGCTCTATGATGAAATTTTAATAATTTTGTTCCGGAATAAAATGAGTAAAAATCAAATACCGCAAAGATGATTTTTTAGGGAATATCATTATCTTACTTTTAAGGAATTTTTGCGTTTTTCTTTAGGTTGAATCAAATTTGAACAAACAATTAAAAATATTTTAAACAAGCATAAAAATTAAAAACTTAGAATATTGAATTCTATAAACGGTATTTTGTGAGGAAGTTTACGATTCTTACAAAAGTACTATGACATACTTGAAAGTTAAGCCACCCTAGTACAACTATACTACACCCTATGTACTTGCACTGCCCAAAAAACTACGTAACAAGTTTGAACATTTGAAACACAGAGGTCAGTTTTGAAACAACTCCACATTTGCGCGAAATCAAAATCATTTTAATATGGAACTATAGGTTGTTTTCCCCACAAACATATTTTTTAAAGCATACTAATATGCATATTCATTTCTCCACCGCGTAAAAGAAAACAGACGCCCACCTACGAGGAGTCAGCAACGCCACATTACCGTTTGCCACTCCCAGGGCTTTTCAACAGGCGTTTATCTATTCATAAAACTTCGGATAAGACGGTACTTACTATCTTGCTTTATGAAAGCATCGAGTGTTTGTCTTCTCTCTCAAAACGAAAATGTGAAACGTGTGCGACGAGATAGCCAAGTGCAACAATGAAGTGAACGTATATAAATGGTAGTTTCTCCATGACAGATAGAAAGGTCAGGTGAAGATGTCGGTTAACAGAAATAAATGTTACGCTTATAAATGTCGACGGTTCTCATCGCACGCACTATTCACATTTAGGTATTCAATCTTTTTGACAGTCATCATAGGAAATATAAAAACGAAGTCAGTGTTCAAGAAATGCACGCTTTGAGTTCAGTCTCAGGGCAAAATTATAAAACCGTATAGGGCAAACCTGTAAATAATTTTATCGGCCCAAAACTATTTCCAAACCCCCTCCACCCACGTATTAAAGGATATAGTAACATTTACGAAAGTTTAAAGGTAAGTACAAGCCACAAATCAGAATTTTTGCTGCTTTTCTAATCTAACTACTGAGCAGTAGATAAATAAACATACTAATTTCACTCCAATAAAATTGGAGTACTTGGCAAATACATATTGGAATTTAGGTGAACTTTGTTTAGTTTTTGTGGGCAATACCAAATACTTTTTTAAATTTGACCCTAAAAAGTAGTATTACTTATTTTTAGAAACAAGGGACCCTTAGAGTGGCATTTAAATAGAACCACTCCTTGTTCACCAGTTTCAAACGAAAAAAATAGAGAAATCTTCGAACCGCACTAACCCCTCTAGTATAAGGTCCCTTGGTGGATGCTTCAATAACTACCCATAACACATCACATCATTGTTCTAGTACATACTTCTAAACTACGATAAATCAATACTATTATGATAAGCTTTCAAATAAGTGTCTAAAAAACACTCCCTTTAAACACAATTAGGTAGTTTTATATTACGGGCACGTAAGCTACTATTCAAAGAAAAAGACATTGCTGTTTGTCATAAGCTGTCAAGCAGCACATGCTTTGCTATGGAACAAACGTATACAATTGTTGGAAGTCTCTCGACTGTAACTAACCACCTGTTACTGATGGATGGATACATAATGCAAAATGGTTTAGTATCAAAATGGAAAAGCATCCTTTCTCTTATTTACATACTACATTATCGGCTTTCATTGAACTGTGGAGGCTAAGGATATACGGTGTTAACTCACAAATATTTAGACCTTCTAATAACTTTTTTTCATATTTAGGGATCAATATAATATACTTGCATTGTATTAGTTACTTGCATACGGTGTTTTGAAAAAAATTGTCATAATCTACTAATCATTTTGTGAATTTGAAGTATAGTGTTAAATTATTGCTGATTTGATTTTTGAAAATAATAATAAAAATTTGATTTGAGAGAACCTAACCGAGCGTTGTCATTCAAAAGATATCTCAAAAAAGGCACTCTCGCAGTTGGCTTTTCTACAGCTAATAGAATTGCTAACTAATTTAACTGGTGAGCGTAATCACTTATAGAAATCAAAGATTCATTCTCGTTTCAAGATACTGTAGCTGGATTTATTAATTTATTTTATACTAGAACAAATCGTTGGTCAAACACTTAGCGTTAAAAGACCATAAACCACGCCCAAACTTTGAATCCACGTCCTATATAGAGATGCGAAGCCAAATTATAAACTGAGGATCTCAGTATGAGAAATTTAGTACCTCTCCTCAGACATTTTCTATTAAAAGCGAAGCCTGCGAAACTTTGTTTGCCCTTCACTTTCCCTGCAGTGCGCGGCAGCTGAGCGGGAAAGACAACTTTCCAATATGGCGAAGTAGAGGAACAGGTGATAAATAATTCATTTCGAAGACCATCTCGGAGTGGATTTTGGGGGAAGGGCGGATAAGTTTCGGGAAGGGGTCCTTTTCTTTCGGGAGAGAGCTAATCCGACGTCGCGAGGACGTATCAATGTGTTCCGGGGGTGGGTTTTGGATCTTATGAATCTTGAGATAGTTCTCTTGGAAATGAGGTTTATCCTGACGTGGAGGGAGAAACTCGTGAAGCCGTGTTTCTGTGTGGAATTTTTTTTGTTCATTATTCATTATACAGGGTGCTACAGAAGTCTCTTTCGCGGCTTTTATTTGGAAGCAACGTTTTTCCTAGGGTCGTGGAAGTAAGGTCTACCTTACGATGTTTGACACAAAATTGAAAATAAAGATAATTTGATAAAACTACTTGACATATTAATGTAGCAAGCTAATGTAATTTTAACATATTAATGTAATTTTATTCATCCCTTAATTTTCAATTTAGTGAAATAAAAAAATATTTGCAGGAAAACAATTGCAGCAAATCATAATGCAGTAGATAAAAGGTTAATGAACCACCTCCCCTCCAAGTGTAACATCATTTATGGACTGCCCCTAATAAAAAAATGTATCTTTTAAAAAGTTCATCATTTTATTTTTCACCTCAGAGCAAACAATCGATTGGCCACGGTTCAGATCACAAACATGTGACTATTATAGCAAAACAAAACGTGATGAGAAAAAAACAATCAGTCATTGCCATCCCCCAGCAATTACAAACTACTTAACAGAACATTAACTAATCACACCACAGGCGTTAACTAATTTCCGAGTCACCCACCCGTGGCGACAGAAAAAAAAAGGTGGGCGATAGGGCGCCGCGTAATGGGCACCCGCCCCGGAATCGGAAATTGCAGCAGACCCTCCAAAAAATGGAAATACGCAGCAAAGGAGACAGGAAAACTATAATTAAGCTTTTTAGTTGCAGCCTCAGAATAAAAGAGGGACCCTCCAAAACTGTTTTTGAAAGATTCATTAAAACATAAATAACCCAGCCAGCCACACGGGCAAATGAGAAAATTCATTAAAACAGTGAGACTTAATCCGGAACATTTGTTCCGAAGTTGGTTGAATAGGGATTTTGTTCCAAAAAAAGTTAATTTTTTTCAGTCGGTTTCTTTAGCGGAGCGAAATTAACTGTTTCGAATTTTTTTTCTTATTTTGCTTATTTGTTTTACGAATCGTTTGCAGCAGTTATGTAGAAATGGTCATTTTAAGAGTAATGGAACTGGCAACGGAGTTGAAGTAGCGAAGTGAATTGAATCAGGAGTGCGAGGTTTTTACTCAAATTGGAATTTAATAGGGTTTGTTTTGAATCTTTCGGTTTAATTTAAAACGGGAGTAAATTCAGATTAATTCTTTCGGAAAATCCAGTTTTCAAGTGAGTTTAATTAAATAACCAATTTGGAAGTTAAGAGAATCAAAAATTAAATTTTCCGAGTTGTTCATTGAACCATTCTTTCGAAAGGAAAACCATTTCATTATTTATGCAACATATCCCATTCAAAAACTAAATTTACATTCATAAGTGTAACATGACAGAGGAAAGTAATTAAATTAGCATTGAAAATTCCCTAGAGTTTATCTTTCAAGCAACCTTAATTCAAAATTTGCTAGTTGGAAATAAACCAAATTCCGATTTCACATTACAAAAAAACCTTATGCTCGTGGACTTCAGCATATTAAGTCAAATACAGTAGAACGAGTAGAACCCCGGTTATCCGCGAATGCCACGAAATAAATTTGAGAGCAAATTTTAGATGAGATTAGAGACATTTTAGATGTATAGAAAAGGTTTCTACTGTACTATATACATTTTGAAAGTTTTACATCCTATCATGTTTTTTGTACAATAAAACATAGTTTTTATGCTGAAATATTTTTTTCGTGTTTTCACCTAATTTTTAGTCTTTTTTCGAGTTATTCACGATTTTCGCTATCCGCGGTACCCTTGCCACCCAATTCTACGGATAATCGGGGCTCTACTGTATTACAATATGGAAAGTAAAGAATTATTTGGGTGAATAATAAAGAAATTTACACTAACTATTTTTTATTTAAATATGAAGAATGATTCAAACTAACGTCCGATGAACCATAATAAAGGTGGTATCAGGTAATATCAGCTATCAGCTAATAAGCACGACACAAGTAATTTTTTAGGTTTTTTTAAAAAACGAATACGTGAAATGTAAGGTTATATTAAGGGTTTTTTTGTTATTTTAGCTATCATTAACAGGGCCGGACTGGCTAGCAGTTGGCCCCGGTGGGAAAACTTCATGTTGGCCCCCTTTTTTCTCTTGACGTTTCTTCTTATACGGATTTTTTTGTCGAAAGGCAGTGGCGGATGAAGGATTTTTGTTTTTTGGGGGCTAAGAATGTGCCAAATCAAACTGAATCGTATCAATGATCATTTTTGGAAATTTAGTTCTAAAAAGCAGGTTTTAAACTCAATTTGGTACACCTATCCTAATTTCGAGCATAATACCTTTTTTTTACAAATTTATTACATTTCTTTGGTAGGAGGAATTTTTTTATTTTGACGAACGTATTATAAAAAACTTGTAAATATTACAGGCCCAAGTACCAAAGGGGGGTCTGGGGGTCCTTCCCCAGAAAATTTCTGGAAATTGGACGACAGTACTTTATTTTATCAAGGGAGGTCGCTAAGCCGTCTTCTTCGGACCCTTGGGCAGAGGACACCTGCATGATAAGATGGCCATTTTACGCTGGTGAATGAATGAATTGGCCCCATGCATATCGGGGTACGCTATGTTAGCTCTGTTTGGAGGATTTTTTGAGGATTTGGAAAAAGCGAGTTTCTTGGGATTACTCATGTTGGATTTGCTGAAGATCTAATTTTTCTGAACTACTCTTAAAAATAAGAATGAAGTTAATGATTTGGCCCCCAGTTCATTTGGCCCCTGTCTGCCTTGCTTTCCCCAGGGAGCCACCCGGGCCAGTCCGGGCCTGATCATTAAGATAGTTGGTTTCACTTTTTAAAGGGTGTTACCATTATAAAGGGGATTTACCGCGTGTTTTAAATCATCTTTGTCTCAGTATGTAATGACAATAATTTCAAAGATACAAAGCCAAAAATATTTTTATATGATAACGAAGTGCTTGTAAAAATCACGAGTTTCAATAACTAAGAATCGAAACCTACTCTTAAACCTTTTGATGAATTTCATAGTCCGTTATTGACTCAAATACCCACCGATCGGATATCCTCGCATATCAACTTTCAACAGGAAAAATGACAAAAAGGAAGCCATAACTCATCATAACCGGAACTTAGCCTCTCCCGATGACTCAAACGCCATTATTATTATAGAAAAAATAATGACTGACATTGACTAATAACAACCTCAAATGCAAATGATCGGTTTCCACGAACAAAACGCGTGTTAACTGCAACTGCAGCGGCGAGTGGTTATTCGCGATTATTAGTAGCTTCCTGTTGGCAATGGAAGGACCCCCAGCGGATGTAGCTCAAATCTAGTTAAGGTAATGAAGGAAATAAGTGGAGTCTTCTGCTAGGAAATGGTAGCTTGCAATGAAGCTTTCGTGGTCAAAGAGTGGTGTAACGTTTTCTGTGGTTTGAGCAATTAATTTCTGAGTATAATTTTTTGATTGATGTTTTAGTCCAATAAAATAAAACAATTCGTGGAAAACATTATACTAGTAATAAATGAGTAAATATGACACAGTGTGTAATATCCTGTTGTATCAGTCTTAGTTATCCAAAGTTATATAGCTAGTTATCCAAACAGGAAGATTCTCTTTTGATAGAAAAAAAAGAATTCGAGATACAGTAGAGCCCCGATTATCCGCGGAATTGAGTGGCAAGGGTACCACCGCGGATAGCGAAAATCGCGGATAACCCGAAAAAAGACTAAAAATGAGGTGAAAACACGAAAAAAATATTTCAGACTAAAAACTACAGGTTACAGGTTACAAATCATTATGAGACTTTTGCTTACTATAGGTTAGTCGCTTCGTCTTCTTCTTCCTGTTTCACTAAAAACTAAGTTTTATTGTACAGAAAACATATGAAACTTTTGAAACATGTACAGTACACAGCAGAAACATTTCCTCTACATCTAAAATGTCTCCAATCTCATCTAAAATTTGCTCTCATCGTTAAAAAATGTTTTCGTGGCATTCGCGGATAATCCGCACCGCGGTTCATCGGGATTCTACTTTATTTTCTTTTTGTAAACTTAAGGTTATCAATTTTTCAATGAGTGTACAAAGTATTGGATATAACTCCAAAATTTATAACTTTTACAACGCTATTTAGATAGAACATGGAACAAAACAGTAATATCATTCATTTAATGCTTTATACAAGGCTGATCCTATTTATCATAAAGTTTCAAATTGGATGTTTCAGGTCAAGAAATAAAAGTAATCTAGTTTGGAAAGACCTAAGAAAACTTAAGAAATTAAATTACAGAATCAGGTTCTCTTAAGATTTGGGAGAACAATACAAGTTTCTTTTAAAAAAAGTAAGTATTACCATCTTATATTAGTTTTAATAATTCAAATAGTGAAAACTTAACTTAACCTTCTTTGTATTGATATCTTTTGTCCTGATTTATGCGTCACGGAACGGCGAAAATTCTTATTATTAACATACTGGGTTAAACTCTATTCATTTAGAATTGGCACTTGAGAAAAAGTGCTTTCCCCCACTCTAGAAGCGTAACCATAGTTACGTTCTTCGAGCAGCCAATAGTAAGCCTTCTTCGTCACTTTGACGAGGATAGTTGCTATTGTTACCGATCGGTGGTGGGGGAAGGAAATATTTTCAAGCGCCAGTTCAAAATGAACAGAGTATAATAAACTATTTCAGTCAACCCACCTATCATACTAAATATTATCCAATTTGCCACACTCTCCAAGACAGGAGAGCATTTACTAATCTGACATATGATAGATAAATTAACACGGTGTTGTTATTAAATTTAATAACTGTTTTTATTTCAAATATACAGGGTGTCCCACGAGAAGTGGCCCAACCCCTTTAACTTTCGAACCCCTACAGATATAGTCATGAAAGTGGGGTCTAGGTATAGTAAAGTGACCATGCCCTATCGGATGAGACATGATTCAACGCCCTCTAGCGGAAACTTTAGGAGTTATAATTTTTATTTTAAAAACTATTTGAGGTACTATGTGAAAAAGTCAATGACTAAGTTGTAGAGCATCATCGATTTAATAGGAAAAGACACCTTAAGCAGAAAACTATCTTGAATAAAATCCCTAAAACGCACGCTCAAATAGGTTGAATATACGTAGTTTTTACGTCTTAAAACCCTCCTCACGAGGCGAAAATGAGAAATTTTCAATTTAATGAACTAAGAATACTTTTAGTCATTTACTTAAATCATAAAAATAAAAATTTCTCATTTTCGCCTCGGGAGGAGCGTCTTAAGACGTAAAAACTACGTAAATTCAACTTAATTGAGCGTGCATTTTAGGGGTTCTATTCAAGATATTTTTCTCATTAAGGTGTCTTTTCCTACTGAATCGATGCTGCTCTACAACTTAGTCATTGACTTTTTTCACATACCTCAAATAGTTTTTAAAATAAAAATTATAACTCCTAAAGTTTCCGCTAGAGGGCGTTGAAACATGTCTCATCCGATAGGGCATGGTCACTTTACTATACCTAGACCCCACTTTCATGACCATATCTGTAGGGGTTCGAAAGTTAAAGGGGTTGGGCCACTTCTCGTGGGACACCCTGTATAGTGGTGACAATAATATCTTGTATAAGGACGATATACAGGGTGATTCTGAAATGGACCGCCAAACTTTGAGGGGTGATAGTACTCATCAAGACGAACAAGAATTGGTATAGAAAGGGGGGTCGCAGTTACACCGTTAAAGAGCTAGGTCCTAATGTAGTGCGAGAGCGTTACAAAAGGACGTTTTGCCAAGGCCCGTTTAACGAAAAAAAAACATAATGAAATGAAAAAATTTATTGCATGAGGTACAGCAGTATCCGTATTACTTACATCATAAATTTGATAGAAATTGGACCACTTTCTAAACCGTGGGGTGAGTTTTAAAACGTGCTCTTAGTCAAACAATGGAGTTCCATTAATGGTATTTAGAAAAATGATGATCGGGGAAGGAATTTTCAATGATCAAACAGTTTCAATGATCCATGTTACGATCATTGAAAATTCCTTCCCCGATCATCATTTTTCTAAATACCTTTAAGGAATGTGATTCTTTGACTAAAAGATTAATATTGCACTTTTGAAACTAACTCCGCGGTTTAGAAAGTGGTTCAATTTCTATCAAACTTATGATGTAAGTAGTAGGGATACTGCTGTACCTCATGCAATAAATTTTTTCATTTCATTATGTTTTTTTTCGTTAAACGGGCCTTGGCAAAACGTCCTTTTGTAACGCTCTCGCACTACATTAGGACCTAGCTCTTTAACGGTGTAACTGCGACCCCCCTTTCCGCATCAATTCTTGTTCGTCTTGATGAGTACTATCACCCCTCAAAGTTTGGCGGTCCATTTCAGAATCACCCTGTATAGCTGAATTTTCCCACGTGTTGTAAATAAGTGTAAAAAAATACTGATAAAGGAAGCATGATGATCAATTTTAAAAATTTTTAAAACTTTCACGCATTTGAGTAACTTTAAAATATCCCACAGCTGTTATTTTTCTCTTTCCATGCTGTCCTTCCATGCTCCACCCTATCTTATCCTTCTCAAAACAATTTTAGCAAACAGGTTTTCAGAAAATCACCAATTAAAGTTCAAATACGAAATTCAAAATTTTCCTTGGTGTTTTAATATCAATACATGACCAGAATAGGGCTTGAGTGTCAACAACCTCCAACGGTTACTGTTTACTGTATTTTGTTGACTCTCTCAGGGACATACGCTTCACCGATTCCACCCAAAACAGATCCCTCCACCCGAAAAGCGTAACATTTTCTGCTTGATGCGGTGAAAAGAGAGGATTACAAGGTAACCAGAGAAGATGTAACTTTACTCCCTGCAATATACATCAGAAAAAACCAATCACCAATGCAACACTCGCGATTCCCCAACAAAGATAACAATATAATATAATGGATATGGGAGAGGGGGCCAGGTGCGATAAGTAAAGGACCACTTTTTGAACTGCTATAGAAAGTGGGGGGATATTTCGCAAAGCAATAAAACTAAAAGATCCTCATGGCTTCGCCAGGCCAATCTTTTTACGTCTATTTATCTAAGTAAGTCCATTTTTGGAGTCAATAATCGTAACTTCCAACAGATTTGTTGTAAAGTAATAAGTCGTTTTGAGTATTATGTACGAATGCCAATTCACAACAAACTTTGTGAATACGTTTCTCGGGAAACTAGGAAAAAAAGGTAGATCGGCGTTTTCGACATAGGGGTAACGATGTTATATGAAACAATACTTTAAGTCAGGCCTGCACAACTTTAACGGTGATGCAGGCCAAATTAAGGCTACTAAACTTTCTGCAAGTCAAATAAATTTTGTCTGCGTTGGTCTAGTACAGTGGTTCCCGAAGTGGGTTCCGCGGAACCCTGGGGTTCCACGAAAAAATTTAGGGGTTCCCATGGGACAAACTTTATTTCATTAAAAAAATAAAATGGTGTAAAAAAATAAGAATGGACAGCACCGCCCCCCTTGGATCCAAAAATGTTCTCAAAATGAGTTAAAACCTTACTTCTACCAGTCGAATTAAACATTTTTTATAGGGGGACCCCCAGACCCCCCCACGGTATAACAAGGGGATCTTGCACGATACTTTTTGGAAAATCCCCAAAATTTTGACATTTTTTTGTCAAAAGATAAAGGTTATGGTCTGAAAAATTTTCCTCTTGTCCCCAAAAAGTTTCTTCCAATGAGTTAAAACTCTACTTTCACAAGTCAAATTTTAAAATTTTAGTGGGGGAGGACCCCCATACCCTCCAGTGGTACCAGAAGGGGATCTGGCGTGATACTTTTAGAAAATCCCCAAGAATTTGACATTTTTGCCAAAAGTAAAGGTCATTGTCTGGAAAAGTGCCCCCCTGGACCCAAGCTGGATCTTCGCCTAGTTCCATTTAATATCATATATTAAATTTTGAAAAGTTGTTGATTATAAACTATTCAGGGTTCCGCGATCATTGGTAACAAATTTGGGGGTTCCACGACCAAAATAGTTTGGGAACCACTGGTCTAGTAAATCAATTGAATTTGACTAAAAAAATTTTTCCATTTGAAAAACTTTTTGCAGATCCTTGCTCAATTTCCTTTTATTTGAATTTCCTATCACAAGAGGCCACAAAAAGGTCTGGAGGGCCGCATGTTGCACAGGCCTGCTCTAGGCTATTAACTTTCAATCAAATATTAAACATTTATAATATTTTTTTACAAAGGTAGTTGTTCAATAAAAAAGTTTTCCCATAGACCTCAATGCCGTATTACTGAAGTCACGGGCGTCGATCGAGGCAGAAGTCATTAACGGGCCTCACTTTCTCAGGAGCCGGACCCCCTTTGCCTGAATCCTTGTGGAGCTTGGGTAGTACCAAGTGGCACACGACAACAACAACGGGCGTCGATCTGGGGGTAAACAGGGGGGACGCATCCCCCCAATAATTGGGAACGTTATTTAAAAAACTTTATTTTTAACTATTGAGGGAGACTGATTTTTAACTTTTGAGACTGAATATTTGCTGAATGTGTTTCTCCAACCTTTAATAATAAACCTTTAATCTTTACCAATGACACCTAACATCACAAGAGGTGTATTGGTGTATATATAAGAGGGGGACCGACCCCCCATCATTTAAAACACAATTTCATTTGGAATAGGTTGAAGCCAGTGCTGAGATTGGGGGATACAAAAAAATTTGTTTCTAGTAAAAAAAAATAAGGAGAACCCCCTCCAATAAAAAAATCCAGTAACAGCAATGTTTGAAGCATAAAAATTGAATTTTGAAATTGTTTAACCATGGCTAATAATAAGTTTAACCATGTTTTAAAAAGTAAAATTTTCTGGGGGAGGACCCCCAGCCCCCTCTAGTTTAAAATTGCAAACAGTTCACAAAAATTTGGAGCAAAAATTCATTAATTGATTCGAAATCATCTTAAAATCATTAAACTCAGGTAGCTAATCATGGTTTTGTGAAATCCCTCTGGGGGAGAATCAGAATTCCAAAATCCTTAGGTCGAAGTTATACACTTTTCCTATTACTTTCTGAACTATATAAATCAACATTTCTGGATGGAAAGTGACAAAAACTTCATATTACCGCCATGAATTAGTTCCCCTTTTCAGTAGCTTCTATTACACTTACACCAAATAGGAAAAAAATCCACCAAAACCACCACACTGCGATTAAAACAAAAGCTCTTTTATCAGCACCCGCTTATTACCTCCTCTCCCCCCCCTAAAAAAAGTGAAATCACCCCCGAACCGCCTCGTATTCCACCCATAGCACACGTCAAAGAGGCCGAAAAGGGGCGCTAGCCCCCATCGGGGTCGTGAGAACCGGCCCAGATAAAATAATCGTTCATTTCCATTTTCCAAAAAAAAAACAGTTCGGTTGATACAAGAAAAAAAATCCTGTAAAATTCGTCTGGCTTTCTCGTGGGATAAACAATTCACCTCGGTATAATTTCGATCGGGAATGAAAACAATCGGAATTCTGGGAAATCGAAAGAAACTGCTGCATAGCGTACGCGGACTTTTAAATTGAAAGGCGGTCCGGAAAAGAATTCCTCAACTTTGAAATCTTTTATTTTTGGGCTATTAAAGGAGAATAGTCGGTGTTGTTCAAAGCTGGTGGTAAGGTATACGGCACAAATAAATGTGGGTAATTATAGTTCAAAGGCGCTGGAATACACAGAGGCTGTAATCTACTATGGCACGTATGGTGCGAAATTACATGAATATTGATGTTGTGGCAGCTGCGAACTACGGGGAGACACAGATCCGAAAGTTCAAAAGTACTAAGCTCCGGAATGGGGAATGCAACGATTTTTCAAATTTAACTTATTTTGATAGAACTTCTTTAAAAAATATTTTTGTATTTTTTTTTTCGAAATCTGATCATTAGTTAATTTTTTAAAAACTAGGGAGCTACCGCCCCCTGCTCGCTATCGCTCGCCAACCCCCGTTAACTGCTGACGCTGATACTTAAGGATCTCTTTGCCATCCTCACAAAACACAGCTCACAGCACTTACTCATTTTATAAAACATTCTTAAATCAGGGGAACTACTTCTCTGGGGTATTCTTTCAAAAGAGGGGAATATTCATTCAGCGGCGAAATTTTAACAGTTCCTTTATGGCAATATGAATTGGCGGATCGCCATTTAATTCCAAGAAAATTAGTAACAAAGCAGGGCAATTCCACCGTAACTCACGCTACATTTTTTTCAAAATTGCAATTTCAAATAATTTTTAAATATAGAAATAACTATTATTTTCTTTCTAAAAAATCATACATATTGAAATTTATGTTAATAATTTAAAATAAGTATTGCGAATCTTTTAAGAATTTTAGTTTTTTTAAATATTAATTAAAATAGAGTCGTAAGAAAAAGACATGGATTTATGAGTATAAAATTCCAATTTGTTTTTCTGCTTAAATAGTGTTTCAATAATTCTATATGCTTGTCAGGTGTTTGAATATACCTCCTTTATTCTAAAATAGCAAACAGTTTTACTGGGAATGCTTTAGAAAATCAGAAATAAAATAAAATATAGAGAGCTGTTCGTAACTCACGCTACAGTACTTCGTAACTCACGCAACATGTGTATAAGCGTTCAGTTATTCATGAATATAAATATAATTAAATTAATTTAAACACTTTATTTCATTTTTACTATAAAGTTTATGAGTATATTTAACAAAAAAGTTGTAAAAACTAATTAATTTATTTTTAATTTTCTAAATAAACTATCCATTTTTCATTAACAAATTAACCTTTAAAACAAATATTTCTAATTATTGACTTTAAATGCTGACATTCCGATAAAAATAATTTTACACAAAATTTAAGCAATGCAAAACACAATGAGGAAGTTGCATGATTTTTTTTTATTTTTTTAATCGATTCCTCTTGCAAACATACTTGTATAATATACACGAACGCGCGAACGGCGTTCGCAGAAAATTTCGCCCTCTGCAGAAAATTTTCTGCAGGAAAACTACAAAAAAAATTTTTTTTTCGGAAATTTTTCTGCAGAATTTATTTTTGATATATTTTTCTTATGTTTTTCGCCAAATGCTTCCATCCGCGGAATCGCGATTTTAGAAAGAATCGGAATCGGGAAATCGCAACTTCTCCCGTAAGTTCCGTTTTTGCTAGCGGAGTTTACCGTTTCATCCGCGATGCTTTCTAAGATGGTCGCGGACATAAGGTGAAGTTGTCGGCTTCGTATTGCGTTGCTCGCGGAGTTTACCGTTTTATCCGCGATGCTTTCTAAGATGGTCACGGACATAAGGTGAAGTAGTCGGCTTCGTATCGCGTTGTTGTTGCGATGTAGAAAAAACAACTTTTCCGTAGTTAGAAGCCAACAAGTCCGGAAGTAAAAAAAATAGCGATTTTTCGCGAAAGTTCCGTTTTTCTGGCTTATGAGGTTTTCTAAGTTGCAAAATTTTTGAAAGGCTACTTTGAGAAGCAACTTAAGAAAATAATTCAGTTTTTTTAATCGTGTTAGATTATAACCTGTATTACATATCTGATATGATTTGAGATTCTAATAATACTTTTAAAAATTCATTTGACTTTTTTCTTCACTTCGCAAAAATTTTATTGGTAAAAAAATTAAGTTATTTAATTAAATTTAAAGTAATCAATAAATTATCCTTGTATTTAACTGATTTCCTAAATTTGCATCTGATTTTAGTTGCATTTTGGTTATTTTCCTGCAAATGAAGATAACGTGAAATATGTACCTTTCTTTGTTTAAAGATATTTTTATCTAGTCTAGACTATCAATATTAATGACTAGTTAAATGCCAGTTTAAAGTTCTTAAAATCCTCCCAAGTATAACCCAGTTAAATTAAAAATTTTCTTGTTAAAATTATTTGTTTTACACATTAAACAAAATTATACATAACTAAGCTCACATGCTTTTTCCTCTTTTTTCATCTTTAGATAAACTCCCCTGCAATTTGGGTATTTCAGTAATAATGATTTAGAGAGATTTAAAAATGTGTAAATTCTTGCAGAAAATTTTTTGGAAAAAATTTAAGTTCGCAGAAAGATTTTTATTTTATACAAGTATGCTTGCAAAAATAAGCAACTACCCAAAATTTGAGGCCGATCGAGAAATTTTTTGATTGCCAAAAAAATTAACTAAGATCCCCTTTTTAAAAGCGCGCGAAAACGCCAAGAGTTTGGATGTGACGTCATCTTATATTAAACAATGTTGTAAAGCAATGGAGTTGATGGTATCATTGTTGACGTCATCTTATAGTTTAAACAATAAACGTTTTCAGTCACGTGTTTTTTTCTCGACTTTTAAATTAAAATATTTAATTACCTGTACATTTTTTTGAAAAACTGATTAGATATTTCATTTTACCATACAAAAAACCATACGGAACACTTGTTTGTTTTTGAAAATCTGACACATGCAACTTCCTTATTAGATCAATACTGCATAATTATTCCCTAAAATAATTAGAAAATTTTATTGTTTTATTTTTTCATTTTTCTTGATCATGTCCCTGTTCATATGGAATAGCCCAGCAGTGTGAACTTTCTTTTACCATTTCCCCAAGGTAATGTTTTTCTCACACAGATCCATTCAGAAGCACTGAAACATCTCCGGAATAAATTTTACTTTCTTAAAATTTGTAATGATTTTCATTGATTGTCTGTGAAAAATGTAGTAATTATCGTAAACATCACGAAAATTTAGAATTTTGCTTCATGAGAACAAATAAACATCGAAATTGTGTCAGTTTCATACCAATGACACGAATGTTCTGACTTTCGATTTTTATCTTTATTTCTAAAACATTCCCCCGCCATATCTAGTTTTGCGTTTTGGCATTATAAAAAAAGTTACCTTTTACTACCTTAAATAATATAACTTGCAAAAGGATAAAAAATAATTATTATTGTAATAAATAAATGCAAAAGTTCAAAATTTCTGAAAGCGAGTTTACATTTTATTGTAAATATAGTAATGATTAGGTTGCCACAACGACAAAGATAAATATATGAATATGAATTAATTATTTAAAAATAAAAGATAAATTAATTATACATTAGTTTTAAATATAATTAAAATCGTTTGAACAGCAAAAATATAAGTATTGTTAAAAAGAATCCAATATATATTTTTTAAATTAGTGTGATAAATAGAAAGATGATTACTTAATGTATTTGAATGTTAAAAAACCAGTGAAATATATTTTCAATTGTTTTAAAATTAATAGTTTCTTGCTTTGTAACTGCGACCTTATCCGAAATCTAAAAAAATGGAAATATTTTAAAATTAATAATTTTTTTGAAAAATCGAAGGGCTTACTCGGAAATCCGGAACGAATTCGGACATTTTGATACCATATATGTGTCATTTGGTTCAGTAATTAAAAAGCCTTTCTCTGGAAACCGTTCACCAAAAACTTTTTTTTAGAATAGAGAGATAAAAAACTGCAATGCGCACAAAAAAGCGGGGTCTGGCGCATGACGTCACTTCTGTCTTCGGCACAACACTCTAGTACGAAAGCGTATTCGGTAATGGCTAAACCCTTTCCTTGAATTTATTGAATTGGGGTTCTTTATTAATAATCATTTGTCATAAAAGGGGCCCCTACAGTATCCAGGCCTTGGGACCCAACTTGTCGTGATCGGGCCCTGTAAACCGGGCATTATAATGTCCGAAGTGAGGCGTGCAATGTGATTATTTCAATGACATTTATCAAATGAGTACTTATCAGTTATCACTATGCCCGAAACACGCGAGCATTATTAATAATGCCTAGATTTATCACATTGCCCGTAACACATACAGAACTACCAAACATAGCAGAATCAAAATCAACCAAAAATGAAAAAAGGAAACCTCCTCTGGGGGGATGGGCATGAAATAAGGGGATTCCAGGCATTCCAGGCGAAATAGGACAGCTGCCGGTGCCTTTGGAATGTTCTCGAACAGGGGCTATTAATTAGTAGTTGGGATAGTTTACGCAAATCGTTTGGAAAAAAATCTGATTTGAATAGTTTGGTGCTTGCGAAGCGTGAATTGTTAATCGCTGTTAAGGCGGTATCGTTTGTCTTGGAAGATTAAGCTGCAGTTGAATGTACAGTGAAGTAGAAGGGAACTGATTTATAAAGTAGGGGAGAAGTGGTGAAAAATTAGCGGGAAGAATGGATAAATAAGAGAGATTTAGTAAAGTTAACCTATTGAGAACTTAAATTTGGAACAGACTACTGACATGAGCTATTTAAAAGTCAAGCAAGGTATTTATGATGCAAATATTTACTTTTCAATTCTTACGATATTAAGTTTATGCTCAGATTATAAAAATAAGAATACGGTTATTAAACATCAATAAACCTTATTTATGGAGGTTTTATATACTATAAAAGGTGGCCCTAATTTACACAAAATACCTGCTCTAATATATTAAATTACGCATGGAATTAACCAGTACATAGAGTAAGTCCCCACTACAAATAAGCTAAATTAGAATTTTCAAAATCACAACAGTCAACAACAATCAATTTTGTATAGCAAAACGTTTGATAATAGAATTATTCACTATCTCCGACTCAGAATCACCCACACGAATGGGGAGTCGGAAATTCACCCCTAATGAACCAGGGTTTTTTTTTTAGTGGGCATGGGAAAGTTGATAAAATCCCTGTGGAAATTGACAAGATCGAATCCTTTTAAGATCGAATTAAAACAATCTATTAAGTATTTATTCCATAAAACCAATTAATGACCTGAAATTTCAGCTCCTAATTGGTTTTTACGTAGCAAATGCCGGAAACGAACGATTTTGCTGGTTTTAATTCAATCATAAAAGTTTACATGTCAATGTCCTATGTGGACGATACAACCTTCCATGCCGGCCAATAAAATCACCGAGGTCACTAGGGGGTGCAATTCCAACCCCCCCCCCATTCCTGGGTGACAAGTCGTCTAGGTGTGCCCTACCCCTCCTTGAAGTTATGAAACACTTATCTGAAACACCCTGTATATAACTTCACAAACGAGTAGAGAAAAATGCTCTCGGTGTGCGGTGTGGCATCTTTATATAAAAAAATTCTTTGCCCCTCCACAGTCACATATAAACATTACAAAATAATAGAAAACACATAAAATACACAAAAAATCCCATTGTCCCTTCAAGGTCTGCCCGGAGTGTCTTTACAACACGGGTCGGGGTCGTCTGTCCAGCTTCGCATCGCGAACCCATAAAAAAAGGTTTTCAATGCTCCCGTCCCCATTTTTTACAGGTTCCGAAACATTCTCGGACGTTGACCACCCCCAGTGGACACACGCGCCTCGGGATACCCGCCATTTGCCGCAGTTTACGAGCAGTAACGCTCAAGAGAATTGGACAGCGCTGTTTATGTGCACAGCGGGTTACTAGCACAATACCATGGTAGGTATTTGTGAGAGGATACCATCTGTGTCGTTACTTGTAAGCAATTTTCTTCTCCCTTGTGTTGGAAAAGAAATTATTTAAATTAAGACATTTGTCTTCGACAAGAGTAATTAAATAAAAATACCATACATAATTTTAAATTAAATTTTAAGACTGGTGACTGACTTTTATATCTTGCTTTTTGAATTTGACAGTCGGATTTTCATATAAAAAACCATGTGTTGATGATATTTATAACAAATCGAACAGAGTGTAAAAACATCGTTAGGGGACATCCATAAATTACGTGAGGTCAAAAAGGGGGGAGGGGTTTGGAAAAATCTCACCAAGGGGGGAGGGGGGTCGATTAAAATCTCACGTCAACTTTTTAAGTTAGAAATTATGCGATTTTCTTTTTATGGAGCACAAAATGTAAACGAATATGATAGAAAATTATTTTTAAAAATTGTAGGTAAATCTCACATGGGGGAGGGGGGGGTCCAGCAAAATCTCCCTAAATCTCACCAAGGGGGGAGGGGGGGTCCAGATTTTGGAAAAAACACCTCACGTTATTTGTGGATGTCCCCTTATCGCCTAGTCCAAACCATTTTTTAGTTACAAAAAGCCCCCAGTAGCGTAGTGGTCGTACAGTTTGTTAAGGTTAAGGGTTTTCCGCAATACTTTATTCAGTACTTAAAAAGTCTCTCCATTGGTGAATTTTTTGGTTATCCCATTGATTGTTTAGCGACCGCCAGATTTAACGGCATGGTCGACAGGATATTGCTTAAGTCCAATTTTTTTTATTTTTCAAGAGCCAACCCAGAAAAATTTTTATAAGGTTTTTTTTTAATAATGGTCTCATATAATGAAAGGAACGAGTCTCCTGAAATCCCCGAGCCCGAAGCGACCAGTTTGTCTTGGGACAGCCCAATCCGATTGTCATACAATAAAAAAATAAATTCCATTCTTGTGTTCTTAAGTTGACCTTTATACTGCATTTAAATTACTTGAACTTTATGTGGAGAGTGTAGTGGCCCCTGCGCAGATAATACACGCTTTCAGAATATCAACCGCTTAACCACTGATAGCAAGCCCCAAGGACAATCCCTTATAGACAGTGGAGCTCCAACAACTGTCCAGAAAAGGTAATGTCCAGGGGGCGATGGGACGGAAAGGCATTGCCGGGGACCAACTGCCCGGAAAGTCGCTCGCTTCCGCGGCAGCGATTTCACGACGACGCGGCGGCGTTGGAAGTTGAATTACGGCGTCTTATACAAGAATAAGCGGTTTGGAATGGAGAGTTTAGACTTAAGATTTCCCCCCTATCGAACTAATGAAAGCTTTATTAAGTCCTCATTTCACCTTCCTGATTCCTGTAGCATAAATATTTATATAGTACTCGCAAGCGTCAGTGGTCTTCTTCGAACTATGCTTAGAATTAACCAGAGTCCTATTTTTCCTTATATGGACCCACGCAATGTGTAAAAATTTAGATTTTTCAAGTTTGTCACAGATTGCACCAAAGCGAACCCTAGGTCTAAAAGGCTTGCATAAGATGTTTGTAGCGCTTAGACAATGCTTTATTCTTCTTATTTCATGGCGATTTCAAGATTGTTCTATAACATTTTCCAAAATAAAATTTTCTGTCAACCCAATCACGGACTTTTAAAACGCCTTTTAATTCATGTTTGAGAATTAAATGCGTTCTCTCCTTCCCGTTAACCTTCAAGCACCGCAAAGGTTCAAGATTCATCCAATTTTTGTCATGAATGGCCAAATTTCGTTTACTTCTAGTAGCCGTTACGTAAACTTGACATATTTGGTATGTGCTGTGCTACTAGAGCCTTCTCTCGTTATTTCAAATAGCCCAAAACGAATAGAGTAAAGGCAATAAGTGAAAAACCTGACAGTCACACTCCTTCACCAAACAGAGAAGATAAAAGCAACACAAAAACTTGAAAAATAACTAATTTCAAAACTGATTGATGAACAACACCCGTTCAGAAAAAAATCTTAAGTGCCCATAAACGAACCTAACTTACTACGACACCAAAAAAATTACTCTCGACCGCCCACAACAAAAACACTCAACAAACTACCCTACTCAAACAAACTACCCAACGACAACGGGTGGACCAGAATCCCGAATGAAGAGCAAACGACTTCCGCTGCAGACTTCTCAACTCCGGCCAACATTAGCATCCCCGAGTGAAACAAAACGCCTACCACACACTCCCACATTAAAGACAGGCTAAAGCCGGGCTCCATTGTGAGAGCAAAAACGCCTACGGAAGACCGAAAGAAAAAAGTTAGAAGAGTTTTCCAGCTCTTTAACGACAGGCTAGGAAGTAAGTAATAACAGAAGTCCTTTCTCTTTTCGACCGTAGCTCTCCCTTCATTTTATAGTTTAATCAATGGTTGTGTCGGGGCTTTGGAGTAGCGAATTAAAAACCGGTTTTTGTATTAGGGATTGGTGTTGGGAGTGCGACCTGCGTTGGAGAGGTTCAAGGTAATAATTTTGGGGTTTTATTAGTGTTCAAAAACCGGTGGGCGGCGAACAGACATGGTGGAGAGGGTTTAGGGAAGTAAAACTAAAAAGTCTCTTACACAGGTTGAAGCAAAAAATGTGTTGTGGCAAGATGTGAAGTGCGGGGAAATACTGATTTAGCAATCCTACAATACAAAAGTACCCCAGGAACTCATATGAGCAGACAATATTTATACCCCAATTGAATAATCTGACTCTTTGAATGGTGAGTTAACTCGTCAATGTGTGTGAAAGCAAGTAAAAAATATTTATTCCCAGAATCACATGTAGTTATACTCTGTTCATTTTGAACTGGCGCTTGAAAATATTTCCTTCCCCACCACCGATCGGTTACCATAGCAACTATCCTCGTCAAAGTGACGAAGATGGCTTACTATTGGCTGCTCTAAGAGCGTAACAATGGTTACGCGTCTAGCGTGGGGGAAAGCACTATTTCTCAAGCGTCAATTCTAAATGAATAGAGTATAAGACGATTGTGTTGCCATTTGGGAACGTATGTTGGAAGTAATAAATAATAGAGAAAGAATATATGTAGCCAAAAGCCAAATGGCCTTTGAAAATGGCCAAAAAGCCAAATGAACTCACCTTCTTGGATAACTCAGGCCCATTCTCCATGGCATACATGATAGCCTCCGAGATCTTGGTATCCAAAACCCCCAGCACTTCCTCGATATTGTACGACGACACCAACCCGGAGGTCAGCCGCTCTAAACCGCTGACAAAGTCGCTCCAAGGCTGGTCCAACTCCGCAACATGCGCCAGACACCCCCTCACCACATTCAAACAGTACCCGCTGCAAGGCTTGGCACCGGCGAAACCAGCGCACTGCGAGCAATACACCAGCTTGGTCAAGCCAGCGTTGCACTCTGACCGGAACTGCATGGAGTCTGTGGCGGAGATGACCTCCACCGCAGTGCGGAAGGCCTCCAGGAGGGTCCTGGCGACGGCGAAGGACTTGGACACTTGAGCAGTCACGCGGTCGGCGATGTCCCCGAAGGGACGTATCTCCCGCTGCGTCTGTCGCAAGCACTCCTTGTAGTCCTCGCTGAAGTCCTGTGGGGGATAGAAGCTTGTGTAAGTGATGAGGAGTTACAACGTCGTTTGTTAGTGTTACATAGTGAAAAAATTAAAAAGAGCACATACACTGTTAGTCCACTGAAAATAGAGTTGAACCTCGGACAAATTGCAATAAAAGGTTTCTCAACGGTTTTATAAACATGTGATACATGTTTATAGGTTATTTTTAAGTTTTGAAACCGAATATTGCCTTTAGTTTTGAAAAAAAATTTAAATTCCAATTTTTAAAATTAATTTGAAAAATGAGCTATATATGAAAAAATTAAAAACCTAACAAATTAATCAAAAGAGATAAATCAAACGGTTTTCATTTAGAAATGACCTAAATATTAACATACTAAAAGTAAAAAATTTTACGAGTTAAAGAAGTTCAATTTTTTTTAAAAATTTCAACTTTTTTTTGCGAAAAATGCATTTTTTTTCAAATTCGTGCCCCAAACTTTTGAGGCTTTTGAAAAGGTAATTTTTCGGTGGATATTGTCCACAGATAGTTATATAATGGAAAACCGGTGGAATTGACCCTCAATGAATTATTTAATTATTTTATTTAAAATTTTGAAATTGGTAAAATGTAGTAAAAAGTGAAAAAAGGTAATACTTTGGCATATATTTACATCACAATTTAAAATAATTAACTAATTCATTGAGGGTCAATTTCACCGGTTTTCCATTATATAACTATCTGTGGACAATATCCACCGAAAAATGACCTTTTCAAAAGCCTCTAAAGTTTTTGGCACGAATTTGAAAAAAAAATGCATTTTTCGCAAAAAAAATGAAAATTTGAAAAAAAATTTAACTTCTTTAACTCGTAAAATTTTTTACTTTTAGTATGTTAATATTTAGGTCATTTCTAAATGAAAACCGTTGGATTTATTTCTTTTGATGTTTTTGTTAGGTTTTTTGGGGGTTTTAATTTTTTCATATAGCTCATTTTTCAAATTAATTTAAAAAATTGAAATTTCAATTTTTTTTCAAAACTAAAGGCAAAATTCAGTTTCAAAACTCAAAAATAACCTATAAACATGTATCACATGTCTATATTATTGTTTTGGGGTTTTTTAAAAAAATTTTTCGGCCATTTTTTTAAAATTAAAAAAAATAAACTTCCGCCCGGCCGATTTTGGCCGATTTTTAGTATGTTGTTATTGAGGTCGTTCCTAAGTGAAAACCGTTGAGAAACCTTTTATTGCAATTTGTCCGAGGTTCGGCCCTTTTTTTCGCTATTTTCAGTGGACTAGTAAAAAATGCGTCAACGTTACACAAAGAAGTGGTAGAAAGATATCGCCACCATAGTCACAGTGTGACCTACGTCACTACGCGCAAGAAGAAAGTGGGTGAACACAAAGCCTGTTGGATCGCTAGGAAGTCATTCGATACGCAAATGGTGATAAATAGACGCTAAATATACATGGGCTAAACCAGCGGTTCCCAAAGTGGTCCATATGGACCCCCAGGGGTCCACAGCAACTTCCTGGGGGTCCGCTGGCAAGAAAATGAGAAATTGGGGGTGCACAGCGAGTTCTAGGGGGTCCACGGGGAAAATTTATTTAAATGAAAATTTTTAATAAGTTTAAAAATTTGATCTTTTTTATAATCAAATTATAGAAATACGAAAAGTTGGTTATTTCCAAGTCCTCGCAACGCGAGCAGGGGCAATGGAATATTTTCTCTCTTATCGCGGTGGAGATCCCCCGAACAGGGTGATTTGAGGTTAAATCTCAGTCGTTGAAACCTAATGTCAAAGCACCAGGTTCATCTCATCCATTAAAAGTATGTTGCAATACTGCAGTTTTCCCTCTCTGTACATTTTATAGTATCTTCTCTCACTAACTCCTATTCCCTACTTATATTTTTAGAAATAATTATTCAATGAGTTAAAATTGAAATCTGGATTTTATTACTTGTTTCTAGCAATAACATTTTATAAGGAGGGTTTTCATGAACAAAGGGTGCTTAGGCAATACGTTTTTACATTTTAAAATCCTTTGAAATAATTTTATATAATTTATGATTAACCGGTTGCTAGTGGAAGGTTCTTTGATAAATTCTCAAAAATTAAATGCTATATTCAAAAAAATTAAAACATTCAAACTAACACTATCATTTGACTTCTGTTACATTTAGCCTCAGCCATTGGTCGTCATTTTCTCATGTGTAACTTGTTTCTGCTAGGAAAACTCATGAAATCGTTTTCAAAATTTATAAATGCTGTTCAATCATATGTAAATGATTTAATTTTTAATGTAAGCATAAAAAGCAACACATTTCTTTATTGAAAAAACATTTTTACAATTTAATAAATTAAAACTCACTATCCATAATGTATAATTTGATTTTTTTCATAGATGAACTTAATTAAATACTGTTCGTTAACATGCCATATATTAAAATTTTAATTATTTATGAAATTTTATGATTTGGTGAATGAATAATTCACTCATAAGCCAATAACTTTGACAAGTTTGCGACCAAAACTTTTATTTAAGCTAAAAGTTTTTGTGCCTTAAAATGTAATGATGTTAAAAATTCCATTAAAAATGTGGTGTAACCATATCAATGGCACTTGAAAAACTTGAAACAACAACTTTCTATCAGCACTTGAAAAAAAATTACAATATTTATGAATGCGTGATTTAGAAATATATATAATAAACATAAGGTATTTTAGCTACTTTTTGAACGGTCCCTATAACAGGGGGTCCATGGGGTGCGAAAAATATCGTCAGGGGGTCCACGGGCCAAAAAAGTTTGGGAACCCCTGGGCTAAACGAAACAATCGTATTTTAAAATTGACGTTCTTCGTTTCACTCGAAATTCAGACACCGCATGGGAACTACTTTGTTTGTTAGTGACGTAGTAGGTTCAACTTCAGTTGCTGTCTAGTATAGTGATAGATAATGTTGGTATACTCAGTTACAACTTAACTTGAGCCTGTAGAAATATGCTGAGAACAACCAAAGAAAGTAGTTCCCCGCGAGGTGCCTGAATTTTGAGTGAAATTTAGAGCTTCAATTTTGAATAATGATTAGTTTTTTAAATCCACGTATATTATAAGCATCTTTTCATCCCGATATGCATAAAATGTTCAGTATTATTATTTTTTCAAGAGGCGTAGCGCGTAGTAGTACAACTCGCTCTCAAACTCGCCAGCCAATAAGAGCTTCTAGCAACCCAGCAGGCTTTCTGTTTACTCAGATTTGCTTCCGCGTGGCCATGACGTCAGGTTCAACTTAAGTTGCATTCGAATATAGATGAGAAAATTTCATCGAGTAATAAAAGCTTTTACCTTTAGTTTGGGGTTGATGGAATGGTGGTAGACGAGGGGGAAGAGCAGGTCGAAGAAGGCAGAGAGTCGCGAGTCCAGGTCCACGGGGTCGCCCTGGACGTGTGCGGCGAGGTCCCGGTAGAGCTGCGAGACGGGCTCGCGGGCCACCCCGTCCATCTTCTTGTACACCTCCGAGAAGAGCACATTCGTGTTGTTCTGCGACGCCTGAATCAGCTCCAGGAACGTCTCTGCAAGGGAAAGGGGAGATGTATGTTAAATAAGATATAGTGATAGTCACCACTTTTTTAGCAAAATAAAATTCTTAATAAAATTGAAATTTTAAATAAATTGGGAAGTAAGATGGCATGACAATTATTTTCAAACGGTCGCGACCCACCGGTGGTTGGCACCAAGATTTTTAATTAAAGAATTTTCTAAGGAAAGAATGGGGACATCCATAAATTACTGTCGAACTAACAATAGTAAAAAGGTCACGTGATTTTTTGCTTCAATATTTTTTATTTTATTGGAAATATACTGATTTTTTATGTATATAGAGGGTAAAACTAAGATTAGAGGGAGTAAATGTATCTTCCTCTTTCGATCAACTGCCCCTCAGCTTCTTCCTTTCTCCCCTCCGAGTATGTCAAAATCACGTGACCCTTTTACTATCGTTGGTTCGACAGTACACGAGATCGAAAGGGGGGATGGGGTCTAGCATAATCTCAACAGAAGGGAGGAGGGAGTCAACTGAAATCTCAAGTCAACTTTTATTTTAAAAAACAGATTTCTTTCTCTATTTGTTTTTAGCGCAGGTTTAGGAAAAATACGCAGATTAGTCAAAACAGCGAATCATTAGCCAGTTAGTAATGATAATTACTACAAGTTAAGACCATGTTTTGGATTTCAGCATTGTTGCTTTGTAACAAAGCTTTTGCAATGTTGTATGTTAACTGTGATGCTGATAAGACTAAAGCCCTGGATAGCAAAGCTTAGTAACGTAGCTTCATCCAGGGCTTTAGATAAGACAAAACAAATGTGGCTGTAAGGGGGGACTGAAATCTTTTGAAACATGAACATTTAATTACAATGAACGCACGAATTAATTAGAAACAGAAGTTATGTTTGTGTTCCACTGAACAGAAACTGCATTACTTCGTGGCGAGGCCAGTCACCAACCAAATAGTAGTCAGATTATTGAATTGAAGCATAGATATATCGACTAAAACTCGTAGGAATTTGAAGTAGTAGGTACTATACTTTTTTGAAATCGGTATCTCCCCGTTGCTAACATCTATCTTCCTAGCATAATTAGATACACAAGTTATTTTATTACGTTAAGGCTCGAACCCCACTCTATCCCATGCTCTATCATTTGCCACGAAACACAAATTTCTCAAAAAGATGAGAAAAATTTACGCAAACCACCCACAAGCACCATCTCTTCTCAGACACAAACACTAATTATTCATGAAACCGGAGAGAAAATCTTCATTAACTCTCATAAAACTCCATCTTCGGCTCAAACTAGTTTCCAATACCCGAAAAGAAATCCCGGAAAAATTCCCGAAAACCATCTGGAATCTGGATATTAAAGCCCATTCCCGTCTTTATTGGGAAAATGAAGGCTTTTTCCGCAGGTTCGCGCCTGGAAACACCGGAAGACTAGAGTCGCTTAAGTAGTTAGTGGTGAATGCGGCCGTTAGAAGTTTTGATTCATCTAGGACGGTTAACCTTAGGATAGAATAGTGGTTAATACAGCCGTAAGTCTAAGGCAGTGGTTCCCAACTTTTGTGGCCCATCGTCCCCTTTCTAGAGGTTGACTAACACCTATCGCCCCCTTTCATTCTCATTGTATGCCTAATTTTAATTTGAAGTTAAGAGTAAATAATACAGCAATTTTAAGTCCGGGGGTCCTCCCCCCAGAAAATTTTTGGAAATTTGACCCTAAGAAACAGGGTTTTAACTTGTTTTGTACATTAAGTCTGAATACAGTCTGTCAGTACAGTACTATTTTATATCTTCCCTCAACTACCCTTCTTTCTTTCATCTGTTTCTTACGACTTCTAGCGATTCTAGTCGCCCAGTGGGTCCAGAGGCCCTCAGAACGTCTGTTTACTCTCCAGGAACGCATTCCAGGAAAACTCCGGTTTCGAACGAAGAAGCCCCTAATGCTCTTGATTAATTATGTAAATTGGAGGAAAGAGGGGTAGTAAATAGATTAGAGAGAAAAGGGAATAGTTACGGCAGCAGCACAGGAATTAAGAATAAAGGCTCTTTTTCTACGCCTTATTTGAAAGAGAGAGAGGAAGAAGGAGGTTTTAAAATCTCGCAGCGCTTAATCGAATTGTCGTTTCGTTCGGGGAAAATAGTTTAGCAGTGCGTGTAATGGGCTGCAATCAAGGAAATGCGATTGATTCGGAGGGCGTAGTTTAACCCTATCGATACTAGACCGCCCGAGGTTGCTACTGAATCCTGAAGAAAATGAGGAACGGCCAGGATTGGAAGGTTAAAGGTGTTGGTGAAAGTAAGGAAGATACCTGGAAGGTTTTTTTTATCTTAACGACATGGAATGGCACTTTGAAGGATCGAGATGTAGTTTTTTCAATGAAGCTTTGCGTTTTCGTATTCATCTCAGAAGAGAAAACCAACCCTTTTGTAACAACGAGTGTGGAGAATTGGTAGTCGAGTAGGTAGATAGTATATTTTTATTTAACGTAGTATTTTGCAAGTTAAAATTTTTTTTCTAACAGGGTTCTCGTTGCATCGCAACGATTGTTTGAGAAACGATTATTGTCTGATTATAATTTTAATCAAACGAGGGGGACGAATTACCACTAGTAAAGGATCCTGAAGCGAATAAAGGGGTCGTTCAAATATTATTAGGCAAGCACATAAGGGAATGGGAGGATTTACTCTTTGCTTATTTTTCCTGACAAGAGGGAGGGAGAGTATGAGTAAATATTGATGCTTTGCTTACATAAGATGTAACAAAAACACTGCTTTTACAAAAATCTCGTTTCTTGTATAAAAAATTTTAAAATTCAATCAAAAATAAATTTTATTTCAAAATTTTTATTCTGTACCAAAAAAGAAGAAAGGGGGTTGAGCAGTTTTTTTACGTAATTATGAAGGGGGGTTGTGGTTTATTTGTCTTTGCTGACGGGGGGTGGGGGTCAAAAGTGACCAAGAATATGCTTACGTAATATTAGAACGGCCCCTAAGTGCATCAAGTCAATCAATCATATTTTGACTTTTCATACTTTCACAGACAGAGAAGCATTCCAAACACATTCAAGGAACAAATCGTGAAAAGCAATCGACGTGAATAGGACTACTATATCACCAATACAATACCTAAATAGGACTAACCACTGACCTAACTGTGCTTTAATGCCATCTTAAGCATAACTGACCAGAAAAGACCACTAGTGTACCAGAATAATTAGATACCATGCAGACAACCAAAAGAAGGAAGTACTAGAAGTCAAGGTTTACACATAAAATAACCATTCCAACGAAATCGATTCGAAACGGACTAGAGATGAATGTCATAATTTCAGAAATTAAAAAAACTAATATTGCGAGCTATTTATTATCAACTTGGCGAAAAATCGCCAAATAAGACTATTGGCACGTCTTGAGTATTCCACCTACAATGGGATGCGTTCTTATGCCAACAGCTTCCCTGAAGAAAAATACCGAAAAACTCAACAACGCTATCCCATCGACCGGAAATCCATCAAGCCTAATCGAAAGGAAATCACGCTTCGCTTTTTTACAAGTTATTAACTGCCATCCATTTCCAAACACTACACGCTCCAGGGGGGTGGACCAGCCCCGATCGATGCTCCCTCGGGGCGGCAGGTGGCCCCGGTGAGCGATAGATTTCCGATACCCCTTACGCCCCTCGTACATCACCCGCTCGGCCCCAAAGGATGGACAGAGACTTTCTTGTCGGGTGTGGTCAAGGTTGGTTTAAAATAGTCACCATGTGAACTGTATAGGAAGGAATCGGCAACTCCTTTTGGGGGATATTTCTTTCTTTGACTGCTGACAAGATAAAGGGAACATGGTTGATAAAAAAATTATCCACCACTACTTTTATAAGACAAATAAAAGCTTAAAAATAATGTTAAAAAAGTTCAGCTATGAAGAACAATTAAAGTATTTTATTAATAACTATTTAGTGGTGAGAGTGAAACTAACCACTCTTCAATGAGGTATTTGCATGAGTGAGGGATGAGCTTGATTTTATACTTTTTTGATACATTATGGTTTACAACTCCCAAATTTCTGATTTTTAAGTTGCGTTTTAAATAATTTAAAATTCAATTTTATTTTTTAACAAAACGTCAGAAAAGTCCCGTCATCAGAAAACGGGCTTCTATTGGATGTGACCTCACAGCGCATGATTTGTGATTCGAAAGTGTTTTCGCGTCCAATCAAAAAACGAAATTTCAAAAATTTATATCTCAGAAACTAGGCTACGATAATACTTGATGTAAACGTCATTCTTCGCGCGGATCCAGCAAGGCTCCGAGGGGGGGGGCAAACAATCCAGGTACATTTCCAAACCATCACATTTACCTTTTGTCAGGTTGGTTTAAAATAGTGACCATGAGTATAGGGTTTTAAATATTTCTGAAGGAATCAACTCGAATCGAACCTCTCAAGGAATCGATTCCAGCAGGGCAGCAGGTATCGAATTGTACTTTATTTTCTAATTAATACAGATATTATTAACAATTTCGTTCACTAATTAGTTAGTATTTTGATAATTAATATTTTGATAAATGATTAACTAAATCAATAATAACTAATGGTTATCTTCCTTCGATTTGTGGTTGAAATATATATAGTTGCCTGGATGACCACCTTCCTATTAGCGAGGTTAAAAAAACATAAATTGGTAGTGAGCAAGATAGTGGGGATGGATCTTGAAGGACAGGCGCCAAAAGTTACAGTTCCTATTTGTAAAAAAATTTCTGATTCTACTTTTTTCTCCGATACTGTCCATAAGGAATCTATACCACAGGGCTGGAATCAAATCCAAGAATCGAAACTGAGGAATCGATACTCAGAAATAGATTCCGGGATCGAATCGACCGATTTTCTAGATTTCTACCCGTGAACAGAAAGAAAGAATCGGTTATTCATATTAGCGGATATTCTTTTTAACTATACTGAGAAGATACAGCGAAAGCGAATATGTTCGTTGAAAATTTAATCACCACTATTTTTGAGATAAAAAAAATTTCAACCATAACTCTCATTGATAACCCTCGTTCTCACCTGACAATGGATGACTCAAGTATATCGCGATTTCCTGAAATCGATTGATGCAGTGACAGATGAATTAATGTGGGTCTGGTTTAAAATCTCCAACAATCGATTAGCAGACAACTCATTTGGTAGGAATCTGTTACATTGTTGAGGGGGCTTAATATTTTAGGTTTGGTTGGTGGTTGTATGAAGCTGTGTCCCAGGATCCCTGGATTTGATGACAAAGGGGCTATAAAGGGAATTGAGGTAATATCGTTAAAAGAGTGGTATGTCATTGCAGGTAGGGGATCCCATCATAGGAATAACATTGGAGGGAGAATCAAAGATGCCGGAATGTTTTTCCTTTGGGATCCTATACCTGAAATGGCATGCCACTTTTTTTTCTTGCCACTTGACTTCAATATTTGAGTTGTAGTCCCCTTTTTGATATGAAGATCCTTGGAGGTATGAATTTAATATTAATCACCCAAACCTAAAATATTAAGCCCCCTCAACAATGCTATTGAAATAAATTGTCGGGCAAACGATGTCGTGATTTTGAACGGATCTAAAATTCGTATAGAGGACAAAATTTATTTAACTACTACCGAAAAACAAAAGAAAAGTATAAAAAATTAAAGAATAACTCCGACTGTAAGATTATCTAGAAGCGTGTTTTCAATTTAAGCTGACTTTAAAGAAATCTTAAATAAACTCAAACGCGAATTTATTAACGTGCTAACATTTTGCTAACTATTTTTCTGGTGAGTGTAGCAATCGCGTAGTAATATGGAAGTTACTGTATCACAGGGTGTCCCAAAAAAGACGGACACATTTTAAAAATCAATAACTAATAACTTGAAAACTAAAAAAGATAAAATAAAATACGTGTTTTGTTGCATCCTACAACAGACTCCCAGAAGTAGAATGTGAAAAACCACGTATTTTTATCTTTTTTAGTTTCCGAGTTATTAGTTATTGATTTTTAAAATATGTCAGTCTTTTTTGGACACCACCTTGTATCTGCAAAGTGCGGTAGTAGAAACCAACAAGCCGAAATCAAAATTCCAAAACGGGGCTGACACCCAGACAAACGGCGCCCCAGGCAGAGAAAAACGACCGGGGCGCATCTCAACACCTGCTATAATCGCACGCCCCACCGATTGTCAACCTGCCCCGTACGCCCCTCGATCAAAACCCAGTCTGGAGAGGCCATAACTCAGCCCTTCCTTTAATTTATTCCCGATTTCCCGTTTTCAGGAGCGAGTGGAGGGAAAAAGGGGATGGAGATGTTACCAGTCGGGGGACAGCGGTCGTTAATTTAGGGAGATACCGGTTCGGTTCCGGTGGTGATTTCTTTCGAGGGATTTTTGCGAGGGAGATAGGGGAAATATATGTTTTCTCTGAGGGGATATTGTATTGGCATTGTTGAAGATAGGGCTTTTTTTAACCTTCCTGGGGAATTCAATCTTTTTTATCCATATAATTTTTTTTGTTACAAAATTGTTTATTTATTCGCTTAATGTTTTGTACTTTAACCATAGAATGATAAAAAGCAACGTGAATTCATTGCACTTTGGTTTAGACTAGTAAGAAGATGTAATGTTTATGAATGGATAATTGCAGTCAATTTATTTTTAAATATTAAGGGGACATCCATAAATTCCGTGAGGTGTTTTTTCCAAAATCTGGAACCCCCTCCCCCCTTGGTGAGATTTAGTGAGATTTTGCTGGACCCCCCCTCCTCCCACGTGAGATTTATCTACAACTTTTTCATACTTAAAAAAAGAAAATCGTATAATTTCTAATTTAAAAAGTTGAAGTGAGATTTTAATCGACCCCCCTCCCCCCTTGGTGAGATTTGGTGAGATTTTCCCAAACCCCTCCTCCCCTTTTTGACCTCACGTAATTTATCCTAATTATCCGGACGTCCCCTAATGTGTTCAGAATGGCTTAAAACCTGCAAAAAAACATTTTAATTTTCCTTTCAAGGCCCTAAATTTTAAGTTATTTTCAATTAAAAATAGCTTATTTTCTGTCTGAGCTGAAACAGCTTGTGACGTTAAATGTGCCTTGCTCCCGCTTGTTGTTATCATTCCGCTTTGAAAGACTGAGCTCTAGTTTTTTACAGCCTAGTGTTTCCCACATTTCCAAGAGACACATGTGACGTCACATTGTTAGGAGCTCTCTGTATTAAAATATGTCATAATTACCTTAAAAAAGTTTGTGGGAAAAGACAAGCGTATTTTTGGAATCGGGAGATAATTTTTAATAAATTAAAATTGAATACTTAGAATTTTAAGAGATGCTGCAATTCTCCATTACTGAAGTTCAAAATAGAGATGAGGGGAGATAAATATAATACCATGAACTCTTATTTCAGCGAATATAATTCACTTCATTTGCAAGTGAGAAAAAAGATTACAGGTTTTTTTAAATACGGTGTGAGAACTTTTAACTATAATGTTTAATTAAAAGTTGCAAAAATACCTAGAAATAAATAAAGTGTAACTAAAATACTTATTTTATTTATAGGGGACATTATAATTAATACTTAAAGGAATTCAGTGGTAAGAAGTAAATTATATGAAAATATCAAAGAATTTGTTTTATTTAAAATTTATAGAGTATAAATTTCACTACCGGAATCCTAGTATTTGTCAACATTATTGTGACTTTAAGGTTTTGAAAATGTGATTTGAAAATGTGACTTTATAGAAGATAATTATACAATGCAAAAACCAATAAAACACAAGAAATTGCACTTAAATTTATGTCAAAACATTTCGAAAAATCTAAAAGACAGTTCCTCAACACACAAATTGTTTCAAAGTGAAAAGCGCTATAACGACTCATGCAAATATTTCCCCCAGCTACAAGTCCATTCAATTAAAAACGTTTCATCTACCACTAGACGAACTAAAAAAATCTTTATATACCTCAGCATACCTTCTTTTAGTGACATTTCCTACTTACTAATGCAGCCTTACTGCCTCAAAAGATCTAGAAACCGGGCTTTGAAATGTGCTCGCGTCGGTTGATACCGTCTAATTAAAACATACACACAAAGTATAATCTGGGACGATGGCAACACTAGTAGTATACCTCAGGTGGTGAAGTTTAATCAAGTCCATTTTTAAAGTCCAGAGATGGGAAGGATGAATTTTTAAGTACTGTGACTGACGATGCAGAATGAAAAATGTGACTTAGCTTTGGAAGAACTAGCTGAAGTGAATTACTGAAACTGTCTGGAGGTTAGAAAACTTCGCGAAATGAAAACCAACAAGATAGAAGTAATTTCTAATGAAAGTAATATGTGTGTGAGGATATTTGGAGGAACAATATTTCGATAATTACAAATTCAAATTGCCCCAGAAGTAAGCATATATTGATCAAAATGATAGTTTTCAAAACTTATCTTAAAATCAACACCTACATTTATTTTATTACATACCCTCCAACACTACTATAACTACACCTCTTGCTTAAGTTAAATGATGGCATCCCAAGGGAGTTGATATTGATCACTCAAATTAAATATTTGTCATCCCTGTGGAGTCTAATATGGACCATACAAAAAATAGAAAGGATTGTGTGGTATGCTAAATAAAAAACACTGACTATTTGAATGAAATAAGCAGAAATAGTTCAGAAAGCTCCATCCACTATAATTCAAGCCCTTAACCGTCACCCTAAAGCTACAACGACCCCATAGGGTCAATAAATATCTACAAATTTGGATTGGAAATAATCTGTTTAAAAAAACGACTTGCTAAGAAGAATAGCTAAACTTTGGAAACTCTTTGGTAATTCAAAATAGTCTAACCCAGGGGTTCTCAAACTTTTTAACATCGCGACCCACTTTTGAGAAACAAAATCTAACGCGACCCACCGACTTCAGTTATTTATAATTAACTGAACTGAGATAATTATCTCATGCCCCCTCCCCACAGAATTTTAACTTCTCGGACTGGGGCGTTCACCAACTATTTAGTTACAAGGGTATGAAATAGTTTAATTGTGGTCTAACAATGATCCGTACAGTAAAAGGGGGGTCTGGGGGTACTCCCCCAGAAAAATTTTAAAATTTGACCCTTAAAAACATGGTTTTAACTTGTTTAAATTACATCAGTTGCATCATTTCCCAAGAAAATTCTTAAAATTTGCATTGACCCCCCCAGTGTGGATGGGGAGAAACACTAAATATTTTTTTCAAATCTTATTTGAATAACCGACTAGATTTGCATTATCGGCACATTGAAGTGACACACATAGTACGAATTTACATTAATTGCCTTTTCCGTTCCACTCCAAGTAGTGTAGTTTTTCCTAAAATTTTTATTATTTTTACTATAGTATGGTAATTTGATAATTTCAAAAGTTCAACTAATAGTTTGATAATTCAAAAGTCATGAACACCGTTTGTGAAAAATTAAAAATCTTCTCGCGACCCACCAAAAACTGACTGGCGACCCACCAGTGGGTCGCGACCCACAGTTTGAGAAACTCTGGTCTAACCAAACATGCATTAAAAAGAAATTAAAAGACTTTTGTTTTCTATTGGGGACATTGAAAACTTTTTTGTTTTTTCTTGCATTATTGGTGTAATTTTAATCCATTCTTATTTTTTTGCACTACTACTTACCTTACGAAGATAGTAAACCCTAATTTACGACACACTGTTTGTCACTGCTAATTTCCTAATTGATTTGTACTTATATTTTTTTCGTCTTGTTTCCATACAATGTTCACTTTTATTCATATAACCATGTTTAAATTTTTATTGGAATTCCTTGTGTAACAATTGTAACTAACTGTTTGTTCACATACATCAGCGGTTCCCAAAGTGGTCCATATGGACCCCCAGTGGTCCACAGCGACTTCCAGGGGGTCCACGGGCATGAAAATTAAAATTGGGGGTCCACAGAAATTTCTAGGGGGTCCACAGCGACTCTCACAGGTTCACGGGAAAAATTTCATTAAAATGAAAAACTTTGGTAAGTTTCAAAAATTTTGTCTTTTTTTAATCAAATTTTAGTATAATTTGAAAAGTTGGTTATCACAGAGCCCTCACAACGCTAGAAGGGACGATGGAATTATATCTCTTTTATCGCGGTGAAGAGCACTGCAAAAAATTTCACAGTAATTTTACGGCAAAAAATGCTGGCAATATGGGTGCCAGCCATTTTTGCAGTGATTTTATAGCAATTTTGTAATTTTTGACTTTAACAGCAATTTTGTAAATTTAACAGCAATTCTGTATTTTTACAGCAATTTTGTAATTTTACAGATTTTTGTGTTAACATTACAGCGATACTGTAATTATTCCGCAGAAAAACTAGAAAGCTATGTGCATCTCAGATATGTCTTGTTCTTTCATACTTCTACAAGTATTCCAAATGTGGCATATTATGAACCACGAGAGGTACCGATCTACGAAGGTTATACTTCCTAGTTTAAGAATCATCAGTCGGTTCTTACTCCTCATCTAAATAATTTGACTCTTTTAGTGGTGAGCGTGAAAACAAAAACAAACATTGGTTTCCTGTCCGCAAGGATTCAGAAATGAAAACCACAATTTTCCAGGAAGGTGTTAAACTGCTATAAAAACTCATAAAAAGCAGGAACGTTACTGGAATTTATGCGGAACTATACATAATTTGGGCTGTTATCTTATAACTACTTTGTTTATATGTATTAAGCACGATTTCGTTGCTAGTTTGACATTTCTTTAATTAAAAAAAACTACCTGTTATATCTCCTGCTTTTTGTTCCATAACGTAAAAATTATTCCAAATGTTGCTATAGAGGTGCTGAATGATTTAGGTCTTAAGATTGGTATTATTGAGGAATTTGAATTCAATTTTTAATTTCCTTAATTTTAGTGATGATACAAAATTCTTACCAAATTAATAACTTTTGACATAGGTTAATGTTATACAGATTATAGTACTATTATCCTGTAAAGGTAATGTCACAATTAAAAGCATTCAATAAACAAGAATTTCATTTTCTTTGAAAATTTATTTTGATGACCAATTAAAGTGAGCCCCCTACCAGCCGCGCATAAATTCAATTGCATAAATCAAAACTCATTTTCCGTAATGCATAATTTTACTTCTTTTCATAATATTGAATTTTCAATTAAGAATTACTTTTCATAATTCTTAATTGAATATTGTTTGTTAACATGCCATATATTAATTGTGATTATTTCTGAAATTTTATGATTGGGTGAATGAATAACTCACTCATAAACCATTAACTGTGACAAATTTGCGACAAAATTTTTATTGTTAAAGCTAAGAGTTTTTGTGCCTTGAAATGTAATGCTATTAAAAGTTTAGATTTGTTTTTAGTTTCAAACTTTTTAAATGTTTGATTTTATAATTTTATTAAAAATGTTGTGTAACCATATCAATGGCAATTCGATTTGTTTTCATAGTTGAACCAAGACCCTCTATATAAAGGCCTCCCAACTCGGCCGTGCAACGTCATAACTTTCACTCATCTTTGACGTCACTCCATAGACTTAACATGGCAATTTTCACCCACGTCTGACGTCATCACCCGGAGTTGGATGGCCATGTATATTAGGGTGGAACGAAAAAACGAATTTTGTCGAATCGTTTAGTGATAGGGCGCAAAATTTGCCTTAAGCCATCAGTATCAATAATTAAAAATTTCAAAATGATCAAAAAATATCTTGAGGTGCCTCAAAGTCCTTAAAGTTTCGAAAAAATGATGTTTTTTTTACAAAACAACAAAAAATCCAATGATAAAATCTTTACAATTTGTTCATTATTTTTTTATGAGGAACTACTTTTATTCTTAATATAATATTCCAGGTTTCATTTTTTATCACCCCTTTTTTTTGGTAGTAATATTTTTTTAACGTCAAATAAATTTTGTAAAGTTGTTTTTCCTGCATCATTGAAACATCAATAACTCTAGAACTATCAAACCTAAAAACGTGAAATTGGATTCCTTTTGTCCGATATTTTTTTCTCTTTACAGTGGTATGCATCATTGACAATCCCCTCCCAAAAAATTTTAATTTAAAATAAAATATGGCAAAAAAAATTTTAATTTTTAATTATTATTATTTTTATAGTTTTTTATTTTTATTTATCTATGATAAACCGTTCTACCAAGTTTCAAGTTAAAAATCTAATTTAACCGTTCAGAAAAAATATAATTAATCGAAATTTTAGGTTTTTAACACCGCTTATCAAAATACAGAAAAAGAACGATTACACTGTTCAACAATGAAAAAATTTCCTTGATGAAAACAGTCATTTCTTATAGATTTGTGGTCATTGAATACGAAAATCACCATTAAATTTCTCGATTGACTCAGGATTTTCGGGGAACAGCCCCTCCCCTTTTTTACGTTTTTCGACGACTTTATAACTTTAAACTCGATTTTCAGGGTCAAAAAGCATTGCTTTATTCTTCAAATTGCCCCCAGGGAACAACAAAGATTCAAATTGATAAAATATGATAATATAACAAATGGATAGGTTTAAGGGGTAATTACCCCCCTAAAAATGCAAAAAATAGCTAAAAATTATAGAGGTTTTTACACGCTATTTTTTTTTCCTCTTATTTTTTACGCAATTCACGTTTGAAGGATCCTAACCCTTCCCCAAGAACCCAAATTTGATGGCAATGTGCAGCAATGATTTTTACTAAAAGCGGTTGAGGTGAGAGCGCCCCCAAAGCACCCACGGAAGGGTTTAATGCCGCACATAGAGTTTAAGTGTGCTGTACAAAAAAAATTTGAAGCCACTAACTGAATTTCAGCTGATTCTTGTGTAAAATGATCTGCTGAATTCAAATATGACACCCATTTTCCTCCATCACCTTCAGTTTTTAAGGGGATGCCCCCTAATTTTTATCCACAGCCGTGCATCTATTAACATCTTGATACATGGAATCCTCACTCCTTATAATTCAATTAAAATGTTATGTATTAATTAAAATCATTATGTGTTTTTATCTCTAATCTAGGTCAACTTAAATGTAAAATAGAATAAATCACTAGATATTTTTCAAGAATAGTTTTCATTGTTTTAGTTCTTGATTGTTTTCCAAAACTGTTATAATTTCTTACCATTGTGTAATCAGAAGTCATAAATAACAATCATTATATTTCAATCAATAACAATCAATTATATTTCCTTTTATTTAATTGAATATAGTATGCTTTTTATTTCTAATCTGTGTCAACTTATTGTAGCAGAACCATAACTACTAATAAAATTCCTAAAGTAAAATAAGACAAAAACAGTAAAAGCTTTACCATAATTGTTAAGAATTCATATTTAGTATATAGTTTGCAGACCCCTGAGAATCACCTCAAACTACAATCTATAAGTAATTTTGATCAGTATTTAGTGAAAGTATTTAATGCTTTTAAAAGAAAACTTTTAACTGAAAATGTTTATTAATGAAGCACTTATAGCTGAAATTAACTAGAATTATACAATTTGTAGTACTTTGTGATAATCTCAAAGCATTTCTTGATTGGTATTAAATTTTTACAGGTTAATAATTTTTTTCGGTTAAAATTTTTTTAAATATATTTTTTTGAAATTATGAAAAAAAAGTTAAAGAAAGGTAACAAGAAGAAATAAAACAAAGATAATAAAATTATGAACAAAATGAGCTCCATTTCTTGTTTTTAAACTGAATAGTTCCAGAGTTATGTCTTCTAGTAATGCAAGAAAAACAACTTTACAATATTTGCGTAACTCTAAAAAAAATATTTCTCCCAAATGAAGGGCGATAAAAAAACGAAACTTGTGCCATTATATATCTGATAGTAGTAGTTTCACATAAAAAAATCATGAAAAAAATTTTAGTGTTTAATCTTTGGTTTTTTTGTTGTTTTGTAGAAAAAGTGACAATTTCTTGAAACTTCAAGGCTCTTGAGGCACCTCAAGATATTTTTTGATCAATTTCAGATTTTCTCATATTGACACTGACGTATTAAGGCAACTTTTCCGCACTATCACTAACTGAATATTCGAAAAAAGTTTTTTTGGCCCTTTTTCGTTCCACCCTAATGTATATAGAGGGTCTTGGTTGAACTCAGTTAAATATTGTTTGTTAACATCCCATATATAAATTGTAGTTATTTCTGAACTTTAACGATTGGGCAAATTAATAACGCACTCATAAGCCATTAACTTTGACAAGCTTGCAACCAAAACTTATTGTTAAAATTAAGAGTTTTTGTGTCTTGAAATGTAGTGATATTAAAGTTTAGATTTGTTTTTATTTCAAACGTTTTAAATGTTTGATTGGTATAATTTCCTTAAAAATATGGTGTGAAGGCATAAATAAAAAAATGTTTTTTTTAAATATGTAAATGTGTGAAATCAAATGCTCATCAATGCACGAAAAAACACTTGAATTACAAAATTTATGCGTGGCTTAGAAATTTATATCAAAAACATTATATTTCTAGCTACTTTTTAAACAGTCCCTTAGACAGGGGGTCCACGGGGTACGAAAAATGTCGTCAGGGGGTCCACGGGCCAAAAAAGTTTGGGAACCCCTGACATACATGGATCGTTCTAGCTAGGTGGTATAATATTTTCTTTATTTTGTGTTTGTTGATTATAAAATATAAAAAAATATATATCAAGAAATAAAAGAGAAAGGATCGGTCAATTTAATATAAAAAACTGAATCTTCAACTGAAGAGTTGCTACAGTTCAAAGCTACTAGTTTTAGAGGAGTTCATTTTTAACTTTTTTGCTCGATTTAATACAGCAGAGAAGGCGTTTAATCCTATCCCCATTCCTCCACGTAAAAGCGATATTGTTCTCACAGCGAATATGGTTTCCAAACATGCGAACCTCTCGCATTTTTTTTCTCTTCCAGAACGACCGAGGTAGACGTGTAGGAGGTTATTGCAAAACTTCCCCCCAAGTTTCCGAATATATTCGAAAACAAGAAAACGCGATTTTCACGAACAATAACTTTTCTTGTAAGAACATTGGAGAGGAATGTTAGGAACCAGAAAAAACGCAGAAAAAAATTGTTTTTGTTCAATTTTTGCAGCAGTTGTGGAAAAAAGGAGTTTTTTATTTTCCCGATAAGTTTGAAGCAAAGAATGGAGAGGAATTGCCCGATGAAAAATGAGTTTGGACTCAAAATTCTTCTCGCTTTCTTTCTTCTCGGTGACATTCTATCGAAGGAACAGAAAACCTGCAATCAGCTGTCAATGGCTTTTATTGATTCGGGGGCAATTTTCAGCTACAGTGTCGTTTTTGTCCGTCGATTGTCACAGGAATATTGAAAAAAAATCTTTAAACTTTGCCCGTGAGGTTAGTTTGTGATATTTTGAAGTTTAGTATGCTACACTGAGGCAAAGAAGAGGAAGGGTTTAAACTTTTATTCGAAATCTTCTCATGTGTAAGGTTTGCGTAAGATTTTGCATAACTAGATAAACTGTTTCCTTTCAAGATGGTTTAAAAGTGTTTTAAACTTATATGTTCTTCGTACTCAAGAATTAGCAATTTCTACGAATTATGTGATTCACTGATTAATTCACTTGATTCATCTGTGATCTCGCATTTTTTACTCATTAGTTTGGGGATCAAAGTTCGAATCTCAGCTCTTCCCTCGCTTGATAGCCTGTCATGAGAATCCCACATCTCAATGATAGTTTTTGTAATCTTGAAACACTTCACTAGCACACACAACAATGGAGTAAATATTAATTTATTAACTTTAGTTTTCTAATAAAAAAAGTGGTAACAAACCTGAGTTTTACCGTATTTTTAGTGGCGAATGATACCAACTATAATCTGTTCATTTAGAAAAGGCGCCTGAGACGAAATGTATTAGAAGCACTTACAATAATGAAGTTGCATGTGTCAGATTTTCAAAAACAAACAAGTGTTCCGTATGGTTTTTTGTATGATAAAATGAAATATCTAGTCAGTTTTTCAAAAAAATGTACAGGTAATTAAATATTTTAATTTAAAAGTCGAGAAAAAAACACGTGACTGAAAACGTTTATTGTTTAAACTATAAGATGACGTCAACAATAATACCATCAACTCCATTGCTTTACAACAATGTTTAGTATAAGATGACGTCACATCCAAACTCTTGGCGTTTTCGCGCGCTTTTAAAAAGGGGATTTTTGTTAATTTTTTTGGCAATCAAAAAATTTCTCGATCGGCCTCAAATTTTGGGTAGTTGCTTATTTTTGCAAGAGGAATCGATTAAAAAAATAAAAAAAAATCATGCAACTTCCTCATTGTTTGTTAAAAATATTTTTGTTCACTGACAAGGCAGCCTATACAGAAGTCAAAATACTGCAAAAAAATCGGTCACTGAAGTTGTTTGAGGAGCGTTATTGAGCGTTTTTGATCCTGTTTCAAGCGCCTATTCTAAATGAACAGACTATAACGGGCAGATGCCGATCCATAAACGTGTAGAAAATGTCCAACTGAAAACAGGTAATCCAAATAATCGCTGTAATAAAAAAAACAAGACCGCAAGAGTACTTCATTTCTTATAAACAGAGGGGATATAACAAATGTTGATATTTTTCTATTAATCTCTCAACCAATCTTGAATAAACCAATTTTCCCCATTCACAGATATAATAAATAAAATTAAAAACCTAATTTATATAATAGGTTGATATCGTTTCTACCTCGCTTTTATGAAGCTGAATCTTGCCCAAATTCAAACTCCTACGCACTCGAAACCAACAAACATACCAAACATCAACAACTTTAAGAAAAAGCACGGAAATTCAATAGACCACCGTATTACACCAATATCCCCCTCCTCAAACGCCCCCGAATAATCCCACGAATCCTCCCCCATCTCAGGCGATGAGTCTTCGAGAAACAACCTCCCCCACCGACGTGATTTATCCACCCCCGAACAAAAAAGGAAGCTATGAATAATTAATTCCATCCAGCAATTTATGCGTTCCTTTATACACCCTCGCAAGAAAAATCCAAGGGGGAAAAACGCGGGCAAAGAAATGATTCGAAGGGTTTTTCTTTTCGGCGTTGAATGGGCGATCATTTATTTCCGGGTTTTTCTCGGGGGAGGTTTAAATGCCGACGCCCCCTATTTATTATTTCCCCGCGTGAAAAAAGCGGTGATCTTGCCCCTGCTTCTGTTATGGCTGGTTAATGAGATGTTTATTTGATCTGGTTTTTTGGTGGTTTTTTTCGAGGGTTGAAATCAATTGAACTTTGAAGATGGGGTGTTGATATAGTTGTTTTTTATAAATAAAAACTGTGTGTAAAGGGTACTATTTATTGTACTCTGAGTAAATAAAATTGGCTGCTAACTACTGCAGTAGACAGCACAATAGTTGACCGTACTTCGTCACTAATAAACAAAGTAGCTCCCATAGCGGTGTCTGAGTATCGAGTGAAACGAAGAACGTCATTTTTAGAAATACGATTATATCGTTAAACCCATTAAAATAGTGTCTTTTTATCCCGATTTGCGTACCGAATCTGCTCCTATCAACTCAACAGGCTTTGTGTTTATACCCACTTTCTCCTTCCACGTAGTGATGTACTGGGTTCAGGAAACGTGTTGCTGTGAAGCCTTATACCGGGGGGTCAAAAACTTTGTGAATATCGAAGAACGTGAAGGCTTAACCGCTTAAACTATCGCAATGAAACTTCAAGTATACTACTGCTGATTTAAAACAATGGAGCTTTCACTATTAAAGTGAACTTATTTTCTAAATTTTTGAGAGGTAACACACACATTAATCCAATCCCAAGATGATCAGCACATCGAAAAACCATAAATAGCGTTAAATTTGAACATGCAAGATGGAATCTTACGAAAGTGAAAGCAAATCTTAACAAGAACACCCAGAATAGTGGACACGTTGGATCCTACACCTACACCACTCAACAAAAACCTCTTCTAGCAGAGATTTTAATTTGAACTCGGAGCTGTGAACAAATATAATAGGATAACACATAAATAAATTTTTGTTCGGCAGAAAAAGTGGTGACAATTGTAATACCAGTCACCAAAGCATCAATTCCACACACGCACGCCTAGAAAAATATAATTTTAAAAATAAACAGAAAACAGGAGACATTTGAGTAAATTTAATGTTTTGTGAGTATGATTTTTGCATAGTAAATTAAAATATTAAGCATTAACAAATCTTTTTATTTCAAACAAACAATGGAATTTTTTTTAAATCAAACATTACAGTCGAACCTTTTTTTGTGTGATCCTTTTTTGTACGATTTTTTGTGTGATGTTTTTTGAGCAGGTTATGAAAATTGGAATATAGAACAAAAATCTTTTATGGCTACACAGGGACATATAAAAGGGTCTAGTGAAACAACAGTCGTCGCCGACTACATGGTAACTGAAAAAAGTCTACGGTAAGTGAGTATATAGCATAGAAACGGTTTCTCAATACAGCTATACGGAGGGATTTTCGCTACGGTCCTACGTGAAACTTTCTTTATGCGATCACTATATCCACCGCACAGAGTAAAGAGCTAACAGAGATTCCAAACGGCAGTTTTCCTCTTAAGGTACTTAATTTAATTCAAGCTCGTAGATTATAATTAATTTCACTAGCAGCCAATCAGAGAAGGCGAAATGCGAAAGTGATTCCTGATTGGATACATGGAACTTTTATCAAGAAGCGGCATTTTAATATCGTCGGTGCTGCTCTTTTCCCTCCACTTCCGATTTGGATTTGAGTGACAGCTACAGTGGGCGAATGACAGAGACCAGGAGTGACGTAGAAGGAGTGACTTGGAACTATAGGAGGCGGTCCAATGTACCAGAAGTTGTCTATGGGAAAATCCTTGTTAAAATGTTAAGATCTAATCTATACTCTGTGATCCACAGCTTAAAAATTTTTTTTATTTGTGTCTCGAAACCTAATTTTTATAGCTACTCACGGAGTATTGAGCGAACTTTTTTACGCGATTTCTTTTATGCGGTCCCTATCCACCGCACAAAAACAGACTTGAGTGTGCAAACCAAGGGTCGCTTCCGAAAAGAGCAATCACTTCCTATTCAGCACAAATCGGAACTTCCCAATCCCCAGACACGGATGATTATAACTGGGTGAATCGCCCATCTAAGCACAATCTGGAACAAAAAAGGGGCGCACGATGAGTCAGTTGACGCCCCGAGCCACCTCCCTGGCCGCGTGGCTCTTTAGATACGTCATATCAGTTGGCTTTGTGCAGTTACCATGTAAAAAAAGCACGAAGATGAGCTGTTTGAGAATCAGGGCCATATCCAAGGGTGGGTTTCTCGGGTTCAACCCCCTTCCCCGAAGAAAAAATTATTATTTATGAGAGAGATGGTTCTTTGTTGAAAATTCTAAGGCGTGTAAAACAGTATTGGCTTATAATTGGCTTGCAATACCGAATATTCCTTAAGCAGACCAGAAGACAAGAGTTATTTGATTGTAAAATAGCAAAACCCAGAAATCATTAAAAATACGATCATCACTGTTGGTCAAAACACGACTGTTATTTTTTCTGATCATATCAAACAATGATCTTTTTCGATGAAAAACGCTGCCTGATTTTTTTAAACGAGAGGAATAAATTCTGTTCTGATTTTGAGTTTTTTTTTCGCCGTCTACATAATTGAGGAGCAATCAATCAAACCATGCTTTCTCCTCTTCAAATACAAATTTTCAGGAAACACAAAAAACTCATAACTTAAAAAATAACTAATTTAAAAACCTAATTATCGTTTGTTTAGTTCTATAGCGAGTAACTGAGAAGATTTGTAGTCATAATTTACCTAAAAACTTAAAATTAATTATTAAAAAATGCATTTGAAATTTGGAGAAATCACGTTTTGATCGAACACATAGGAGGAAACATGGTTTGAATTTTTCCAACATGGACAAACACTTTTTTAATGAAGATAATTAATCTTACTCTTCTCAAAAACTATTCTTTTTATTTCTGATATACAATGTAAATTTTAAAATAAACATTTAGGTGATTTCGTATCAAAAAGTCCCCACCAATATTTTTACATCACCAACTTTAGGCTAACAAATGAGTGGGACACGTGACGAGTAAGAACAGCTATGATTGGCTGTGACTGGAGGAATCAAGGAAACACTTTTTGATTGAAACATCAATTTTCTAAGCAATTCTAGAAAAGGCTAAAACTTGTTTTAGGGGTTGATGCAGTTTAATGTGGAGATCATGAAAATAGCAGTAACTCATTTTTTTTTTGGAGAAAACACGGTTTGAATGTTTGCTCCTCAATTATCAATTGCAAATTTTGAAAAATATACTAACAAGAATACAAGGAAATAATTACAATAAATAATTTTCTTTGGGAATGCTCACCAGTCGAAGAGTTAAATTTAATAATGTGTGATCTAGTGTTCTTTACATATCGTTGTTCCTCGTTGGTTAATTCCATTATTATAAAAATCTTCCCCAATGGGTTAGATTGGTTAGATGCTAAAATACGGCCAATTCCATCCTCAGGTTCCTCTGTTGCATAGGGAATATCCTCTAAGCAGACCAGAAGACAGAATTATTTGTTTCTAAGAGGGCGATATGGTCATACGAACCGGTCGGTATATTCCGGTCAAAAAACAAAAATTTATAACTTTACCCATGTAATAAATTTTTGTTTTCCTAACCGGAATTTACAAACTGGGTTTTGCATCGACCGGAATTTTGTATAACCATATCGTCACCTTAGAATCAAGTAACTATGTTGTCTGGTCTGCTTAGGGAATATTCGGTATTGACCAGAGTTTTCGCGTCAACGACGATATAGTCCCGCGGTAAATATTATTTAAAAAAACAATAATCTTTATACGGTACAGCTAATTTTTACATACATTGGTTCCCCGTTCTTGTATATTTACTATTCAACCAACTCTCAATCCACTCCAACATATAAAACTTCCCGTCTTGAATTCCAAACCGCGCAACAGAAAAAAAAATCAGTGAAACTGAAAAAAAAAAACATCGATTCCATACCAGCCGCTTTCGAGCCAATCGATTTCGCCAATTTCGGATCCGCATGTTTATGCATGAGGGCCCAAAGGATTGGCCATGCTCCATGTTGACGACTGTCAGTCTGGGTCCTTTCCACCGCACTAGGCTCTCTACACCACACCAGAGGGCGTTGGGGAATTTTTCAGCCGCTGTTGCCAGATTTACGATGCCATTGTGCCACTTTTGTGGCGGAGAACAATCGGCGCCGATGGCGATTGCATGGGAAGAAGGCTGGGTATTTTTCCGAGAATTTGAATAGTAGACTTAGAAGAAGTTTATTGTGGTTATGTATTTCAAACATGCATTTATATGGTAAATTTACTAAGACAAGGATTAATATTGGATGTTAGCGGTATTTTCCATCCTTTTATTAATGAAAATATATAATTGTTTAATATTAAATATAGTTGGTTATATTGATCCAATCTCTTTTTACGAGGGTTGTTTTTTAATTAACCTCCGTTTTGCTCCTGAAAAAAAAGTAGTAGGAATTTCGAAATAATTTTGCTACTGGTAGATAGGTATATCCTTGAGGATCAATTTCCCTCATTACTGGAAAAAATCGGACATTTTTTCTATTTTTTATCGATTTTAGAAGCGCGCTCCTCGGACTATTTTCCCGCCAACCCATAGATAATTCGGCTTTTTTTTCTCCTTTCGCTCCGTCCACGAGCAGGCATTAACATTAAACAATGGGTGGGCAGGTGATCGCGGACGGAGCGAAGGGCGAAAAAAAAGCCAAATTCTCTATGGGTTGGCGGGAAAATAGTTCGAGGAGCGCGCTTGTAAAATCGATAAAAAATAGAAGAAATGTCCGATTTTATTCAGTAAGGTGGCAAATTGAACCTGAAGGATGTATCTAACTACCAGCACCAAAATTGTTTCGAAATTCTTACTACTTTTTTTTCAGGAGAAAAACGGAAGTTAATTAAAAAACAACCCTCGTATAAAGCTTTGGATAGACGAAAACATTTTAATAAAGCTTGTGGTTGGGGAAAAAAATTCGAAAAGAAAAAATATTGCTTTTAAAATTTTTCTCTTGTTGAAATATAAAGTTTTTAATCCTTAAGGTATTGTCCAAATGAGATTGGGCAATAATAACTTCTAACTGTAACTGGCTGGTTAATCGATTAAGGTTTAACCCTTTCAGTCCTAAACCGCCCGATATTCTCATTGAACCTAGAGAGCCTGTATACGAGAGAGAGGCGACCACCCTGTATAGCGCGCTGATTGGTCAACAGCGTTTTCTGTTCACCGCAGGTTTCCCTCCATTGGATTAGCATGGGAGCGAGACAAGCGGCATGATACAGTTTGGACAGAATTGGAGATTTGGACAGTTTTAACTGCGCGCAAGGATGCGCAGAGACGCTTTTAAGCGAGTTGTCGTCTCTCTCTCGTATACAGGCTCTCTAATTGAACCCAATGGTAAATTTAAGGAAGGAAACTCTCAAAAACAAAAGCTCAATGTAGTTTTAAATTGTAACTGGGACCTTTCGGGGCTCTGGCAACCCTTTTTCCATAGGAGATGATCCTTTTCCGGAATTCAGATTCTCACGGTTATTTGTAGCCACTTATGGACACGACAACAAATAACCCACAGTTGGGGAACCTATGGTCCATAAAAAGGGTCATTGTCCATTTACGTCTGAAACAACTTCATCAATTTCACCTTCTGTACGTCCGTCCCCACAAATAATTTTGGAAAAATTCATCAACAGCGTCTTACTCCCTCCCCGTTCCGGAAATCTCCCGGCTTCCATCATCCAGGTTTCCCGTTTCCCACTCCGGGACGATCCGAATCAATAATAAACCGGAGCGAATCCGGGAAAATTAATAGGCCGGACTCGACTCTATTTCATCAATATCCAAACGCCGCCGCTCCATCTCTCTCCATTAGAATAATGGAAAGTGGGCATCGGAATTCGTAACTGGAGCCGGACTCCGGTTTCCGGGAAGAATTCGGGATTCCACAGCTGCTGGATAAGAGACGGGAATAAGGCACTTGGAGAGGGTCGTTCCATTTTCGTTGGGGGTGGTCTAAGGTTTCAGAAGGGTTTAAGTGGATGATTTTGGCGATTTAAGAGGGAAGAAGGAGGGTTGAAAAATCGAAAAGGTTGTGACAGTGAAAGGATAAGTGTAAACTCATAACTCTCAAGCGTCGCCTCCAACCGTCGTGGACCGGTTTCGTCCTTGTTAGGATTCATCAGCACGGTGTTGGAAGGCAGCGCAAGAGAGCGGAGGGTACTAGTCTAGCCGACTATAACTGAAACAGTGGTGACCATTGATTAGTCCTCCACTCATCTGCTGGAATGACTTTGCATTCCTAGAACAGATTTAATTCCAGAAAGCCAAGGTAACGGGTATTATTTAATTGATCGATCATGTAACAAATCAATGTGTTACAATTTACATCAACTGTTCAAAATTTGTTTTCTTGCTGTATTTAAACCTCTTGCCTATGGTAGCAAATATCCCCATAAGTTTAAGCCATGTTTCTAAGTTATTGCAGCAATAAATGTACCTTCAGATGTTATAATTTATAAAGTTTAGGTTCAGTCCCCAGTTTAAATTTTTCTTAATTTTGAACAAAAAATTTTTCATTTACTTATTTTTTTATTTGGCCTAAACTACATGAATTAGGAAAATTCCTTACATTCCTCCGTATTAAATTTAAATTTTTCAAAGAACAAACCCAAAATAGCTACCCAATATTCCAGATAACTGCAAACTCCTCAACTCACCAAATGGAAAGACAAATGCATCACCTGTTTGGTATCAAAACGCCTAACTGAAAGTCTATTCCATCAACGTCAAAACACACAATTACGCAAACACAATGTATAAATCCAGCCTTTCCGTTCACACAGTGTAAGACATGCTCTTATTGAAATAGCAACATGCGCGTATGCCACTCTTTTGACTGGCAGATTAAAAGCGACAGCACTGACATTACTAAACCAACAATGAATTGTCAGCAGCATGGGAAGAGGTGCAGAGATACCGTTGTTTTGTGTTGCTTCATCCATCCTGTTATGCAATTATATTTGGGATGGCTGGGTGATCGCGTGTCCATACACTAACGATCCTACTTAAATTGGGGATTGGAAAACATCCCTTCAGATTCTTTACGACGAAATACTTCCTTATGACTAAGGTGACCAAACCCGCTTTTTAGCTTCTGTCCCGCTATCCGAATGTCCCGCAGAAACGTCCTGCTGACTCAGCGTGCATCTAAACTTTTATGATACCATCGACAACGCTTATCGGGCAGTGGATATCTCCCCCATCTCTTTGGGTGGTTAGGTAAGGTCAATTAGCGAACAAAAGAGTTCAGGCGCATCTAGAGATTTCCCCCCGTTGATTGTTGTCAAGAGCGAAAGATTTATGAGGAGGGTCCTTCCGGCATTCGGGGGAGATTAGGAGCATTGATAATATCCCCTTCCTTTTGTGTGGTTAGCTGAGGTTAATTAGCGAACAAAAGATGTTCCCCTCCTCATAAATCTTTCGCTCTTGACAATCAACGGGGGGAATCTCTAGATGCAAGAGCGAAAGATTTATGAGGAGGGTCCTTCAGGCATTCGGGGGAGATTAGGAGCATTGATTATATCCCCTTCCTTTTGTGTGGTTAGCTGAGGTTAATTAGCGAACAAAAGATGTTCCCCTCTTCATAAATCTTTCGCTCTTGACAATCAACGGGGGGGAAATCTCTAGATACACCTTTCCCCTCTAACCCCCTAACCACACAAAGCGATGGGATAGATAATCAATGCCCCAAGAAGCATTGTCGAGGGTATCATAAAAGTTTAGATGCACGCTGAGGATCACCGTAAACTTTTATGACCGGATCGACAACGCTTATTGGGCAATGGATATCTTTGTGTGGTTAGGTAAGGTCAATTAGCAAACAAAAGAGTTCCCCCTCGATATCCACTGCCCAATAAGCGTCGTCGAGACCACCATAAAAGTTTGCGCTGACCCTAAGTTTCTTCAAACGAGAAAAACGTAAAGAAACGCCTAGATTTTGAAGGATTAATCTTTAAAAAGTTCTTAATGGCGCAAGTTCAGACTTGCGTATGCGCCAAGTTTTTATCGTTAAAGATGACTAATATGGTAACCCTTACTCATGTTAAAAGTATTATTTGGCGTCTAAATGTGCCGCTAAACAGCCAAAATTCGCCAAGCATACGCAACTCTGAACTTGCGCCTTCTTAAATTAGGTGGCAGAAATAATTACTATTTATAGCTAAAATAGATAAAGTATATTACAAAAGGTATGTGTTCAGAGTGCTTTTATATTATTATTATTTTATTTTTATACTTATTTTATTGTACATTTTCCCCCCTTCAAAATTCTGTTCGTAGCAAAAAGTCAGCCCACATCCCGATTGTCTGAAAATGATGAAACACTTTTTGAAGAGTCAAATTTAAGCCGCGTTTACACCTAAGTTGACAACTAAAAGTTGTCAACTTTTGTTGAAAACATTGTTTTTAGAAAACTAAAAGTTGCTCTTCTCAAATTAGAGCAACAAGTGGAAGATTTTTTGTAGAAAACTAAAGTTGCTCTTCTCAAATTTATAGCATCAAGTGGAAAACGTGTTGCCAAAGAATTGGCGCGAAAGGAGGTAGTGTCATGAATTAGGCAGTAGTGTCCACTAGTTTCCAACAAGTTGCTAGCGCAAAGCGCGCAGCAACAAATCTTCCACTTTTAGTTGTCAACTTTCTTTGATCTTAACCGACACTCCGCGGGAAACTAAAATTTAGTGGAAGATTTGTCTCTCCACAAGTGGAAGACAGAAAAAGTTGCTGTATTTTGTAAAAAAAGCAACAAATTGCCGCAACTTGTGGAAAACTTTGGTGTAAACGCGGCTTTACAAAATTTTCTGGGAAAGGTTCCACAGACCTCTTCCTGATTAGGTGTTTTTGAGCTGTGAGAGATCAGTGTTTATAAAGGGTATTCGTTCGAATAATGAGTAATAATGGTTCGAATAATGGGAAAGGGTATTGGTTCCCCTTTCGAAATAAAAAGTTCATAAGCGTGGGCGAAATTTATTCCAATGTGATATAAAATCGGAATTATTGAACATCTGCGAAAAATGAACATCCTCTCATCAGAGGATATGCCCGCTTTTTACATTCAAAATTCTCGTCACATTATCTATGACCCTGCTCCGAATCTGTTTCTATTCAGTCACTAACTTACCCATCTGGGCTGGGAAGTTTTTTTAAATCAACAAAAAATTGAGACAGAGGAACCTGTATATTTTACAAAAAAAACACTTTATCAAACATTAGATTGAACTCTTCGACTGGTGAGCTTCCCGAAAAATTGTTATTTTTATCAATCTCTCCTATACTTCACAGCAACGTTTCCTGAACCCAGTACGTCACTACGCGGAAGGAGAGAGTGAACACAAAGCCTGTTGGGTTGATAGGAGGAACTTCGATACGCGAATCGTGATAAAAAGACACTATTTATACATGGGTTTAACGAAATAATCATATTTTAAAATTGACGTTCTTTGTTTCATTCGAAATTCAGACACCGCAATGGGAACTACATACTTAATTAGTGACGTAGTAGGTTCAACTTAAGTTGCTGTCTAGTTTAGTATGTTTATCAGGGTTTGAAATTGATAATAACAGACACGGAGAAAACTCAATCGTATCAAAATTTATATTAGCCACTTATAAAAATTAGGTAGTTTTTTTATCAAACACGGATCATCGTTTGGCGATCAGATCAGAAAAAAGACATTCATTATAGTTGTTTAATTAATTATTATGGGTGAAAGACCACCAATTTGGCAAAGGAGAGACGGTTCGATTATTCTGAAAAATACTGAGGAGAACACCCATTCTCAAAAATTAGATCGGTGTTTTTGGCGATGAATAAAGAATTTGTTTTTGTCACTGTTGGAGTTTTTATTCTTTGATTGATATATTTTTACCATAAATTAATGATTATTATCGGAGTAAAACGTATCGCTCAAAAGTAATTATTATTTTAATTCGAAACCAATCAATTAAACTCAAAATCTGATCATAACAGTTCATTCCCTGAAACCAGAGCTGATTTTTGCGATTTTACTCAAAATTTCATCATTAAACCAGGTTATGGCGATCAAGCGTCAGATCATCAAATTAAAACCCTGATCCTTAGCAATTGAGGTGTTTGCTGAGCTAATGTGTTATCTCTACATTCAGAAACACATCTTCCTAGAATATTTCCATCCGAGAATTTTGTTTGGGGTTTAACCCTTTCAATCCTAAGCTGCCCGAGATTACCATTGAATCCTATGGGAAGTTTGAGGCGGCTAGGACTGAGAGGGTTAAAAAAGGCAACATTAGTCACCAACCCTGTTATACAAGCAGCGCGGATCCAGGGGGTGGCACTCTGGACAGTGCCCCTCTGGGAACCCAAAAAGGTTTTCAAAATGAGTAAAAACACTACTTTTACAGGTCTAATTTGCAAATTTTTTCTGGGGGAGGACCCCCATACCCCCCATTAGTACCACAAGGGGAATCATCAGTGATAATTTTTAGGAAATCCCCAATAATTTGGGTCAAAAAGTGAAGGTAATAGTGTTGAAAAGTGCCCCACTTAGACTCAAAAACTTATCTAAAAATGAGTTAAAACCCTATTTTTTCACGTCAAATTGCAAATTTAATCTGAGGGAGGCCCCCATACATAGCCATCAAGAACAAGAAGGCCTGGACACTTCGCCTCGATGAGTCATTCTCTCCGTCTTCAAGGTGGCGAACCTCCAATAAGCGCGCGCTTCTCGTGTTTTTCACAGCTCCTCAACCAATCGTTCGAAAGCTTTCGACGGAAAGAATGACTCATCCTCTTAGCTGTCCAGGCCTTCTTGCTCTAGATCAGTGTTTCCCAACGTGGGGCGCACGCCCCACCGGGGGGCAATATCATTTTCTTGGGGGGCAATTAGAAAATTTTCAACCAAATTGCCCCCCACGTGGGGCCAATCCAGGGGGAAAATTAAAAAAAACTTTTAAAAAAGAAGTCAAATCAAAATCTGATTATCCTATCTGAGAATGTAGTCTGAAATCTGGACCAGTATGTATCAAAATCAAGTTGAAACCCTGTTTTTAGAGTCTAATTTCCAAACCTTTTCTGGGGGATGACCCAAGATCTCTTTGTTTTTAGAACGCTTTTATTTGAAATTTTTTTACATTAGGTTCATCAAAATGCAAATCTTACCTAAAAATTTATATCCAAAATTTCCCCAACTAGGGATACCAAACTAGTTAAAAACCTGCTTCCTAGAGTCAAATTTCCAAAAATTTGCAGGGGGCAAAATTTGAAAATTTTTGCCCCTGACCCCCCCTTGGTACTTAGAACTTAATTACTCATAACTTGATTTAGTTCTTTAGCATGCAAATTCTACCTAAAAATGTTCTGAAAAGCTTCTAAAGACTTATTAAATATACAAAGGAGGGAGGGGCTAAGAAATAAGTTTGGCTTCCTCTCAAAATATATTTCTATATATGCCACTGAGACCGGGGGGGGCATGGAAAATTTAGAAAAGCTTTGGTGGGGCATGGACCGAAAAAGGTTGGGAAACACTGCTCTAGATGGCTATGCCCCATGCCCATACCCCCAATGGTACCACAAGGGGATCTTGTCTGAAAAAGTGCCTCCATTAGAACCGTGCTGGATCCGCCCCTGTCAAGGTCTTAAAACAATACCACCTTAGCGACCACCCCATTTTGTGATGTGAATTCTGATTTTGGAGATATTTCTGATGTGGAGAATTCTGATTTTTCTTTGTTGCAGCAAACCCCAATTATATTTCCAAAAATTTGTCCCCATTACTCGAACAATCCTAGCCATCAGGCCATCCATTTTGAAGAAGATCTTCGTAAACGGCGACACCGAGAACCCACGAAGCGTGTCCATCGAAGGTTTTTTTCCCGAAGTGTCGCAATCCGAGGGATTATGCAGATGCAGCGGATTCATTTGCATTTTCATGGGAAGATGATTGATGGCTGGGGATTGGGCTCCGTCGCTGTTGAATTTTAATGGCTGTGCATGTAACGACGCCGGGAAAAATGGCTTTGGGATGAAGACGAGTTTACATAAGCGGATAGAAATGGCCTTTCATTATCGTGGAGGGTTGGAGGCCAAGCACCTCTGTGCAAGGTCTCAGACATGGAGGAAGATTGGTTTTCGGGGGATATAAAGCCCATATAAGCTATATGAGCTATATGGGCCCACACAGTAAAATACCGGCACCTTGCACAAAAAGTGGTGGATAGAAATTGCCTCCATACTTGGAGAGATGTTGTAGGTAGAATCTCCCTTTACCTTCCTCCTAGTCTAGGAAGGAGGTCCCTGCGTTTCATGGTATAACATCTCTCCATGAATGGGGGCAATTTCTATCCACAACTTTTTGTGTAAGGTACCGGTTTTTTTTGGTGTAACATAAAGGGTCTCAAAATGAGTTAGTTGAAACACCACTTAATAAGGGGAAATTTCCCCAGGACCCCCCCCGTCTATGATATTATTCTAGTAGTTTTCTTAGAAAACTCTGTCGCTTACAATGAGAGGTGTTATCCCAAAGGTCTCAGAATGAGCTAAAAATCTATATCGGGAATTATATTTTCAAATTTATGAGGGGAAGGACCCCCATAAAAAGTGGGTGCTGTCTTGAAATAGTAGCGACTAACTTTATTATTAAATGTTTGCGAGTTAATATCCTGATAGTATTCATTTTAGCTCTCCCTACATTAAATAATGTAAAAATCACAAACGAAATAAAAAAAATTCAACAAATCTTCCCTCGACAGATAACTGCTTAACTTCAGAATCCCTCAACATAGATAAATAAGCCAGATACCGATATCAACAATACCATGCCCCACAAGCATTGAAACCATGAGCACCAACAGATCAGACTCGAAAAAACATTTACATTTCCAAAATGAGCGATGACTTTCTTTTTTTTTCCTCTTCACAAGAATTTTTGAAGAGACGTTGTTTTTTTTAAAAAGTCTTCATTATTCGTTGCAGCTAATGGATCGTGGCAGAGGTTTTGTGGAGAGATGATAGATTGCCTCTTTACCGAAAAAAAAGTGCGATGCTCTCTCGGGGTTTTGCTACTGTGTGAGGGATTTTAGGAAAATATTTTGAAGAAGAGTGGAGGAATGGACATGGATAGATCCAGAAATAGTGGGTTTGGTTGTCCCCTCCCGAAATTTTGATATAAATTTTAATACTGTTATTTCCTTTAAAAACTAGGAATCTCACAAAGAAAAATCCTCTTTGGGTGAACCCAAAGATCTCAAAATGAGTTAAATAAAACACTAAAGTGTTAAATGTAAAAAAAAGTGTAACATGGTGTTGCCAAATTGTTTCAAAACAAGATGAGATGGTTAATATAATGAGTGTTTTGGGATCAAAATATTTCAAAAATAAAAATAAATACAATAGATGAAAATTGGTCGGTATTTTTTCACACTTGGGTCATCACTTGTTACTCAGAGATGAAAATCAAGTTGATTCAAGTTGAAAATTTTATAAGGAGTTTTTTAAATTATCATTAGGATTAATATCCATAAGTTAGAAATTCTCTAACTTAGAAACCGATTCCAGAATCGATTCATGAGGTACGATTCCAACCTGGAATCGATTCCTTAGAGCCAGTACAGTATCGAAAAAGTAGAATCGAACTTATCTATTTCTATTACAAATCAAGGATAATTAGTAATTTTTATTAATATAATTAATAACCAGCAAAATATTAATTAACTATTAAAATACTTATGAATTAGTGAACAAAATTGTTCATTATCTGTATTAATTAGAAATTTAAGTATGATTCCTGGGATTTGATTCCTGCTCCAAAATACTAATTATCAAAATAATTAATTAGAAAACCAATTGTTAATAAGTATCTGTATTAGTTAGAAAAAAATAAGCACGATTCCTAATATTCGATTCCTGCTGGAATCGATTCCTTCAAGTATTCGATTCCTTCTGAAATATTAAGAACCCTACACCTGCAAAAAACACCCACCTAATCAGCTTCAACAACTTTCTTATTCACCAGTAAAACAATTAATATCAATTTCTTAAGTCTCCACTACAATGATCCACATTGACAGTAGTTATCAAATCCTAAATTCAAACAGATCTCGGGTTTACACCAAGGGTCTCAGACCACATACCTGCGTCAGCGATCTAATATATATAAGGGAGGGGGAATTCAGTGGGGTATCCGGTTTCGGTTTAGTAGATGCTCGGCATTCCTTCTTTCAAAGGTCCGGGTGCCGCTAGAAAGGTGTTTTTTTTTATTTTGAGAGTTGTGTTGTTCCTTGTCTGTCTGGAGCGGTGATTGTTGTTGGTGAAGTGGAGTTGAGGTGTTGTAGGTGAGGAATTTTTTCCCACGGAGACGCCCGTGGAGAGGGCAATCATGTTTAGTGGTTCTTTTTTAATACAGCGATTGGATCTTAAATCAGATTGATGGGTTTATTCATTTTACCAGTGGCTTGTATAGAAATTTTTTTCGGGAGGGGGGGGGGCAAAATTATATTCCTCAGCCCCATGCATATAATAGGTCCAATGTAGCTTTTTAATACATTTTTAAGTAGAATTTGCGTCTTAAAGATCTTAATTAAAGAAAAGCTGTGAGCAATAAAGTTAGTACAAGCATCAAAAAAGTTCTGGCGGTCCCTCCCTCCACCCAGAAAAGTTTTGGAAATTCGACCCTAAAAAACAGGATTTTAGCTCGTTATTGTTCCCACAGTTGAAATTTCGAAGGGTGGGTGGGCTTTTTTGTTCCCCTTGATGTACACTCGTTTTAAATCTTTATGCTTAAAGTTTATCAACAATTCTATGTTTCCAGCATAAATAAGAATCTAAGGTCCCTTTCCCAGAAAAATTTAAAGTTTTGCCTCTACAGAAGGCATTGTTTTAATGCATTTTGAACCCTATATCAAAGGATTAAGTGGGACCCCCAATATTTTAAAAATGCAAAAGGTTTAAAAAATAGTTTTAATATTGAGATGATTAATTAATGCTACACTGCAAAAAATAATCGTTAAAAACAGAAAGGTTCAGGCAGCAAGAGTTGTCAGTTGTCACACCTTTACTTCACAGAGAATTTCTGTTGTCTGAACTTTTACACTATCTTTTTATAACTTTCGGGAATTTAGCCAACCGAAATACGGCGCAAGTTTAGAACTGCTGATGCGCCAAGTTTTTAGCGATAAAAATCAAGTTATAGTAACCCCAACTAATGTTAAATGAATTATGTGGCTTCTAAATATGGCGCCAAATAGCCAAAACTCGCCAACCATCAGCAGTTCTAAACTTGCGCCGGGAAGTACATCTATTTTATTTTTTATTTTATCTATTAACTTACCAATACCATTGGTCTCTTCAGACTTGTTTCTCATCTTTTTTTATTTTAGTGGGTTTGCCCCTAAATACTTTCACAGAAAAAGGTGCCAGAATATTCTTGTGAGTATACAAAACGTTCAAGTCGATAGAAAAATCCCTACAGATACCGATTTTTTTTTGAAAATTTACTTTACAGTGTATAAGTTGTGGGCCCCAAGCAAATACGAGGGAACGGGGATCTTCCCCTTGAAAATTTCACGAAATATGAACTATTTAAGTAGAGTTCTGATAATATTTAGTAGATCTGTCATCTGCCAAGATCGCCCCCAACTCCCCCCCCCTAGTGAATCCGCCACGGCCTCAAACCACAGCTGATGCCACCCGACCAAAGTACTTCCCATTCACAAAACCCGCCACTACAAACCCCACGAGTTTTTTCTTCATTCACAAAAACCTCTACCGTTTGCTCAGGGCGATAAGCACGGCAAGCAATTCGCCAATCCATTCCGTTATTATTCCTCCCAGATAAGGAGGCCGGCCTTACCTGGCCTGTCGCATCTTTTTTTTGCGCAACGGGAAGCATCATCAGCATCTGCAAGCATTCTTGCCGTTTGCTATTACTTTTTTTTTGGAGGGCGAAGTCCAATAATGGTGTGCTTTCCTCGCGGCTTGTTTATGAAGCATTGTGTAGTAAGAGAGGAGGAATTTCTTTGTTATCTGCCATGGGGATGGATTTTGGTGTTATTATGGGGATTTGTGGTGATAACATGTTGTGCTGTTTCGCGTGTTTGCTGAGAAAAAAGATGATAATGGTCATGCAATATTTACACTGAGTATGAACGTGGAATGACCTTTTTTGATGTCAACCATATATTAAATTTGGTGCATTAAGGCTCAAATACTTACTCTTACACCAATTCCTGTAATTCTTGACTTACGGCCGTATTCACAGCTAACCTGACCGGCCATTAACCGTGACTTGGGAGTCAACCCTCAGATTGACGAAAAATTTTTTCCTTCTTTAACTGACAATCAGAAGTTTGACTCCCGATAATCCGACGGTAGTAGCGAAATAAAATAAAATTACAAGTATTAAATTATTTTACTTTTACAAAGGTGGATTAATTTAACCCTTTTCACGTATTAAAAACAATGTCGGATTCCTTTTTGGCCCATTTGAAGGCATAAAAGAGATTGATTGCTTGCAGTACATGACTGCTGCGTAAAGTTTCCAATTTTTAAGAAAAAAGCTGGAAAATTACTTGGTGGAATCGTATGTTGTGGGAGTCAAAATATTTCGGAGCGGATCAAAACAGGCCAACAACTGATTTTAGCAACTAACCCGACTAGTCGCTAAGTATAGAAACCCAAATCGATGCTTAGAGGCCGTTTAGTTTAGACAAAAACCATTTTGCACGGCTAAAATATAAACCTAATGACACAATAACTGGCATATCCCCCAGAGAACACTGTAAACTTTCACGCCTTTAACCCTCAAACTTCATTTTTTCACAAAGATCATATTCAAACCCCATCATTGGCTGCTAACCACTCACACAGGGGGGGTGGGAACAAAAAAGAATGGAACCAGACACGAAACCGCGTCATACAAGTATTCCATTTTATTTTTTCGAAAAATTTTCATTTCGAATCGGCGATGAACCCCTATCCCCCCATAGCGTGCACTCTTTGATGTCACGTGACCGTCTCATTACGCTTCCGGCAGACGATTTTTTTTCTTCTGCGTCCCTTCCCTTTGTTTCGGCCCACCCCTCTCCCTTTTGTGCGTTCGAGAGGTTCCGATTGGACAGATGGTGCTGTGTCTGTCAGTTGGGAGATTCCAATTTGAAAAATTGGGGAGTTTCGGCAGATTACTCGTCGTGGGTTTGATAATTGGGTTGAGAGGGAAATTTGATTTCGGAAGTCCTGGAGGAAAAACTTTGAAAAATTAATGGTGTAAAATTGGTTTTTAGTATTTAAATGTGAAGAGAAAAGCGATTTCGACTGAAATTTTTGTAATTAACTTAGGAGATGAGTCGAGAGAAGAAATATTGTGGATCTGCTAGAGCTAGACGCTAGAGTTAGCTCCATATAGTGGTGTCCTTTAAAAAAAACCCACTTTTTCAGTTTTCCGTCATTAAAAGATTAAAAAATATGATAATTTAATCGAACAAAATTGTGTTGTAACGGCTCGTCCTCCTCTACATTTTAGTGCTTAGTAATTTTAATTCCGACTCTCCGTTACAAATTGGCAGACAAAAAAGTAAGAATCCAAAAAAAACCCAATTTTCCTAAAAAAAACCCATGTACCCTAAAAAAAACCCACACTTGAAAATACTCAAAATATTAAGAAAAAATATGATTGAAAGGTTTATTTTGATAGAAAAGAGAATAGTTAAGATAATTAAAACCAAGTTCATCACAAATTATTTCTAAAATTAAAACTGTGATAAGTTTTTCTACTCAAGAATTTTGCCTTCAAAACACAACGACAATAGCGTTTTTATTGTTGTATTTTGATGAAAACGACCTATTAAATACAAATGCTTAATACAATTTCTATAAAAAAGCTTAAGAACGGTAATTGGCACTGATATTTTATTTTAAACCCGTAACTATTTACTCTCAAAACCCATTTTCGAGTAAAACTCGGTAAAATGCTATATTTTCATGGAAAATGGCTGTTTTTGGTAACATTGAGTTTTTATCAAAAATACTGAAAAAAAATTGAGAATTACCCAAACAACTATTCTATTTGCATAATTAGTTGTATATCATGAATAATATTAAATATTTTGCAAAATTTTTTATTTATTTTATCATTTATTACAAAATGAAAAGTGGGTTTTTTTAGGCACACTATGGGTTTTTTTCACCTCTCATTTCAAAGACTACCGTAGGGTCCCTAATTGGCCGACTGAGCTGAAATTTCAGTATTTTATTCTCATAATAACGGGATAACACAAAACCACGTGAAGAATGCTTTAAAATGTTTATAACATATATTTTTACAGCATCAAAATCTGCATAACTAAATCATATTTTTAGCCCAAAATCGACATTTTCTATTTATTCAAATAAATAAGTAAATAAACGGTTCTTTGACATGCTTTCAAGTTCCCTGCCACTCTAAATGGCTTAGGAAGACATGGGAAATGAGAATTTAAAATTATTTTAATTATTTATTTAAAATATCTCGATGGGTTTTTTTTTAGGGTACAATTTGGAGTGGGTTTTTTTTAAAGACACCACTATATATGTTAACACTTCAATTTTAGTTTTCATTAATAGAGTACACTTTCAGTATGAAACGAATATGTAAATCTAAAAATAAATCATTCTATTCAGGTACTTTTCAGTCCATGCCTAGAAGCCGTTATTACCAAGCACCCCCCCCTTACTCGTAGAGCCCTAACTAGAATAATTTCTTTCAAAACAAAGTTTTGCTCCCTAATTTATTGTACATTAATTCCACGCATATATCGTCGGCTTACAAGCGAAAGGCACAAAGTCACTTTTGGTGAATCTTTTGAAAGTGGTAGAAAATCGCCAGCAAATGAGCGGAGCCTTGCACCTTTCCCCAAAATCTCGCAACCTGTAAGGTGGTCAATTGGCATGACACAAAAGAAAGCGACTGTCTATTGCCAAATATGGTGAAGCGTCGTACAAAGTATTTGAGCCAAAAGTGACTTACGGCCGTATTCACCGGTAACCTGACCGGCGGTCAGGTCAGGAAACCATGGTTACAGCCTCTGATTGGTGGAAGGAAAATATTGAATTATTTTTCCACCAATCAGAGGCTGTAACCATGGTTTCCTGACCTGACCGCCGCCGGTCAGGTTACCGGTGAATACGGCCGTAAGTGCCTTTCGCCTGTAAGCTGACGAAATAATGTTAAATTTAGCTCTTCTTAAAAAATCTATTCTCACAGATGTAACAGTGCTAAAAGGAGGCAATTACCAACTGATGGAATACGACTAAAAATAACACTGTTCAACAAATTTGACCATCAAAATTTTTTCCTTGATGAAAATAGTCATTTCTTATAGTTTTGGGTTGCTGAATACGAAAATCACCATTAAAACTTTCAATTGACTCAGGATTTTTGGGGAACAGCTCCTCCCCCTTTTTACGTTTTCGACGACATTATAACTTTCAACTCGATTTTGAGGGTCAAAAAACATTGTTTTAGTCTTCAAAGTGCCTCCCAGGGAACAAGAAATGTTCAAATTAATAAAATATGATAAATTTATAACAAATGGATAGGTTTAAGGGGTAATTACCCCCTTAAAAATACAAATAAATAGCTAAAATTATAGAGGTTTCTTATACGCTATTTTTTCCTCTTATTTTTTACGCAATTCCCGTTTGAAGGGTCCTAACCCTTCCCCAAGGACCCAAATTTGATGACAATATGCAGCAATATTTTTTACTTAAAGCGGCTGAGGTTTTAGCCTCCCAGAACCCCCCTAGGAAGAGTTCGGAAGACTTCCAGAATCGCGAAGGCTCTCGCAAGCTCAGGAATTAATATTGATGATTTTGAAAAGATTAAAAATGACATTTTTCCTAAATTTTGGGTCTATCCTAAGTAGAAACTCTTCAGTTCTTTAAAAACTGACCGGTTTTAGGGAGTGGGGATTCAATGTTAATAGCTGCACGGCTGTGGATAACAATTAGGGGGCATCCCCTTAAAAACTGAGGATGATGGAGGAAAATGGGTGTCATATTTGAATTCAGCAGATCATTTTACACAAGAATCAGCTGAAATTCAGTTAGTGGCTTCAAATTTTTTTTTGTACAGCACAGTTTAGCTCTAAGTGCGACATTGAACCCTTCCGTGGGTGCTTTGGGGGCGCTCTCACCTCAACCGCTTTTAGTAAAAGCCATTGCAGCATATTGCCATCAAATTTGTGTCCTAGGGGAGGGGTTAGGACCCTTCAAATGGGAATTGCGAAAAAAAATAACAATAAAAAATAGCGTATTAAAACCTCTATAATTTTTAGTAAATTTTTTGCATTTTTAGGGGGTAGTTACCCCTTAAACCTATCCATTTGTTATAAATTTATCATATTTTATTAATTTGAACCTTTCTTGTTCCCTGGGGGGCAATTTGAAGATTAAAGCAATGCTTTTTGACCCTGAAAATCGAGTTTGAAGTTATAAAGTCGTCGAAAAACGTAAAAAGGGGAAGGGGCTGTTCCCCGAAAATCCTGAGTCAATTGAGAATTTTAATGGTGATTTTCGTATTCAGCGACCCAAAATCTATAAGAAATGACTATTTTCATCAAGGAAATTTTTTCATTGTTGAACAGTGTAATATTTAAAATCTTAAAATTGTTCAATATTAAAAGTCATAAAAATGTTCCATCCAAATTGGGGTGGGTGTTCACGACTGAAATGTAACATTTTGTTACAAGGGAGCGGAATACCTGACTATTGGGTGCATTGGACCCAAAGAAGAACGACAAGTAAAGACTAAAGAGTAAGTTCTAAATTTGATTCAAAACTCATACAAGTCAAAAAATCAGACAGTTTAAAGTGAAAGTGGCTTAGTCAACGTTTTTCAATACTTAAATTTAGGTATTATTTCTTCAACATCCTCTAAGTATCAATTGAAAAACAACGTTTATTTTTACACAATTTATAAAATTTTTTAAAACTGTAGGCAATTGTTTCGGGGATCAATGGATCTCCTTCTTCATTAATATCAATTGAAAAACAACGTTTATTTTTACACAATACATTTTTGTGTAAATTTATTGTGTAAAAATAAACGTTGTTTTTCAATTGATATTAATATTTGCACAAGATTCTTTTCGCTATCCTCTAAGTAGTTTCTACTATTTCATTTTCATTTTAGGGGTGCCAATACCATCCTAAGCTGTTAGACTAAAGAAAAATCGTTCTTCACAAGCCAAACAAATCATTTCGCAACTTTCATTCTAACCAGCTAAATGGAATCAAATTAATGCATAGGGTTATTCTCTGGCTCATATTTCATCATTATCGGCCATACATTGACCTTGTCATTAAAACCACACAACAACAACAAAAAAAACCACACCTCTTCTAAAAAAGAACAAAACGAACAGCGGCACACCACAAGAAGCCATTTCCAAACGGGGAAGACACAGCTTACAACAATCACCTCTAATTACCGCCTCCGCACCTTAAGGGGCATTTACAAGGCGGCGACGCGATGAATTATTACGACCGAGCACAAGTGGCCCGTGCTACAACGACCCATTGTCATTGGGTGAATTGGCAGATGCTTAATAGCCACTAATCAATTACCGCAATTTGCAGGTTTTTATATATGAGAGAGGCGGATGGTTCACCAAACAATGGGGTTTCTGTTGTTTGAGGTTTTCCTCGTTTGCATTCTTCAATAGAGGGTGTTAAAGGGACGGATTATGGCTTTTTGAGTTTTGGAGAAGGTAATTTGAGCTTTTTTTATTTGTTTTCAGATGGTTTGCGGAAAGAATAGTTGCTTATTAACTATACCTTTTTTTAACGTGAATAGCTAATGATGGAGCGGTTTAAAACTGACAGTGGATGCAATGTTTCGAACTTGAAAATCATATTTTTTAAATCTCATATTCGTGTTAAATTTAATTGATTTAATTGAAAATCGATCTTGTGTTTTATTGATATTGAGTGATTAGGGGACATCCATAAATTACGTGAGGTCAGAAAGGGGGGGAGGGGTTTGGAAAAATCTCACCAAGGGGGGAGGGGGGTCGATTAAAATCTCACGTCAACTTTTAAATTAGAAATTAAAAAATTTTTTTAAGTATGAGAAAGGAATAATACCCACAGATAAGATACTGTGGTGATTTTTAGGCGGAATGATGTCCTTTTTCCCCACATCATTAATGATGGAAAAGTTTTAGGTGCTGTGAAGTACAAAATGCAAACGAATATGATAGAAAAATTTTTTAAAGGTTGTAGGTAAATCTCACGTGGGGGAGGGGGGTCCAGCAAAATCTCACTAAATCTCACCAAGGGGAAAGGGAGGTCCATATTTTGGAAAAAAAACACCTCACGTATTTTATGGATGTCCCCTTTAGTAAATTCACGATGAAAAAAATATTTTGATGAAAAACAAAAATCCAACAGTTCCAAAACCGCAAATCTATTATTTCTAGTCTTACAAATAAGGCATTTAGAGTTTGTTGCAGTTACAAAATTATCATTTCTCTCTATTAGCGAGAAAATATTAATGTTACCCTGTTGTTGTAAATGCGGGTTGAAAAATAAGCATTGACTGTGAAATTGCGTTTTAATAGCTTCAAAGCACTCCAATTTCAAAATAAAAAAAGACATCAAACCCCACAAGACTATTTAAGCACATAAGATACCACCTTAATCTCCTCGTCCTTGTCAACCAACTGCTCGAGCGACACAGTCTACTTTGACATTCAGATCACACAGGAACGCGCACCAGAAAAAAAGACGACAGGTTTATCTTCGAATGATGGAGACGCCACATAAGTTGCGGTGACAGTAGTCGATAACAATAGCGATTCAGTGGTATAAAAAACTTACACTAATAAGAAATTTTTGCCAACTGTTTCATAAGTGATGACAGAAAAAGTTAAAACGAACAATAGTCGATATTAATCAATGTTGCTTTCACAGTAAGCTCTATAGCAGTGGTTCCCAACAGGTGGTCCGCGGACCACTGGTGGTCCGTGAGGCCTTCAGAGGTGGTCCGTGAGAAGATTTTTAAATAACTTATCCAAAAAATTTTAAATAACTTATTAAAAAATAGTTTTCCTAATCACACATTCCAGGAAATAGTAAAAACACTACAGACTTAAAATCATACGTCTTATAAATAAAAAAGGTTCTTTTTCTCTTCTATGAATCATTTGTTCATTTCTATTATTTTGCACAGTTTAATTCAACAGTAGTTTATTACAGACAGAGTAGAAACGAAATGTGATGATGTGGAAAAGTATTGCATCAGATTAATTATAACTGAGAGACGTCGGGGTGGGGCTAATAAAGAATCGAATGATCGGACTTATACTTGGTTTGATACGAAGCGAAGCGTGGAAGTGTTGAAAGATACTTCAAACTGGGATGCTATGGTCAGACAGAGGGTCTTCGAGAAATCATGGTATCAAAAGACGAAATTTCTGAGATACACGTGAAATAGGTTTGTTCGAAGATATGAGAAACATTTATTGCCGAAAATGCGAAAGTTTTTAAACACATAAATTGTTTTCTATTTTAATCGCTCCTTTGAAATAATTATTGACTTTTGACGCGGTTTCTTTCGGGAGAACACCAGCCTTGCCCGCCTCGCCTTTAGAATTTCCTCTGCCACAACTCACAGTCAGTGCATGTCCAGTTTCCTTTTTTGTGATCAACATAATTCCTGGTTATCTCATTCTTCCTGCATTTTAATTTAAAGCTAAGTAATTTCTTTCAAATTTAAATCTACTAATAACATTTGTTACCTACTACTAATACCTTATTTGTTGGTTATGAAAAAGAAGAAAATAACTATTTTATACTGTTGGTTTTTTAAACCTGTAACTTTTGTGTAGGTGTGAACCCTTCCAGGGTTAATAGATAAAAAGGCTTGATAAAATAGCTAAATTGTCTTTTATAAAAGGTATATTTTTAAATAATTAGATATAAAATTAATGTAATATTGATTTTTCTTTCAAGTTCAATAGATTATTTGATTTCCTAAGTTCTATTTAGAAACATTGTAAGACTCGGTTTCCCTTACTTCAGAAAAAAGTCGAAATTTTAGACACTCCATGAGGAATGAATACACTGAAAAAAGTTAATATTTTGAAGATACAGTTAGGGATAGAGATGGTCCGTGGAGGTTCAAATTTAAGTGAAGTGGTCCGCAGACATATTTGAGTTGGGAACCACTGCTCTATAGGGTAAAATAATGGCTGAAGATAAGATTTTTAAGAGGACATCTCGCCTTTTATGAATAATTGAATGGGAATACACAAGTTTAAAAATAGTAGTTATTGATGCACAGGCAAAACTGATGTCCTGGTTTGTAAAAAATAAGACTTTTTTGAGCGTCTAACAGCAAATATGGTAAAAAAAATTACCAATCTAAGAATAAACTAAACAGTGGAATATGGAATGGTCAAGGTTATGGATATTAAAAAAATTTCCAAGATGAAAGTAAGTTTTAAGTGAAGTATTTAGGAAGCCAAATTTCTCTACCTTCTTTTTTCTAAGATTAAACCCTCAACAATCTTCATGGATATTTTCGTAAATAGAACACTAAGAGTATTCAAACCCTAGATCCTAGAATACACGAAGTTATTGACGTTAAACAGAGGAATAAATGTCAATACTTAAGGGTTGCACATATAATTAAATTTAAAGGGGGGTATATGTATCAACTTTTATACCAAGCGAATCTTATCATTTTGGTGTGCCTGATCAGACCACCACAAACCCAATAATACACAACAGTCATAATTTACCTTGAGAGGTCATAAAATTGCAAGCTCCGGGTTAAACCAAATTTATCTGCAGATTTTGGAGATAGCTTTGGGAAATAATTGAATGAGCCACTGATGATTAAATTAAAACAAGAATAAGCATAAAAATAAGTTCATTCCACTGTCAGTTATAAAAAATTTAACATGAAAAAAATTCCAAGATGGAATTCGGACTCACAACCTACAGAGCGGTCATACCTAATATAACTATAAAAAACAATGAAAAATATGCAAATGAGAAAGAATCACACAGGCGAGAGATACTAGGGGAAGTATTTAAACGCTCTTCAACCGTCATTAACTGCAATCGTCACGCATTCCTTCTTATAATGAGACAAAATGGGCATTTAGCTTTACTTTGGGACGATCCATCAAGCTAAGGGCATCATCGGAGGGGAAAGGAGAATTCCAGTGGTTTTTTTCTCGGCATTTGACAAGTAGACATTTTCTCGGACTTTCGATTGAGTAGAGGGATTGCACAAACTAACTAAATAAAAACGGTTTAAACGCGTTTTCGTGTTGCAATGATAAGGTGGATGAAGACATTGTGGTGTCAGAGATACATCAAGAGTCGACCTTTACAGAATGATAAATATAGCATGATTTGAAATGACACACGGAGGAAAAAAACTCAAAATCAGAACAAAATCTTTATACGTCACTTTTAAAAACTCGGCAACTTTCAAAACTGAATTTTTTACTAAAAAGAATCTGAGGTTCTATAAGTGTATGAATGTCGCGGTAATTTCCGAGTATATATCTTAAATGTCAAAATATAAGTAAACGGGTTGATTGTAACCAGCAAAATTTTAACGTCAGGCCAGTTGGCGTGCATGGAAATTTATTTCGGGAGGGGCCAAAATCAGGGATGCAGAATATGTCCGATCCGGCGATCTAGGATCGGGGGAAATTTTAGCCATCTAGGGAAATTTTGTGGAATTGAATTTCATTTGAATTTCAGTGCAGTAATAAAAATTTACGTGGCTATTCATGTCATTTTACTTTTTAACAGATTTTTGATACAGACGGTAATTTAGAATTTTTGAAGGTCTTTATCATTTTTTAAAATTTTGGGGAAATTTTTGTATGGATTGGGGGAAATCCTGAAGGTAGAAACATTTTCTGCATCCCTGGCCAAAATTAACCACTCCCCAAACGCATATTTAATAGGTCCAATGAAGCTTTTTAATACATTTTTTGGAAGAATTTGCGTCTTTTTAAGAACTTAATATAAGAAAAGTAGTGATTAATTAAGTACTAAGGAGGGTCTGGTGAAAATTTTACAAAATTTGACTAAAAAAACAGGGTTTAAACTTGTTTTGGTGCACTGACTGAATTCGGGGGGTATGGCCCCTCGCCTCCCCCTTATATACGCCCCTGCATCAGGCACACCAAGGTTAGAATCCTTCCTGAAACTGTTCTAAAAACCAACATAAAAAACCTTCAACAAATTCAAATTTTACAGTTTTTTTTTCTTCAACAATCTCAATATTCATCTCACGCACGCTCATCAAAAAACAAACCCCCTCTGAGGACAAAAAAAACCCTCAAAAATCAAATTACGCTACTACACCCCGTTCGATCCCCCATTATACGCCCATCGGAGTAACCTCCCGGAAAAAAAAGAACCACAGCTAGCCGAAATCGTCTGCGTGACGCGACGGGTTCAAATTCGTGAAAAACCCGAGCTATTCATTAGGGCCTTTTCCCATGGCGAGATTGGGAACCTAATGAAATTTTCCGGAAAGGAGGTTTTCTGGATAAGGGAGGGGGTGTTATTGATCCGGGGAACACGTGTTACGGGGTGTCGTCGTCAAGAAGGGGGAGGGGTGATCTTCTGGGGACAAAGAATATTTTGAAATTTAGGAGCTCATGTTTGAAAATATTCATTTTATGTGTTATCGATGTACTACAACAGTCGACTCAGTTTGATGTTATGAATTGGATATAATGTCATCGAAATTGAATGGTGGCGATTAGATTACTCCTATTTAATTAAATGCAAAATGTGAACAATATATCGGTAAATGTTATCAACATTTATTGAAAACTCCTAAAAACCTATTTTTCACCCGTTTGAAGGCCAAATTGAATACATAAACATAAAAAAGTCTTTAATTTATAAGTGCAGTTATACAGGGTGATTCAGAAATAATCATCAATAATTTAGGGGGAGGTAGAAGGGCCCTAGACAAGCATATTTCGAATAGGGATGGTGGGGCGCAGCCTTACTGTTAAAGAGCTAGGACCTAATGTAGTGCGAGTGCGTTTCAAAAGGCCGTTTTTAGAAGGCCCGTGTGACGAAACAAAACATAATAAAATGAAAAACATTATTGCATGAGGTACAGGAGTATCCCTACTACTTAAATCCTCAATGTGATAGAAATTGGACCACTTGCTAAACCGTGGGGTGAGTTTTAAAACGTGCAATATTAATCTCTTAGTCAAAGGATGGAGTTACCTTAATGGTGTTTAGAAAAATGATGATCGGGGAAGGAATTTTCAATGATCAACAGGTTCAATGATCAATGTTACTATCATTGAAAATTCCTTCCCCGATCATCATTTTTCTTATTACCATTAAGGGAACTCCATCCTTTGACTAAAATATTAATATTGCACTTTTGAAACTCACTCCACGGTTTAGTAAGTGGTTCAAATTCTATCGAATTCATGGTGTAAGTAGTAGGGATACTTCCTTACCTCATGCAATATATTTTTTCATTTCATTATTTTTTCTTTCGTCACACGGGCCTTCTAAAAACGGCCTTTTGAAACGCGCTCGCACTACATTAGGTCCTAGCTCTTTAACGGTAAGGCTGGGCCCCACCATCTCTATTCGAAATATGCTTGTCTAGAGCCCCTCTACCTCCCCTCCAATTATTGATGATTATTTCTGAATCACCCTGTATATTCCACTGTTATATTTTTCTTAAAAATGGTTAAGTTGTAAAATTCTATGTAGGGGATCGTTTTAAATACTTCTATTAGGACTACATACATTAGTTAAAGTTTTTAATGCAAACACTCAAGTTACACTGTTTTCCACTTTTTAGCATCGAATTGCTTATTATAATTTGTCAGATATTGATTTCAGTCTAATTTTGGACAAATGTTAAGCGGTGACGACTGTATTTATTTTAATTCAAAGCTCGATTCAAAATATCTAACGGTCATGGTCAGTTATCTAATATCAGGGTTTGAGTAAGGTCCAATAAGGTGTTCTTCTGAAGTTCAATGTTGATTAAGTTTTATTTAAAAGTAGTATATATTTGAGGGCTTCATAGAGAATGAAAATTAAAATTGATCTTAAGTTGTATTGATTCGATTAAAACCCATTCGTCAGGGGACATCCATAAATTACGAGAGGCGTTTTTTTCCAAAAACTGGACCCTCCTCCCCCCTTGGTGAGATTTAGTGAGATTTTTCTTGACCCCCCCCTCCCCCAAAGTGAGATTTACCTACCACTTTTTAAAAATAATTTGCAGTATCTTATCTGTTTGTATTCCTTTCTCATACTAAAAAAAAATAAAAATCGTATAATTTCTAACTTAAAAAGTTGACGTGAGATTTAAATCGACGCCCCTCCCCCCTTGGTGAGATTTTTCCAAACCCCTCCCCCTCCTTTTTGACCTCACGTAATTTATGGATGCCCCTTCATTATAAAAAAGGACACCACTCGAACGGATTACGACCAACAGGTGGGATTATCAAAAAATTTCCTAGTTAGTCTTATGGCTTAGCTTAGACACTTCGCAAACAAATAATAGTACTTCATTCCAAGCTGAAATTATAGTACTTTATATGTTTTGATTTATTTAACTTTAGAGTGGTGAGTGAGGTCATCACAGACTTAACTCTGAAAGTAGGAGTTACAGTTGCCATAGCACTGCACCACTATTCAACTGTGCGCCTAGGATGGATATAAAAACACCGCGCGGAGAAAGATAGCATCATAACCGACGAAAAAAAACCCTCAAAAGCCGGCTAACACTTGTTATGGCTCCATCATTTAAGCGACAGCGTCCGCGCAATCCAGGAAAAGTCCGGAGTCCGCAAAAACAGGAGTTTTACAACCCCCGCAAACTCCCGGGAGCGCGGGAATAATTTATGAAACGGGAGCCGCCAGTCGTAAAAATTTCTCTCCTCCAGGAAAAAAACGAAATTCCAGGGAATTAGATTTGGGAGTGCGGGGGACAGACTCCCGTTTTTGGGAGAGTTTTCGAATTATTCCCCGGGTTTTGTTTTGTCCCTCTGGATGACGCCAGGGCTCTAATTTGGAGTTTCCGGGAATTTTGGGGAAAAGTTCGTGGAGCAGAACAAAAGGGGAATCCGATGGGATTCGGAACACAAAAGCCATTATTCCTGTGTGGATAGGGTATTCCTGGAACTGCGGGGAGACCACCAGAAGTGCACTGTGATGTAACTCAAAGGGAAGATATGGGATGAAACGGAAAGTAACGAGGAACGAAACTTATATTGGGTATTCATACAGGGTAATAAATTATTGAGCAGAGAGGAGTTAAGGAACGAATAACGTTGTTTATTAGGGTGGGCCGAAAACAATGAAATGTACAAAGGAAATTTTTAACCGAATTTAAAAATGTTTGTGTGTGTTGCATTTTCCTTCTCTACTCAAGAGGCAAGTTTTCCTTTGTACAGCGTTTCAAAATATAAAATAAGTTCTTATTTAGGCGAGAGGTAGTGATGCGGTTTGTTGTGCAACGAACGAGCTCCGATCGCGAAGCGAACTGTAAAAAATGTTTTAACTGTTAAGGGGGTTACTGAGTGATAGCTAGAAAGGTAGTATAGTAATGAAAAATTTGTTTTTCATAATTTTTTTGTTTCATACGAAATATGTGGATTTCTGGTAAAAACGTGTATTTTTAGATATTATACTACCAATTAATTGTAAAATACCACCTTTTTCAATTAAATATGCTTTCTCCACATTTTTATTCTATTATATGCCTTTAGATACTTTTTATAAAAGTTACTTGATTTAATTTGATTTTTTTGAAAAGTAATGAAAATAGTAAATAGTCTATTTTTTCAAACTTTAGGTGCAATGCGCTATTGCAATTTTTAACCGATTTTAAAAATTTTTGTGTGTGTTGCATTTTACTTCTCTACCCCAGAGGCAAGTTTTCCGTGGTATAGCGTTTCAAAATAAAATAAAAAGTTTTTTTCGGCCCACCCTATTGTTTATATAACGAGAGTAACGTTTGCTTTGGATGGAATTGAATAGCTTGTTATTTAATAACGACAATTAATTTTTCGGGTATGTCGAATTTAGTTTCTTAATTATCTAAAATTTTAAGTCATATTAATTTTTGAATATAATTTACATCTAAAACCCACTAAAAACGTACAACTGAGTATCAGTTTCTGAAAAGGTAAATGAACAGTGAACATTCATGCTGTTAGTAAGTTGTTTTCACTGCCTTGGTTGTTAGTTCAACTACTGAGAGCTGTTTTCACTGCATACAAAATACCCTCACGGAAAAACCAGTTGTACAGGCTGTGTACTCGTACAAGTACATACACTTGTTCGCATCGGTCTCTCGCTCTCCGATTCAACCCAAACGGGGGTTCATAACGATACACGATTGATGATAAGCGATTTTATAACAAGGGGAAAACATAGTTACTAAAATGATAAATAACAATGTAGTCCCACTTAAAGTATTTACAGCGATTTTAAAGTATATATAATTTGAAACGTAGAGTTTTTTTTGAAAGGAAAAAAATAGTACAAATTCACAGGCATGGATCCAAGGGGGGGCACTATGGACAGTGCCCCCCTTGGACCCAAAAAGGTTCTCAAAATGAGTTAAATTCCTACTTTTACAAGTCATATTTCAAACAATTTTCTGGGAGAGAACCCCAATACCCCCAACGATAATACAAGGAGATCTTGCGTGATACTTTTTGGAAAATCCCTAATGTTGACATATTTTTAAAAAAGGTAGTACAGCTGATGGTCTGGAAAAGTGCTCCCCTTGGAGCCGTGCTGGATCCACGCCTGCATATGCATTCAGTCCAATTATTGATTAGTTAATTACTCTCTGCGTAAAAATTTTCCATTGCAACTTAGAAACAGGCTATGTAAGGAATTTTTTAAACTAATTGTTGATTAAACGAATTAAAACAATTCATTTGCATAAAGTTAAATAGGAATGATAGGAACCAGTCTCAAATTTGATGAAATTAACCCTGATCACATTAAGGGGACTTACATGCGTAATAGACATAGAATAAAGACAAAAATTAGCCTAAACCCACTAACGCTTCTTCCCATACAAATTTCTAGATGGCCCCGCATCCAAACCAAACAATCCAATTGAACAAGCACGCGTACAGGCTCCGAACGCGATAAAACGCAGCGATAATAGCACTTCACACGAGCTATGGCCATTGATGCGCCGACAGATAGCTGTCGCTCCCTTCTTTCTTATCAATGGCCGTCACGTGGGATCCAGGTGAGCAAGTTCAGATGGCGGGATCTGGCAGCAATTGATTTTGAGTAAATGGCGTTTTCGGGAGGGGGAAATAGTAAAATAATTTTTAAGATGCTTGCTGGGGTTACGATTCGTTTGCTTTTTTTAAGTATTAAATTTCCTGATGTTGTGATTATAGAACTTTTGTCCCTATTTTTTAATGAATTTCTTTGGATCTTGAATAAAATTCCCCGGCTAACATATCTTCATTACATTTTACATAAAGAAAAATAACACAAGTTTTAAGTGTATTAGGGTCATGAATTTTTTCCTCCATAAAATCTTGTGGTGGCAGATGACAGCATTATTTCATTAATTTCAAAACTAAGTTCAATTTTAAACTATAGATTAAGCTTCCATGTCTAATGACATGTTACATTAGCCTGACGTATTGAAAGGCGAGACATAACAAATATGGTTTTAATTTGTGGATTCAAGTAGATGAACTTGGTGCTGAGATGTTTATTTCTTAGAATTCAAAAAGATTGCCCAATTATCTTTCAATATTTCGGCTTGATGAGTTCATATATATACGCATTCAATTCATTCATTTTAAAGTCATTAAGAATAAGAGCAGCTTCTACCCAAAACTTTTGATTCAACACATTCAAAAAGAAATAACATCTTTGTACTCACAAATGAAGATTAGCATCAAGCAAAAGGTCAATGTTCTTACCTGAAAGAAAAGATAAAACGTTAAATATAATAACTTTGATAATAATTTCTGTATGCAAAAAGTTCAGTTTCATGTTTATGTTTATAGATCAAATGGTCAGCAATATACTATTACTACTCGTTAACAATTTTATATTCTAAATCTCATTATTAGGGCTGGTATTTCCATGTAATTACATACCTTTTTCATCATCACTTTCAATATACTGCCGAGTTTTTTTAATTAATACGTTTCAAGGGATTTTGGATCGATCCACACCTTTTTATTTATTTTACATATTTCACATATTTTTACGTATTTAAGGTATTAATAAATATTCATCAAAACTTTGGGTTATTCATTAATAGGAATTTTAATAATTCCTAATTCAATTAATAGGAATAATTTGGGTTATTCATTAATAATTACTAGTTTTTCCAATTTGTCCAACAAGTGTTTCGAATTTTTTTTCCAAACTTCTCCAACGACTCAAAGTTTTAAATAGTTTTTTGTTCACAGAATTCATTAAGAATCTTTAAAATTACAGTTTCTTCCTATTTTCCACATTTTTAAACACACCACTCACTTTTTATTAAGTATTTACATAAAATAAGTAAATATTATAAGTATACATATTTTGAGTTTTTAATTACATGGAAATCATCATCAATCCTAATACACACTTTCGCAAAATACCAACGTACCACAGATTCCAATCATCACACCAAAGGTACCAGTACATACAACTCCGCAAAGGTATACAACCCAGACACATAGTAAACCGCGTGTATATCACAGTTCACTACTGGGATTGGGATTACAACAATCCTCACATGGCATCATCATCATCATTCCACCCACCCCCTCAAGGGGCTGTAGCAAACGATAACGGCCGGCACAAAGGGGTCGCGAGGAATGAGCGGCTTTAATTAAACCCCCCTTTCACAGGAGGGGAGCTTGACCCCTTGTGAAATCCGGCTTGTTCTGCGACATTAACCGCATTTGCGTGGCAAAGGTTAGTTTTCTAGAAGGATTAGTACTAGGTATGTCAAATGCAGTGAGAACTGTGTAAAATAGGGGTATGTGTAGGGTAAATATATATTAACAGTGTAATTGCTGGATTTGTATGACAAAGAAATGGGGTAAATTTTAATGCGTGGGTGATAATGATGTACAGGAAGAATGCTATGCAGTTGTATACTGTTAATATATACAGTATAATTGCTCGTAATTAACAACATTTTGTAATATAATGAGTGGGTGACAATGATGCACTTAAAGAATACGATGCAGTTACCTAGAATAATACGAACAGTATAATTGCTTAGGTAGGATAACAAAGCAAGCTTCAATAACGGCAAGTAAAGGAGAGGTTTGACATATTCGATAAGAAAGAAGAATAATTTCTGTCATGCTGAAATGATTTTTCTGGCATTTGAGCAGTCAAATCGTTCATTCAGAAAAAGAGCGTGAGAACATGTTCATTCATAACTCCCTTTGAGAACATCTTATTTCCAACAGTGTTCTTTCAACCACACAAGAGATCTTAACACAATCAGTCATTTATCACAAAGAAAACTTTCAGTGACTTTATCCTACTAGTCTATCTATTTTCGTTTTGGAAGAGGAAACACTCTCCAGTTTCATTCACCACGCCTTTCGGACATTTTTCCTTCGGAATAAAAAAAATCAGAATTTTTCTGACCCAACACGTGCAGCCCTTTCGTTTTTTAAAAAACGTTCTTTTCAGAGAAGTTCTGTCTATTTAATACTCCATGACTGGTGCAGATGTTTTCTAGAGGTCCACTTAAAGAATACGTCCTTTTATTACTCCTTTTTTCCATCATTTCATTCTGTGTTAGAACTTCTATGGGTAGAACTCCATAGTTACCGCTTTTTTTATTGCTAGGAATATGTCAACAAAACTACTTTCTAGAGGAGAAGTGACTTTATACACTGTTAGAAAAACCACAGTTAATTTACAGCTAAAAGTGCTGGCAATATGGGTGCCAGCACTTTTGACTGTAATTTAACAGCAGTGCTGTATTTTTCGCATTTTACAGAGCGCCGTAAATTTAACAGCGCTTCCGTTATTTTACAGCAATCCGTTATTTTTACAGCGCGCCGTAAATTTAACAGCGATTCCGTTATTTTACAGCGTGCCGTAATTTTTACAGCAGTTCGTTAATTTAACAGCGATTCCATAATTTTACTGTACTTTTCATTTTATAGCTGTTTTTTAACTATTTTAATGCTTTCTTGTAATCAAATGGAACATTAAATTTGAAAAATGTTAAACAAATTGTAACTAACTGCATTTATATTTGTCAGTCAGTTACCATATTTACTTTTTAACAAGAAAGCCATGTTGTTACATCTAGTTAATAAGAAAGCAATAAATCCAGGTGGAATTTTTTTATAATTACATCAATGTAATTTCTTTATTGCTGTATATTTATAGAATTATTTTTTATTTAACAGGTTATTTTCCGTTAACTTACCTGCTGTGACTTAACTAATAAAAAACTTTTATAAGTTTTTATTCTTACGAGGTCGCTTACAAAATCGACAACATTCTTAACTATTGTATATTGAAGACTCCCTGTTAAATAAGAAAAAAACCCTAAAAACAAAAACTTCCTACAGTTTTGATTAGTAAGTTGATAATTGCACTCCAGAACCTTGGGATTGCTTTAAAGCTCTGCTCCAGGGGCTCAAGAATTCTTTGGGTATTCTAAAACTTATAGCATTTTAGCCTCCTGAGTTTTGAATCACCCTGCATACACTCAAACACAGTTCCTCACAACTTTATCATAACAGATGAATTTTAAAATATGATAATCAAATGCAATCAGTTAAAATAAAAATAATAAAAGCATTTTTTAAAAATTTCATTGCTATATTTTTTACAATTTGTTTAGGTTTTGCAGTTATTTATTATTTAAACTCACATTAGTAATAACTGATTCAGAAAATTTTTCAAAAATTTTTTCCTTTTTTGATATCTACATATAATTAATTTTAAAATGTTCAGTTCAAATTCAACTAAGAAATAACTGAATATTTAGGTTCAATACTTCTACATTGCAATGTTATTGTGCAAAATGTTCTTGTGTATTATCCTGTCGATCGTGCAGCAGAATTAGAGCTAAAAGCGAAAACAATATCAAACCCCATTGAAGTTAACAGACACTGACTGGTCAACGAGATAATACACAAGAACTGAAAAATATAGTACTTTAACTATTAATAATTGCTTAAGGGAAATATATGCATATTATTTAATTTTTTAGTGCTGTAAACTTTAAATACACCCTTACTAGATATAAAGAAACATTTAATAAATTTAAGGATGTTTTTATATCAGCTAGGTTTATATGTTTAGTCACCTATAGATTAAGACTCAAATCTGAGTGTATAAAATAGTATGTAGTTTGAATTGATACATAGGTTCCATTCCATTACTTGGGTACAGGTTTGATACGAGTCGACCAGCCGCCATGTTTACCTACACAGCTCAAATTAGATCTATATGGTAGTGTGTTACATTTGAGCTGTGGGTAAACATGGCGGCTGGTCGACTCTTATCAAAGCTATGCCCTTATTTGTCCTGTTAACCATAACCAAGCTGTTTTGGACTATATTAAAAAGATATTGCCAAAAACAGCAAATGAACTGATAAAAATGTACCATCAAATCAATGCCGACAATAAAAATTAGGAGATATTTGAATATTTGGTGCCTAAAACAGCTTAGCGATATTTAATAGATGGACAATGGAATAGAAATGAAACAAACAAAACTATTCAAAAGACTTATTATAGATAGCCACATTTTGCATAATATTTAAAAAACAAAGGAAAGTGAATGAAAATGTTTGAAAATATCTAGAAAACAATTTTTTTTCATAAAACTGATTTTATTTAAAATATATCATAGAATTTTTAAAGTAAAGAAATAAATATATTGAAAGCTAATTTATAACAGTCATGTACGGCATATTTTATTAACTGCTGTTATTATATTTATTAACTGCGGCATATTTTAAGATTACACGATAAAGTTAAAATGTACTGAAAAAAATTAATATTTAAACAAATTTATTTCATTAACACCCAGAAAGAAAGATCACATATAAATGCATGTTTTAGTTTAATAATTAAATAGGAAAAAGTACCTTTGTAGTTCAAAAGTTTTTTGAGTCAGAATATGAAATTCACAATTTATGATGCATTATTTATGCATGGTTACCCTGAACTAGAAACACTTGTCCTGACACACAAGAGTTGATGGTGCTGACTCTTGTCATGATGGGCTTAAAAAGGTAGTGCCGAACTGTTGTTGAGGAACACACACCGGTGGAGCTGCTCGCCGTCGTTTTCCAGGAGTCCCAAGAGGTTTTCCACCCCGCCAAGCTGGAAGAAGAGGTCTAGAATGGCGGTCACCACAAAAGAGCTTGGAGAAGCAGTGCTGCTATGTCATGCAAGATCCAGAAGCAGATGCCTCGCCTCCTGAGGTTTCGTCAGAGTATTTTTAGCCGGCTTATAAAAGGTAGTGCCAAACTGTTGTTGAGGAACACACACCGGTGGAGCTGCTCGCCGTCGTTTTCCAGGAGTCCCAAGAGGTTTTCCACCCCGCCAAGCTGGAAGAAGAGGTCTAGAATGGCGGTCACCACAAAAGAGCTTGGAGAAGCAGTGCTGCTATGTCATGCAAGATCCAGAAGCAGATGCCTCGCCTCCTGAGGTTTCGTCAGAGTATTTTTAGCCGGCTTATAAAAGGTAGTGCCAAACTGTTGTTGAGGAACACACACCGGTGGAGCTGCTCGCCGTCGTTTTCCAGGAGTCCCAAGAGGTTTTCCACCCCGCCAAGCTGGAAGAAGAGGTCTAGAATGGCGGTCACCACAAAAGAGCTTGGAGAAGCAGTGCTGCTATGTCATGCAAGATCCAGAAGCAGATGCCTCGCCTCCTGAGGTTTGGTCAGAGTATTTTTAGCCGGCTTATAAAAGGTAGTGCCGAACTGTTGTTGAGGAACACACACCGGTGGAGCTGCTCGCCGTCGTTTTCCAGAAGTCCCAAGAGGTTTTCCACCCCGCCAAGCTGGAAGAAGAGGTCTAGAATGGCGGTCACCACAAAAGAGCTTGGAAAAGCAGTGCTGCAATGTCATGCAAGATCCAGAAGCAGATGCCTCGCCTCCTGATACAGCAGTCGACAAGAGAAGAAGACTGTATTTACAGTCTTCTAGCTACAATAAAAAAATAATTATATAATATCACATACTGAAATAATAAATAATAAAATTATTGCCGACATCAAAACACTTGTATCTCGAATTTAGGGAGTCAACAGCGGACCTGGAAAAAGTTGTAACCTTCCCCCGAACCTAATAAAATTTCCCCAAACCTTATGTATTGCTCCTATGGAGCTGGCAGGGGCTTCCCCCGAACCAGGTTCGTAGTTTCGGGCACTTTTTCCAGGTCCGGTCAACAGTATAAGATAATTGTGTAATTATTCTCACTAATAAACGTGAAAATGTGAAAGGTCAGAATCCTTGGTATAATGCATTCAATCATAGTGTGAATATTGCCTGCCTGTGCTCGCTTAGCGGTAATGGTAAACCCAAACAGGGAAGGCCATTCTCTCCCTCGGGTTGATAGATACAGAGAAAGCACCTAACTGGTTACTTCTCGCCAAGAACTACTCCAGCTCCCTTCCCTCTCCTTCACCAATGGGATGCTTAAGTAGCCAAGCCCCCCAGCTAACCTGATTTCCCGCACCCCTACTCAAACTTAGATTTCCCCGCTTTCCACGCCAAGCCAGCACAGACAAACTTTAGTAATAAAACTTGACCCAGATTGACGCCAAAGAGGGAATTGTTGCAATATCCCTAGAAATAAAAGTAATACTGTGAGGAACAACTTTTAGTTTTTGTTCAACTTTTCAGAATTTTAAAATCCATTTTCATTGCCCGAGTAAAAATATTGCATTTTACCACCTATAGGTACTGGTGTGACTAGGAGTTAGAGGAGAATTTCTTTAACTTCATGCAATTTGAATGTTTGTGAAAATATGTCTTGTAGTACTGCATATTCCCCAAATCTGAGATTCAAGGTTTTTCGATGATGAGCTTTACGTCAAAGCTCAATTTCAAAAGTGTTACCCTCCCAAAATAATGATAGAAAGAGTCTAATTTTGCAAACAGTCAAATATTAGAAGGAACAGCTTTAGAAAGAGTCTTCCAGTCGCATGTGTAAATACAGCAACATGATTAAGTGTTCTCAGCATGAGATACAATAGTACTGTTAGAGATCACTAATAATCTACTTATAGAATCTAATATAATATTATGTTAGTAATTAAGACCTCTAGGGCTGTCGTCATCATTTGAGTTGTGGGTACTAATTCATGGCAGTTGGAGGACTCTTTCTAAAGCTATACTCTCTAAACATTTTGATTAAATACTTGAAATTCAAAATTACACTTAACTACTAAGCTGCAGAAAACCCTAGTAGTTTTAATAACATAAAAGCAATGGGTTGATCACATGATGATTATTATACATTTTATGAGAGAAGAGATCGGGAGCTGTCTCAATTTCAAAATCAACCATGATCATAAGAAGCAGAAATGACTGTTATAATCAATTCGGTGAAGTGATTGTAGCCAAATAAATGTGCGAGAGAAAATTTTACTTGCCATTACTATATGTCCTGAAAATAAATAGTTTAAGAGCATACCAGAAGATTCTAGACTTACAAAAAGTATAAACTAATAAAAAAATGCAATATACATACCTCTAACTCACTAGTTATGGCAATTTAAATTAAAAAACAGTAGATTTTAAGGGGATAATGGGGGCAAATTTTGATAACATTAACTGATATGATTCACATAAAACGAAACAAGGTTATTTTGTGTTACATTCGGTGACAAAGGGGTTTTGACTGCAAACTTTTAATAAAAAATACCTATAATAATATCCATAGGTTTTGCTTCATGAATCACACACAAGACCTCGAGAGAGGGAAAATTCCCTTCTGCTGTCAATGGTTGCCAGTCCGGAGAACTTCAAGTTATGGTTTATCGCGGTTTCTGGTGAAAAATATATTTTCCATGGTGTTTAAGTTTAATGAGAGATCGGGACTTGTAAAGTTTAATAACTAAAACGGATGGTAAACATTATTACAATACAATACAATACTACCATTCCATTATGCGGAGTATCTGTAAAATTAAACTAAATATCCATGCTTATTATTATGATCATAATTGCGTTGATTCGGATTTGTTACGATAAAACTGTTCATAACCATAAAATTTTGTAGTTCATGGTAATACTCAATAGGAACTTTTTGGGACCAGCCCTTAACCCTAAATAAAAGTATTTGGTAGGTACTGCACATACAAAACACAAAAGTGCATATAACATAATTATATAAACTTAAGACTACTTAAACACTATATTTTTGTTGAAAAATTACATATATATACAAGGAAAGAAAAATTTTACATACCTTCATCTAAGCCTAAAGTACGCAAAACCATGGCTTTCATTGTTATGCCGCCAGTTTTCGGATCTTGTCAATAGATGGCGCTTCAAAATACAGTTGAAAGAGCTGTTTTTTTAAATAACAGTGAAGCTGTTTTTTCATTAACAGCAGTTTCCGCTGTAATTTTTTCCGTTTTTTCTTACAGTGTACGTTGAGCCAATATCTTACACTCAACATAAAATAGTATTTTCTGCTGTAGTACTTCCCCTGAGATAAAAATAAATGATTGATTACTTTTATATAATTTATAATATAAATATATATATTAAAATATAAAAAAGATAAAAGTTATTTTGTTAGTTAAAAATATCTTATTACTAAAATTCCTACTAAAAAACTTAGCTAAAATAAGGAGCATGCCTTTGGCTATTGAAAGTGCAAACTCTAATAATAATATTCTTTCCAGGATGCAGTTAATCAAATATACCTATAAATGGGGTAACTTTGACCCTTCTCCGGTTACTTGACACATCAAATAAAGTGATGTGTTCATGAACAAAAGAGTAGTTGAGGTGCTTGCAGCAACAATGAGCTTCACATAAGAGTTAGCTCCTGCTGCAAGCACCTCAATAGCCACTTATGCATCATTGCAAGGGGGTTAACAGGTAATGCTACCCCTGTGTTTGACACCATCTTTTTTAATATGTTGTTTCATAGATAGACGAAAAGGCTTAAGTTTAGGGTTTATTAAACGTCCGGACGGATTGAAAATACGAGATCTTGATCCCCTCATCCGAAACCAACAACAACAAAAAAGGTTTTCTTATCATTTCACCTGAAATTCCAACAAAGCAATATCAACCAGACATCCCAAGCCCATATATCTCCTCTCTGCCACGATAGAAACCCCGAAATTCCATTTCCATTTCGAACACAAAAGCCATTCTGGATAAGGAGAAGAATTTAATCAATTTATTTCCCTCCACAAGCCCCCCTAAACCCTCCCCCATCCCCGAAAACAAGCCGCAATCGTCTCTGTCCGAAACAAAAAACCCAATAAACTCTTCGCGCAAAACGACAGCCCGCAAAAATATGAAACATATCCAGCCATTTGCGGTCTGGCACAACCGGCAAGGCGAAACGGAGAAATAAACCTCTAAGTAAAGACGATTTTTCAAAGGGATTCTGGGAAAAACAACAGCAAATACAAACGACAATCGGTTGGACGAAATATGAAAATACTTTAGGAAGAAAACAATAGTGACAGGAATATGGCTTTTAAGGAATTCTTTATATGCCGCAATGAAATGGTTCGAGGGGGGATGGAATGGTATGGAGGGCCCTTTTCGATCAATTGCTGCAAACGAACGCATAGGGTGGAACAGGGAACAGGTGTTTGTAATGTCCTGTTGTTGGAAGAATTGTCAGACAGGAGTTGTGTTATTCATGGAGGAAAGAGCCGTGGATGACAAAACTTCACTTAGTTTTTTTACACATACCAGATTTAAAAGTTGGAGTTTAGGTACTGATCCACAAGGGGGGGATTTCGCTGTTATTCGTTTATATTTCCCCCAGAAATGTAAAGACTGGAGTATAACAGGAATGAACTATATCCTGAAGAACGACTTGACGGTTTTAATAAAAAATATCAGAGGATAGGAAAAAATAAATGGGGATTTTCTAATATAAGTTGCTTAAATTTGGTGTATCTCTCTAGATTGCATTAAATTGTCGAATGCGAATTTTATTATGATATTGAGTTCAACTTACCCATATGTATGCAGACATTATAAATATCAAAAAACAATACCTGATTAAGATCTGAAACACTAGAGAGTAAAAAAATCGTTAAGCTTCCCACCAAAAAATTTTGTATATCTTTCATCCCTCCCGTATAAGTGCTCACCAGCAAAAAAAATTAGCAAATATCTGCTGAGAACGATGTTGTGTAGTCACACAGATTAGGCGCAACAAGATATTTCATTGCTTACGAATTAACACCTCCAAAATTGTGTGACAGATCAGTATCCATAACTATAACCACAATATTGTAAGACGTCAAAAGTTTTTATCATGGCGTATAGACTCGAAACTGCTGCTTTTTATAGTTCGATTCTTCACAACTTCTGTACCTCGGACACGTATAACCATACTGTACTTTAATAAAGCCCAAAAAGAAGGAAATGATTATTTTTTTCTTCTGTGTCGTAAAAGAGAATGACTGACAGCAGGTTATCCCAACCAGATCACTAAAAAAATTAACATGGGATTTATCAAAGTACAGTATGGCTATACGAACCTTCGACACCCCATCACGAGTGTCATCACCAGCGGATTTTCAAAAAATCGTTTGACAGACGAACCGATCTGCAATCGATCGCACCCCCCCTCAAAAGCACCTTCGATTACAACACCACGTGACCCACTGCCCCGAAAATGAGAATCTCCCCACTACACCCAACTCAAACTTATGCTAACCTACAACATAAACCTCTTATTTGATTGGGAGGCCGATCTAATGGAAAACTCGGTATGGTAAGATGAGATCTCCCGTTGCCCATGACGACGGAAAAAGCTTCTTTTTCCGACGAGGGATTCTTCCCGAAAGGGGGGGATCACTCAGAAAGGAGGGGGGGTGCGGAAGTGATTTTTAATATGCCCCGATATTTTCGGTCGATTTGGGCAGAGAGCGTGTTGGAATGGGTTTTTGGGGTGGGTGATTTCGGCTCGAGTGTCGTGTAATTTTCGCTAAAGGGTTTTGTTCCGGGATGAACGAATTAGGTGGAGATAAATTGCGCCAGGAGATTGATTCTACGTCCCGATTTAAAAACTACATAAACGACCAGAAAACTGTATACAGAGGTCGTATGAGGTGTTTTTACATCTAAAAATTGCATGCTGAGTTTAAAGTCGTTTATTGTGCATGTAGTAGAAATGGACTTGTTTGATGAATACATTCAAGCTTATTAAGACAAGAGTTGATGGATTAAATTTCTAACTACCAACACGTTGGGTCGATCTGAGTCTGCCATAGCGTTTTTAAGAAAATCCCAAAGGACTAATCATCAAAATCAGTAAGACAGTTCATCAAAAATAAGTCAGTAAGACAGTTTATAAATCCTATCTAAGAATTTGTCTGAAATTAGGACTAATACTAGTACCAACTAATTACGCCCTGTTTTTTAGAGTCAAATTTCCAAATATTTTCTGGGGAGAACCAATTCTGTCTAAAATTGTAAAAAAAGCTGCTACTGTAATTTTACTGTTACTTCGTTTGCGGCCCTCCATTGTCTCAATCAACAATATCAGTGGCCCTCCGTCCAAAGAGGTTGTGCATCCCTAATCTAAAATATTATACGCTATACCTTAATATCCATAAAACTTCTATGAGCATGAAATTATAAATAAGAAGTGGTCACTGGAATGCTACAACTCTTCACATTGGAGAGATGGGGATATAAAACCCCTGAAAAATGTCGCATAATTAATTAGTAAATGTATTCTTATTCCAAACACAAATCACAACCTCAAGCGTCAAAATTGCGTTTTCAACCACCAAAAATTGTCTCGACTCACAACCCCACACAACCCCATCAAATAAAAACTCTCCACTCCCCCCCTTCCCATCAACCCTCCAACACAGTAGCGTTGCCACCCACACAAAACGAAAAACCGATCCCCGTGAAAAGCTCCTCAGGTAAGGTCCGACAAGGCAGCACCACTCATGTCTGACAAAAGCCATGTCGCCGCTAATCCCGAACTTGATGGCAGGGATTATGGCCTCAATAATCCCCACTCAGGGACTTAATTCCCTCCTCATATGCGAGGGGGAGATTTTTCCGTCAGTCAAAGGGAAAAAAGGGACCGTCGTCGTGTGCGTAATTCGGTGGTAATCTGTTGTCACTTATTTGTTTAAGCTCGTTTATTGGTGAGTTATTATGATGGAAGTTTTTTTTGTTTGTTTGATGGAATATCATTAAATTTTGGGGGTTTGGGTTGTTTGTTGTTTAATGATGAGGTTTGGTTGTGGAAGATGTGTATTTCTCACTCTCATGTTTTTGGTTTTGTTCGTATATATCAAACTAATCTCTCTTTGCGTTTTCAACTCCACATTAACGACCGTATTTACCGCTAACCTCACCCACACGGTAATCTCCATAGACGCTAATGGGAAATTTTTATAGCATTGATTTTCCCTTAGACGGGCGTTGTAGACATTGAAACGCCTCCTAGCTCCTAGACAGCCTATAATAGCTAGACCTCACTCCTGCTACGTCACTGCCACTCTCTTTCGTCACTCAAATCGGCAGTGGAGGGAAAAGAGCAGCGCCGATGAAATTAAATTTCCCCCTGATAGAAGTTCCATATCTAATCAGGAATCATTTTCGCCATTTCGCCATCTTCTGATTGGCAGCTGCGTCTCGAGAGAGGAAAACTGCCGGTTGGACTCTGTGTTAGCTGCTTACTCTGTGACCTCACCGGCGGTAGTCAGCAGGGTTGGCAAAAAACCGGGTTTTTTTAAAAAAACCAAAAAAACCGGGTTTATTTGGTTTTTTTTGGTTTAAACCAGGTTTTTTTGGTTTAAACCAAGTTTTTTTAGAATTTTTTTTCAGAATAAGTTATTTTAGCAGTGATGTTTGAAATTGAGTTGTAAATGAGACATTTATTTCAGGGGTTGTTTATAATTGATAAATGATTTGTATATTCCAATTAATTAATTAAAATTAAATTAATTTGTTTTAAAAATAATTTTTGTTTTTAAAATATTCCAATTTGAATATCTAATATTATTGTAGTGAATAAAAATCAGTGTTAATTTATCTTGGATAAATGACTGAAATAATCAAATTATTTATCTTAATTATGTATAGATTAATTTATGAACTTAAGAAATTTCTTTAGAAAGAGAACATTTTACTTTTTAATTAAATAAAAGGGAAATGTAAGCAACTAATGTTAATTGAAATTGGATAAATGATTGAGATAATTAATCCGATTAGGGAAATTAACGGTTTTTTATTAATTTAGTAAAAAAACCCAACTGGTTTTTATCTGTTTATAAACAAACCAACTGGTTTTTAGTTTTTATCATTAAAGAAATCAACGGTTTTTATTAATTTAGTAAAAAAACCAACTGGGTTTTTATGACTGACAAATAAGACAAATTGGTTTTATCAATTAATTAAAATCCAAGCCATATTTTATCAGTGAAAAACAGATAACTTTTGTGTATCTTTAGTTACTCTTTGAAATAATGCTTCATTTTAAAGGAAATTAATAAATGAACTATCTCTTGCAACATATAATAAGTTTAACTTAAGCATTTAAGGTTAAGATTAGAGAGAATTCAATAATTAAAACCATTAAATTAAAAGATTTCTGATTTTTAATCACCTTAAAATGTCAATTTTTTGATAAATCTGACCTTTTAATTTTGTGCAAAAGATTATACTTAATAACACTTTCTTTAAAAAATCCTGAAAATATTTTATAATTCCTAAAAAAACCAAAAAAACCAAGTGGTTTTTTTGGTAAAAAACCCACCATAAAAAACCATGGTTTAAACCAATGGTTTAAACCAAATGGTTTAAACCGGCCAACCCTGGTAGTCAGACTTCTGATTGGCAGTTTAAGAAGGGAAAACTAGTTTTCCGCCAATCAGATGTTTGACTACCGGTTAACCGCCGATCAGGTTAGCAGAGAATAAGGCGGTAGATAGCGAATTTGCAATTAAAAAACTCAACACCACAAGTTTATGGCTGTATTCACCATTAACTTGAATTAGGATTAATCTGGAATCAAGGTTTTTCAAAAACTCTGATTGGCTTAAAACTCGGGCCCCTTTTTCAACTATCATTTATGAAGTTTAATCGAGGTTAATCTTACGACAAGTTGATGGTGAATACGGCCGTTAATCTTAAAACCTGAGTATATACGTGCTCATTAAATATGTGGGTCCGAAAGTCCTGTGGTCGGTCGTGGAGCAGTTTACCATGGGTCCAGGTCGTCTGAAGACTATTTCCCTCCCCTTCAGAGACAGGGCAAAATTGTGAAGGTGGCGATAAATCACCAGCTTTGCCTTAAATCATGTACGCTTTGCGGATGGAGTTTGGATATTCCAAGTGGCATAAGTAGTAACAACAACAATCTTAAAACAGTTTTTATAAGGTAAAGGATATATTTAACTTTTCCATTAAATCTGATTTAAATTTTTTTAAAACATAGGTAGTAAATCCTCACAAATTGATTACTTTTACGTCTTTTTTTATAAATATTAAAATGGCCGGATTAAGCCACTCCATGCGAAACACGTAATAAAATTTCATAACTTTTTAACATCTAAACAGCAACATCCTATGTTATAATATAAAGCACTGCACTGGAATTCAATACAAAAAGACCAACTAATACCCTATTTAACGGTAAGTAAACAAATCAACCGACCAAAATAACATTTACCGTCAACCATCCAAATCAAACCCTTCATCACAAACACCTTATCTCTCATCATAACCCTTATCAGCCACACTCAGCCCCAAATTAAGATCTGATAGATAAGACTTCCTCCATCAGATAACCCACTCGGCTTCCGAATTATCTTCTTGGAAGGGAAGGAGCTTCATTTAACCAAATGGACGAAGCCCTGCTGATACGAACAAAGAGTTGGGCTTTAATTCGATGAAATCTCGGAGTCCCACTCGACCCCATTTGAGAGCCCTCTTTCGACCCCCCACTGTAAAGAGACCCCCGGCGAATTAAGGGTAATAGAAGATTGTGTTGATACTGTGCTGAGTGTCTTTTGGTAAATTAGATTAATGTTTATTATATGGACAATCAAATAACTATATTTGGTTAATGCCGGGGGAAAGGAGAGACATGACACACTAATTTCAACACTCAATATACAGGGCGTTTCAAAAGTCCGTTTAGTGGCTTTTATTTGGAACCAACGTGTCCTGGGGTCATGGAAGTAAGTTCTACCCTACCCCTAGGTAAGTGACCCTGGAGAATCCATTGAAATGACTTCTAGCGCCTCTTCTGAGCGCCTCTAGAAACTACAGGAGATAGAGCAAAATCCTCAGAGAGAGTATTGTTGCCAACATTATAAAGAACTCTCTGAAAAAACTTCATGAAAATATCGTGAATATACACGGAGATATTAGCATGTGAAAATATAATTTTTTTAGGCCTCAAAAAAGAAAAAGTTCGCAAATTTACAATTTTTTCTTTGATTTTTTGATTGAATTTTGCTTTTGTTCAACTAGAAAAACACAAAACAACACAATAGCACTGAAATATTTGTAAATTTCCGAACTTTTTCTACACTTGAAGAAACACTTGCTTTACATAATTTTCTTCAAAGATGCAGGGTGGTTATAAAATAACATACCCACTTTAAAATTATCTACAAATGACCAACTGGTAAAAAAAATCTAATTTTATGCTTGTTTTCATTTTGCACCTTAAAAACCCCAGCTCTAAATCTTTCGGAGCAAGATTTGACGGTCTTGGACATTCCCGTTCTTTAATTTTTAGTTTTTTTAGGGACTGCTATTTAGCTTTTTAAGTGTTCATGTACAATTGTACATCCTTGGTGAATTGTAGGTACATACTTCCAGTTTGCAAGTAAAATTTTGGATTTTTGAAACTGTATTTGTACTTAATTTCTATAAAGATTGTTGAGTATATAGTACTGGATACCTGAAAATACTCGATACCTAGATAATGGATACCTAAAATATCGGTTTTGCTCATCACTACAAAAAACATCCATCACATTCTAACACAGTCACGGTCACGTCGACTAATGCAAACAAAAATTCGAATTTTCTCAAAAAAGTAAAAAAAAGCAGCATCGACCACTGCTCTTTCCCTCGATTGACAGGTGCTGATTTTGCACGCTTCCTCCCAACCCCTTGTCACACGTCCCATTCTTCCTTCTCCCGGCAGCAAGCCATTTTTCATAAATCGTCGTTCTTTTCGAAATCGAACCACGACCGCACACACAGAAGCAGCGACGTGACAAGACGCGCGTTCCATAACTTCCTTCGTGTTCGATTTCGAATTGGAAGTGCGGTTTGATGAGCGAGAATAAAAATATCGTTTGTGGAGAATAAGGGTGAGGTTACATGCAGCGGTATGCACGACGCGACCGTCGAAACAATCCTACCAATGCTGACGTAGTTAATACGTCATAGAGCACCAAGAACCAATAGAACAGGGATGGTCAACTCGAGGCACAGCTATAAGAGTAAAAACAGTAGCACGCGAATATATTAAAAAAAATTGAGAAAATGTGACGTCATCAATTAGTTTTCCATCCATCTTCTCTTAATTCTCAAGTGTAAGAGTTCACGTAGGCAAAAGCTCTTTTATATAATAAGAAAATAATAATAGGAGGTGGATCGGTTACTAATTGAATCGTCAGTTTGAAGAAGGGAATAAGTCCAAAAATCAAGTTTTGAGAAAATCGAAAAAAACTGTGTAAGTAATGGAATTTTCCTTGTATAACCACCAAATTTTTACTGGAAGTTCAGATCCCTATTTAGAAAACAGAGCAATCATCAAAACAAATATAAGTATATTCAAAAATATTTTACAGCCAAAATAAGTTGATGGACTTATTCCCTTCTTCCACCTTATGAAATTTTTCTGATGAAAAAATCTTTAAAAACCCTTAAAATCACATTTAAATTATATTTCTCCTTAGTTTACACCACAAAAGGGTGAAATAAAAAGAATAAGACAAATGAAATTCAAAATTATAGTGAAACTGGGTTATTAAAGAAGTATCAATGGAGTGCGTGAATATGAATGGAGTCAAACATTCCCTACACAAAAAAAGTTTGAAAAACATTGAAATTAAGAGAAAAATTTATTTTAACTTAGTTTACAGCACAAAGAATAGGAAGAGAAAGAAAAATTAACTTTACTTCCAAATTAGCTTAAAAAATACAATGAATGGACATCGATTTCACAACTTCAAGGGGCGATATCTCCCTATAGGGGTTAGTTATTGTTCCCCTCTTTTCACCCATGTGTAGAGCAAAGCTTGGAGATTGTTTTGAGCACAAAAAGTCAATTTGTCATTTTTTGGACTTATTCCCTTCTTCAAACTGACGATTCAATTAAGAACCACTTTTATTAGATACCATAAAAACTTGTATAGTTCTCTTTTCATAGATGTTCTATTATTTTTAGGTAACTTATTATATTATTGATTCTAGTGATTTTCAAAACAGGGTTTCAAAATGCGTGTTAAAAGTCCGTTTTATAGGAGAATTCCTAAAATTTTGTGGCGGGGTACCCCCAATGTTACTTTTAAAGTCTTCATTAAGCAGATTTGCATGATAAAAATTATTTTCTAAAAATTCCCACAATTTTAAATATTTAACTTTTTTTGTTTTGTGGAAAAAGTGGAAGTGGTAAGCATAATTTTTACTTCCAAAATTGCGGCAATCTTCCAACAAAGGTTGGTCACCCCTGCAATAGGAGAACTGTGGCAGCCCGATGGTTCGAGTGGTTTGCAGTGGCACTAACTGGGTAGATGCCTTGCCAATGGTTCTTCTCGGGCTACGAACTGTGGTAAGGGATGATCTCAACGCTGCAGCATCACATCTCACGTATGGCACCGCTTTGCGTTTGCCTGGTCAATTTTTTACGGATGATAGGACTGAAGTTTCTCTTCCCAGTTATATTTCTAGGTTCTTGGATCTGATGTCTGGACTCAGACCGTGCAGCCCGGTGCATCATGGACTCAGGGATGCTTATATCCCCAAAGATCTGGGGTCCTGCACCCATGTCTTCATACGTAGAGGACCTTTTAAGAGAGCTTTGCAGCCGCAATACGAGGGACCGTTTCCGGTGAAAACACGGCTAGCCAGGGATTTCGTCGTTCTGGTCAACGGGACTGAGAAGGTCATCAGCATTGACCGCCTGAAACCGGCTTGCCTGTTGCCGCAGTCTCCACCTGCCTTGGTCCAACATCCTCCTGAGCCTGTACAGTCCCCACCTGCCTTAGTCCAACATCCTCCTGATCCTGTACAGTCCCCACCTGCCTTAGTCCAACATCCTCCTGAGCCTGTACAGTCCCCACCTGCCTTGGTCCAACATCCTCCTGAGCCTGCCCGGCTTCCTTCTGCCTCGATACCGCATCCGCCTGCCCGTGTCCAGTCCCCGGCTACTAGACAGCAACGTCCCGTGAGGGTTCGGCCGAGTTCTTTAAGGGCTCCACAGCCCCCTACAAGGACGCAGCCACCTCGCGCAGTAAGGTTTCGACTCCCTCAAGTGGAGTCTGGAGGGGGAGTGTGTGGCAGCCCGATGGTTCGAGTCCGTGGTTCGAGTGGTTTGAAGTCTTCGTGATTCGAGTCCGAGGTTTTGTACACGGATGCCGCATACAGGCTGAATCATATAGGAACTGATCGGAAGAGAAGATGAGTTCAACGCCTATATATTTGAGTCACGGCGGCAAGAAGGTTACGCAGATATTCCCGAGTGTTATTCGTTTATTTTGAATCTTTTAAATTGTCAATAAAATCAAAGTTTATACCTTCTGCGTATGCATTTATTTGGAGTCACTGTGGAGAGTTAACTACGCCACAGAACCAGCTCCAACATCAATGAGTAAAACTCATTGATGAAATCGACAATTTCCCCTCTCAGTCGCGTCGCTAAAATATCTGCATGTAAACCCACCAAAAAAGATTTTCTTTCTTTCATTCGTCTGTTTCTGAAGAAGAGAAATTCTCCGGACTGACATCTTATTCCACAGCGTGGAATTCAATAGGACCGCTTAGCTGGAATACGGAGAAATGTATATTGAAAACTACTTAAAATGCCGATTTCAATCGGTCTTCTCATGGAAAAACAAATATTGGTTACAAACGAGTTTTATTCTCTCCCACCTACGCAAATACAAAATATTATTCCTTTGATATTTGAGAGAAGGTTTCTTTTATGAATGGCGTACAAGAAACAAAAGACCACATTGTAATAAACAGTGATACCAAAAGAAAAATTTTTAACAAGCTGTATTTATGCAATGGTTTAATTTGAGCCGAATTGTTTGTTTATGGAGTCGATTGACCTAGGGAAATTAAAAGTTCAACGTATTTTTTAAAGTGGAGGGGTACTTTGGATTACTCTCACATTTTATTTTAACGTTCACCGAGGGCCACTATTTTAAGCTGCTGCCAAGTATACCAAGGAACATAAATAGGGACATATAGGTTTTTTAAGGATTAATGGACTGATGGGCCTGGGGATGAGAAACAACAACAGGCACAACATGCATTGTTACATGCCACCTTCTCCAAGACTCACCAGTAAACAGATTTTATCATCACTATCAAATGTGACACTCAAGAAAAAATTAATTATAAGTATTCCTATAAGGAAGTGCGCAATTGTGTTAACAAAAGGGATAGTTATTATTTTCTTTAGAGTCTGATTTGAGTTTTACTACACATTTACCTTTTACACTTGCAGTAGACGGTCCGAAGTCCAAGGAAAATTAAAGTTAATTATCTATTTTTTTTCTTATAAGAAAATCTCATCTCTACAAATTGCTCCTTTTCTTTATGAAAAATATTTTCCTCTGTACAGAATTTAAAGTAGGGTCGTTATTTTATGACCCCCCTGTATGAGGTACTGCGTCAACAAGCATTTCTTCCACCCCACCAACCTCGAAAATAAGATGTAAAAAAAGACACCGACCAAAAGAATCAATTTCCTCACCCCACCCAAAGGTGAGTATCGGATAAGAAAGTGAAGTCTCTCGTCAAAATAATAAAATAATAATGGCGAATGGCAACAACGCAGACAGATGGTGTCGGTCTGATAATGCGCTCTTTCAGGAGAGTAGCTATTTCGTAATTACACGTAACAGGAAGTCAAGAGTTCTCTGGCAAGATGTCAGGGAAGAGCTTGTTTGTATTTAAATGGGCGTGGAGGATTTTTTCCCAGCAGCTGCAGCTGGTTTCTTGAGGCTGCTGGGTCCAATGAACCGATGGAAGACCGGGAGAAAGGGTGAGGTGTTCAAATTGAATGGTCCTAATTCTTAACATTGGAAGAACTTTCAATGAAACAACTGGTGTTTCAAATTACAACTCTAATATAATATACGATACCATTAAATGAACATGTTCATCAAATATCAATTGCTCATATGTTTCAGGTGACGTCACGACCATTTATTTTCTTCCTCGCTGTTGGTCAAACAGTCTGTTGCTAAGGCCTTTGCTAGGTGCGGCGGGTTCTGCTGCTGTCATGTGATTGCAAATGGTCCAATAGAAGCATTCCATGACCAGTTATTTTCCTTTAACTGTTTGTTAACTGCTGTAGGCCAAACAATCTGTTGCTAAGGCCGTTACTAGGTCCTACTCATGTGATTGAAAATGCTCTATTAGTGGTGACTAAGGGTGCATAAGCTATAGAACAAGATGTAGGAGGGGGCTTAACTAATAAATTTCCAAATATAGATGGAAGGCTTTTTACCAGAATATCAATAATGAAAATTCCAGATTCCTCTCAGTTATTATTAAATTTGATAAGACATTTTGGTATTTGCGTATTACCCGCATGCAAGCGATTATTCGCCAAAGATTTACTGTGCTTATCAAGTTTTTCTTATTGTGCTCGTTTTAAGCCCTTTACTATATTCCAATTGATTTTTCCAACGGTTGTCCATATGTCCATACTTGCTTTACATGCATTAGCTGAATTAATTCAGCAGCACAACCATCAAAGCATTCAGCAAAGCAGACTTAATAACCGCCTTATCATTTCTCGAGGCAATCACGAGCACCAGACGACAACATGACACCGAATTAGTTCTCGCCAAAGCCCGAGAAAGACTAATCTCTCCAACACTGCCATCCTATTCATATACTAGAAAGGACACAAAAGAGGGAAGAAATAAAATCAGATCAGGTCTGGCACAGACAGACCGCTAGAAATGGGATAGTCAACTTTTCGCCTCGGGTTAATGGATAAGGCCGTATCAATTCGCGAAGCGACGTACAAAACAATTAGCTTGATTGGACGACATGGTCCCGAGTCCACGGTCAATTAAACCAGGCCGGAACAAACAGAAAAGCATGATTGGTGGGGAGCTTCTCGGGAAAGTTCGGATTGTCCGAGTTTGGAGCGAGAAGCTGTACTGAATAAAGGACGGGGTTTCGGAAAATTAAAAAAAACTCGATATCTGGGTAAGGAAAATTATGCTTCACCTTTTGTACCTACAATTGTTAAGATTAATTGGATATTTGTAGGGTGTAGAGGCAAAGCCCCAGCTATCTTCACTACGTTTTATTTTCCTTTCCTTCGCCCAAGAGAGGGCACTTTCCCAGTGTACCCTCCTTGGATCCGATCCAGTCTGCATCCAACCAAAAAAACCAATTTATAACCAAAATCCTGCCTGTCATCTCATCAAAATTCCTTTCAGTGAAAAAAGGTAGACATACTTGGATAATATTGAGACGCACAACGCGGAAGCCGAGTGCGACTAGGATTTTGCAGAAAATATTTTGAAATATTTTATATTTTTGATAAGTAGTAAATTGATTTCTCCCCCTTCTGTTGTTGATCTAAAAGCATTATCAGAGTATTTAGGCGAACAATTTGACTAACATAATATGTTAAGTCAATATTTAAAGGACCAGGAGGTGCTTAAACTAATTGCAGAAAATTATTAGCAATTTTACAGTAAATATTTGAAGAAAGTTTTGTGCGCGGGAAGTTTTTAGGTTTATCCAAGTTAGGTGGTTGACTGCACGTTACATCAACACCAAACGTTGTAAGTAGTTGAAGTTCATTTTAAGCAACGCAGTTAATTTATTCATACATAAATTACAGGTATGTCAAGATATTTAAAGTGAATGGAATAAAAAACACACAAGTTCTTACAAAAACACCAACTCAACACAAATCTGGTTCTTTTAACACCCGTTCAGAGTAAAAATCCCAAAATGCGATGAACTCGCTCAATAGAGAGAAAAAAGAACACGGAACGGGAGTGGCAACAGACGATCTCGTCTGCGTTGCCAGATGCATCCATCGAGGCTGTTAATTAAGGCGTAGAACAGCGAAAGGGGTGGATGGAATAATTGAGTTAAATTGGGGAGGGTCTGGCCACAAGGGTCGCGGAGGGGGACTTTTATCGCTTGCGCTCGAGGGAGGGCAAGCGATGATGTTTGGCGAAGGTTGCTTGTTGATGGAACAGGACAGGGCGATGAACTCGTGTCTTTCAAGTCAGTTTTTTAATGCTGCAGTTGGCGATTTCGGTGTTTGTTTTATAAGTGTGACAAGATAATAATGTAATAATAATCTTTATTAACAGAATGTGCAAAAGAGAAAAATAAAATGAATACAGAAAAATACGATACCGCCAAGGGGAAATTTTAAAAAATCTCGCCCAAAAAGCTGAGTAACATTAAACATAAAAATTTGCTTCAAAGGAGAGGGAAATACAAACCGCAGTCCCCCCCGTCGATGTTAATTATAAATTCAAAAAAACATAACTATTTGTTTGAATTAAATTAGTAGAAAAAACAGTATTTAAAGAATATTAATGGAATATCCAATTTTCATTCAGCTTAAAAAATGAAGGGGGATGAGGAAGTACCTAAGTCGGTGGACCTTTAAACTCCAGTAGAACTTGGCCTCACTGGGTGAGGCCATACTCAACGTTGTGTTGGCTTTTGTGATAGCATTACAAATTTAAATTTAATTTAGTGGTGATTAATTCAACAAACATAAAAAAACTGCAGCACACCTTATTGCAAATGGGATTATTTAATTTTTCCAACCACACGACTGGCAGCACTTGGCGACAAATCCCCATCCATCCTCCAAGGGGGAGTGACGGACGCAGCCAACAGCTGCAGACGCATGAAAGGGTCCAAATGGAAGAAAGGACCCGCGCACAGACCGACTGTACCTGAAAGAGAATTCTTCTCCTTTCCGTATGAATGTGGTCACAAAGGTACGGAAAAAGGTGTGTGCGTAGGGGGTGATTCTCTTTTTTTATGAAAGGCTTTTAAGGGGAGTGAATTGGTTTCGAAAGGAAGGTTTCTGGATGGACGTCTTTTGAAGATTTTCGGGGCGGTCTATTATTGAGACGTTGGGGTGGAAAGAGGGAATTTGCGAAACAAGTGTCAAGGAAAGGTGGGCTTGAAATGGCGGTTCAGTTCGAGCATGATGAAATAGGTGGAGAAGTTGGGTATTCTTCAAAGGTGATTCGACTGTAATGCTTTCCACCTGCTGAACGATTAACTTAATATTCAAGCAACAGGTCGATAATACCGGCTTATATTCCCTTAAGGATAATTTGATTCGACAAGAAAAATAAGTCATATTCTTAAACTAAACTTTGATGCAACAGCCCTAGTGAGCCAAGGCCTACAATGCCCATCTTCGTTTACTTGACCGTGGGGCCCTGCACTGTTAAAAAAAACAGTTCAATATTTCACCAGAATAGTGGTGAAATGCTTGAGTTTTTCAGGATTGAACTAAAATTTCGGTTCAATGTGAAATCGTTGCCATTAATGAAAAACTGGTTGAACGGAGATCCCGGTTCTACATCTCAGGGTTGCCGGTTCAGCCTCACTGAACGAAGATTCCGGTTCAACCACTTCTTCCTTCCTCCATCTTGTTTATCGCCGGTTCATGTTGTTGTTGTGGGTGCAGCTGAAAATGAAGGAAGTCCTGTGTTGCTGTGGTCTGTGGATTCTATTAAATAGTAAGTATTTGAAAATACTAATGAAGTGTAGCATGAATTTCATGTTTTTGTTAGCTTAAATTTACCATGAAACATTTATATTGAAAGGTTATCGGTAAGCAGTTTAGGCTTAGACGATAGCGGCTGGCCGATCGGCACCGCAACCATCGTAAATTAATCAACGAGTATGCTTATAAACTTTTCTTTTCTTCTTGCTCCCACGCAACTTTAGATTTTAGCTTTCGCAATTAGCTTTTAGAAGTACCGAACGCGTCTTTCTATCTCATTTAATTCAACTTCTAAATTTTAAGTTGTCTAGTCATTTTCGTTCGAATTTCTTCGATTTACCTGAACCACCGAATAAACGGGAACAACGATATTTTCAGCCACTACTCTTCAAGAAGCTAAAATGTTATTACATGAGTTAATAGTACAAAATGGGGGGTCTGGGGCAGGGGCTTTTCCCTCAGAAAACTTTTGGAAATTCGACCCTAAGAAAACATAGTTTTAGCTCATTTTGTACCCTTTCATTTTTTTACGAAGGATTATTGATCTTTTATTTAATGGAATAATTTTTTTGTAGGAAGAAAGTTATCTGCGGGCCGTATAAATGTTATCTCTGATGGATGAAGTTATGGAGCCGGATGGGTGAAGTTATTTAGGGCCCTCTCGGGCCCTCATTTGGAGACCTCTGCTCTATCCTCCTATTGCTTGACAAGTGGCTTGGAATAAAAGTGCTCCCCTGAAAAGATCCTGGGTATGTGCATATCTCTATAAATGAAAATGTTAATTGTGTCATGAAATATTCTCAATTAGTTTTCTGCATTTGTTATGGATATCAACAGCAGTTCGGCTTGGACAATATTTTTCAGCCACTGTTTGAATTCTTCATTAATTAACCTATAACTCATTTTCTCCTAAAACATACGTTGGCTAATACATATTTTGTATTTTTATGTTTTAAAGCTTTCGTGACATAGAATGTCAACATATGGTGGTTTCTGTTTCTTGGGCATCTTGTAATATCAATGAATGCCATGTGTAATGCACCATGTTTTTCATTTTCATTTCTGCATTACTTTTCTTGTTTTTATTGCTGTTTTACTGTGCTATCATAAATTAAAACTTTTTATTAATTGTGGGACTGAAAGTTTGAAAAATGAGTTGCATTGTGCATTAAAGAATTGTTTTTTTCCAGGCAACAGCAGTTTCTCATGTAGCTCTACCGTCAGTTGTGGCAGAAATTTACCCAGTGCCCCTTTGTTGACCGATGTGTTTCCCGGTGTTGTGTGAAGAGTAGGCCTAGCGTGCCTGCTGTGACCGACTGCTGTGATTGCCGGTCAGGAGGGAAAAAATCTTTTGTTTTGTCGATGGACACCCTGTCTGTGTGTACAAGTCACACGGACCGTGAGGCCAAGTGTGCCTTTGAGAACATCCTGTTCTCGTTTTCCCTGGACCACTGTGGTCCTCCTGCAGCTGCCCACTGTAGGTTTTTTCGGTGATGCGTTCACCGATCGGAGCGGACATGCCTGTCCGGCTCATTTTCGTCTGCCCAACGTGAAAGAACATTCCCGTTTCTCCTCCACTACAAAAAAAATTTAAAGATCTTCAAGTATGTTCATCTAAGAATGATTTAAGTATTAGTGAAATTATAATTTGAGTTTGGATATTGTTTTAAGTTAAAACTTTAATTGATTTTTTAAATAAGTATTATAAATGTTTCTCGAAAAGACGTAACCTTAAATTATAATATTCAGTTTTGTTTTGAGAGTTAATTAGAATGTTTTAATTATTCTTTACCAGTTGAATATATTGTAATTTTGATTACACTTTTGGGTTTGGTTAATGATTCTCATTTGAAAGTTAAATGTTGTATGGGGTGATCACATTTTTGGTTTTGGTGATGAAAATATGTTTCCTAAAATGGAATGCTTTGAATTTTTTTAATAGTATGTGTATTACTTTTGTTTTGATGTTTTAATGTTGTTTGGCCAAGCTTTAACAAGGGGGGTTAGAATTAAGTGATAAATTTCATTGATTAATGCCAATGAATTTATTCCTCCACTTTAGGCATTATTAATAATGCCCGATTTTTCACATTGCCCGTGACATATATACAGTTTCACTTTCAAACTAAGATAATTCATGTCTTGTGTAATTTTTGACTATTTTAAGGAACCATAAAATTTGAAAACTATCTGTAATTATAAGTAAATGCAACTTTTTACGCTTAATAATTTAAAATCAGTTGTGAACCAACATGGTGAAACTACTTTGCAGTTGAATGGGTGTATTATTTTCTCTGGCTGTTCTGTGGGGGCAATAATGCCAAATATAAAATATATTGCTTTTTATTTTAAGTAATGTTGCTTTTGTATAGTATGTAATTTGTCCTTTTGATACAAATTTTTTGAATGCTTGATTTTGTTATAAATTGTCCCATTTCATAAACGAAGGCTTTTAAATTTGAATGGCACTTTTTGAAGGTCCCTTGAGTGTTAAATTACTTGAGTGTACTGCAGTATTTTTGCACATGTACTTTAAAAGCAGAGCACTGTCTTATGGGTTGAAATTTTTGTGATGTAATTTATCATATTACTGTGTTCATATTTGTTTTTGTATGAATTTTCTGTTTCTTAAATAAAAAAAACTTTTCTCAAAAACTTAGTTTTCTGATTAAAATATACTCACTATTGCAGTAATGATCTCAATTGCAAGCCAATTTTAAGTTGACATGTGTACCTCTTTTCTCTCTCTCCTCTCTGTTAAAAATACTTTCTTTCTTGAAGATTGAGATATTGTGTGAATTTCTAAATAAATTTTCTGTTATTGTAAAATGGTATTTTTATTACTCATATTTTGCTACCATTAGTTTATATAAATAAAAAAAGAAACCGTTTTTTTTCATAACTTGATAGTTAGAAATTTGGTATAGACATTTTAAATATTTTCTGGGGATTACTATTAAAGTGAGTTACTTGTTTAACATTTGAAAATTCAAAAATATTGCTTTTTCAGTATGGTTTAATATTATTATTGGAATTTAAAATGTTGTGTAGAAAATTCGAGTAAAAAGAATGTAAAAGAAATTGTATTTAAAAAATTAGAGACAACAATGTAATTCAGGGCGTTTAAAAAACCTTAATTTAGTGCTAGCATTTACCGCAGAGCCGGTGCTCTCATATCGCTAATCTCGGTTCAATATCTCACCCTGGTTCCGGTTTCTGTCAAACTTTCGATCTCGGTTCAACCTTTATCGCTGATTTCGGTTCAATCTGTCACCGCAGACCCGGTTCTTCCCTATCGCTGATTTCGGTTCAAACTTCTACCATTCCCGTCGTGCTAGGTAGGGCACCGAAAACATGGTTCAAATTTTCTCTAACATTCCGGTTGCAACTTTTTTGAACCGCTTTTCAGGTGAAAGGTTGAACTTTTTTTCTAACAGTGTGGGGTGCTAGGTCAGTAGGTGGTCAGGTCAGCCAAACGCAAGACCCCCCAGTGTTCAGTTCCCAAGCACGCTTGGTTCTATTCTTAAACAGATATTTAAAACTAAAAACGTCCAGCAAGTAGACGAACACTACCCCGTTCCCAAATAGTAAAACTCAACAGCATATTCTTATTTGCTATAGGGTCCATCCACATCGAGTGATCCAGTGGTGTAGGTCTGTTTTTTCTGAATCACTTGATATGTGAATTCAATTATTTAAATAAAAAATTAATTATGGAAAACGAAAAGACTTCGAAAAGATAGTAACGAAGGGTTGCCATCTTGAAATTGCCATCTCGTGTAGATTTGGCGACAAATCGTACCCATCACGATGAGTTAAGTTTTAACAGAAAGAACAGTTTCAATTAAACAGTTAAAGGAAAGATTCAGGAACAGCTTAAAGGATCAACTCGTTTTGGTTTTTACCCGGTATAAATAAAATCATTGAATTTTTTTTGCAAACGAGACGATCAAATACCAAACAAATACTTCCTCCCCTTACATTTCTCGGACCCCATTTCAACACAGCACTTCAATTAGATGCACTTAGCTCCAGAGCAATTTCGCAAGACCTCTCTACCAGGACTAGGGATGTTACGTATTAGTTAAAGTGTGGAACCGGTTCCACAGTTCCAGTTCCAAGGTGGGATTAGGTTCCCTTAACAGTTCCAGTTCCAAACGGTTCCAACTTTAAAACCGTTCATATAAAAAACGCAAGGGTCCCAAAAAGGAGCAATAAAGTCAAAAAATTCAAAAATTGATCAGTGGTCAAATGGGGTTGACGAAAGGTCAGGGACACCTAAAACAACCACGAGACAAAAAGAAAAGGTCAGAAACGTTACATATAGCGAGAAAAAATGGATTGACCACTGGTCAAGAGATCTTGACCAGTGGTCAACACCAATATGTTACCCGTCTCAAGGCGTTTGGTTTGATACCCCACATGACCTACTTCAGTGCCAAAGCAAAGAAGTTACAAAAAGTTGACCAGACTGACCAATGGTCAACCATAACCAAATACACATGTTATAACAATAGGGATTACAAAATATCAATTAGCAACTCCTAAATTTATTTTATAATGAATTTTAGTCATCTTGGACAGTGGTCAAATGAGGTTGACCAAAGGCCAGGACCCCCAAAACAATCAAGAGACAAAAAGAGAAAGACAGAAAAGTTATATATAGTAAGAAAAAGTGGAATGACCACTGGTCAAGAGATATTGACCAGTGGTCAACACCAAAATGTTACCCGCCTTAAGGCGTTTGGTTTGAGCCCCCACATGACCTACTTCAGTGCCAAAGCACAGAAGTTGCAAAATGTGGATTGGACTGACCAATGGTCAGTCGGAACCAAAGACACACGTTATAACAATAAGGATTACAAAAGATAAATTGGCAACTCCAATATTTATTTTTTAGTGAATTTTAGTCATCTTGACCAGTGGTCAAGCTACAGTAAACTTAAAATGAATTTCCAGATTTAATTCTCATTCTCACAGACAGACAGTTATACCCTTCCCAACGAAGCCCAAACAGAAACAAACGCTTATACGTTCCAGTTCCAGGTTTATTAGTATTATTATCTTACCAGTTCCAAAGAGTTCCCAAGTTCTAAACCTAGTTATAAGTTCCAAAATAGCTCCAAAGTTCTTACCAGTTATAAGTTCCAAAAGAGTTCTAATCAAGTTCCGGTTCCATTCCAGTTACGCGAATTCCTTCCAGCATAACTAATCCACTCGAAACAAGTTCCACGAGAACGTATTAGTTTCCGTAAAGAGTTCTATCACTGGGAACTTATTTCTCTCGGAACCGTTAAGACTTCGTGGAACTATTAGCGATCGCTAACAGTTCCAGGCCGACCCGGCCCGTTCCGACAGCAAATCCATAGAAATTTCGGGCGGCAGTAATGAAAGCCCATAACTCGTGGAACTGTTAGGGTGTTCACGAAGCCGGCCCCGTTCCAACGGAAAATCCATAACAATTTCGGGCGGCAGGGATAAAAGCTATCGATTGCTTTGGAGCGTTTTAATTGGCCCAGGCGGCTGTCAGTAATTTTTTTCTTCGGCGCTTCTTCGTTCTTCGCCAAGGCCAAAGCGGCTGATGTCTTTCTTTTTTATTTATTTCCTCTCGTTGCGGTTTTTCAGTGAGATAAGAGCGTATTTGTTTTGAAAAGGGATTTATTAATTATAGATTCAGTTTTTGGCAGATGTGCTCTATGTTAGGGATGTTACGGTTCCACTGGAACAGTTCCATGGAACCTAATCCCAGCATGGAACCGTCAGAACCGGTTCCACGAAGAACCGCTTAACGGTTCCACCCTGGAACCGATAAAAATCAATAACAAATCCAAATTTCTCTGCAATCCTATCCAACATTGAACGAGAACGCCTCAAATAAAGAGGCGATTTCCAAACGAAAAGATAATTAATGCCCGCAAACCGCTACCGCAGATATATTCTATAGCAAAAAAACGCAGCGAGACAAAAACGCAACAATCTATTCGCACCATAGAGCACATCTGCCCAAAACTGAATCTATAATTAATCAATCCCTTTTCAAAACAAATATGCTCTTATCTCACTGAAAAAACGCAACGAGGGAAAGTAAATAAAAAAGAAAGACATCTGCCTCCTTCGGCCTTCAGCGAGAATATGGGCGAGAAGCAGCTGAAGAAAAAACGAATGACTGACAGCCGCCTGGACCAACCAGAAAGCTCCAAAGCAGTTGATAGCTTTTATCCCTGCCGCCCGAAATTGTTATGGATTTTCCGTTGGAACGGGGCCGGCTTCGTGAACACCCTGAGTTCCACGGATTATGAGCTTTCATTACTGCCGCCCGAAATTCCTATGGATTTGCTGTCGGAATGGGCCGGGTCGGCCTGGAACTGTTAGCGATCGCTAACGGTTCTGAGAGAAATAAGTTCCAGTGACAGAACTCTTTACGGAAACTAATACGTTCTCGTGGAACTTGTTTCGAGTGGATTAGTTATGCTGGGAGGAATTCGCGTAACTGGAATGGAACCGGAACTTGATTAGAACTTCTTTTGGAACTTATAACTGGTAAGAACTTTGGAGCTATTTTGGAACTTATAACTAGGTTTAGAACTTGGGAACTCTTTGGAACTGGTAAGATAATAATACTAATAAACCTGGAACTGGAACGTATAAGCGTTTGTTTCTGTTTGGGCTTCGTTGGGAAGGGTATAACTGTCTGTCTGTGAGAATGAGAATTAAATCTGGAAATTCATTTTAAGTTTCCTGTAGCTTGACCACTGGTCAAGATGACTAAAATTCACTTTAAACTAAATGTTGGAGTTGCCAATTTATCTTTTGTAATCCTTATTGATATAACGTGTGTCTTTGGTTCCGACTGACCATTGGTCAGTCCGATCCTCATTTTGCAACTTCTGTGCTTTGGCACTGAAGTAGGTCATATGGGGGCTCAAACCAAACGCCTTGAGGCGGGTAACATTTTGGTGTTGACCACTGGTCAATATCTCTTGACCAGTGGTCATTCCACTTTTTCTTACTATATGTTACTTTTCTGACTTTCTCTTTTTGTCTCTTGATTGTTTTGGGGGTCCTGGCCTTTGGTCAATCTCATTTGACCACTGTCCAAGATGACTAAAATTCATTAAAAAATAAATTTAGGAGTTGCTAATTGATATTTTGTAATCCCTATCGTTATAACATGTGTCTTTGGTTATGGTTGACCATTGGTCAGTCCGGTCAACTTTTTGCAACTTCTTTACTTTGGCACTGAAGTAGGTCATGTGGGGTATCAAACCAAACGCCTTGAGACGGGTAACATATTGGTGTTGACCACTGGTCAAGATCTCTTGACCAGTGGTCAATCCATTTTTTCTCGCTATATGTAACGTTTCTGACCTTTTCTTTTTGTCTCGTGGTTGTTTTAGGCGTCCCTGACCTTTCCTCAACCCCATTTGACCACTGGTCAATTTTTGAATTTTTTGACTTTATTGCTCCTTTTTGTCTTTGGGACCCTTGCGTTTTTTATATGAACGGTTTTAAAGTTGGAACCGTTTGGAACTGGAACTGTTAAGGGAACCTAATCCCAACTTGGAACTGGAACTGTGGAACCGGTTCCACACTTTAACTAATACGTAACATCCCTAGTGCGAATAGATTGTTGCGTTTTTGCCTCGATGAGTTTTTTTTCTATAAAATATCTCTGCGGTAGCCGGTAGCGGTTTGCGGGCATTGCTTATCTTTTAGTTTGGAAATCGCCTCTTTATTTGAGGTGTTCTCGTTCAATGTTGGATAGGATTGCAGAGAAATTTTGATTTGTAATTGATCTTTATCGGTTCCAGGGTGGAACCGTTAAGCGGTTCTTCGTGGAACCGGTTCTGACGGTTCCATGCTGGGATTAGGTTCCATGGAACTGTTCCAGTGGAACCGTAACATCCCTAACCAGGACTACTCTCATCGCAATGAGGAAACGAGCCCTCGACCGAGAGCGAAAACCTAATGGATGTATTAATTAACGAATTTCTACAAAAGGGAAGTGCTTCACTGTAATTACAGCGGGGAGATGTCCCGCAATAATTCTCCCTCCCTTGTCATCCAGAAAGTTATTTCATTGAATTCTGTCGCGGTTCTCGTTTTTCGTGCGGTCGCAGCATTCCGCGTTTTTTGCCCCAATGATGGCGTGACAATCTAGTTTTATTAACTCTTTTTTTGGTTTTGGAAAGTGGCAGCGGTTGTTGTAGAGTTGATAAAAAGGAGCAGGTATGGATAGACAGTTATTTTCATCAATCATGTTTCTGATATTTATAACTCGTAGGGGTAGGGAGTTGATAAGCGGTGTAATGGCAAATTGATCATGTTCACTTGGTACTTTTGTCATTATGTCTACCTTAGTGTCCTCCAAAAAATAATTATGGATAAAAAATGCAACTTTTAACAGATCCAGAGATTGAATGGGAGAAACCATCCCCAGACAGTTTCCAGGCATACAATATTCTATAATATTTATCTGCACATTAATTAAGAGTACTAGCCCTGTATATTTACACTTTTAAAGTAATGAGAGTTACATTGTTCAAAGTACTAGGATACTGCTGAACCAACGATAGTAAAAGGGTCAAGTAATTTTGACAACGCTGGAACTAGTATTTCGGAGGGGAGACAGGTGGAAGTTGAGGGGCAGTTGATCGAAAGAGGAAGAGACAATTGCTTGTATAATATAGAAGCAAGACCCCAACTATCACCGGTCACCCAACTATCGGCCGTGCAAAGTCTGTAAAAATCACATGACCCTTTTACTATCGTTGGCTGATCTAAAGTTGTTCTTAAAAAACAGCAAGAAAAGTTCACTTAGACATCTATAACAACAGGTTTACATGTAAAGACTTGAACAACGCAACCGTGGGCGGCTGGTCGAAACTTCCCCATGCATGCTGACGTAACTACTACGTCATAGCGCGAAGAACCAGATTCAACATCGATGAGAAAAGCGATAGGGAATTTTCGACCGTTTTCCACTCGACGCCCCAGTCGCGTCGATCGCTACATGTAAAACCGCCCTAAACCTTACACAAAGCTACCAACACAAATCATCACCACTAAATCCTTCATCAACATCCACACAAAACTCAACGACGAATCCAAATAAGTAATTGAACTCGGAACTAATCCATCTGCTGACCATCATCAGCTGAGCTTCAATTGAGAGAGCTGGATCAATGTAGGCGTGGCCCGCAGTCAACAGAGCAGCTCTTAAATCAATGGTTCGGTGTTTATTTACAGTTAGTAGCAAATAGAAGGCGGTCCGATTGATTACCAGCACTTTTGAGGGTGTGCGGCAATCAGCTGAAAGGTGCTCCTTATATGGTGCACCCAGGGAATAAGGCTGTTGAAATGACATGCCAAGCACGCACATGGAACCATGTTTGGCCTCTCTTATGATTTAATGGAGAATATTCATGGCGTATAAATTCCTCCCAAGCTGCAATAACTCACTGAATTAACAAATTAATGCGAGATTGATATTTCATTCAGATGGGAAGGATACCATATCGAAGGTTAAAGCTACATTATTTATGAAGCAGAAAAATAACGATCGTATCCACCGCTAACTTGACCGGCGGTTCAGGATAACCAGTCAAACCTTTTGAGTTTTTTTAACTGCCAATCGAAAGTTTGACTGCCGGTTAACCGCTGGTCAAGTTGGCTGTGAATACGATCGTAAGCTGCAATTTAATCTTGAATCAAAAAATTTATAATATTAAATGCCACACTTCTAGTTAATATATTTGATTCTTCTTTATTTTAACGTTTGAATATATTCTATCATTTTTTAGAAAACTTGGCACATGCCCCAGGCTTACCTAGTACCATACATAAAATAAATACCATCATGTGTGTGTCTCCAGCTTAAAGAATCGCCAAAAGTAACAATTTGAATGCCACATTAAATATTTTAATATTAATTACATTAATGAATTAGTGTGTAGCGAATAAACTTACTTCAACTTTTTAAACTTTTCTTTAATTAACTTTTTTAAAAAGATGTTCTGTTGTAGATGATGGTGTTTTTGGATGTGGCTTACAGTTGAATAAAGCAGGTTGAATTTGAATTTAAATTAGTCGTAATCTTTTCTGCGTCTTTATCAGGCTACATAAAAAATTTAATATGCATAAAAATATACAAAAAAAGGCAGTTAACGAATAATGACTGTTCAGGGGTGTAGCGCAAAACATTTTATTACATTATTAAATAGTGCAAATAATGAATTTTAGAGAAATTTTGACATCAGACAAAATGTATCCCAACAAATTAAATCCAAAATTCCCTTAAATGGGTAAAGTCGTAAACGAAACGTAAGGTTTACTTCGCCAGACATGCGATATTACAGGTAGGGGAATTTTAATCTACACATAATTAGACTCCGGAAATCAAGAGCTGGACCAGCTAAATAAGCCTCTTGGGAAGTCAGCTTTAATTCGGAAGGCAAATGAACCCTTACTAACGCTAGTACGGAGAGACGCTATCAATTCAATGGGGGGGACGAATAATGGCAAATACCCTCTAATCGTCGATAATTTTGGACAGCGGCAAATTAGGCAGTTTTAGAGGCTCTAGGGACTCATAATAGAACAAGTAGCTCTGGGTCGGTATTTCGCTCTGGCTGATTACGGGTGATATAGAAAAGCAGTTTGACTATTGAGTATGGATATCACCTTAACCATTTTAATACCAAAGCAGGGTTCATACAGAATTTTTGAAACAAACATTTAAAATGCTTTTCAAGTCAAGACCAAGACTAAAAATAGTAACACATCTAGTGAATCGTTCGTTGAAAGGTTGGAGAAAGGAAAGAAGGAGGTGAAACGCCAATTTATACTCTTTACTTAGGATGATTCCGCTAAAATGAATATCAAAAGTGATACGTCAGAATGAATAACAGACCTGGCAAGGGCCCATGGATCAACCAACCAAGTCTGAATGAACCTTCAACCAGACGAGGCTTTCTTACCAACACTATCTATATATAAACCCTCACAACTACGTCACGATGACGTCAACGGACGTGAAAATCAGTGAATTAAAATCAGTGGTGTTTTCTTACAGACATTTTATCCACGATATTCCTTTCACAGACTACATTTCAAGTTCTGTTCAATTAAATTTATGATTTTTTACTGGTGACTGTTCATTTTACTTCATCCCAAATCTTTACACAGAACTACTGTATCCGAAATATGAAAATTTACTGAGTGTGACCAAACATGGTCCATCCGACATGGTTCAGCCCCCGCGAGACACTACCCCGACATTCGCGCACCCCGATATTACTAAGTAATCAAATCAAGGACAGGAGACGCCCGGGACTCGCGTGCCGCACGCAAGCCCCGTGAGCGTGAGGGAATCGTGTAAAAATCTCCGTCTCCTCATCTAATGGGATTTAAAGTGAAGAGAATACAACGTTCAGAGTTCCGGAATGGAGATTTTTGCAGTTGATAATGAAATTATTGATGGGGGCCCGCTTTCTGAGGGAATGGCAAATGTTTTCGTAAATTCCGACGAGTTGTTGCTCTGATGAAGTGGGGTGTGATTTGGAGCGAGGTAAAGATGCAACTCGGTGGCAAAGCGGAGTAAGTCGCTGCTAAAAAATTTCAAGAAGTTAGTTCCCTTACGGCCGTATTCACCGGTAACTTGACCGGCGGTTAACCGTGAGTCAAACCGCTGATTGTAGAAAACTAGTTTTCTTTCTTCAATGGCCAATCAGAAGCTTGACTGTCGTTTAACCGCCGGTCAAGTTACTGGTGAATACGGCCGTTAGTCGTCACTTTAGGATCACATAACTACCATCTTCGAAAAATTACACAGCTTATAATAGTCTGTTCATTTAGAATTGGTGCATGAAAAACAGTGCTTTCCCTCTCGCCAAAAGCGTAACCATAGCTACGCTCTTCGCGCAGCCTCACAGACTAATTCGTTGGTTATACTTTTCTACTGCAACTGAGGCTGGCTAATATAAGGCGCATCTATGGGAGATGTTTATATTTTACCGGTTTAACTATTGCAGTAGCGCACTTTCTATCCGAAATGATCTTAAATCCGAATCGTTTCAAGACTTAAAATTCTCTTGTTTCTGGAGGTAATTTCCAAGAAGCGTCAGAACCAAAAGAGTTGGGCCGGATTTTTCATACAAGATGTTCTTCATTCTGCAGCTCTCCACTTTTTTTTACATTAGACTTGATTTTGCACACTTGATTGTTGAGCTCAAGATTTAAAAACATTTTGATAAAACACGGAATTCCGGGAATCAAGCTGTCGAAAAAACCGGATTTCCACGACTACCCCTGAAAAGTAGTACCCCTGTTGAAATCTTTCAGAAACAAGTTAAAAATATTACTTCTGCGAATTCCAGAAATGATATTCAACTCTTTCTTTACGGTATAACGTGGGAATCTCCATATTTGGACTTGTCCCACTACACCTCCAAGTATAACCAGGGTTTCGAAGATGGAACGGGGGAGTGTTTAATTTGAAACGCTGTGGGAGGAATTGGCGAATCCAATTTCCTTTTAATGGATGGACGGGGCTTGCAATTGACAAAGCAATCTTGGTATCGGATGGAAGGTGGGATGAGGGAAAGTTTGCTCTGGAAGAAGACTTGGGGATGCGGGGATACTCCAAGAGTGAGTTTTAAACGGTAAGACAATATAGTTCTGCATATATTTTTTGTTTTAATTAGAAAAAAAATTCTCCAATTCACTTGCGTTTTTGTTACGGACAGCAGAATAAAAAATGAGAATTAAGGGTGTTTCAACAAGTCCGCTCAACTAAACTCTGCAAAGAAAGATTCTTTCCGTCGAGAATTACCATAAACCTCAACTACTTTTATTTTATTTTTCCGAAAAAACCTTCCTTAGAGTAAACCGGAATTCGGAAATGACGTCATCTCACCTTTTTTGTCACAATTTTCTCGAAAACTGGCCGTATACAACGCCCTACATTATGCGTTCCATGCAAAGAATTTGTGCAGACTTCGTGGTTGGGTTGACTTGTTAAAACAACTTTTACACACCTATTTAACAATACTACATTCTTTTATTTACAATAGGAATATTCTAATTATATTTATGTCATTAATTCTAAAAGTGATCAGCATACGAGTTCATGAAATCAAAGATATGGTGATATTTAATAAATGCAACAAAAATTAAGTTGTTAGGGTTTTTTAAAGAGGTCTTGGTGAACGGAAAAAGAACTTAACACGTTAAGTCAAATAGTACGAGATATCTCGTTAGTGTTTTATTAGCCCAAAACATTAACTACGAGTTATATCATCTCACTATAACTTGTCATATTTGTACAGATACGAGGAAACTCGCAGCATAACAGTGTAAATATGAATAAATAGCCTCAAACATTTATTCAGCTTTTTGTTTATTACTAAGTATTATTATGAGAGCTAAGTATGGTTTTATTTTCTGATGAAAAAGGTTTTTTCAACAATTATCCTACATAAATTGATGAAAACTTCCACGACTTGAATAATCCTATAGTTTAAAATCATTTTATCAAAAACAACTTTTTCTATTTTCATGTTAGCAAACTCTTCTTATTTCAATCTAAAAAGCAAACAATTCAAATAACCACACCTAGTCAGTTATTTCAAGCCAATTCTGACAAACATAGAGAAGACAACCAGGATAAAAAAAACTTCGCCGTTCGCTCGTAGGCGAAAGAGAAGCAGCGTCACACAACCGTTCGTCACCACATCTCCCAGAAAAGTGTGCAACCAGCGACGAAAATTAGCGAGAGAGACAAAAGCAGTCCGCCTCGAGAGTTTCCTCATTTATTACCTCCTCCCCATTTGGCAACGGTTGCCGAGTCGCCATGGCAACCGAAGCCTCCGAATTTTACGGCACACTGAACGTGAGAAAGTGTTGTTCAAAGAAAAGGCGAAGGAGGCAGGCTCCGGAAAACGGGACAAACTGCGGACCTCTCTCCCGGTGAAAACGGGAAGAAATAGTGGTTCGAATTCATTTTGCGGGATTTTTTTTTTAGAAAACGGGAAAATCACGAGGCGTAGCGAGGAACAGAGAGATTTTCGAGAAAATCATCGAAAAAATTTCTTTTTACTGTATCAAACAATGTAAATAGAAATAGGTGTAGTTTTTTGAGCTATTATTAATTATGATTAAAGAATAAAAGAGAGATAAATAACCTTTTCCAACACAAATTGAAACATGCACAAGAATTAAATTCGTATTAAGTAACAGTGCAGCAATAATCACCACTAAAAGTATAAGCAGAAGTATTATATATGAATGACTGCATGTTACTGAGCAGCAGAACCAAAAATACGTCCTAATTAAATTTAGGAAGGATCCAAAAATAAGTTATACAGTGAACTAATTTAATTAGCCGGAAAAAGTGTCAAAAATTTTAAGCGAAATTTATTTTGCTTACATATAATGGTTGTAGAACAATAAGTAAAAATACACAGTAGTAAGGTAAATGTGGGTATAGTGGACACTGTACCAATAGTGACCACCTAGCTGATTAATTTTAAATAGAACGAGTTAGAGACATCAAACAGCGTCAAAATTCATAGGCATAGTAGATTGTACAATCAGGTAAGCTGGTAAATTACCACCGATACCACAGATCAGCAAGGGAAGGATATTTAAATATTTGAAAATGACAACATCGGTCGAGTGACTGAAATTTGATTTTGCTTATTGAATCGCGTTAGGAAACGGGTAAGTCGGAACTGATTTTTTTGTATTTATTACTGCTTGATTGACTTTTAAATTTGTATCAAGATACAGAAGAGTGTATAAAATAATACTGAAAAAATTTATTTCAAAATAATGACTTTACGAGGATTTATGGGGGTGGCCACTTTACCAACACATAATCTTAGATTTTCCAATAGTGGCCATCGTAATGGTGTCTAATAGAAACTTAAATAATAATTAATTTGGATCAGTTTTTCTTCATAAACTGTTGATTGTGCTTTAAAATGAGTGTTGAATAAATTTGGTTTCATCCAGGCTTCGGGAACCAATGTTTCTAAAGCATTGAATTACATGCTAAATTCCTCTCAAATCAGCTACAGCGTAGGCTTTGGGCCGAAAACTATCAAATCTTTTTTAAATAAAGCTAATTTGATTGGATCTAAAATACATTTCGTTGGGAAGGAAGATTTAATTAGAACCAAACGACTATACCAAAAAAAACCTCAATTTCATGCATAAAACCCTCATATAGGCAGAAAAAGAGAGGTGTCCACTATTGATGCAAGAGGAGTCCACCATAGAAACAACAGCTACGTCTATGTGGCCACTATAGATGCAATTTGGAGTACTTTTTAAAAATTAATTAAAAATACTTTACCCAATCTAATTAAAATTTTTAATAGTAAAATCGAAAGAAGAAGATCCAATTAACCTAAAAATAGGATAATAACCGTTTCCAAGCAAATAGGTTGGTATTTATTAAGAATTTAAGCAAAATTTTCCTTAAAGTGTCCACTATACCCACATTTACCTTATATCAGAACTCAAAAGGCAAGTTTTCGAAGGAAAAAGAATGACAAATAACCGTATTCCCCCCTAACCTGACCAGCTATTAACCAGAAGTCAAATCTCTGATTGGCGGAAAACTAGCAGTGCTTTCTTTAACAACCAATCAGAAGTTTGACGGCCGTTACCGGTTAGACAAGAGAAATGTTCAGATCATAGGCGCCGACTCCATAGGGTTTGAGGGGGCTTGAGCCCCCCCAATGTTGAAAGAAGGGGGGCTAAGCCCCCCCAATATTTTTAGTAAAAAATCTACCTATTTTCTTTCATGAACTAAAGAAGGCAATGTAATGGACGTCGTTCTTTTGGTTCCGTTCACTTGGTCTTCTCAAAGGGTCTCAAAATGACTTAAAACACTACTTTCAAGGGTAAAAATTTCAAAAAAAATTTGGGGGAGGACCCCCAATCCCCCTTCAAAATTTTAATTTTTTTTTGTACCGTTTTCCCTGAAACTTCAGTGATTTTTGAGGTGTGATCCTTCTTTTGTGTAACACAAGAAGAAAGTCTACAAGATGAATTTAAACACTACTGTTAGGGACAAATTTCAAAAAATTTTCTGAAGTAGGACCCCTAAAACCCCTTCAAAATTTTGCTGTTTATTATACACTATATACTGAGTTTCTTTAAAAATTCTGCTTCTTAAAATGAGCCCTGCTCTAAGGGTGTAACCCAAATAGAAATAGGCTTTAAAAGGAGATGAAGCGCTATTTTGTGGTGGAAATTTCCAAATTTTGGGGTGAGGACCCTCAAAATATCGCTTCGCTTGGAATTTTCAATGTTTATATAATTTTGAAATTAATTTCAACAAAATTATTAAATGTGCAAGTCATCTAACACTTGGAGTAAAAAAGTACTCGGAAGTCCTCAGAAAAAATATTTAGTCAAAATCCCTCCCAAAACAAAAGTCTAGTTAGGCTCTTTGCCGTTGATTTTAAAAGCGACATAAATCCACTTTTCATTCTTCGCGATAGGTATTTAATACTTTGTGTTCGATTAAATTTAAAAAAATATTGCGCTGCTTTTTATTTTAATTTTTTATAGCAGTGGTCCTTGGACCTCCGAGGGTCCCCAGCACCTTCCTAGGGGGTCCGCAAGTTACCCCTTGATAGTTTCAAAATAAATAACACTAGTTTAAAGAGACAAATTTCAAAAATATTTCTGGGGGGGGACCCCCAGCTCCTCTCGAAATTTTGACGTCTTGTAATATTTTCCTTAGAAATTCTACGTTTTACAAGGAACTGCTCTCTTTTGGTGGAACCAAAAATGTCTTAAAATAAGCTGTAACACTACTTTTTGAGGCAAATTTTCAAAATTTTTCGGGGGGAACCCCCCCAGACCCCCTATTAAACTTTGAGTTTAACTTTGAGTGAGGGACTGTTTGACCCTCAAAACTAAAAATTGGAGAAGTTTGGCTGCAAGTAGGGGCGGCTGGAGTCGTCTAGTTCAGAAGGCCTTGGCCCACCCTGGGCTGTCGTGCCAAGAATGATGATGATGATGTTAAATGGAATAACTAATACCTTTATTGTCTTACTGCGGGCCCCCCCAATATTTGATAAAAGTCGGCGCCTATGGTTCAGATTATAAAATAAGTTCCAATGAAAGGATTAAAAGGTATTAAGAAGGCTCCACACATAAAGCCTGGGGAACCCTTTCGTACTATAATTAGTATTTTTACAAAACTATTCCATCCCCACCTCTAAAACAATTTTGGGAACATTAGTCCAAGTTTTTTAATACCCTCTTCAGATGAAAACTAAAAGATAAATCCACCAGTCTCATATAATCTCGCACAATTCGAAATACAAGACTGGCATCATAATACTCGATTCCAAACATCACCAAACCTCCATTCCACCCCTGCGTAATCCCCCAGACGCCCCGCAGTAGACAAGCAAATAACAACCGAAACACAATGCATAATCCAACGTTCCATTTCGGGCGGCTGCTCTCCATTAATCCAGCGTTATCGGCTGCCCCACTCATCGCTGATCACACACGATATCAAGTATGCATGAGGGCGGCTCGACACCTGTCAGCATCAGGGGCCAGAAAAGAACGCGGCCAGGATATTGGTAGCGAATTGTCAGTTATGTAAGCTTGATGGAATTCTGTTGGTTGCAGAAATTGGAGCAGTCGGTTTTACTGAATAAATTACTGATCAGTTAATGAAAGAAATTACTGTTTGTGTCATGTGAAACCCCCATTATCAAGTGCTTTTAATGTCCAGTTACGGAAAATATGACTTCTTATGTTAACTGTCTAACTTAAAAGTCAAATACCATGTCGTTGCAGCCAATTTATCGTCGGAACAGCACTATCCAAAACATTGTTTTGACAACTTGCATTGTTTTTTTATTGTTGAAAAAGTCTAACTATCGGGATCGGAGGGTCCCGGGTTCGATTCCCGACAGTGGCGGATCCAGGATTTGGTTTTGGGGGGGGCTAAGAATTTTCATAATCCAATTGAATCTCCTTGTTAATGGTAATACGGAAAAGGCAGTGAATTATCCTTCTCATACCCCTAAAAGGGAGTTCTGGGGGGTCCTCCCCCAGAAAATTTTTGGAAATTTAAGTCAAAAACCCCACTTTTTCAACTCGTTTTGGTACGCCTCATCCAAATTTCGGATATAGATTTTTTGCGTTTTGACAAACTTAGTAAAATATTAGACGTTTTGGGGGGGGCTTCAGCCCGAAAGCCCCCCCCGTAGATCCGCCACTGATTCCCGACATCACCAAAGACCAGACAAGAGTAAAGTCCTGTGGTCGGTCATGGCGCAGTTTACTATGGGTCCAGGTCTCTGGAGAGCTTTTCCCTTCCCTTCAGAGACATGGCAAAATTGTGGAGGTGGCGATAAATGGTGGCAGCATCTATCATCCAAGCAAACAAAAATAAAAAGGGACGAAACGGCTCATCTTAGAGCAGTGTTTCCCATCCTTTTACTGTCCATGCTCCACCAAATGCTTTCAAAATTTCCCATGCCCCCCCCCGTCCTTTTTTCTCAAAAATCCTTCTTGGAAAGTCAATAGATACTGGTTATCCATGCTCCATCTAGGAGGGGGGCAATTTGGTTGAGAATTTTCAAATTGCCCCCTAGAAAATCATATTGCCCCCCGATGGGGCGTGCGCCCCACGTTGGGAAACACTGTCTTAGAGTAAGCAAATGTCTTCTATACTTTCCAACTAAGAACTAAGTCTAAGCAATGTCGCCGCCACCAATGAGATCGTCAGAACCAATAGTATCTCCTAATCATTGTTTTCACAACTTGCATTGTTGAAAAAGATGAGGAAGTTGCATAGTTTTCACAGAAGTAAGGTAAGTGAAGGCAGCGTGCTGTGGGTTGTAAGGATCGCGGAGCGACCTACTCCGTGCCAAAACTTAATCAAAATATCTCCATTTCACCCCGAAATCCCATTTAGACCCGGAAGTTCTCATAATGCGGGTCTCAGCCAGACCCATGCGGGTAAAGTGCTCCCGATCCTCTTCTATTGATTTTACTTACACCCTAGACTCGGTGTCTAGGGCGTCTGAACTATGCATCTCCAATTGATCGGAATTCCAAAAATACCAATAGGATACTGAAAATACTGATACTTTTTTATGTTTAGATAAATTCATTAATAGTCTTATGTATATTGAATTTAACATTTTTAAAAATCATAAGCTTTAATTTGGTAGTTAACTCTCTTAGGTTAGTGAAGCCGTTCAATTAGTATTACGTAAGCACCAAAGGAGGCAGGGGGTTCGCTCTTTGCTTTTTTTCCTTATAAGTTGGGACGGGGTATGAATGATGCTTACGTTAAGATGTTAGAAACACTGCACTTTCGAAACTTTCTTATTTCTGTCGTAAATAATTTCAGAATTCGACCGAAATTGAATTGAATTTTAAAATCTATATTTTTTACAAAAATCAAAAGGGGTCGGGCATTTTTCTGACATTAATATATGAGGGGGGGTTCGGTTTTCTTATCTTTGCTGACAAGGGGGGTCCAAAATGACCAGAAACATACTTGTTATGTAATATTTGAACGGCCCCAGTTAAGAAGTTTTTAAAAATATATTTCGACATTAACACATTTTTCCTCCGAAGTATCCTACAGAAGAAAGACTCATCCACAGACGGAAATCAATTCCACCTTTCAACCCCAATAAAAAAATCCAACAACAATTCATTCCGTAGCGCCTCCAGTTCCAATACAACAGAGTCGAACAAAGGCAACCTCAACCAACCAATCGTCGGAAATGGAAGAAATTAGGACCAACCAACGGCAAGAGAGCCCTCGACGCCCGCTGATGAGACCAACTTATCAAAAACATTTCCTCGCAAAAACTCAACGAGAAGAAATAAACTCGTCAATGACGATCAGTCGGAATGAGATCGGACGAGAAAAAAACCTCAACCACCGTTGCCAGGACAACGGAAATAATTAGACGGAAAGGGTAACGGCTGACTTCAAGGCCCTTTTCGACAACAAATAATAATGACGAAAAAAAAAGAACGCAAAGGCCGTAGTACAGAAATACTTTTTCATTCCTCCTCCATTGAAAGAGACCAAATACGTAATAAAAAATGAAGATCGCCAGGAAATTGTTACAAAGAGTGGGACGATGCTGCAACGTACAATCAAGTCTTAATAACTAAATTGGAGCGGGGAATTTGAACGAGAGCTTTTTGTCAATGGACGGAGGTTGACTTATTGCCAGCTGAGGACGCAGAATTAGTAAAGGAGAGCGGGCCAATCAGGAGATGGAGTCGTTCTTGCCGGAGAGGCTCGGAAAGAATGGATCGTGGATAAAACATTAATCATTCAGTGACCATTGCGTTTTCAATGCTACTGGGGAGTAATAGGGCTTGTAAGCACTCTGACCTACTTGCCTCGGCAGGGACCCTCTATGTTTGTTGCTTTGAGAAATGAGTTTTCGAGGATGTTTACTGCCAATTTTTCTTTCGTATAAAAAATTTATTGCGAAATATATGGTATAAAGGGCTAAGGAGCGATTTGTGAGGTTATCTAAGCGTTACAGCTTATGGACAGAAGGAAAATTTGGGATTTAATGCATCATAATACCCAAGAGAAATCGTAAAATAGCAAGATGGCATTTTTCTACAGCCAAAGGAGCACGGTTTGTCGCTAACGGAGACAATACCTAGATTATTCTAAAAAATCTTGAAGAGAACGTCTATCCTCGAAAAGTTAAATTGGCTGTTTTGGCGAGATGTAAACGATATTTTTAGGCGCTGTTTGAGTTTTATTTTTTTTAATCGACACCTTTTTCATCATAATCCCGATTTTTAAGACTTTGCAATTTAATTATTAGACCGGGTTTTAGGCGAAGAAGCATAAACATTAAATTCAAACCCAGAACGAGCTTAAAAGAAAGAATGAATCCTGTAGAAGTTAGAATTAAGCAAAAATGATTGGCCTGAAAGCCCTGGTGGGCGAAGACATGCCAATGTCTATGATTCTCCCTTGTTTGATTCTTTCAAGCAACAATTGTTTCCGACATCTGCTTACGACCAAAACCGAGCCTACTTATACGACTCGATATACACCAAATCACAGTACCTCATAAATCAAACCTCCAGTGCAACAATATAACTACAATCTGAATCAATACAAACTAATCGGTTACATTATGTTTCAGTAACTAGATATACCAAGCTCAACGACGAACGAAACAAAAAAGTCAAGAGTTCTTTATCCAGACGGAAAATTATGAATGATTAATAGCACAGTAAATGTCGTCTGGAAAGAAATTCTAGGCTTGATGCCAGATTCGGAAAAGGAAACTTCCACGGTCTGAAGAATAATACTTTTACGCGGGCATTATGATGAATTAAAAGGGAACGAAAAATAATTTCAGTTGGGCTTTTGTGTGGAAAACGGAAGAATCTAGTGAACGAATCTTAAATTGGAATACTTTAGTTACGTTACATAATAATAGTTTGGGGATAATTTTAACTAGCGAAAACTGCAACTCATTCTATAATACGCTGCAGTTTAAAAGACGTTGGTGCATATGTCTTTAATTGGCATTGAAAAGTAATTCGATTTTTTTCCTCTTGGATGCTTGCCAGAGTAAAGAAAATTCCAAATTGCTAAGATGCTTAGAAAATCATCACACAATTCTAAAACCGGGTAGCGGGTACTACTAGTTATGTTCAATCGCGAGGGATTCGTTTAATTGGAGGCTAATAACAGGTTAAGATGAAGATAAAAAAGGCGGTCTAAATATTTGGCACCTTCGAATTACATAGAATCTATCATTTTTTATACTAAGGTACAGTAAAAGACGATCACTTTAGCCCACCCAAATGGGGTTGGTTTTCCCCCATAAAAAGCAAATACGAGTTAAAGTTGTTAGCCGAAAAAAATCGACACGGTATGTGGTAGTATAATTTTTAACATGTTCAACTGTAATTCTGTTACCTGTCCGGTTAAAAATCGAAAAGTTGGTTACACGCCAAAACGACAGAAGTTTTACCAAGCAGCGAACCAATTTTTTGAAATATATTGTTTTATTTATGTCAACTATAAAAATTTGTCCATATAATGAAATATTTGGGTTTGAAATATTCAAAACCTAATTTTTAAAGGGACGGGTTAACGGAACCGTTCTCTCTTTTATTAACTTCACAATTCGAAATTGATAAATGATGACATCCAAAGAAACAGCGAGGAAAAGAGATAGTATCTTTAGCATGGAAATTGAAAATTTCAAAATATTAACACGTTTGAAACATAACATTATATAACTCCGCTAAATAAAATCTATATTCTTTTTAACTACTACTTCTTATACTCAAATATTAACACTATTTAAAGTGGAGGCTAACTAACCCGTAAAAGTCCGTGACGTTAGCGTAAATTAATTGAGAATCATGCATTAAAATATTTGTTAACATAAATATCACCCCTTTGCCATCCTATCTCTCAAATGTCGCGCCCAACACTTAAACAACAGTCCAAGGACGTCTCGTATCACAGCAGGAAACAGACGTGGAACCTTGAAGGTAATTACGACCGCTCCGTCTATATTTGAGATCAATAACACCCGAATAAGTTCAACTCCGCTGTTGTCACACGCTCTTTGACAACAGCGCGATTTTCTTGTTGTGTTTCGGGAACGCTTCGAGCAGACATCCTCAATAAAACCAACCAGCAGCAAAGAGAATATTTAATTCGGCATGGCTTCAGTTCCACTAACACAAAGAAAAGTTTTGGCTACACTTAGAGAGTGGAGGAATTTTCATTGGTTATACTCAGTTGCAACTTAACTTGAGCCTGTAGAAATATGCTGAGAGCAACCCCAGAAAATAGTTCTCCGAGCGGTGTCTGAATTTAGAGCTTCAATTTTGAATGATGATTAGTTTTTTAAATCCACGTATCTTAAGCATATTTTCATCCCGATACGCATAAAATATTCATTATTATTATTTTTTAAAGTTGCGTAGCGCGTAGTAGTACAACTCGCTCTCAAACTCGCCAGCCAATAAGAGCTTCTAGCAACCCAGCAGGCTTTCTGTTTACTCAGATTTTCTTCCGCGTGGCCATGACGTCAGGCTCAACTTAAGTTGCAATTGAGTATAGAAATTTTGCGGTGTTTTTTTTTCGTAAATTCTCTAGAAATGGAAAAATGTTCGTAGACCAGGGGAGCAAAAAATGTTTTAGGGTCCAATATTCCCCCAGAACATAATTTGTTTTGGCTAAAATTTCACCACATTAAACTAAATTTGTGAGCAAGAACATTGACGTTATTAACAATTTGATTTGTAGAGATTTTTCTTTAAAAATTTGTGCAAAAATTACCCCCACAGCTACCTGAATTTCCCCCGAACGTCATTTGGGTGTTCGGACATATTCTGCACCCCCTGGCGTATAATATTTCCTTTAGAACGTATATCCTACTCGAATATCAGTATCTGATTACTTTAACTTTTAGTTTAAAATGCAATCACAACTCAAAATAAGTCAGAAAAATTTGATTCCTTGTAACTAAATAGGAGTTCAGACAGAAGCCGTCTGGGTATCCCATAATACCTACATTCGAACCAAAAGAAACAATGCTTATTTTGCAAAAGCAAAAATTAATCCTTACCTTTAAATTTGGCTGCACTCGAGGCCAAAATGCTTTGCAAGAAAGCATTGGAGGATTGTAGCATATTTTGGAATTCTCGTTTGCTGGCCTCGGCGTACCGCCTCTCCATAGTAGGGGTGCAACAAGAGGTATTCCATGAGTTCGAACACAGAGGAGTTTCGTCTGCAAAAATAACCAGATTAGAACACTTTTGCAATGTTATATAGTCATGTGTATAAAACCTAAAAACTTAATCAAACAGTCATTAACATATTAATATGGGGAATTAATTTTTTATTTATTTACTTATTATTGTCATATTCAAAAAACTTCATTCAGATTTCATGAAAAAAGCAGGAAAAAGCAACACATAGAAAACACAGTACAAACTATTAAAACACTCAACATCTTCAAAAGTTAAAGAGAGCAAGTAAAAAAAGGAAGAAAAGTTTGAAGTTTGGAAATTTGCGAACTTTCTTAATACTTCATACTTTTTGATAGGTTCAGGTTCTCATCAGTTGTTTGAAGTTTGGAAATTTGCTAACTTTCCTAATACTTCATACATTTTGATAGGCTCAGGTATCATTGCACTACCCAGCGGGCCCTTGTAGAACGAAGCCACGAAGGTAAAGCACTTTTGGCCTACGCAACTCACTCGTCGTTCATCTTCATACAAACTAACTTCCATATCCGAGCGAGGGTTTGAACCGAATTTTTACACATTTCTAAAGTTCTAAGCAACATTTCCATTTGATATTATAGAAATTTAAACACACTCTCCTATTGGTTCATTTAACCCATTTTCTTTTCCATCAGAGGATTCACGAATTTTCCCTCATAAGAGTCGACTCATTCGAGCAGAGCAGCTCAAAAGAGTCACCTCACGACTCACCCATCACTTTTATATTATTTAATAACCCAAGAATGCAAGAAGTCGATGATCTTTTAAGGGAGATGAAAGAAAGAAAGAAAAAAACGATAAAAAAAGACTGCAACAGCGGAATCGTACATTTTCATAGCCGTCACCTTTTTTCTTTCGCTATAACTCCATTAACGCGATCGCAAATCGAATCAGTCGCCAAATCAAGCCGCCCGTCGTCGCCAACAATCCAATTAGGTTGCCAGAATCGGACATCGCTCATCGAGAAAAAAAAGGATTTCTCTCGGATGAAATGCAAATTGAATCCAATGAAATCTGTCACGGAAAAGGAACGTAGAGCGCGTAACGAGTCAATTCGAGACGAAGGTGAGAGGGAGGAGATTAGAGGACATCCATTTTCCGACAGCCAGGGATGACATTGATATTTTATTCGGATTTTATGGCTCTGAAAAGGGGGATGGGGGAAACATCGCGTTTCAGTCACACGTCGGAAATGGGGCAGAGCCGATTGATTCTTATGACGGAACGGGATTTTGGATAGTGATGGGCGATGCCGTTCAGGTAATACCTTAACAGCATTTTAAATTTAGATACCTGAAGGTAGTATATTGAGCGTTTCAAGAATATGCTATGTTAAATGTACGATTTCCATTAGAAACCGTGATAATTTCTTATTTAAATTTTACTAATGCACTTTCTGACTGGTGACTAAATAACTTGAAATTTACAGTGAACCTTAAACGGCATCATACCTTCCACTGTGAAAAAAAATTAGGGAAAAAACGAACAAAACACAAAGAATGTTTAAAAAAAGTTTTAAGCACTGAACATGAAACCATAATTGAAGGGCTTGGGAGATGAAGGGGTTATGTTACAAAATCCTAGTTTCGAGTTTAGGTTCAAAGTTTTCATGTTGCCTGCCACTTTTTCGTTTTCTGGTTTTGTCGTTAAATGAGCGTATGAAATTAGTCTAATGACATCTATTTTTTAATGTACCAAGTTTTATTTACTTACCTGTATCCATAATATGTATTTTTATATATTTTGTGTACATAACCCCTTCATACAAACTTTTTTTTAAATGTGTTTTATTGTATACTATACTACTAAATTTCCATTTGGTATTTGAGGTGTATGTAGTATTGTAGAGAGTAAGTCTAGTAAGTAATAGTAAGTAATAGAGAGTAAGTCTGCATTCTTACAGTCTGGAAGTGTCTTTAGGACTATAAATAAAAAAGTAGGACATTTTTCCATATGGAGTACCTGACATTTACTTATGTCAGGTACTCCATATGGGTGGTAGGATAAAAAACTCCAAATACTATACTTTTATGTCAGGTACTCCATATGGGTTTTAGGAATGGTATTTGGAGTTTTTTATCCTACAACCCATATGGAGTACCTGATATTTACTCATGTCTGTCTACTCCATGTTGGTTGTAGGTTCAGTGATAGAAAAACATAAAAAAACAGGACAAGTTAATATTCAGTTATAAATGTATGCTCCATAAAAATATTTAAGGCACAAACTGTAAATTTAACGTAAATATTTTATAACAAATTGCGTTTTTAATAATATATCAACACATTATCAATTTTCTCTTTAAGTCATTAATATCAATTTAAGGACTGCAGTCAGCCCATAACTAAGATTTTAAAATACGAAAGTAGAATTAGAACACTAGTAAACGACTTATCAGGCGACCTACATACTTTGAAAACGGTAAACATTAATTAATATATCTAGAACAAGCACCTATAAGTGTGTGTGGATCTTTTGAAACAGAACCGCAAATACTACCACTATCATAAATTGATAGCGGTATTTGCGAGCTTAACATACGCAGATGAAATGAGGGCAATGTATCAGTATATCTGAGGGTACCATCATGTTATAAAACTAGAGGCATGTGATTCAGGTGGGAAAACAAACATTACACAGTGTTGTTTTCTAAGTTTTCATCCACACTGGTGTCCACAAGTTAAGCAAAACTGTTTTGTAAAAGGAAAACAATCCATTAGCGTTTTGGGTCTCCACTTTAAATCCTGTTCATAAGCCAATTAAGTCGTTCACACGACAAAACTTTTCCCCCAATTTTATATCGTCGGCTTACTACAGGAGAAAAGCATTAAGTCACGTATGGCTCAACTGTACAAGGTAACGCCATGTTGGGTGATATCCGATCGCTTCTTGCGCAAAGCAACATTCTTTGAAGCAGCAACTTTACAATGTGAAAAAAATATCGCACTCTGGCACTTAACAAAAAAGTGGTGAGTAGAAATTGCCTCCATACATGGAGACATGGAGAGATATTACACCGCGATAAGGAGGGACCCAACCTATACTCGGAGGAAGGTCCCTCTGTAGTGAAACCTCCCACATCAGAGAGGGGCCTTCCTCCTATTCTAGGTGGGGGTCCCTCTTTATCGCGGTTTAACATATCTCCATGTATTTTTTAGTATACCAACACCAACACTAATCGCTTTTCAGCTCGGCGAAATTTTCTTGAATCTGCTCGTTTGTTGACGCAGTTCTACCGCTTTCAAAAGATTTTCCAAAAGTGACTTAGTGCCTTTCTCCTGTAAGCCGATGATATGATGTATATATAAATACATCAGTCGATGTATATGTATATACATTAGTCAGGAAAAACAGAAAACTAAACAAATTACCCACTAGTAATCATAGAGGAAATGGTTTGTATGAATGGGAAGTTTTATAACAATTCATCCGGCTGTAGGGTTCTAGTATTTTAAAGGCTTCAAACTATTCAAACCGACTCTCGGGTTTCTCCATAATTCCACTACTTATCCCTATCGCCAGATCCAGCCGACCAATCCCATCACGCCATAACCCACCTCATTCCATCCAACAACAGACGAAATTCCTTCCTCTAGCTGTCCGACGGTTTACCGGGATTTACGAGAACCGCCTCATAACAGGGGAATATATTCCTTTTCCAGGGTGATAAGACATGGGAATTAAATTTTTTTACGGCCGCTTATGCCAGGAAATTGATGTCGGACGTCGTTGGGAGCCATGCATCAGGGTTTAGCTTTGAAAATAGGGCGCGAGTTCAGATGCGATATAGGGCGTATTTAGTCACCACTGGAAAAGAATATAATTTAAATTGGTTGTGGAATACTAGTTTTTTTACAATGATATTAACAAGAACGCTTAACGGAATTCATAGCTAAAGTATTGAACTGAACATTTACACATCAGAAAAATTAAAAATTCTCAGATTTTTTCGTTTATAAGTACAGACGAATTAACAATGCAAATTCAGAACAGAAAATACAGGACAAAACAAAATATATTTATTTCAACTTAATACAGTCTGAAACAAATCTTAATATTAAATTTCATTCCTCTTATTGCAATAAAAATAATTCTAACTGTCAGTGCCCCGTTCTGAAATCCGTCTCTACAATTAAATACCTTGGTTTACATATTGACTCTAACTTAAAGTGGAAAACTCATGTAAATGAACTAAGTAAAAAATTACGTTTTATGTTAGTTAAATTTCACCACTTAAAAAATAAAATTGATGCAAATTTTTTAAAAACACTTTATTATTCTTGGTTCTACTCATTGTTAAATTATGGTATTATTATTTGGGGAGGTGATTATAAATATAATTTACTACCACTAATTTCGATCCAGAACAAGTGTTTCAAAATTTTAAACCCCTATCATTCACATGCTTATAGTTTTAGAAATTTGAACTTACTACCTTTTAAGTATGACTTCTTATTTCGTGTAGTTCTTTTTTTGTACCGAAACAAATCAATGTGTGAATTAAAATTAAATGTATCTCAAAGAAATCCTAATGAAATTTATAAAATTCCTCATTTTTCTAACGAAATATTTCGGAAGCATTTCTACTTTTTAGGACCTAAAATCTATAACCATGTGCCTTCTTATCTTCAAAATATAAAGACATATTCAACATTTAAACGTGAACTTTAAAATTTCATCATAAATTTGGACGACATAGACCGTTATTTTCAGATTTAAAACGAAGCAACTATAACTAAAATAACCAGACTTTTGCCAACTCTGTCTATTATTAAATCTATGTTATTTGCTTTTCATTTTTTTTTCAATTTTCTAATTTAAAATTACGCCTTCAATTATTTAATTTTTTTATTGTCTTTTATGTAAGACTGATGTCTTTTATGTGATTGTCTTTTATGTAAATTTTGTTTCAATTTTCTATATTTTTTTGTTTGTTTTTTAGTTCCTTTTGCTTTTCAGAGAGTGTGTGTGTGTGTGTGTGTGTGTGTGTGTGTGTGTGTGTGTGTGTGTGTGTGTGTGTGTGTGTGTGTGTGTGTGTGTGTGTGTGTGTGTGTGTGTGTGTGTGTGTGTGTGTGTGTGTGTGTGTGTGTGTGTGTGTGTGTGCGTGCGTGCGTGCGTGCGTGCGTGCGTGCGTGCGTGCGTGCGTGCGTGCGTGCGTGCGTGCGTGGTTAAAGTTTATGTACATTATTTATATTCAAGTTTATCCGTCACCTGAACGGGACAAAGTCCCCTTGGTGACAAATATGTTACCTTATTTTTTGTACTTATGTTGTGTGATAATAAAGCTTATGTTATGTTAAAAAAACTATGAACCCTGGTTTAGCTTTAAAAATAGGGCGATAGTCCAGATGATAGGACGTATTCAATCACCACTAGAAATGAATATAATTTTAAAACTAGCTTTTTTACAACATATTCAACAAGAAAGCGTAACTTCACTTCGGAATGATGTTTCACCCATTGAAATTTCCGAATGGTTAGTTTTTGAAATCTGACACAGCCTTGCATGATAAATAGAAAACGGTATACCCCTCGCCGAGGCCAGGAATCCACAACATTATCCACCACAAGTCCGTAACAAACTAGACTTTTGTTTCGGGATAGGGGTTGTCGAAAAAATAGTGATTTAGCACATTTTGAGACCCAAAGAGCACGGCTCGAAGTGACAGAATTTTCTACGAAAAACAGTACAGTAAAATAAAAGGCAAAATTTCCATGGGAATTTGGGGTTATACTCCAGAAAAATTATGGAAATGTGCCCTAAAAGTAGTCTTTTAACTCATTTTTAGACACATTTGCTAACGCACGAAGATGACCATTCCTTTTAGGTAAATTAATTTTCATGGAAAACGACCGTATAAAATTTGATGTCAAAATTTCGGGGGGAGGAGGTTAAAAACCCCTGCCTAACCCCCCTTGGACGGCCCTGATCAGCCACCTCTCAGAATTCAGAGTAAAGTTAAGAGTGGTTGTCACAAGCGATCAAAAATGGCATTAGTGACCATGCATCAGCCCTCCCCTGGCTTCATGAAAGCGCGTTCATTTATTCAGCGCTGTATGATTCACATCCCCTTGACGAGCGAGCCACCTGTTCACGAGCCATTAAACTGAGCATGATCGTGCTCGGGGCATTGAGTGGGGAAACTAATGATGAAATTTAATTTGAATTCATTAGCGTTATATTGATCTTTAATACTCAGGGTTACTCATAGGGGAGACAAGCCCGACAAATATCATGCTAATATGCGGGGCTATCTGGAATACGGAAAAAATTGGCGATTCGTAGTGGTCATTTCCACGACAGTTGAAGCATGCGCAGTAACCAGCTAGATAACATTAAAATAATATTATTGATCACTGCTGGCATCAGCCTCGATGACTGAGTGGCTATAGTATAATATGTACTAACCCAGAGGTCCCTGATTCGAATCCTGGGTGCCGCTTTTTTAATTATGCTTTTAAAAAAGATCGATTCTTTAACTATAAATAACTTTATTAAGAATTAGTAAAATTGCTAAAAATCGCCGAAATAAATAGAAATATCTAGTAAAAAACAAAATGAAGAGCAATATTTATAGTTTACATGGCTTCAGTTCCCAGCCCTCCTCAGAACAAGCTGCAGAGAGCTGAGCACGTGAGCCTAAAGGTGGAAACAAATTGCAGCCGAGCGGCGTAAGCGAACAGCCACGAACACGCTCTGCGCAAGCGCCGCTCTTAGCGCCTCCGAGTTGCGCGTGCGCAGAGCGTGTTCGTGGCTGTTCGCTACGCCGCGCTGCTCGGCTACAATTTGTTTCCGCCTTAAGGTGAGGGGTTTGGGTCCTCACCGCATATTCGCACATCCCAACGGTTTGGTCCTGACGAGCTTAGTGCGCATGCTCGGGGAGAAAAAAAGGATCTTCTTTGGATAATTGCTCTCATTAATGAATCCCCGCTGGTGCAGTGGTAGAGTGCGTGCTTAGCATGCGGTAGGTCGTGGGTTCGGTCCCCGATTTATTGTTTTATTAAAATTTCTAAAAAAAACAGCTAAAATAAGTCTACACGCATGCGCACTAAGCTCGTCAGGACCAAACCATTGGGATGTGTGAAAATGCGTCCTCACCGCACTTTTTATCAGCGAAATTCGTTGGAGTTTAGTTGTTACTTTCGTGGAAATAATCAGTGCCTTGGCCACAGAGTACTAGAACAGAGAGTCCGTCGCCATAGGCGCTATTGGAAATCGAAAAGTTGGATGAGTTTGGGGCTATTTTGGCGCTGCGATCGCAACAACGTCACGAGAGGCGGGACGGAAAAGCCTGATTGGTTGAGAAAAACTTTTTCCTTCTCCTTCGAAAATAGAAGATTGAGTGACAGCCAATCACAGGTTTGATCACTCTGTCAATCATTTAGTTGATCGTGGCGCCCTCCAACCCATCCAACTTTTGAATATAACGTTTTGGACCCTCTGTTAGGATTTTTCTCTGTGGCCTTGGCGTATCCACTCTTAGGTTTGCTTGGTTTTCAACGAATATATTGAAATTTAGGATTGTTGGCTGAGGCATGTGGCGACTTTTCAAAAATGTACTTGGGTGAAAAAAAAGCAGATCTGACTTTTTATGTTATTTAACTCTTTTACAGGCGACTGAATGCTTCTTAGAGTTACGTTGCTGTAAGTAGTGCTACCAACTCTAATAGAAGAGTCCCTTGCGATACTTAATAAATCTAAAAAAAATTATATGGTTTTCCTGATGACAAAGATATTTTTACACGCTTTGAAAGCTCGCCGCCATTTAAAAATCGGAGAAGTAAACAATTTAACTTCAACATTTAAGCGAATTCTTCTGCAAACCTTATGGAGATTTCAAAAAAAATTCTTTTTAATTAAACTTTCCTACATTCCAAAACTTTTTAGAATTTGTTGCTGAACAAAAAAGAATGAAAATCGAGCCACACATGCCCGCCTCCCCTGCCTATCGGTCACACTTCTACAGGATCTTCCAGACTTATTTTGTGTTCATTTTAGAGGAATCATCCAACAAGTGTTTTAAAAAATGAATAAGCATTTCACACTTTACGCCTTCACATTTCTATGCAAGCTAGTGATTTCACAGGAGTGAATCACGAACGATGAACAGTGACAGTGAAACCATAAAGTATTGAAGATTGCCTACCACTGTCCTGGACCCTTCTGGGTCCTCTCAGCGGGAATGAGACGCCACAACAGCAACCCAAACCCAGGCCGTGAAGAGCCCCAGCTCCCGACACAGCGCAGGCGACGTCTCACAGCGATTAGAGCCATCGCATCGCCCACTAGCAGCCGCCCTCATAGCGATATTCCACTAGAGAGCTCCACTACGTGGTTCGTTCATTTCGTCCGCCGTTCAGCTCACTCTCCACATGGAGAGGAGCGTCCCGAGGGACTTACAGTGAAACCATAAATGAGCCTAAACGCCTTTTAAAACGCATCTTTGTTGATAAAAGCAAGGTATACTATGCTATTCATATAAAGCTTTATTATGTTGTGCAACTAATTTACTCTGTTGATAATAAAAAACAAATTTTCTCTATGACACTGACCAAAACACACAAATCAGTCTCCGTTACACCAAACACCCTCGCATCAAACACACCGGTAACTGCCGAATGCCGTGATACGCGCAAAAACCTCCATTCCCCACGCCCGCCCCCTTTGATTGGATTGCCGAGGAATAAATAAAGGTGTATGGAGGCGGCCATTAACTGTAATGACTCCCGTCGTTGTGTTACACTGAGCTTGTTTTCCGGAATGCAGCGCGAAAGTGGGGCAGATTGAATGAGAGAGATGATGGTGACGATGATGATGATGGTTCATTAATTTTTCTCCGGGGTTCAGAAAGTCGACACGTGTCCAATCACTTAGGTGAGCAAGACGTAACGACCTGATTGAACATTGTGTTTTATATTTAGAGAGCATTATTATATGAGATGAGACTATATAGGGGTTCCGTATAACATAATGATCAACAGTGGCGAATATAGAATTTTTTTTGGGGGGGAGTGCCCGAATTACCCACCTTCATCGTCATTGCCGCAGATGTATTTTTTGCTCCAGCGGAAGTGACCATGGACCACACCACACAAAAGTGCCCTCAACCAGGGGTGCAGAAAATGTTCCAGGAACCAATATTTCCCCATCAGGACACTATTAACTATGCCCGAAATTCACCCTAAAATGTCCCCATACTTTCATTTCAGTTTATATGTTGGAGTTCTTTTTGTAAAATATAGTTTTCTTAATTACTGAACTTTTGTGAGGTTCAATAATCGCCAAATAATCCGTAAGTTTTTAAGCTTACGGATTATTTGAGGGACTTAATATTTAAAAATGTCTTAAAATATGAATTATAAACTCTCAAATTTGAGCTACAGTAAAACTTTCCTGTCCTTAACTTTAATTTTTAAGTCAATAACATTGATATGATGATTAAACAAGAACACAAAGAATCACAGATTCCGTCTTCCCGTCACAGATACGTTGTTTTTTCTGCATATCAATCAAAACACAAGGAAAAACGAACTTTCAGGTATTCATGGAATCTTCTTTTTTCGGCCTAGATCCGTAGTTTTTATCTGCACGTCCGTAATTCCATAGTTTTCACCTAATTTCCATACAGTTTGGAAGGCATGATAGCCAAAATATTTGTTACAAATAAAAATTTGGCTTTGTATGTTTTTTTCTTTATGAACTTAGAAAAATTTTGAAAATTCGACCCTTGAAAACAGTATTTAACTAGTTTTTATCCACCTTTTCCTATACTTGTACCAGCAGTTATTTTGACTGACAGCGCGTATCGGTGTGTATAAGATCCCTAAAAATGAATTAAATAAATGGAAAATAATAGCAGAGAGAAATCAAAATGATTGGCTAGTTTGGGTTTTATGCCGCAAGGACCTTACAAACTTAATGCGGTAGAAGAAGTCAAAGAGACATCTTCATATCAAGATTCATGGGGAACTAATTATATTTACGTACCAAGCCAAGGAATTTCCTCAATATATCCTCACTTAATGATCTTACGGACATTCTTTGACCATATTTGAGTGTATCATAAAGCATCAAAATTGAATTGGAATGACTGATGTCGTTTTCAATACAGAGGAGGAATAATAGAGAGTTCTGGATAAAATATAGCAAAAATAATGAGCAGTTTAAAACTTATTCACATATTATTAAGTTCTAATGAGTGTCTATAATTTGATTTTCGTTTTTAATTCTTAGTCGTGATATGAACATGAATGAGATGACTAACGCTTTAAAATCAACATTGAATAAACGGGATTTTGGAAAAAAAGAAAAAATTAAACAAAGACAATGACCGATTTATTTGATATCTCTCTTGAGGCGATTTCTTTTGAAAATTAACATTTCTTAACAAGCAGAAATATTTTCAAACTCACCGCTTTTAAAATGTGTTCTATCATAATTTTATTGAAAAAAGTAACATTATTTGGTCAATTCTAAGGAGATAAGCCTAATGCACATCTTTATTTTAAAAATTTAAGTTTTTTATGATAGTTACTATTGACCAGTACTCAACATTTGTCATCATAGGATTTTGAATAATGAAACATATTACAACTCTATTAATTTGATTTCTGAAATTCACGGTTAAAAAACTTTAAATTAAGATGGCTTAATTTTCAAGTTGAATACCTACCATGCGATTTCTAAAACAGTGGATTATAGGTAATATTGCTCCCTAACCCTGGCCAGAACATACATAGAAACTAAACTAAATTCTCCATGAACGAAATTGTATAAATTTTTCAATTGACTATATATCCTTCACAGACTCACCAAAAGAATGTAAGAAAAGGAAACACACCAAAACCATTCGAAATTCGAACCCAGTAAACTCGGGAGAGAAAACAATTCCAGCCAAACGATTTCAAGAACTTAGTATGGGCTTCGAGTTCCAAAAAGCGGCGAGAAGAAAAGTAGAGGGCTGCAAATAGAATTGTTGACGTAACTATATATAGTACGTTATAGTTAGAGCTGAAAAATTTTTCTAAGAGCAAGCGTTAGAGAGTAATGGTGACCTATCACGAGGTTGGCAGCCATTCAAATAGTTTTATTGAGTTGTATAGTGAAGTTTAGCTGAGAGAAGAATTGTAATAGAATTTTAACGTGTGTCATCTGAACACAAGAGAAGCTAATACATTTTTACTGAAGATTGATGTCATAAAGAGAGAAGAACAGAAATAGCATTGGAAGCTAATTTTTTCGGAAGGTTTTTTTCTTGGTTTTTTTGATACATCATATTCAATAATGGGATACATTAGAAAAGTTGAATCGGAATAAAAGAGATGGGCACTAAGAACTGGGCAATCTGTTAAGTTAAGGTCACTCCACTGTTCCAGACATCTATCTGTCTGTCAATGAGCACAGTTGTATGTGATGAAGGGAACTAGGAACTGGTAATGGGATTATAAATTAGGAAATGCTGGGATCATTTCCACAAGGATGAAAAGGAGTTATTAGTATAAGTAGATTCTTAACAACCCTTATCTGGTTTAGTGAGACACAAATTGGGAATCACAATACACATATACAATCAATGAAAGGATAATAAGTTTGCCCAAATAAGTCAAATACTGAAAAGCAAATCATGAGTTTGATAATAAAAATACTAAACGAGTAAAAAACAGTATAAGGGGAAAAACTATTATCAATTTGAAAATTTTAAGAATGTCATTCATTTCACAATCATTTAAATAAGTCATAAGTCATCTAAATAAATTGTAACATAAGACACAAGTGTGGGTAACTGTAAACTTTGGCCCAACATTTAATGGACATTGTCTGGAAACCAAATTACTCGTATTAGTCACTCGAAAACATTAATGGCAATATGAAATTGAAACACTTTTAATTTCTATTTAATACTAAAAATATGGGAATGATTAAGGTTAAGACAAACTTTATTCAATCAACTTAAGCTAAAGAATATATCTCCCTTTTAATTCATTCGGGGAAAGAAACAATGTGGAACGGATATGGACCGCACCCCCAAAAGTATAACATCCCCTCAGGACCCATCCACTCCATCTGTGAATTAATTTCGAACCGATCGGAAAGGGAAAGGCATCTGGATAAGAGGCTGCAGTCCATTCCGGGCAGCTGTAGGAAATGCTATTCTAGTACATAGCTACGATTCTACTCGGAGAGAGAATGGGGATCACATTAGCGGATGGCTGATAAACGCAGAGGTCATGGTACAGCCACTGTATCAAATAGATGCTTAAATATAACCATTAGTTTTATATTGAAATGTTACCCGTTAGTACTACTCTCAAATGGATGTATAGAATGAACAGGGCGATTCAAAATTCAAGGGCAAAATGATAGGGGGTGTAGACTACCGGAATAAAATTGATAATATCGCAGGAATCATCGGATAATCTAGTACAGAGTTTCTCAAACTGTGGGTCGCGACCCACTGGTGGGTCGCCATTCAGTTTTTGGTGGGTCGCGAGAAGATTTTTAATTTTTCACAAACGGTGTTTATTGACTTTTGAATCATCAAACTATTAGTTGAACTTTTGAAATTATCAAATTACCATACAATAGTAAAAAGTATAAAAATTTGACGAAAAACTACACTACTTAGAGTGGAACGGAAAAGGCAATTTTTTAATGTAAATACGTACTATGTGTCACTTTAATGTGCCAATAATGCAAATATAGTCGGTTATTCAAATAAGATTTGAAAAAAATATCTAGTGTTTCTCCCCATCCACACTGGGGGGGTCAATGCAAATTTTAAGAATTTTCTTTGGAAATGATTCAACTGATAAAATTAATCCCATATTGCTATAAACAAGTTAAAATCATGTTTTTAAGGGTCAAATTTTAAAATTTTCTCTGGGGGAGTACCCCCAGACCCCCTTATCACTGTAGGGATCATTGTTAGAACACGATAACTATTTCATACCTTTGTAACTAAATAGTTGGTGAACACCCCCCAGTCAGAGAAGTTAAAATTCTGTGGGGAAGGGGCGTGAGATAATTATCTCAGTTCAGTTAATTATAAATAATTGAAGTCGGTGGGTCGCTTTAGATTTTGTTTCTCAAAAGTGGGTCGCGATGTTAAAAAGTTTGAGAACCCCTGATCTAGTAACTTTGATTTCAGGAATAAGAGTAAGAAATTTGATTCCTCGCTAGACTGATAGAATTGCATTTTAATATGCGGCCAAGTAAAACAGCAGGTGTTCCATAATGCTCACAAGAAGACCGTTTTTTGAATTGGAAGAAGATTTTATTTTGTTATTTTACTCTTTCACCATTGAGAGAAATATGAGAAGTGCTGGAAGTGCTCCACTCGCTCTACTATCAGATCACAGTCAATTTAGCAGGTGTGGTTGTAACAGAAAATTTCATTCACTAATGCAATTAACTTTTATTTTGATAAGCATGAAAGTAAAAGGGTTACCTACTCCTCGCAACGCAGTGTCACTGATGTTCCCAAGGAAACCACAACCATCATCTTTTTTTTTATGGATATGGTTTTTTTCAGGGTTTTCAACCCGCCCACAAACAAAAAAAACAACCCTGTGTTTTTTTTAAATTGGGTAAAATTTCATTAAAACGGCATGGTAGTCGCAACAACAGCTTTAAATGATGCAAATTTCTAAAACTATAATATTTGAGGAGAAATATATTAAAAAACTTTCATCATTGCAAAATAATATTAGGCAAGTTAAATGAAGAAGGGCAATAAACTCACGCCCAAGTGGTTTTTTTGTTTATAATATCGAATGGCGCAAGTTCAGACTTGCGTATGTGCCAAGTTTTTAGCGTTAAAGATGACTAATATGGTAACCCAAACTCATGTTAAATGAATTAGTTGGCTTCTAAATGTGCCGCTAAACAGCCAAATTTCGCCAAGCATACGCAACTCTGAACTTATCGAATTTTTGTAACAATTACTTCAAATGTTTAAATCTTTTGTGTTAAATGTTTAAACCAAGGGGGGCACTGTCCTGAGTGCCCTCCTTGGTTCTTTGGCATGAACTCGCACGAATATCTCATACTGTAGTGTAGATTTCCCAAGTCAAAGATACGAGGTTACCCGATGACGATATATCAATCGATATTATTCAGACGATAATGATAGTGTTTTGTGGCCATTCCCACACAACACCAAATTACCCACAATTAAAGATCTACCCATAAAATAGATAATTTTGCCACCTTACTTTTTTAAGTAACATAAACCACACAGTATAGAGCTTAACAGAGATGCCAAACGGCCGTTTTCCTCCTCATGTAATTAATTTAATTCAGCTCGCAGATTATAATTCAGTTCACTAGCAGCCAATCAGAAAAAAATAAATGCGTGAAAATAATAAAGTGATTCCTGATTGGATATGGCAAGTGGCATTTAAATTTCATCGGTGTTGTTTTTCCGATTTGGATTTGAGTGACAGCTTCAGTGAGCGAATGACAGAATTAGCAGGAATGACGTGGTATTAAAGGAGGCGGGTCCGTTTGGCCTGACGTTTGTCTATGGGAAAAGCCTTGTTAAAAAAGTTGCCATTAGCGTCTGTGGAGATGAAAACTCTGTTAAGCTCAAAACTCTGCGACATAAACTAGGGGGGAAAGCAAAAGTTAAGTAAAATTCCAGTTAAGCTAATTCTGTTGTCAATTTTTCGGCCCGCATCCAAGGTTTAGCGCTCCCCCCAGACACAATGTGGAGAAAAACAACGGGTATTCCCAGTTCTCGTCTGCTGCTCTGTGATGAAAAAATCTAGTTAGATTTTCCACACGTGTGAGCTTTCGTGTCTTTCGATAAAAAAGAAGCTGCAATTATTTCTTTCAACCATTATAATCTATATTCCCCTCTGAACCTTTCCTTTTCTAATATTGCCCCTAATATTGATCTGATTTTAACCAAGGGTTAGGGAGAAAAACATTTGTTTTCATAAAAAAACCATGGGTTTTGTTTTAAAGTTTTTTTAGTTTAAAACATGTTTCATTTGTTTTTTTACCCTGATCCCAGAAATGCTAAAACAACATGCTGAATTTAGATAAACAAAGCTATACTTTCTAAATACAGTGCAAACAGTCTGTCCTTTCAAATGATTTTCGTTAAGCTCAGAATCGTGCTTTTTATCAAGGAATATACCACCCATGTCATGGCCATATATTTGTACCCAAGTCAACTTTTGACACACACACACGCACACCATCTGTTTAAACCCTGGGGATCAGAAAATGGTGGGTCCGTTATTGCAGAAATAAAGCGAGCTTTTTGGCTGAAAAATACATTTGTTTTAAATAATGTTACAATGTGTTTTAAACAATGCTATAATGTTTAACAATGTGTTTTAAACAATGATATAAGGGGCCATCCATAAACGATGTCACACTTTTTTCGCCCATTTTTGACCCCCCTCTGTCACATGTCACGCTCTTAAACCAACAATATGTCTAAGGGGCCGTTCAAATAATACGTTAACACTTTTTTGGTCATTTTTAACCCCCCCTCCCCCTTGTCAGCAAAGATAAGCAAACCTCAAACCCCCTCCCACCATAATTACGTAAGAAACTGCCGGACCCCCCCCCCCGGAAATTTTGATATCTCTTAGTAGGTAGTTTTTTCTCCTTAAAAATTAGGTGACATACAATGAGCGGTCTTTTTGGGGTGCAAATCAAAGGGTTCAAAAATGAGTCGAAACACTACTTTTCAGGGTTACAATTTCAAAATGTTTGGGTGGTCCATCTCCAGAAAAAGGTACTTACGTCAGATTTCCTTATTCGATTTTTGTTACATTTATTTTTGGTTGAGTTTTGAAATTATTTATGCAAGAAACAAGAGATTTTCGAAAATGCAGCATCTTACGTAAGCATCATTCATATCCCCCCTCCCCCCATGTCAGGAAAAATAAGTGAGGAGCAACCCCCCCTCCCCCCTTAGGTGATTACGTAATATTTGAACGGCCCCTAATACACTAATTTGAAATGCCCGGAACCAAGGTTTTTTTCGTTGATTTTCAGCTGCAGGATGTGATGTCACAACTTTCAAACCCCCTCCCCTCTTCTGAGCAGGGTTGCTTGATTTATATCAACTTGATTTAAATCACGATTTAAATCACATGATTTTTTTTTAAAAAATCATTGATTTAAATCAAAAATTTTTTAAATAAGTACAATTTAAATAAAAAATTAGGTAGTTTTATGCTTTAAAAATGGTTTGCAAGATTATTTGCTTGCATTTTTTAAAAAACCTCTGCTAGATAATGTAACTGGGAGGAATAGGTTAAAGTTACTTCTACATAAAATAGCCTGCAATTTCAAGAACAAATTTTACTAACAATGACAAAAATGTTTTTGACAAAGAAGGGTAATTGCAAGGTTGGAAATCAATAATTATGATAATGATAAACTAAACAAAAATTAAATTATTTTTACCTGGTATAAAATTTTTAAAATACGAGTAAGTTGATGATTTTTATTGGAAGATTGTTTTTATAATTTGTCATGTTTTCCAACTAATTTTTTTATATATTACATAACCAGAGGGAATTTTAGCTAGAGAAAGCCCTATTCTCTGTGGTCTGTACATGACTGCATGGTTTTTTTAGTAATCATAGCCACAATTTATTTTCCAAACCTAATATTAAGTTAGAAGGATAAAAATTTTAGTAACAATTATTCATTCACTCTTTAAGGACGGGCATCTCGTCGGTGAGACGCCACGGCAGTGAACTGTTTCCCTTAATTAATTTGATTAATTAATGCATAAAATAGATCAAAATTGGGGTATTAAGTAATGCTAAATTATTATATCACATTGAAGTTTCAATATCAGTATATCATTAAGCAGTTTCAAGAAGTTCAGGACTAGAAATTCATTTAAATAAAAAAAGTCCGATTTAAATCAAATAAATCCGATTTTTTTTTATTTTTTTAAGCAACCCTGCTTTTGAGCGTGACGTCATTTAAGGACGGCCCCTAATGTTTAGCAATGTGTTTTAAACAATGCTTTCTTTTTTGCTTTATTTTAAACATGTTTTTAAAAGAATTGTTTTAAATAAAGTGTTTTAAACGTAACAACTCTTATGTTATGTCTTATGTTGTGGTTATAACTAAACCCCAACATTAGGCTAGTGAGGCCTGGCCCAAGGGGCCCCATAATTTAAAGGCTCCAAAAATCTCAATTATATTGAAATTTAAAAGAAAAATTACTTTCTACATATTTTTGGAAAACATTCTCCCTATATTTTAAACTATCTCTTTACATTTTATTTTCCACAAAGAAATTTAAAAATCTAAACTTTTGATGGTTTTATTTAACTTTGAAAAGTCAACAGGCTAATATATATATATATATATATATATATATATATATATAACTACCAATTTTTGTGTGTTATACATTTGTTTAACACACAATAATAACCGCGCCGCGCACACAACCTTAACACAAATGAAACTGAGATGGGCACCGCCTGATGGGCCACTGGCCTTGACTTAATTTTTTTATAGATTTAATACATTTCTTTTTATTAACATAACATGGGGGCCCCAAGAAACAGAAAAATCGGGCCCTGATTTTAAAGGACACTAGTTATTTCTACCGTGTAACGTCATATACGGATTTTTATAATAAATTTCAACAATTTCAGATAAAAATCCTTACACACGCTACGCTAGATAATTAGCAAGAAAACGCCTAAACGTCGTCCCTCTTCCTCAATTAATTCGAAACGCGTCCCACGATAATAACGAAAAACACGAGAACCGGCACGAAAGGCGTCAAAAAGGAATTCGATGGCAAGATCGGAATTGAATTAAAGCCCCTTTCACCTTCAAAACTAGCACGCATGAATGACCAATACGTGAGGCGAAGTGTAATTCCTATAGAAATCGAAAGCATCAGCTTCTTATCTTCTCATTAACCATCCTTGCGTTGTCTGCAAATCTGAGTCAAAGGGGTGGTCGGAAAATAACCCTTTTTTTAGGCCTTCTAATTTAGAACGACATCTTGCCGAAGAGTCAAGGAAGTAATTTTGTGCTTATGTCTATATAGTTTAGTTACCATGCTGAGAAAGGTTAAAACAGCAACGACCAAAAAGTGAATTGTATAATTCAACTAGCGCTACGCGCTAGACCAGACGTTGCTCGTGCAAAGTTTAAAAATATGTTGCAGGGGCATACAGTGCCCCCATGTTACTTCCCCCATCAGTGGCGGATCTATGGGGGAGGCTATAGCCCCCCCAGGGGACTTAAATTCACACATCACACTAGATAAAATTGGAGTTTTTCGAAAAAATTTTTTGAAAAATTCAAAAAGTTTTTGCAGCTGTTTCACATTTTAAAAGGCCCAAAGGGCTTTATTTCATAATCATTAGCTCCTGAAAATTTGTAGAATCAATGTACAATTACGGGAAAGTGGGTTATTGCTCTTGTAAACTTCATGAGGGAAAGGCCAAGAGGACAAGACGAGGAGTAATAAAACTTAACGTTTATTGAACCAACATCACACCACGAACGACATTCAAATCTAACAATGCAATCCAAAGTAAATCAATCGTAAAAACCCCATGCGCAGAAGATGCAGCGCAGTAATACAATTTAAACGTTCCTGCTGCCATCTTCCGCTAAAACCAGAAATTTAAGATTAAAATTCGTAACATTCGGCCAGACTGACCCATTAATCCCCCGATTAATTCTTAATTAACATATATACATATAATCAAATACTAAAATTCGAATCACTCATTAAAAAAAATTACGAATAGTAAATACTTTTAAAATACTTCAATCTGAAACTAGCAACATAAAAATCACTCTCAAGACAATTGTAAACAAAATTAAATTCTAAATCAATTACTAAAAATCCTCCACAGTCTATAGTTCTAGAAAAGTTCTCAAAAGTCACTGCTTAGGTTTTCTACAGGCTCGCCTTGGACTTCGCTCGGCCATCCTTCAGCAACGGAGCTCCCCCCTAGTTGACTCAAGTTACTCCTCGTTGGAACACAGGGACTTTTCCATCCATCATGGAGTTCATCATTCGTTGAAATTCATCCGGGGCATTTGCTAACCCAAAAACCATCTGCTCGAACTGACCCGTATCATCTGGCGTTATGAAGGCGGTTTTAAGGCTGGTCTCTTCGGTAAAGGGTACTTGTAAATATCCACCAGCCAGATCCAAGGTTGTGAAGACTCTGCTTCCTCCAAGACATTCCAATATGTCGTCAATCTTCGGCAACGGAAATCTCTCCTTGATTTTCCTCCTCTCTTCAGAATTGATCTTGTACGGTTTCTGGCACACCGGTTTACTTCCGTCTACTTCCTTGATGTCCATCTTGCATACGTCCGTGCAGCCCGACTCATCAGTACTTAAGGCAAGGCAGTCTCTGTACTTGCTCATTAATTCCAGGTGTTCGCCCCTTTGATTGCTCCCCAAAGACGAATCAATTTCAACTTCTTCCACTTGAATAGGGGTCTTTTCACTACGGACCGCATTAATCTCCACCTTGGTTTTAACTCTAACCAAATTAACCTTTTTCTCATCCCTGTTTACTTGGATCTTTGCAAAAATATCATTATTTGCGTAGCCAAATCTTAAGGCACCCCCAACACGCGCAAACGCTATATGGGGCAGGTCAATCCACGTCCTACCCAGAATCAAATCATACGGTTGAGAATCATCCTTTACAACAAGTAAGGTAATTAATTTTCCAACTACATCATCAACCCGTATATTAACAACAGTTTTTCCTATAGCCCTTGTCACTGGACTGTCTTGATTACCAAACCCAAATAATTCACTGCTATCAGACTCCAAATTGAGATTTAATTTCAATACAACGCTTTCCTTCAGAAAACAGCTGCTACTCCCCGTATCCACCAAAGCTGAAACATTGAAGCCATAAATATAAGCATCTTTTATATAATTATTAGGGGTCACTGCAGTTCTCTTATTCAAATCATCCTGTCCCACCGATATGTTATTACTCTCCTCTCTTCGATCGACGTTAGTTTTACTAGATCGCTGGATGCGCTCTTGCCTAATACTCCTCGGTTGCGGGCAATCTCTAGCAATGTGACCATAAACACTACAATTAAAGCACTTAAATTCCCCGTTTTCATTTCTTACTGACGGTTCAAAACTTCTACGCTTTTCAAAATGCCTGTAACTCTCTCTTTCCTGGAAATCGCGGCCTTTCGACCTATAATTCAGATGCGAAAACCTCCCACCATGATCAAAATTAGAGTCAGGGTTTTTGTTTTCAAAAATAGTTTTCATTCCAGATCGAACACTTTCGTACTCATCTAATCGTTCTGCCAAATCGTTCGCTTTTGTGAACTTAGGCCAATAATCAATAAAATGTTCTCGCATAGCACTCGGAACATGCTTTTTCAATTGATCAGTAACAATAAGTTCCTTCAACGCATCGAAATCCCTAACATCCAAACCAGCTAACCACTCATCAAAGAAATTACGTAACTCGAAAGTGTAATCAGCCCACGTACTTTTTGGCTCTCGAGTGTGATTTACAAACTTTTGACGAAAGCTTTCAGGACCCAATTTAAATTTCCTCAACAATAATTTCTTCACAAAATTGTAATCATTCGCATCTAACTCTGATTCTCGAACAATCAACTGAGTTATTTCCAATGGCAAAAGTCCCAATAAATGAAACACAAAATCCTCCGATCGTATATCTGCACTTTTACATTGCCGCTCAAACAGAACCAAGAAAGACGCAATATCTCCCTCCTTCAAATCAAACTTTTGAACAAAATTCCTAAGATCTACAGACCTCCCACTTCCCTCAAACACGCGACCTTTTTCAATACGTAATTTCTCAAGCTCGTATTCCCTATCCTCCTTCTCCTTTCTAATTCTATCATCGATAATTCGGAATAGTACATCTTTAACGAAGGATTCATCATATCCTTTACTTTTGGTAATGATCAATTTTATATCGAGAAGCGAAGATTTTTCAGGAACAACCTCGCCCATTCCCTCGGCCAACTCCAACAAATCACACTTTTTCCCTTTTGCTAAGTACGCCATACTTCTAAAGCAAAAACACTTCAATACCTATACATCAATACTTCTACTTCAATACTTGACATCAATACTTCTACCTAGTAGACTGGTACATCCCACTTCTGATGTGTAAACTTCATGAGGGAAAGGCCAAGAGGACAAGACGAGGAGTAATAAAACTTAACGTTTATTGAACCAACATCACACCACGAACGACATTCAAATCTAACAATGCAATCCAAAGTAAATCAATCGTAAAAACCCCATGCGCAGAAGATGCAGCGCAGTAATACAATTTAAACGTTCCTGCTGCCATCTTCCGCTAAAACCAGAAATTAAAGATTAAAATTCGTAACACTCTTTACATAGACTATTAATTCACTAATATTTAAGGAGTTCCAAGAGTTTTATAGCCCCTACAAAGCAATTAGCCCCCTGCGTTTTTTAACGTCTTTATTACTTCAGAAAACTTACTTTCAGTGAATTTTGTGATAAAAATTAAGTCAATCAAACAATTTTTGAAAAATTAATGTTAAATGAAAAAATAAAATTTGAAATTTTTTTTAATGTTTATTAGTTTGAATAGTTTTTTGCTTAGTTTTTAATCTTTGGTAATTTGATATGGCACTTATAAAGAAATTTCAAAAATATGTCCTGGGTTGGCTTCGAAAAAATATGGTAAGCCTATCTTTAGCCCCCTGCAAAACTTTTAGCACCTGTATATTTATATATTAAATTGAGAATTTAGAGGCCAATGAGCCCCTAATGAGGCCCCTACAAAGCATTAGTCCTCTTGCATTTTTATATATTTGGTTCACATCAACTTGATGAGCTTTTAGCCCTCTCAAAGATAGATGAGCTTTAGCCCTGATGATAAGGATGGAATTCATAACTTCAAATAAAAAGTTGTAATGAGCTTTAACCACTACAAAATCTTTAGCCCCGCTACATTTTTATAGATTTGATTCACAATTTAAATGGAACAATAAGCTTTAGCCTTCTTGTGTTTTTAATTTTAAAAGCTTGCTTGTTAGCGATTTATAGCCCCCTACTTTAGTTTTTGCAGATTCGATTCACAATTTAAAGGGGCCTCTGAGTTTTAGCCCCTATAAAGAATTAGCCTGTTCACAATTTAATGAGCTTTATCCTTAACTCAGCATTAGCCCCCTCCACTAGCAGATCCAGGGGGCTCAAACCCCCCCCCAAAAATGAAAAGTTTTACTCATACTCATCTATACAATATGACATTTTATGCACCAAAGAGTTAAAAACCCTGTTATTTTAAGGTCAAGTTTTTAAAAAATTTCTGGGGGAGGACCCCCTTGGCACTTGTATCTCTGTTATTACAACTATATTTTACTAAGTTTGTCAAAACGCAATAATAACTAAATTTTTTTAGAGCATATTTGGGCCCCTCCTGAAATAAATTTGTACATAGGCCAATTTATTCCTTTTTGTAATACATTCTCAATGATAAATCCAAGTAAAACTAAATTTAAAAAGTAATTGCCCTCCATAGCATCTCTATTACTAGTATTTTAGTACTATTTAAGAACGTAAAAGATTCAATAGTTTTTATGCCTATATGCCTAAACAGTGTGAAAATAAATATTTGATTGAGGGGATAATGCAAATAAAAGTAATACTCCAAATAAATACTGCTTCACAGATAATGACTCTTTCCAAACTAGCAAATACACATGAAACTAAACAAGAGTCCATAGGGGCCATTCACAAATTTTACAGGGGGAGGGAAGGGTCCTGAATGTGTGTGAACAATGTGACAAGGGGAGGGGCAGTTCATATTTAGTGACATCACACCTCGCTCCTGTCAAAGCTGTAATTTCTGCTTCTGTTTGGTTTAAATTAGGAGATAACTCAGTTTTCATGCAAGGAAAAAAAATTAAAATAAAATTTGAATTTTCCAATTAGATTAAATTTTAAAATGGTTTCAGTGTAGGATTACCACTCAAATTTTTGAAATTAAATTCCCTGAATTTTCCAGGTTAATTTTGAAAATTTTAAAGTCCAAAAACAATACGTGTCATTTTTCAGTTATTTCTAGCTTTTTTAAGCATATTTTCATTACAAGAGTGTATTTTTTCTTCCCAGATCAAAATGTAAGATGTAGACATTAAAAATGGGTCCTATACCAGGTTCCAGTATAATTTTCCTGGTTTTAGACAAAACTAAGTAATTTTCCCAGACTATTCATAGACTTTTTTGGTCAAATTAAATTCTTATGAATTTTTCAGGCATTCCCTGATCAATGGGAACTCTGACAGTGTGACAAAACAATGGGGGAGAGTGAATAGACTGATATATATGACAAAGGGAAGGGGGTGTAAAATCCATAAAAAATTAAACATTATTTGGCAATGGCCCCTCATTTACTAATATAATACTTGCACGTCAAAATTAATTCCAATAGACAATAATTTCAGCGATTATATCAGCTACCAGTGCGAAATTTTGAATTAGCATGAGTATATGGTTAAAAAATACTCATATTACATTAACCACATTAACATTAACCTATCACAGCAGCAAAACCAAAAAAAATTTTGTAGGGAGACTTTTGTGGGTATGGGGTGAATTTAATAATTTTCTATGGTCTAAAATTAAAATTTCTGATTTGTGGGGGGATATATATTCCCAAACCTCTCTCTGGCTACACCTCTGACCTATCAAATTAGTTAGGACCTAAAACATTTATTACCACTTTAATTTAAATATTCTAGACAAACTCAGGAATATCTTAACTATAATATCAGGAAGAAAGGGTCGTCAAAATATTTTAAGGGGACATTTTTCCTGTAATCTGTAAACACAGCATTTAACTTCAAAACAGGCTGCAGTAGAAACATAAACATTACAGCGTATCATGACTATAACCTTGGAATTTGAGATATTTTGGTTATTTAAATCCATTAGTTTGAATATTATATACTGCTCTTTCAAAAGGCCCAAGTAAATACATAACATTCACCCATGTGGTTTGCAAAAATCAAAATAATTATCACAACTATGGAATCTAAAATATTCTACAATATAAAACACAGAAACCAGACTGAATATAGGATTATACAGATAGTTTAATTGAAAATTATACATATACACTGGATACATCTCTACAGATATCGAAACTTGGGACAAAAAGATAACACAGATAGTAAACAACCGTAAAAAAGGTTCTTACCTTCATGTGACATATTAGTGGTGTCTAGCATAGATCCAATGCTTTTTTCCACAAATCCCTGCCTGACTTCATCACAGGAACTGCTATTATTATTACTACTATTAATCACATCCTCGCTACTATTTCCCACGGCACTTTCAGTACTGAAAGCCGTCGACTTACTGTCAGCCGCGGCTAGCACACAACACAACACAAAACACACATAGAAGGATCCAGGAGCCATCTCAGTTCTATTGAGGAAATAATCAACACACACAGAAAGGATCTAATCCCGGATCATGGAGCAAGAGGCATGGAAACTCCAGCTGAGGGAAGCAGAACTTGTAAATATTGGATTACGACCTATCCCTGGTCGATGGCAGCACACTGCGCCCACCTTTCACTGCTCGGGCTAAAAACCGACTGAAGGTGAATGGTTGCCATGCGGCGAGTGCGGTCACCCTTGGCGACGGCGCGCTGAGGAATGTCGCCAAGCGATCATAAATTTGAATCCGAGCGGAGTTGCTTTGAATGTGATATTTTCGCGTTTACCTTTGCTTTAACCGCACCGGCGTCGCTTTTTTTATACAAGAATGTTAGTTAATTTATTGACGATAAAGACGGAGTAGGGGTGTTTTTTTTGTTTCTTTTATCTTTTAACCCTTTTTTCGGGACTGCGCGTCAAATCTCTCACCTGTGTCCAGGGATGTTAACTCGATCTTCACGAGTGTCAACATGAAATCCTTTCCCTTTCTACCGCCGCCGCTGCTCACGATCCTCGTTCGTTGGTGTTTATTCTTTTAGGGGATGTCTAAAAATTTACATTTATGTGAAAGACGGCCGTGTATTAGTAGGGTTTATTTCCTCGGAGCCTGGAATGTTAATTGCTGAGGATCAGGGGCGTAAATAAACTTTTGTTTCGGGGGGAGGGTTGGATGCTATTTTTCCCTTGAAAATTCCGAAGATTAAAGAAAGAGTGATTCACCTCGAGTAGTCCTTAAATGGTTCCTACTGTCCAAATATAAGTCACAAAACTACTTTTTTGTGACAAATTACAAAAAAAATATTCGGAGGAGGATCCCCAGACCCATAATTTTTGTTTGGGGATAAGTATTATCCAAATAACTTTTGCATTAATTTCATGAAATTCGCTTGAAACAATACTGTGGCTAGGCTACTGTCCTGGCCCTCTCTCCTGGGGCTTTAAAATTGGGTCTTCAAAAACACAAAGAAGGTCACCCTCACTGGCAGATCCAGGAAAGAGCCATCTTGCTTTAGCCCCCAAAACGAGTTAAAACCCACAGACCCCCTTCGGTACTTGGAATATTATTTACAACTCTTTTAGAGCAAGTTCGTAAAAATGTAAATCCTACCAAAAAATGTATTAAATTCTTGTAAATGTATGTCCGAAATCCGGATTAGGTGTACCAAGAACGAGTTGAAATCCTTTTTAAACTTATATTTCCAAATATTTTTCCCTCATATTGGTGATTAGAACACAATTGAATTGATCATAACTTTTTCACATTTTATTCGGCGAAAAGATTCAATTTGATTTCAGTAGCGGATTTCTAAATAGGCTAGCTAGGCTATAGCCTACGGCGCCAAATTTTAGTAGGCGGCAAATTTTTGACGGCGGAATTTTTTTCTGAATAACAACCCAAAGGGTCTCAAAATGAGCTAAAACACTACTTTAAGGGCAATTTTTAAAAAAAATTCTGGGGGAGAACCCCCAAACCATCTCTCTAATTTTGGTATCTGTTATACAGTGTTTGTCATTAGAAAATTATGCCGCCTACAAGAAGCGTTTCCCTTTTGGTGCTCTCTCCATAGAGTTTTAAAAGTAGATACACAAGTTTGGGGGAATTCCCAAAAACATTTTCTAGGGATCTAGGGGAGGACCTCCGTTTGACGATTTTTATCCCCAAAAAATGTTGTGGTTTTCAAGGAACTGTAAGGGTCTCAAAATGAGCTGAAACACTGCATTAAGAGGCAAGTTTTCAAAAAATTTCTGGGGGTGACCCCCAGACCCCCCATTTTTACTTCGAGCTCGCATTGTGAAATTGCAACATTTCATGTAATATAATACTTTTAAGTGATCTGACACTTCAGGTATGAATACACTCGGGACCTTAAGAAGACGTTCAGTCAGATCGCCTCTCATTAACGGATCCAGGGGGGCTAGGGGGCTTAAGCCCTCCTTCCAAATGAAAAGTCTTACACTATATGATATGGCATTTTATGCACTAAAATGAGTTAAAACCCTGTTATTTTAAGGTCAAATTTTCAAACTTGTAACTCTATTATTACAACTTTATTTTATATTAAGTTCGTCAAAACGCAAAAATTCTACCATAAAATCTATATCCGAAATTCGGATGAGGCGTTCTAAAACGAGTTGAAAAAGTTTTTTTTACTTAAATTCCTAAACAAATTTCTGGGGGAGGACCCCCAGACCCCCCTTTTAGTAATCTTTTCCATATTAAGATAATCAAGAAGATTAAATTGGATTATGAAAATTCTTAGCCCCTCCAAAAACCAAATCCTGGGTCCACCCTTGCCGCCCCCCCCCAAAAAAAATAAGAAACCAAAAATCAAGTGTACCACACCCACTTAAAATCTTTGCCCCCCAATCAAAAACTGAAATGACGCCCCTGTTTAGTTTTGTAGGATTAATAGCATATAGGCGGCAAATTTTGTTTCAGCCTTTTGCATTGCCTTTTGCATCCTTTTGCATTGTTTCGGCACATTTGTAAAGCCGCCCCTGTTTGATTTTAAAAATCCTTAGTCCCCCCCCAAAAAAACAAATCCTGAATTGGCCACTTTCTACCCTGCTTGCCCCCTCCAAGCAGAACCCTGGCTACGCCCATGGTCAGGGGGATCACTAAGTACATGAAAGTTTTCATTATACACGTTTCTCTCATGTGTATGGAGTGTGAACTTGAATAGAGCGCTTTTATTAGTGGTATGTGTTTATACCCCTTTAAATTTTTGTTAGAGTAAATTTAATTACTTGACTTGTCCAATGTTTACCATCATTATTGATCGTATGGTGCCTTTGAGGAGATTTAAGTAGTTTATTAAAAGAGAATTTCGGGGGGGGTCCATATAGACACGACAGGGGTTCATCTAGAATCTAGACAGAAAATGGGTCCGGATATACGAAAAAACCGTTCAATAAAAACAAATTTATTACATGTGTAAAGCTATGAGTGTTTTTGTTTTTTGAACGGTTTTTGCATTGAACGGTTTTTTCGCGACACCTTTAGGACCCTTCAGTCCAGGGTTGGCAAAAACCCGGGTGTTTTTGAAAAAACCCAAGTGGGTTGGGTTTTTTCGGGTTTTTTTCAATAAAACCCTGAAAAAACCCATATAAAACTGGGTTTTTTCGGAAAAAGTGTGGGTTTTTTCAAAATTAATTGGTTTTCTCCTAGAAAGTAAGTGGGTTTTTTTCAAATTTTAGTGAGTTCTTTCTATGTTAAATGTGTTCTGTCCAAATAATTTCAGTTTTTCCACAGTTAAGTAAGTGGGTTTTTTCGAAGTTTTTACACTTTGAAAAAGCCCACTGAAATTGTAAAAACACCCCTTATTTACTGAAAAATGGTTTAAATTTTGAAAAAAACCCACTAAAATTTAAAAAATATCCTTAATTTTCAAAAAACCTATTCAATATTAAAAGAAATCTATTCAACTTTGAAAAAACCCACTGGAATTTTAAAAAATCTTCTTTATTTTTCATATCTAGTTTGAACTTTAAACGTCCTAAATTTTGAAAAAAAAAATTCAATAATGAAAAAAAAACTAAATAATGATAGAACCTATTTCACTTTTAAAAAAACTCCCTGAAATTGAAAAAAACACCATTTAATTTTTAAAATCTAGGTTAAATTTTGAAAAAACCCATTAAAATTTTAAATATATCCTAAACATTGAAAAAAACCATTAAATTTTGAAGAAACTTCCAAAATCTTGATTTTTCTTGAAAAACCCAAAAATGGGTCCAAAATGTGGGTTTTTTCACATGGGTTTTTTTAAAAAAAACCCATTGGGTCCTACCCAATTGGGTCCAATCCAGCCCCAACCCTGCTTCAGTCCAAAAAAAACCTGAAAAAACCTTCAACCTGAAAAAAAGTCCAAACATCAAAAGTGGTTTGAAAATTGTTTTGTTAATGGAATTCTATCACTTTAGAATGGAATTTGCCAGTTTTTAGTCCTAAAACCCTTAATTTTCACAAAATTACATTTACTTTTCACAAAATTCCTAAAAGAGGAAGGATTCCCTGGAAGAAAAACCTGGATGAACCCCGGCACAATGACAACAACAACATGAATCTTATGCTATGGTTTTTGTCCGATAACTTGTATGGTTTTAGTCCGAAAAATACGATACTTTCGGAATACCAGCAAAATCGTTCGATTCTGGCACTTATTTAAGAAATGAAACTTCAGTACTAATTGCTTGCTTACCCAGACCTATAAATTCTGCCGGTCATGCAGAGAAAATCACTTTCTAATTTAAAGACCGTCTGAAAAAACAATGAATTGAAATTGATAGTTGAAAAGGAAGTGAATTTCTCTGCTATAATTACGGGCAGAATTTAATGAAATTTGGCTTACAGTTTGCAGAGTTTTTTGAGGGTGCTCTCTCTAAATATGTAATAGTGTTCGAAGTTTTCGGGTTTTCCCGGTTTTCCAATAGAATAAAACTTCTATCCTTCGCCGGCGAACATTTTCCTCTAGCGGACAGTTTCCATTTGCGGACATGAGTTCCTGTGAAAATGTTGTTTGTCATGATGTCATGCTAAGTTTCTCACCAACCTTTTGAGACACGCTTTGTGAAATTAAACAGTGTAAATAACTGGTTTTGTTAAAAAGAATATTTAATTAATTTAATATTTCATTAGGAATTAAATTAATTAATCTACAAAAATTGGGATCGTTATTCTTACTTTAAAATGTGCGTTTACCCCTACAAAATCCCATGACTCCAATAACTCATTTTTGAAAAAAGTGGCGTTTGACACGTTTTAGAGAATTAAGCGATTCATTTACATTTAACAATATTCAGAGAAACCTTATATTCCAAGGTTTTTCTTTCATCAAATTGGTACCATGTGTTTGTAAACAATTAAATTGTGTAACAGGAACTTATATATAAAAGGAAAATATATTATTTGAGTGGTGACTATTGAATTGATTGAAACTGAGCATATCTGGAATATATTTCAAAATCGAAAGGATTCGATTGTCATAAAATATAAGTGAAACAAAAACTTAAATCTGAACCACAAATTAAGGATAATTTAATTTTTTGGAATAATGACAGAAATATTACTTTTTTATCACTGTTATTCATGTCATAGGAACTTCTAAAAGTGGATATATGTGGTCCGGGATAAAACTTTTTTCTCCAAAAAGTAAGAGTTGCATATGATATTAAAGCCCATAAAAATACCTTTTCAAATGAGACATAAATAAACTTTATTATGTGTAAAACAATCCCAGCAGAACAACAATCCCTGTAGTGGGCGGAGACTCAGACCTATTGCTCCTTCCTTAAAAATTAAACTTGATTTTAAAAATAAAAAAAATTACAATATGTTTAAAATATATATACAGGGTGTTTCAAAATTGCGTTGCACGGCTTTTATTCGGAACCAGCACCTCCTAGGGTCATGGAAGTAAAGTCTACCCCTAGGTAAGTGTCCCTGGAAAATCGATTGAGATGACTTACAGCGCCCCTAGCGGCGAAATTAAAAAGTAAAAAAAAATTTAAAAACTAAAGGAGATAGAGCAAAAACCTCATAGAGAGTATTGTTGCCAACGTCAAGAAGAACTCATTGAAAAAAAATTTGATCAAAATATCTTGAATATTCGCGGAGATATTAGCATGTGAAAATAGTACTTTTTCGGGGGTCAAAAAGTTAAAAGTTCGCATATTTGCAATTTTTTTTGATTTTTTGATAAAATTTTGTGTTCTTTCAACTAAAAAAACACAAAACTACACAATAACACTGAAAAATTTGCAAATATGTGAACTTTTTCCTTTTTGACACCCGAAAAAGTGCTAATTTCACATGCTAATATCTCCGCGAATATTCAAGATATTTTGATCAAATTTTTTTCAATGAGTTCTTCTTGACGTTGGCAACAATACTCTCATTGAGGTTTTTGCTCTATCTCCTTTAGTTTTTAAATTAATTTTTTTAACTTTTTAATTTCGCCGCTAGGGGCGCTGTAAGTCATCTCAATGGATTCTCCAGAGTCACTTACCTAGGGGTAGACCTTACTTCCATGACCCTAGGAGGCGCTGGTTTCGAATAAAAGCCGTGCAACGCAATTTTGAAACACCCTGTATATACAGGGTGTCCCATAAATAGTGGGTCACACTTCTAGGGGGGATAGTAGACACCTAGACGAGTCAGAATCTCATAGGAATCGGGGGCCCCAGACCAAATCCCAGGGAGTTAAAAATGGAGCGACACCCCAAAAAAATTATTGAAAAATTCAATTTGTAGAAGAACTGCTATTGGTAGAAATTTAAGTATGGTCTCAAAAATTGTGGTTTAATATGATCTTTAAAATTATCTCAAAAGTCTTCACCTTAAAATTTTTTAATATTAAAAAAGTAAAAAAACCACAAAAAAATGTGAAAATTCTGCCCAAACCTCATTTTGTATTTCGAAATAATCTCTTTTGATTTTATAATCTGAAAGATCATAGTTGTAAACCCTTAAGTCCAAAGTTTCACGTAAAATCATCAATACTAAACGCTTGAGATCCTGTTACAGTTCGTTTTTTGTGTTCGAAAACTGGTTTCCTATAGCCGTTTCAAAAACGACAGTCTGCGGACGAAATAAACGGACTTATACCGTGCTTTAACAGGATCTCAAGCATTGAATATTGATGGTTTTTACGTGACACTTTGGACTTAAGGGTTTACAACTATGATCTTTCAGATTATAAAATCAAAAGAAAGGATTTCGAAATACTAAATAACGTTTGGGCAGAATTTTCACATTTTTTAGTGGTTTTTTAACTTTTTTCATAATAAAAAAATTTTAAGGTGAAGACTTTTGAGATAATTTTAAAGATCATATTAAATCACAATTTTTGAGACCATAATTAAATTTTTACCAATAGCAGTTCTTCTACAAATTGAATTTTTCAATAACTTTTTTGGGGTGTCGCTCCATTTTTAACTCCCTGGGATTTGGTCTGGGACCCCCGATTCCTATGCGATTCTGACTCGTCTAGGTGTCTTCTATCCCCCCTAGAAGTGTGACCCATTATTTATGGGACACCCTGTAGATAAAACTTTCATTAACAGTATATTTTTATTTAACTCCACCCATTTTTTAGACTAATTAATTTTTATCCTGCATCACTGCGTTACGCTCCAGAACCCCCTCTGCAACTAAGTATTGAATTTATTAAAAAAAAACAAATAAATAATCTAAAAGCCTCAGCACAGGCTGGGACAGATTTAAAAAATATTTAAAATACTACATGAATAAAAGTCAACAAAAAGAACATTAAAACAATTTAAAATATGAAGGTTTTCTGGCTAATGCCACCCTAGCAGCCCGGGGGATCCGGGAATAAACGAACTTATTTCTAGCGATTCTAGCCCAATTCATTCCAGAGTTGTTATGATGGCAAAAATTGCAAAATTAAGCAGTTTTGGACATTTTTAAAATTCCGTTAGAAAACCTATGAAAAAATTTTTATATACTACATGCTTACTCTATCTATGAATAAAAAAATTATTGAAATCTGAGACATCAAGGTCCCAACCTTACTTTGATTTGACATGGAATGACGCATACAATAAAAAATCAAAACTATACCTACCCACCTCAGTCTCCCCTAATTACTACTTATAGGGGAGATGTGGGGCAATAAGGAATTGGGGGAATAAGAAACATTTAATTTGCAGCTTTGTGTGCTAAAGTTGAAAATTAGTTATTCTAAAGAATACTTAGGTAAACTTTAGATTAACTGATTTCTGTCGTTAATGTGCGGATATTAGAGTTTTTCGCATTTTACCTAGGGAATCTACACTATAACGGCCTCTTGATAGTTAAAGTTCAAAATAGTTTGTTTCGCTCAATCCTTTCTGTTAAAATGTTGAGGTGTTCACTGCGCCATGCGCTTACCACTGCGCAGTCGGTTTCAATACGTAGTTTGTTGTCATATTTGGTGTTTTGATTTCAAATTTAGTGCGTAGCACTGGTAGTTGTTAAGTTGAATGTTAAACAAACTAATACCAGCAAGTAAGAACAGTAAATTTACAAGCTTAAGTTCAGTAAATTACTACTAAAACGGGAAACGGGTATTTTAAAACAATTGTGTTGAATCTGAATCTCCGACTTCAGAGTGACAGAGATTTCTTTTAAACGAATGCAAATGTCCCAGCTGTTGAAATATCTTTTCAACAAACGTTAATTCAATAATCGCTGGAACCTGGGAAAGGGTTTAAGAAATGTAATCGATCGCAAATCCTAGCAATAGTTTAGGGTAGGCTGGCAGCCGATTACACCGCGCTTTCATTAAGATTTGCTAGTTTAAGTGCTCATTGAAATACGCTGTAAAATCGAGATCGAAAAACCACAATTGATACAAAATCTAAGTTGATACTTTTATATTCTATTCGTATTAAAATTGCTATTTCAATACTATTTTTGTGTGATTTGCATGTTTTGTGTAATATTAAAAAGTACCGAGCCCCCTTTTTTGATTCGTCATTGTTACTGTTAACCCCCCAAACGAGTTTGATTATAGTTAGGGCAGGGGGGTTTTGGGGGGCGGCAGCCCCCCCAACCACCTTAAACTTTTTATAAAAATAAAATGTATTTTTGTACTTTAACGGATCACCCTTGTTAATATGTAAAATAACTGATTACAGGTAGTATGCAGATTAACGAGTGTCTAGTCGGTAGGGTGCAGAATATCTAGGTAATTTCAAGATTACCTAGGTAATCTTAGAAATTGAAAAAAAATTCGGTCTTTAACGGATCACCCTCGTTAATCTGCAAATTACCTAGGTTATCTGTAAATTAACTGATTTCCGGACTTTAACTGTAACATATATATCCCATAAAAAATTTATCGTTTTAGAATGATTATTTCAGTGAAAAGTTCCTGTTTGAAATAATCAGGTTAGCAAAACAATACACCTAAATTCATGCATTTTCAACTATTTCAATTTATCTTGTTCTTGCTATTAAATTCTTATGGAATTTTATTAGTGAACTTTTAAGGAGGTTAAACGTGCTATATAATTCACCTTTTGTTCTTCAATTTAGGGTTGTGGATCATACTTAAAAGTGCCCTGTTTCTTATTACACCCTTTAATCAAAATTATTGGGTAATAACAAACACTAGCATTTTATGCATGTAAATTAATTTATCGAATTTTTCTCTTTATTATATTAAATTAATATTTTATTGTTCTTATTTCATTTATCAAGCTAAAACTTTAAATTCAAGCAATTTTATTTCTACTTAATTTTCCTGAAATAGGTGGGTTGAAAGACAACTTTTACTCACCACTTCAAAGTTTTTTAAGTAATTCGATCGACCGACATGTTGTATAAATTTTACGTTTTAACTTAATTTATGGTGAGTAAATTAAAATATTAAGTAGTTTTTTATATTTAATTTTCCGTGAAATTAATTAAAAACAATATTGAAACGCAGGGGGGTGGGGGAGTAGGTTCGAGTGTGTCTTTCATAAAACTTCCTGAACCATTCAAACGTGAAGAAATGGGGTATCGCTAAGTTTATACAGAGGAAGTGGAACCGACCTTAAAAAAACTGGGCTTGCAAAACAAAATTGAGTTGATTTTGGGGGAGAATAACCAATTAATACCACAAAATGAAATAAGAGAAACACCATTTGATTAATTTTGCCATGATTTTCCAATATTTTGTATAAAAAAATATAGCGTTGCTTATAACTTTCAACTTGTACTTTACTTAAGTATAATTTTTAATTAGGCATATTTAGAAAGGTTTTTAATGAAAATTTTTGAAAATTACTATGGTTATAAAATACTCTTTAGAGATTATATTAATACCATCATTTGATTTTTAATTGTTTTAGTTAGCAAAATGACTGGCTTGTTTCTAATTACCCCAAACGGGGTAATAAGATACAGTCGCTTGGGGCAATAAGAAACAAGTAAAAACTCCCCTTCCCCTTTTACTTAAGAAGTTCATTATTTTTTAAAAGAAAGCTATTAATGATGCAAACATTCTGTAAAAAAATCAGCTTCATAAACTTAAAGGAGAATCTTGTGGAATTTTTATTGTTTCTTATTACCCAACTCTCCCTTATATCGTGAGATATAATAAAGATTTTCCTAAAATAGTTACACTTCAGAACATCATAAAACGTTACTGGCTTAATTAGGGAAAAATAAACTTTCATCTTTCAATTTTGCCAGGACGAGATAATGTTAAGTTTTATTTATTTTTTTATTCGATAGAATTTTCCAATGCGATAATTTAATGCGATGCTTATTTACTTTTTCAATTTAATTTTATAATTTTATTTTTAAAAGGAGCATGAAAACGGTATGTGGTGTCATTCCGTCCTAAATATTGGTTGTAAACAATGGTTTAGGATTCATAGCGATTGTCAATTTTTATTTTGAAGTATTGAACTAATTTTTTAACTTTATATTACATTCAAACAAAACAATAATTTAATTGTAGAAATGCATTTTTTCTGTTTAAATAAATGCGGAAATTGACCATTTATAATAGCTTCAGTCAAACAACTATGAGTTGAGATCCACAGTGTATCCACAGCATTCCAGTAGCGTTACCTGACAATCTAGGTCGTGTTCAAACACGTAGGTGGTCCAAGGGGGTCTAGGAACGGACCCCAAGGCTAAACAGGGGCAGACCACACCATTGTGTTTACCCCAGCCCCCGAAATAAAGGTTTTCGCGCGAACTGTCAAAACTACTGTTGGCGATTACGAACAAAGATGGTACTCCAGATTTGGCTCTTTGTCGCCGTCTGTTGGCGAGTTTTCTTTTTTGGTTTCGCTTTACCTGTGTGGCTGATGGCAGGTATAGGATGTGTGTGTTACGACCTGTTTGGTTTTGTACTGTTGGTTTGGTTTTCTTTAGTTTCTCAGTTTTAGAATTGAATTAGTGGCTGTTTTCTATTGACTTTCGTCTCACCTTGGTCGTGAGAAATATTTTCAGGTTTATAATTCGTGAAAATTGAACTAGAGATTCAACGGATGGGAAAACCCATTTGTGCATGAAAAATATTTATCCATTTTACTCACGGTCTCCAATAAACTGGTATAAGAAACTAATGTTGGTAATTTTTCTTTACGCAACAAAATAGTAATTATGAAATATAACTTATAACTTTACTTATACTTATTTACTTAATACTTATTACTTGCGTTCAAAAAATAATTACCTAATACCCAAAACACGGAAAGAAATTTTTCACAAAAACTATGCTTACTTGTCCCCAAAATTTTACAATAGCCTACCTATTCATATTAAAACAGAAATATCCCCATTAAAATTTAAAAAATTATTAAAATTGTTTATATACTCCATAGATAATATCGATGATCATTTTTGATTATATTCTCTACTAGCACTTTTATCCCTGAAGCTCACCCAACAGCATTTTCACTTGCCATATTTTTCAGTATTTTTTTCATCTATTCATGTGTATTTTTTTTGTTGTTCTTGTATTTTATTTTCTATGGTAATTTTGTGTTGTATATTGTGCTTTTCGTGTTTTTTTTATGTTTTTCATTTTTTTTAAAATATATTATTTCACCTGTATGAGGTTATCTCACCTCCTTGGTGATTCACAAGAAAATGTCTTCCCTTTTTTGTATTCTTTTATGCTTTGTTTAAATTGTAGAAAAGTTGTTGTTGTTATTAAAAAAATGAAAGAACTTAAGTTGATAATTATTTACATTCTCACGAATTTGCTTATTTTAATTGTGAACCTTAATTGGGGTGGAATCATGAAGTCAGGGAAAGTCCATAAATTTCATGAGGTTAAAAAGGGGACAGAGCCAGCAAAATATCTTTGGGGGGAGTTAATTAAAATATCACGTCATCGTCAACTTTTATTTAGTGGAATATATAAGTTTTTTAAGCAGGAGTTCAGTAATAATGCACAAATTAGTCACATCTATGAGCGGATTTAAAGGGGGTCATGGGGTGGCGATGCCCCCCCGAATTTTCGTGAAGGAAAATTATGTTTCCAAAGCCATCAGGGACAGCTTGCCCCCCAAAGTTTCCGGTATGACCCCCATGGTTCACTACCTAAATCCGGCCATGGTCACAGCAGCCAATTAATTACAACATTATCTAAGAATATGTTTTTGATTTCAGCATAGATTTGTGTCCAATTTAAAAATTTTTTAGTCCTACCCTATAGGAGGTTCATTAATATGTGACACTTTGTGACAAAGGGAAGAGATGGGTTATAAGAATTGTGACATCACATATTGAAAATCAACAAAAAATCCAAGTAACGATTTTTTCCTGCAAAATGTAGTTTAAAATTAAATGACATTGTTATAAAATTCATTCCAACAAAATAAGAGTTCACTTTGGAATATAATAAGGTGGCGTGCACTTGCACTTATACCTGAATAAAAACATTGGTCTTGGATTCTTGCCAACTTTATTCTACATTAATTATTAGTAACAGATCATGAAAATGTGACAAAGGGGGGGAGGGGTATACTTAGGCTTACCATATTTTCTTTGGTCCAATTCAGGATATAATTTTGAAATAACTTAATAAGTACAATATCAATACTTAAAAAATTAAAAACAAAGTAAAAACATTCAAACTGATCAACCAGAAATATTAAATTTTATTTTTATTTCTGCGTTTCATTTGGGATTACTTTTTTTCTAAACTTGTTTGACTTAATTTCATCATAAATTCTTGTAAAAGTAAGCTATTAAAGTAAAACAACACACACTTAATAAATGAAAGGAGAATTTCACCATTTATTGCTGGTTAAGCGGACAATAGGTGTAAACTCTCAACTCTCAAGCGTCACCTCCAACCGTGGACCGGTTTCGTCCTTGTTAGGACTCATCAGCACGGTATAGGATGGTAACGCAAGAGAGAGGAGGGGAAGTACTAGTCTAGCCGACTATAACTGAAAAAGTGGTGACCATTGATTAGTCCTCCACTCATCTGCTGGAATGACAATCCTAGGAATGCCATTGTCATTCCAGCAGATGAGTGGAGGACTAATCAATGGTCACCACTTTTCAGTTATAGTCGGCTAGACTAGTACTTGCCCTCCTCTCTCTTGCGTTACCATCCTATACCGTGCTGATGAGTCCTAACAAGGACGAAACCGGTCCACGGTTGGAGGTGACGCTTGAGAGTGGAGAGTTTACACACACTTAATATTTCAAACATCTTGGTCAGAATTTCTTTCATAAAAATATATCTTTCAAAACTTAAATACATCATTTATGGATGGCCCCTTACTTTTCTACATATAAAAAGTCGATCAAAGTTTAGACTGGACTTAGCTGAAAATATGACAGTTGTACTTGAAAAAGAAGTTCGTTTATTTCCGCTGTAAAGAAAATCTAGTAAATGAGAATGCATACTGTTGCCCCTTAATATGAATCATTGCTACGCCCATGGACAGTGGCGGATCCAGGATTTGGTTTTGGGGGGGGCTAAGAATTTTCATAATCCATTTGAACCTTCTTGTTAATGGTAAATACGGAAAAGGTTGTGAATTATCCTACTCAAACCATTAAAAGGGGGGTCTGGGGGTCCTCCCCCAGAAAATTTTTGGAAATTTAAGTCAAAAACCCCACTTTTTCAACTCGTTTTGGTACGCCTCATCCGAATTTCGGATATAGATTTTTTGCGTTTTGACAAACTTAGTAAAATATTAGACGCTTTGGGGGGGGCTTCAGCCCGAAAGCCCCCCCCGTAGATCCGCCACTGCCCATGGACATGGTCAAACATGCATGTCGACCAGGTGCGGTGCAAATACATCTTAAACACAGTTTCAATCCCCCATTCCCGCTTAAACTGGTTCTATTGACCCCCGAATATCCTTTGTTCTGTCCACCCCCTTTTTACCACAAAGCAAACGATCATTCGTCTTTCAACCCCCTCCCTTTGAATAATACCTACCGCACGAACGCTGTCCATCGCACAGGTAGGGGTAGAACCCCTCGCAAACGTGTTAAAAGGTACATACTTCGGTTTATACCTTCCAGGAGCACTTTCTGTCACAGGTGAGATAAGATATTGATCTTGAGTCTGTTTAGTTTGCTCGAAGTTGTTAATACCGGTCAACAAAGTTGTTTACTGATCAACGCGTGATATGATTGATAATTGATACAGTCGGTTTATTTTACAGTCATTACACTACCTTGCCAGTAGTGTATCATTCATGTATTATACAGGGTGTTTCAAAAGTCCGTTTCGCGGCTTTTATTTGTAACCAACGTGTCCTGGGATCACGGAAAAGTAGGTCTACCCCTTGGTAAGTGACCCTGGAGAATCCATTGAGATGACTTACAGCGCCCCTAGCGGCGAAATAAAATAGTTAAAAAATTTAATTTAAAAACTAAAGGAGATAGATAAAAAACCTCAGCTATATATTGTTGTCATCGTTATGAAGAACTCAGTGAAAAAAATTGCATGGTCGTGAATATTTGCGAAGATTTTAGCATGAGAAAATAGCACTTTTTCAGGCCTCAAAAAAGAAAAAGTTCGTAAATTTGCAAGTAATTTTGATTAAATTTTGTCTTCATTCACTAAAAACACCCAGAACTGCACAATAACACTGAAAAATCTGCAAATTTACGAAGTTTTCTTTTTTGAGGCCTGAAAAAGTGCTATTTTCACATGCTAATACCACCGCGAATATTCCCGATATTTTCATCACACTGAGGTTTTTGCTCTATCTCCTTTAGTTTTTAAATTAATTTTTTAACTATTTTATTTCGCCGCTGGGGGCGCTGTAAGTCATATCAATGAATTCTACAGGGTCACTTACCTAGGTAACTTACTTCCGTGACCCTATGGACACGTTGGTTCCAAATAAAAGCCGCGAAACGGACTTTTGAAACACCCTGTATATTCATGTTTCGGGAGAAAACTCCACCTTGAGTTTGATGGCAATTTACAGTAATAGTTTCCTAAATTTGGAGATATGTAGTTTTAATTTTTTCTTCAGCATGTTTGTAAATGAACGTAATAACACAGCAGACAAGTTTCAAAAGATTTCTTTAAAAAGTCTTAATTAAAAAACCACCCGGTGTGTGTTAAAAACCATAGAGCTGTGAAAATCTGAAAACAGGGAAAAAAATAAATTCAATTCAAGGGAAAGCAGTAAAAAAGATCTGTGACTGATAATTAAAGCTGTCTCGCAGTTTATATAAAATTATAGATGAAGGAAAAGGAAACGGATCAATATTCCCAACACTTTTAAGGTAGGGAATTTTTTTCTTATCTGGTTTGTAGTTTTTTTCATTCCTTATTTTAAAAAAGAGGAAAAATAAAAAAAGTATAATGGAAATTTTTTTATCGCGACTTTTATTTTTTAACCATCAATAAGAGACAACACGAAGCCCCTTTCAAGAAAAAAACTTTGCTTTACAAACTTTTTATACTACGTTTGGCTGGATTTTACTGCTGGAAGGCACGATATTTACCGGTGAACGCAGCAGAAAAGATGTCATCTGAATCTGTCTACTAAAGATGGTGCTGATCATACATTCCCTTTTGCCAGAACTCTTGAGGGAATGTTGCAATAATTTTCATTGTTTTAATCTTCATTTTTTATCTTAACAATCAAAAAGACGAGAAAAATAAAATTCGATTAGGATGATATAAAAGCGTTTGAAACATAGACCTTGGAAGAGAGAAAGACGGAGCATAGCGATAAGAATCCCAATAGCGATAAGCTGGTTTGTTTTGAAACCTCGAGTAATCAACATCTCAACTCGAAAAAGCACGTGGAGCAGGGAATATTATCGCACTTCCTCCATACGCGTGTGGAGGGAATCGCGATGGTTATACTACTGGGGGGCTTATAATTGCGAAATAAAGCTGGACAAGGATTTTCTTTGCACATGTAAGTCTTCTTTAATCCTTTCCGTTCAACTGAAATACATTTTGAAGGATTTTATTAGCGATAAAACTGTTTTAATCGGGGAAGTTTTTTCAGAACAACAGTCTAACTGCTTTATTGTGGAAAATATTTATTTTTCATTATGGAGAAGAAACTGAATTATCCTAGTTGCTATTCTTAAATGTGAGAAACAATTGTTGGTTTTAGAGTTACTGTTTACTTTTAGAAAAAATTACCAATTGCGACTTGTTTCGGATTTCAACAATGTGATTCAAAAAAGTTCTTTTGGTAACATTTCAGTTATAAAAAGTGATTAAATCGAACAGTAATGATTCAAATTAATAATGATATTTCAAAAATGCGTTAAAGTACTAAATTAATTTATTGTTATTGTGTGTGAGTAAAAATTGTATTCGTTTCACTAAAGAAAGTAGATCTTAGGATTTATGTCAGATATTGTATAATGCAACTTCATGTTTACATGGTTTAGAATTGCTATGAAAGTTTATATTTGATTTTATTTTAGTTTCTGTTTAATTAATATAAAGAATTTATACTCTGGGTAATGTTACTAAATTAACAAAAGCGACTAGTTCATATGTAATATTATAGTACTAGTTTATGATATTGGTTCTTTCACAGCTCTATATACCTACTCTAGTCTAGAACCTTTATTTTTATTTTTTAAGAGCTGTGTTACGTTACTTATGTAAAAGCTTTATAGTATATAATTGTGTATTTAAAGACACACCCGAAAAAATTTGAATAAAATATAGATATTTATTTATTCATGTAAAATCATCACTACTTTTTTTTTGTTTTAAAATAAAATATAAGTATAATAAATATTTACAATATACTAGCTCTTAATAAACCAGAATTCATGTAATTTTAATAGTAAAAGATCAAGAGTGCTATTAGGGAATCTATATCTACCAATAAAATGTAATTTTTTAATTAATAGTGTTAATTCCCGCGATGACACATAGTTTAGTAACTTCTAACCAAAGTTAGTTAAAATCTTCATATTAAAAGTTAATGAAGTTATTTAAAGTTGAAGCGATGTTAAGCTTTTAGAAAAAATTAACACTTTGTTCTAAATGCTTTATAATACCTTTAAAATAGAAAAATATATATGTTGCAAGATTATCAAGTGAACGCGTACACTGGCGATTTTATAACAACACAAACGAAAACCAAAACAACCGAGCACGTGTAGAGGGTGATTGCTGCTGCAGATAAAATGATGCTGATGCCGTGACCTTGGCCAAATACTCCGTCTATTCTTCTTCTAAAGTCTATGGTTTGAAAGCTGCAATTACTTCAGTTTTTTTTCTGCTATGGCAGTGGTGTTCTTAAAGATCTTAGAACAATGAAAATAACCAACTGGAAAAAAAGGCGTGTAATAGAGTTGCCTGGAATAAGGTAGTACAGCAGGCCAAAGCTCATCAAGGGCTGTAGGGCGACTAAAGAAGAAGGCAGTAGATTTGTTGTAAAAACCTAGCAATACGTTTTGCGAGTCTGTGGGATCGCGCCTATTCTTACCAATTTTGAATGTGTTTTTCTCAAAACTAAGAAAATCGGGTCTGGGAATCCTCCCCTGGAAAATTTTCAAAATTTTAGTGCGATAAAAGTAGTTCTAGGTTATTTCTTGGGGATAATGGCACCCCTGGATTTGCCATTGATCTAGATTTGAAAATTGTAACTTTTTCAATATACTCACTAAATTAGCATACAAATAATTTTTTTGGAATGGACGTAGTATGGAATTAATAATTCATAACCTTAGACCCACACACAGATTTTTGCTCTCAAAACGATGAAAATATTCCAAAGCCCATAAAAAATGTTGCTTTTTAGAAATTTCAAGGTAGGATTTGCATCTTCATAAACTTCATAGATGGAACATAAAATTTTTGGAAGTTTGACACTTGAAAACGGTTTTTAACTCGCTTTTTTCTATTTATCCAAGTTTTGGGAGAGGCTCGCGCCCCACAGTTTGGGAACCGCTGATAAAAAAATTAATTAAACTAGCAAACTAGAGATCCTGTCCTCCATAGCTAAGGCCACGTGACCAAAATTTTTGTTCAGGTTCCTCGGGTTAAGGGCATTAATAGTGTCTATGGGAATTCCCATGTTTAAAATTATAGCATTACGGTCTTTGTAAGTACTCATTCTGTCTTCTTCCATTCTGTGGACTGATCTAGGGTGCCGAAAGAGTCTTTTGATTTCATCAAGTAACAATGCCTAAAGTCAGTCATCACAACAAATATTGAAAAAAAAAATTTATTTCTCTAGCGATTAGGTCACTGTTTCAGGAGGTCAGAACCGTCCCCGACCGTCTTCCGGGACGTCTTCTTCGCTCTCATCTTCGCCCTGACACTATTCAGGAACTTCTGCGACTCCTCAGACAGCGCCTGCGCCTTACCTTCACCCACCCTCTGCTTGTTATCCGACTTCTTCAAGGGGAAGGACACCAGAATCTGCGGCTTGACCTCCTCCTCCTCCTCCATCATAGTCAAAAGAGTCCTCACCGGGTCATCGTCCATCTTCTTCTGATGTGATGACGTCACGATGGCTTCCGTCTCGGCCCTGATCTTCTGCAGGAGCTTCTGCTTCTTTCTCAGTGTCTCTGGCGAATCGCAGGGCTCCCTGGCCCTCGTTTCGAGGTCCTTCAGCACCTTCGCCTCCTTTTCAGTGATGCTCGGAGTTCCAGATATGCAAGCCATCAGCTTCGCCTTCCGCTTTGCCTGTATGCGCGCTATGAACTTTGCCTCCTTCGATTGATGGAGGCTGGAAGGTGAAGCCGGTCGGTCTTGCGCAGACGCCTTTTTTGATCGAAGCCTTTGCAGGAAATCTTCCATTTCCTTCAGTGTAGTCCCCTCCTCCTTTCTCGATCCTCTCCTTTTCTTTTTCCTCCGTCGGATCGTCTCTTCATCATCGGATGAGTCTTGGGTAGCGAGAAAGATCTGGTTCCCCTTCACCGTCAAGTAAAAGTGCTTGTCCAATAACGACAGGTTTTTGTCGGCCACGATGAACAGATTCTGCGGGTTTAATTCGCCCCTTGATCGATCTTCGAAGTAATCGATTTCTTCCGCCGAATGATATCGTTTCGATGATATCGATGGTGTGTCATTCTTTGGGGGTAATTTACTGCGGGATCTTTTTCGTTTCTTTGGGGGAATCTGATCTTTTAACTCCAGCTCCGAATCTGATTCGGATGATTTAAGCTTGGAATGTTTCCGCTTTTTTGTTCTTTTTCTGATGGATTTCTTTGGGCTTATTTCACGGGAATCGGATTCGAAATCAGAGACCCTGCTCTCCTGAATAGACCCTATCTCTTCTGAATTTTTTCTTTTAACCAAAAGGGAATCATTAACTTTCTCGCCATTTTGTAATTCGACTCGTTCCACAGAACGTTCTTTTACTCTCTCCGTCGTTCTATTTACGCATCTTTGTTCTTCGGAATTCTTCAACGTCGATAAATTCGCCGTTTCAGTTTCAACAGCGTCGACAGGTTTGTTCGAATCGTATTTTACCATCAGCTCTTCGAAGGAATTTTCGGCCCCCAATTCTTCACCCTTCTTCGATGTCTCTTCATCCAATTTTCTTCCGTTCTCTTTTATTTCTTCCGAGTTTCGGGAGAGAGTTTCTTTTTCGGCTGGAATAGTGCAAGGCAATACGGAAGCGGCCATTTTGCGTTTGGTTTCTTCTCTCGCTTTTTCCAAAATGGCCCTCCATTCGCTGTTCGCGGTCTTCTTCGTGGTGAACTTCAAACCACCCTGATCTCTGACACCGGATCTATCCGGTTTCCGATGCTTCTTTTCTTTCAGCCTCTGCAGGAATGCTTCCATGTCTTCCAAAGTCTTCATCTCGCTCAGATCCTTGACTTTCTCGGATTCACCGCGATTTATGGAAACATCTTTATTGGGAAACTTACCGGGCTTGACTTCTCGCTTTTTCATGTCCCGATTCCTTTGTATGACATGCCTCGTTATCAAACTCATCTGACGCTTGAATAAGGACTGAATTCTCTGTTTCTCTTTCTTTCCTTCTGAAGGTGTCGATTTCCTGCTCGAACGCGATTCCTCCGAGTCCTTATCCCTCGAACGTCTTTTCGACTTCGACTGTTCCTCACATTTATTCGATTTGGAGCCATCTCTTCGCCTTTCTCTCTGCCTACTAGACCTGGAATCTTGGGAGTTGAATTTGTCATCACCTTTTTTCCCAAAAGAAACATCATACGACCCTTTATCTTTCGAAGAATTCCTCGGCTCACAAGTCGCGGAAATTCTAGAAACCCTCCTGTCCTTCTTATTGACCGAATCTATCAGAACGGACAGCTTACGATCCATTCTTCGAACGATCTTAAGAGTGTCCTGGAGCTGTCCAATCAGCTTCTTGCAATTCCGCGGCACGCGAATGTTGTTGAACTCCTTGTCCAACTGAAAGAAACATGTATTCACTTTGGAAAAGAGGTCCAAATTGGATTCGACCAAGTTTTTTCTTTTGGAAATCGATTCTTTCCCTTCCACCCGCTGTGACGAAGAATGCACGTCAGGAGTCAATTCCCCTTCTTCTATCTCCGCTCTCGAATGCTTCAGAACCTCTTCACTGTCGTCATCGTCTTGGAACATATCCTCCAAGTCCTTCTTCTCACGTTTACCCCCTACATATTTGGGCTCGTCCTCGATAAACTCGAAATCGAAGTCCAGCTCCTCGAGGGAATCGAGATTGACGAAACCGTGCTGCTTCAAGGCTACACACCTTGGTTGGCCGATGAAACTGTCACCAACAACTGCATTGCCTTCGAAAGCTGAATACGGACTTGATGTTTCGGGTCTGGTAGACCCTCCAACACCTTTGTCGTCTTTAGGTCTTTCCTTCAACTGGTCCTGATGCATACCTATCTCTTCAGTGTCCTGACTTGCCTGTAGTTCCTTCATATAAGAAATCGGACTTCCTATCGAACTTCTACCCACAACTCTTCCCTTTTCACCGGCAGCAGCACAGTAGCTGTTGCTGCTATCTTCCAGTTTGGAGGTTTCGTCCATCAAAAGATGGTCGTAATTGTCAGGGCTCGAATTCAACCCGTGGGGTTTATCAGCGTCGAAAAACATGTTATCGCTCGTTCGTTCTATTGGGGACAGGTCCATTATAAAGTCGCCCGTCTCAATCATGGAGTCCGAGCTCTCATCGCTGTCTTTGACACAATCGGTTATCGAGATCTGAAGGTCTGTTTTAGGGGGAGTTGAATTCGGACCAATGTCAGAAATCCATGTGCTATCATCCTCAATAGGGTGCGAGGTATTGAGCAACTTACCATCTTGATCCGGGTTTTCGGTAAGTATAAATTCGTTGAATGTAGAACCAATTTCTGTTGGAAGCTGTGTCGGACTTGAAATTTTTATACAGGATTGGTCTTTGGGAGTTCTTGGGCATACGTCGGGATTTCGACCGAATGTTGATATTTCATCATTCCTTTGGTTGTTGTCGTTGGTGCGACCATCTCCTGCAAAACAGAAGCACAAGAAACGATTAAATTTACCATATTTACTTGCAACTGATTTTTTTATAATAATATTTTTGATAATGATGAAAACATCCACGAAGAATGGTTAATATTCATAAAAACAGTTTCCTTAAATATAAGCCATGGCTTTTGGACATTATCCTCAGAATTTAACCCTCAACTTCGGTGGGCATCCTCAGTGGAAAAAGGGCATACAATCCTGGAAACTACTTCAATAAATACTTATAGTTTTTATTTTCTGAGAAATATAAAATTATTAAACAATTAATAAGGAACACTTCAGACTAAATCGTTTGAGGACCGCAGTTTTTAACCGGTGGTTTGCGTACCGTGCACATAGGAGGGGTAAATGTCACTAAGAGTCCCAAAAGGCCAATTAAGAGTAGAATTTTTAAAAACTACGGGGAGAGTGCCAAATCCCTATTTTGGTATAAGGCTAACAGTTACTCTAAACGTAATAATTATTAAATAGTGTGATGATTAAATAGTATCTGTACACTGAAAAAATATTTCAGAGTTGTCTAGGCTCAGAATTTTTGTGATTTTTGGTGATCTTTGAAACATGGATTTACTAGACAGCCTGTATAAGAGAGAGGCGACAACCCGGTATAGCTCGCTGATTGGTCAACAGCGTTTTCTGTTCACCGCAGATTTCCCTCCATTGAATTATAGCATGGGAGCGAGATCAGCGGCATGATACTGTTTGGACAGAATGGGAGATTTGGACAGTTTTATCGGTGATACCCCGGTTTCGCCGAATTCCGTTTTTCCTTCCCCCCTTGTCAAAAAAAATCCTTACTGTCCCCTCTACCCTCCCCCTTAACCACCGATATTTCCCTCACATTTCGGGATCGGGCAAAGAAATCGATTCTGGAGTAGAATCGAATGCCTTTTCCCAATGGAAACCCTGTGGTGCACCGACCCTGTGACAGTTTTATGACTTGTAAATGTCTGACGCCCTTTGATATCCTGTCTTTTGTATTGGATAGATAGTGTACTGAGCCAATTAGTTGGTTTCTTAGAAAGCGTAGAGTTGAGGGGTGAAAAAAACCCATAGGGTGTCTAAAAGATACATTTTAATTTTGGGTTAGATGGAAAATAAATAAAAATTAACGCAAAATATTTAATAGTATTTAATTTATGATATGTACAACTAATTATGCAAATAGAATTAAATATCAGTGCCAGTTACAATTTTTTTCTTATTTATAAAAATTATATAGAGAATTTTTATTTAGTAGGTTGTTTTCGACAAAATACAACAGTAAAAACGCTATTGTCGTTGTTTTTTGAATTCGAAATCTTGAAAACCTTGACTTGTCACTGTTTTAATTTTAGAAATAATTTGTAATAAACTTGGTTTTAATTATTTTTGATTATCTTAAGTATATTCTATTCAATCAAAATAACCCTTATAATAATATTTTTTCTTTTATTTTGAGTATTTATAAACATGGGTTTTTTAGGATACATGTTTTTTTTGTGTGTCAATTTGTAACGGAGAGTTGGAATTAAAGAAACTAAGCACTGAAATGTAGGGAAGGATTAGCCTTTACAACACAAAGGAGTTTCCTTAGTGTAATGGTATTTATAAAAATTAAATGATTGGGGAAGGAATTTTTAATGATCATGCAAGATCCCTTATTTGTTCAAAGAAATGTATTATCATTGAAATTCCTTCCCCGATCCCCTATCATCATTTTTCTAAATACTATTACACTCTAAGGAAACTAAATTCTTTGGATAAAAGATTAATATTGCACTTTTAAAACTCACCCCACGGTTTAGCAAGTGGTTCAATTTCTATCAAATTTAAGGAGTAAGTAGAACGGATACTGCTTTACCCCATGCAATAATTTTTTTTTCATTTCATTATGTTTTGTTTCGTTTAACGGGCTTTATCAAACAGTCTTTTGTAACGCTCTCGCACTACATTAGGTCCTATAGCTCTATAGCTGCGCCCCCTCATTCCTATTCTAAATAGCTTGTCTAGGTCCCCTCTACCTCATCACCAAATATTGATGTTGAATTTTGAATCACCCTGTATAAAATATAAAATAAGTGTTGGGTATAAAATAAGTTATTGGGTGAGAATACAGGGACCGAGAAAAAAATTTTCCCTATCAATATTTTAAAGGGGTAAATGGGCCCTCCATTGATAATGGAGTTCCATTACACATTTAGAGCAGTGACAGAAACTTCTATAAAAGAGGTATTTAACCAAAAAAATTTAAGTTTTTTTGCAATGAATATGATTATTTCTGAACTCAATGCAAATTTTTAAACGTTTGTGCTCCCTTAAAATGGTATTTTTTAGGTTTTATTGAGAGATATCGGTCTAATTATCATTTTTGGCAAGTTTTAACTTCTTGGTCATTTTTGGTGAGTGGTATCTTAGGTTTTAGTGGTTTTAACCATGTTTTAGTGGGTCTCACACATGCCTAATTGCGTTTGGGTCTGGGAACCTGAAAAGTAACTTTATGCTTTCAATTTCGTTCCTTATGAACAACTTTGAAGTAGTGAAATTGTGATTTTCTGCAGCTTTTTAACTAATAAAGAGAAATATTTGACCCGAGAGGTCTTCTAAAAGATGTATAAGGGACATGAGAGCACAGGTACGCAATTGCAGATATCAGTGAAAATTTCTGTGTTTAAGGGGTGCTGAAACGGCACAAAGAATTGCATAGTTTCACAGAAAGGAAATCTGTTATTAACGTTCTAAAAAAAAAAGCATTTTTAGTGTTTATGGACTTATACGTGGCTGAAAAGAAAGATGTATCTGTAAAAATATCTCAATTATCTTTAAAATGAAGTTTAAAGAGATCGAATCGGGTCAAGGATTTCTCTTTATTAGTGAAAAATAGGCAGAAAATCACAATTTGACTAACTCAAAGTTTTTCATAGGTAACGATATTGAAAGAATAAAGTGTTACTTTTCAGGCTCCCAGACCCAAACGCAATTAGGCATGTGTGAGACCTACTAAAACATGGTTAACGCTAAGATACCACTCACCAAAAATGACCCAGAAGTTAAAACTTGCCAAAAATGATAATTAGACCGATATCTCAATAAAACCTAAAAAATACCATTTAAAGGGAGCACAAACGTTTTAAAATTTGCATTGAGTTCAGAAATAATCATATTCATTGCAAAAAACTTAAATTTTTTTGGTTAAATACCTCTTTTATAGAAGTTTCTGTCACTGCTCTAAATGTGTAATGGAACTCCATTATCAATGGAGGGCCCATTTACCCCCTTAAAATATTGATAGGGAAAATTTTTTTCTCGGGCCCTGTATTCTCAAGAAATAAACATCTTTTGGTATGATTTTCATGGATAAACAATAATTCTACTATTTGTTAAGTTGAAAAAACAGTTCCGTCCTTAATTTTTGCACAGCAGTGTACTAAATAATAAATCCTAATACTAAAATAATAGTGTAATAAAAGCATACTACAAATTTTCATACCAGTTTGCAAATATATTGAATGGAAATGTGTGGCACATTATTTAATAATACTTCTTCCGTGGTATATTTGTGTAATATTACGAAAAATTTCAATATATATTGCTGTTTAAAAAATTCAAATAATTGTAATCGGGAACAAAAATCGCAAAGAGTATAATGGTAAGTTAATTAATGGCTTAATGTTAGTGTTAATCTCCCACTTTACTGCAACCACAAACTAAAATTTTGCATTAAATCCGTGATTTCACCGCAGAGGGATCTAATAGAATATACCCCATTAACCCATCCATGCAAAATCATTTTCATTATTTTAAATTATAAAATTTAAGGAGAGATATTAATTTGTATGCAAACGAATTTACATAGTATTACATTTTTTACAAAGATAAATTGACTGTATATAAAATATTTAACTTAACACGGTGCTTTCGAGTATTAAAGATTGGAACCAATTCAAACAGTTTCCCAGAATACCATCTACATTTCATTTATACAGAAAACAATCTCCTGATTTAAGCTGTCATAAGATTTACTAATATTCAAGGATATTGCATCAGCCTGTTCTTATTAAGATTATTTGTTTGGGAAAAGGATAATTAAGCGATTTTTTTCACACTAAACAATAATTTTTACAGGAAAACCAAAATGCTGGGTTGTAAAAAAATTTTATACTGTCTAAAAATTCTTAATCTTTATTGATAAAGGTATAATGACTAGTTATGGAACGTAAACATCTAGAAATTTTGATTTGAGAATTATATTTTACTTAAAAATGATCGATATAAGTTGAAGAAGTGTCAATTTCTCCAATTCGAATATTATTGAAATTCGCGATGCCAATACTGTACAATACAAGTACATCAAGGTAATCATCACTAGGTACGAGATCCAATACTAAATTTATATTTAAATCTGCTCCCCAATTATTGCATTTTTACTTAAAGGTGATAGCAAAGTTATCATTAAGAAAGTATTCAATTGTATAAGAATGAAAACAATCGATAAATCCTACTTATAAATAGGTAAGGGTTATAATCTCTGTAGAAACGTACTCTGTATACGTACGATTATTTTTTTAGTCATGAATATTTTTCGATTGAAAATTAAGGAATGAGAACAAATAAAATAATCATCTTTAGAAAATTCTACCCACTAGAGCTAATTAATTAAATGGATACTTTCGAGTACTGATAGTACATGTGGAGTTTCTTTTATCGTAGTTTTAAATCTTAAATTACACTTTGCTATATAAAATTCCGGTACCTATAAGGTTTTACTAAATATGTGTATTTTAAAAATATACAGTAAAAGAATCTTCAATCTCAGATTTTTTTTAAATTTTCAAAAGTTATTTTAACTCGTTTAGACAAAAACATTCTGTTCTGTATAAGGTTTATTGAGGAAGTTGCATGATTTTTTTAATCGATTCTTCTTGCAAAAATAAGCAACTACCCAAAATTTGAGGCCGATCGAGAAATTTTTGATTGCCAAAAAAACTAACAAAGATCCACTTTTTAAAGGCTCGCGAAAACGCCAAAAGTCTGGGATCATCGTACGTTGACGTCATCATACGATAAACATTGTTTGAAAGCAATGGAGTTGATGGTGTGATTGTTGATATCTTTAAACAATAAACGTTTTCAGTCACGTGTTTTTTTCTCAACTTTTAAATTAAAATATTAAATTACCTGTACATTTTTTTGACAAATTGACTAGATATTTAAATTTACCATACAAAAAACCATACGGAACACTTGTGTTTTTGAAAATCTGACACATGCAACTTCCTTATTGTGAGGTATCTAATATAATAAAAGAATAAAAGTCATTGATTGTGTATGTTTGTCTTTTACACAAATCCATTTTTTTAACTTCCGTTCTTACGTACCCAAGGAAAAGCATAGGCTATGTTTCGAAAATTTTAAATGATCCCTTGACCCCTTTTTGCTATCATTGGGTTGAAAATAGCTTTATTTCTGCTCAAAAAATATCCGCTCACGGCTCACCCCATTGTTAAAAAGAAAAGATAACACAAAATATTAATTTTTTAACAGAAAAACTAGATATAACTCATCGATTAAAAATCATACTAATATTTTATAATCTGTTTCAAAGAAATTAAAAGTTTTAAAACTGGTAAGGTAAATGTGGGTATAGTGGACACTGTACCAATAGTGGCCACATAGCTGATTAATTTTAAATAAAACGAGTTAGAGGCATCGAACAGCGTCCAAATTCATAGGCATAGTAGATTGTGCAATCAGGTAAGCTGATAAATTACCACCGATACCACAGATCAGCATGGGAAGGATATTTAAATATTTGAAAATAACAACATCGGCCGAGTGACTGAAATTTGATTTTGCTTATTGAATCGCGTAAGGAAACGAGTAAGTCGGAACTGATTTTTTCGTATTTATTACCGCTTGATTGACTTTTAAATTTATATCAAGATAAATAAGAGTGTATAAAATAATACTGAATAAAATTTATTTGAAAATGCTGATTTTACGAGGATTTATGGGGGTGTCCACTTTACCAACACATAATCTTAGATTTTCCAATAGTGGCCACCGCAATGGCGTCTAATAGAAACATAAATAATACTTAATTTGAATCAGTTTTTCTTCATAAACTGTTGACTGTGCTTTAAAATGAGGGTTAAATAAATTTGGTTTCATTCTGGCTTCGGGAACCAATGTTTCCAAAACATTGAATTACATGCTAAATTCCTCTCAAATCAGCTACAGCGTAGACTTTGGGCCGAAAACTATCAATTTTTTTAAAAATAAAGCTAATTTGATTGAATCTAAAATACATTTCGTTGGGAAGGAAGATTTAATTAGAAATAAACGACTATACCAAGAAAAACCCCTCAATTTCATGCATAAACCCCTCATATAGGCAGAAAAAGACAGGTGTCCACTATTGATGCAAGAGGTGTCCACCATAGAAGCAACAGCTTCATCTATGTGGCCACTATAGATGCAATTTGGAGTACTTTTAAAAAATTAATTAAAAATACTTTGCCCAATCTAATTAAAGTTTTTAATAGTAAAATCGAAAGAAGAAGATCCAATTAACCTAAAAATAGGATGATAACCGTTTCGAAGCAAATTGATTGGTATTTATTAAGAATTTAAGCAAAAATTTTCCTTAAAGTGTCCACTATACCCACATTTACCTTAAGTGTAGTTTAAAATATATTTTTTTCAGGATATAATTTTTAAATAAAAAGTTTAATGGAATAACATTGTTGTTAAAATAGTGTCCATGGAATAGGCTTTAATTATTGAAATCTTGAATAATTTCTCAGAAAAATTTAATTAAATTCCTGAGAAAATAATTATTAAGAAAGGAATTTTAATGAATATTCACTTTTTCTTTTTACGTTACTTACCAAGATTTGGCCCCAAATATTAAATACTGAATTCCTCAGCTAAAAACTTATTCCAATCTAATACTTTCTTATATTAGCCTAAAAATATTAACTGCATTTTTTACTTAAAAGAAAGTAAAGAAAGTTTCCCATCTTCACTTTCTAGAAGTTTAGTTCACCATGCTGAAAAAGAATTCGTCATACATTCCTTGTGCATTCTTCAAAATACCAGGGTAATACCGTGACAAATTCAATATCTATTAACACCTATGTTTAGATAAGAAACCACCATGCACCATGCCCCCCGGAGAGCTTCAATTCGTTTCGCCAATTACTTTCCCCACTTTCCCAGGATTCCTAGGAATCGATTCTTCAGTAGGTTTGATTCACAGGCATTCGATTCAGCATTTCAGCATCGATTCTATGGTATTCGATTCGGAGGTTTGGCCGAAAACTCCCCACAGGGAAAGTGCAGCAGGATGTAAGGGGGGAAGGAAAAGTGGTTTACGGCGAAACGTAGGGGACACCGTTTTATCTGCGCGCAAAGATGCGCAGAGACGCTTTTAAGCGAGTTGTTGTCTCTCTCTCGTATACAGGGTCTCTAGGATTTACTACATCTTATTGTTAGCTTACAGGAAAAAAGGCGCTAAGTCACTTCTTAAGTGCAGAATCTTTGAAATAAGAATCTTTTCGCAGAATCTTATAAAAGATTCTGCGCTAAATCTAATCTAAAGAGAAATCTAACTAAATAAGAGAACTAATCTAAAGAGAAAGGCGCTAAGTGCAGAATCTTTTGAAAGCGTTAGAACTGCACCAAACAAACGATAATATTTAAGAAAAAAAAACAATACATTTATTTTTAACACTTAAAAATATAGGCTAATTACTTTCTTAAAAAATTGTCAACTTACGAGTCAACCGCAGATTCTTTTTGCCTGTTAGGTAGCTTTCGGCAGAGATGTTTCTCTTCCTTACCGAGTCAGCATCGGTGAAATCAGTATTTTTAGCCAATTCAGAGTCCGATAGATGCTTGATATCCATTTTGAGCTTTCATGGGATATGAACCAACTTCTATGAGAATTCTCATTTGTGATCAGCTGAAAACCTGAAACGTAAAACGTTCATGCATTTTTTTCATCATGTAGCGACAGATCAGATTTTGAGGGGTGTTGAAGCAAAACCGGCAATCTCAACTTTTTTTTACAAAAATTGTTTGTTTTTACCATTCGGATCTTTTTCTCATTCCTTTATAACGCATACGAGGTTTTTAGTTTGAAGTTATTTAAAATTGCTGAATATTTGGTCTTGAAAAACAAGGCTGCAAAACGGGCTTTCTATGCAGAATGGGAGTTGCAAAAACAACAATTTCAAAGCTGCATATTTGGCACTTTCTCCATCCTAAATTTCAGTTTTTTTACACTTGGAAATTTTTAAAAGTACTCCGAAAAGATATTCATTAGGAATATATTGCCCATTCATAAAATAAAAAAGAATTAAAAAAACATTTTTGTTCAATTTTTATAGAAAGTGAGCTAGCTAGAAACACCATAAATTGATGGTTTGGATATTCTCAATAGGATATATTTATATAAATATTAGATAAAAAGGATGTTTGTAATGATTTTCCATTTTATCTTTTCTGCTTTTTCTAACCATACTTTTTAAATCATAACCTATTTATAGCCTCATTTATTAGCAGATAGCTTTACTGCAAAGTTTTTAATTACCTGTTTTGATGATAAATTAATTTATGTTTCCAAGTAGTTATGTAAAAAATTATAGGAAAAGAATTAGTAACATATTTTTTAAATCGGATAAAAACCTTACTGATCAATAAAATATAACAATCAGATAAAATTTTACCGATACCTTACCTACTAATTTAACAAAATATATTTAAACTGATTTAAAAAATGGCTTGAAAAATAAATACATAAAAACCTAGCTAATAATAAAGAATATTGAATAAAAATATATTTTTATACAGAAATCCATATTTTTTAAAACGTATCCAACTTCTATCATATAATTTTGCAACTGGAAAAATCATAAAAGTATTTCTAGTATTAAATCGTTCAGTTCAATACTAGAAAAAAGAACCAATTAAATTTAAAATACCCTAAAATACTATTTTAAGTCTAAAAATGCATTTAAAATCAAGAAAAGGAACTACACGGGATTTTCGAACTGTTCAAATGAGCCCATCTACCATCCAGGGTTGGCTGGATTGGGCCCAATTGGGTTGGACCCAATGGGTTTTTTCAAAAAAACCCATGTGAAAAAACCCACATTTTGGACCCATTTTTGGGTTTTTTAAAGAAAAATCAAGATTTTGGCAGTTCCTTCAAGATTTAATGTTTTTTTTCAAAGTTAAGGATATTTTTAAAATTTTAATGTTTTTTTTCGAAATTTAAACTAGATTTTAAAAATTAAATGGTGTTTTTTTTCAATTTCAGGGAGTTTTTTTTAAAGTTAAATAGAGGTTCTTTCATTATTCAGTGGGTTTTTTCATTATTGAATGTGGTTTTTTCAAAATTTAGGACGTTTAAAGTCCAAACTAGATATAAAAAATAAAGATTTTTTAAATTTCAGTGGGTTTTTTCAAAGTTGAATAGACTTCTTTCAATATTGAATGGTTTTTTTTCGAAGTTTAGGATATTTTTAAAAAATTTTAGTTTGTTTTTCAAAATTTAAACCAGGTTTCAGTAAATAAGGGGTGTTTTTACAATTTCTGTGGGTTTTTTCAAAGTATAAAAACTTTGAAAAAACCCACTTTACTGTGGAAAAACTGACATTATTTTGACAGAACACATTTAACATAGAAAGAACTCACTAAAATTTGAAAAACCCACTTACTTTCTAGGAGAAAACCACTTAATTTTGAAAAAACCCACACTTTTTCCGAAAAAACACAGTTTTATATTGGTTTCAAAAAAACCCGGGTTTTTGCCAACCCTGCTACCATCTCAAACTTTAAGAGTGAAAAATATATATTAATAATTGAAATCGAAAAACAAAACTTTTTTGCACTTAACTTTATTAATGCCACAATAGAATGTCAAAGTTTCTTCTTTCCTAATTGTACTTTCACACTAATAAAAAGAAAAGAAAATTTACTTTGCACCTTCCCAAAGCAGGATATTTTCAAACACTTAGGGTTCCAATGGGCCCATTGCCATAAAACCTAAAAGATGGTATAGAAGTACCATAAAAGATGGTACTAATACAGCTACCTATTGATTTTTTTAAATTTTAAATTGAGTTTAACATAGAGATATGCAGTTTATTCTAATGTACCCCATTTACAAATGTGTCCCTCTCTCCCCTATAACGTTTTATGAAATCATTATAATTGTTTTAAAAATTTTAAATAACAAACAACAAATAAAATGAAAAATAACCGAAGAATTAAAGAACTTTTGAAAAAAAATCAAGGTTTGCGGTTAACATTTTTAAAATAGTGGGGCATTTAGGCGGGACAGTGAGGCTAAAAGCGGGACTGTCCCGTCAAAATCGGGACTGGTCGCCATAATAAATTACTGGAATGCAAAATTTTCTTCCAAAAATGTTTTCTTCTAAGAAATCACAGTAAAAATGGGAACTGCAGTTACAATTTCACTGATAATAACTAGAATCTTACCTTGAAAGGCCCAGTTCAAAATCGAATGTTCGTGGGATGAAACATTCCTTGTCATCAACATATAAACCACTCTAAAATAGGTCCTTTAATCGAACAGTCACGTAAGCTAAATACAAATGCTCGTGTCTGTGGCCGGCTATAGCTGTATTGTTTTCCATTGTGAGAGAGAACAAGTTCACGCCACCTATAATGCCATCTGCCGAAATACAAACAAGAGGTTTTGACGAATTATAGCGAACTGTCATAAAATTCACTTTGGTGAAGAAGGAACTCATGAAGTAGAAGTAATAGAGAGAGCTGATCGTGATGAAACAGCTCGTAATGAAGAGCTGATTCATCGAACGGAATGAGATAGAAAAAAAGGGATTTGTAGAATTCGATTAATTTTTCCTCTTTTAAATGAGTTGCAAAATTTAGATTTCTCGGAAGACAATATGCACACTTCAGTTGGATTCCTTTCACAATGGAAAGTTTATTGCTTCATTGCTCGGATTGAACGCAGTTTATGGTATAGAGATGAAATTCTCACATTCAATAAGGATTACCACAGAAAACTTATTTCGAAATTCCCTGATAATTCCTGGTTTTCCTTGCCACTGTAAAAATGGAACATTACACAAAAAGTGGTGGAAAGAAATTGCCACCTTATCATTGAGAGATGTTACGCCGCGATACGGAGGGACCAACCGAGTCTATGTGGGAAGTCCCTCAGTATCGCAGTCTAACGTATCTCAATGATATGGTAGAAATTTCGGCGCAAGTTCAGACTTGCGTATGCGCCAAGTTTTTAGCGTTAAAGATGACTAATATGGTAACCCTAACTCATGTTAAAAGAGTCATTTGGCTTCTAAATGTGCCGCTAAACAGCCAAAAATCGCCAAGCATACGCAACTCTGAACTTGCGCCGAAATTTCCTGCCACCATATTTTGCATTAAGTGACGTATATTTTTACAGTGTGATCTGGTATGATTTTCCCTAATATTTTATTAAGTAAAGTAAATTCTAATATTCTAGTACAGGGGGTTCTATTGATGGGGACCGCAATCGAAAGTACAAGTCGAGTAGCCGGCCACAAAGTGATATATTTTTCAGGGGTGAATCTTTAATACAGAACTTTTTTGGAGAGGGAGGGACAAAGGTTATTTACAAAGTGGGAAGGTACTACTATAATTTTAAAATATTCAAACGATAAATAGATTTTTGGGCAAAAAAATAATAATAACTGGACCAAAAACGAAAGAAATTGATTGAAAAACGGATGTCCAGAAGATTCTTAAAAAAAAACGTAAATAGACTAATAACCAGAATTTTGTTTCGGCAATTGTTTTGGACCATCATGCAACAAATTTAAAAGCTCTCTGGATAATATTCAACACCATGCTAAGAGGGGGTCCTCTACCAAAACTGTTTTTGTAGTTTCACCTTAAAAACTAGCGTTTGACTCAATTCTGGACATGAAGTTACACAAGAGCATCGCTCATTGAGGCAGAAGAACTTTTAAAGTATCCCAGCATATGGTAATAAACAGCTAAATTTCGAGGGGAATGGGAATTCTTAATTCAGAAAATTTTCCCCCACCAAAAAGTAGTGTTTTAACTCATTTTTTAGACATTTTATGCTACACAAAATGAAGATTACTCCTCATCCTCAGTCACAAAATTTTCAAAGAAAATCAGTATGTAACAGATTTTAAAATTTTAAGGGAGGTTGAGAGAGTTCTTACCCCAGAACTTTTCGGAAATTTTACTTTAAGAGTAGTGTTTTGACTCATTTTGAGACACACTTCTCTTTGCGAATCACATAAGTTTCAAGGAAAAAGCAATGTTAAAACTGGTATCCTAATTCCTTTCACCTCTTTCAGAAACAAGCACATTGCTTTCAAAATATCTATATAATATATTGACCGTTATTAAAACGAGCAGCCAGTCCTTTTGCAGATCAATCTGAGTCTTTCACGAAGCAACTACTGCTGATTTAGCTCAAGTGAGTAAGTAAGATTACAGAGGTCAGAACTAATATTAGGAAAATATGAAATGTTCTGTTCTTTCTTTGAAAATATTTTATTTCTAGATGACCCTGATATAAATATTTAAATTATCAAGTGTTCTAAAATTAAATGATTAGCTTTAAAAGCATGAAAAATTAAAGAAAACAAGAAAAGAAAAAAAATTACTCCCACGAGTCCAGGGGTTGATCCAGACAAAAATTGGGGCCCTTTTGCTGCCCCTTCACAAAAATATATTATAAAAACGCCCCTTTCATGAAATTCAAATTTGCTTTAGTGATAATTTGCAAGAAAACGTTCACAAAATATTTAATTTTTCATGATTTTCTTGGTTTGTGAGTCAATTTTACTTTTACGCACTCATCTGCTAACTATCACTGCTTCAATATTTCACAAAAAACATTTCTTTTTTTACAAAAGAACATTTCATTTTTTCACAAAAAATAATGAAATGGGCCCCAAAATATAAAACCTGGATCTACCCCTGAGGACTCTAAAAGATGAATTGAATAATATTGAATTGAAGTTCAGTTTCTTAAAATCCCTAGAGAAACTAAGACAAAAATTTCCAACAAGGTAACAAATAAACAAACTACTTTATTCCCCCATTCAGAAACAAAATAATCACAATCTCAAGATGTCTAGTCACATGACAATACTTTTACTTTGGTCCCAGCATTTCAGAAGGTTGCACCCATTTATCAAATTGCTCAGAAGTTAAAAATCCTAATTTGATGGCAGTTTCTTTCAGCGTTGATCCCTCTTTGTGGGCTGTCTTGGCGATCTTGGCAGCCTTATCGTAGCCTATGTGAGGATTCAAGGCAGTCACCAGCATCAGAGATTCATTCAGGATTTTCTCAATTTTATCCCTGTCAAACAAATGAAATTGGTTAAGTTTTAAAATATCACAAGGATTTCCTAGTAACAGAAAATACTGGAGTAATGAAAATAAATAGAATGTATGATTGACATCTTAAATGGATTTCTTTTTCACTCCATAACTTACTTCAATGTGATTTTAAAAAGCCAAGAAAATAAGCATATTTGAAAAGGATTGATAGTTATAAACAATGGACATTATACTTTTAGGGTTGATTTTTACTTTTTTATAAATGAACTCGAGAATAGGTTTGACTAAATTGTAAGACCCTTCTTCAAGTAAGAAACTTCACCTCCATTAAAAAGTATTTTCGATTGACAGAAAAAGAAAAATTGTGAATTTTTAATTACTAAATACACAAAACAATGAGTATAAATGCAACAAGTTATATCCAGTAATTCTTTAAATAGAGGCATTGAGAAGATTAGTCCTCCTACAAAATGAAGTATTAAGCACCATTTAAAAAATATTCAAAGAGATCTTTCACTACAAGACATTTGTGACTTAAAATTGCTAAGTTCAGGAATTTCAAGAACTTAAGTCAAATAAATAGCTTGAAATTCTAGCATTGTTAAATATGCCCCTCTAATGCCTTTTAAAATTATAACATTAGAAACATATTTGATTAAAATTATAACTTTAATTACCCTTTTTATCATCACGTTACTTATTTTGATGCAGTTTTATTTCCCTTAAAGGAGGCTATTCATGACCATTTCAAGTAATTTTAAAGAGAGAGAGAACTGATGCAACTTCTATTTTCTCTTTACTTTAAAATCATCTTCCAAGTTTAAGACCACGCACATAAAATTACCACTTGAATAACAATCAAAGGATTGCTTTCAACTTACTTGTTTGCAACAATTCCTACAACACAATTGTCGGTAAACGAAACTGAACTATCAGCAATCAGTCGAATGGATCTCAAGACATTGGCAACCATCATGGGCTTGAACACATTCAGTTCAAAGTGTCCATTACTTCCGCCAACTGTAGTTGCTACGTGATTTCCCATAACTTGAGCTGCAACCATTGTGATGGCTTCACATTGGGTAGGATTAACTTTGCCTAAAACAGAGGAGCAATTAGTATAAAAATAAAGCTAATAAAAAGACCAAAGGTTTTTGAGAATAATTTCAGACACAAATACTATAATGAATCTGGTTCTTTCAGAAAGCTTTAAAAATGGGATAAAATAAAAAAATAAAATACAAATTAGAAAGTGACGCATTAATATATTAATAAGTAAAACTAAATGTATCTAAAAATGACTGGAATGATTTTAAGTTTTGCTTCCCAAAATTTATCAAAATATTGGTCTAACTCAAAATAAGGGTAATAATAAACAGAGTAGGAAAAGAAAAATTAAGTTGTACTTGATATTTTTAAACCAAATATCGACTAGAATTTAATTTACTCTACTTAGCTAAACTATTTTAACATTTGAACAAGTACAGATAGCTAAGCTAGCTTCCTTTTTTTCACATTTTCATATGTAGATTTGGAAATTAGTGTAAGATTAAAAAATATGCACCCTGAAATTAAATTCATGAAGCATCTTCAGCTCAGATAATTTCTGAGGCTGACTTTTACTGAATTCTGTAAAATTATACTTCAAAATGGGCTTAAGGAATGTTAAATATATGAACTTAAGATGGACTGATGACAGGTAATTGAAAATGGTAAAAATATAGGGAGATTTTCAGGTACCCTTGCAACAGCTTGAATAATCAATTACTGATTCTTTTGTTACATAAATTCAATAAGAAACCCAAGAGAAAGAATACAAAACTGTAGTCTCACCTGGCATGATGCTGCTCCCTGGTTCATTTTCTGGGAGGGAAAGTTCACCAAGACCGCACCTGGGCCCAGAACCCAGGAACCTGATGTCATTGGCAATCTTCATCAAGCTGCAAGCCACTACATTCAGAGCACCGGAAATCTCCACCATTGCATCATGAGCAGCTAGAGCTTCAAACTTGTTGGGAGCAGATTCAAATGGAAGCCCTGCAAATGATAAGGCATTTATCTCTCTATACTTATGATAACTCAAGTTAATTAGTTAATTATTGATTATGAATAATACTGTGGAAAGGAATGTAAGACCAAAAATAGACTGAATCAGGAGATAGTCTGCATTTTAAAAGTGTTTAAGAAATCTATTCCATGCATAAAATTTCAAGTAAATTTATCTTTAAGATAAAAAATACTTTTATTTGAAAAAAATTGCTTCACATACGCCAATTTATAAAATTTACTCAAACTTCTGTTGACATTTTTGGCAACAAAAGATGTAAATAATTCTCATGTAAAATTATGTAATTGATGAGTTGGTAGAACTTGAATATTTTGCAGTTTGGTCAATGTTTTTTTGGCATCTTTTTAAATTTTTCTTTACCTTAATGGGAATAAATTTTTAAATAACTTTGGTATTAATATTTTGATGCAAATTGCAACGCAGCAGAAAGTACATAATTTGGAAGTTATAGTAAGCAATGATTTGATAAAAGTAAATGTCCACATTATATAGTCACAATGTTTGAAAGACATGACATTCACACCCAGAATAATGCATTTTTAATAAAGAAACTTTTTTTAAAATCCGAAGAAAAAAAATCAATAGAAAGTAAACCATTTCTGATGTTTTCCAAAAATATTCAAATTTGAATTAAAAAAAACAAATACAAACCTGTTATATCTGCAACTTTAGCTGCTACTTTTTCAGCAAACCCAATTCTAGTATTTAAACCGGTTCCTACAGCAGTTCCACCTAAAAAAAGAATTTAATTGATAAGATTTTAGATTTAAATATTAGCTCAAAACAAAAGTAAACATTTACTTATAAATACCTATGGCAAGATAGTATACTCTTGGTAGACAGGCCTTTATCCTTTGAATACCATATTCAATTTGAGTACAGTAGGCACTAAATTCTTGTCCAAGTGTCAAAGGTACTGCATCCTAAAATCAAGATTTTTGCGATTAAAAAAACAGCATTATTTTAGTTAAAACCTATGAGTTACCAAAATACACTTACAAATGCATATACTTTAAAAGGTAGCATGGTTACATTAAAGAAAAGCATATCTTACCAAGAACTTCTAAGATATTTTTTAATATTTTATCAGATATCACTAACTGGTATTTTGAATACAGTTAATTGTATTAAGCTAGGTATTTTGAATATAGCTAAGAATATTCTCAAGTTTCTTGATTTTTTAAAACTGTAAGGAGAAGACAATATATTAGGGGTTAAGCAAATGAGAGCAAGTCAGCTGAAAAACTTTTTGTGATAAGAAACAAAAATTTATTGAAACTATTATAGAAAATATAATTTAATTGATGATTGGAAGGAAAACAGAATGATCCTACTCTTCAGATTTGTTTGTAGAATACAAAATAATCAAATAAAACAAAAAAAACCCCTTGCAGCTTCTGCTTGGGTCAACTCAGTGCTTTATTCCACTAGTCAATAAAATAAGCACCAAGTACTGAAGAAAGAATCAACCGGGGTTCAGTGTCAGGCTAGGCATTCAGCCTGGAAGCTAAGCTAAGTAATTAACACCCCAAGCCTGAAGGCTAATAAAATGGAGATGCACTGCCTGATATGCCAATAGGCATGGGCAGAACTTGATGATTGATTAGATCTGAATAAAACTATAAAATTTTAAGGGCTTATCAAGTGTGGAAAATCTTTTGTGCATACTTGTGTATGAGTTCTGCCGATTTTGATTATGTCGTTGAATTCACGTTCTTTGTTCTTCAAAGCTTCATGCAGCTTTTTTAAGGATGGTAGTAAGCTAAGTTCCACTTCCATGGCAACAGCTATATGCATTGCTGTTGGGTAGGTGTCATTGGAACTCTGAAAAAAAAACATATATTGATTGAAAGAGTATATAATTCAATGTCATATGTTAAACATTGTGTTCCTTTTAATTACAATAATAATTTTATTAACTAAAAGAACAAGTTGTTACATAATTTGGGGAAAAATATATTTGTCAACTGGGAACCCATTTAGTTGACAGCAAAAAATTTCAAGCATAATCATGTCAAATAAAATTTAAAAAAGTAAAAGAATTATTGAAGAATAGACATAAACAAAAAATAAAATGGAAAAATTATACATGAAGACTTAAATACACTGGTGTTTAAAAATAAGGGAAGTTGAACATTTGTTTGATTTCTTCAGACCTACTGGACAGATTTTGATGAAATTTGGTATGAATTTATACAGTGAAATCCCGTTACAACGAATACTGATACAACGAAAAATTCTGTTATTACGAAAGCCCAGAAAGTCCCCAACCGTTTTTATTTGCATTAGCAATAGTACGGTTACAACGAAGACATTTTACAGTCCCGTGAAGTTCGTTATAACGGGATTTTACTGTAATACCTAAAAAATAAATATTAAAAAATCACCATAAATACACATGCACATGAGTAACAATTGTCAGAGTTGAACCTTACTTGACTTTTATTCACATGATCATTGGGATGAACAGGATCTTTACTTCCAAGCTGGCCTCCAAGAATTTCAATAGCTCTGTTGGCAATGACTTCATTTACATTCATGTTAGTCTGTGTGCCTGATCCTGTTTGCCAAATCACCAGGGGGAAGTGGTCTTTCAGTTTTCCATCAATAACCTACAAAATATCAGTTGTAAAACTACTAAATTGTATTAAATATTAAAAGGAAAAATCAATGGCTAAGAAGTGGCTCATAATGATAACTTTAGCTCTGTAACTTATTTATAGATTTTTTTAGGTGAGGACATTATCATTATATAAACTATTTGGGATTATACTTATGTGGGATAACTAAATACTTGAATAATTTGATTATAATAGGTTGAAAAGGAATGAATAATATTTTACTTGAAGAAAATTAATATTTAATTATTCAGAATACAGTAGAAATGGTACTATAATAATTATGAATCATAATAAAATTAAATGAGCAACATTATAAAAGAGATCATTAATAGAATGATTTCAGCATCCCTTTTTTTCTTAAAGTGATTTGAATAATTGGGAGTTATACAGTAAATAATACAACAGTGTACGAGTAAAATCAAACCAACTAGGGAAATAAATCACCTCATCAGCAGCTTGACAGATTGCATCAGCAACACGAGGATCTAGTCCAAATTCCCTGTTGATATCAGCAGCTGCCTTCTTAAGAATACCAAAGGCTTTGATGACTGGTAGCTAAAATGGAAAGCAAATAATTTATTTCCTAGCAATAAAAACATACGTCTTTGATAAAGGTCAAACCATTATTTTAGATCAAGGATGGACCAGGTGTTTGAAAGATAGTCGCTTATCCACCTTGATTTTTCTAATAAATTCATAGAACCAGCTGGTAAAAATCTAAAAGTGGGTTCAGGTTGGCGCCTCTTGGCGAATTTTTTGTCGCCAAATTCACTTTGATACTTAGGCGCATTTTGGTGCTACTACTTTGCTTGGTGTTTGAACCCACTTCTAGATTTAAGCCGAACCGGCTATATTAATCTTTCCACTTATCCAGGTACTGTAATCATATCATACACAACTACTTCTACTAACATGTTAATCCTATTTGTGATTACCACAGATCAAAATGAGAAAGCACTTAGTTTAAAAACATAAATATTAAAAAATGTTAAAAATAAATTAACCGTGGGAAATAAAAATGTCTCACTGGCATTCTCTCTGTTTCACCGCCAATGTTGAAATTCATCATGGATCTCATGGTTTGAGCACCATAATACTTCTCAACAGGTACGTTGAGTTCTCCAAATGTGTCAAATTCTTTCCGTGTTTTACCCTGAAAGAAAAATAAAGTATAGAATGTAAAGTACCAATTATGAAGCTAGAGGATTAATTTATCAAAATCTTAAATCAGAATAGGTAAAAACCATATAATCCAATTTCCACCAGAACACAGTAGAAGCAAGTAACATGCTAAGTTTATGGAACTTTCAATAAGCAATTAAAAACATATCCAAAATTAAAATAAACATATTAGCTAAAACAACAGAAAATTCAAGGTATCAATTCCTACAAAAGGATTACTAAAATATTAATTGCATAAGCCTTGAGTGGCGCTTGTTTTTATCTAGAGAATATTGATTAGAGGCGAACCATAAGTAGCTATAAATAGAATAACTGCAGTTGGAAGCACCATCTCAAGTAAAAACAACGAAGATCACATCGGTAACTAGGTGGTGGTTTCGAAGAAGCGGTAGAGCAAAATTTTAAGGATTGCACTGTCATTAATAGCAAGACCGGTGTATTTAAATGCATGAATTTGAATGAATGTGGGAAGCATTTTATATTTGTACCGGATAGTACTTACTGAACCCATCTTGGCAGTATTTAGATGGAAGGGTCTTACTGCTGTTAACCACTTTATTTCAGCAGTAAAATCTTTGATGTGGCGAAGTAAACACCGAGAAGAGGTTCTGGAAATCATAGTGATAGACATCCTGATTTGTGCAGCAGGCGATAAAAGCACCGACCTTTGCGCTATTTGTTTTTGTTTCGATCTCTCTCGGTCACGGATTGTTAATGGGAAAACTGTGAAATTGTGATGTTATTTTTATGCAAGATCTTTTTTTAATTGACACATTACAATTAAAATATCTTTCGAAGCGCTAGTGAAGCGAAACATGAAAAATTAGAATCGAAAACCATGAAAAACGGGTTTTAGAATTTGCATACTTTAAATTTTCTCTTCAACTTTATTAATTGCCTTTAAAATTAAGATAATAATCGCTAAAAATAATTGGGATAGTGATGATGAAGATGAATGTTAAAAAGAATTATCGATCGATAAAATTATTTTTTTATTTTTAAGAACATTTAACGGTTTGCAATAAAGATCTTATAACTTTAACTGTGTTTGTTACTCGAAAAACCGAAACCAAAATAAACATCCTGGATACTCTGGCATTCTGCGCTTCACATGCATCTTCTTTGCTTCACGCTAAAAACATTTTAAAAGTATATTTTTAACAGTTTTTCTTCAAATTTTCAATAACCATTAATTAAACTCATTATTGAATCTGCAGTAAAATACTTACATTCAATGAGAATATGTTTTTCACATTCTTACTCATGGTATCGTCTTACGTCTTGTTCTTAATGCCGACTGTAGTTATCTCGCAGTTTTTTTGTTCTGTCAGACTGCGTTTTCTTAGAACATTTCAAACAACATTTAAGTAATCTTTTGAAGAATCGCATTTCATTGTGCTTTATATTCAGGTTTCTATTTAAGTGTTTTGGAATTGTTTATACTAACTAACGTGTTTAATAACAGGTAATTGAAAAATGTATTCTTTTAAAATTGTTCTTAATTCCTGCTTTTGGTTTCAGATTTGTGATACAGAATTGCTTCTAAATGTCTAAAGATCCTTTTCCAAAATCTTTCTATGTTTTTTATGCTTCACAGTCTGGCAAAGCCCAAGGTATTGCTGAAAGAATTGCTAGTGAATCTGCTGAGCATGGGCTTATAGCTAAGATTTTTTGTCTTAGCTTCGTTGACCAACGGGTACTCAAATTAAATTTTTCATTGAATTTAATTTATTATTGTTGAATTATTATTTATATTTATTTTATTTATTGAAATTTTTATTGAGTTATCTGTTAGACTTTTGTTTTATACAATTTCATTAAAGTTAGCATACTTTGTCCTATTTACAGTAAAATTATATGATAAGGAATGGATGTGATGTAGGTCCTCCATGTCCTCCGCTAACTATAGTCTGTGTTAAATAAAATAGGTGTCTTGTTTCCCACTAGTCACAACACATTTCGGTACTTTTCCGTTAGCCGGGCACAAATGTCGGCAATTATGAACCAAACGCGAGCAAAATCGCCAAGGGAAGCGAATGAGAAAACAGTCAACAGTCGCCAATTGTACATTATTTGGCTATTTTTCACTTGGGCCCGGCTATCAGAAAAGTACCCGCATTTCTAAAGCACTGCCTTCCAGGGTTGGCCGGTTTAAACCATTTGGTTTAAACCATTGGTTTAAACCATGGTTTTTTTACCATGGTTTTTTTACCAAAAAAACCACTTGGTTTTTTTGGTTTTTTTAGAAATTATAAAATATTTTCAGGATTTTTTAAAGAAAGTGTTATTAAGTATAATCTTTTGCACAAAATTAAAAGGTCAGATTTATAAAAAAAATTGACATTTTAAGGTGATTTAAAATCAGAAATCTTTTAATTTAATGGTTTTAATTATTGAATTCTCTCTAAACTTAACCTTAAATGCTTAAGTTAAACTTATTATATTTTGCAAGAGATAGTTCATTTATTAATTTCCTTTAAAATGAAGCATTATTTCAAAGAGTAACTAAACATACACAAAAGTTATCTGTTTTTCACTGATAAAATATGGCTTGGATTTTAATTAATTAATAAAACCAATTTGTCTTATTTGTCAGTCATAAAAACCAGTTGGTTTTTTTTAGTAAATTAATAAAAACCGTTGATTTCTTTAATGATAAAAACTAAAAACCAGTTGGTTTGTTTATAAACAGATAAAAACCAGTTGGGTTTTTTTTACTAAATTAATAAAAACCGTTAATTTCCTTAATCGGATTAATTATCTCAATCATTTATCCAATTTCAATTAACATTAGTTGCTTACATTTCCCTTTTATTTATTAAAAAAGTTAAATTTTCTCTTTCTAAAGAAATTTCTTAAGTTCATAAATAATCCATATAATTAATTTGATTATTTTACCATTTAATAATTAATCAAATTAATTATCTTTATCAATTATCCAATTTCAATTAACATTAATTGTTTACATTTCACTTTTACTTCTCATTTGAAAAATAAAATTTCCTCTTTCTAAAGAAATTTCTTAAGTTCATAAATTAATCCATATATAGATAAATAATTTGATTATTTCAACCATTTATCCAAGATAAATTAACACTGATTTTTATTCACTACAATAATATTAGATATTCAAATTGGAATATTTTAGAAACAAAAATTATTTTTAAAACAAATTAATTTAATTTTAATTAATTAATTGAAATATACAAATCATTTATCAATTATAAACAACCCCTGAAATAAATGTCTCATTTACAACTCAATTTCAAACATCAAGGCTAAAATAACTTATTCTGATAAAAAAAAATTCTAAAAAAACTTGGTTTAAACCAAAAAAACCTGGTTTAAACCAAAAAAACCAAATAAACCCGGTTTTTTTTGGTTTTTTTAAAAAAAACCCGGTTTTTTGCCAACCCTGCTGCCTTCTCCCATAGAGACGAGCCGCCAATTTTATTTGCACGGACTAAAGTGCAGTTGCCATTCTGCTGGTCTCCAGTTCTTAATGACTGTCACTTTACACTGCAGAGGAGCTACATCAAATCTGTTGCATTAGTAATAGGTAAATTTATAATATAGTTAGGGGTTCTTAAACTTTTGACCATCGCGATCCCCTTATTAATAACATAATCTAACGCGACCCACCTCAATTTTAGCTTAGAATTTATTTTAGGACATTATCTTTAACTTGGGCTGATAATTCAAATATTTTAAGTTAAAAAATTAGGATATGAATAATAGGTACTTTACTTACACTTAAAAAGACCCTATTAGTTCAAATTATTATCTTACTTTTTTTTGTTTTAAGCAAAAAAAGGTTATGAAATCTAATCTGAATGTTACATTAGTCACGTTAGAATGACCCTTTCCTTGAATATTTTAACATGTTTTCTTCCAGTTTGTGATTGAGCGGGTGAATTGTGCCGTATTTGTTGTATCTACATTCCACAATGGAGCTCCTCCCGATACAGCAGTGAAGTTTTTCAGGCGAATCAGCAGACGGACACATCGAAAAAATTTCCTGGACCATTTGAATTATGCTATATTAGGTATGATTGGATAATCTCATAAAACTTGATGTTAAGATTGTTATTTAATTTTTGGTTCTTGCGTATTATTCTGCCAACTGAATTTCAAAATGTTATCAAAGCCCATTGACTGTTCTATAGCTGAATAAGAGGGCTGCTGAACGGTTGACTGGATAATATGAAAGTTTCCATTTATTAACCACTTAACTGTTTCCTTTTTTTGGAATAATAGGTCGAAAAAAAAGCATATTTTTCAAAACAATATTCGAGCTTGGATTAATTAACTCAAACTAAAAACATGATCTAAGCACTTTTAAATTATGATTTTAACAATATATGGCCGTTTTTATCTTAGGGAAAATGCGGCAATTTTACTTAAAGTTGGCTTTTTCCGAACATCGGATTCAGCCAGAAAGCCGATTTTACAGATAAGGATGACAATGAAAACATTTTATAAAGTGAATTACTTACTAGTACTGGGCGATGTAAGAAATTCTTAAATCGCCGATTTAAGAATTTAACATCGCGATTTAGTGCTAAATCGATTTAAGCCGGATTTTTTTAGTTATTTTTGTAATCGTAGAAACTTAGTAGAAACACTTATTTAAAAAGGTGTCTGTTTCGCATTAGCCTGGTGCAGAGCAGACCCTAAGGTATATAATAAATTGCCAAAATGATTACATTCATAAAATAAAACATTAATTATGTGAGCTAGAAGAACCTAGAAGTGTTTTAATTTTTTATAATTTGTAAAAAATTGATAAAGTCAGATTGGTGAAATTCACGCCTAGCTAAATCTTATAAGTATCCAATAATTAAACTATCCAATAATAAGCCCTTTTTTGCCTATTTATTCTTTAAGATCTCTAACAGTCCCATTTACACCCTTTTCTTAATTTATAAAGCAGTTTCAGTTGCATAAATATAAGCAAATTCTAAAGAAATTAGAATGTAAATTTAACAAAATTTAATTCCAAAAAATAATAGAAATAGAAAACAACTAGAAAAATATTAGCTATAAATTGAGTTTTAGTTTGATTTAAAGAAAGACTGCAATACAAAAAAATTTGATGACAGTTATATTATTAATAAGATCCAAGTAACATCCTTTCTCAATCTTCATTAAAATAAATCGAAAAGATCAAAGCTTAAAAAATAGAGTTAAAGGTATCAAATATGGTTTTACAAAAATTCCATATAATGTAAAAACCAGTCTGTAAATTTCAGTCATTAAAATAAGTAAAGCTAATTCTTTTGATTTTACATTTCCATGATAACGCGCGGCGCGAGTATCAAGACAAAACGGCATGAGCCCGCAAACCAAAGTAGCAACACCAACCAAGCCGACACCTGAAAACTCAATATTGATACACGAGTCCGAGCCGAAGTACAGCGCAAACAGCGAGAGCATCCCGCGGAGCCCCCCCGATCCCCGAAAAGACGCCGCATGAAAAAATTGTCGAAGCGCGTGCGTACCAAACCAACCGAGCGCTTCTATGGTCCCCGAGTCCCCGATCCCCAAAACCAGAAGCCCCGACAAATCCAGCAAGACTCCGCTCCGCACTCGAACCCGAAAGAGACGATTCGATTCGAAGCCCTTCCAATTAACGAACAAAACAACCGCAGCCAGCATCTCAATTGATAACGATACAAGCTTTCGATTTAACGCCGATGAAAGACTGGCGATGCTAAGGAATTCCGATCATACATCGGTTTTGTGGCAGGGCTTCTCGATGAACTCATCGATATCAAACTTCGCGCATCCGATTTAAGGACATCGCGCATCTCCGATCAAGACGCGGGACAGGCGATGAAGTTATGCTTCGATCTTCGCGCATCCGATTTAAGGACATCGCGCATCTCCGATCAAGAGGCGGAACAGGCGATGAAGTTATGCTTCGATTTCCGCGCATTCGATTTAAGGACATCGCGCATCTCCGATCAACAGGCGATGAAGTACGATGATTAGGCGACTACTGCCCTTGCTCCGGGACTCGGAGCGGGTGAAATTAGGGAGTTCCCGATGTTGTTGCGGTAAATCGATTTAAGGTTTTCGATTTAGAGGTTACATCGGAGCTCCGATGTTAGTATTAAATCGATTTTAGGTCTTAAATCGATTTAAGGCCCAGTACTATTACTTACAGTTTACTTTAAAAATCTATTTTTGTGTGATAAATTTTGAAAAAAAAAGGAGTCAAAAACAATGCTACGTTGCAATCCGAACCGTAAAAGCCCACTTTTTAGTGAGTGGGCATTGAAAATAAAATGCTGTATGTCTAGCTGGTTATCTAGCAATAACACAGCTGCAGCGGAAATTGCACCTCATGATAGAAAGAACCAGATGTCCCCCAAACATTTTTTTCTTAGAAAAGAAAGGGGAGAAATCAGTGACAAAAGCATACAGGAATGCATGTCCAATTGGTGTACTTCACGGTTGAATAAACATAATTCGTCATGCCCATCCCTCTGACATGAGGGGAGAGGTCTCATATGGACAAGTCGTGGCATATATGTAAAAAAAGAGGAACTAAAACCATGAAAAATGTGGGAAAAAACTTAGCATGCAAAGCGAACCAGCGGACGAGCGCCGCTCGGGATAATCAGGGAAGTACCTCGCGCAAGCGGACGAGCGGTGCTCGGGCAAATCAGGCAAGTGGTTAAACTTGATTAAATTTTATCAGACTTGATTAGATGATTAGACTTGAGAGAGAAGCTGGGATTTATTAATGATTACAGAAATGGGAAATGATTGCAGAAGCTGGGCGGAATGGGCCGATTCGGAGTTCAGGGTGGCCACAAACCTGGAATTATCTGGGAATTTTAGAAAATTTGATAATTATCAAAGAAATTTTGGAAATCTCCCTATATATATAGTTTTAAAGATAAATTCAATGTTTTTCTGATTTTCAAGTCTTTAAATAAGTGCATATTTCCATTCTCCTTCATACAAAATAATATCTTGAATCCATACAAATTAGTGTTGTTTCAAATGTCTAGAAAAGGCCTCCTAGGGTTTCTTTGTCATAAAAGTCTAAAAAGAATATCATTTATATTCCTTCTTTCTCCACAATTTTTAGTCATTCTCCCATTTTCTAGAAGATAAAAATTTACTGTATTGATAAAAATCAGGGAAAATCACACCAGATTATCAGGGAATTTTGAAATAAGTTTTCTGTGGCTATCCTGGAATACATTGGAACACCCTGAATCCTTCCGAGCGCGGATTCAGAACTTTAAAAAATTTTTAATTTAAAAAAACATGCCGAATTTCTAAGTATTCCAGATTTCTGGGAGCCGGATAAGAGGTTCGTTACTGTACTGTTCTAAAATTGTTTTTTATTGTGTGTGTTAAGTTAGGCAATTAATGTGGTCATTTGATACTTTGTTAAAAATGTATGTTTTTCATTGATTTTTTACTGAAAAATATCCATTCATGCTACCTATTAACTTACATCTTGAAGCTTGAAGTAACTATGGTAGGTAGCCTTATTGGCTTAAATTAAGAAAAAAAATGCTGTGTGTCTTGATTTTTTAAAATCTTCCTTTTTTTATAATCCCAATGTTGGCAGGTATGCATTTAGAATTTTATTTTATGAAATAGGGCTGTGTAACTATTTACTATATTAACTGTACATTATCACTTAATTTTTTTATGCTTTGTATATATTGTAATAATATCCAAAGTATGGAGAAACTGCTTTTTATGACTAAATTTTAATTTAAGCTTTAGGTGATTCCACTCACCCAATGTTCTGCAATTTTGGTAAGAACCTTGAATTGCAACTGAAAAGACTTTCTGCTAAATCCATATATCCAACTGGGTATGCAGATGATTCAAAAGGGTAAGATAAATTGAAACATTATTCACAAGAATTCAAATATTTTCAAATTCAGTTATTTACTATAGTAACTATGCATGTCTAATTTTAATTATTACAAAATGATGTTATTTGTACTGATTTTATCACTTAATCAACATTATAAAATCATAGTTTTATGTCAACTAAAAGAATTATTATATGTGTTAGTGGTTTTCTTTTATGTAGGTTCAAAGCTGTGTAGCGAGCTTGCATTTTTTGCTTGCAAATTTTAATGAATAGGATATTGATTATGTAACTAAGAGCATTAAATTTCCTAAAGTCATGAAATAATTCAATTTGCAAAAAGATCAGTTGTATGAACAGTTAATATGTAGAAAAGGATTTTGAAACAGTGTTTTAAATTCCAAGACCTTTATCTCATATTGCTATAAATTGAAATAGATAGGCTTTTATGAATAACATTACCATACTTATTTTTAACAATGGTAATGTTTGAGATTTACAAGTTTGGGATTTTAGAAACAACTTTTTCAGTTTGACAGTCTTTAAGTTCTGTATAAATTTTAAATCTAGACTGTTACATGTTTTTGGAATTTTTATCTGATCCCAATTAATGGTAAATATGATTCTAGTTTGGAAAACACTACTGATGCATGGATAGAAGGATTGTGGCCATTTTTATGTAATCATGTATGTAATAATCTCCAGAAGGCATACGAAGTGAATATGTGGCCTCATAGGCCTTCTCCTGAAGAAAAAAAGCCTGCGATTCATATAGAGCCTGCAAAGGTTTTGGAAGGCTTACCAGATTCTTTCAACATATCCAATCTTCAGGGTATACTAAAAGACTGTGACGCTGAAAACCTGCATTTGCCTCGAGTAGTTTCAGCAAGTTTTTTGCTGTCCTATGGTGACGAATCGGTAATTATTTAGTAGTTAAAGTTTCCATTTTTTTATGAGATTTCATTTCTTCCTGGACGAAGCATTGTGAAATAAAATTGCAAAGAGATTAAGATACAGAGAGATTAGCAGTGGCGGCTCGTCCATAGGAGCACAGGAGCACGTGAACACCCACTGAAAAACTAGAACAAAAATCGAATGCCAAGATAAATAAATATCAAAGGAAATATATTCTCAATTTCTTTTTTTGCTCAAAATTATGTTTCTCCCCCCCCCCCCTTCTCTACTCAATAAGAAAAATTTACTACCGGAAACGCGAAAGAAATCGAAAAAAGACTGAACTCTTATTTTTCTTCCCCCTTCCGCACGTGTGAGCGAAAAAAATATGAGAACCCGAAGAAACCCCGGCTGCTTGCCGGAGATCATTTGAGCTTACGGCAACGCTCAGGAAATCTCCGCTAGCACAGATTTAGTGTGCCGAGGCTTTCACTTTTGAGGTACAGCTTTCTTTTTTGACGTCTGATAGAAGTGATTTTATCGGCTAATTGGAAAGTACGATTAAGAGCACCCTTTAAATACAATTTAAATCTTTTCATCAAAATATTTTAATACTTTTGTTATTAATTAGGATTTTTTTAAATGATGGCTTTAAGTAAAATTTCCGTGTTTGAGTTAAAGTATTTTTCTCAATTGCCGCTGGAAAAAAAGTTGAAATAAAGAACTTGAGACCAACTCCTCATCTGACCATTGTCCAAGTTACAGATGGAAAAGATAGGAACTTTAAAAGAGAATTTAAAGATGACATTTATGACATAAACGGATTAAATTAATGGAAATTTTAATTTTTATATAATTGCATACCTGCCAACCGTTCCGATTAAATCGTATTTGTTCCAATTTTTCACTGTTGTTCCGAAAATACGATTTCAGTACCAAATGTTCCGTTTTTACGTCCCCATGTCCCGCCATTTTCGACCGACTCGAATTGTGCAATTATAAGGCGTTTAGTCTTAGTGAAAGGGTGTTAAGTCTAGTTCGTAAGAACAAGACTGACTCTCTGAGTTCCATGGACTCTGATACTCTACAGCAGGGGTTCCCAATAAAATTTTGCCGAGGACCCCCTTTACAATTAATATACGGACGAGGACCCCTTGAACTTAAAAGCTTAAATTTTAAAAAAATGTAGATTATATAGAATCTACTACAAATGTCAATGTATTCAAAACCGAAACTATCGTATTTTAATCAATAAAAAAATTGCAAAAAAAAACAAAAAAAAGGATTATCTTTGGTGGTAAACAGAGGCTGCGCCACCTACATTAATCTATTTGTACTACAGTGTTAATTAACTAACGAAACTAAGGAATGAGCTGCTGAGTAGTATAATGGTTACTTCAAATTAAGGAAAACAAAAAAAATACTTAATTTCTCGGTAACATTTCGCGGACCCCTTGGACACATCCTGCGGACCCCCAGGGGTCCGCGGACCACCTATTGGGAACCCCTGCTCTACAGTCTACAGGCATTGCTAGCTGCGAAAATAGTAATTCTGATCCATGCTATAATAAATCTTTTAGTGCTGACCTATTAAAAAGGGCAAAATCAGCTACTTTTGTAGCACTTAATAAAGGTTAATTTTTCTATTTTCCAAACAATGTTTGCTTATTTCACTGTTTCATATTAGTTATATATCATTGTTATTCTAATTGCAGAAATTTAAGCCCAGATAAAAGGAAAAAAATATTATATCCTAGTATAAACGTAGATAATTATTAGTCAGAATATAAAGGTATATAAAACACTTAGTCCTCTAAATAACCATAAGATACCTTAGATAAGAGATAAAAGTTATGAATTACAAGCTCTTTTTTAATAATACCCCTTTAACCCATTCAAAATGTGTCGTGCGTGTTGTTCCTATTTCTGTTTCTGAAATGTTGGCAGGTATGTAATTGGTGTGAACACCCTATTAATTAACTCACGAGCCGCCACTGGAGATTAGACTAAAATGTTGTGGGTTAACCCTTTCTCACCGAGCGGGACATATGCTGTCCCAGGCTGTAAAAATTTTTAAATTATGGTTGAGGCAACATTATGTCCCAGTCACTGAAAAACTTTAAGGAACAGAATAAAACACCAAGTTGTGCTGCCAAACATATCTCATCTTGAACCAATGGATATCTCATATCAGTTGTCCCTCCCCCAGTAGGTCAAACAAAGTGCCAATTTTGTACTAAACTGATTTGCAGCATTGAAAGGGTTAAAATTTGTCAAACTATCATAGTTTCTTACAAATTTGACAGTAGACTGTGTTATGAATTGGTATTTCTGTAGTGATTTACTAATTTGTGTAGCACATTTGGTCCAAAATTAATTATATTTTTACAAAACAATTCTCATGTTTTGATAAAACCTTAAGAAGTCATAAAACTTTTATAACTTGCAAATTTAATACTTTTTTAATTATTTTAAAACTTGGCAAATTTACTTTATTACTACTTTAATTGACCACTTTAAGTTTTTTTTTTCTCAACTCCTCCCCTCATTTAATAAAAGGATGTTATATAGAAAATCATTTTTATTTTTTAATAATTGAAGCCATCTATAAAATTTAGGTTTATTGTGAAAAATTTTGAAATGAACAAAGTGTACTCCAAAATACCTTAAATCAAAAATATATTATGTAATATTTTTATTTTTATGATAACCAAAAACTTGTAGTTACAATATTGTTACAATTCAGAGGAAGTATTTTAGCTATTGTTCTATCCATAAACCAATACATGAGAAATTATCTTCCTTTTCCTATGAGGGGTATGATAATTAAGTCTACAGCCTCTAATAATTTAAACAGAAAAAAGCCAATTCTAAAGACAACCAAAATGACAAATAGCCAATTTAAAATAAAGGACTTGTTACCATCCATTTTTACCTTTTATAATGTTTACTAGAGAGATGTGAAATTAAATCTTAAAAAATTAAATTCTAAAAATTAAAGATGTAAAATAGTTAAATAATCTAGAAAATCAAGAGGAATATGGTACGAGTTGGTTAAGGTAACAAGTGCTTTTAATATGACCCCATTTCAAGCACTTTTTGAATCAAAACCACTTATATAATTTTTACTATATATATTTGTTTTGCTATACTTTTTAATTTCTAATCACATTGTGATTTTTTTTTAAGGAAAAAGTTCCGTTTGATACCAGCTGTTCGAATCTCACTTTTAAATCTTCTCCTGTGGCCAAAGCTAAACTGATAGCGGCTAGAAAACTGACTTCTGGAGAAGATGTTAAAGAAACGCTTGAGCTTACGTTTTGTTTTGAGGTAATGCAATATCCTTCATCTGACCGTTTTTAAATGTTGTTTATATCCTCTAAATTTTTTTTACTTCTTTAGAAGGACAATCAAGTGTCGTATGTACCTGGGGACGCCTTTGGTTTCATCTGTGAAAATCCAGCAAGTGAAGTCGACTTATTGTTGGATAGGTAACTAAAACATAGTTTGTTTTATGTTTTGAGGAAAGAGTTAAAGCTGCTGTTCTAAAGAGGCATGAGAGACTTAAAAATAGTTATTTTCCATGTTTGTATGAGGAGGGTGTCTGATCCAATTCAAATCAAATAACTCAAGTGCTGGGTTGTAAAACCAGTCTTTTTTGTTTCAGGGGAGATGACTCAATATTATTTTTTATGTACCTCCTCATTTGTACATTTTTGAATTAAGTTTCACATGGCTTTTTCATAGGATATTAAGTTTAATGCACTTATTAAAAAATTGTGTTAACAATGTGTTTCCAAGTTTGGGGTCTAGGGCAGCGTTTCTCAACCTTTTTACTCTCACGGAACCCTTTTGATTATGTCCACGTTCCGGGGAACCCTAGCATCCATACAACAGTGGCGTATAGAAGTTTATTTCGGAAGGGGACCAAAATTATTACTCAGCCCCTCCAATGCATATTTAAAATAGGTTTAACGTAGCTTTTTAATGCATTTTTACGGGAAATTTGCATTCAAAGAACCTAATATAATAAAAATTGTAATTACTAAAGTTCCAAGTTGGAAGGGGGGTTTGGGGGTCCTCCCCCAGAATATTTTAATAAATTTGACCCTTAAAACTAGGTTTTAACTCGTTTTTGGTACATTTAGTTCAAATTTCGGATATGTATTTTAGGTGGGATTTTAATTTTCATGAAAGTTTTTAAAAAAATTTAAAATAATACAATTTCATGTACTAAAGGGGGGTTTGGGGGCCCTCCCCCAGAAAAATTTTGAAAACTTGACCATAAATAACAGGGTTTTAACGTATTTTAGTATGCCTTGTCCGAATTTCGGGGAAGGGCAGGGCCCCCTCGGTCCCCCTCTTATAAACGCCATTGCTATGCAACAATATTTTTTCTTGCTTCCTCAGAATTTATTTTGAAAATTACCCTTTTAACTAGTGTTATATCTCCTTTCAAACTGTTTCTCCAGTGAAACACACAAGGAGAAAAGCTTCTTGAAACAACAGAATGTGCAAGGGAAAATCGCTGTATAACAGACGTCAAAATTTTAGATAGAAGTTTGTGAGTTCTCCTTAGAAATTTTTCGATATTTGCCCCTAAAGTAGAGTTTCAGTGTATTTTAAGACTCTTTGGGTTACATCTGAAAAGAACAGTTCCTTGTAAAACACAGAATTTTCAAGGGGAAAATATAATTAGTGCCAAAATTTCAAGGAGGACAGGGGTCCTCCGGGTCCTCCCTCAGAAATTTATTTTGTAATTCCCTTTCAAACTAATGTTTGTCTTCTTTTCAAACTCTTTGTAGAAACCCAAGGGCTACAGAAGAAAATTTTCAACGGAAAAACACTTGCTCACATTCGGCTGCCTGATGGCTAATTTGTTTAGGGTTATTCTAAAATGTAAACCAGAACAAAAAAAAAGATTTTCGGATCCCTCGTGGAACCCTTGAGGAAGCTTCGCGGAACCCCGGTTGAGAAACGCTGGTCTAGGGGGTCTTCCCTCAGTAAAACTTTGGAAATTTCCCCTTTAATATAGTGTTTCAGTTCATTTTGAGACCATTTGGATTACAGATAACGGCTGTATTCTGTGCTTTCTGATCAGCGGTTAAACAGCCATCAAAGTAGGATTCCACCAATCAGAGTCGGTGATTCCTTCTTTGGTTGGTGGTTAACCACTGATCGAGTTGCACAGAATACGGCCGTAAGAGCGCTGCTCATTGTAAGCTGCAAGAAAAACCGTATATAGTTAAATGAATGGCAAAATTTATAGATGGTTTGGGGTCCTTCTTTCAGATAAAATGTAAAGATTTAATTCGTTTTAAGATATCTCCTAAAAAAATTACTGTTCAAATTTTAGGGGTGGGTAAACCCCTCTTTAAAATGTCAAGTTGCTGGTTATGGGTGGATTTATAAGGGTAATATCCATTTTCCTAATAATAAATAATGTTTCCTGGGTCTTCAGGAACAGCTTGCCCCCCCCTCAAGGATACCAGGGTACTTCCCCAGAGTTCTCCACTTAAATCTACACATGCCGCTGGTCTTGTGATCCAGAGACAAGACATTTAGACTGCTGTGGGTATTTTTCCTTAACTGGTTGATGGCTACTGATTTGTAAAAAAATGAAGAGAAAATTAAAAGAAAAATGACTCTTATTAAAGTTTTATAGATGGATATAAATTATTGGTGGAGTTGCTGTAGTTTTGCAGCATCCATACATGAGTTGACCCCTGTATAATTCTACATATTGTTGTTCATACTCATTGAAAATTTGTTTCAGATTGAACGTTGCTGATAAAGCTAATCTTCCCATAAACCTTCAAGTTCCTGAAGGCAGTAAAAAGAAGCTTCCAGTGTACATACAGCAAAATATATCTCTCAAAGATGTATTCTTGCACTGCATTGAGATCCGAGCTGTTCCCAAAAAAGTAATAGATAAATATATTTTCTTTTTATTATATTATGTTTATGTACTCGAATGAGGAATAATTATACATCCCACTCACAAGAGCTTTAAACTGTTCCACTCTTTATTTAATAAAGAAAATCACCATTAAGAATGGAACCTATCCAGAGCACTAACAGCTCAGACATTGACAGCAATACAGCAGAACCACCTAAAATTACACCACCGGAAGGCAAGCTTAGACAACTAACTAGCCACTAAGCCTGGACTGAAGCCAAGATATTAGGACCTGTAGCATAGTGAAAAGATGGGCACTGCTGATATGTCAGTTGATCTGGGCAGAATTTGGTTTGAATAAATACATCGAGGGTTAATTATGCTGGAATTAATTTTTTCTGTTTTATCTGGTTTTACAATATGTTATGTTATTTTATATATTTTCTGTAATAAATTTGATTAATTGTAATTGAAAAATTTTAATTTTAATTAGAGAAAAATTAGCGTAGGCACATACTTTATTTGGTACTTACGTATTATCCTGTCGACCGTTCAGTGGCCATCTAATTCAGCGGCACATCAGTAGAAAAGTCAATGGGATATGATAACGTTTTTGATTAAGCGGTACGGTCGACGGTATAATACGTAAGAACCCTTTATTTTAATGGACAAACTGCCCATTAGTAGTAAGAACTTTTTCTGAGCCGTCAAATTTTTATTCTGTAGTGTAAAAGTGAGAAAGTTTGTTAAATTCTTTGATAAAGGAGTCAAATTTTGAATTTTATAAAGCTTTGATTTGGTTTGATCTGAATCTTAAGGGATTGTTTATTTTACATCAAAGGTACTAATAGACATCCAAAACGAAGAGGTATAGTAAACTCAGATTTACCTTTTTTATTAAATGTGTACTTTTAAACAATGATGTCTAACTTTTTCTTATCCAAGGACCACACTTCATATAAAGATAACCTTGTGGACCAAAACTCACATAAAATATAATCTTTAACAATATTTTAAGTATTTTCCTTGGCATTGAAACGACTAAGAAAGGAATAACCAAGAATTATTTTAATTTTCACTTATATTTTCAGGTTCTTTTACGTATTTTGGCAGATTTCACCACAGACAAGAGCGAAAAAGAAGCTTTACTTTATCTCACTAGCTTAGAAGGAACAAGTGTGTATATGCAATGTGTATTCAAACCATCCTTGTCTCTCCTGGATATTTTGATGCGTTATAAATCATGTAATCCACCTGTTGAAGTTCTGTTAGGTATAAATTTTTGTATTTGAATACTTTTGTTTTAAAATAATTTTTGTTAGTGTTATTTTTCAGAGCAAAAGATCCCTTGCTTTAACTGCAATTCTTTCCGGACTCTTACTCACTAACAGGGTACAAGTCCCCTTAAATTCATTCATCATTTCTTCAATTCATTATTGGTTAGAAGGTTTAAGTTGGTTTTAATATTTCTACCTAATGCAAGGTTATACTCCGTTTTTTACTCATTTGATTTCTGATTTCCGAACAAATGAATTGATTCAATCTCGTTTACGTTCCCGCTGAATATCACCAAGCTCTCAAACGCCATATTCAAATAACGACAAATTTTTATAATTTTAATTGATATTCTGAATGGTTATTGATCTAACTCAACTTTTTAATCTATGAGTTTGAAATTATTTAGCAGTATTTCTACTTTTTTGGTGTCTAAAAAAATTTGGTGGTATTTAGCGGGAATGTTAACGGAATTGAACCAATGAATTTTTTGTTAAATACTCTTATGTAAAATTTGCATTTTTCAGAACATCTTCCTTGCCTGAAACCCAGATTTTATTCAGTGGCATGGTATGTCCCTCTTTAACTTTTAATGTGTATGTGCAGATCTTTATTACTTAATATGTGTTTTGAATTTATTCAAAGCTCTTAAAATTTGTAGCATTAATCTCTAAAAATATATAAATTTGTTTCAAACAATGAATGTCTAATAAAGTTATCCAAATTTATTAAAAAGAACAAATTTAATCATTTTAGACCTTACAAGATGGCAAATTAAAGCTCTTTCTTTTTAGAGCAACTTCTTTGGATCAAAGTTTCTGCCATAAAACTTTTACAATTCCTTAAGTTTCTATATGGTATCAGTCTTGTTTTTCAACAAAAGTTGTAAAAGTTTTGCCAGTGAATAATCACAACATCATTATTGAACTTTTAATAAAAATACATTTGTTGTGAATAAAAAAGATAATGGTCACTTCTGATGTCGAAGGATCTTTTAAATCATTCACTGAACCTGGAATTAAATTTAATTTGTTAGCAGTGCTTCTCTATCTAAAACTGATTGTTTCTTCAATATCTATTTAAAAAATCTATAAAATGATTGAATCTATTATTTTTTACATTTAGCTCTCCTCTTGAAAATGAGACTTGCTTTAAAATAGTCTTCAATGTCATGAAACTTCCTGCCTCCGATGGACGTATGCTTGAAAAGAAAGGTGTATGTACTGGCCTGTTCCACAACTTGGCTGAAAAGCTATCTCAGAGTGCATCAGAAAATGTGGATGACTTAACTGAAAGAATATCAGAACTAAAGATAGATTCTAACCTGGTATGTATTTATGTTTATTAACTAGCTGATATTCACAGTCTTGTCTACCTGAAACAAATTTTGGGTTAGATTATAATTTTATATTATCTATATTTCCCCCAACTGTTTTACTGTGCAGTTTCCATGTCAAGAATAAATTACATAATCACTCATTGGGTCAGTCAGTTTATAAAAAAATACTGATTCCAATGCATCAAAAAATAGTTTGATCTTTTTTTACTGTATTTATACATTAATGATATTTATGTGATAGTATAAAAAGTATTTAAAACTTGTTATGTAATATTACTATTTTATTTTTAATTATGTTTTTTATGTAAGAAATTTCTTTTGTCACACTTGTGGGTCACTGTCCAACTTTATTTTAGGTATTCAAAGATAAATTTAATCTTTAAATAGTGACTTAATTTTAAGATTGTCAGGTTTTTTACTCCTACTGTTGATTCACTTCTATTTTATGTAATTCCAGTTAAATTTTGACATTTACAAGAGACAAAACCTCCACTTCACCTTACCCGATGATCTTTCCTGTCCCATCATTATGGTTGGACCAGGAACTGGAATTTCCCCATTTGTAGGATTCCTTCAACATAGGTTTGAATTTATTTAATATCAAAAAATGTTTCTCATTGCAAGTTCTGGATTTAAAATTAGTTTTTTTTCAGAGAGAGACTTGTGCAACAAACACCAGATGTGTGTGTGGGAGATGCCTGGCTTTTCTATGGTTGTCGTTTTCACGAGAAAGACTTTCTGTACAAGCAAGTATCTTTTTACTGTAACAGTTACATTTTTAGAGTGATATCCTTGGTTCCCTTATGGCTGCTGTAACATTACCATTTAAAAATGTTTGATGAGGGCAAAGTTTTCCATCCCTCCCTTCCCCTACATGATATATATTAATATCTAACACTGTTAAATATAATTTTAGTTACTAGGTGGCATTACAAAAACAATTTATTATGACAAAAAGAAAAAATGATATGTTCTAACTTGAGTAAAAAATGTGTGTGCTTGAAAACGTGAACTGTTACTTTAATTGATTTCTTGAAAGTATTTTGTGTTAGACTCTTAAATTAGCTTTTCTTCAAACACATAAACAGCTTCCTAAGTTTTTTAACTCTATGTTTTTTAAAGGGCTGAATTGGAAAGATTGCAGTCAGTTGGTATTCTCACTCATCTTTTGGTTTCACTGTCACGTGATCCCAATCCACCTTCATCGGTTACCACCAAATATGTCCATCAAAATATCAAGCAGCATGCTGTTAAATTAGTTGCTGCTATCAAATGTGGAGCAAGAATCTATATCTGCGGAGATGCAAAGAATATGGCCGTGGATGTACAGCAAGCATTTATTGATGCATTTAAGATAGCAGGTACTTTTTTCTGTCTATAATACTGTCATCTATTATAGGGATTTCTAATCTGATCTCCCGGGTGAAAGTTTTTCATCAATAGACTGAAAACAATCGTATTGATTTTCTTCAGAACAGGAATAAAAATTAACGTTAGCGATTACTTAATAGACAATAATACTGGGATGCCAACCATTCCGGATTTTGCGGAATCATTCCGCATTTCGGCCCCGAATTCCGAATTACTGGTAAAGCTGGAAAAACTACAGAAACTTTGCTAATTATATTTTAAAGACAATGTGTTAAATTTTTCTTCTCAATTCTCTGTTTTTTGCATCAATCCTTTCAATACATATTTTTTTACTCAGAATTGCAAATAAAAACGATAACGCTTGTCAGGCTAGTAACTGATGAGATGGGCAATAAGAAGGGGTAATCAATCGGAATTCAGAATATTCTAATCTGCATGGATGATTGATTCATGGGAGGAAAAAACTCTAAACTTTTCAAAAGATTGGGTCAGTTTTCTACTTGCAGAAGGCGTGGCGTCGGTCGGCAAGCCACGCGTCACGCTGGTTTTTTTTTGTGGAAGGGGATGATTACAGATAAGCGTTGTCTCTGGTTGGCATCCCTGGATAATATAACCCTATTTTCAGGGAAGTAGTAGCTGGCTGTTCAAATATTACACCTAAGTTGGGGAGGGGTTGTCCTATTTTTTCTGACAAGGGGGAGGGGATATTATTAATACTTTTGTAAGATGATACTAACACTGGATTTTCAAAGATATCGGTTTCTTACGTAAATAATTTCAAAATTCAACCAAAAATAAAATTTACATTTTTTAGGCACTGCTAAACATTTTGTACAAAAAAACCAAAGGGGATTGAGCTGTTTCCTTATCTTTGCTGACAAGGGGGAGGGGGGTCAAAAATGACCAAAAACATGCTTATGTAATATTTGAATATCCTGGGTAATTTTCTTTCTTCCATGGCTGTACTAAGAACTTCATGGAAATACCGTAGTTTGAGATCAGTTGGGACGATCAAGAAATGCCAAATTTCAGAAAAGCACTTATTCCGAATAAATGTATGTTAAGAAAAGAAGAGTTCTTCAGAATAGTCTAGAAGAAAAGAGTTTAGTCTAGCCACTATATCAGAAAAAGTGGTGACCATTGATTAGTCACTCCACTATCTGCCGAAATGAACTGTGCATTCCTAAGAACAGATTTAATTCCCGAAAGCAAGGTATGAAAAGAAGATTTCTTCACCAGTACCTCTGGTTAGAGGATTGTGTGAGAAAACTCTGGCTCTGCCGGAACTCTTCTATTCATATCTTGCCTTTCGGGAATTAAATCTGTTCTTAGGAATGCACAGTTCATTCCGGCAGATAGTGGAGTGAGTAATCAATGGTCACCACTTTTTCCGATATAGTCGGCTAGACTAAAAGCTGTCCCTCCGCTCCTTTGTGTTGCCTTCCTATGCCGTGCTGATGAGTCCTAACAAGGATGAAACCGGTCCATGGCTGGAGGTGACACTTGAGTTCTCAAATTTACTTCTCAAATGTATGTTAATTTTGAAAAATGATAAATTTCAAAATTATATTTTAGTACATATTATAATTGGAATTTTGTAAATGAAAGAAAGAAATTTTATACAAAATAGACAAAATTTAATTGTGGCAATGACGTATGGGTTATTCTGTGGAAATGTTGGGAGTAAACATAAAATCTCTATATCTATCAATTTTTAGCCTACTGCTTTTCTAACTTAAGTCAAAATTTGATAAATTTTAGGTAGTTTTGTTATTATGTAACGGAATTAAATATATTATAAGCATTAACAGATATTTTAAATGCTTTCATGGAACATGCACTTTTTATGATAAGGGGCCATTCATTAATTACGTAAGGGTCCCGAGGGGGAGGGGGGGTTGGAAAAATCTCTACATACCCTTACTTGGGGGGTGGGGGTCAAACCCATTCTTACGTAAGATTTTCCAAGTTAATTGTAAACCAACTCCAATTATTCAAATCGAATTACTATTGAATAACCCCAGAAAAACTTAAAAATGCTTACAATCTCGGTATATATCGAAACTTTAATTTAAAAAAATGGAGGTATATCAGATGTATCTTTTTTATTGGAGTAACATCGAGTTAAGATAAAAAATAAAACTGCTGAATCCATCTTCCAGTTGTCATAAGTCAAAACAAAAGCAAAAGGAGAGAAATCTTTATTAGTTTTGGTTACAACTTTTTTTTGTTCTGACATTTTATTACGTATTTTGAAAAACGAAGTGGAAACTTATGTAAGAATAGGGGGGAGGGGTTTGAAAAATCTTACGTACCCTTACATGGGGTAGGGGGGGTCAAAAATTTCCAAAATCATCCTTACGTAATTAATGAATGGCCCCTAAGGGGTATTGCCTATAATATTTGTTCCTCACTTTTGATAGTAATGGACATATTTTTGGACTTCAATTTTTGTAAATAGTACCGTATATGGTAATGTTTAATTGAAGGAAAAATTTGGGAATCTAAGCTTTTAAATTTTTCCTTCAATAACAACTAACTTCCTAACAACTAATTTATAAATAGATAGATTTTCTAATATTTCTTTTCTAATAGGTGCACATGAAACGGAAGCCAAGTCCTTTGTAAGAACCCTTCAGAAAGAATTGAAGTACTTAAATGATGTGTGGGCTTAATCATTGTGCATTTTTTTAAAAATAAAATATTTTATACAGTTTGTCTTTTCTATTTTTAGTTTAAACAGGAACTTTTACCAAACAAGTGAGACATTAAATTTGTTTCATTTTGATATGAAATTGTTTACATTACTCAGTTATCACAATAAAAGATTTTATCTGTTATTGTGTTATTTATTACTTTTTTTTCAATGAGCAAATTCATCCTGAATTTGAAATTAATGTAAGATATTTGTCCTAAATTTTCTGTACCTCCTTTTTAACCATTCTCCCTGGTACTATACTAATCTAAACTGCTTATATCGTTAATAAGTTCAGATCCAGTTTTGTTGGGCGCGTGCCTGTAGTTAGTAGACTTAATTTGTATTTGTATGAAAAAAAATTTCTTATTAATTTTTTTTAAAAATGACAATTATATCTATGCATAAGGATATCTTGGAATGTTTTATGTAGAAAAATAGCTTAGTTTTGTTGAAGAATTCTTATTGTCAGTGTATTCAAAAGGGAAAAAATCTCCATGGGATTGAAATGAATATGGATTACTAAAATTTCAACCCGAGATTCTCCCTGCATATAACTAAAAAATTACAGGAAGTAATTTTTTACGAACGAGACATTCTGTAACAGCTCTGCAAATGGCCTCACCCAGTGAGGCTAAGTTATACTGGAATTTGAAGGTCCGCCAACCTTGGTATTCCCTCAAATATCCCCCTTGATTTTTTAAAACATTTTTAATTTGACTGCAAATCCCCTCTAGCAAGACTTCAATTGAGTCTCTTGTGCAAAGACACTTGTATATTGGTTTCTGGGTTCCGAAGTGTATATTTGGACGGACGGCCCAAACGGCCCGTGGCGCATGCGCTGTAGGTCTCGTGGTTACGTAGCAGTCTCGGCGCTTAGTGATGGAACCAATGGAACGCCGGGCCGTGGAAATTAGAGTAGAGTTTAGTTGAAAAAAGGCCGTCCAAATATACAGTGCCTTCTGGTTCCATGAGTAAGAAAGTTTGTGGGTAAAATATAGAAGTGTTTGTAGATTTTTATTTTGCGCTATTCAAAATCAGTTGATAAATTGGATGATAAACCTTTATTTGCTTATAGTAATTAAAATTGGTTATAATTGTTTTGCGCTACGCGTTAAGCCTTACGAACTTCAGACTAGATTGCCTTGTTTAGAAGTGAAGAAACATATTTATTTTTGTTTGGTTACTGCTGGTATAAGCGCATAGCAAAAACCATGGAATTAGGAATATAGGGAACTGCCGTGGTCTATCTCTCCAATGGATTTCACATCTGCCAAAAGTGAGACACATAGAGGGAGCTACGTGTGCATATTTGGTTGATCAAAGGAGAGAAGTCGATGGGTAGAGACATATGCTTGCTCACTAAAAGCCGCTTTGTCTTAGTTTTTTCATGGTGCTTGGTTGATAAGTTTACATGAGGAGCGGAGGGGGAAACAGCTTAGTGAAGGAAACGAACTCTCACGCATTCTTAAATTACCTGAATTTTTATCTAAGCCGAGTCCTTTGGAATTCACTTTTTCTGCTGTTTTATTTCAAGAAGATGAAGCCGCGGTTTAACCAATCCAACCAACCAACCGCGCACGTGGCGCCCTCTATTTGTCTCTCCACTGGCGCGTGGCAAAGTTGAATACGGCAGTTCCCTATCTTCCTAGTTCCATGGCAAAAACCAGAGCAACTAAACCAACCAACCAAACTACTACTGTTGCTTGCAAACTCGGAGCGAAACTCGAAAAAATTCCCCCAAAACTCTCACGGAAACTTGTTGTTTCTGACGGCTATCGTGAAACTGGTAATTACTACTTTGGCATAATAGCAGTTTACAGGATTTTAAAGTATTATACAACTTGTATTTTATCTTGTTATCTAAAGTGATATCAAGCTGATAATTTTTGTACATTAGAAAAAATCTAAAATATTTCATTCTTTTCTTTTAAAGAGTATCTTATGTTGAACTGCCTAGTGAAGACTTTGTTACTTGTTCCTAGATTCCAGGCCATGGCAGTTGTTGGTATGGAAATCAATCTATATTATTAAGTTGTCTCTGAGGATCTATGTTATTAAGTTGTCTGTCCTTATGCATCAAACACTTAAAAAATATTCCATTATTTCTTATTTTTTTTAACCTAATTCCAAACTTGCCTTATAAGCATATATACATTACAAACTTGTTTTTTTAAATATTTATTAGATTGATTGTTTGTTAAAATGGTACTTCTCTAGAAAGCCGGCGCAAATCTCGCCAAAAAATCTCGCAAATCTCGCCGCATTAAAATAGCTTTATTTCTGCTCAAAAAGAGATCTGCTTACCGCATTGTTACAAAAAAAACATATTGTAAATAACAAGTTATTAAAAGAAAAATTATATATAAGTCTGTTTGAAAATCATATTAATTATCTTAAAATATATTTCAACGAAATTTAAAATTTTAAAACTGGTAAGTGTAGTTTAAAATATTTTTATTTGAGTGTTTAATTTTTAAATAAAAGGTTCATGGAAAGGCATTGTTGTTATTTTTTACAAGCAAATGGTTACAAGCGGTGATATTCTGTCTGGCGCTGTTTGCATCATTATTGGCGACTTTATCACTTGCGCCGGGATTCTGGAGTAGTACCGTTAAAATTAATCTTAAACTTAAGTCTTTCCCTCTTAGTAACTGCACACATTACTTACATCTCAGTCTTAACTTTCAAATTCCTTTTATTTACTTGATTGAGATTAAAGAAGAGTGCTCAATAACTTGAGTCCATCTAAATGTTGCTAATTTTCATATACTAAAAAACTGAGGTATACAACCTTTCAACTAAAATTTAAATAATTTACAAAAATATATTATTGATTTAAGTTCAGTACCTAAAATTTGATAGGTTAGTGCAGCACATTTAAGATTAAACAAGTTTATTTTTAGCCATTTATTTGCAAGTATAAAAAGTGCTATTCTTTGTTTCTACCAAAATTACATACCCTTAATTTTTAGGTGTGAAAAATGAAGTTTGTAGGACTTCTACCTGTTATCCTGTAAATCGACTGTCTATCCCAGATGACAAGGTTTCTTGGGATGTTTCTTGGTCAGACTACTCCCCTCCTGACTATTCTGCTCCTCACCTAAGCACAGCTTCTTGGGCTGATGCAGATATTACAAAGTAATTCTTTCGGAAGTGTCATCAGGATTTAAACCTTTTTCTCTATACAGGAGGTGAAAACAACAATAATTTAGAATTATTATTTTCTGGCCACCCCTTTAACTTTCTTCTAAAAAATCATTATTGCTTCAGTTATTTTTAAAAGTTGATTTTTTTGTTTGCTGATTTTGGATACAAAATAAGTAAAAATAAATCTAGAGTATTAATTTTTTGTAGATTCAAAATACATATGAAAAAGCATACTTTAATACACAAATTGAAAGACATACTTCAACTAAGAAAAAAGACACCTGATTGAAAAAAGGAGGGTCATGCCATAGAAGAGAAAATAAATGCTTTATAAAGATGGAGAAGCAATTAAGTTTTGCAAAACATGCAATATGGATTGTGTAATTTCACTGCCCTGTTCTACTGTTAAATTAATCCTTCAAAAATGTTCTAATTTACAAGTGAATCTTTCTTTTATCTTTATTTGCATAAACATGGAACTATCAAACTTTGTATTAGAATTTTATTAAATAAATGTTAAAATCTGAGATATTTTCAGCGAAAAGTTTACTCCTAAATGGAATGAAGATGATGGGGGTATTGATCGCCGAAGTTACAAAGGAGATCAAACTGTGGAATATGCAGTCAAGAACAAGTACCCCCTGAACCCAAGAGGTCGTACTGGTCTATCTGGAAGAGGAAGACTGGGACGTTGGGGTCCAAATCATGCTGGAGATGCTATTGTAACTCGGTAATTTGAAATGTGATATAACCATAGAGGTATAAGAATAATAGAGACGGCATGGACGGCAACCCTGTGTTCCAAAGATCAATGCTAGGCAAAAAGAATTCTTTAACATTGGAGCTCCCATAGACGCGTCGATTTCTAAGGTGAAAAATCGTAATAACTCATAGAAAAATGATCGGAAAAAGAAAAAAACACCTGTTTATGATGTAGAAGGAAAAGACTAATTATTCTGAGCTTAAAAATTTATAATATCTCCGAAACATTTTTATGAATGGGATTTTAAAAAACTTCGCGGCGAGTTCGTTCGACTTTCACAAGCTATATTCGATTAAATTTGACATAATTTCAGTTAAATTACTTCTAGTATTATAAAATGAAGTTTTGTGATTAGATTGGATGTGTTTTTGAGTCATTCAAATCAATATTTCTGGTTGAAAATTGTTTTTTACGAAGTTAAGTCATGAAATGAGCTTTGGCGGCCATTGGCGATCGCGCTTGGCGCTTGTTTTGTGTTGGTGCGGGTTTAATTTTAGCGCGTTATTATTTTTTATTTTGCCTCTTTCTCAAGAATTCAAGAAGATAATTTCCAATAATTATTTAGGAATAATATAAATGCATATTCCAATTATTGAGATGCAGTTTCTAAATAATTGTGATTTTTTAAAGTTTCTGTGGATTTTTTTTGCCATATTGTAAAGACTATTTTTAGCTACATTAATGCTAAATAATATAATATTATTATGGATATTTGTACAAGATTTGGGTACTTCTTTTAGAATTTTAATACCTCAATAAAATAATGTAATAATAATTAATGTCTCGATAACTGGGGCTGTTTAAAAAATTTCGCTTTGATATCCTTGAAATTTCATAACACAAAACCTAATCAGTAGAATGTAATCTTATTAATTTAATTTACTAGTTCAAAAGCCATCAAATGTTTAATTCGAAAATATTTTTTCAGTTGCGAGTTTGCCATTAAAAAAACTGTAATCAGCAGATTGGTTGGTTGGGGTTTTATGGCATAAGACCCGCCCCCTATTTTCAGAAAAATATTATTTTGAAGCCACATACTCTTATGAATGAAGATTACCGTCACTCTTTTTCCTATTAGTTTTTGGGTATTTAAATTTTGAAGTTTCAAGCTTTTCGGTGCATTTTCGGTTTTTGCAACATTGTTTGCTAAGATCGAGAAGTGATAAGTAGAGGGGGTTAACGAGCTTTAATGAGAAAGGGGATGAGTCTCCAAGTTAAATAAGGTAAAAAGTAGACCATCAAATTTCAAAGTAATAATTCACTTCACATATCCATAAAATTCTTCCCTGTATGTTTTCGGATGTAATTCGCTATTCAAATTACACAATTTATGCACTTCTATATAAAAGCAAAATTAATTAACTATTTTTTAAATCTTTCTAACCACTTAAAGTAACAGTTTACTTTAATTTTTGTATTCATCAATTTAAAATTGCTTTCCTTTAAATATTGCGTGTGCTTTATCGTTGTGAATTAGAATAGGATATAGAGTAGTGTTAATTTCATTTATGTTACAGAAAACAGATACTGGAATTAAAATTACTTAAATAAAATGTAACCTTTAAAAACAGAAGCTATCACTAATTTATATTTTAACTGTAAAAAATACGATAGCATTGATACAAAAATACGAAACTTATAAGGCAACAAAAAATATATATATTCTGAGCGCCGCGCCGTGCCAAACAGCGCGATAACCTCGCCAAAGAGCGTGAAATCTCGTAACTCATAACTTTGACATGCTAGGCAGTCATGGGATCGCTCGCTTCCGTTGAAATCGGACTCGATTCCTCCTCTATTCTTCTTTCCTAACTCTATGGATATAACTCTTGTTAGTCTTCCTTGTTAGTTATATTCCTTCTAAGAAGCAAAGAAACTATTAACTTTACTATAATAAAATAATAATTAGAGAAAACTAAATTACAACATTAACAAATTCTTTTTTAATTATACCTAGGGTCAGAGTGTTTTTTATTTTCTTACATGTTGCTTTATCTTCAATTTCTGCTTTAGTTGGAAGCACCATGATGGAAAAAAGGTCACTGACTTTGAAAGTGGGGACCCTGTCTTACAGTTCATTGCTATTTTGCGTAAAGACTGTGGGAAATGGGCAATCCCAGGAGTATGTCGAGTCTTTCAAACTATCTGTTCAAATTTTTCAATCTTATTGCTTTATTATATGTTCCATAATTTTAGGATTTCTCTCTTTAGGGATTTGTTGATCCCAAAGAAACGTCCTCTTCAGCTGTCTTGAGGGAGTTATTCGAAGAAGCAATTAACATTAACCGATTGCCTCCACATACTCAAGAAAACTTGAAAACTTTTTTCAAAAATGGAAAGCAGGTGACATAAATTTGTTACTCATGTCTGTTAAAATACAACTATTTTAGAATTAGTTTTGATTAAGTCTTAGCTATTCAACTTACATTTAATAGCATTTTCTTGTTTATGTATCTGTTGGCATCTATGAAGAACTCGTTAAAACTTATTTCACTGTCTTAAATTAAGTGTAAAAATATAATTTTCCGATTTCTTCAGTTAGTCAACAGACACTTAAGTCTTAATTAATTAATTAATGGTGTAATTGGAATAAAAATTAAGAACTTTTTGAATAAATATAGGTAAGGTATCTTAAATGTGGTTCAATGCCGATAACTGTCAGGCTAAACATCGCCAAGCTATTTAAGATGCTAAAAATTGCAAACTAATCTAAGAAAATGTACAGTTATATCAATGACAACCATACAAATTTGGCAATATTTGAATAGTTCGAGTTAAAAAAAGTTTGACCATATTTAGTTGGACAGTTAACAAAATGAATCTATAAATGTTATTTCACCCTTACTTGTAGTGAATACTTTTATTACAATACTGCTGGAAAGATATGCATAAGAGTTTTGAAATAAATTAGGGAAATTTAAATCTCCCTAATCTTAATTTAAACAAATTTAAATGTATTAAATGTAAATATTCTTTAAAGTAGTTCTTTTTACTGTGTAACTATCAATCTGAATCTTTCCATGACTTCCAATGAACAAATTTCAATGCTTCTCAAAAAATTTTAATTCAAAGAAATTTAATACTTCTCAGGTGTACAGAGGATATGTTGATGATCCCCGAAACACGGACAGTGCCTGGATAGAGACCACTGCCATTAATTTTCACGATGACTCTGGTGAACGTACAGCAGACCTGTCATTGGATGCTCGAGATGATGCTGCTGATGTGAAATGGGTAGATATTGAGAAAAGTATGGACCTCTACCCTCCACACTATGCTATTATTGAGTGCCTCAAGAAGCTACATTCCATTGCAACTTAGAGGTACAGCAAACCTCTATTATCCGACCTTTGATTAACAAACCCATTTGATTATTTGACCATCTGTAATGCTACCTTCATATTATTTCTGTTTTCCTTTTTCTTGAAAAGTAATGTAGTTTATATAATTACCGTAATTTCAGGTAGATAAGTCACTTATGATAAAAAGTATACAAAAGGATATTTCCTCACACAAGTCTTACTATCATCCCAAGCAGCATAAGCGTTCAAGATTCGTCCAAATTTTGTCATGCATGGCCAAATTTCGTTTACTTTTAGTTGAAGTTACGTAAGCTCGACATATTTGGTATGAGCTGTACTATTAGAAGGAAGGGATGTAGGACACAGCAAAAATTACTAAGAGAAGAAAACTTGGACAGTTAATCCAGTAGTAATCCTGTATCATATTGAATTAATCATAACTTATGACGATTTGCCGAAATTATAGAAAACCTATAAATACAAACAAAATTGATAGACATTTCATAATCTAGGCCACACTGTCAGATAAGCTAATTTTAAGGTATATACCCGAAATTACAGTTATTTTGATAAATTACATTGTTTTGACTTGTGCAAATAGTTTTTCAACTATCCAACTTTTTCAGGGTTCCAACCAATGCCCGGTGTCTGAAGATGACATATTATCATTATTATACTGTACATGCATATATTTTTCAACAAAATTTCTATTTTGCAGTGAATATTAATTTTTGTTTGTTGACATATATAAGATATATTTATATACTTTGTAATTAATTTTACGCATATAAAATTTATACTAATATGCAAGGCTTGATTTGAGCTAGAACAGTGAAACCTCTCTTTAGAAATTTAAATGAAAATTACACTACTATTCAATACCTCTATCTAGCCATAGAATGCTACAATTTCGAACCCTGTATTTCTCAATAACTAGCCTTGCTTTGTATGTAATTTTAATGGGTTGTAATTTTTAAAAATCCATATGATAATTACTCTTTATTTCAAAGCTATTTAAACTTCAATTCTTTTCTTTTAATCACATGTTTCAGATTAGAAGTTCAATCAAAGAAATGTAGATAAATATGATCAATATGATACAATTTTCATTTCTTTGTTATTTCAAAATTCCTAGTCTTAATTTTGTCAAGTGTCTAAAAATCTACTTTCTTACTTCTCTGGTTTTAATATCCTCAATTTCTTTCTGTAATAATCAAAAGAGGATAAAACTTTCAAATAAATTCCAGAATGCTGTTTCACTTAAACTTAATCAATAGAGAGTAATATTTGTTACACTGTTGTATAAATTTTATTTGCAATACAAAACTATTTTGAAACTGAAAAGTTTTAATGGTCATTGATAAAAAAAGTCATGGATTAAAAAAACTAAATAAGAATTAGCAAAGAATGGAGCTCTTGTATACTAGTCAATTTACTCTCTAATGAAATGACTTTGTACAATTGATTATTTTATTAAATAAAATAGTTTTATAATTACTATATTTAAAGTTTCTTATTAATAAAAACTATTGAATTATCATTATCTTATAACAAGTTTCTTTACTTGTGTATCTAAAATATTAATTGTACATATATTATTCAACCAGTGGGTCTCTAACTGGGAGTAATAAATAATTTTTAGACAACATCCCTATCGGTTTTAAAGATCACATGCTTAATGCTAAAAACTTACAAGATATTGGATTGGCTTTAAAATCCTTAATAAAATGTTTTCCTTCATGGTTGAAATTCATACCACTATTCTTCAACTACTAATTAATTACTCAAAAACAAAGAGAAAGAAGATTTAAAGGTACTTGTAGAATTAGCTGTGCACAAATATCTTCAATTGGCTATACCTTTTTCCATTGACACTTATCAATACCACCAGTCAAAAGAGCAACTATATATCTTTGGATGTTTAGGATAAAATCTGATGATTGTGCCTGGCTAATCCTAATTTACCTATTTAAAATTTGTGGGTTAAGAAATCATGTGAAATAAAGATTGTTTTTTGTATGGAAATAGAAAAATATATTAAATATTCTTCACTACTAACTACAGGGTAAACAATTGTTATGAAATGGTTACGATTTAATTCATAATTATTGCAATACAGTATTTAAATCTTACATAAATGAAAATATCACAAGAGATGTAAATTGGGAAAAATAAATACAACATATTTAAAAAATAAATACAATTTATTAATAACCTAAATATTTACAGTACTCACACAGAATAACAACAAATAGAACATGACTTAGCTTGAAACAGGAACTTCATCACATATCTTCTTAATATCCAATGCCAGCACTGAACTCTTAATATTTACAGTTCTCAATCACAGTCTATTAAAAAAAGTCCTCACAAATTAGAGTTCTAGTCTACTTCCTCGATCGTGGGTCCTCCCGCACTGGCCGAGGGTTGACTGGGTCCGGAGGCACTACTGGCTCCCTGGTGGAGCTTCATCATGAGGGGAGAGAGTTCGGACTGGGCCTCTTTCATCTTGTGCTCGATTTCCTCTTTCTCGGCCAGGGTGTTGTTGTCCAGCCACTGGATGATGGAATCGCAGGTCTGCTTCACTTTGGCCTTGTCTGCAGAGGACAGCTTCTCCTCGGGTGCGGCTTCCGCAGACTGCTTCACGGAGTAGACGTAGCTCTCCAAGGAGTTCCTGGACGCAACCCTCTCCCTCACTTGGGCGTCTTCCCTCTCGTACTGCTTGGCTTCGTTCAGCATTCGGTCGATCTCGTCCCTGGACAGGCGGCCCTTATCGTTGGTGATCGTGATCTTCTGAGACTTCCCCGTGCTCTTGTCCATGGCGGAGACATTCAGGATCCCGTTGGCGTCCAGGTCGAACGTGACTTCGATTTGGGGGACTCCTCTGGGTGCCGGTGGAATGCCGGAGAGCTGGAACCTTCCCAGCAGATGGTTGTCTTTGGTCATGGCTCGCTCTCCCTCGTAGACTTGGATGTCGACGCCTGGTTGGTTGTCGGCGTAGGTGGTGAACGTCTGCGACGTCTTGCACGGGATCCTCGAGTTTCGCTCCACGATCTTGGTCATGACTCCGCCTGCAGTCTCGATGCCGAGGGAGAGGGGCGCAACGTCCACCAGCAAGACGTCCCTGATCTTTTCGTCGGTACTGCCAGTCAGCACGGCGGCCTGCACCGCAGCTCCGTAGGCCACCGCTTCATCGGGGTTGATGGACATGCAGAGCTCCTTTCCGTTGAAAAAGTCTTTGAGGAGCTTCTGGATTTTGGGGATGCGGGTGGAACCTCCCACCAAGACGACGTCGTGGATGCTTCGCTTGTCCATTTTGGCATCATTCAGGGCCCGCTCCACTGGCTCGAGGGTGGAGCGGAACAGATCCATGCAGAGTTCTTCGAACCTGGCCCTAGTGATCTTGGAGTAGAAGTCGATGCCTTTGAACAGGGCGTCGATCTCGATGCTCGCTTCGGTACTGCTGGACAGCGTTCTCTTGGCTCTCTCGCACGCAGTTCTCAGCCGGCGCAGGGCTCTGGGGTTGGAACGCAGGTCCTTTCTGTGTTTGCGTTTGAACTCTTCGATGAAGTGGGAGACCATCCTGTTATCAAAGTCCTCTCCGCCAAGGTGGGTGTCACCGGCCGTCGACCTCACTTCGAACAAGGACCCTTCATCGATGGTGAGAATGGAAACGTCGAAGGTGCCACCTCCTAGATCGAAAATCAGCACGTTCTTCTCGCCTTTGAGATTCTTATCCAGTCCGTAAGCCAGAGCAGCAGCCGTGGGCTCGTTGATAATTCTCAGCACATTCAGTCCAGCTATCTTCCCGGCATCTTTCGTTGCTTGTCTTTGGGAGTCGTTGAAGTATGCGGGAACGGTGACGACTGCATCGGTCACTTTCTGTCCGAGGTACATTTCTGCAGTCTCCTTCATCTTGGTCAGGACCATGGCGCTGATCTCTTCGGGGTTGAAGCGTTTGATCTCTCCCTTGACTTCGGCACAGATCTTTGGCTTGCCTCCTTCGTTCACAACCTTGAAGGGCCAGTTTTTCATGTCCTGCTGGATCTTTGGATCGTCGAATTTTCGCCCGATGAGCCTCTTGGCATCAAAGATGGTGTTTTCAGGGTTCAGGGCCACCTGAGACTTAGCCGCATCGCCGATTAGTCGCTCCGTCTCGGTGAAGGCAACGTAGCTGGGAGTCGTGCGGTTCCCCTGATCATTGGCAATTATTTCCACGTTTCCGTGTTGAAACACTCCAACGCAGGAATAAGTTGTTCCCAGGTCGATTCCGATCGCTGGCGCTTTTCCAGACGGCATCTTCGGTCACTGGAATCAATAACAGTCCAAATATGAAAGTTCGGTATATGAAAGGCAAAATTTCCACTTCACACGCAGTAAATCAGCAGAAATAAGCAGTAAATCTCAACAGGAACGCACTCAATAACTGAGCAATAGCAGATTATATTCGCAGGTTATCGCTTTTCTCAAGTGCTCTATGCGAGAATCATGCTCGAAGAGCAGCGGCGACCGGCATATATACCTTCCGCGGAAGATTCGAGAGAGCTCGGGAAGACCGCTGAAAAATCGATGGTGCTGCCATCTGCCCGAGATCATTCAAGAATTCTCTAGAAAGTTCAGGAAGCCTCTGGAAGCTTCCTTTTTGCGTACGTGCTGACATCTAATGGTGAAATAAAATATAAAAATTACATTATCTTTAGGTTGTGTGGATTACTTAAAAAATAGAACATAAATTAAATATGGATTTTGTCATGGCATAAAATATATAATAAAATAACACAAATGTTTTTTTGTAGGAAAATATATATTTTCCATAAAATTGGACTCGTTTTTGGGTTTTTTCAAGAAAAATAAAGATTTTGGCAGTTTTAATATTGGGTCAATAATAAAGGGTTTCTTCATTATTAAATGGTTTTTTTTCTCAAAATTTAGGACGTTTAAATTTCAAAGTCTAAACTTTATAAAAAATGAGGAGGATTTTTTAAAAATCAGTGTTGTTTTTCCAAAGTTATAAACATTTCTTTTAATATTAAATGGGATTTTTTCAAAGATTAGGGTATTTTTAAAATGTAATCGGGTTTTTTTCAAAGTTTAAACCAGGTTTCAATAATTAAGGGAGTGTTTTTCACAAATATCAGTGGGTTTTTTCATTATTGAATGGGTTTTTTTTCAAAATTTAACACGTTTAAAGTTCTATATTGTAATAAAAACTTATGGAGGATTTTTTCAAAAATTTCAGCACTTTTTTTTCAAAGTTAAATAGATTTCTTTCGAAATTGAATGGTTTTTTTCAAAGCTTATGATATTTATTAAATTTAATGGTTTTTTCAAATTTAAACTAGGTTTCAAAAATTAAGGGAGTGTTTTTTCGATATGTTTCATATATGTTTCATATATCATTATTGAATGGGGATTTTCAAAATTTAAGACGTTTAAAATTCAAACTAGTTATACAAATACAAATTCAAATTAATTCGACCAACTACAGGCGTAAGCCCAGCAAGGTTGGTCCAGTCTTTTTAACCCAAACTACCGGAATCCTAGTATCTGTCAATTTTCCTCTTGAACTCGTTTACCCCACGTGAATTTACAATTGTTTCAGGCAACGTCTTGCATCTATCCACTACCCTCAGGCCCGTGCTGGGCCGCCGGGACGCCGGGACGTTTCCCGGTGCGCCCTCCAGCTTGGAAATTTTTGACGCCCCCGAAACTGATCAGTTTTACGACGAGGCTTATCGTCGATATTGTTAAGCGGCCAAGTTGAGTGTTGCGACTATATAGGCTACTACCGTGGCTACTACTGAATAGAGGCAGAGCCGTTGCGGAGGGGGGGCGCTGGCCGTTCGTGCACGGGGGCGATGTGGTTTCAAGGAATCCGCCGTCGTTGCCCGCCGCTAATGTGTAAGAAAAGAACTCTGTTGTAAAGAGGGAATATGCGGTTAAAAATGATTTTAAAAGGCTCCACCATAGTTGATAACGAAACCTAAATCAAAATTACGAAGGGCGCCCCTAGAGAACGAGTCTAAAGGAATCCCTCGGTACTGGTACTGATTTAGAAAATTTCAGAGGCGCTCATTAAAAAAATTAAAAAGGTAACCAACTAAAAGAAAACTGCAAAAGGCCCCCCAATAGAGCGAATCTGATGGAGCCGCCCATGTATATTTAAAAATTTCAGAGGCGCCCATTAAAAAAATTAAAAAGGTAACCAACTTAAAGAAAACTGCAAAAGGCGTCCCCATAGAGCGAGTCTGATGGAGCCACCCATGTATATTTAAAAATTTCAGAGGCGCCCATTAAAAAAATTAAAAAGGTAACCAACTTAAAGAAAACTGCAAAAGGCGTCCCCATAGAGCGAGTCTGATGGAGCCGCCAATGTATATTTAAAAATTTCAGAGCCGCCCAGGGCACAGACAATAAGAGACAGACCGGTCAATGGGCGGCCCACGACACGAACGCCCTCAACCCGCGGTACCTGCACTAAAACTGTGGTTACAGTTAAGCTTTTAGGTCTGGCAACCATGGAGACGTTTTGCGAAGACGTAATCCATCGACCATATGATCACCAGGATCGCGATCCTTGGCGATCACATAAGCCATTTTAATGCTTTTTAAAATTAAAAAATTTCTTTTCTTTCAAAAATTTTTTAAAATTTGCTATTATAATAGAAAATTTAAATTAAATCATTAAGGTTTGTTCATGAACAAAATTTCGTGATGGCATATGATGAAAAACTCGATTGTAAAAATACAAGCTTAAATATAAAGTAATCAAGAATCACACAAGTAAATAATGAATCTAAATGATTTTATTAAATCTCATATTTCAATAACTGCAAATATTTGTTATAATCCCTTGGCCTTTTAAGACAAACATGATGTGTAAATGAAGTTGCAATCCTCGTGAATCTAAAAGAACACATCTTTTGCAAATACGAATCCCAGATCCCAGGCACATTCGAAATGAATTCTTGACAATAAAAATACATAATACTAGTATTCATTTTTATCTGAATTAAATATATACGCCTATAATTAACGCGAATTATACCGAATTCTATCAGGCTTAGAAATCAAGTTCAAGAATGCAATACAGATTTTCCAATACATTGCAAAATAGAAAAGAAACGAGATAAAATGTGCCTGAATGCAATAAGATACTGTTAAAATGATTTATTAATCTTGAAAACAATTGAAAAGAGTACGGTTAAACGATTTACACAAACTTCATGTTTACTTTCAAAATCGAATATTGCAAATTTCGTCAACAAAAAAATGTATAAAGATGTCGATTAAAAAATATTAAATTAATCGATTAATTCTGGTACCGCTTGTCGGAGGTGCCACTTGAGCTCTCTGGATAAGCCCCGCCTATTGACCGGTCTGTCTCTTATTGTCTGTGGCCCAGGGTTTGCAGAGTTGTACCTACATGTGTCAAATTTCAAGCGGCTGTTTCTTCCTTTCCAATTCAGGTATACACTTGAAATTTTAATAATGTGATAACAGTAAATTTATCTAGTCTATAAAATTTTCAGGGTCCGGGGACAAATAGGGGATCGTATACAAACTGAAAACCATTCAATATAGAAAAAAGGCGAGAAATTTTCACACGCCACATTAGTTTGATAATACGTTCAAAGCGTCATTGAGTTGTACTACAACAAATTAAAATTTCATCAAAATCGGTTGGCAAGTTTTTAAACTGGAATTTTTTTAAATATTTAAATACACCGGATGTAATTAGACAAATTAAGGGACTTTCCATTTACCTTCCTTATTTATTACTTCCTTACTTACTATTCCTTACTTATTTGGAGTAATATTTTCATTCCAAAAAAGTTTTGTAATAAGTTCATTAAAACCAAAATTCTACCTAAAAATATGTGTCCAAATTTGGGTTTACGTGTACCAAAAAACAGTTTAAAACCATGTTCTTAGGGTCAAATTTCCAAAAATTTTCTGGGGGAGGACCCCCAGACCCCCCTTTTGTATTTGCCATTATTATCACATCTTATACTCAAGTTATATCAAAATTCAAATATGTATTGTAAAGTTACATTATTTTATCTATAAAATATGCGGCTTACAGAAAATTTGGGGGGGGGGATCTCTCCTAGCAAAAATATACTTTTGGGCTTTCTGCATAATATCTACATTTTTTAGACGATATTTGGGCTCCTCCCGAAATAGATTTCTATAGACAGCAGAAAATTAATTTTTTAGGTTAACTGATAAATATTACAACGGCGGCGCCCTTTCACCCTTTGTCCACCGCCCTCTGAAGGTACCCAGCACGGGCCTGACTACCCTATTAAAAAAATTACCTCCGGCCCGCCATGCCATTTTTTGTCCCGGCCCGCGGAACATTTTAGATTTTAGTAGCAGAAAAAGTTAAAACCCTATTTGTTAAGGTATAATTCCCAAAAATTTTCTGGGGGTATCCCCCAGCCCCCCTTAGGACTTGGAATTTATAAGAATTTAAAACTATTTACCAATACGTTAATACAAATAACACCCAAAAATCCAAATTTAAACTTAGTTTTTTTAAATCCGGGTTTTGGCCAACCCTGCTCAAGGGTCACATAATCACCTTAAAAAATATTTTGGTCAAAATTTATGGAATTCATTATTTTTCAATAAATTGACAAAATTAATCTCGATCTAATTAATCTTAAATTTTCTCGAGAAAAAAAGATTTTCAAACTATGTGTTATTTAGGGGTATTATTTCTTTTTTCTCTTTAATTTACTTTGATCTCTCCATTCGTTTCTATATATAATGAATTTTTAATTTAGGCATAATTCTCAGTCTTCGCTTCAAAATAAAGTTATTAAACATCAATTTTTAGAGATAATACTTATATCCCCATTATCCAGCAAAGTTTTCATCAAAATACAAACACGTTAGATCAGTGTTTCCCAACCTTTTCCGGTCCATGCCCCACCAAAGCCTTTCTAAATTTTCCATGCCCCCCCGGTCTCAGTGCCATATATAGAAATATATTTTGAGAGGGAGTCATAATTATTTCTTATCTTAGCCCCTCCCTCCTATGTATATTTTTATTAAGTCTAATGAAGCTTTTTAGAACATTTTTAAGTAGAATTTGCATGCTAAAGAACTAATTAAAGTTATAAGTAATTAAGTTCTAAGTACCAAGGGGGTCTGGGGGTCCTCCCCCAGCAAATTTTCGGAAATTTGGCTCTAGGAAACAGGTTTTTAACTAGTTCGGTACCCCTAGTTGGATTAAATTTTGGATATAAATTTTTAGGTAAGATTTGCATTTTGATGAACCTAATGTAAAAAAGTTTCAAATATAAGCGTTCTAAAAACAAAGAGATCTTGGGTCATCCCCCAGAAAAGGTTTGGAAATTAAGACTCTAAAAACATGGTTTCAACTTGGTTTTGATACATATATACTAGTCCAGATTTCAGACATACATTCTCAGATAGGATAATAGGATCAGATTTTGATAAACTTCTTTTCAAAAAGTTTTTTTTTAATTTTCCCCCTGGGTTTGGACCCACCTGGGGGCAATTTGGTTGAAAATTTTCAAATTGCCCCCCTACAAAATGGTATTGCCCCCCGGTGGGGCGTGCGCCCCACGTTGGGAAACACTGCGTTAGATAGTAAACAAAACCTAAAATATGGTTTAGATTTTAGAACAGCGGTTCTCAAACTGTGTGGGGGGGGTCACGAGCCAGTCCGGGCCCCTCCCAAAATTTAGACTAAGTGAACAAAACCAGTTAAAACCATATTTTTACTCCTTTTTGAACTTGTAAATCACTCACTCCTACGAAATTCTTTCAAACTCCAAGAGAATTATGGGAATAATTTCTTTTACATAGTCCCTCGAGAAACCCACAATTTTTCATTTATCAAGTTAATCAAGATGGCAGACGTAGATCCTACTACGATTTCTATTAGCTCCATTTTTAAGGGCATTTGGGATAATTTCATCCTTTCCGGAACAAAAATCAAGGTATAGGTCTAGCAATATAAATTACTCAAATTGGGTTCTTCCACATAGGCGTCATTTAGGGAGGGCAGGGGGGAGCAACCGCCCCCCCAAGGTTTTCACCTGTAACTTCCACGTTTATTTACAACTCTTTTCCCAAGAAAATTCTGTGGTCTACAATAAACTGTTCTTTTTGGATGCAGCCCAAAAGGTTTTAAAATAAGCTAAAACACTACTTTAAGAGGCAAATATTTTCCTGGCGTGAATCCCAGACCCCCTTTTTTCTTGGAGTTCATGTTGTCAAATTTTGACATTATATGTAATATCATTCAAATACTACTTTTCAGTGTTCTAACACCTTAAAAATTAAGCTGAGCCAACCCTAGAAAGTCTAGTTACAGCGTGGGCCAGACTCACTTAAAAAAATCCTTGCCCCCCAACCAAAAACTGAAATAACATCCCTGTTCCTCCAGAAAAATATTCTTTCCTATATTGAAAGAAATCTATTTAACTTTGAAAAAAAAGTACTGAAATTTTTGAAAAAATCCTCCATAAGTTTTTATTACAAGTTAGAACTTTAAACGTGTTAAATTTTGAAAAAAAAACCCATTCAATAATGAAAAAACCCACTGATATTTGTGAAAAACACTCCCTTAATTATTGAAACCTGGTTTAAACTTTGAAAAAAACCCGATTACATTTTAAAAATACCCTAATCTTTGAAAAAATCCCATTTAATATTAAAAGAAATGTTTATAACTTTGGAAAAACAACACTGATTTTTAAAAAATCCTCCTCATTTTTTATAAAGTTTAGACTTTGAAATTTAAACGTCCTAAATTTTGAGAAAAAAAACCATTTAATAATGAAGAAACCCTTTATTATCGACCCAATATTAAAACTGCCAAAATCTTTATTTTTCTTGAAAAAACCCAAAAACGAGTCCAATTTTATGGAAAATATATATTTTCCTACAAAAAAACATTTGTGTTATTTTATTATATATTTTATGCCATGACAAAATCCATATTTAATTTATGTTCTATTTTTTAAGTAATCCACACAACCTAAAGATAATGTAATTTTTATATTTTATTTCACCATTAGATGTCAGCACGTACGCAAAAAGGAAGCTTCCAGAGGCTTCCTGAACTTTCTAGAGAATTCTTGAATGATCTCGGGCAGATGGCAGCACCATCGATTTTTCAGCGGTCTTCCCGAGCTCTCTCGAATCTTCCGCGGAAGGTATATATGCCGGTCGCCGCTGCTCTTCGAGCATGATTCTCGCATAGAGCACTTGAGAAAAGCGATAACCTGCGAATATAATCTGCTATTGCTCAGTTATTGAGTGCGTTCCTGTTGAGATTTACTGCTTATTTCTGCTGATTTACTGCGTGTGAAGTGGAAATTTTGCCTTTCATATACCGAACTTTCATATTTGGACTGTTATTGATTCCAGTGACCGAAGATGCCGTCTGGAAAAGCGCCAGCGATCGGAATCGACCTGGGAACAACTTATTCCTGCGTTGGAGTGTTTCAACACGGAAACGTGGAAATAATTGCCAATGATCAGGGGAACCGCACGACTCCCAGCTACGTTGCCTTCACCGAGACGGAGCGACTAATCGGCGATGCGGCTAAGTCTCAGGTGGCCCTGAACCCTGAAAACACCATCTTTGATGCCAAGAGGCTCATCGGGCGAAAATTCGACGATCCAAAGATCCAGCAGGACATGAAAAACTGGCCCTTCAAGGTTGTGAACGAAGGAGGCAAGCCAAAGATCTGTGCCGAAGTCAAGGGAGAGATCAAACGCTTCAACCCCGAAGAGATCAGCGCCATGGTCCTGACCAAGATGAAGGAGACTGCAGAAATGTACCTCGGACAGAAAGTGACCGATGCAGTCGTCACCGTTCCCGCATACTTCAACGACTCCCAAAGACAAGCAACGAAAGATGCCGGGAAGATAGCTGGACTGAATGTGCTGAGAATTATCAACGAGCCCACGGCTGCTGCTCTGGCTTACGGACTGGATAAGAATCTCAAAGGCGAGAAGAACGTGCTGATTTTCGATCTAGGAGGTGGCACCTTCGACGTTTCCATTCTCACCATCGATGAAGGGTCCTTGTTCGAAGTGAGGTCGACGGCCGGTGACACCCACCTTGGCGGAGAGGACTTTGATAACAGGATGGTCTCCCACTTCATCGAAGAGTTCAAACGCAAACACAGAAAGGACCTGCGTTCCAACCCCAGAGCCCTGCGCCGGCTGAGAACTGCGTGCGAGAGAGCCAAGAGAACGCTGTCCAGCAGTACCGAAGCGAGCATCGAGATCGACGCCCTGTTCGAAGGCATCGACTTCTACTCCAAGATCACTAGGGCCAGGTTCGAAGAACTCTGCATGGATCTGTTCCGCTCCACCCTCGAGCCAGTGGAGCGGGCCCTGAATGATGCCAAAATGGACAAGCGAAGCATCCACGACGTCGTCTTGGTGGGAGGTTCCACCCGCATCCCCAAAATCCAGAAGCTCCTCAAAGACTTTTTCAACGGAAAGGAGCTCTGCATGTCCATCAACCCCGATGAAGCGGTGGCCTACGGAGCTGCGGTGCAGGCCGCCGTGCTGACTGGCAGTACCGACGAAAAGATCAGGGACGTCTTGCTGGTGGACGTTGCGCCCCTCTCCCTCGGCATCGAGACTGCAGGCGGAGTCATGACCAAGATCGTGGAGCGAAACTCGAGGATCCCGTGCAAGACGTCGCAGACGTTCACCACCTACGCCGACAACCAACCAGGCGTCGACATCCAAGTCTACGAGGGAGAGCGAGCCATGACCAAAGACAACCATCTGCTGGGAAGGTTCCAGCTCTCCGGCATTCCACCGGCACCCAGAGGAGTCCCCCAAATCGAAGTCACGTTCGACCTGGACGCCAACGGGATCCTGAATGTCTCCGCCATGGACAAGAGCACGGGGAAGTCTCAGAAGATCACGATCACCAACGATAAGGGCCGCCTGTCCAGGGACGAGATCGACCGAATGCTGAACGAAGCCAAGCAGTACGAGAGGGAAGACGCCCAAGTGAGGGAGAGGGTTGCGTCCAGGAACTCCTTGGAGAGCTACGTCTACTCCGTGAAGCAGTCTGCGGAAGCCGCACCCGAGGAGAAGCTGTCCTCTGCAGACAAGGCCAAAGTGAAGCAGACCTGCGATTCCATCATCCAGTGGCTGGACAACAACACCCTGGCCGAGAAAGAGGAAATCGAGCACAAGATGAAAGAGGCCCAGTCCGAACTCTCTCCCCTCATGATGAAGCTCCACCAGGGAGCCAGTAGTGCCTCCGGACCCAGTCAACCCTCGGCCAGTGCGGGAGGACCCACGATCGAGGAAGTAGACTAGAACTCTAATTTGTGAGGACTTTTTTTAATAGACTGTGATTGAGAACTGTAAATATTAAGAGTTCAGTGCTGGCATTGGATATTAAGAAGATATGTGATGAAGTTCCTGTTTCAAGCTAAGTCATGTTCTATTTGTTGTTATTCTGTGTGAGTACTGTAAATATTTAGGTTATTAATAAATTGTATTTATTTTTTAAATATGTTGTATTTATTTTTCCCAATTTACATCTCTTGTGATATTTTCATTTATGTAAGATTTAAATACTGTATTGCAATAATTATGAATTAAATCGTAACCATTTCATAACAATTGTTTACCCTGTAGTAGTGAAGAATATTAAATAGCTTTTTCTATTTCCATACAAAAAACAATCTTCATTTTACATGATTTTTAATTGGTTATAATTATTATATTTTCTCCTGCTATCTGTCCCATAAAAATTGTCAAGCTGTTTAGAATCTTAATATTCAAGTAGTATTTCTAAACTCTTATTCTGGGTATTTAAATAATTATAAAATTTTATCAGTTAATTTGTAATTAACTTCTTAAACAGCATAGCAATAATGATTGGGATAGATAATGAAATTTCGTGCCTTTAGGTACCAAAAACCATTTTCTACTAAATGTTTTTCATGATTGCTTAAAAATCTTGATATTTCAAATTTACTTAATCTTTAAATTTAGTACATGAGATGGTATAAAAAATAATATTGTTCAATGAAACTTAAACCTGAGTATTTTCAGTTTCCTTAAAATTTTTTAAAAATATTTTATCAAGTATATCTACTTCCACACTGCAGTCTTAATTTTTCCCAAGTCTAGAAAATTTTATAAAATTATCCTAGTATATATTGGAGTGTACCAGTGACAGTTTTATATAAAAGCAAAGCATAACTATAGTTCATTAGGAATTGGACTAAAATCAACTCACTTTTATGAAATGAAAGTTATAAAATTAAGTATTTCTTATTTTTTGATTACTAAATGCTTTCATCCTATTACTACATATTTATTGAAGGAATGTAATGAAGTTACTTCGTTGAGATTTTTCTAACTTTTAGAGGATTTTTCTGACTTTTTACTTTGTGGAAAATAAGCTGAAATGAAAAGTTAGTTTTGAGTATAACCTTTTTTCCGTACAAGTTAATGTTCTTGACCTAAAAAGGTTTTTGTTTAGTTTGTAGCTTAGAATAATCAGTTTCAGATTTTCAACCTGGTATTTAAAGATTCTTAAAATACATTGTCATTTTTCCTTAATGTGCAAAAAAAATTATCTTTTTCAATATTTAAAAATGGAATTTGCAAAAAATATTGAATATGTCAGGGATCATGCAAATGGACTTGCATAAATTATCCTTCTTAATTGTTAATTATTATTGCTTTCAGTTTATTACTACATAGAAGAATTTTTAATATGATTTTTTATGTATAAGATTGATATTATTTTGATTAATATAATTTTATATGTGTAATATTTTTTACAAATAATGTTAAATATTTTTGTTACTTTTTAATTTAGGCTAGAGCTGAATAGTGGGTTTAATACAGTTATCTGTCTCATTAAAAATCATTCAAATATCACCCAGTTTTTATTTTTGCCACTGATATAAATTTATGTTTTGTTTAGTTGGTTTGTAATTTTTGGTGACCAAAATAGTTTGGCATTACTGAACAGGATAGTTATTGGAATTGAACCAAATAGTGTATACCTCACAATTCAACACTGTATATCAAATGTTGTTCCTCTGTAGTTTTCAGACCTTTTGCTTTTTCCAATCTTATCCCTGGAGTTGTCAAGGTATCAATGAAGATCCTAGCCAATCCTTGAAAAAATTTCCCAAGACACCAATGGAAGACGTTTCTCTAACTAAATTAACATAAGAAATTGGAACTTCTAAGCTTACAAAAAATAGATCTCTCAATCAAATGAAAATTTATTTGAAAATAAAATAAGTAAACAAAGAAACAGGAGTTATGGGGTGAGATTACTTTTTCTTCTTCTCAGTCAAGAGACTGGCGTGCAGTTTCGATACCTCTGGCTCAAACAGGTCATACAGCAGAGTTCCGTTGCTGTCAAACCAACTACTGATAGACTTGGACATTTCAGCCTCACGAGTTTTGTTGGAGACACCGTCAGTGAATGTGATGTACAGGTGATAAATGTCATCAAATCTGAAAAAAGGGGGAATGTATAAAAAAACTACTGAAATATCCAAAAAAATACTGCTTAGCCAACGATAGTAAACAGGTCACGTGATTTTTTGCTTTAGTATTTTTATTTTATTTTTTTAAATATTCTGAATTTTTATGCATATAGGTCTAACTAAGGTTAGAGGGAGAAAATGTCTCTTCCTGTTTTGATCAACTGACCCTCAGCTTCTTCCTTTCTCCCCTCCGAGTCTTTCAACCCTTTTACTATTGTTGGTTAAGCAGTGCATAGAGTAGATTAAAACTAACTGTAGAAATGTTGTTCAAAAGAGGTAATGAATTTAAATATCTTAAATTGCATATAATTGTTTTATAGATGCAAGATCCCCGATCATCAGGATTTTTACACTGCCCAATAGAGACAATTTATAGAAAACATTGCTTTGTCAAAAAAGTTAAACAAAAATTAAGATTTCCAAAATATTAAAAGATAAGGAGCACTAGAGAAATCATTGAAAAGGAATTTTAAATATTTATGGATATAATAGGCCTTCATAAAGATGTAACATATCTTTATACTAATTGGTTTGGAACTGGATAGTTTTGTGCTAATTAAGTGGGTTTCCCAATTAAGTGTGATGCTCATAATATCTAACTTATACTCAACAACTTTTTTCTAATATTTGCTTTTGTAAATTAACAATTGGTTTATAAGAAAACTACTCAAAAAAATAATACTCTTCACTAATAGACTTTTCTTTTAAAAACAGTTAAAAAAACAAGAAAAAATTGGCTTTAAATTTTATTTTATGTAAAACAGTGTTTAAATTGTGGCACAAAATAAAATCCTTGGAATAAATAAAAAGTATGTTAATGCAGTGGTAGAAGTGGGTCAAACAAAAGTGGGGGATGGCCCAACCCGTGAGTGCCTTTCCCCCTTTTGAAAATTTTCATGCTCGTCTGAATTTTATCAAATGTGTCTTATTCATGCATTTTCTGAAAGAAGGATGTGATCCTTAAATTTTCAGCCTTACAAGCATTTAAAGAACTTAATTAAAACACTACTTAAATTTTACTTAAAGTTATTAAATTAAAGATACTTCTACTTCAAAAATTTTTCCTTTTGAGATGAAAAATGTAGCTTTTGTAAACCTTGGATTAATTAACTGGATCAACCCTAGTTGAATGCAAGATATCAAATGTTTTTAAAACCTGACTAAACATGTATAATTTACAAATATTACTGTTCCTTATTAGACTTCAGTCACCTATAATTCAATGCAATAAATTAAGCTTCACTATAAGTCTATAATCAGAAAGAACTAAAATTATCACATTCATTTAACTTGTGAAAAAAATATTTTTTAAAGCAGGTTGCTAACAAAAGAAATATTGAGTAAAATTTTCTAGTTTTTTTAATGGAAGGACGGATTTTAGAAGTGAATGGATGTGGATTTTAGTAGAAATATAAGTGGGGGGATGGATGGGTATTTTTATGAAAAGTGTGTCCGCACTTCTAGCACTGTGTTAATGTTACCCAGTCAATATTTTTATGTTGTATTTTAAATGTAAAAAAGATATTTCTTAAGTAAAATATGCCTCAATATGAGTAAATCTTTATAGTTGAAGAAAATGTTCTGATGTTGAAATATAAGCTTGATTAGCCTGTTTTTAAAACAGTAAAATGCAATGTTTACTGTCTCTGGGACTCGCCTCCCTTTAAAATTTTAATTTGCACTCTGTTAGCTACAGGTTGGATCACACTGGCTTAGCACATTGAACGGTCTGCGTTGTAATCTTGAAAATGACTATTAAGTTAAAATATAATCAATATTAACTCCCTTCATTATACGAATTTCGAAAAGGAAATAAAACATGTCAGAGTAACTTATCAATAAATTAAAGTTGTGCAATAACTCATGTAATTTACTATTCTTGTCAGAAAACAAATTTTTAATAAGATATTCTCATTTCGGTTTCCTTCTGGTGCCATTTATCTCAACAAGATAAGCAAAAGAAAAATACATAATTTTGAATGAATACATTAATTTATTGCTTATTTCTAACACTTTCTGTAAAGATGTGTTTCCCTTTTGTGCCGATTAAACAGCTTGTTATCATTAATGGCCATAATAACTTCAGATTGGTAGTTAAAGGAGAAAACTAATTTTCTACCAATCAGAAATTTGACTACTAGTTTACCACTGATCAGGTTAGCAGTGAATAAGACAGAAAGTGGTTAAAATTGTCATTTGTTTGAATAGTTTGTTTCCATTCCTGGCAATTTACTCCTTTTATAAGCGGATTTCCCAACAAACCGGCCTGTGTATTAAGCGGAATTCACTGTATTACAGTATTCAAAGTAAGAAATGAACTTGAGATTACCTTTTTAAGGAAGAACTTGCTTGCCATTTGTGGTCAGGATCCAATCCAGTTGGATCTTTGTCTATAGCAATGAGGAATATTCCCTTTTCCAGGAAGGAAGTGTAGAGGGTTAACAAACCCATCAAGATGAAATATGTGGAAAATGTTAAGGATACTTATCACACAAAATAATTTGGGGGTTAAGACAAAATACCAGAACAAATTATTTTACTTTTTAAGAAAATTAACGCATGATAAGCTCTGAGCATCACTTAACTTTTTGCTTTAATCTATTTTAGATATTAATGTGCACAAAATTAATTAATTTCTTATTATGTACACTAAATTAACTTCAAACGTAACCAAATAGTTCCTTATTGACTTTTTTAAGTAGAATAACTTTGTCATTGCAATTCGAAATGTATGGTGACACTCTACAACTTTTATATGTATGTTGAAATTACATTTAAACCTACATAATTGACATTATCTACAATTTTTGCTTTACTATACTGAGTTTTTCAGTCATTCGAGTTCATTATTTAAGTTTGATTTCAGTACTGTTCAAATAAAGGATATGAAACCACACAGATGATTAATACTGGTTTTGATTCAGGAAAAGGATGTAGGTAGTCCCATAACAGCGCAAACATAGCTGCACCCACAGCTATCCCTGATATTGCCAAGCGGCCATCCATGAGTTTGTGGCTTTCAGTGTACTTGAACTTTTCAGTGAACACCTGGAACCGAAAATCACATATCAGCAAGACTACTATTTTAAAAAGTGTGAATTTTAATACATAGTATCATACAGGTTTTTTTTGTAAGAAGTTTGTGAAATTTTGAACATTTAAAATTCTGTCTATTAAAATCAGTAGCAGAACAAGTTTGGTAAAAATTTCAAAGAGCTCCTGGTTGGGTGATGGGTAATGTGACCATTTATGTTTCGACTCAAAACGGGACATAGGTTTATTTAGGTTAATTAACAGGTAGTCAATAAAAAAACACTTATTAAAAGTTATTTATTCGTAAAAAGTTAGCTTAAAAGTTACGAATTAAAAATATTTATACCCGAAACGTTTAGTTACATTTATATTCATCAGAGGAACAAATTAGCTTTAATATAGCTGGTGATGATTTTAAGTAAGAATTAAACTCTTGGCACGTTTTTTTATATTCACCTTAATTATCAACATCTCCTTTAGATCTGAAATTTGTAACTGGGTCTTCTCAGATGGCCACAATTTGTTCATCATAGAAAATACTCTTTCCACTGGGAGCATTTGTAGCAGGTAAACATAAAATATATTCAATTAAAATAGAAAAGTTTTCATCCTGAATTCGCGTGGTTTCAGAAAACGGGACAATTTTGCATCCCAGAGTTCATTTCGGGGACACCGGGACTTGTAACTCTAAAAAGGGACAGTCCCGTTCAAAACGGGACGTCTGGTCACGTTAGTGATGGGTTGTCAAGAAATGGAGAATGACTGTTTGCCACTGCTATAGAGCAGATAGCTTTTCCAGCTGGCAATCTCCACAATGGACTTGTTTCAAATAAGTTTCACAAATAACTTTAATTTAATTCAAATAAACTTGCAGAGGAATCTAATCCTGATAAAAGCTGATTCAGTTTTATGATTAGAAAGCATTATTATCACCTAGTATTGGTAAAAAAATAAAACCAGATTTTAATAAAATATATTAGGTACTTAATAAACTTATATAATATTGATGTAAAAGAACTTTTAAAATCCTAATTAAGAGGGGGAAAACATTTTTGACATGTATATAGTTCATAGAAATAAAGTAGCTCAACCTATCATAGCTGCCAACCTGATGGAGGAAAAAATAGGAGTACTTTCATGGACTACACATGGAAGCATACTAACCTTTTTTTTCAGTCACAATTTAAAATTAAAGCCGCCTTTTTAGTTCATAGTAGAACTACGAAGCACAAATAATTTAGATAAAACCCTAAAACGATGTCTACGAAGAAACAAAAACACCCCCCTTAAAGTAGATGAAAACAAAATAATCCATAAGCTACAACCAAAGGCGTCCAAAATGATTAATCATGGTTCCTGCTCTATAACCAAAATAGAAATTAATGCTTTTTTTGGGAAAAATAAAACTTTAAAAAGAAAATGTACTATTTAATTGAAATATATTTCACTCATCTTACTCTTAAAAACTTCTTACTTATGATTGAAACATAGGTTTATTTTTTTAAATTGAAAAATCGGATTACCGGAGAAGAAACCAAAAATAGGAATAACTCCGATAAAATCGGAGTACTTGGCAGCTATGACCTATTAATGTAGAAATTTACCTTCTTAACACCATCATCAAGAGCATTCTTTACAGCAGATCCATCCCATTTGTCCACCTTGATAGGTTTTTCATCAGCCTAAAATTTGGAACAAAAAATATTGAAAAAGATAAATAATATAACATAAATTTTATATTTCATGGGTAGATTGCAAAATTCTGTAAATAAATCAATCAGGATCAACTGTTAAACACTATTATAAAACTCCTGCAGTTGGAAAGATAGCTCTGTAGTACTTTAGTAGTCAGAAGCAAGTGCAAGTTTAACAATAAATTGTCAATCAATTATCGAAATAGTTGCCAACTTTTAAGAGACTTGGTGGTAATCTCTAGATTCTGGCGACCGGATGAAAGAATCTTCTGCTACAAGTTTCAAAATACGGCAACCTTTGTATACGGCAACCAATAAGGTATGATTAACAAGATTTGTGCCTGGCTAAAAATTATAGTATAGTATTAAAAATTATAGTACTGATTGCTCGAATTGTATATCCCCCTATAACGATTTATGTGGTAATATTATAAATATAAGGATGACAAAATTCTTATAAACATTATTGAAAATTAAATTATTGTAGTTTCTTACATTCAAAACGTGCCTTGTTGTAAGGTCAGGCAAGTACAAAAAATGATTTTAGGTCCCATATACTACAAATATCAAAATTTTTCATGTTTAACTTATTTTATTTAATAGACACAAAGTTTATTAAGAATACAGTACTGAAAAGACAGAGCGCATTACAATCTGCTTACAGAAAGTTTATAAACATAAACAGTATAAGACTTTTACAAATACAATTATCAGAGAAAAGAACACATAAATGCAGGGTAAAATATATATTTTAATTTACCGAAGAATTGTCAACGTCAGCTTTCCTTTGCGCCATATTGTATAGAAATATTTAATAACTACCAGACAAAAATTGAAAAACAAAATTTTCAATCACAAAACCAGAAGTATGATGCGGCTTAACATGTTAACTGTCTTATTAACTGTTGACTACTTTTCATACAAGCAATTTAATGAAATCTTAAGGCAATTTAAATATTAGAAATTTCATTTTGTTTTATAAAAAATTGAGGCTTTTAAACAATAGTTTAAGACTATGAAATATTTCATTTTTACATGGCTATTTACAATATAAATCCTGAAAGCTGTAGTAAACGCACAACTCAACATTATACATTTTGCTGTTTATCTTTTTGGTTGTCATAGCAACCAAACACAACAAAACAACCTGGTGTTTCGCAATCATGTTCGCAATATTCTTTGTTTTTGATTAAAAAAAATATTGATTATAACTTTTGTTGTTTAGTTTCCAAAACGTAAACTCTGAAATCATGAGTGAGCAAATAAAATACATCATTCATGAATTTAATAAAGAACCCTTTAATAAGAAGTTCAATTTAATCAGTTTTGATTCCCTAAGAACTGACAACCTTCTGCAAATTTTAAATGATGTATTTTCAGAAGTGGATCCTAAGGTATTATGCAAAAGAACTTTATACTAATCCACATTGAAATGCATAATCTCCTAAAGTTGAAGCACATTTAACCACATTATTTTATCAAGAGCCTTTTCAGAATTTGCTTTTTGTCTTAATCCTTACTTGTGTTTACAGCTTCCTTTTCTACTACATCTTTACACTATATGTTACGGTGAATGTTCGAAATTGGAGAATGTCGACATTCCTCAAATTTCGGACATTCACCGTAACATATATATACATATGCATATGTTTTTTTATGTAGCTATTTGCCTGTATATTTAAATTTCTTTTTTTTTTCTCAAAGATGAAAGTAGATGTGAGAGCTGAAGATCCAGAGCAAATGGTTCTAAAAAACTTGAACTTCTTGAGAGTTCTGAAATACAAGCCTCCAGAAACAATGGATCTGTAAGCTGTTGTTCTATTTACCATACTTCATTGATTTCAATAAACCTAGTTAGAAAATTGTGTTTCACTACTTATTTCCCCATCATGTCTGCCTTACTTTTATGAACCTCCCTTTGCGGACCTTGAAAAAGTTGTAACCTTCCCCTGAACCTAATCAAATTTACCCAAACGTTATGTATTGCTCCTATGGAGCTGGCATGGGCTTCCCCTGAACCAGGTTCGTAGGTTCGGGCACTTTTTCCTGGTCCGTCCCTTTGCTTGAATTGCAAAATTTTTTTAGTAGTTATATAATAGGCTGATTAATGATTATGCTTTTAATTACTATTGAATAAAAAATTGGATTTAGATTGGATGAGATGCCAAAACATACAATGCACAGAATTTTAGGTTCTTATTCCCATCAACCTTGCTGCTGAATCCAAAAACATTTTTAAGGCCCATTGACTGTTCTACAGCTGTGCCATTGAATAATCGGGAAAGACAATGGGATTGGATAATACGTCAGTACCTAATTTTCTTATTAAGTTATTTTGCCAACTTGATAAAATTTGTTCCAGATTAAAGTATGGCTGTTGTTACGTGGGTACAGTATTTGTAATATGGATAAACTCTACAAATCAGCAACCACCTTGTTACCCCCTTTCTTAAAAAAGTTTTTTCTTGTCTTGGAGTTTTCTCATTTAATTGCTTTAATTATTTTTAATTGTCTGTTTACCTTTGATTTCTAGAAGTGACTTTAGACAAGGCTTAGTCACAGGTGAAAAGGTTGTCATTTACCATATCCTCGAATGGATTCTCAAAAGACTCCCAGAGCTGAAAAAGAGAGCCTACCTGGCCCAGTTTCTGATGAAGATCGAACTCCCTCCTGATATTGAGGGAGATGCAGACATACAAGATCTTTATGTACAGGCAAGTAGTTAAACAATTAAGTTATTTTAAGTTATACTGACAATTAAGTATTTAAAAATTAAGTTTTTATTAAGGATAAGAAAATACTATTTCTTATTGAACAAAATTAGCATTTGCTGCTTTCTGATTTGAGCTACACTTATGATTATTTATTTCTTTGATTAACCTAACTACAGAACAGATGGTGTATTTTAAGAGGGAAAAAATTTACTTGGATTAGTTTTGGATAGATACATAGATTTTAGAAATTTTCTTGTTTTTATTTTCTCTTATAAATGTATAATTTGAACAAAAAAATTTATATTTTTCATAATTCTTTGGAAAAATTTGGCATGTCTATGTGTTCAGGGTTGGCCGGTTTAAACCATTTGGTTTAAACCATGGTTTTTTTATCATGGTTTTTTTACCAAAACAACCACTTGGTTTTTTTGGTTTTTTTAGAAATTATAAAATATTTTCAGGATTTTTTAAAGAAAGTGTTATTAAGTATAATCTTTTGCACAAAATTAAAAGGTCAGATTTATAAAAAAATTGACATTTTAAGGTGATTAAAAATCAGAAATCTTTTAATTTAATGGTTTTAATTATTGAATTCTCTCTAAACTTAACCCTAAATGCTTAAGTTAAACTTATTATATTTTGCAAGAGATAGTTCATTTATTAATTTCCTTTAAAATGAAGCATTATTTCAAAGAGTAACTAAACATACACAAAAGTTATCTTTTTTTCACTGATAAAATATGGCTTGGATTTTAATTAATTAATAAAACCAATTTGTCTTATTTGTCAGTCATAAAAACCAGTTGGTTTTTTTAGTAAATTAATAAAAACCGTTGATTTCTTTAATGATAAAAACTAAAAAACCAGTTGGTTTGTTTATAAACAGATAAAAACCAGTTGGTTTTTTTACTAAATTAATAAAAACCGTTAATTTCCTTAATCGGATTAATTATCTCAATCATTTATCCAATTTCAATTAACATTAGTTGCTTACATTTCCCTTTTATTTATTAAAAAAGTTAAATTTTCTCTTTCTAAAGAAATTTCTTAAGTTCATAAATAATCCATATAATTAATTTGATTATTTTACCATTTAATAATTAATCAAATTAATTATGTTTATCAATTATCCAATTTCAATTAACATTAGTTGTTTACATTTCACTTTTACTTCTCATTTAAAAAATAAAATTTTCTCTTTCTAAAGAAATTTCTTAAGTTCATAAATTAATCCATATATAATTAAGATAAATAATTTGATTATTTCAACCATTTATCCAAGATAAATTAACACTGATTTTTATTCACTACAATAATATTAGATATTCAAATTGGAATATTTTAGAAAAAAAAATATTTTTAAAATAAATTAATTTAATTTTAATTAATTAATTGAAATATACAAATCATTTATCAATTATAAACAACCCCTGAAATAAATGTCTCATTTACAACTCAATTTCAAACATCAATGCTAAAATAACTTATTCTGATAAAAAAAATTCTAAAAAAACTTGGTTTAAACCAAAAAAACCTGGTTTAGACCAAAAAAACCCGGTTTTTTGCCAACCCTGTGTGTTTAAGCTTTACTTTCTAAAAACTAGTTAAAAAGTTTATTAAACTTGTTGAAAGAAAAATATTGCATTAAAATATCTAATTGTTGCTAAGTAAGGTTCTTTACCCAAAGGACACATAACATGAAAGGATAACATGATAGTACCGTTGGTTTCTTTAAGTGATATTGTTGACACTATAAGTGTGAAGGGAATAAAATTTAATTAGTAAATTTGCTTAAACACTTACTGATAATTTTCTATATTTACTAACACATAAGGAATGAAAATGATTCCAGTGTGGCATTAAATACAACATTAATTTTTGAAATATCCTCACATTTCTTCATTATTTTAATGAAATTTAACTGTCTATTTAGTATTAATGGTTTATATGTTACTTACTTTAGTATGAAAATGTCATAGAAGAGTTTAAAGATGCACATAAGCAGTATGAAGCTTTGAAGTCAAGTGGATTTTCTACTCAAGAAATACGTAAAGATTTAGAGCATATGGAATCAGAGAGAGATCAACTAATTAAGAAAATTGACCGCCTTAAAATGAAGGTAGTGAAAACTGGATAAGAATATTTTGGCTATATTTTTGTAATTAGTAGTTCATGTCGAAACATATATCAAGCTCAGCATTTTTAAGAAGACAGATAATATATTACAATTATGTTGTTAAAATTCAGGTTGAAAGTCACCCAAATGTAGAAGGGATGCTGGCTGTAGCAAAAAGTCTCAGGGAAGAAAGAGATCTTGCTGAAAATTTGAGTAGGCAAAAAATGGAACAACGAAATGCAGTAAGGAATTTTTATGGTTCAATAAATTTACAGTAAAGCCTTGGTTATTCAAGTCCGGATCATCCAAGTTTCCACATTAACCTAGCTATAAGCTATCGAATATTTACATATAATTGTTACTAAAATTATTGATTTATTGCTTAATTTTAAATTAACCTTTCAAACCAAACCTTGATTAAAACATATTTTTATTACCCCTTTTTTGCTCTTATATTTTGAAGAAATTATTTTCCTTTTAAACTTGTGCATCATAACTTTTAAATGAATAAGAATTTCTATTACGTTTCAGCTTACCCATGCAGAGCAAAAAATCCAACGCCTCAATCAGCAGCTTAAAGAACTTAAGTTATCGAGTCTTGGAGCTACTCCAGAGAGTAAGTTATAAGAGACTCATTCAAAAAAACCTTACAATACAATATACAACTTTTCTAGGAAAATGGTATATAAGGTACTCTATCATGATGACAAAATTTTCTTTGCATACAGTTATGCTACAGCTGACCCAGCAACAATTTTGAAAAATAAATTGATCTGAGCACACAATTTTACAAAAAAAGTTAGAAAATGTAACATTAGTCAATATAAAATGCACATTACTTTCCTAATTGTTATTGTAACACATTTCAACTCTTGATTACATGAAAGCCAAACTAATCTATTAGATATTTAAAAAGAACTTTTTTTTTACTAAATATGATTTTTAAAAATTAAATCAACTGGTAAAAGATCAATCCTGGTATTTTTAGCAGTGCATTTCTTTTTCCAGCCCTTGTACAAAAGCTGGAAGAAAGTATCAAAGTAAATTCCTACCTAGTGAAAGAAAAGCTACCAAAGGAAATAATGACACAAAAAAAGTATATTGCTGACCTGCAAAAGATTGTCTCTCAGCCTGCTCTTAGCCGAGCTGATTTAAATCAGATCAGTACCAAAGTATGTTTTATCCAGAAGGACAGTACTACCCTCATTTATGTTCTCTTTAAGTTGTTCTTTATATGCTTATATTATTTAACAAGATATTTTGTTAAATGTTTTTTGAAGTTTCAAAGCCAAATTATAATGTTTTCCTCTTAGAACTAATAGTAGTTGTTGAAAGTTTGAACTTGCGTTTCAGATTCAAGAAGTTAATACTGAAATCAACGAGTTTATTGAAAACAGAATGAGGAATAACAATCCAATTGATGATAAATTATCTCTATTTAGACAACAAGTAAGTTTTGTGTTTGAGCTCGTTGACTATTTCTTCACTCTATTTCTTTTTGAATATATTTTCATTTTCTTCAATCTGATAAGCTGAAGCATTTCATGCACTTTTTTCCTTTAAACTATGTGCAATCGATACATACACTGAAATTTTTTGACATGACTCTTGTCTTCTAAGTTAGCTGCCGATTTCAAAAACTTTGATAAAACTGTTGAAAACAATGTAAAACATCCAAATCATCCCAACAAACAAATGTTTATTACTTCTATGTAGATTTAGGTAAAAGTTATATGGTTTTTACATTTTGAATGTTATACATTTTAAAAGGCCAAGTAAATTTTTTACTGCATTAATGCAAAGCAAAACTTAAGATTAAAATTCAAAACCAATAAAATTAAATATTTTGAGTGTTGATTGAATAGTTTATACTTGCTTTTTATTTGTGCTTACATATTTTTTTGAAATGAGCGATTCCTGTATTTTCTGAAAAACAAAAAAAAGTATTTTCCCATAAAAAAATTTTTTAAATTAAAAAATCAACACAAAGTTTTTAAAAAAATGAGTTAATCCAACATCTCAAAAAAATCAGTAAAAATCTGCTAATTTGAAACTTAACTATAATACAGGATTGTTTCCTTTTAGGTCTCAATTTTAGCCCACAAAAAGGAGAGAGCTGCTGAAGAGCTGAATGCAGCTAGGGCACAGTTGGCAGAGTTGCAAGCTCAACTTGAAACCAAAAAGGTTGACAGTAAAGGAACTGATGGAGAGTACCTGAAAGGTGACGAGGTAAAATAACTTTAAACTAAGGTTTTTAAACGTAACATTAAACTCCTATTTTTACTAACTTGAAACTAGTTTCCTGACCAGTTAAATGCTATAATAAAATTATAAGCAAAGAGTATCAGAAAGGGTTTATGGATTTTCTTTTTTATTTGAAAAGTGCAAGTTCTCTATATTTAATAGATTTTATTTGTTTGGGGATTGTTTTGATCAATGTAATTTTAAGACTAAAATATTTCTTTTTTATTCAGTTTAAGCGATATGTGAATAAACTGAGAGGTAAAAGTAATATTTACAAGAAAAAGCGTCAAGAAATGGCAGAGCTTAAAACAGAATGTGGAATCCTTTCAAGAACAGTTGATATCCTACAACAAAAAGATGCTGCATTGACAAAAACTTTGGTAACTATGGTTCATTGTATATTACAATGCATTTGAATTAGTGTCGTAGAAAGTATAAATAAAAAATAGGTAATTAAATTAGTTCTACAGGGGATTTTTAGTATTTGTCTTCAGAAGTTGGCTAAGAACTGCGGAAATTTGCCTTCCACAATACAAGATTCCACTGTTCTCAGCCCCCTTCTAAACAAACTTTACATTTTCAATAAATAAGTTCCAAAATTTGCAAGACTACGTTTTTTTACGGAAAATAATCTATGTTCCAACGCCAATAGCATAAAAAAACAAGTTCCTAACAAGCTTCGTTTAGTTTCAGTTTTGCCAGAAGATGGGTTTGGATATGGAAGATATTGGACCATCAAACTTCTTTTGCTTCTCCTGTAAACTTTAATTTTTGGCACTTACCTCATTTTCATTGTCAACGCCTCAAATAATATTAAATATGAGTATTAACAAACTCATGTCAACCTATTAGAAAATTTTCAAGTATTATTTTCTTTTTACTTGAACTCAAAACTTTTATTTCTAAAAATATTGAAAGAATAGATGTGCTTTTAGGTACAAAAAAATGAAGTTAGCTAGAGAAACTATCAAACAATTTTGGGATCATTGAGAATATCCATGTCATCATAGTTTTCCCTGTTTCAGCTTATCTTGAATTTTTATTTATAATTTAGGCTCAACTCGAATTGCAAAAGGGCGTCAGTGGGTACCATAATGCACAGGATGAGTTGGAGAAAGTGTCATCCATCAAGGCAGAGCTTGATGAAAGGAAAGGACAGACCCTAGAAGAAATGTCCATTATGGTGCAAAAGCTGAATGTTAAGATTGCAGAAAAGAAAGCAAGACTGGCTCCAGTCATAAAAGAACTGAGGCCTCTTAGACAGCAATGCCAAGTAATATTAAAAAAAATTTTTTTTTGCAAAATGATTTTAAAAGTTTAGTGTTTGAAATGCTTTGACCAAGCACGTACTTTATTATACGAGGTTTTTTTTCAACTTCCGTTTTGCTCTTGAAAAAAAAGTAGCAGGAATTACAAAATATTTTTGCTACTTGTTGATAAGTACATCCTTGAGGATCAACTTGCATCTTTAGTAAAAACAATCAGACACTTTTCTATTAGTTATCAAGCTTACAAGCATGCTCCTGAACCTTTCCCCCCTAACTTATAATAATAAATTATATTGAAATTCTCACTATTTTTTTTTCAGGAGCAAAAGAGAAGTTGTCAAAATAAAGGTTCACAGGTTTTCATTAAGCGTGTGTGAAAGAATGTAACTGTTAAGGAAAGGAATTAAAATAAACAAAAATATTTTTAGACCTGCATACTAAAAAAATTGATAATATTTAGTATAAAACTGTATAGTTATAAGTAATGTTAAAAAACATTAATCTCAAAAGAAATTTTGTTTGTATTTTGTTTAACTTGTAGGTGACTAGATAACACAAATAAAAATTCTTTCAAGTTGTATATGAAGTTTTTCAAAGTTTTTGAATACTATTAGTTTCTTGTATCAATTTGTACTGAAAAATAAAATTTCCTTTAAGGACATGTCATTTGAGTATGAACAGAAAAAACAATCCTACGACTCTTGTGCCTTAGGACTGGAAAGTAACATTTCAAAGATTGAACAGGTAATTGATGTATTAAAACTTAAATTTTCTTGTACAAAAAGTAAATGATTTTAAGTTCAAAAGTATCCTTTTTCCATCTGTCCAGGAAGTGAATAACTACAAAGAAGAGATTACAGAAGCAGAACACCTGTATCACATACTGAATGTCAAGATTCAAATGCTGGAGAAACAGAATGAAAGAGTAGCTGAGGAAATTAAATCTTATGTGTCAAGTGATGCTGCTGATAAAAAGAAATCTATCAGGTTAAAGAACTTTTAAAATAATACCATAGCTGCCAACTGAGTTTGCTCAAAAACCGGAAGATTTCAATATACATGGACGCATAGATATTAAATAAAAAATCGGTCTTCTATGTCCTGAAATGAGGAACATTTTAATGTTTACAGTAAAATGTTCAATATCATTCATTCAACTTTTCCTTGATTTTACACAATTCTGCCATAATTGCACACTTTGGATCAGTATCTGAAAAATACAGACTGTATTTAGGCTCAATTGAGCAAAAAGTAGAAATCTTTCACAAAAATAGAGAAATTTCCTGAAAATTGTGAAAAACCGGGAGAAACTAGTTTTCGGCCGTAAAATCGGAAAATGGTTGAAAAACCGGAAAACTCCCGGGTAAACCGGGAGGATTGGCAGCTATGCAATACACTTGAAAATTTGCCCAAAAGTGATCTGAATCTTGTTCAAAAGAAATCTGATTTCAGTAAGAGGTCCTTACTGAACTTAGAAATAAAACTTAATGTAACCCAAAGATAGCTTTTAAGTGGTTCTGGGGAGATAAAGACTACAAATGTTTAATTGTTTAATAGTGGTGTTTTTTTAGATCAGTATAAATTGTTGGTATCTATGGTGATTCAGTTAACCAAACTTTTGAAAATATTTACTTGTGTCATAGTTTTTTTTTCATTAGTTCAGAGAAAGTACATAACCCACAAAAAAGCCGCCATCATATTTAACCCTTTCAATATGACCAAAAAAATCAGTGTACTGAGCCTCATTTCTACAGAAACAGTTTTATTTCTGTTCCAAGTGATTATTACGATGAAATAACTTTGTCCAAAGGTCTAAGAAATGCATAAGCGGTCCCATAACAACAACAATAATGTTACAAGCTAATGCTTAAGTTTTTTATGGGACAGCATATGTCCCGCCTTATCAAAAGGGTTAAATCTGGTATAACTGTACTTGATAATAGAAAAGAAAATTATTTAAGTCCAATATTTAAACAAGAATTTTTTTAGCTGAGGGGTCTATAGAAATACAGAAGCTATCTAAAGCTTAGCAACTTATGTGTTTTAGGGAGCAGTACAATAAGAATATTCAGGAGCAGGAGTCCAAGACCAAAGTGTTGCGGGAACAGCAGAAGGAAGTAAAGGAGAACCAGGCCTACAACGAGAAACAGATGCTGATGTGGAGCAACCTCAGAATGCTCCTTGAGTGCAAGAAAAAATGTACGGAGGAGGACAATAGGGCTAGCAAGATGGTATCATCTGGAACCACAGACAGGCTAGTGTTGTAAAGAGGCAGAGGCCATAGAGGATATTGGAGCATCACTGAATATCACAAGTTTTTGGTTTTATAGGCAAAAATGAGCTGATTTAACATATTTTTGAGTAATTGAAAGTTTTCTCAAGCAGCTCTTGTGTTGTTCCTATGGAGAAGGCAATTTTTAGGCAGCTCTTATGGGCCAATTATTGATCTTTTGACTTGAATAAGTGTTGTATTAGGTAAAGCACCTTAAACGCAATCAAAATTCATGCTTTTCTCAAATTTTGTATTTTTGGACTAATGCTACTTGAGCAGCTTAAATATTGGCAATCAAATACTAGCGATGATGCAAAAAAGTGCAATTTTAGTCTTACCATTGAAGTTTGATACTCTGAAAGTCTGGGAGATAGGGTTTACTTTTCTTTTTCTGGTTAGGAAGTAATGTTTAAAGAGCTGTGCTACCTTCCAGGATTCATTAAGAAAATCCTAAACCAGTTTGAGGAATCACCTAGAGCAGTGGTTCCCAACCTGGGGGTGATAAATAAGTGGGAGGCAATGAGTATTCTAAGGGGGAATAAAATAGTACTGTACTGACAGACTGTATTTCAGACTTAATGTGTACCAAAACAAGTTAACACCCTGTTTCTTAGGGTCAAACTTCGAAAAATTTTCTGGGGGAAGATCCCCAAACCCACCTTTTGTATTTGGAACTTAATTTTTCAAAACTTTTTTATAATAAGTTCATCAAAATCCAAACCCTATCGAAAATATATGTCCAAAATTCGGAATTGGTGCACCATAACTAGTTATGGTATAACTAGTTAATTTTCTGGGGATCCGTTCATATCCCCTGGACATAAAATTGCTTTATTATTTACACTTTACTTGAAATTAAAATTAATATACACTGAGTATGAAAAGGGAGTGATAGGTGTTGGTCAACCTCTAGAAAGGGACGATGGGCCACAAAAGGTTGGGAACCACTGACCTAGAGTCTTCGACCAATATTTTGTGGTTTAACTATTAATATTGTTCCAAGAAATAAAATGAGTGTGGTTTGAAGATTGGGTACTTACGTATTATTCCGTCGACCGTTCAGCAGTCGCTTAAATCAGCGTCACAGCTATAGAAAAGTCAATGGACATTAATACGATTTCAAATTCAGCGGAACGGTCGACGGCATAATACGTAAGAACCGAAGATTGTATGTGACATTCTATTAAAACTTTACCAACTGTGATGTGGTTGATAATTCATCAAATCTAAGAGAGTTATCAATTTCTCATCTCTTTAGTCTAATTGTTTCCAAAATTCATTATTTAAAGCTCAGAAGTATTTATTACATTTTTTGTTGAAATTATTTATTGATATATTTCTTTTATTCAACTCACCTACTTGAAAATTGGCAATTTAACTCCTATAAAAAGTTAATATACAATGTCACTTGCACCCCAAAACACTCAAAATGTCTTTGTTGTGCTAGTGAATGAAAGAATTACATTAAATATAAGCTTACAAATATACACTCAACTTTTTATAAGGATGCAATCTTGTTATAAACAAAATGAAATGTAAACAAGAAACATTTGTTGTTGTTAAGGGGGCATCCATAAATTACGTGAGGTCAAAAAGGGGGGGAGGGGTTTGGAAAAATCTCACCAAACCTCACCAAGGGGGGAGGGAGGGTTGATTAAAATCTCACGTCAACTTTTTAAGTTAGAAATTATACGATTTTCTTTTTTTTATGTATGGGAAAGGATAAGATACTGCAAATTATTTTTAAAAAGTTGTAGGTAAATCTAACGTGGGGGGAGGGGGGGTCCAGCAAAATCTCACTAAATCTCACCAAGGGGGGAGGGGGGTCCAGATTTTGGAAAAAACGCCTCACGTAATTTATGGATGACCCCTAAGGTGGAAAATAAAAGACCAAGCATACTTATCTGATCTCTCCTAATTTTGATCAAAACCTGTGTATTATAAAGTATGACAAATTATTGTTTTAGCAAGTATGCAGGGTTGCTGATTTTTCTTTCAAATAAAAAGAATCTGATTTATTTCATTTTTATTCAAATTTTTCATGCATTTTATACTTCAATTATTATTTAATGTTATGTATTAATCATGGTTAAAGTCACGATTTAAATCAAAGCACCTCTGCACCTAATAAGTAATTTTAGCATACCTCACTAGCTAATAAGTTGTTTGATTTTAAAAACAAATATGACTTTTCTTTCTTAAAGATTATTTTTTATTAAAAAACATATAAAGCTAAAAAAACTAATTTTTACCAAATTAAACAAAATGACTTTTTCAAATTTAAATTTTATTGTAAGATGAAAAAAACCTAAACAATACAAAAAACAACTAACCAATACAAAGACAAAAAAGTGGTTTTACTGTACAAGTTTTCATTTCATGGAGATTTAAAAAAATAATAAAGTTCTGGAATATAAGCCTATGATGTTCAATTACATATCACTGAACATTGGTTAATTGCAACAGTTCTTTCTTTTTCATATTTTGCATTCTCATATGTGTTAATGGCTGCTTACCCATGCTTATTTATTTTATAATGCACATTTCCAACAGTAACACATATAAAACTATAAACACATCTAAAAATATATTTTAGTACATTCTAGTCATTCTTGTTAAAAAAATATTTATTTATTATGCTTGAATAGGTAGGTCTGTTTCAAGAGGGTTAAAAACCTTTAAAAAATATAGTCGAGGGATTAGTTTCAAGACATAGAATATTATTTTCATTGAAAGTTATTTTTCTAGACACTAGAATATTTAAGAGTGATTGACTAGAATTTGACTAGGTTTTTAAATAAACAGAGAAATAAAATAAAAATCGTTATATAGTAGAACCAGTTTACTATGACCCCTGCATTACAAAAACCGGAAACAAAAGTATAGATTGTTTTTATATTACAGTGGTACTTTTACACATTATAACCTCTGGCATAAAAAGTCTGCATTTGTTGGTCCCAAAAGGAATCGCCCTATCTAGGTTCTACTGTGTATGGATTTATATACATCTTTGAAATGAATGTTATTACAGTTTATTTATATGAAAATATATGTTGGATTCCCTAGCCGAAATTTGAAACATTAAAATAATGTGTAACATTTTTTTGTTTTCTGTTGTTTACTTGTGAATAATGTGTGCCATTTTGTAGTTGTCGTTTGGTTCTTTGAAGTAATTTTAATATATTTTTGTTTTCTGTTGTTTTGATTGATTGTTGATGATTTGATTTAAATATTAATACACTGATGCTAAGAGCATCTGAAAGGGAAGAATTAATATCAGTAGAATTAAGGACAACCAAATTTTGAGTTGAGTTAGGAAAAATTTTTGTCTCGTTTGGTGCTGGTTTTAAAATCCTGCTTATGACATCCAAATAATTAGGCATGGTTTCTGTACTCAAATGAGGAAATATACTTTTTTTCTTAACAAGCTTATAGTCAGACACTATAGAGGGCAAGTTGAAGACTTCGCTTTCCAGCTCTTGAGGCACAACAATGCTCATAAACTGGGGTTGTGACCGAAGTTTCTTTTCTTGTAACAAATAATCTAATGTGTTGTTATCAACACCTCCAAAATCATAGATCTCGATATCTTCTCGAGCTTGATCCACACCCAGTAAATATCTCGGTGGCATGTACGTTTTGTAAAACACCATAGAATAGCTAGTGTTGTCTTGAATTTGCGAGTATATGAAACTCGAGGAGGTGTAAACACCACCTTGGTGAAAAAAGCCAAAAAATATCACAGCCAGGATATTCTGAAAAAGCCAAGTCGTTACAACTGTTTTCTTAAAATTACATTTTTGAGTGACTTCTTTACATAAAAGAACCATTGGAAAAAGTAAAGGTATGACAAATCTGGGTTCCTGATGAGGAATAAGGGATAGAAGAAATAAAGGTATAATATACACTAAAAACATAAGATTTTTATAATTAAGGCACGGAACCTTGATAAAATTGTAAAGACAAACAAAGGATTTAAAATTCATTAGTATACCAATAGTAGAAAACAATAGAGGAATATTTATCATTGAGTGAAGCCATCTGGTGTGAAGACCGTATTTATGCAAGTTATCGTTGTCTGTATTAAATAAAATGAAGTTTAATGGAGTAAATATAATCTTATTATCAGAGTTCTTTGATGAATAATGTGTTCTGTTGTAATATAAAGTGTCAATAGCTGTGAAACTTATAAGGATGCTCAAACCACCAAGACCAAATGAAACTAAATTGTTCATAATTTGCCTCTTTTTAATATTTGAGGTAATAAGAAGGAATGCGTAACTTAAAACTGGAAAGATGCAGTAACATAGAAAAGTAGGGCGATTGAACACACCCATAGCTGTCACCAAACCAAACATAAAACTCAAATTCATGAAAGGCTGAGTATTGCTCAAATTTTTGCTTGTATCACTCAACATATTCTTGTAGTTTAAGAATTTACAAAGCATATAAATCATAAGGCTGAAAAACAATGATTCTAAACTGTTAGAAAATGTCCTGGTCAGAAATATTAATGTTACATAGGATGAAGCGAATAATATCAAATGGATTTTGTAGTCTTTTTTCATGAGAACACACACTTTGTACAGGAGTAAGTCGTGTAAAAATGAAAGGCCACACATAAGAAGCCTTGGCATTACTAGTAGTAAGTAAGGGTAAGACAAGCCACACCATTCTTTTATATTGAAAGCCTTGAATAGTAGTGAAGGCAGTCCTGTAATAATGTATGGAAAAACAATGTTTCGGAGGGGGTACTCTGTGGTGAATTCCCATGGTGTGTAAACTTTCAACTGCAGAAGATCACCTACGAAAAAAAGTTAATTAAAAAAGGTTTTGGTAAAATGGGGTAACTTTGGCCCAACCATTGGAAAGAGATTCTACGTGATCTCTGTCTACACTCGTGTTCAATAATTAAGGATAGTTGGATTTTTTTGGTAATTATTGACACAAATATCTGTTCTTTATCAATGAAATTTATACCACAGGATCATCTAAGAGTGAGAATATGTGGTTCATGATCAAATCACCGTAACAATAATTTAACCCCCTTACTAATATTTAAAAACTAAAATTTAAAATGTCTGAAATTTTGTACCTGCGTTCTCATGTCTCATTTCCTTCCATTAGAAGACATTTTGGGTCAAAGAGTTATATTTATAAGTGAAAAACCTGCACAAAATCAAAATTTGGCTATCTCAAAGTTTTTCATTCGTAACGATATTAAAAGAATAAAGTTACTTTCTGGGTCCTTCAACCCGGGTGTCACCCATTTAGCTAGCTGGGAGGTGACATTCAAATTCAAACTCTAGTTTGAATATAGTTTTAAAAACTAAGGTAAAGGGTTGGAAGAGAAAAAAGTCCATCAGATATATTTATTTTTTACTATCTTAAATGAGTAAATTTTAAATTCACATTTTACCTCAGGAAAAATCTGAATACCCCAACTGTTTCATCTTCTGGTTTCGCTAGTCATCGTTTGAAAATTTTTTCCACAGAAGAAGGGTTTTATCAGGGGTGTCACCCAGTGTCACAAATATCCAAACATAAGTTTGTACCCTATATTTAAAGATCACATTTCCAAAAACTTTTCTCGGGGAAGGCCCCCAGACCATCTCCTTTGGTTACTTGGAACTCTATTAACTATCTATTTTTTATATTAAGTTCAGCAAAATGCTAATTTTAGCTACAATTAATATTAAAAGGCCAGATTGAGCCCATTAAAAATGCTTTAGGAATAATATTTTAGGCCCCTCTCGAAAGTAATTTTCCTGTACACCAATGGATTGAATTATCCGAATATGTTGACCAAGGGCATATAAAAGGGGGTTGAGGGGGCTCTGCCTACGTTGTATGCTAAAACAAGTTGAAATCCTGTTTATAGTGTCAAATTTCCAAAAAATTCCTGCGAGAGGACCCCCAGACCCTTTTTTGTACTTGGAACTTTGGTTAAAATGCAAATCCCACCTAAAAATGTGCCTGAAATTCGCGCTAAAGGCTTCAAAAACTAGTTAAAAATTTGAATTTTCGAGTCCATTTTTTAAAAATTTTCTGGGGGGGGGCGGGGGGGAACACCCAGACCCCCCTTTGGTAGTTCGAACTTCATACACAACGTTTCCTATATTAAGAACTTCTTCATAACGAAAATTCCACCTTAAATGTATTAAGAAGCTATATTGAACCTATTAATAAGTATGAGAGGTGCTGAGGAATAATTTAGAGCTTTTCCTGAAATAAATTTCTATATACGATTTGGACTGAAGAATAACTTGCATCATAACTCTTTGTTGTGAAGTTGGGAAATTAAAGGCAACAATGGTAAATTAAAACCTTCAATTTTGAAATTTTTATATTATAAATAAAATGCCATAAGAACACAAATATAAAATGGGGTTCCACCTGAGACCCTCAGTTCTAGACTGGTGTAGCAAATTTTATTATTTTTGATAACCAAATTTCAAAAGGGGGTGACACCCAGGCTAGCTACGCCACTGAGGTTATTCTAAGAAGCATTCAGTGGCAGAGTCCACGAGATTAGTAGTGCTCTTCACACTGAGCAGCATGGTCACCGGGATAATATGCAAGTACAAAAATGTGTTATTTTTTTAGTTATAAAAGGTTTTTCCTTCCATATGCATACTTTCATCTACTGTTGAATTTTGGTATTTTTATTCCTAATAAAAAACAAGCCATTTAAAGCAAAAAAATACCAAGCAGAATTAGTCGGGCACAATTATTTCCAAATGTTGATGTCAGTTTGTTGTCATGGTGAAAATACAAAAATGCACTGTCAAAAACACAAATATAGGGGAAAAACTTATATAGCTGTACCGCCGAATTGGATGGCCGCTGAATGGTCGACGGGATACTATGCAAGAACAAAATAGTGTTAACTAATCATCTATGCCTTTCTTTAAAAAGTCCACTTGGTAACTTTAAAATGAAATAAGATTAGGAAAAGAAATCAAGCTTGAAATGAACTTTGTATGGATTATCATTAATAGGTAATTTAGCAACACATCTACACTATGTAGAACAGGGGTCCCCAACCTTTTTGTACCTAAGAGCACATACCAGAATATCGGTCGAATAGCGGGCACCATTTATTTTTTCAAGATATATTTATAGTTGGTGGACATAGTTAATATGCAAGTTATTATTTAGTTAAGTTTGTAGTTAAATGAAATTACAGAAGAAAAGCAAAAGCGCGAACTGATGCTTAATTACAACAATACATTTTATAACTTTTCGTTTACAGTATTTTTGCAACTTGGCATTTTTAAATGAAAAATAATTGCATAAAATAAGTTCAAAAAATGTTTGACAAAGAAAACACGATATAGAGCCAAATTTAAGATTATATATTTTAATAACATTAATCTCTTAATTACATTGACAACTGAGAAAATAACGTAAGAAATTTTAAATATAAATTATTTGTTACTTTTATAATTTTAATAATAAAATATATAAAGTTTAACTATACATTATTATCATAATTGCAACACTAAATGCAATGATAAATTTTTAAGTAAATTTTATAAAATAAGTTTGAGATTCCTCGCAGTAAAATTGATGTTTCCAAGGACACACCGTCTATCGTCTTTATTGGCGTCGATGGCTCAAATTTTATTACTACTCGCTATAGTTCGTTGGCGTGAATATCGAGAATTGGCAATAATTGAGAGAACGCATAGAAGTAACTGAAAGCTATTGAATAGGCGTGATTATCGATTGCGCAATCTGGAATCGGTGAAATATGTGGTAGTACTTTGTGAGTGTGGTAAATTTTTTTAACGAATTTTTTGCAGCAAAAAAAAAACCCGGAAAATAAAGTAATAAAAAGTGTTGTTCTAATTTCGTTCGCGGGCCGGATTCAGAGGGCTCATGGGCCACATCTGGCCCGCGGGTCGGAGGTTGGGCAGCCCTACTCTATAACCTAAAAAAAACACAATTGGTGATTAAATCATTAGTTAATTAATTAATTTATAAAAATAAATGTTGAAAATACAGGTAAAATCTTTCAATCAAGTAATACAAAAAATATTTAGTCACTATTTGATAATAAATCATTTTAAAAATAATTAAGTTGAAAAAAGACAAATTATCTTCCAAAAAATTTAAATTTTAAATTAATTTAAAAATTTTAAATTTTTAAAATTTTGTAGTACTATATGCATGTGATACATGTCTCTAGGCTATATAATTTTCTGTACTACTTGATTGAAAGATTTTACCTGTATTTTCAACATTAATTTTCATAAATTAATTAATTAACTAATGATTTAATCACCAATTGTGGCTTTTTTAGGTTATAGAGGTATATACCTAAAACATTCATGGAAAAATGACCTTGGAAAATGCCTCAAACGTTTTTAACAAGAATTTTTAAAAAGGTCGATTTTTGAGGCCAAAAAAATTGAAAATTTGAAAAATTATTGTCAGATTTTCTTCCATTTTTAGTATGTTATTATTTAAGTCATTTCTAATAGAAAGCCGTTTAAATTACTTCTTTTGCAATAATTTTGTGGTTTTGAGCGATGTTTTAATTTTTTCGACTTTTCAAAATTTTGAATTAATTTTTAAAAATTGAAATTTTGAATTTTTTTAAATTTAAATGGTATATTCGTATTCAGCACTGAAAAATAGCCTATAAACATGTATAATAAGTCTCGATTACTATAATTTGATTTTTTAAAATTTTTTTTCGGCCATTTTTTAAAAATTAAAAAAAAATTAAACTTCCCGCGAGCCGATTTTGTCCGATTTTTAGTATGTTATTATTTAGGTCATTCCCAAGTGAAAAACGTTGAAAAACTAAATGTATCAATTTGTTCCCGGTTTGACCCTTTTTTTCAGTAGATTTACTGGACTAGTGATCTATATTTTGATTTTATGATACTCATTGTCGAAATATAATGATTCACACAAGCATGTGGAACCAAAAACCGTCTTTATTTAATATGCTGCTCTTTTAAGAATGGAAATTTATTTTTATCAACTATATTCCAGAATTTTTCATATGAAGTTTTGAGGATAATGTCATTCTGAAGATCCAAAATTTCTATCTCCACTTCTTCTTGCCATACTTGAAGAAATTCTAAAATGTATGTTGCTATTGGTTGGTAAAAGGATTTGCAAAAAAGGTGACCATGTGTATATTAAACTTTTGAAAGCGATTTTCAAATTTTTGGAAAACTGAAATATTTTATCGGTGGGCACAAGCAGCGGGTGCACCCAGACCGATCGACGGGTGCCATGGTGCCCGCGGGCATAGGGTTGGGGACGCCTGATGTAGAATAGCATTGGCTAAAGCTCACTCAAAGCTTTAGTTTTATCTGTTTATATCTAATTATTTTAAGATCTATGTGGGAACAGCTTTAGAAAGAGTCCTCCAGTCGCCATATTTACCCAAAGCTCAAATGATGACTGACAACCATAGAGATCTAATAATGTTATCATTATTAGATTCTGCAATAACAATCTACTTATTGTTATTACCTTTAGGATATAATAATAAAATCTCTATTGTTGTCAGTCATTATTGAGCTGTGGGTAAACATGGCAGCTGGAGGACCCTTTCTAAAGCTGTGCACCTCTATGTGGGCCAAAGTAAACCCAATTAAAGGGAACTTTGGATCAGAACTTAAGTACCTAAAACTTGAATTCACCCCTTGATTACGGTTTAGGGTTATAGTACAGGTGATCATGTTAAGAACAAGAGAAAACCATAAGTTAAATACCGTTATTACTATACATACCATAAATTACTTCCGGCCCTTGAAAATGCTCATCTGGATGAATGTAACCAATTTGGGGTAACAAAACTAAAATTACACGAATAAGACATAATGTCGAATACGCACAACCACCCAAAGTGATTTTCAAAGACATTACAGTTTTGACATTTTTGTTTTTTATATTCACGTCCAATATTTAATGATCCCTTCGTAACGAGAGCAAAAGTAGAGCTGAAGCAAGTTTCTTTTATAGCAATGTTTCTGTTTTGGTTTAGAGATAGCAGACCGCAGATTGAGTTCGTCTTCTTCATCCTGTTTTTCAGAGTTAATTAATATCACAGAGCACTGTAATTTGTAACGTAGGAATTGCCTCAGATACTAGCGCCCTTAACGAGCACAACCTTAACTATGCATGAGATTTGAGCTCACTGAGCTAGAGACACAGGTGTTTGTGTCTCTAGCTCAGTGTCTGATATGGGGAAGGGAGAGCGACCATAGAGTAGTATTTGCTTTCAAATTATCATTAATTAAATTTATTTCTTTAATAGGGTAAACTACCCTACCCAGTAAATGAACAGTCGAGCACTCACAATAAAATTCAGTAGTTGCAAGAAGATCTCATAAATTTGGAACAATCGTTTATTCAATCAAAATCTTTGTATCGTAACTGTGAAATTTTTTTTTACTTAAACCCATCTACGTGCGACTGAAAAAGATACAAAAACAGGATCTTGGTATTTAGCTATAAACATAGACTTCCATCCAAAATAAAAACTGTATAGAATTTTAGGGAGGGAAAAATCATGCTAAAATTAAACAAAATTTCTGGGTGATAACCAGGGCCGTATTTAGGCACGTGCAACATGTGTTATAGCACAGGGCGGCGAAATTTTTGGGGGCGGCAGATTACAACAAGTGCATCAAGGCAGTGGCTTATATAACGGGGGGGCTGAGGAGGTCCTGCCCTCCTCCCGAAACCAGACTTGGTGTTCCAAAATAAGCTAAAAACCTGTTTTTTAGAGTAAAATTTACAAAAATTTCCTGGGGGAGGACCCCCAGACTCCCCCCTTTGGTACTTGGCACTAAATAACTCATCACAACTTTTTAATATTAAGTTCTTTTGAATGTAAATTAAAACAAAATATTCGTATAAAGCTATATTGGACGTGATAAATTTGCTTTGGAGGTGTTAAATAATTTTAGGCCCCTCCCGAAATAAATTTATGTACACGCCGCAGTATCAAGGACAAACGAATAGAGAAACAAGGATATTTTCTTTTCTTAATTAAAAATTATCTTACAATTTGTATACAAGAGATGATGTTTTGAAACTCCCCAATTTGTTATCTGTAGAAAATTTACACCCTAATTAATGTTTATTAGGATTAAATGCTAATTTCCTCCTACCATTAAACAGTAGACTTTTAAAAGAAACAAAGGGGGCAATTTTCTTGAAACAGAAAATGAAAAAGGGGGCGGCAATAAATCCATATGCACAGGGTGGCAAAAACCCTAAATACGGGCCTGGTGATAACCCCCCCAACCTCCCCTCTAAAAACCGTTGGGGGTGAGAATGAGAACTAACAGAGTGGAGGTTTGGAGAGCGATATAACGGAGAGGGGACAAAGGGTACCAAATGAGTTAAAACCCTTCCAATTTCCAATATTTTTGGGGGAGCACCCCCAGACAGTGGCGGATTTACACATTTTCAAGGTATAGGCTGTAAAATTTTTGCCGCCCTTCCGTCTACCTATCCCTTCCCTATGGCGGCGCCCTTCCGTTCTACCTACCTTGTCATGTCCTAGATTATTTTTACAATACAACAATTTCGTTGAAATAGCACGTAAAATAGTTTTTTGGTATATTTCTGAGATAATCAAAGCTCAATCATGTACGATTAATAAGGCGGGGTAATGTATGCTACTTACACAATGATATACATTCGGTAAACGTGAATAAACAATTTTTATTGCACAGTTAAAAATAATAAATTCAGGTAAGTTATATTATAGTAGTTTCTTACAATAACTTTTTGCTCGATTTTTTGTTTGCAAATTCATTGATGACATCGTCATAATTAATATTTGTCATTAATTGCGATTCTATGCACAAAAGAGCTAAAGAGTTTAACTTTTCTTGGCTTAAGGTTGATCTGAGATAATTTTTAACTCTTTTTAAACAATAGAAGCTTCTCTCGCCCGAAAAATTCGTCGCTGGTGTGCATAATGCCATACGAAGGGCCATGTCCAAGTTTGGATAAAATTCTGTTTTCGCAGAAACGAAGATATACTCTTTAATGATCTAGTTCAGGGGTTCTCAAACTTTTGAACATCGCGACCCACTTTTGAGAAACAAAATCTAACGCGACCCACCGACTTCTGTTAATTACTATAATTAACTAAACAGAGATAATTATCTCATGCCCCCCACAGAATTCTAACTTCTCTGACTGGGGAGTGTTCAAAAATTATTTAGTTACTACAATAAATTATTACATGCACGTTTTAGAAGAGAAATTAACTTTTTAGAAAAAGTAAATACACTAGCGGAAATAAAAATCCCAACACCAAGAAGGAAAAGAGATATCAAAGTCAAATTTATTTCTATGATTGCACATAGTATCAGTGTGAATTGCTTAAAAAATCAGCCCTCCTGGATATTAGCGGGCCGAGAAAAACAGGGAGGAGTGTTGTCTCCATAGGTGTCCATTACCGCCGTCACACGTCATGGTATTGAGTGACAAGGGATCTTAATGACTTTTGAGGGATTGGAGGACCATGTTGCCTCCTCAGATAGTCCAAATTCATATGGTGCACCAGCGGACGTTGCATACCGGGCTAGGTGATTTCTCCTCTTTCTCCGGACATGTTTTGTGAGCGTTGGTTCTTACGAACGGATAGGCCAAGGTAAAAATGCAACATAGGGGGTTAAGAAGAAAGCTTGGACATTGCATGAAACATGTGTTTGTGTATTTTTCTCTTGAAATTTGTCCCCAGGACAGGTCTGAAGGTAAGGACGGACAACCGGCTAAAAAACCTCAATGACGCAGCTCTGGTTGGCCAAAGTACCGGTAGATCATACTGAGGACAAGTGGTAGTAGGATGGATCTCGTTTGCAGTACCGCGGGTTGTCCGTTTTGTCCGCATAGCTTCTTACATCTTTGCCTATAAACAAGGGGCTGAAAATGGGCCTTTCTGTTTCCAATACTGCACGAAATAAGGAAATGAAAATTCCAATTTCATGGCATTGTGTTTATGAGAGAATCCTGCTTCGGTTTGGAGCACCACGACGGTTGGGTATGAGTTTGAAGACACAATGGAGAGAGCGCACTCAGCTGATGATTTTCTAATCGTTCCACGGAGTGGTGATGCTGGGTAACGGAGTGGTGATGCATTGGATTCCATTTCTGCAACTCCTGAGTATGATTCACCAGTACTTTTTCAAACCAGAGCTGCGTCATTGAGATTTTACAGTCGGTAGACCGTTCTTACCTACAGACCTGTCCTGGGGACAAATTTCAAGAGAAACATGCACAACCACATGTTGTATGCAATGTCCAAGCTATCTTCCTAACCCCTAGGTTGCATTTTCACCCCGTCTTTCCCGTTCTCTAGAACCAACAACCAGAAAACAAGTCCGGTCAATGAGGAGAAATCACCTAGCCCGGTATGCAACGTCCGCTGGTGCACCATATGAATTTGGACTACCTGAGGAGGCAACATGGTCCTCCAATCCCACAAAAGTCATTTAGAGCCCCTGTCACTCAATATCATGACTTGTGACGGCGGTAATGGACACCTATGGAGTCAACACTCCTCCCTGGTTATCTCGACCCCCTAACATCCAGGAAGGCTGATTTTTTAATCAATTCACATTGATACTATGTGCAATCATAGAAATAAATTTGACCTTGATATCTCCTTTCCTTCTTGGTGTTGGGATTTTTATTTCCGCTAGTGTATTTGAAATTGAGCGTATGAAATAGTTTAATTGTGGACTAATAAAGATCCCTACAATTAAAAGGGGGGTCTGGGGGTCCTCCCCCCAAAAAAATTTTAAAATTTGACCCTTAAAAACAGGGTTTTAACTTGTTTTTTTTAGCAATATGGGATAAATTGCAGATGCATTATTTCCTAAGAAAATTCTTAAAATTTGCATTGCTCCCCCGGGTGTGGATGGGGAGAAAGAGTGACTATTTTTTAAAATCTTATTTGAATAACCGACAAGATTTACATTGTCGGCACATTAAAGTGACACACATGTAGCACGTACTTACATTAATTGCCTTTTCCGTTCGACACCAAGTATAGTGTATTTTTTCCTCTTTTTATTCTTTTTACTATATGGTAATTTGATAAATTTCAATAGTTCAAATAGTAATAGTTTGATAATTCAAAAGTCAATAACACTTTTGTAAAAATGATAAAAAGATACTTCATATTCAGAAAAATTAAAAATCTTCTCGCGACCCACCAAAAACTGACTGGCGACCCACCAGTGGGTCGCGACCCACAGTTTGAGAAACTCTGATCTAGTTGAATCTGGTTTAATCAAAATGTTTTGTGAAGATAAATGACTATGAAAATGAATGCATTCTTCAACAAACTCAGTCTCTAAATCATTACAATACATTTTTTCTAAGGACAGGGCTTTTTTCCTTAGGGTTGATAGTGACAATTCACTCATTTCGGTTAGAAATGGAAATTTTTCATTGAACGTATCGTACGCCTTCTTCCTTTTTCCAATTCGGATGCGAGTCTATCAATGATGACGAGAAATGTATTTACTCTGAAAGTATCACTCGCGGTCATACTCATTTCTTCATCGGGTGTTTCATCAGAAAATTTTTTTCTTTTGGGTTGTCTTTTTCCCAGGCCTTTTGTGTACTGCTTCGACACACTTAATTCCATTGCCATTTCTTCGAAATACTCGAAGTTTTCTCGTTGATCTACGAAAAACTTGCGAAGAGATTCATAAAGATCGGCTACAGTAATCAAATCTACGGAAAAAGCCTGGATTTGAATATTTACTTTGTTTATTCTTTCCAAAAATACTCCACACAACAACCATTAATGCTGTTTCCAGATTTTTTAATTTTGAAAGAATTCCCGTTGCTTCGTTTCGTGTGACGGGTTTTTCGGTGCAATCATTCCTGATTGTTTCCAAAGCTTTAAGGACTTCTTCCAAAGCTTTAAGGACTTCTTCCAAAGCTTTAAAGACTTCTGTCCGAACATGCAGCCAGAAAATGAAAGGGACCCCATGTGGTGAAAGAATGTTGGTTTTCAGATAAGCGTTTACCCCTATCAGAAATTAGGGACAATTCCCTGCATTGCTTCAAGCTACACAGGAAGTCCATAAAAAAATTTAATAAGGTTTGATCGAAATTTTTTTTCGAATATTCTACGGGCAGCTTCTTATACTGCAAAAAAAATCTGCCGCCTCTCAAAAATCTGCCGCCCTAGGCTCCAGCCTACTCAGCCTGCTGGTAAATCCGCCACTGCCCCCAGATCCCCCTTGATCCTTGGAACTTTTTTATATACAACTTTTTTATAACTAGATCTTTAAAGGACAAAACTCATACCAAGTGTATCAAACAAGTTGAAAACCTGCTTGAATTTCCAAAAAAATTTCTGGGGAAGGTTCCACAATCTTCTTTAGGTAATTCGGGGAATCTTTAGATAATTCGAACACAATTATTTTCAACCTTTTAATATTATGTTGGTTGGGAAGATTCAATTTGATTTTAACCCCCCCCCCAAAAAAAAAACCAAACCCTGGATCCGCCACTGCCTTAGAAAGTATGACATCAATTTTCCAACTGTTTGTTCCGAAAAAAAATATCTGGCTTACAAAGAGCGGTGCTCCTCGGTTATTATCTCAAAATTAACTAAAAAATCCTTTTATAAATCGAATTTCTAAAAAATTCTGGGGGAGGACCCAGTTTTAGGTATTTGTAAATGTGATATGTTTCAAGCTTCATATTTCTTCTTTCATGCAAACATAAGAAGTCTACGTTCAAACTTAGATGAAATTATCGGTTGTTTGTCTAATTTAGCTATTCAATTTGATGTTATTATTTTAGGCGAAATGTAGATTATAAACTACGAGACAAAATTCTTTAAAATTCCTGGTTACTGTGACTTTTTTCAATGTCGCGAGGTAAACAAGTCTGGAGTATTAAAAATATTCTGTGATTTTTTTCAGATTTTTAAGCCCAAACACAAAACCACAAATTAAAATGTTTCTACCCCATTCTCCCACAACAACACTCTAAATCACAGTGGTTCTTAAACTTTCTATTTTCATGGACCCCTTTACGTAACAGCCAGATATCGCGGACCCCCAACATTTTAAACACCCAAAGCAGTAACCAGTCTTTTGTTTTGAGTTTTAGATTAATTAAAATTAATATTATGAATTATAATAAATTTTACAAATACTCCAGAGGCGTATATAGAAATTTATTTCGGTAGGGGACCAAAATTATTCCTCAGCCCCCCATGTATATTTCATGAGTCCAAGTAGCTTTTTAGTGCATTTTTAAGTAGAATTTGCGTCTTAGGGAACTTAATATGAAAAAAGTTATGAGTAATTAAGTTCTAACTACCAAAGGGGGGTCCGAGGGTCCTCCCCCAGAAAATGTTTGGAAATTCGACTCGAAAAAACAGGTTTTTAATTAGTTTTGATACCTCGAGTTAGAATTTTTTGAATATAAATTTGCATTTTGATGAACTGAATGTAAAAAATCGTTTAAAATAATAGAAAAGTTTAAGTAATTTGACCATAAAAACACACATGGTTTTAACTAGGTTTTGATACACTTCGTCCGAATTTCAAACTATATTCTTAGGTAGGATTTCAATTTTGATTAACTTATTTTTAAAAAAAAGTTTTTAATAATAAAGTACCAAGTACTGAAGGGGGTTTGGGGGTCTTCCCCCAGAAAATTTTCGAATATTTTAAGGGCCCCTTCACCCACCCTTATATACGCCCCTGAATTACTCCAAGTCTGTGATGGTCTGGGTCTTGGGTCTTTCCCAGAAAAAGTTTGACTATCGGCCTTAAAAAGTAGTGTTAATGCGTTTATGCTCATTCCTCCGTCGGTCGCAATATTAAACTGACGTGTTCGGTCGCAATGTGCCAAAACGCACAATCGAAAGAATCGTTATTTTCTACCTTTTAATTTCAATGATAAGGTCTTAAAAACAATAAAAGATATTCATAGTATTATTCAGACATAAAAAATTTGAAATTTGTTGTAAATAATTAAGAATAAAAATTAAAAATAGCCTAAAATTAAGCTTACTTCAGCGGGATAAATAATTCAATATCTTAGTCAAAAATATACTTAATGATGTGAAACCTGAGGGATATTAATTCTAAATTATTGTTTTTGAACTCATGTCCAGATAATAACCATTTCCAGACAAAACGTTAACAGGTAATACTAGGCTGGGCATATTGACCGCTGACAGTCCTTGTAGCTTGTAAAATAACTCCAAAATACATTATTTTAGCTTTAAACTCTCAACTTAAACTCTCAGCAGGTAGTAAACGTAGATTTGCATATTGCACAACATTGTTTTTGGCGAGGTAAGTGTATGAGGTACGATTTTGTAGCTGTATGTTCAACCGCAATAAACCAAAAATAATTAGAAAAATTACATACATATTGAGAAAAATTTAATAATATTGAAGCGTAAGCACTCATAAAATTAATAAAAAGCATCAGAGAGTACAAAAAATAATATTACGTACCTTAAAGACGTTTAATACGATCGAGCGCTATGTGTCAAATAGTAAAATTATGATAAAAACCAAACTAAACAAAGCGCGCGAATTTAATGAATTGGTTGACGCCATACATCCGGTAAAGATAGGAGACTAGCAAAAAATTCAGACTTCTAACCCCCATAATAACGGAAAGGCGAACGAAAATGTATGAGGTGTGCGAAAAAGTACAGTTGCGACCGACGGAGGGTTAAGGCAAGTTTTTTGTTTCACTTGAAAAGAACAGTTCCTTGTAAACCATTTTTAACCAAATTTTAAGGAAAAAAAATATGCATTGAAGTCAAAATTTCGAGGGGGCTAAGGGTTCTCCCAAGGAAATTTTTTTTGAAATTTGCCTCTTAAAAAACTAGTGTTTCATCTTACTTTGAAACTCTTTGGGGAAATCTACTTGAGGAATTCCCCAAGGTAACTCGTGGACCCCCTAGGAAGGCGCCGCGGACCCCCAGGGGTCCGCGGACCACAGTTTAAGAACCGCTGCTCTAAATGACCATCGAGGTAACGTTTTCAATTTATTCAAATTTCCAAACATTTTCTGGGAGAGAGGGCAACAACCAGGCCACCCTTTTGTATTTAAACCTTTTTTATTCACACTTTTCCCTGTAATAATTTCATTACAATCAAAATTCTACCTGCAAATTTGGGTTTACGTGTACCAAAAAAACAGTTTAAAATCCTGTTCTTAGGGTCAAATTTCAAAGAAATTTCTGGGGGAGAGGACTCCCAGACCCCCTTTTGAAACTTGAACCTTTATTAGAAATCTTACTTTTTCTGGGACGCAACCTCTATCTAGTTGACCCCTATTCCAATATTATTATGTCACAAAACTACTTTTTAGTGTCAGATTACAACTTTTATCTCAAAAACAAAAACCCTCATTAATTTATTCCATTTTCCGGGATGGATGGCCGTGTTTCTTGGAATTTATTTTTCCATACGTTTCACTCTCTTCTTCGGAGAGCATCATCAGTGGCGAAAAAATCAACTACTAAAAATTTAAAGCTAAAAAAAACAAATAATAAACAATTACAGCGTGAATTCTAAGAGTCAAAACGTGGTATGATTATAAGATATTCTTATAATCCTATTAAAAATGTTAAAGCCCTTTCAACGAGAAATACTGATTTCTTTCTTAAATTGCAAATGGAATATGCTTTAAGTTAAGTATTGAATAATTTCACAGAAAAGTTAATTAAAATCCAGTATAATTAATCACGGGATCTAAATGGTATTTAAGTAATTTTTGGGATATTTTTTTTCTATCTTTTCTGTTTTTTTGCATGAGGATCAGGTGGTTAAATGTAGAAATCATTCAAAAATTATAATGCTTGACAAGAGGATTGATTATTTTAATACAAACATCATGGTAATAATCATCATCTTTTTTTACATCATGGTAATAATCGTCATCTTTTTTACATCATGGGAAAATAAGGTGTAATAAAATGTATCGAAAATTTTAAAAAGAAAGCTATAAATCCACCCGTGCAAGGCCGGGCATATCAGCTAGTATGTAATAAAATTGACTGATTAGTTGAAATAACCCCAAATTTAAAATTTTACTGCTAGTTTGAATTTATAAAAGAAAATAAAACAATTTTCATAAGTATGAATTTATGTATATTGTTAGAGATTGTCAGACATATAGCACCATTTACTTTTTCAAGGTAGCACTTAATATCCTAATCTAAGCAGGAAGATTTCTAATAAACGTTGGATATCAGAAACTTTAATCAAAAAGCAACTCTTTCAACAGGTTTTTGTTTTCAAATTTTATTTCCTCATTAGTATAAATTCTTTCATTACTCTAGCAAAGCTTTTCCCTCTGAGCACTAAATCTCGGTAAAATAAATAAGCTATTAATGTAATCTCCAAAATCTTCCTATGCTTGAAGAAGCACCTGTTCAATCCCCTTGTCAACAAACGTTATTGTTGTAACCCGTTATTGTCTTGGTAAGTTACTTGGCCTAGCTGAGAGTATGATCTAAGGACAGAATTCTCAAAACTACACATCAAGTGAGTAAAATTTCTAAATTATATTAAAAAAATATCAACTAATCATGATAAAAAAAATATCAACCCATCAAACTATGTACGTAATGCATTACCTCAGATCACCACAGGTAATTTATTTTCTAAAAACATAAAACTCTTGAATAAGTTTCAGATTTAGTTTTTTTTAAAATTCGTATCGTAAATGAAAAGTTTCTTAAATTTCATTAATTTTAAACTCACTTAATTAAAAATAATTTATAGTACCTACTTAATTTTTTATGTATAAAAAAGGAGAGAATCAGAGAAAAGAAAAAAAAACTTAAGTTAATAAAAAGCTAAGTTTTAATTTGAGACGGACCCCCATTGTTGGGATTGTGTCAAGTAAAAACTTTGTGCATTTAAATTAATATTTTATATTAACTCCTTGTCTTGGTGGTACGATTTCTTCAGCAAAAACTTCTAAGTGAACGTTCCCAAAACGTTCTTATTTTCACAATTTGTACTCAAAACATTACCGCTGTCATTTTCAGAGCTTTCCTAAACTTTCGAGATTCGTCCAAATTTTGCCATGTATGGTCGAATTTCGTTTACTATATTTCTCTGCAGAATCGTAAACTTGACATATTTGGTGTGATCTATGGCATGGGCGGGTGCAGGGGGGCCATGCACCTCCCCCGAGAAACCCTCACAAATAGCTCAAAACCCAGTTTTCATGCTAAAATTAAAAAAATTTTCTTGGGGGAAAACCCACAAACCTCCCTGAAGGTTCCTGTTTTATTGTGCTTGTCCCTTGAAAATTCTGCGTCTTAGAAGAAGCGGTTTTCTTTTCTTCCACAAAGAGTTTCAAAATATGTAAAAACTACCTAACCTTCATTTTTACTTGGAGTTCAAATTGTAGAATATAGCCATTATGTGTAACTTAATTTAAGCCCCCCTTGGGACTTAGGTTTACACTAGATAAAATTAAAGTTTTTCAAAATTTTTTTCGAAAAGTTAAATTTTTTTTTTCATTTTTCTGCTCTTTTATAAAAATGGAACTCATAACTAAAAATAAAGGTTCCAATGAGCTTTAACCACTACAAAATCTTTAGCCTCCCTACATTTTTATAGATTCGATTCACAATTTAAAAGGAGTGATGAGCTTTAGCCCCCTCCAAGATCTTAAGCCCTCTCTGCTCTTTTATAAAAATGGAATTCATAACTAAAAAAAGGTTCCAATGAGCTTTAGCCACTACAAAATCTTTAGCCCCCCTACATATTTATAGATTCGATTCACAATTTAAATGGAACAATGAGCTTTAGCCTTCTTGCATTTTATATAGTTTATTTAAAGCGCTTTCCCATTAATAATCTATAGCCCCCTACTTTAGTTTCTGGAAGATTCAATTCACAATTTAAAGGGGCAAATGAGCTTTAGCCCCTACAAAGCATTAGTCCCCCTGCATTTTTATATAACACAACATAAAGATTCCAATAAGAGCTTTAACCACTACAGAACGCATAAGCTCCCTCCGAAATCTTTACACACCCTACATTTTTTATAGATCCGATTAAAAATTTGAAATTGCCAATGATATTTAGCCCCTCTCCAAGATATTTATCATCATCCACCTGGGGGGGTTACAAGACTAACTTTTTAAATGGTCCGATGGACATTATTCTCTTACAAAGCTCTCCAGGATTTTTAGTCCCCTGGCTTTTAATAGGTTGTTTTGGTCCATTTAGCTCCAACTAGAAAATTACTTTTTTTGCAATGAAAGGCAAACAATTTTAGCTACTTCTATGCTGCACATCTACAAATCTATTTTGAGAAGTAATAGAGTGATTCGGAAGTTCAAACCACCCCATTTGAAATAAATTATCATAATTATATTTATATCCTATTTATCTCTTGAAAAGAGTCTAAGAAATCATTTTTTTCGGGTGCCATTCAAAGGGTGCTAAATGACCAAAACTAAGTCAAAAAGCTACTTTTTAAGATCAAATATAAAAAAAATTTCTGGAGGAGGATCCCCAGACACCCCTTTATGCTTGAGGTTAGATATTAATTGCTAAACTCAAAAATTAAATGCCATGAAAGTTCACATTTGACGCAATATAATCGAATAAAGATTTAGAATAATGTTTGGGGCACAAAAACTCTCAAAATCAAAGGTATCGTTAAGGCCCTGTATAAAGGCTTGTAGTATCTCTATTTCACCTTTCAATAAAGAAGGAATGAATGATGGTAAAATAAAAAACTAATTTTTTACCATCTGGCTAAAATCATCGTAAAACTTTGGGATGACACACCATTAATATTAATTTTGATGCAAATTTAATTATTAATCAATTTAATTACTAATGAATTAATTAGTTATATTTAACTAAACTAGTTAGTATGCATAACTACTCTTATAATTTAAGACATTTTAAACGCACAAGGGAAGAGATACTTCATGAACTTCAACAAGATTATGTTAGCCCCCCCCCTTGCTCACATTCTAGATCACTCACTGAAAAAACCCATGCATACCCTAAAAAAACCCACTCTCTAAAGTACTCAAAAAATTAAGAAAAAATAGGATTGAAAGGTTTATTTTTATAGAATTGACAATAGAGAATAGTTAAGATAATTGAATCGCTTATTTCTGAAACATGTCAAACGCCACTTTTCTTGTTTTGAGATAAACGAGAAAAACTGTATAGAAGCTCACTACATTTTATGAAGAGGTTTAGTAACTTTTTCCTTAAAGTAGATTTTATTGGATATTTTACAAGCAAAAATAATTTTTATAATGTTTTGGTTCTTTTCATAAAAAATTATTGAAATATTTAAATTTGACATGTTTCTGCAATAAACAGAGTATTCGGGCCTAATTTCATAGCTTAACAAACAATCCAAATTAATTTCACCCCACCTAGTACCCCCATAAAAAAGAGGAGTGAGGGAGAACACATTTCGAGAGGGGTGATGAGGAACAGATATGACTATATGAGTTTCGAATTTCGCTGCGCTCGCTTAACAGCGGAGAAAGATTTCTTAGCCCCATCTGGGGCAGTGGTTTCGTTACGGAGCCGGCTACTTCAAGGGGCTTAAAAGAGGTGTTAAAAATGTGTTTCACCTGGAAAAAAATTATATTACCATTCTTTCTGCTCCAAATAACAGAATTTGATTATTAAATTAAAAGTTTTGTGTATCTTTTATGCTAAAAATTGGGTTTATTTTTAGTTACTTTAAACAGCCTTTGTTTGGAAATTTGTATTAAGTATAAGAACTTTTGCTTGATTCGTGATGACATCTATGAAGGTTCAAGAGAAGTAAAACTTAGATATGGAAAAAAATTTAAACTTTGCAATGATTTAAACAAGAGATAAAAGAATCGCAAAGTTGCAGTTTCAAAACGCAACCACTGCGCCGCAAAGGGAAGGACATAACTATACATAACTGTGGGTATAGTGGACGACAACTGTTGCTATAGTGGCCATTAAGCTTATTAATTTCAAATAATACGAGTTACAGACATCCAAATAGCGTTATAATTCATAGGCATAGTAGACTAGGCCAGGGGTTCCCAACCTTTTTGTACCTGCGTACCACTTCGACTTTTTGAGAAATTTTAGCGTACCACCAACCTAAATATTTTAATAAACGTATAATATTTACTCTTCTAAAAGTGTTCATAGGCTTTTTGAATTAAATTCATGAGAAAACTTCATATTTAATGGTTAGATATTTGTTTGTTTATAACATGTTTATAATAAAGGAGAAATAAAAAGATGAAAATGGTATAAATTTAGTTTTATTTGTTATACCCATAGGTCTAAAAACATACAAATAAAAAATTAGTACAAACTCAGCAAAAATCAACGATAAAGAAGCGAGTGGTTTCGCCATTGGACTGTCCTCACATTACATATATCGCTTTGACTCACGCGTACCACCTGAAACGTTCCCGCGTACCACCAGTGGTACGCGTACCACCGGTTGGGAACCCCTGGATTAGGCTATCAGGAAAGCTGGTTAAATAACCACCGATACTACAGATCAGTATAGGAAAGATATTTAAGTCTTTTAAAATAATCTGATTTTTATTATTACAGCGTTTTTATTAGGTCACTTTCAATCTTGTCCTTCCGTCTATATGTCTAATCGGGTGGAATCTAGTAGTAATCAATTTTAATTTAACTTCCCGATGAGCTAGATACTTTAAATTTTGAACACATCAGATCTGGATGACAATGCGATATTATCTCGTTGGTTCGGTTAAATTTGCTGTCCCTGAACCCCCAGGGGGACATAAAGTTAAAAAGTTCAACTATTCGAAACTTTACACAGCAAAACTAAAAAAAAATAATTAATGAAAAAAAACCTCTTTAAAACAATGTTTTTAAAATGCACTAAAAAGTATAAAATAATTTTTTATCACTCCTTGCTAAACGAAAAACCTGTGCATCATGCAATAATATTTACAGTTACTATAATCTTGGCATTCTATTTAAAATTTTATCCACAGTAAACAATTATTAAAGTGAATGATGAAATCTGATGAAATGAAGTTGATAAGTATTAAATTCCTAATGCATGATCCCCATGTTTTTCGTTTTACAAGGAGTTACAAAAATTATTTTTACTTTTTAGTGCCTCCCAAAAACGCTGTTTTAAAAGTTTTTTATTTTAATTATTTTGTATTTATTACCGTTTGATTGACTTTTAAATTCATTTTAAGATAAAGTAGAGTGTATGTAATACAGAACAAATTTATTTGAAAGTTTTGACTTTTCATGGATTTAGGGAGGTGACCACTTTACCAACACAGGATCTTAGATTTTTCAATATGGTCACTGCAATGGCTTCTAATAAAAACATAAATAATTTTTAATTTGAATCAGCTTCTTATAAACTGTTGATTATGCTTTAAAATGGGCGTGGTATGAATTTGGTTTCATTTTGGCTTCTGGAACCATGGTTTCTAAAACATTGAACTACATGTTTAATTCCTCTCAATCAGCTACAGCGTAGGCTTTAGGCTGGAAACTATCAAGACTGTTATTCTAAGTCAAATAAAACCAATTTTATTTTAATCTAAATATATTTCGGTAGAATAGAAGATTTTTTAGAACTAAACGACTATACCTACTCATCAATTTCATGCATAAACGCCCTTATATAGGCAGAAAAAGAGAGGTGTCCACTTTAGATGCAATTTGGAACACTTTTCAAAAATTAATTAAAAACACTTAACCCGATCTAATTAGGATTTTTATCTGTAAGATCGAAAGAAGAGGAATTGATTAACTTGAAAACAGGATAATAACAATATAAGAACAAAGGCTTTCACGACCGGATGGGTTAGGATAAAAGTTTTCTTCCGGGCAATTAGGCCGTGGTCGAAAGGTAGATGTTAAAAGTCCAAACGTTTTGTCTGCAACTTCGGCAGACATTATCAATGGGAATAAAAGGCTAAAAAATTTTTTAAACTAGGAAAGATTTTGGAAAAAGAAGTTGGAAATTTTTTTTTTCCAACTAGGAAAGATGATGGAAGATTGGGCCACTCGGTTTATAGGAAGCCTACTCACACGGATCGTTACCTTAATAAGGAATCTAACCATCACCCTAGCCAGAAGCGGGCTATGATAAAAACACTTATCGACCGTGCCAACCGGATTTGCGAACCACATCTTATCCAAAATGAGCTTCGACATCTGGAAAAAGCCTTACGGGCCAATGGTTATACCTATCATGAAATAAGACGAGCTATGAATCCTCGGAGATATGGTTCCAATGTGGAATCCAATCAAACACCTACTTGTGGTAGGATTTTCTTACAGTATATCAATAAGGTAACTGATCGCATTGGAAAGATATGTAAACGTCATAGGTTAAAAATCATTTACAGACCAACACGGCAAATCCGTAATTCACTCAGGTCAGCCAAGGATGGTAGAAACCCCCTTTCCGCTGCCGGGGTATACAGAATACCTTGCACGTGCGGCGCGGTGTACATCGGGACCACAGGTCGTAGCATCTCGACAAGACTAAAAGAACATGAACGTAGCTGCAGACTTTATGCAACCTGAGAAATCGGCCATAGCCGAACATGTTTTATCTGCACCGGGCCACACGATAAACTTCGACGAAACAGAGGTCTTGTCTACTACAACACATTATTATACGCGCCTCCAGAGGGAGGCTATTGAAATATTTAAGCACCCTCACAACATCAATAGAAAGGAGGAGGGTCTCAGGATGAATAGAACGTGGTTTCCTGTATTGCAGGGGTTCCCAATAGGTGGTCCGCGGACCCCTGGGGGTCCGCGAGCTGTGTCCAAGGGGTCCGCGAAATGTCACTAATAAATCAATTTTTTTTATTTTCCTTAATTTGAAGTAACCATTATCCTACTCAGCAGTTCATTCGTTAGTTTTGTTAGTTAGTTGTCACTGTAGTAAAAATAAATTAATGTAGGTGGCGCATCCTCTGTTTACCACCAAAGTTAATCCATGTTTTGTTTTTTGCAATTTTTATTGACTAAAATACGATAGTTTCGGTTTAGAATACATTAAGTTTCGGTTTTGAAATCAATTTTTACTTGAAATCGATTGAAAATTTAAGGCTTTATGTTCAAGGGGTCCTCGTCAGTAAATTAATTGTAAAGGGGGTCCTCGGCAAAATTTTATTGGGAACCCCTGCTGTATTGGCTGCCTTTGGTCACAGGCCTGAGAGTTCGGATCGGGAGTCGACCTCTGCACCAGCTGTGGTTGGTGGTTCGTTTCCGAAGTCGTCTATCGATGTTAGGATGGACTCGCCTGCTGCAGTTATCGCTGTTGAGTCTGGTGTGGCATCGCATCCAGTTGTTGATGTTCCTACTGTATATAACCTTCGACCACGCAGACGGCAGTAATCTTGATTTTGATTTTGACTTTCAAAAAATTTTTTAGCCTTTTATTCCCATTGATAATGTCTGCCGAAGTTGCAGACGAAACGTTTGGACTTTTAACATCTACCTTTCGACCACGGCCTAATTGCCCGGAAGAAAACTTTTATCCTAAGGATAATAACAGTTTCCAAGAAATTTTCCTTAAAGTGTCACTATACCCACATTTATCTCATACATCTACTAACTAAAAGAGCAAAAACAAGAACTTTATATTAATTTTATCGGTTCATTTAAAAAGAAAATGTTTTCAACTATTATTCCCATTTTTATTACCAAATTAAAAAAAATTGGTGTTAAGTTATGAAAATAGACTGGAACACACTGTTTATTGCAGAAACCTGTCAAATGCAAAAATTTCAATAATTTTTTCGCAAAGCATAAATTTTTTAAAGAATTTTCGTTTCTGTATCAAAAACTGTTCTGTTTCTGTAAAAATTTCTAAACATCATAAAAATGTAGTGAGCTTCTATACAGTTTTTCTCGTTTATCTCAAAACAAGAAAAGTGGCGTTTGACATGTTTCTGAAATAAGTGATTCAATTAAATAATATACAAGTATTAATAAAAGTTTCTTAATTTCATTTTAGCTAAAAGGTATCTTTTATCTTCCAGGAATGCTGCCTGACGATTATTACTTGAATTATGGGGGTAAGTACAAAATAATTCATGTTTTTGACATTTAGTGGAGTATATTTTAAACAGTTTAGTAGATGGTTGGAGTAGTCTTCCTCACAAATTCAATAGCTTATGTTTATACTCGTGATAAAAAATTCAGGATAATGTGAATAATAACCCAAATCATTGTTTCTTATCAATAAAACTCATGTCAAAGGATCAAAAATAGTTTAAGGGTGGTATAGAGGCCCTCTATATAACAATGAAGTTCCATATACATTTGGAATGGTAACAGAAACGGCCATATGAGAGACCTTTTTCAAAAATATTCCTTGTTATTAGTAAAAGCATTTTTGAAGCTCTCAATAGTATACTTTGTTTCGAGTTATAAGCAGGGAATCTGAGAATAGGGAATGCAACACTTGTAGAAATTCAAGATTTGGACTAAAGGAAATCAATAAAACGCATTTCTTCAATTTTTTTTAGATTTTTTCATCATTAGTTTTTTAAAAGTAATTTTAAAAAATTACTCTCGCTAGAATTGGAGGTGTGGCTTACGTGATGTCACAACTGCTTTCTCTCGAACCTTCAACCAATCAATACTTTCAAAGGAAAAGATTTAACCATTGACGAAAGGATTTAATCATTGGATTTAACCATTGCTCATGCGCAAAAGGCATAAGTGACTTCATGCGCCAAACCCCGCAAACCATCTGCGCATTGTAGTTTTTAATTTTTAAATTTGAAAAATTTCTTTTCCAATCATATTTGCTAATGAAGATTAATTAAAATAAATAAACTTTGAAAAATCGTTGCATTTATCCCTTATTAAGCTAATCGTTTGATGTGACAATTAAAAAAACTATGAAATGTTGTAAATAGGATTTGATGCCACATTTATATCCATAAAGAGAAAATCCGGATCCAGATCACGTTCTAAAAAAAGCAGGTGGGACAAGAAAACCATTGTACACTGTGTGTGGCACAGCTGAAATTTTAACAACGTCTCGTCCTTTCGAATAATTGGGCAAATCGACTGCCATCATTAAAAATAACTACTTTAAGGGTGACTGTTAATTCTTATTTCTTGTGTAGGAGAAGGATTCCAGGAAAAACAATAATATTTTCTCGGTACACGGAGTATTAAAAAAAACAAGGGAAAGCATATTGGAAAAATTGAATTTTTCTGACAGTAATACAACATACAAACGCACTAGAAGTTGACAGATTAAGGATTTTTTTGCCCTTTTGCTCAACTTTTCTTCCATATAATGAAATAATGAAATCTTCTGGAGTGGGATTAAATGCCCAGGGACCAAGTTACACTTTAAAAAATGCGGCACTTTACACAAAAAGTGGCATAAAAAATTGCCTCCATACATTGAAAGATGTTACACCGCAAATGGGAGGTCCCTCCGTATCGTGGTGTAACTTTACACAAAAAGTGGCAGAAAGAAATTTCCCCATACATTGAAAGATGTTACACCGTGATAAGGATCGATTCTCCGTATCGTGGTGTAACTTTACACAAAAAGTGGCAGAAAGAAATTTCCCCATACATTGAAAGATGTTACACCGTGATAAGGATCGATTCTCCGTATCGTGGTGTAACTTTACACAAAAAGTGGCAGAAAGAAATTTCCCCATACATTGAAAGATGTTACACCGTGATAAGGATCGATTCTCCGTATCGTGGTGTAACTTTACACAAAAAGTGGCAGAAAGAAATTGCCCCATACATTGAAAGATGTTACACCGCGATAGGGAGGTCCCTCCGTATTCTGGTGTAACTGTTTTTGTGAGGTAACTCAAGAGAGAAAAAGCGGACTGTATAATTAAGTAAGTTTATTGCAACATTAGAGCGTGCCTAGTGCACGACCGCTCGGCATGAGCAGGAAAGTAAAAATCTGGTATACAAACAACAAAACAACACAGCAAAAACCTCCGCTAGGGGCGGAGAGGGAGAAGCCGGTCCCCCGAGTAGTGGGGAGCCAGCGAGGAAGGAATTGCGGGAGCGAACATCCTGGCCCCCGTTGAAACATTGAAAATTTTCAACATAAATTAGTACAATGTAAATTAAGTTAAATGAAGCACTTAAATACTACTAAGCAAAGTAAATAAAATAAAATACAAAGTCATGCACAATATGATTCAAAAATAAAGAAGTAAGGCAGATGTCAAAGTTTTTAACAGAAGCAGCAGAAACGAGGAGAAAACATATATTAGTAATTGTTCGTCACAATGTTTCAGTTCGCTTACGAGCTTGCCAGCGCCTGCGTCTTCTATTTCCCAAAGGGAAGATATGAATTTTTCCCAATTTTTCAAATCCTCTCGAGTGTAAGCAGAAATTGGAGTCTGGATTATCAAAATACGATCCAGCCATCACAAAGCCAAATTTCGACTCTACCAGTTTAAAGGAGGAGTCTTGAAGCTTTATTTGGCTGGGCCCGATAATATCGAAGAAGAATTCGCTTCCAAGCAAGCATGAAATTTCGCTTGGTATGTTGAAGTCTGGATCGGCTAGTACACATCCAAAAGGAATTCTCAGGTTGGAAACATCAATTTCCTTCGACGGATGCAACTGTATAATTTCAGGGATGACAAAAAAGTTGGAGTTAAAGGAGTAGGACTGATCCGAATTCGAGATGTCAGCATTCACCACGGAAGAAATGCGGGAAGCGCGGTTGTTCAGTCCCAGCACAGTAGTATCGGATTTCTTCCTTTTCAACCCCAAAACATCAACAGCCGCATCGGTGAGAAACGAGTTTTCACTCCCACTGTCCAAAAGACACTTCAAGGGGGTTCGCCTTCCACCCCCACTGGAGACGAAAACGATAGCAGTGTTCAAGACACCGCGAGAGGAGCGTTTCCCTGATGACATGAAGGTCAATGACTGCGCATCGTCACCCGTTCGGGGAGCCAGGGGATCGGGTCCGTTTCGGGGAACAGGAGGAGAGTTCTGATTGTCGCAAAGGAGACAGTTGTGGTAGGCGTCTTTTTCCAGCGCTTCGCATAAGAAGCAACTGAATTTACTGGAGCAGTTGGTTTGATGAGCATAGCTTAAACACCGTTCACAAATTTGGTGATTTCTGACAAGCTCCCTTCTTTGTTGCAGAGAAAGATTTTTAAAGGCGTCACACTTGTAGAGAGGATGGGAGTTGTAACAATTCTTCATTACACACTTCTTCACTTCCTTGCTCTTCGATAGGAAAACTTTGGGAGGGCTGTAAGCTCTAGGGGGTTTGTTTAGGGAGTAGTAGTTTTGATGTTTTACGTCAGGAAAGTCCTGTTTTCCCACAGCTTCTAACTGCGAGCAACGAATTTCAACAAAGCAAAGAAACTGCTTCAATCTAGGCACTTCTGTAGACTTAAGACTTAACTGGAACTGTTTCTGAGTTTCTTTATCCAATTTTGAGTTCAAAATATGTAAGAAAATGGCATCGGAAAGGTTATTGCTGTCCATATTCATGTTATTTAACGCACGAATATTGCTACGAACTGAGTCAATCATGGATCGTAACAACACAGGGTCTTCAGAATTTATCTTTTTTATATTTAGAATTTCTGTGATATGGATATTAACTAAGGCCCTTTTGTTTTCAAACCTTGACTCAAGGGCATTCCATAGAGAATCAAAAGTATCCTGTTCACTTTGAATACGAGCTGCCTCATTTTTTAATGAGCTGCGAAGATAGCACAGCTTTTGGTCGTCATCCAAACAGGGATTTTTTCCAACGACATTAAAAAACTGTTTTTTAAATATTTCAAAGTCTTGAAATTTGCCACTGAATGTGGGCAGAGGTAGGTCAGGAAGTTTAATCGGCATACTGATTTTAGAAGAGGAGTTAGCCTTAAATTTGTTTATCAATAGCTGGAGCCTTACCTCTAAGGTCTGAGCTTGCTCTTCCAAATCGATGGTCATATCCAGATCTTTTTGTAAGTCCACATCATCCGGAAGTTTGGAATACGATAAGAGAAGATCTGCACATCCGGAAGTTATATCCTTCAGATTCGACAGCTTGATGTTTAATGTAACGAAATTAGCTTCGTCATTATCATGTTCGTTTAGGTGAAAGTCATTAACAAATTTTTCTAGCTTCTTTAGCTTTGTTAGCAGCGTGCCTCTCTGCCTATTTAATTGAGCTAAAGACATCTTCTACTGGTTTTTGCTCCGGCTCGACGGACCAATGTTTTTGTGAGGTAACTCAAGAGAGAAAAAGCGGACTGTATAATTAAGTAAGTTTATTGCAACATTAGAGCGTGCCTAGTGCACGACCGCTCGGCATGAGCAGGAAAGTAAAAATCTGGTATACAAACAACAAAACAACACAGCAAAAACCTCCGCTAGGGGCGGAGAGGGAGAAGCCGGTCCCCCGAGTAGTGGGGAGCCAGCGAGGAAGGAATTGCGGGAGCGAACAGTAACTTAACACAAAAAGTGGCAGAAAGAAATTGCCCTATACATTGAAAGATGTTACACCGCGATAGGGAGGTCCCTCCGTATTCTGGTGTAACTTAACACAAAAAGTGGCAGAAAGAAATTGCCCTATACATTGAAAGATGTTACACCGCGATAGGGAGGACCCTCCGTATATCGTGTAATTATACAATTATAATAAAAGGATCAATACAGTTCAAAATTTTAAAAATTTTAATAAAAACCTATTTATTCATAGTTGAATGAAGATTTTATGTAATTTTTTCCGTTGCAATGGGGGAGGGGTGGGCCCCTTCTTGCCCTTATGCACAGGCGCCCATGGTCCTTAGGTATTTTTTAAACATTTTTTGAGAAAGTATCCACTACTGCTGCACTTTGTCAACTCTATTGGTGCTTTTGTCTTATACTCTTTTCATTTACAATAGGCACCGGAGAAATAGTGCTTTCCCCATTGCTAGAAGCGTAACCATAGTTACGCTCTTCGCGCAGCAAATAATAAGCCTTCTTCGACAGTGATAGTTGCTATGGTTATCGATTCGGTGGTGAGGGGAAGGAAATATTTCCAGGTGCCTATTCAAAATGAATAGAGTATAAATGCTTGCAATTCACTTTATATGCTCCAGATCCCCGTATTGCGAAGTATCCTCTCATGGGCTCCCCTAAAGGCACCTTTGGCATGATCACCGCATACCTGGCGTTCGTGCTGCTGATAGGACCTAGCTTCATGAAAAAGCGGAAGGCGTTTCAAGTGAAGATGCCGATGCTGATCTACAATGCAGCGATGGTATGCACGAACGCGTGGGTAGCTTGGAAAGTGAGTATAAACCATAGTATCTTTAAGGTATTAGGGATACAGATCCAGATATTGTCGGCTTAAAGGAGAAAGGCAGTAACGCAGTGCTTCTCAAACTTTCAATATTTTCAACTTTTCAATCATTATTTTCATATTATTTTGACCCTTTACCTACTGCATTATGATTTTCTGCGATTTTTTTTCATGCAAACATTGGAAATCCCATCAAAATGGCAGCTGAAAGCACAACACTACTGTTAAATCTATTTGCATTTCCCGCTAAAATATTCATCATAGAACCTTTGCTGCTTTTTATCCTGGAAGAGAAAAACTGAAAGAGTGTTCCTGCTAAGTATCGTCAGTATCTTCGTAAAGATGGTTATTCTATGTAATTTTAAAGTTGGTGGGACTTGTAGTACCGTCAGTAGATAAAAGGGTTAACGCTATACTATACTACCTTATTCCAGGACAGATTTTCGGAGGGAGCAATTCTTGGGGCAGTAACAAGATTTGATTCTATAGAGATGTTCAAAAATAATTTAAGACATTAATTTCTTTGATGTATAATGAAGCACCATGCATTCGAACTCCTCAATGACCGCTTTTGGTCTAAACCAGTGTTTCCCAACCTTCTTCGGTCCATGCCCCACCAAAGCTTTTCTAAATTTTCCATGCCCCCCGGTCTCAGTGGCATATATAGAAATATATTTTGAGAGGGAGCCAAACTTATTTCTTAGCCCCTCCCTCCTATGTATATTTAATAAGTCTAATGAAGCTTTTCAGAAATTGTTTTGGTAGAATTTGCATGCTTAAGAACTAAATCAAGTTATGAGTAATTAAGTTCTAAGTACCAAGGGGGGGGTCAGGGGGTCCTCCCCCTGCAAATTTTTGGAAATTTGACTCTAGGAAGCAGGTTTTTAACTAGTTTGGTATCCCTAATTGGGAAATTTTGGATATCTATTTTTAGGTAAGATTTGCATTTTGTGAACCTGATGTAAAAAAGTTTCAAATATAAGCGTTTTAAAAACAAAGATATCTTGGGTCATCCCCCAGAAAAGGTTTGGAAATTAGACCCTAAAACTTGATTTTGATACATACTGGTCCAGATTTCAGACATACATTCTCAGATAGGATAATCAGATTTTGATTTGACTTCTTTTTAAAAAGTTTTTTTTAAATTTTCCCCCTGGATTGGCCCCACGTGGGGGGCAATTGGGTTGAAAATTTTCAAATTGCCCCCCTAGAAAATGATATTGTCTCCCGGTGGGGCGTGCGGCCCACGTTGGGAAACACTGGTCGAACACTCTAAAGAACACCGGTCAAGAATAACAGCTGCAGCTGCATGTGAATGAAAAAGACATCTTTCAGTCATGTTTTTTAACTTGAAATAATGAAGCTAACGTCTGTATTCACTACTAACTTGACCTAAGGTTAACTTGGAATCAAGCTTTTTCGACAAATCTGATTGGTTTAAAACTTTTTTCCCTTTTTCATCTACCAATTAGAAGTTTTGATTCCAAATTAATCTAAGGTTAGGTTAGTGGTGAATACAGCCGTAAGGGTTCTTCTGTATTTTTTAAACAAACTATTTTTGAGATTAAGTCAAAACTATTGCTTGTTTACATTTTAGGGACTAGATAATGGACTAATGACCCATATAGGCATTTCCTAATAATCTTAATATTTCCTTATGGCCTTCCTTATAGTATATGTATTTCCTTATAGTCTTTTCCCATGCTATTAATTTCATATTGTGAAAGATAAATTTGTAATTTTTATAAATTTTAAAGTTCCTGAAACATGGCTGGCTAAACAATTACAATTTGCGTTGTGAGCCTGTGGATTTCTCCGACAACTATGATGCAACTGAGGTAAGATGTTTTAAAAATGTATATGTATCCTCTTACTTAGATGTTCTCTTAGAATACTGTATCCTCTTAGATGTTTCTATATGTTCGTGGCATTTAATTAATTATTTTACTAATACAGTGTGTTTCGACTTTTATTTGGAGCCAACGCGTCTTCTAGGGTTATTTAAGTAAGGTGTAACTCTAGGGTTATAGAAGTAAGGTGTAATCCTATGGTTATGGAAGAAAAGTGTAATCCTAGGGTTATGGAAGTAAGGTGTAACTCTAGTTAAGTGACTCTGGGGAATTTATTGGTATGGTTGATAGTGTTCCTAGCTGCAAAATTAGAATATTAAAAAATAACTAAAAATCCAACAACATTTTTCTTTTTTTTGTGGCCTGAAAAAAAACTATTTTCATCTCCTCGAATAATGAAGATATTTTCTTGAAATTATTTTCCGCACGTTTTATTTGATGTTTTAATTTACATATCCTTTCGTTTTTTAAATTTCGTATGTCACCGCTAGGGGAACTGTAAGTCATCTCATTAGATTTAACATAGTCTTTTACCTAGGGGTACACCTTACTTCCATGACCTTCAGAGAAGTTGGTTCCAAATAAAAGTTGTGAAACAACCTTATATGTTTTTTACTTATAATTATGAACTATAGAATAGATATCTATTTATCAATCTGTATTAGAATGATGGATAAATTTTGAGACCACCTTTTTTAACTTACCTTTCTTTCCAGATAGTGTTTGCTTGCTGGGTATTCTTCATTTCAAAGTTTATAGAGTTCGGTGATACGGTAGGATGATTTCTGTTCTTTGATTAATCATTTACATCCTTTCAAAACCTGGTTTGGATATGTTTCAGGCAATATGATAAATCCGGGTATTATTAATAATACCCTCGTATTTTGGACAAAGTGATAAACACTCATCGATTAATGCCATTGTGGTGGACTTGAACCCCCGAACTATATTTAGAACTTGGTAACCAATCAACCAATGGCACAGCTGGAACTGGTCTTACTTATTTATGTGGAAACATCTGTTAACTGTATTCAAGCCACCAACTTACTTAGTGAGCTTGCGTGCTGCCCACTACACCAACAGTCTGCACTCTGTACCCGTCATCAAGTTCAATTCCCGACCTTGCCCTGGGTGTATTTTCTCTTTCTCTGTACTAGGAAAAATTATGTTTGTGTCTGTCTTACTTGACGAAGGTTTATAAACGGTTAACAATAGGTTAAAGGAGGTTCCCACCAATCAGAGTCACTGAAAAGCTCATTTTCTTTCTTTAGCTGCTGGTTTACCAATGGTTAAGTGGCAGTCAATAAGGCCGTTAAAGTCTTTAGATAGACCCAAGACAAAAGGGGGCGATGCTTCTGAAGGAATAGAGGCCCATAAATGGCTGCTTCAACCATCACTCCTACCCAATTTTGCCATGTCTCTGAAGGGGATGGATAGTCTCCAGTTCCTTTTATATTCAATTTACCTTGCAGTACAGTAAAGTAATAAAGTCAACTCCGCTTATGATCACTTTTGTTTTGTTTGAGTAGAATGATAAAAATATCCGGTTGATAACAAAAAGCGATTTGATACTATAAAGCAGGGGTTCCCAACCTTTTTTGCACCTGCGTACCACTTGACTTTTTGAGAAATTTTGGCGTACCACCAGACCTAAATATTTTAATACACGTATGATATTTACTCTTCTATAAGGGTTCAAAGGATTTTTGAATTAAATTCCTGAAAAAACTTCATATTTAATGGTAAGATATTTGTTTATTTATAAAATGCTTAGAATAAAGGAGAAATAAAAAGATGAAAATGGTATTAATTTACAGTTTTATTTATTATACCCATAGGTCTAAAAACATACAAATAAAAAATTAGTACCAACTCAGCAAAAAATTAATCATCATACAAAATATACTTTTATAGTGTTTAGTGCGAAATTTGCTGTTGTTTGCCCGTGATTAAAATATCAACATTAGGAGTATGGAACTTATCTTCACTCTTAAGTTCTCTTCAACACTTATTCTGCTTCTATGTTTATTTTTTATGTACAAGAGTTCAGAAAATCCACTCTCACACAATTAACTCGTAACAAATGGCATCTCAAAAATAGCAGAGCTTGCCGGAAGATCAAAGGGTACTCGGTTTTACATCCGATCCAGAAGTTAATTAAAAATTTACCTTTAAAATAATCTTTCATGGAACTATGTTCTGTAAGATCGATAAAACTTTCTTTTAGTGCTTTGACTCACGCGTACCACCTGAAACGTTCCCGCGTACCACCAGTGGTACGCGTACCACCGGTTGGGAACCCCTGCTATAAAGTTTCAAACAGTGTAAATCAAGTGTCTGCTTTAAAGTCACGACTATGTTGTCCTAATTGAAGAATTGAAATCTACTATCTTTAATGTATTTTTCAAACATCCTTAAAGAAAAAGATGCGAAGGGAACAATTTAGGGTGGTCCTTATTTTTTAAGTTTGGAAATCTTAACGCGACGCCCCCCCAAATTGTTCCATCATACAAATAAATAGTTTTTGCAAAATATCAGCTCATTCGAATAATAAACACCCGTGCGCAGTTGCCTTGAAGTTTCAAAAAAATACTGATTTTTTCACAAAACATCCCAAAAACCATAGATTAAACCCTCCCAACTTCTTCTTGATTTTTAATAAGAATCTAATATAGTTATAGTTATGATGTTCCAGATTCCATTCTTCTATCACCCCTCTTTCGGTAGTAAAAATGTTTTAAAGTTAAAATAACTCTTGTAAAGTTGTTTTTCCTGCATTTTAAGAAAGCTAATAACTCCAGAACCATACAACTTAAAAACCTGAAATTTGTGCCATTTTGTTTGTAATTTTATTACCTTTCATTTGATGTGCAACATAACTGCCTTTTTAAAAAAAATTTTCTTCAAAATAAAAAAAATGGAGAAAAAATTAAATAAAAAAAATTTTTGAAAAAAAATTTTATTAAATAAATTTTAAGTTTTTCCACTCCCAAAATGAACATTTCTGCAAAATTTCAAGTTGAAATTAAAATTTGATCATGAAGAAAAAAATAAAAGTTTGCGAAATTTTGGCAAGTCCCTAAACATTCCATGTAATTTAACAAAAAAAGGTGTTTTACTCATGGGGATTCCAAAAACTCCCTTGAGGGTGTTCATACGATTTGTACCATGCAAAAAAATTTACTTAAATATCATAAAATACAGCTATTAGCCGATTCGGTACAAAATCCTACAGAGCTAGTTTCCAACCTAATTCAATGTGCCTATATTTTACCTGAATTTCCCTTAGAATTAAATTTTTACGTTATTTTTTCACTTCCAACATGTCAAATCAAATGAAATTAAAAGTGTTTAATGATAAAATAATAAAATAAAATCATACACCGATGACTACGCACAACGCAGTCTACCATTTGGTACCCGACAGGGCTCTGTAAGATTTTGTACCGAATCGGCTAGTAGTTGTATTTTCTGATATTTAAGTGAATTTTTTTGCATGGTAAAAATCGTATGAACACCCTCAAGGGAGTTTTTGGAATCCCCATGAGTGAAACACCTTTTTTTGTTAAATTACATGAAACGTTTAGGGACCTGCCAAAATTTCGGAAATTTTTATTTTTTTCTACATGATCAAATTTTAATTTCAACTTGAAATTTGGCAGATATGTTCATTTTGGGAGTGGAAAAACTTAAAATTTATTTAATAAAAATTTTTTTCAAAAATTTTTTTTATTTAATTTTTTCTCCATTTTTTTTATTTTGAAGAAAATTTTTTAAAGAAAGGCAGTTATGTTGCACATTAAATGAAAGGTAATAAAATTACAAACAAAATGGCACAAATTTCAGGTTTTTAAGTTGTATGGTTCTGGAGTTATTAGCTTTTTTAAAATGCAGGAAAACAACTTTACAGGAGTTATTTTAACTTTAAAAAATTTTTACTACCGAAATAGGGGTGATAGAAGAATGGAATCTGGAACATTATAACAATAATTGTATAAGATTCTCATTAAAAAATCAAGAAGAAGATGGGAGGGTTTAATCTATGGTTTTTGGGATGTTTTGTGAAAAAATCAGTATTTTTTTGAAACTTCAAGGCAACTGCGCACGGGTGTTTATTATTCGAATGAGCTGATATTTTGCATACATTATTATTTTATATAGTGACACAAAACTAGGGGGCGTCACCACCGGAATTCCCAAAAAAAAATTTTACCATACAAATAAGGACCACCCTAGGGAACATATCGCCTCTCCCGTGCAAGACTCACACAATTGCAAAAGTTGAAATATTTACTCTACGGGAGTTTGGCGCGGAAGGACTTCTAGATAGGTTGCCAAGTCGATAAAGTCGAAGCTAGAGCGCTAGAGTTTAATCTTTGATGATTATTTCAATTGGCGCTAAGATAAATCGCCAAACAAGGCTTTTTATGTTTTAACGCGTGAATCATGGCTCATTCTTAACTCAAGTTAAGCACCTTCAGCCATGGTCAGTACTTTGGAGGGTGACCACCAAGTATTGGCACGTTCTTTTCCCCTTTCTCGATCTCATATTTGCCTACGTTTCTGGAAAGGACCTATACTTGTCATTGAAATTATTCTACCCGTAATAATGAATGTGTATAATAAAATGCACAATTTAATTTTTAAAATACTTGGATTTTATCAGAAATATTTAATTTTTCTTGAGATTCTTAAACAAAATAGGAAAAGTGTTATATTTCTTTGTTTTTCAATTATTAAACCTCATTTAAAGCTAAAACTATTTCCAACTTAAAAATAATCTATAAATTTTAAATAAGTTGGTTGACTTTCTGTATTTTATAAAATATGTAACTTTATTACTATTTTTAAGAAATTAGAAACATTTCTCTTAGTACGTGAGATCTTTAAACAACTGATCAAGTAAATAGCTATTGACGGTGCAACAACGTAATGTTACATTTGAAGAGTATACGCTATAACCAGTCAACAGTGATTATTTAAATCGGGTCCAAAATAAGTCGCTGAAAATGGCTCTGCAGGATTTTAAATACTTAGTCGAACATTCGTCTTCAGTTAAGCACATTTGGCGCGGGCAGTTCTCGGGAGGGTGGTGACCACCACCTTCCGAGGTTTTTTTGTTTAAATCCATATATTTTGGGCAGACTTTGGTGGACCCAGTGATGTTATGGAACTTAGATCGTTGTCTTGTTTCCTAGATACAGAGATCCATCAGTCAAAAGTAATCACGTAATTTTAGCTACTGCAATCAAAATTAAAGATGAAAAATGCAGTCTTAATTAAAAGCAGAGCCATTTCAAAATCTGTATTAAAAGTAATCATGACTACTTCTGGCTAAATTAAAATTAATTATTTTCGATCCAGTTAGTAGTTGATAACGAGCAAATCTTATTTTGATGGATTGTGTGACCCATGCCTCCTAACATTCTCAGCATTACCACCATCGGTTTGTTCTTTCTTCCTCTGCTCATACCTAACTTTTGATTACTTTTCAGGAGAGTATCGATACCTATTATATGCCCCGTGTAAAGTAAAATACACGTAATTTTGTAATCACCTTTTTTAATGAATTAAAAATTTTCTCTGATCGCCAGAGTTTAATTTCAAAGACTGGTTATTGTTTCAGTGCAACCAAAAGGTATTTCATGATCATGTAGCATAATTCTCACGAGGAATGCACAGATAGCCGATTAAAAAGGTTTTTCATGATAATTTGCTCAGGAAATAAAGTCTACCTATGAAATCGACTATAAAAGAAACGTAATTTAATTAAAAATGTAAATATATTTCTATGATCATTTATTATTTAGGGCACAATATTCTGATAACAGGTAGATCCTTTCCTGAAAAATAAAAGCAAATGTGCGCAAGGACAGAGAAAAACGCAGCTATGCTTGATTTGGTCAGTGGTCACCCACCCAAATACTGACTGCACCCGAAGGTGCTTAAATTCAGTGAAGAAATTTCGATGTTCGATATGCCAGCTAAACCACGATTTTAGATTCAAGCACATAAAGCCGTTTTTGGCGATTTTTTTTAGCGCCAATGGAAATAATCCCCAAAGATCACACTTTTGACTCTATTTTTTCGACTTGGCGACCAATAAAGAAGTCCTTCCACGCCAAGCTCCCGTAAAGTAGACATTTCAACTTTTGCAATTGTGTGAGTCTTGCACGGGAGAGGCGATATATCACTACTAAATTAATGACTCATTCTGCATGATTTTTGTACTAAAATTGGCCTTCCAATGGGAAATAAAGGATGATTTCAAGGGATTTCAAAAGATTTTGATAACATTAAACAAAATGATGATCACATAAAACGATACAGTCTGCGTTAAATTAAATAAGAAAGATCGGGAGCGGTCAATTTTGGTAACATTATCGGTGATCACATTAAGCGGAGTCGACTGTTATATACCAAATCGATAATTTCTACTATTTATGTTTTGAAACACTTAAGGGGACGCAGTACCATTTTTGCCAAAATCTTTAAAATTATAGTTATTTACTACTTCTTTCTATTACTATATGTATTTGTCTTATGTAAAACATATTCCAAACTCAAAACATCTTTGAATTCAAATTTTATGAGTTTATTTTTAAAAATCTTCAAATTTAAAAGGTGATTTTGAAATGCTACTCCTCCTACAATAATCGACATACATTCTTGAAATTTGGTTTTCAAATACATCAAACTATGTTTAACAAAAAATAGCATCGATTTAAAGTTTATGGTGCTTTGAATTCTAAACTCAGCGGTTTTTCTTGAATCACTAGCTAAAAAAGCTCCAAAATGCTAAAATTCCCAATTCAGTAATTTAAAAAAAAATCTATGATGTTTAATGTAAAAACAAATGCCAACTTTTGTTATACTCACTTCCAACAATAGTCAGAAAAAATTTCAAGAGATTTGGTCCAATAGTTAAAAAGCCTTAGCATTTTAAACAATGAAACAGTGATTCTGAGTAAAATGACTTTGAAGTTTCTATTAGCCATAGATACCTTAATACTTTCACATATGAAATCAACTACAACTTGGATATTTATCAATGAAAAGTTTTGAAACTTCGTAGGATGATAGACAAATGCATATTGATTAGTTTAGAAGAAAAATATTTTTTTCCAAATTTTGACGAAAAATGGTACTGTGTCCCCTTAAATTGTTCATATGAAATGATTGGACTTGGTCCTAAAGGTTGGAATCCTTAAACTATTTAAGATTCAAAAGTTATTGAGTGATTTAATAGGGAATTTTTAATCTGGTTTAATGAAAAGTCAAATTTTTTTAGATATTTTTCACCCTTCGGAAGAAAGAGAACCAAATATCCAAACTTCACATCTTTCATCACTGTGACGCACCTATCACTGTCTGGTATTGCATTAAATACAGCCCAGGTATAAAAACTAATTTTTCATAGTGATAAGTATAGAAATATGAAGAGTTTTTAATTTTTGGCTGGTTTTTTGTAATAATTTTGTATTTAATCACTGATATTGCATTGCATTAAATACAGCCCAGGTATAAAAATTCATTTTTCATAAGTAAAGAAATATGGAAATGTATCTCTCTCTCTCGAATAATTTTGTATTTAATCACTGATATTGCATTAAATACAGCCCATTTATAAAAATTAATTTTTCGTAGTGATAAGGGGACATCCATAAATTACGTGAGGTGTTTTTTCCAAAATCTGGCCCCCCTCCCCTCTTGGTGAGATTTAGTAAGATTTTGCTGGACCCCCCCTCCCCCCAAGTGAGATTTACCTACAACTTTTAAAAAATAATTTGCAGTATCTTATCTGTGTGTATTCCTTTCTCGTACTTAAAAAAAAAGAAAATCGTATAATTTCTAACTTAAAAAGTTGTTTAATCGACCCCCCTTCCCCCTTGGTGAGATTTGGTGAGATTTTTCCAACCCCCTCCCCCCTTTTTGACCTCACGTAATTTATGGATGTCCCTTAAGTATAGAAATATGGAAATATATATATCTCTCTAATAATTTTGTATTTAATCACCGGTATTGCATTAAATTATCGATTACTATGAATTGAATTCTTTTCGGCGTTTTTTTACAAGCGCCTCCGGTGCTGTGCACTCCTCATATATGATGATGATGATGATGATGAGGCGTTTTTTTACAAATGAAAAATTAAACTTCCCACCAACCGATTTCGTCCAATTTTTAGTATTTTATTTGAGGTCACTCCTTGTAAAATAAATTGTGGAATACAGGGTTATTCAGAAATAATCATCAATAATTGGGGGGGGGGACGTAGAGGGGCCCAAGACAAGCATATTTCGAATAGAGATGGTGGGGCGCAGCCTTACCGTTAAAGAGCTAGGACCTAATGTAGTGCGAGCGCGTTTCAAAAGGCCGTTTTTAGAACGCCCGTGTGACGAAACCAAACATACTAAAATGAAACACATTATTTCATGAGGTACAGGAGTATCCGTACTACTTAAATCCTCAATGAGGTAGAAATTGGACCACTTACTAAACCGTGGGGTGAGTTTTAAAACGTGCAATATTAATATCTTAGTCAAACAATGGAGTTCCCTTAATGGTATTCAGAAAAATGATGATCAGGGAAGAAATTTTCAATGATCAAACAGTTTCAATGATCAATGTTACGATCATTGAAAATTCCTTCCCCGATCATCATTTTTCTAAATACCATTAAGGGAACTCCATTCTTTGACTAAAAGATTAATATTGCACTTTTGAAACCCACTCCACGGTTTAGAAAGTGGTTCAAATTCAATCAAATTCATGGTGTAAGTAGTAGGGATACTTCCTTACCTCATGCAATAAATTTTTTCATTTTATTATTTTTTGTTTCGTCACACGGGCCTTCTAAAAACGGCCTTTTGAAACGCGCTCGCACTACATTAGGTCCTAGCTCTTTAACGGTAAGGCTGCGCCCAACCATCCCTATTCGAAATATGCTTGTCTAGGGCCCCTCTAACTACCCCCCAATTATTGATGATTATTTCTGAATCACCCTGTATAATAAAAATTAAAACATGAAAAAGGTTTAAATTTGTGAATCATAATTTATAAACTTGCTGTTCAGGAATTTGCCACTTTTACAATAGTTTCGAAGCTCTTACATGAGCTTAGCAACCCGCCATGACCATGGCCACCCTACTGGATCGGGGCACATCAATAGTTTGATGGTTCTTGTATCCAGTTTTTGAAAAGGCATTTAAGGCCGGAGGGCACTTTAGTTAGGTGATGTATGATTGAGTAGTTAGTGTGTGATTGCTATATATGAGAAAGTGATGGTGGGTGCGCAATAGGGTGGCCCACTTTTCTATGGGAAAAAATAAAGTGTTATGAAATTGCCACGGCACCCCCTAAATTTTTTAGACCTACAGAGAAAACTATTCAGGCAAAGTTTGGGCTCTATACCTTAATTAGAAAGAGGAGTGTTAATGACCAAGAGGAGTGAAAAAGTCCAAATTCGAAGATTTTTATACAAAACAACTAAAAAACCAAAGATCAAACCATCTAATTTTGTTCTTGATTTTTTTATAAGAAACTACTAAGGGAACGTACCCATACTACGTGACCCATTTTTTACCATTTTTGACCCCCTCCCCTCCTTGGTGACCTTCCGTAGTATATGCCAAGACCCCCCTCCCCCTCTAGTTTTCACGTAGTAATTCATAAATACGGTTTGCCATCATTTTTTGCAAACAGAAAGTTTTAAAAAATTAATTTTGCTTAATTTGTCTAATTTTAATAATTAATTTGGCTTAATTCGTCTTAATTTGACAAATTTCAATAATTAATTTGGCTTAAGTTTGTCGTATTTAGAGGAAATTGACTACATGACGAAACCCTAAGCTCCCCCCTGCCCCCTGTGACCGAGCGTGGTATTTTGAAGACCCCCTCCCTCCCCTGAATGGGTCACGTAGTATGGGTACGTTCCCTAACGTTATAGATATAATGTTCCAGGTTTTGTTTTTTTATCACCTTTATTTTGGTTGTAGTAAATTTCTATAAAAGAAATTTTACGAAAAATTTTACGATGATAATTAATTACAATAGTAACTGCTAATAAGAGCAGACTCTGCTAAAACTTCTCCCTGGGCACTAGCCTCTTGTCAAAAGATTTTGTATGCACTCATTGTGACATATCTCTCTCAAGATCTTAGGATAGTTGAATTTGCCTTAAAAATGCAAATTTTGAATTTAAGAGAAAAATTTCAATTTCATATAAAAGAGTTTTGGTACTCTAGGGGTCGGGACCAAAACCTTCGTTCACCTTTATCAAGGTTTCACTGCTTTTTAAATTCAACACAAGGTTTTGGAGATCTCAGCAGCTCTAAGAGGTTGTTTTGATTTTTCAGTAAAATTTCTCTCTTTCTTGTTCCATTCATCCCATTGTCACGTCTCGACGTTCTACTTACTCTCTTACGCAATGGGCGGCGGTTAATACGAAAGTCCTGGTGATCAAAGCTCCTCCGCAGGAAAATTGAGGTCGTCCTCTTACGCTCATGGGGAGCTGAAACATGAAAGGAAATTTGAGTGTCGAACTTAAGGGACTTCCCTAGTAGCATCGGGGCCATCGATAAATGATGACACACTTTTTTCCCAACATTTTGACCCCCTCCCTCCCCTTATGTCACAAAATGTTACACTGTTAAAAAATAAGGAACTTTACTCAAGAAGTGGTGAAGCGAAAATTGGAATAATAAAAACAGTATCCCACTTTGGGGCACTTTCCTCTACTGAGATTCCAATATTATGAATGAGAATATAACAGGTTCTCAAAGCTCACCACTTTTAAAATTAATTTACTTTATTTATATACATCATACTCTAGTTTTCATTGAGCTCTAATGCGATATATCTTATTTTAAAAGCAAAACACATAAAACGTTGTTTTTGCTAAAACGTTATAAATAATAAAGATTTTTCAAAAGAGCTATAGGGCAACATTATCGACCCTACGACGTTACTAACAAAGTAGTTCCCATCGCGGTGTCCGAATTTCGAGTGAAGCGAAAAACCTCAATTTTAAAATACGATTATTTCACTACACCTATGTATACAGGGTGTCACACTTCTAGGGGGGATAGTAGACACCTAGACCAGTCAGAATCACATAGGATTTGGGGGTCCCAGACCAAATCCCAGGGAGTTAAAAATGGAGCGACACCCCAAAAAAATTATTAAAAAATTCAATTTGTAGAAGAACTGCTATTGGTAAAAATTTAATTATCGTCTCAAAAATTGTGGTTTAATATGATCTTTAAAATTATCTCAAAAGTCTTCACTTTAAAATTTGTTTTATTATGAAAAAAGTTAAAAAACCACAAAAAATGTGAAATTTTTGCCAAAACCTCATTTTGTATTTCGAAATCCTTTCTTTTGATTTGATAATCTGAAAGATCATAGTTGTAAACCCTTAAGTACAAAGTTTCACGCAAAAACCATCAATATTAAACGCTTGAGATCCTGTTAAAGTTCGTTTTTTGCTTGCGCAAAGTGGTTTCCTATAGCCGTTTCCAAAACGGCACTTAGCGGACGCAAAAAACGGACTTAAACCATGCTTTAACAGGCTCTCGAGCATTTAATATTGATGGTTTTTACGTGACACTTTGGACTTAAGGGTTTTCAACTATGATCTTTCAGATTATTAAATCAAAGGAAAGGATTTCAAAATACAAAATTAAGTTTTGGCAGAGTTTTCACATTTTTTTTGTGGTTTTTTAAACTTTTTTTGTAATAAAAAAATTTTTAAACTGAAGACTTTTGAGATAATTTTAAAGATCATATTAAACCACAATTTTTGAGACCATACTTAAAATTTTACCAATAGTAGTTCTTCTACAAATTGAATTTTTCAATAATTTTTTTTGGGGTGTCGCTCCATTTTTAACTCCCTGGGATTTGATCTGGGACCCCTAAATCCTATGTGATTCTGACTCGTCTAGGTGTCTACTATCCCCCCTAGAAGTGTGACCCATTATTTATGGGACACCCTGTATAGTGTCTTTTTATCACGATTTGCGTACCGAAACTCCTCCTAGCAACCCAACAGGCTTTGTGTTTACCCACTTTCTCCTTCCGCGTAGTGACGTACTGGGTTCAGGAAACGTTGCTGCTGAGTATAGAATAAGGTTGGTAAGAATCCTGTATCCGATGTTTTTATTTAAGTTTATGTGCACCCCACTTTATAAGTTAAAAGAGAACTGGGCGCAAGGGAATTTGAAACAAATGGTTTTTACCGAAATATTTTTTAAATCCAAAATAACGGTTTTTCATTTATAATTTCATTGCACATGTCGGTAGCAAATGGAATATATTAGCCTTGCATTGAACTGAATTTTTTTCCATATTTAATTAAAGCTGTTTGATCAAAATCCCCCACATATCCACAGTTATATTTCGAAAGAGATGTATTATAAAATTTTTCAGAATTAACGTTTTTTTACTTGGGTGGTTTTGAAAAGAAGGATTCCGCCAATCAAAGTCGCCATTTTTTTTCTTTGACTGCTGATGGTTAAACATTGGCCAGGTAACAGAATACGACCTTTATCTTAGATTAAAATAATTTCTGTACTTACGATCCATGGATATTTCCATCTGGGTTTAACCGGTACTCCATTTATGACTTATGACTCTTGCTTTTAGTGTGGACGAAGCACTCACACCACATGCTGAAAAATGTTTTGTTTGTAAATTGTTTGTCTTTGATTTAATGTGCATCATGACCATCATTTTCAAAAAGTTTTTTTTTCAAAATAAAAAAAAATAGAAAAAAAAATTATAGAAATTTTTTTTCAAAATTTTTTTGAAAAAATATTTAAAGCCTTTTAACTCTTAAAATGATCATAACTACCAAATTTCAGGTTGAAAATAAAATGTAATCATGTTTAAAAAATAAAAATATTTGAAATTTAGGGAAGTCCCTAAACTATACCTAAAATTATACAGCAAGAGCGATTCACTCATGGAAAATTCATAAACTCGCTTATTTTGAAAAAAAAAACTTTTTCAAAATGATGGTCATGATTCACATTAAATCAAAGACAAAAAATTTACAAACAAAATAGGACTAATTTCAGGTTTTTAAGTTGTATAGTTCTAGAGTTATAAGCAGTTTAAAAATGCAGAAAAAGCAACTTAACAAAAATTCTTTGTACAATAGAAAATTACTACAACAGAAATAAAGGTGATAAAAAAACAAAAACTGGAACATTATATCTATAACGTTAGTAGTTTCTTATAAAAAAAGTTACGAACAAAATGAGAGGGTTTGATCTTGGGTTTTTTAGATGTTTTGTATAAAAATATTCCAATTTGGATTTTGTCACTCCTCTTGGTCATCGACTTCTAATTCGAATAAAGAGTTGAAATTTTGGCTGTGAGCTTCTATTAGCTGTTTGAAAAAAGTAGAGGTTGCTCAGAACTCTACCTGAAAAAAAAAGGTTTTTTGGGCCACCCTAATGCGCAAGGTTTCTTCTCAATACAAAGAAAATAATACAGGGATGTTGCACCACATTGAGCATTTTGTAGCAGTTTTTGTAGCAGCTAAATTTAAAATTTGTAGCAGAATAAACCATTTTTGTAGCAAGTCGAATCAATTTTTGGGTTAATAGTTCTTGTTACTAAAATATACTGATAATTTATCCCAACTATTAACCTTAAAACTATGCATGATTAAGTTAATTAACTATTAAAAGTTGATGACGAATTACGCAAAACAAGTGTTTGAACAGCTAGAGATCTGTAAGCAAAATTGCAACTTTTTAAAGGTACCTTCGACAAATTCAAAAAAGGGGGAAAAGTACCATCACAAAATAGATTTAAAAACCTATGATAAGCCATTTTATCTTAAATTAAAGGTTAAATGGTAATTCTGAACAAACTTTTAATTAATTTATGATGTTTTTAAAACAAAGTAATTGTTAAAGATTATTGTTTTTAATAAAATTTTTTATTTTAATAACAAAAACGCCAAATGCAGGGTTCATACAAATTTTCAGAAGTAAGGAGGAGGAGTATTTTTAAGGAGTATTTTTAATTTATACTTTTTCAAGGAGTATTTTAAAAAAATTCAAGTAGTAACATTTTACATAACTTAAGAAAGACAAAATTTTACACAGCTTCAAACACACACTATGCCAGTTATATTCCTGAATCAGATTTTAAAACCACTTTAAAAGTCAAAATGTAACTAAAATGAAATAAAAATTAAAAGAAATTAGTTAACAATATTATTTAAGAAATAATTAAATTGCAAAAACGATATTGTCAAGAATTTTTAGTTAAGTAGAGCAAAAAAGTAAGAAATAAGTATTTTTAAAGGTATTATAAGAATCTTAAATCAGATAAAAAAACACTATAATCTTCCAATTTAAATTAAATTTCTATAAAGCGACCTTTCAGTAAAAATTTACAACTTAGAAAATCCACTAAGTTGAAATTACTAAATAAAATAGAGAAAAAGTCATCTTATTAGACTTCTCAGGCTGCTCTGACCAAAGTAAAGTTGTTTTTTCTGGACCACCGTTGAAGCTAACTATACATAAGCCCGTAGGAAAAGCAGTCGCAAAAAAAACGGAACTGTCGCCGAAAATCACCATTTTCCCCATTTCGGGAACACCAGACTCGTTGGCTTCTGACCACGGTAATATTGTTTTGTTTATATCGCAAGAATGACGCAAGAAGCCAACTTGAATCGGCACCCGCGCGGCCATCCACGAAAGTCGCGGGATGAACGGTACACTCCGCAAAAAAAAACCCGAAACTTCCAGGGAAAATTGCTAATTTGTGGGTTTCGGACCACAGTCAAGTTTTTTTTCTATATCGCCATAACGACCCAAGAAGAAGCCATTTTGAATCAGCACCCGACCCGCGGCCGTCCACGAAAATCGCGGGAAAAACGAAATACTCCGCAAAAAAAACGAAACTTCCGCGAAAAATTGCGATTTTTTTCGACTTTTTAACGGACTTAATGCAGCGAATTGAAACCTATTTTATAAAGGGGATAAATTTACAAAAAAAATGTTATGTCTGGTTTCGATGGATGACGTCATCGGTTTTGACTTCAAGTGGTAGAAATGTAGAAAAGATTCCATCCATTGACGATTTGAGTTTTTTTCCCTGAGGATGAAAGTAATTCGTCGCGTGAGAGGAGAGTTTGATAATTTCATTTCAGGAAAATCGTTAATTGGCGCAGTTTTGGCGCAATTTTGCTCAAAATACGGTATTTGTAGCAGTTTAGCACATGAATTAGGATTTGGCGCAGTTTGGCGCAATTGGCGCAGCCGCAACATCCCTGATAATACCATAAAATTAACAAATGGGCTAGTTCACCCAATGTAGTATCAGGCTGATGAATAACTAAAAAAAAAGATCCAGAATCTCATAACCCTATTGATCACGTTCAGTGGCGAATCCAGGATTTTGGTCTGGGGGGGGCTGAGTTTCACAAAAAACCTTATTGCTATTATGGGCTGTTCAAATATTAATGTAAGCAACTGAAAGGGGGAGGGGGTTGCCAGTGCCGTAACCAGATTTTTGTTTAGGGGGTTACTCAACATCTTTTCTGGGGTCTAATCTTAGGAATAATATGTTTTAGGTGAGATGACTTCGTAAGGTTTTAATTTTGGTGCTCTAAGTTTCAAAATTGTGTAAAAATGTCAGCTCCAAGTAAAAGGGGGGTCTGGGGGTCCTCCCCCAGAAAATTTTTGAAAATTTGCCCCTCAATATAGTGTTTTAGCTCATTTTGAAGCCTTTCAGATTCCACCCAAAGAGCACAACTCGTTGTAAGCGACAGAATTTTCAAGGAAAAAAGTTTATAATATTATGAATTGGAAAATTTCTTAGGGGGTTTAAGGGTTCCTATTCCAGAAAAATTTTTGAATTTTGCCCCTAAAAGTGGCATTTTAACTCATGTTGAGACACTTTAGGTAACATCAAAGAGGATCACTCCTTGTAAATCCCTAAAGTGTCAGGAAAAACCGTACTTATTAGATTCCAAAATTTCGAGGGGGATTGGGGGTCTACCCCCAGAAAATTTTTTGAATTGTTACCCTTAAAAGTAGGGTTCCGGATCATTTTGAGGCCCTTTGGGTAACACCACCGAATGTCCGCAACGTAGTGAAATTTCTTTTTTGCTTTATTGCTATTACCAAAACTTGAATGTCTCATTCCTGGGGGGGGCTGCAGCCCCACAGCCCCCCCTACTGGATTCGCCACTGATCACGTTAAAAAGAATACACTCAAACCTGTTTTTGTGCGATTTGTTATTATTTTATTTTTATTTGTTGTTAGTATTTTTGTGAAAATCGTTTTAAAAGCAAGTATGATAAAATTTTTTTCCGGTTTAGTCACAGATTGCCTGTACTATTTAATTAAATATAACCGACACACGCCATAGAAAGCAACAACATTGATCACGCTAAGAAGAATACACGTGCTTTACGAGTTGAGATGATTGTTCAAAACAAAATGGCTTATTACCATCACTACCTCCCTCTGGTATGTTCCAATTTCCAATGTCAATGTTTATGACAAAGAGAGAGCATACAGTTTTAAAAAAAACTCGTAAAGGGGATACTCAAACAGTGAGAAAAATAGAGTTCGAGAGATAAATTTTTTTAAATGGGTATAAACCAGCGGCGAAGTTCTTCAGTATTATCGTGTAGTTTTGCGTTTTTTTAGTGAAATTAAGGCGAAGTTTAATTTTTAAAAAATCAAAGAAACTTGCAAATTTGCGATTTTTTTTCTTTTTTGACACCTGAGAAAGTGCTTTTTTCATACCCTAGTCCTATTACTAACCTCTTCAAATAGTGAAGATACTTTAATGAAAACTTTTCCTGTGCGTTTTTCATAATACGTATCGCAATCAATTTTCTCATTAAGTTTTCGTTCTATCTTCTTTTATTACTAATTTTTTATCCTTCTTATTTCTCTACTAGAGGCACTTCTTAAATAAAACGTTACATGGAACAGAGCTTTTAATTATCATAAAAACGTATATCACAAAAGCACTATCAAACAATTTAAATTTCTCTCTATATTAAAAAAAAGGAACAGAGTGACCGCCGCTGTCACTAAAGCCCTAGATCCTCTACCTTAAGTAGCGACATCACGTCCAATCGGCCGCCATTGTGGGGGGAACTCACTACTAGTCTGGATAGTCTTGCTTATCGTCACTAGTAGTGAGTTCTCCCCACAATGGCGGCCAATTGAGTGTGATGTCGCTACTTAAGGTAGAGGATCTAGGGCTTTAGCTGTCACCGCCCCCGCTAATTTTATTCTATTTTTGAACGCTTTAAACTCTCACAACGCAAAAACTAATATTTTAGGAGGAGCTAAGGAGCAATAGCGAGCAGCAGTGGACAGAGTCCCTAGTTCCCTAGTAGGTACTTATAAAATATTAAAAAAAAGCATTGATAAAGCAATCGCTCAAACGAATGTGCGTCGTCAGCAAGATATTGTTGAGAGAGAGAGAGATGGCTAAATAATATAAGATTAGAAAGTATTGAATTAACTTTTGCCTCAAAAGCTTGTAAAGTAGTATTAGCTTTACATTGAAACGGAGGGTCTGAAGGTTTTCCCAAGAATATTTTAAAAACTTGACTTTTAAAAAGTGTGTCAAGCTAATTTTTTATGTCTAAGAATACATTTTAAGGTTTTCAAAATACTTCGGTGGTCCAGGAAATAACCTATCACGGTGCAGATGAGGACCTTGGTCCGTCAGTTGCCAACCTTTGATATAGATTCTATCCCAGGGGTTTCCAACTTCTAAGTACTCGAGGACCGCAATTGAAATCAAAAGTCAAATGGCGGGCCGCAAAGTAATCTGGCTGCTTTTTTTATCCATGATAAATATTTAGGGGAGAGTCTTTGTCTTTATATTATGAAACTTTTCCATAGAAAGATGGACGAAGGTTATTTACATATTGTAAAGGTACTGCTGTACTTTAAAAAAATTTCTGAGGATTTGTAATTTTTTACCCTATGCAACTTTTAATACTAAATATTACTTAAAGTTGGAGGTCTTCCTCAAGAAAATTTTTGTTAATTTCCCTAAAAATAGCGTTTCACCTAATTTTTGAAAACATTTTGTCCCTTCTCTTGACAAAGGTTGACTTAACCCTTCATAACCCCTTGCTACGTTCAGGGGAAATTTCAGGGCATACAATTTCCCTCTCGAGATAACATTTTATTTTTCACCATATAACTCGATCAAAGGTATCCTATAATCCAAGATATAAATGGGGAAAATTTTTGAATTTTGGTATGCTAAAAAGTGTCTTGAAGCTACATTTGGGGTTCACGGAGTTTCGCGGGCGGCACAAAATGACCTGGCAGGCCACCAGATGGAAACCCCTATTTTAGAGGGTTTTTGATTACCTAAATTTATTTATCATTCTTGTGTCTTTATTCTAGGTGGCTACGGCACTCTGTTCTGCTTGCTGAATGCTTCAATTCACGTCGTGATGTACTCCTATTATGGACTCTCCGGTTTAGGCCCCTCCGTTCAGAAGTACTTGTGGTGGAAGAAGTACCTGACTTCTTTGCAAGTGGTGAGATTTTTAGATGTGCAGTAGGGGGGAGTGGAGCACATTGGGACACTTTTAATTTAAGATTATTTTTCTAGTTTTTTTACACAATGATATTTTTTCAAACACAGCTACTACTTTAGTAAATATACTCCTTTGCGCATCTAATAAAAAACTTTCACTACACTAGACAACAACTTAAGTTGAACCTACTAATCCGTTATGTGATACTTGTAAAACAGAAGACGCTTTTAATCATTTCTTGTTTGAATGCAATAGACACGTAAGTAAGAGAGCAAAGTTAATCAACGCGCTTCAATTTAAGTCGCTAAATTATCAAGAGCTAATGAAAATAACCGAAGATAAAAAAGAACTAAAATCCAAGCACTAGCAAGATTCTTAAATGAAATAGTAGAATAACAAAGAAGAAAAGATTTATCCCCCTCCTAAGGAATTCCCAAGTTAATATGTAATTAAGAAGTATTAGTACCGAGGACGTAAAGAGAAGACGAAGCGACAAATTTTGTCAGCAAATGTCTCAAATCAATCTTCAACTCAACTCAACTGAACCTACTACGTCACTAACAAACAAAGTAGTTCCCATCGCGGTGTCTGAATTTCGAGTGAAACAAAAAACGTCAATTTTAAAATATGATTATTTCGTTAAACCCATGTATAAATAGTGTTTTTTTTTATCACAATTCGCGTATCGAAATTCCTCCAATCAATCCACCAGGCTTTGTGTTAACTCACTTTCTCCTTCCGCACAGTGACGTACTGGGTTCAGGAAACGTTGCTGTGAAGTATAGTAAGATTTCACCATTAACTGCAAAAGATAAATAGCGCTGTAACGTAGTGAAGAAGAAGACTAGTTAAATTCTGCGGCGAAGTGAAGAGAATCTCTCGCTTGTTTATAAATGCTTGTGAGCCTAAGCTCGAAGGGGGCTGTCCCGAGATCGAAGCGGCAGAATAAACGTAAAACGTTAGTTGAGTTTTACTTGGTTGGCTGTGTGTTAGTTTTTTGAAATAGACTTCTTTACAGCGCCAAGCATAATGCTAATATAATACTCCGGCCGTAGAAGCCTTCGTAGTGTTATCACTAATATAAAATTTTTACAAATACAAAAGGATGACGACCAAGTATAGGCTTATGCCCAGCAAGGTCTTCATAATCTTTGACAGATTTGGATACAGATCCTACACAGTGACCGCCAAGTTAGTGACTGTTTTACAGCATTGTAAGTCATTCGACTCAGACCTAGCGACCATAACACGCTACTGCAATTAATCAAAGAGGGGAAAAAGCATGGAGTTCAGCCTGAGACTCCCCCTATCTTAACAGGAATCTTCATTCCTGTCAAGATAGGGGACTAGGCTTTCTCCATGTTTTTTTCATGGAGATTGATTGCAGTAGCGTCTATAAGACGCGCAGTGTGTTTTGCACATTAGCCGTGGATGACATGTATGAAACCTTTTCCAAGATGTTTATAAAACTCATCTCATCTTATACTTTCAGATACAGTTTACGATCATGATCTGCTACACCTTTAGTTGGTACTTCTTTCCTACAAAAGAATGCAAGGTGTCGAACTCTGTCGTCTTGGTTCAGATGTTTGAAGCGGTTCTATTTTTTGTCCTTTTCATGAAGTTCTATCATGCTACTTACAGGAAAAAACTATCATGAAAATATAAACAGTTCACTACCTCGCTATAAATAGAAAATTTTATGTATACAATAAAAAGTACTTATTTTTGTATTTATCAGTATTGAAACCTGATAAATATCTTCGGTATAGTAAAATATATTTTTAACAAATTTTGTCTTCCTTTATTTACTTAGGGTAAATTCTCTGCTATATAACAGAGTGGTTATTTGTATTTTTTTATAAACATAGGCAAATGTCCCCCCAACTGCCTGAATTTCCCCCGAACCATGCTCGGGCATTCGGACATACTGTTATTGTGCACCCCTCCCTGACTAACTCATTTTTTAACATTTGGTTCTGAAACACCCTGCATAGAAGATGGCACGTAGAATATCTCCAAAGGTTGGGTCAAAGCAGAGATATTTTCAACGCCTCTGAGAGCGTATTTCACGCATTGAATTTTAACAAAGGTTTTCCTTGCTTAAAAAAAGCATGGCCCCCACCGAAATTGAAAAATTATATTTTTTCTATTCAAATTTGTAATATTAAATAAATATTTCATTATGAATGTTTGATGTAAAATAAATGATTTTATTTATAATGTTTATAATATTTTCTACTAATAACTGTTTCAGGCAAATAGGTTATTGGGGTACGTATATTAAAAAGACTGTAACTTCAAGGGATAAGAATATTATTTTCATAAAAGGGCTTGGTAAGACCTCATCTAGAATATGCTGTACAATTCTGGGCTCCATTGCTCCATATATGAGAAAGGATATAGAAGTGATTGAAAAGGTTCAGCACGGAGCTACAAAAATAATAAAGGGGATAGCCCATCTAGACTACAATGAACGGGGGGATTTGATTCAGCTCTTCAAGTTAGTAAAACAAGGGGATACAGAAGGGTTAAACTTTAATAGGGATAACAGAACAAGGGGCTATGGGTACAAATTGAATAAGACACACAAGGAAGTAGGTACTACTACCTTAATAGGGTAATTGACATACGGAACGCGTTGCCAGAAAATATAGTTAATTCGAAGGGTGTGTATGAGTTTAAGCTAAAATTGAACAGTCAGCGGGAATTGGTGAATTAATAAACAAAGGACCAGCCTTGTTGGGCTTTGAGCCTGTAGCTGGTCGACAATATTTGTATTTGTAAAAACCAAAATTGCATCCTTATGTTTTTCCATTTCCTTTTTGTCCATTAAAAAAGAGCGTTTTTACAAAAAAACAACTGTGTGTATATGCAATTTACGCTATTTCCGTATTTCACTCCTCATAAATGAATTTCAAGCCTTCTAAAAAAAAGTCAAGGAGTATTTTACTCCTCCAAAAAATCATAAGAATAACACCACTGGGTCAAAGATACCCCAATCGACGGTTAATTTTCTAAATGATTCGAATGGTCTCAAAGTAAAACTATAATAGAAAAATACAATAAGAAAACGTTTATTTTGCTCAATGGAACAATGTTTACATCGTCACACTGACGAAGAGGATCCAGGCATCCTCGAAACATGTCTGTGTTTTAGTTTTTTTTAAATCTTTTTAACTTAAATGTGCAAAATAAACGTTGTCTTATTGTATTTTTCTAACTTATTTGCACAGTTTGCCCTCATAACTTTAAAACTATAATGGTTATGGTCGCTACACATTTTATTCACCTTTTGTAATATGAGAACAACCCCTTTTACTACAGCTTTCGGATCCTACCTCTTTTCCCTCTTTGGTCCAAGCTTATTCGCCACATTTTCCTCGTTTTGCCATCTGTTTAAACAAGATTCGTATTCCTCTACTTTGCATACAGTCCCCATTGTTTCAATGTTTTATGGCGTTGGAGATAAGAGAAGATATCAAAGGACCTGGGTTTGAGAGAGAAGAGCTGTAAATTTGATGGTACAGGCGAACTCAAATGTTCAAGAATTAGATTAAATGGAAAAAAATGGTTTTGGTACATAATGAGGGAAAGGATTATTTGAAAAGACTACTTTTTTTAAAATAGGAATTAAGATCAGAAATATAGTATTTCTTGACTCAAATTTGGTACATTATCATTATGGGTGCCTTACTGAGTATCAGTTCCGTGCTAAAATTATTATCTTTCAATAAGGCTATGGGAAATTTCACAGTGCTATAGGGAAAAGTGGGGGCTAAGGGGACATTTATTAAAATAAATGCTAGAATAAAAGCATTATAGCAATTACTATTATAATTAATAGAAAACGATTTTACATTTAAGATGGTTAAAATGATCTTGGAAAGTAAAAAAAAACATTATTCCTTTGTGGTATTTCAACTCTGACTTTATTACTGTCCCATTTACTCCCCATACTTGGGGACTAGGTCAATGGGACATGCTATGGAATTTAATAACAAAAACAATTTACGAATTTTAAATGCCTTTTTTATAGACACATATGCTACTATGTAGGATATGCAAAAATTGTTGTGGATCAAATTTCAGCATTGAACATTTTAATTCTTTAATGTCTTCAGCAGTGTTTTCTTTCACTAATCCTAATTGTTTCTTCACTAATTAAAATTATCCTAATAGGATAATTTGAATTAACTGACCCCTTTTTATGTCTGAACAGTCAAATGAGGTATTTGCATGATTTTATACTTTTTCGATGTATTATGGTCTAAAACTCCCCAATTTCTAATTTTTAAGTTCAAAAATGTGCTTTAAATAATTTAAAATTCAATTTTGTTTTTGCCAAAACGTCAGAAAAGTCACATTATCAGAAAACGGGCTTCTATTGGATGTGACGTCACAGCGCATGAAAACCATTGCGTTTTCTGTTTTCACGTGATCAGAAAACGGGCTTCTATTGGATGTGACATCACAGCGCATGATTTGGGATTCGAAAGTGTTTTCGCGCCCAAACAAAAAACAAAATTTCAAAAATTTATATCTCAGAAACTAGGCTACGGAAATACTTGATGTAAACGTCATTCTTCATGGTCTTTTATCTACTATATTAATAAAATTTAATCCAAAACCGTGAGAATACCTCATTATTTTATGAAAAAGAGTAGTTATTTCTCCACTAACCTAACAGGGACAATTAGAACTGCATAATGATTTTATAGGAGTTTTTAATGAGTAGGTAAATGCTATTTTCAATTAATATTCTCCTTTTTGGTATCAAATACTAACTTAACACGTTCACTGCCAGCACCCAAAACAAAAATTGGTGGCAGTACCAGCGCAGGGTTCACAGACGGTTTGCAGCGTCTGTGTGCATCATGCATTTCTTCCTACTCTTCTATTACACAGTACTAACAAATACTACCGCCAATTTGGCGTGTTTTTACGATTTGCCCCGTATGAGATTTCCTGTCAAAGCCATCACTGATTACTTCATTTCTTTTCAGGTACAATCTAGTTATATTTTCCGGAATTTTATTTCTGAGATCGAAGTGTCTATATCCACGAAAGTTGACCCATGCTAAAGTATTAGTAAAATTCGTTAGAGTTGCGTTGTTACTTTCGTGGATCTAGACAGTGCATCTTGGATATCAACACAGGCAGCACATACGTTCAAGATTCGTCCAATTTTTGTCATGTTGGGCGGGATTTCGTTTACTTGTAGTAGCAGTTATATAAACTTGACATGCTTGGTATGAGCTGTGCAGCTAGGGAAACTGTTCTTTGAAATAATTAAAAGTTTTGGTGTGTGCGTGTGTGTGTTACTCATAAAAAAATTAGTAAGCATACTAAAAGAGAATAGTTATCTTTAAATTTTATTCTGAGACAGCCAGATAGTTTCATTTTCCGAGAAAAAAAATCCCTGCGTAATTGGGGTCAATGCGCTTTTTAATTATCTCGTGTTAAGTATGACATGGAACACCTAACCTAACGGTGCTTCGATTTCAATACCCTTGTCTCTACGAATGTAAAAATTCTCCCAGGGCTAACCCGAGATCTAAAGTCTTTGGTCCTCCTCTCCAGTGATGATGATGTGATGTGACATGATTTTTTAAGATAAGTTTATTTTTAGGACTCCATAAAAATACTCCAGTTAATGAAATACCCTCAAAATAAAATATTGTGTGTATTAGATGCTTCCCTAGTAGCACAGCTCATACCAAATATGTCGAGCTTATGTAACTTCAACTAGAAGTAAACGAAATTCGACCATACATGACAAAATTTGGACGAATCTTGAAAGTTTGTGCTGCTTGGGTTAAATCAATATTAAGATTTTGAAGAAAAAAACACAATTGCGCAAATTAGATGCAGAATGTAAATATTTTATTTTAGTTTGAAGAAACTTTCTAGGTCTATATGTGGCAACAAGAAAAACACGAAATCTAATCTCAGAAATATGAGGAAAGCGGTTTTATGATTCTTCACCAAAAGACCCCAAATTGGCTGTAGATCGAAGTGTAACGCAAAAGTATGATAAATGCGTTATATACAGATGCTCCCAAAAAGTGATAACATTTTAAAGTAGACATCAGCGCTCGTTTCTCCAGGACGCGCCAGCGCGTCCTTGGCAGTGAACGTGTTAAAAATGAGAGTTAACCTGTGAAATAGGTCCGAACATTCTATTGCAGAAGCCAGGCAAGTTCAAAAATTCTATTAACTTATTTTGCAAAGAAAAAAAAGCTAAAAAGTAATTTTTTACCGGTAAAATATCCAAATAAGGTCTACTTCAAGGAAAAAAATTAATAAACAATGTAGAGAATTTATAAAGTTTTTTTATGGTGACAAATTTGGTGTCGTTTCTGAAATATGAACGATTTTCAAGCTAAATTTTGGCGACTTAGACCATTCTGATTCTGAGCAGTTCAACTATTTTAATCTTGATGCGCGTGTGTAAGTCACACTATCTCAATGAGTCAGATTATTTTTTCTCTGTCTCATTATTTAGTCAACATCCCTATTTTTGAAAATGTTCTAGAAACCATAATTTATGCCCGTGCTATAGTTGGAAAAATATTTGTTCAACAAGCCGTTTATGGAGAGAAACTAAATATTTAGAGGATAGGGGCGGTCCAAATATTTATGTGTACGGCGTCACCTTCTAATGTACAAAGTGTTTCATAAGTCAGTATCAAGGCTTTTCTTTGGATCTTTGGAACCACCATCGTCTGGAAGTAAAATGTACTGTACTCCTAGGTGAGTGACGACCATGCTGAAATGGCAAAGATTGTCCCCAACGGCAAAATACGAAAATTAAAAAATTAAAAAACTTAAAGGGATGAAACGAAAACTTAAAGCATAAAATTGTTTGCATTATCGGGGAAAACCCACATTAAAAATTCATAAAATATTTTATAAAATATTTAAAGAGATAAAAAGAAGAAATGAAACCAACGCAGAGCAACACAATAAACAGAAATTAAAAGCTAAAAGCTTACAGCCGTTTCGGCGGTATGTAACAACCGCCTTCATCAGAGCTAAAAAAGGGAATACCCTCTTAATATACATTTATAATTTTGTAAATTAGCAATATTACAAATCCTCTCGGTATCCCAGGCGCCTCTTTCCTATCCCGGTGTTCTCGGTAATTTTCTAATCCCGGTGTTCTCGGTAATTTTTCCTATCCCGGTGGTCCCGGTAATTTTTCTAATCTCGTCGTTCCCGGTAATTTTCCTATCTCGGTGTTTCTGGTAATTTTTATATTCCGGTAATCCCGGTGTCTTTATGGTAATTTTTCCTATCCCGATGTTCCCGCTGCTAATTTTCCAATCCCAGTGTTCTTGTCACTTTTTATAATCCCGGTGTTCCTGATAATGTTTAATATCTTGGTGCCTTTATAAAATAACAAATTTGAAACTATAATAAAAAGTCTAGTAAATTAATAAGTCTAGTAAACAAATTAACAAATTTAAAACTAAAATAAAAGATCTAGTAAATGAAAAAGTCTAGTGATCTGTCTCATTTGAAACAATGTTTTATTTTTAACTCGTTTTCTATGAAAAAAAAATATTTTTTAGTAAATATATTTATTTCAAAGGAAAAAAAATCTTGAAATGGAGGAAATGTCCACGCCTTCGTTGTGGTTTAAAAGGAGATGCGGAACGCATACACACACAGCCACAAACGTTTTTATTTATATAGAGATTAATAAAATTGCCTAGTAACTAGTAACTACAACACTGGTACTTTTTTTTAAAGTTTCCTATTATTGGCTTGCATGACTGGTAAAACAGGTTTTCAAACACGGAAAAATAAGTGAAAAAAGCAGGAAAAATGGAAAAAAAAAAGAATGAAGGACTGATTTTCTCTTTATAAATTATAGCCTATGTGTTATTCTGATGTATAAGCTACATTATTGTAAAGTTTCATTAAAATCCATTCAGTAGTTTTTGCGTGAAAGAGTAACAAACATACAGACAAACATTCATAATTATAATAGTAGTAGGCAAGGTATATAAACTAACAAGGTATGCTCATTAGTGACGTCACCCAGGATATAAAATAACGGACCAATCAATGACGAGCATATCAGCCAATACAACGCCATTGCAATGGTAGATACATCAGGATTAATTGGATCGATATTATTGAAATTCATTATTTAGTTTGTTTTAAAACTTATGAATAAAATCACCCACTTATTTAAAAAAATTAGTATAAAAATATTAAAAAAGATAATTAAAGTGACAGACGATTTTAAGAATACTATTTCTGAATCTCAAATAAAAATAAACAAGCTGACTGGACTGTAAAAGGATCATTAAAGGTAAATGCACTAAAATTTTGAATAAATCCATTATTAAATTAAATTAATTAGTTCTTAGATTTTAGCTCATTGTTTTCCATATTTTCAAGTACTTGATTTATTTAGATACTACTGAATATTTTTTGTTTTAAAAATCTAAACTGCTTCGATACAATGGATATTCAAGTTTGACATAGCAGAACAGCGATATTAATTTTATCATAACAAGAATGTTCTGAAAAGTTTTCATGATTGAATATTTGCTTAATATTTTGTTTTCTTTGTATCAGCAGCTGTTTTAATTTCATTTATACAAGTTAGTAATTAAAATCAATAAGCAGAGAGATTGAAGCACATCGTTGTAGAGCTCAAGGTTCATATTTTTGATCGGCTATTATTGAGTTAAAATTATTGTTCTAATTCAAAACACTTGATAACCTATAAACATGTTCGTAATTGTGTCCAGTGTAAACTGTTATAAAAGTTTCTTTGGTCCTTATTTTAAGAAAAATCGCCAAAAATAAGCATTTTCCCATGCTGTGAATAGGGAATATATCCTGGGTAACGTCATTTTTAAAAGACACGCCTTTTTCGCCGGAAGAGCATACCTTGTTAGTTTATATACCTTGAGTAGTAGGAAAGAGATATTTGAATGTGATAAACTTTTTTCAGACCTTAAAAAAAGAAAAAGTTCTCAGATTTTCAAGTTAATGAGGGTTTACGTTTTTAGTTAATAGAAACTAATTTAATAATTTAGTTAATATAATTAGTTTTAGAAATTTTATTTAAAAAGTCTTAGAAACCTGCAAATTTGCGATATTAAATAGTGTACAGAGTGTTTCAGATAAGTTTCTAGGGGGTATAGTAGGCACCGAACGAGTCAGAACCACATAGGATTTGGAGGTCCCAGACCAAATCCCAGGGAGTTAAAAATGGAGCGACATCCCAAAAAAAATTATCGAAAAATTCAATTTGTAGAAGAACTACTATTGGTAAAAATTTAATAATGGTCTCAAATTTTGTGGTTTAATATGATCTTTAAAATTATCTTAAAAGTTTTACTTTAAAATTTGTTTTATTATGATAAAAGCTAAAAACCAAAAAAAAATGGGAAAACTCTGCAAAAACCTTATTTTGTATTTCGAAATAATTTCTTTTGATTTGATAATCTGAAAGATCATAGTTGAAAACCCTTAAGTCCAAAGTTTCACGTAAATACAATCAATATTAAATGCTTGAGATCCTGTTAAAGTTTGTTTTTGCCTGTGCAAACAGCTATTCAGGAAACAGCTCTAGCAAATTGTTTGCGGACGCAAAATTAAAAAACATTTAAATACAAAATAAGGTTTTGGCAGAGTTTTCACATTTTTTTGTGGTTTTTAACTTTTAAAACAAATTTTAAAGTAAAAACTTTAAAGATAATATTAAACCACAAAATTTGAGACCATAATTTAACTTTTACCAATAGTAGTTCTTCTACAAATTGAATTTTTCAATATTTTTTTGGGATGTCACTCCATTTTTAACTCCCTGGGATTTGGTCTGGGACCCCCAAATCCTATGTGATTCTGACTCATCTAGGTATCTACTATCCCCCCTAGAAGTTATGGAACACTTATCATCTGAAACACCCTGTATTTACTGATGACTACATTTTAGGTTTGGAGAGAGAAGGGTTTAAATTTGGTGATCAAGTTTTATAAGAAATTTATGATTTAACACTTTATGAATAAATTACTAAATATAATTATAAAACACTTGGATTAAAAATGATTGTTTTTGTTATCAAATAAATTAATATTTTTTAATCCATACCGGGGCCCTCAAATGGTTCTTTTGCCCAGGACCCCCAAACTTGTAAAGCAGGCCCTGCCTTGGACCCTCTGTTCTAATACTATAGGTACTCTATTCATTTAGAATTGGCGCTTGAGAAATAGTGCTTTCCCCCACGCTAGAAGCGTAACCATAGTTACGCTCTTCGAACAGCCAATAGTAAGCCTTCTTCGTCACTTTGACGTGGATAGAGTTGCTATGGTTACCGATCGGTGGTGGGGAAGGAAATATTTTCAAGCGCCAGTTCAAAATGAACAGACTATAGGGTCTTACGACACTTTGTAAATCTCAAGAGCTCCAAGATTTTCTAGAAAAAACTTTTTATTTTCTCCAGTTACAGTCTATTGAACACCTTTCGTATAGCACTCTTATTTCAGCGGATTTCTACTTCTTGCCCACTTCTCTTCCTAAGCCCCTTTCTTTTCGTCCTGATGATGTTTTGCCGATGATGTCAAGTGGTACTTGTTAACGGGTTTCTTGGAGTAAGCCCTGAAGTAGAAATGTAGGAAGAGTCCGAAAAAGATCAAGGCTTGGCCCACGCAGATGAGCACTTGGAACCCGGTGACACGGCAGCCTTGTGGCGGGAAGAAACAGAGTTGGAAGAAGAAGATGTTGATGATGGTGAACTGGAGCTGAAAGAGTTAAAATTATGGTTTGAATTTGATAATTATGGAAAGAAAAAAGCATAGAAATTCGTTCAAAGCTTTAATTGGTTCTTCTAAATACAGGGTGGTCATAAAATGATGAACCTATTTTAAAATTATCTGCAGATGAAACAGTTGGGTGACAAAAGTATGAATGGGCAATAGCAGCATTTTTTGAAAAAAGGAAAAAAACAGATATTTTCAGTAAAAGAAAAGGATCTGAATTCAGAAATGGACATGAAAAGTTTCAGAAAATTTAGTTGATTCAATACATTAAAGAAAAATCCACAATCCCTTTGCATTTGTTTAGGGTTGAATGACGTCAGATCGGTTCCGCCTTTACTATTAAGTGCAAATCACAGAGTACAAGAACAGAGAGTCCGTCGCCATAGGCGCTAATGGAAATCGAAAAGTTGGATGGATATGGGGCTATTTTGGCGCTGCGATCGCATCGACGTCACGAGAGGGGGGGAAGCCTGATTGGTCGAGAAAAACTTTTTCCTACTCCTTCGAAAATAGAAGATTGAGTGACAGCCAATCACAGGTTTGATCTCTCTGTCAATCATTTAGTTCCTCGTGGCACCCTTACATCCATCCAACTTTTGAATATATCGTTTTGGACCCTCTGTTAGGATTTTTCTCTGTGGTGCAAATGAACAATGCACTCAATTCACGTGACGTCAGCGATCCCGTGATAGCTACATTCCACTAGTAAACATAGCTTTGTTTACTAGTGAATGCTTTACTATACTCGAATGCAACTTAAGTGGAGCCCGACGTCATGGCCACGCGGTAGAAAATCTGAGTAAACAGAAAGCCTGCTGGGTTGCTAGAAGCTCTTATTGGCTGGCGAGTTTGAGAGCGAGTTGTACGCCACTACGCGCTACGCCACTTTAAAAAATAATAATACTGAAAATTTTATGCATATCGGGATGAAAAGATGCTTAATATACGTGGATTTAAAAAACTAATCATTATTCGAAATTAAAGTTCTAAATTTCACTCAAAATTAAGACACCGCGCGGGCAACTACTTTCTTTGGTTGCTCTCAGCATATTTCTACAGGCTCAAGTTAAGTTGCAACTGAGTTTAGCAGCATAGTATCAATTGCATTGCTTTGTGTAGCTATGACTTGATAACACTGGCACACAGAAAATAAAAAGTGGAATGAACTTGGGACCAGACCTACCTACCCACATGGAAATCGACCCGCTGAATCTGAATTTCAAGTCCGTTTGGCCCGGTCACCCTCCAGTTTTGAGTAAAATGCAAAAAACCTCAAAAAAAGGCCAAAAATTGCAAAAAACTGTAGTCACAGCAATAGAAAAATTTTTGTGGACCCGGATCACGTATGCTTTTTGTGTATTCCGAATAACTGAATCTAAATCTAAAAGTTAATTAGCCCGGTGAACCGTCCAAATTTGAAAAAAAAAAACGAAATGAACCATGAAAAAATGAAAATGAACCATGAAGTTAGTCACCAGTTGAAGATTATGAGAAAAGTTTGTAAGTATGCCAATAAACCATACTTAAAAAACTTTTTCGATTCCCATGTGGGTAAGTAGGTCTGGTCCCAAGTTCATTCCACTTTTTATTTTTTGTGTGCCGGTGAAATCAATACTAACGCCCTTTGCCGATGAATTGAACCCATAGCTTTGAATCCTAAGCCATAGTTTATAACCAATCCTGTCACATGCTGTTTTCATGCCCTTTGTTAAAAACAAACTTTGAAATTAAATTAAAAAAAATAATTAAGCATCGAATAAAAAATAAATAAAAATATTGTAACTGCCCATTGTTGAGGACACACATTTTATATTACCAATAGTGTTTCACAACTTACCATTTGCAGACTAGTCAGATACTTTTTCCACCATAGGTATTTCTGAATTGAAGGTCCGATTGCCGACAGACCGTAGTACGAATACATCCAAACGTGGACAAACGTGTTCAGTAGAGGGAAGATGGTGATGTTGCCGGCTGAAAATAAATATAACATCCGTTCATTCCACAATTCCGTTCATTAAATAGGAACCAACGATGAAATCACTGCATTATTTTTCTTACAACCACATAGGATCAGTTGGGGGTAAGTGGGCCCGCAGTGAATCAACTGCTGTTCATTCACTGGGAAAATGCTTTACCACTTGAATCTTCGTGGTTTTAAGCAGGGTTGTTACATTTAAAACACTCGTTTTAAACAGGTTAAATTCAAATTCAAAATTCAAATTCAAATCAAAATTTATTTTTTACTAATATATATACATAGTTAAGGTCAAAACAAAAAATATAAGGGAAAATGTCAAAAATACACGTATGAGACACCAAGGAGTCAAATTGACTCTTACAGGTGACCGAAAATTTTACATCAATGGATTTTCAAGAAAAAGAAAAAGGAGAAAAAAAGGAAGAAAAAAAGTTAGATGAATAATTAATAAAATAAAATACGGGTAATCTCAAGGCATAAATCTAATTGTGATTATAAATGATGGTGAGGTGCTGTAGGGTGAGCTTCAGATTATCTTATTTAGTGAGCATATGTTTTAAAAATATTGTTCAATGTCAACTATTGAGTATAAAAATAATTTTAAAAGTTTTTTAAATTTTAGAGGAGATTTTTCTGATTTAATGTGATTAGGCAAGCTATTGAATAGTTTTGGGGATAAATAGGTGAAGTGTTTTCTAAAGATTTCTTTTCTAGCTTTAGGAATTAAATAATTGCTATTAGAACGTAAGCTATAGTTTAAATTTCTGATTTCGGCAATGTTATGAGAGAAAAAATAAAACAAAGCAAAAAACCCTTGTTTCAAACAAATGTATTTTTTTAGAAAGTTGCTCCCTTTATTTAGGCAACAAGCTCGCCATTTTCAAGTGTGGGTCACTCAGGGCTTAAAAAGATGGTGTCAAGTTTAAGGCTTGGGTATAAACCACCAAATCGCCATGACATAGGCAGTACATTACTTGATAAAGAGCATGATGCTGTGAAGAAAACTTACAAAAATCATTTAAATGAACAAACTATTTGTGGTGTATTTACAAGTATAGCTTTATTAATATATTTTCAATTGGAAAAATCACATTTTAATTTTAAAAAATCATGGGTTTTCTTAGCATTTCTTTGTTGAGGGTAAAAAAACAAATTAAACATGTTTTAAACAAAACAAAACGCGTTTAAAACAAATAAAACATGTTTTTTGTTTTTATTTTTAGAAAACCTGTTTTTTTCAACCCTGGTTTTAAGCTTATTCGATCTCTAATGATGTAAGCTAAACTAGGTGTAATGCCCATTGCCCAAGGCTTAAAACTGTACCCTTCTAGTAAATGAACGGGGTGTGTTGATCATAAAGTCTATGTTAATACATGGTGTTTCGAAAGTACGCTTCACAGCTTTAGTTTTCGCCTCGTAGAATCACGGGAATAGTTTTCCTAGTAAAGTGACAATGGGGAATATAGTATTGAGACGGCTTACAGTGGTCTTAGTGGCCAAATTGATAAAAAATATTAAAGAGGTAGTACAAAAACTTCATTCTGAAAGAAATGATTACTGAAATTAGTCACCAGTATAAGTTTTTTTGGAAAAAATTCCAAGACATTTGGACTAATCCTTACAAAAACCAAATTATAGACATTTCCAAAACATTAAAACTGGTGAGTATTTTCAGTGTTCATTTACCTAGAGAACGGTGGTCATATATTTAGGGCAAACTTTGTTCATTTACTGGGCATATCGCACTTTTTCCACTAAAATCAGGATTCCTTCAAAACTATTAATTTTGTGATCTGGAAAAAAACTTCTATCATATTGCTGTGAGGAAAATGCCTGTTTGGAAACGTCCCTTATTATTTTTAAGAATTGACCGAGCAATTTAAAGTGGAAAAGCGAGATTTTTAAAGTGGGAAAATCGCAAATCCAAATGCTAAGTGTTCATTCACTGCGCAACCCACCCTATCAAGAAATCGAAGGAAGCAATGCAAAAACTTTTCTGCATCAATGTGCCCAATCTACCATTGTTAATAGCTAACCATAACCTTCGATTCAGTGTTTTGTTGAGTATAATTGGTTTTATTAAGTAATTCCGAGCCTATTACAAAATTTCATGTAACTTAGCAACTCGTCTCATTGTATTTCCGAGACCTTCCTCAAATCGTATAACACAATTAAAAAAATATCCTTATCTTATTGCTTGACAGTAGCTTTTAAGCAGAAGGTTAAGAACTTTTAAGGAAACTGTCTTATTGTTCGATTTTTCAAACTTTCATTAAAATAGATAAAACTAACATTTCCTTTGAAAATGATGAATGCGTTTACTTTGAAAGTAGAGCATGGATAAAAATAGTATGATCTAGAATATTCAATCAGATCATTGTATAATTCAGTGAAGTTTTAACCACCAGATTGTTACAAAAAATGTGTCCCGCATCTGTCAGATTATAGAAAAGATCCATCATATCTTATCGTAAAACCTTCGTAGTACTTATTATTCACGTGATTCAAGCTTCCACGTGGGATGGTATCAGATGTCTTTACATTCAAAATAGGGCTAATTCAGATTAGTAATAGGAATAGGGTATTTCAGTATTGGTTCAAAATAGGGTACTAATAATTAGTATTTGATAAAGTATTAAATCAAATATAACTTCACATAATAATGCAAACTTATTTATAGCGTTGAAACTGAGATACATGATACATGCAAAATCTGAGAGTTAATCAATGATAAAATGAGTAAAAAGGCAACGTTTGTACTATGCACATATTTATTTGAATTTAAAAAACGATTCATACGATCGTTTCGGGGATGCATGGATCCCCCTATGTGAAAGATGACAAATGCAATAATGACCACGACATATAAACATTTCAAAACACAAAAAAAATTGCTTTGGCATCACCCCCCTTTTTTTGTGTTTTGAAATGTTTATATGTCGTGGTCATTGTTGCATTTGTCATCTTTCACTGACGAGGGGGATCCATGCATCCCCGAAACGATCGTATGAATCGTTTTTTAAATTCAAATAAATATGTGCATAGTACAAACGTTGCCTTTTTACTCATTTTAACCTTTTTTGCACAGTAAATTTTTAATTAATCAATGATGTTTTCAGTTTGATATTAAATTTTTTTTATTTTATATTTTCTACAGGGTATTTCAAAATTGCGTTGCACGGCTTTTATTCGGAACCAACGCCTCCTAGGGTCATGGAAGTAAGTTCTACCCCTAGGTAAGTGACCTTAGAGAATGCACTGAAATGACTTATAGCGATCCTAGCGGCGAAATAAAAAAGTTAAAAAAATAATTTAAAAACTAAAGGAGATAGAGCAAAAATCTCAAGCAGAGTGTTGTTGCCAACGTCATGAAGAACTCACTGAAAAAAAAATTCATGAAAATATCTTGAATATTCGCGGAGATATTAGCATGTGAAAATAGCACTTTTTCAGGGGTCAAAAAAGAAAAAGTTCGCATATTTGCACTTCAAGTTTTTGGAAATTGCTTTTAACTTTCAACTAAAAAGGGAGGGTCTTGGGGTGCTTCCCCAGAAAGTTTTTTGATATTTTACTTTTTAAAACAGGGTCAAACTCATTTTTAGTGTTATATGATTGACAATTTCAAAATCACATTTCTATACTTTATTATTACGTTCTATTTTTTTTGCTCGAAAAATTTTTTTGTTGTTCCCCGGGGGGATGGGGATCCCCGTCCCCCCGGGATCAACGCCCGTGCTGTTACCTGTGTGAGGTGACCTCACCTCCTTGAAGAGAGAGAGAGAGAGAGAGAGAGAGAGAGAGAGAGAGAGAGAGAGAGAGAGAGAGAGAGAGAGAGAGAGAGAGAGAGAGAGAGAGAGAGAGAGAGAGAGAGAGAGAGAGAGAAAGTGAGAGAGAGACACCGACCGAAATCCACTGTAAACCAAATTTCATTTAATTACTATTTTATATAAATTCATTTGAGGATGGACAGCTTAGTATGGAGTTTAATTAAACCGAAACAAAAACATGGATAATTAAGTGAAATTTGGTTTAAAAGGGTTTTTCGAGGGGTACTCTCTCCGAATATGCAAAAATAACAGAAGTTTTACTAAGAATAATAAAGTTAAACGTTGCCCCTTCGCCGGAGAACATTGTCGGACACAGCTTACATTTGCGAACATGAGTTCCTAAGAAAATCTTGTTTGTCATGCCATGACATATTTATATGCCCACATGTCATGACACCTTGTATAAAATGTTTTCAAAATCGGGAACGTAGTTGCCATAAGTAATTTTGGTTCGGAGCCATTTTGAATGTGTGACATAATCAGATTTGAGAATTCTTTACGGTTTGAATTTAATGATCACACTAGATCTCCAAAACCCACTATAATTTAATGATTAAAATTTGAGTAAAATCATAAAAATCGGGGCTTGTTTGAGGAAAAAAATTCTAATGATCGGATTTGGAGTTTTTTTATCGGTTTCAATTAAAAATCATATTACCTTTGAGCGATACGGGTTTGCTTGGATAAAAGTCATTAATTCATAATAAAAAAAATTTTGTAAATGCTAATTCATACTATTCGTAATTCATATTAATTCATAATATTCATAAAAATTCGTAACTCATAAATTCGTAAATATTAATTAATAAAAAATATTCTTATAAAAACAGCGCCAAATCCAGGATAGTATAATTATTATTATTATTATTATTATTATTATTATTATTATTATTATTATTATTATTATTATTATTATTATTATTATTATTATTATTATTATTATTATTATTATTATTATTATTATTATTATTATTATTATTATTATTATTATTATTATTATTATTATTATTATTATTATTATTATTATTATTATTATTATTATTGAGCAATATATATGCTATATGCTCAGGCTCAGAAAATAGTGATCACAGATAATCATTAAAATTATGATCACCAGTCAGTAATTATTACGACGCGAGTTTTTGTTTTCTGATTGGCAAACAATTATCCGATCCGTGTTAGTTGAAAAATGCTGTCTGATTTTTTAAAGCGGCAAATATGAAATCTGATTCAATTTTAGTTTTTTTTCCTCTGTCTCCATAATTGAGGAGCAAACAATCCAACCATGCTTTTTCCTTCAAATACAGATTTTGAGGAAACACAAAAAACTAATAACTTAAAAAATAACAAATTTTAAAACCTAATTATCGTTTGTTTAGTTCTATAACGAGTAACTGAGAAGATTTGTAGTCATAATTTACCTAAAAACTTAAAATTAATTATTAAAAAATGCATTTGAAATTTGGAGAAATCACGTTTTGATCGAACACATAGAAGGAAACATGGTTTAAATGTTTCCAATATGTACAAAACACTTTTTGAATGAAAATAAGGTAATACATATTTTACTAAAATGTTGTTTTATATAATTTTGTAATTGAATAAGAGAAATATTATTATTAGAAATTATATTCGTATCAAAAAGTCCCCACCAATATTTTTACATCACCAACTTTACGCTGACCAATGAGTGGGTCACGTGACGAGTAAGAACAGTTATGATTGGCTGTAAATGGAGGAATCACTGTTTGACTGAAAACAAGCTCTAGAAGAAACACTTTTTGATTGAAACATCAATTTTATAAGTTGTTTTAGAATAGGTTAAAACTTGTTTTAGTTGAAGATAATAGCATTATTTTGTGCAGTTTAATGTGGAGATCATGAAAATAGCAGTAACTCATTTTTTATTTTTTTTTTGGAGAAAACACGGTTTGACTGTTTGCTCCTCAATTATGAATTAAGAGGGTACGAAGAATAACTGGTAGTGATATACAATGCAATCGTCATAATGGGCAATACCATCATTTTTTGAAAACAGACAAAAAATGCATTTTTCCAGTAAAGGAAATAGATCTAAATCCAAAAATCCAGATGAAAAGTTTCAAAAAAATTTAGTTAATTAAATATTTCAAATTAAAATCGCCAAGCCCTTTGTCTTTGTTTAGGATAGAAGTACGTCACAACTGATTCATACAGACATAACGAGAAACCCAACACTGACTTTGATTTGTTTAAACAATTAAAGCATTATGTAAACTCTCAGGCTTTCACGGCCGGAATTATCAATTGAATTCATAAATAACAAACATTTCCGGGATATAAGGCCGGGGAAATGTTTGATTTTATGAATTCAATTAAAGCATTGTTAAAAATCAATGTATAGGATAGAAGTACGTCACATTGGGAAATTGGACGATTTAACGCCCTTTTTTAAAGTCAAACTTTAAAATTACATAACAAAATAAATAATCATCGTAATTAAAAAATATTTTGCTCGTATATTCCGCTCTAGGGTACCTCTATCGAATAAAAAAATAAAAAATAAATGGTGGTATTGCCCATTTTCGTGTGTTCCCTTATCAGCAAATATGTACTGATAAAAACTCGAAGAACAAGATTTCAACTTAAGAACAAGAAAACCTCGCTCGGAATCTTTCGAGACCAGACGAGATCGCTACAGGTACAAGCGAAGTAGCGTTTGCCCGAGTGCCCCGAACCTACGGGGCGGAACGGGTTATCCAAACTACTAATATATACTTCAAAATTTACCCTGCGACAAAATAAGAAGTATTTCAAGCCAACTATGTGTATTGGAAATAGTAGTACTTACTCGGACCATATGAAATTCCATACCAGGCTGTGATGGGTACGAGGAAATGATGAAACACGTGCAAAAAATTAAGTTGAGAATCTTTTTTGCGTAGAACAAAGAATATCTGAAATAAAAAACTCAAAAAGTGCAAAGAATGGTTTTGAGCAATGAAATTAAAATAGTTTTATAAAGACGTCTTACCGAATCAGCATACTCTAGAAATTTGGAAAGGTAGAAACCATAACATGTCGGGATTAACTGGAATATGAAAAAAATTACATTAATACTACTTCTATCGAAGAAAAAGAACCCATAATTAAACTCGTTGGTCAAATAATTTTCTCCTAAAGATTTTATTCGACTCAGGGACTATTTAAATGCGTTTTTTTGTACTCTGGGATCTAAAAATTGTACATTGTACAAATCGACATAATTAAGTTAGAATTCAAATGATTTTGACTAGAATGGTACCTTTATTTATTATGGCATCGATAACTTAGTTTCTTTGTTATCAAACTGGACTCATGGTGAAAGGGTAAAGGAGGGTTTATATGCATCCGGCAAGTGCGAATGCGACGAAGATTTTTTCCTGCCGTTTGTGAACGTTTATGCCGCGTCTACAAATGGCGCTGCGTTTGCGAAATTGCGGCGAGTGCGATTGTCTGCCGCATCTCGTTTGTTTTGGTTTCGGCGACGACGCGTTTATTTTTACATTCCGCTTTTGATACTCGCATACTTGATTATTGTATTTCAAACAAATTATTGTATTTCCATCGGAGCAATCTTGATCGCGTGACCCTACCGCAATTTGCTTTTTGCGATAGTGCGTCTATTCGCGCAGATCTCCCTTTTCCTGCGCGGGAAAGATTCGAGGCTTCCTATTGTCATTATGTAGTAATGATGTTAATCGTGATGCATATTCTGTCTCAAATTGTTAAAATTTATTTTTTAAAGAGTCTAATAGAAGTTTCATGCAGTAGAAAAACAAGAATTCGAATTAAGGTATATATGCAAAAGAATCCAGTTGTACTTCACTGGTACGATTACAGATGGCAGCACAACTAAAATTATCCGCTAATCTTTGGTTAAAATACTGAAATTTATTATTTATTAATTATATTAAAAATAATATTTGAAATTTTCAGAGACCTACGGTTAAATACGTGTATTTCAAACAAATTATTGTATTTCGATTGGGGCAATCTTGATCACGTCACCCTGCCGCTAATTGCTTTTTGCGATAGTGCGTTTATTCCAGCAGATCTCCCTTTGGCTGCGCGGGAAAGATTCGAGGCTTCCTATTGGTCCTTTCCAATGGTGTGAAAAATAGGAAAGAAATTCGCATTCGCATGTGATTTTGCCGCACTTGCCGGATGCATATAAACCCTCCTTAAGTTTTACAGCTTCTGTGGTCCGAGAGACCTGGAGCACCGAAGTAGAAGTCTGATTTTTCTCCAAAGTGTGCCAACTAGCATATAAATGCATGGGCACAAGAAGCCGCTCCTACATGGAAAACAGACGCTTCGGGTTTGGATGTTTGGAGTTTTCCTTCTCCTTGGTATCTCTCTTAGTCTGGCTCCTACCCAACGAACGATTCTTTCTAACATATTTTTATATCTAGACTTCTTGAAAGTTCATGGACTCCTGGAATTGGTCTAATTTATATTAGACCAATTGGGATTAGTAACAACAACATCAACTAATTTGTTATCAAACTTGGGTAACTTCAAGCGAATATTTTGTGCATAATAGACACTGTTTTCTTAAACCTTTTCCCCAGTGCCTTAATTTACATCAGCAGTAGGAGAATATCTTTGTTCATTTTATATGAAAAAATACTAGCTTAGTTAAAGAATAAATAAACAAACGAATGGAAAACAGTACTTTTCAGGGGGAGAGACCCCCAGGCCCTCCTATTTCAACGGTTGTCATTTAAAGTTTAACGTATAAAGGTACTCTCCATTTTCTCCATTTTGTGTTTCGAATACTCACTAGCTTTCTAAACATGTCTGTCATATTTTTTTCAAAAATCTACCAATTAAGTTTTTAAATTGAATATTACATTCTGAGTGTAAAAACGTAAGTGTAATCTTCCATGGGGGAATGGAAAATTCAGAAAGGCTTTGGTGGGGTATGGATTGAAAGGTTAGGAAACACTGGTATAACATACAGGGAAAAATATACAAAACACACAAAACTATTGTAAGTAGTTTACACATGTTATTTAAAAATTTATCAGCAGAATTTGCTGTATTCAAACATTTAAAGAGCATAAATAAAAATAAACATGAAAAGATATAAAGTAATTACCATTAGATTTTCAGGACTATTTGTAGGGTCAATGTTTTCACATCTCCAACTGTATCTCGTAAACCAGCCGTAATAAGCATACTGTGTAAAGAGGGTTTAGATTAATTCTTTTTTTAGATCTGAAAAAGATTTTTGTTAAATCTGACGAGCATGCAAATCTGACGAACTAATTCATCAGTTTAAAAGTTTAAGCCATATACAAGCCAGCTGAAACACAGGCTAAATCCTTAAATATCTCATAATTATGTCTCATAAATTTCTAACTCGAAATTAGAAAGCACAATGGTGTTTGTCAACTGAACAACAACAGCAACCTAACACAGGAGCACAGAGAAAAATCCTAACAGAGGGTCCAAAACGATATATTAAAAAGTTGGATGGATATGAGGGCGCCACGAGGAACTATAAATGATTGACAGAGAGATCGGCAGTACATTTTGGTGACCAAACCTGTGATTGGCTGTCACTCAATCTTCTATTTTCGAAGGAGAAGGAAAAAGTTTTTATCAACCAATCAGACTTTTTCCCCCGCCTCTCGTGACGTAGGTGCGATCGCAGCGCCAAAATAGCCCCATATCCATCCGACTTTTCGATTTCCATTAGCGCCTATGGCGACGGACTCTCTGCTCTGTGCACAGGAGTTAAGGTTCAACTGTGTATTTTGTTCATAAACATGAAAGTTGAAAATTATATTGTGATTGGAACTGAGGGTTAGGCCTGAGGGAGAGTTATACTTCATGTCTTAAGAATAAGCGTATCATTGTCACAGGATTTCACAAATTTTTCCATTCCTACTGTATGCTATGAAAACGGCTGACCTTGCTTAATACATCTTTTCCATATACTATATTAGTCTGTGTAATTAAAATAGGCGGTTGGACGTCATCAGTTGAAGTTCGTCACCTTGGTAACGAAGGAGAAAACGAAAAAACGATTTAAAAAAAACGAAACCACAATCTTCAAAAAAATAATTGTATATTTGTTTAAAATTTTGTACTTCTACCATGATTAGTTTTTCTTTTATAACGAAAAAAGCGCTAAGATTATTTCATTGACAATTGCGACACGAGTTAGATTCAATGAAAATCTCGGGCGGTTGTGGGCTTGGCGTGATGTGGGAAAAAAACAAGACTGGTGAAAACCATGGCAACGCACAGAGGGAAGTTGTGGAGACTGGGGATATCACGTAACTTTTCAACCACCGTTTCTAATTACACAGACTATAGTACAAGAACAAAGAGTGAAGCTAGTATGAGAGAAGGATATTCTATTCCAAATAAAATGAATATAGCAAATTGGAGGAGAGGATACACAATTCCCAATACAAGGAGTATAGTTACTTGGAAAGAATACCCAATTTCATGCACGAGGCTTATGACTAGTTTGCAAGGGAGGATACTCAATTCCAAATACAAGGCGGATGGCTGGTTTGGTGTTTGGAGGGGATGATTCACAATTCCAAATACAATGAGTATAGCCAGATGGAGGGCTTGGTACTCAATTCCAAATGAAAGGAATATAGCTATTTGATAGGGATGATACTCAATTCTAAATACCAAAAAGAATATAGCTACACTAGCGGAAATAAAAATCCCAACACCAAGAAGGAAAGGAGATATCAAACTCAAATTTATTTCTATGATTGCACATAGTATGAATGTGAATTGCTTTAAAAATCAGCCTTCCTGGATATTAGGGGGCCGAGAAAAACAGGGAGGAGTGTTGTCTCCATAGGTGTCCATTACCGCCGTCACACGTTATGGTAGTGAGTGACAGGGGCTCTAATTGACTTTTGAGGGATTGGAGGACCATGTTGTCTCCTCAGATAGTCCAAATTCATATGGTGCACCAGCGGACGTTGCATACCGGGCTAAGTAATTTCTCCTCTTTCTCCAGACATGTTTTGTGAGCGTTGGTTCTTACGAACGGATAGGTCAGGGTAAAAATGCAATATAAGGGGTTAAGAAGAAAGCTTGGACATTGCATAAAACATGTGTTTGTGCATTTTTCTCTTGAAATTTGTCCTCAGGACAGGTCTTAAGGTAAGGACGGACATCCGGGTAAAAAACCTCAATGAAGCAGCTCTAGTTGGCCAAAGTACCGGTAGATCATACTGAGGACAAGCGGCAGTGGGATGGGTATCGTTTACAGTATTGCGGATTGTACGTTTTGTCCGCATAGCTTCTTACATCTTTGTCTATAAACAAGGTGCTGAAAATGGACCTTTCTGTTTCCAATAGTGCACGAAATAAGGAAATGAAAATCCCAATTTCATGACATTGTGTTTATGAGAGAATCCTGCTTCGGTTTGGAGCACCACGACACAGTTGGGTATGAGTTTGAAAACACAATGGAGAGAGCGCACTCAGCTGACGATTTTCCAATCGTTCCACGAAGTGATGATGCAGGGTAACGGAGTGGGGGATGCATTGGATTCCATTTCTGCGTCTCCTGAGTATGATTCACCAGTACTTTTTCCAACCAGAGCTGCGTCATTGAGGTTTTGCAGCCGGTAGACCGTCCTTACCTTCAGACCTGTCCTGGGTACAAAATTTAAGAGAAACATGCACAACCACATGTTGTATGCAATGTTCAAGCTTTCTTCTTAACATCCTAGGTTGCAATTTTACACCGTCTTTCCCGTTCTCTAGAACCAACGCTCACAAAACATGTCTGGAGAAAGAGGAGAAATCACCTAGCCCGGTATGCAACGTCCGCTGGTGCACCATATGAATTTGGACTATCTGAGGAGACAACATGGTCCTCCAATCCCTCAAAAGTCAATTAGAGCCCCTGTCACTCACTACCATAACGTGTGACGGCGGTAATGGACACCTATGGAGACAACCCTCCTCCCTGTTTTTCTCGGCCCCCTAATATCCAGGAAGTCTAATTTTTTAATCAATTCACATTGATACTATGTGCAATCATAGAAATAAATTTGAGTTTGATATCTCCTTTCCTTCTTGGTGTTGGGATTTTTATTTCCGCTAGTGTAGTTGGATATTATTAGTTGGAGAAGAAGATACTTGATTCCAAACACAAGGGGCATGACTAGTTAGCAGGGGTGTATACTGTATAGTATACCCAATTTCAAATACAAGGGCATGGCTGGTTTGAAGGGAGGATACTCACGTTGAAGCTGAGCCATCCGTTGACTACCACCAGAAGAGCGTTGTAAGCTATCATGGGCTTCCTCAATTCGAAGGGATTCCTGTTCTTCATGAGGTATGGTCCTATCACTTTGATGAACAGCAAATAACAACACGAAATGACGACAGTGGGTTCCGGACGGTCCATCATCGGGTATTTGGTTATCCTCACATCTAAATCACAAACGAAACAAAAATGTGTTCTTGTGGTTATTGACAAAAGTAATAATGGTTTTTTAGACATGGATTAGCATAACTTGAATCCTTATACAGGCATGGCTGATCTCACTCTCAACACACTCAAAATCTTTAGAAATGTTACTTATTGGATAAAACATTATACAATTGTATACAGTCTGGATTCCCTCCCGCAGAAAAGTGTTGAAGTTCTCTTGATAGTAGTGTTTTAACGCATTTTGTACCCTACATCTGAGGATTTTATGATATACCTCAATGTACGCCCAGTGAGACTGTCATCCCCGTGGATCCTCCCCATATACAAGGTGGTATACAGTTAAAGTCCGGAAATCAGTTAATTTACAGATAACCTAGGTAATTTGCAGATTAACGAGGGTGATCCGTTAAAGAGCGAATTTTTTTTCAATTTCTAAGATTACCTAGGTAATCTTGAAATTACCTAGGTATTCTGCACCCTACCGACTAGACACTCGTTAATCTGCATACTACCTGTAATCAGTTATTTTACATATTAACGAGGGTGATCCGTTAAAGTACAAAATTTTATTTTATTTTATAAAAAGTTTAAGGAGGTTGGGGGGGCTGCCGCCCCCCCAAACCCCCTGCCCTAACTATAACCAAACTCGTTTTGGGGGTAAACAGTAACAATGACGAATCAAAAAAGGGGGATCGGTACTTTTTTCATATTACACAAAACACGCAAATCCCACAAAAATAGATATGAAATAGCAATTTTAAAACTAGAATATAAAAACAATAATAATAGAATATTAAAGTACCAACTGAGATTTGTATGAATTGTGGTTTTCGATCTCGATTTGACAGCGTATTTCAATGAGCACTTAAACTAGCAAATCTTAATGAAAGCGCGGTGTAATCGGCTGCCAGCCTATCCTAAACTATTGCTAGGATTCGCGATCGATTACATATGTTAAACCCTTGCCCAGGTTCCAGCGATTGTTGAATTAACGTTTGTTGAAAAGATATTTCAACAGCTGGGACATTTGCTTTCGTTAAAAGAAATCTGTGTCACTCTGAAGTCAGAGCTTCAACACAATTGTTTCAAAATACCCGTTTTAGTAGTAATATACTGTACTTAATCATGTAAATTTACAGTACTTACTTGCTTGTATTATTTTGTTTTAACATTCAACATGACAACTACCAGTGCTACGCACTAAATTTGAAATCAAAACCCCAAATATGACAACAAACTACGTATTGAAACCCAACTGCGCAGGGGTAAGCGAATGGCGCAGTAAGCACCTCAACATTTTAACAGAAAGTATTGAACGAAACAAACTATTTTGAACTTTAACTATCAAGAGGCCGTTATAGTGTAGATTCCCTAGGTAAAATGCGAAAAACTCAAAAATCCGCACATTAACGACAGAAATCAGTTAATCTTAAGTTTACCTAGGTATTCTTCAGATTAACTAATTATCAACTTTAGCGGTAACATATACATTAGGGTGGGTCATTTTCCTATGGCGAAAAAAACATTTTGCAAATTCTATCGGGCACAGCAAGAAAAGGGTGCCAAATGGTCTCAAACTAACATGTGTAAAATATTATTCGATTATAATAACTCTTTTTGCCTCCGGATTGGCCTCAAATAGAACAAAAATATGTAATTTTTAGTATTTTTAAAAAAATTTATGAATTCAATTTTTTTGTCGAAAACTTATTATAGTTCACAAATAAAGGTATTTAAAAGCAATTTTAATCACATTAGTCACCTTCATGCATTATTAATACAAAAATGACTGCCAAAGTGGCAATATAATATGCTATCATATTAACAAGATCCGTAGAATATGAATCTCTTTTTATAATGGATTTTCAGTGGTACAGATTTTAAATATTGGTAGTTCATATACATTCTCCCTCAAATTTGGTCAGTATAAAACAGTATTTTTAATTTTTCAAAATAGAAACAGTTGTTTTTTTCATAAATATGCCGCGCTTTCGAAATTCAGCGGACTGTTATTTCACTGGCTGGTCTTGGGATCCAAATATGATCGCAAAAATATGTTGAAACAATTGTCGAATGGATAGTTCGTTCATAGGCAATATCAGTTATGATTCACTCAGTCATGATTTACCTAATTTTTATACTATAGCAATGGACTGAAACCCAGGCACATGAAATTATACTTCTTTGAGGATTGACTCAAAATAGCTTCTTAGCATTCCCTTATGCGTTCATAAAAGTTAAAATATAGCAAATTTAACTGTTAAGGATAATTACAAGTAAGTTTTGAAAAGTAATGTAGCTTATTTAAAAACTTAAGGGATAATACTGAGCTTTATGCTGAAAACGGGGATCTACCGCTCTACACTGCAAAAAATATCACAGTAAATTTACAGCAAAAATCACTGGCAATATGGGTGCCAGCTCTTTTTGCAGTGATTTTACAGCAATTTTGTAATTTTTGACTCTAACAGCAATTTTGTAAATTAACAGCAATTTTGTAAATTTAACACAGCAATTCTGTATTTTTACAGCAATTTTGTAATTTTAAAGAATTTTTTGTTAACATTACAGCGATACTGTAATTATTCCGCAGAAAAACTAGAAAGCAATGTGCACATCTCAGTTATGTCTTGTTCTTCCATGTTTCTACAAGTATTCAGAATGTGGCATATTATGAACCACGGGAGATACCGATCCGATCTACGAAGGTTATACTTCACAGTTTTAGAATCATGTTGGTTCTTACACCTCATCTAAATAATTTGACTCTTTTAGTGGTGAGCGTAAAAAGGATTCCACAAGGATTCAGAAATGAAAACCAGAATTTTCCAGGAATGTATTAAACTGCTGTAAAAACTCATAAAATCAGGAACGTTACTCATTTAAATGCATTCTATAAACAAGAATTTCATTTTCTTTTAATATTTATTTCGATGACCAATTAAAGAATTACAGATATTACAAGGAAAACTACCAGGAAAATTACTATGTATATTTAATTTATACTAATGTAGGTGGTGCTTCAAATTTACAGCTAAAAAGGCAGTTTTTTTTAGATTACAGCAAATGCGTAAAATATTAACAGCAGTTTTTGCTGTTAAATTTTTCGTTTTTTTTTGCAGTGTACTTAAGAAAATATTTCAAAATTTGACTCTTAAATTGTGGTTTTAATTTGTTTTTGGACATTAGGGAATCACGTGGGGACACTTGGGGTGGAATATTCCTAACATGCCAAAAAATTTCAAGGAAATCCCAACTTTTAAACTATTATCCAAATGTTTTCCATGGGATTAAAACCTATAACCCAAAAAAGGTATCCACCTTCTGACATATCCATTTTTATTAAAAATTTAATGTTTTTACCATCCTACTCAACCGACAATAAAGGTTTCGCACATTTTTATCAATCCAACAAGTATTTTTGATTTCCAGTTCTAACTAACCATTGAGATATTTCAAAATATGTTGTATTACAAGTCAAGTATTTCAACTTTGGTTTCATTTATAATTATTTTATAGTCTTCAATGATGATTTTTATACCATTGTGCACATTTATATTCATGACGGATTTGTGCAATCGAGGTAAAAGCTTCATTTTCGTTCGTCCATTTTTGCATGAAATTACTATATTAATCAAAACTTTGAGGCCAATCCGGAGGCAAAAAGAGCTATTACAATCGAATAATATTTTACACATGTTAGTTTGAGACCATTTGGCACCCTTTTGTCGCTGTGCCCCTGGGAAAATGCGAAAAAAATATTTTTGACCCACCCTAACATACATACAAAAAATGATATGCATGCAATGAGAAAAAAATACCATAATTATGCAACTAATATAGACAGAGATAAACATTAAAGGAACATTTAAAAAATATAAAATATATCCCTATTCTGCTCATAAATTTTGAAGGGTTTTTAAGATAGATATTTTATAAAAAATTCTTGTGTATCATTATTCTTGCGACTTGGATTTAAAGTGAAAGGGAAAGGTTTTACACCAGATAAGTATTTGTTTCTATAATCTATAGGGAGTGTTAAAGAGGGCAAGTGTTGAATAGATGGTTTCAAGTTTCATTTTCTTCAGTAGGGGAGAATGATGAGGTAATAGTTTTTTTAAAGAATTTATTTGATGTGAGGATTATCTCCATCTCCCTAATTATCAATTTCAAACCATGTTCTGATGTAATAGAAATTGGAAATATAAACTTAAAATTATTTAATTTCCTAAATTTTTAATTAAGACAGCAGAATGAGGAAAGGGAATAACTGAAATATTATGACAACCATTGATGGATGATTGGGTGTGAAAAATTCCCTGAACATTATGTGACGTAATTGGGGAATTAGCCCTGAGAAAGCTCAAGGGTGATAAAAGTTATCAAGGCCACTTGCCTTTATCATAAAATTTAAATTTTCAATTGTCACATTATTGTGAAAGAGGATTTTAACATAATTTTACTCAAAGGATGATAGTTATCACCCTAGAGCAAAAGTTCCAAAATTGTAATTCTGGTAATCTTTAGAGAATTTCCATAATATTGCTATAATTACAAATTTTCGTCTAGTAGATGCAAACAGAGTGTTTTGAAATTCCGTTTTATGGCTTTTATTTGGAAACTACGTCTCTTTGAGTCACGGAAGTCAGGTGTTCCCATAATATATGTAGAGACCATACTGAATCTGTTTGGCAGGGGACTAGGTATACCAAAACAAATTAAAATCCAGTTTTTTAGGGTCAAATTCTCAAAATCACCAGACCTCCCCCTTTGGTACATATATTTAGAACTTTATTACTCATAACCTTTTTATAATAAGTTCAGTAAAATCTTAATCTTATCTAAAAATGTATTAAATTCCTAAAAATACACGTTCAAATTTCGGATCAGATGTACGAATCAAGTTAAAATCCCGTTTTTTATTTTTTTAAAAATCACCCATTAACTATGGTAATTCGGACTTTATTATTCAAAATTTTTCTTATATTAGATATTCTCTAAGACACAAATTCTTCCTGGAAATACATAACAAAGGTGCAAAACCTTTTAAATATACATAAAGTGAGAGCGGCTGGGGAATAATTTTGCCCCCTCCCGAAATAAATTTCTATATACACTCAAACCTGTTTTGTGCGGTTTTTTTATTTGTGCGGTCTTTTTTTCTGCAATTTTTTATGTGGTACATAAAAATCGCAGTAAAAAGACCACAGAAATGAAAAATTGCACAAAAATAATCGCGCAAATAAAAATTAGCTCAAAAATAAATAGGTTAAAGTGTACGCCACTGCTGTTTGGCCGCTTATAGCTCTTCTAGGGGCAAAATAAGAAAGTAATCAAAATTAAGTAATGCGTAATTAACGCACAGATGAAAGCCTCATGAAAATACCTTGAATATTGGAGGATATGACGAGAGAAAACTGCACTTTATTAAGGACCTAAAAATAAAGACTGAAGAACTAGCAAATTTGCAAACTTTTTCTCAAAAGAAAAAGAGACTGCTATTTTCTCTCTCTAATATTTCCTCAAATATATTTTTATGAAACTGTTTTATGCTGAGCGTTTATAAGGTATTGCTAACAGTTTCGTTATACCTCCTTTGGTTTTCAATTAATTTTTAACTTTCTTATTTCGCCACTAGGAACGCTGTGTAAGGCGTCTCGTCTCAATAGATGACGCTTTACTACTGGTACGCCTTACTTCCATGATCCTAAGTACTTTGTTTCCAAATAAAATCCGTAAAACGGACTTTTGAAACACTCTCTAAATGCATATTGCATTTGTATGATAAAACCAAGGGTCTTTTATACAAATTACAATTTTATATTCATTTTTAAATATAATAACATTTATACAAAAAAAATATACTTAACTTAATTCCAAAAATTTAACTTTTCTTCAAAAACAGAACATCATTAAAACAATCAATTAGCTATATATAATTTTTTAAATATTGTGTGTAGACAATTGAGTTACGCAAGTCCCACACAAAAAAGTTAATCCAAATTATTTGAAAATTCCCCCAAATTTGAGGGTTTTTATTTGATTAATTAAAATTCTTAACTTTTCACCATGAGAAGGAAAAATTAAAAATACGCCTAAAATAGTCCTTTTATTTTGTGTAGTGCAAGTCATGACGCGACGGTATGTTTAGTTTTATTACATATCGATATGATAGAATATTTAAATAGCTATATGTTTGGTAAAAATCAAGTATATTTTCATAATTGCTAAGTCATAAAATATAATTTCAGCATATAAAACCTTTCCTGAAATTTGACCTTCGTATAAAGTTATCAGATATAGTGGTAGTCTCGCATGTATTTACACACATACTAATGTACGATTAAGATTATATGTGTTATGGGGATGAGATAAATCAGGGAGTTATTAAAAATTGACACGTATATCAGGCAAATTATACAGTTTATTCATTATTAAATTTTCTAATTCCTTATTATTAAAGTGATAATTGCCGGTACTAGCTCTTCACTCTTATGAAAATAAGAAAGTAAATAGTAATAATCAGAGCTCGATTTCTAAAAAAAGAGCTACCGGAACGGTAAAATTATTGGTATCAAAACTGGAAAAGCGAATACTTTTTAATACCAAAACTTAAGAATTTATTTATTTATATAGAATTTATTATACAGTGGGTTATACTTTTTTCCCAACAAGGTGACTCTTGTAGGAAGCGGGACGGCTTATCATTAATGAACCATTAATATTGTATATTTGCCAATTTAAGGAACATAATGCGTAGCTTAAGTCCTTAAATGGTAGAATTTAAAGAATTTTTGGAAATTTGACAATAAAAAACAGGGTTTTAATTCATTTTAGGACTTTTTTTGTATATAGAAAGGTATCCGCTGGCCTAATAAATGGGTCTCGCAGGCCGTAGTTAGGAGACCCCTGAAATATAATTTTTTTTCCGAAAAATAGGTTCCGGAACGCCGTTCCGGATAGTTCCGGCTGAAATCGAGCCCTGGTAATAATATTATATTCTAATATATAAATACAATTTATCTGAAATAGTCTCTAATTTTGAGATCCATGTACTACAAAAACTTGAGTCAATATTGACCTTTGTTAAAAAAGTAAGATAGTAAGTAAAATAAGAAAGTAAATAGTAAAAATATTATATTCTAATATATAAATGCAATTTATCTGAAATAATCTCTAATTTAGAGATCCATGTACTTACAAAAACTTGAGTCAATATTGCCCTTTGTTAAAAAAGTAAGAAAGTAAGTAAAATAAGAAAGTAAATAGTAAAAATATTATATTCTAATATATAAATGCAATTTATCTGAAATAATCTCTAATTTAGAGATCCATGTATGGGAGACCGGGGCTAGTTTTCCAACCTAAATGCATTTTCTTTCCATACATTTTATTTTTGCTTATTTTTGGATAAACAAGATTTCATTATTATCCTCGGACTGTTGTCTACAAAATGTAGCATTCAAATTTTATTACGATAATTAGTTTTTTTGCAAAATAGGATTAAAGGCGACCATGTCAGGTTGGAAAATCTGCCCCGTATGCGGGGCAGGTTTTCCTACAGTAAGGGGCAAGTTTTCCTACAGTACTACTCGCTGAAGTAATACAGATTGCTTTAGGAAACCTTGATTGGTTTACCGGCAGACTGTCATTCCTAATATGGGATTTCGAAATTATCTCATTGGTTATTCACAACTTCTATTTCTGCGCTTTGAATAAGTGTCTCTTCTCTCTCTAAGCCCGAGAATACGATCCTTCGAGTTAGTTGTTTGGTTGATTGTAAGACTTTGCTGAAACTTTAGTCTTTTAGGTAGATATCTGAAATAAAGGCTGGAATCGAACGATCATGCTGGTTTTAATTCTAGTTTGAAAGGTAATGTATTCAAAATTTGGCGACTTATCTCTAATTTGGCGAATTCAAAATAAACGAGAAAAGGAAATGGTAGGTTAGTTCGTAGAGGATCAAGCTTGCAATTTAAAGATTGCGGGATGGGTCTTAAGTCTTTCGTAGTAGCAAATATCATGATTTAATATTATATCTGGGTGTTTCTAGAGGTTTGATCTACTTAAAGTTAAGGAAATAATGGGTTTAACCTTTTCAGTGCTAGCCTCTTCAAATTTTCTGTATTTTGTTTCTATTAATGGATTAATTATTAATCATGTAGCATCCTTTGTTAGCGGGCCTTGGCTTGAAAAGCAAATAAGTATTCTATTCTATTCTCTTCAAATTTTCCATATAATTCAATGGAAATCTCGGGTGGCTTCGATTGAAAGAAGATCATAGAAATTAGAATCAGACAGGGTTTTTCATCAAACGGACCATCGTTTGGTGATCAGAAAAGAAAAATTCGCTTCAGCGTCGTAATCATTACTAGTGATCGTTATTTTGACGATTATCTGCCTGCATAATTTTTTGATTTTTATATTTTGCTCCGAAAATAAAAATCGTTTGTTGCACGAAAGATCACCAAATTACCAATTGAAATATTCTGAAATTCTCGATTAATCTGAAAATACTGAAGAGAACACATATCCTTAAAAATTAGGTTAGTGGTTTTGGCAAGGAGGGAATGAGTTACTGTTCAGTTTATTGTTTTACCAAAATATTTTTCATCATAACTTAATGATTGTTATCGCCCAAAATTAATAATTATTTTTAATCAAAACCAATTAAACTCAAACATGATTATGATTTTTTGCCTAAAACTAGGCTCGATTCTTGCAATTTTACTCAATAGGTTGGGTTGGGGTAAAATGGGTCACTTTTAAGGTACTTTCACATTCTAAGATTTATTTCATCAAAACTATTACTTTTTAATGATTTCTTTCAATTGGATCTTGGCATTACAATCCTTTAGAAAATTTTCATCTAATTTTATCAAATATTTTTTAGTTATAAGTTGGTTAAACTTAGCATCAAAATAATGACCTATTTTACCCCACCGTGGGGTAAAATGGGTCTCATTGCAAAAAGATGTCAAAAATATATTTATTACTAAATATACATGAAAATAAGAAAAAAGGCAATTGGCTAAGCTGTTTTTATCTGAAAAAATTTGTTTTAAGTTGTACTTTAGTGAAATTGTTAAAGTCCGAAGTTAATGAACATTGTTCAAATGTAGCAATTAAAATACTTCATTTGGAGAAAAATAAACTTGTTTGACAGTTCAATGTATATTTGTATTTGAAATAAGTTAAAAACATTGTTTTTATTTAATACAGAAGGCCTCCTTACTATGACCCATTTTACCCCAAAAACAAAATATTGTTATAAAAGATTAAATATTTTAAATTTTTCTAAGCTGATTGCCTTGAAATGTCTCTCAGACTTTCTTTTATTGAAAAATATTACAAAAGTCTGCTGTAATTTATTACAATATATAGATATTTGGAAGTTGGTAAGCCCTGTTTTTTCAACAACACCATTTACCGTTCAAATAAAATATTTTTTCAGTTCTTAAATTCATAAATCTAAATTTTTGAGAGTCAGAAAATGTTGCCAACACATAAAAGATTATAATACAAAAAATGAGCGAAAATAATTCAAATTAAATTTGATTTATATTGAGTTAATTAAAACTGACCCATTTTACCCCAAGACCCACTTCACCCCAACCCACCCTACTTAATAATCTCAAACCAGGTCTTGACACTATCAATTCTGACATTTAAAATACAACCCCGTGAAATAGGTTTTATAATCACTTGTTGAATTTCTTACTTTCAGGTTCAAACACTAGCGACTTTTAATAAAAAAAATGGACTTCGCCTATCAATCAATATCGCGTTTTGAAGGATATTCTCCAAACAGCACAAGCCTCTCCAATGTGTTTAAGGGGACTCATCACTGAAGGGAAATGTGACAGGATGAACACAAGGGTTGAATTAATTATACAAAAACGTTTTTAAAAGTGGTGGTCAAATTTTATTTGTATACTTGTTTATTTTGAATACTGGTCACCATTATAATATTTAATATTAATTTGATGATATCTGCTGCTTTCCAGGTTTAGGTATCCGTTCTGGGGTTACCCAAAATATCTTTGATTACTCATTGCAAAGTCTGAGATGTACAGCTCCCGACCTTGTGATATTCAAAGCTCTGAATTCTACAGGGGAATCAAATTACCGTGCGGAAATGGTAGGGAGTGTAGATATGAGGCGTTTACTATCAAAACCATCTCATTCTAACCCGAAATTAGATGAAAATGTGAAAACTGTGATCTCAACTGTGAAATTTCGTATCATTTGAAAAAGCTAAGTGGATGTCATTTATTTAAAACTCGTTAAGACATAAATATTAACTGGTAAACTGGAAAAAAAACAATTTAATCACGCAACTTAATTGAACAAAAAAACTGAAAAAAGCATGAAAAATCGTGTTTTTGCATAAAAATCAGCTCATTCCAACCTAATTAGTGTAATTACGTCCAAGGTAATGCACCTGGAATGAAAATGAAAAACTAATCAAATTCTAGGCGGTTATACCTACAATTAAAAAAATTAAAAAATTTTAGCTTTAGAACTGTGGACGTGAGAAGTTTTTTGTCTCTCCTGTAAAATTTCCAAAAATGGAATGAGTTGGTTTTGATAGCAAACGCCTCATATAATCTGAAACATTTCTAAGTATTCCAGAATGGGGTTCCAACAGAAACGTAAAGAAGCTTATGAATAATCAAAAGTTAGAAAAAGAAATGGAAAAGAAGTATTGTGCGTTAACGGTTGGGAGCAAATTAGAAGTTAAGGTACAATAGTAAGTAATTTGGTCTGCATAAAAGCTTAAGGTTTTGGTCCAAAAGAGGTCCTCTTCAAAATGAGACAATAATAATTATTTTACTTTCGGATTTTCCGATTCCGGATTTCTTTGGCTCAAAAACTCTTTAAGTAAGCTAAAACATAATTGATACGATGAGATTTTATTTCTCTAGCGTAAGTGAAAGTTGTCGATTTAAAACATTTATAACTAAAGAAGTTGGAAAATATTGGGGCTAAATAGATTAGTAAAAAGTAAACTTTTCAGTTACGCTGGGGGAGAGCTCGATTTGAACCTGGTTCAATGTCTTGGTAATCATGCACTCTAACCGTTGAGCAAGCCTGGTTCTATAGCTTCAAGATATTTTAAAATTATGATCTAGGTTTCAGGCCGTATCCTCATGTAAAATATAACATTGAATTGCATTGAATAGATGAAAGGATTGATAAACTTGATTCAAAATCAAAATATATCTAACACACATTTATTTAAGTTAAAACATTTGAAAAGAATTTCTGAGTTAAATTCGAAAAAATGGATCAAGTATTGCGGGTTAAGGTTGCCACAGTATTTGCAAGTCATATCTTTGGCGATTGAGGATTGGCGCCAGTTTTAAAATTGAGATTACCTGCTGAAAGCAGGAGCTTAAAATGGAAAATACGACAAATTCATAGTTTAAAAACTATTGATAAAACCATCTGAAATTTAATTTCCTCATGAGTTTGTCACCAAAAGCGATCAACTTAAAAATTATCTGAGATTTGCACGTTTTAAATTTTTGATACAGAATTTTAATTGTTAATTATACTTGTAGTAAAAGAAATAACACTAGAAAAGTCTAATTATACTGATACTACATGAACTTCAAATACAAGAAAACCATTTTTAAAAAGAAATTGAAAAAATTCTAGTGGGACTCGAACAAACAGCTCCTTTAGAATCGTTAGCTAGCGGTACGGATTGGTTGTTTGGTTTGCACCTGATCCACAAAATCGTTGGAATATGTGCCCCGTCTACTTTAGGAAAACCTGCCCCAACTCAAATTTTGACCTTTGGGAGCCCCTGTACGAGTGGGGGTTCCACGTTTTTGAAAAACAAAAGCATGGTTCGATAGAGTGAGAAATCATCTTTCAGTACAAGTATTATCAAATTAGTCAGTTAAAATTTAATGGGCGTTTTTACATTTTTAGTAAAAATCCAAAAGTTTACGCAAAGTGTTAAATATTGAAAAAATCGCATTTGTGACTAAACTAAAAAAGATATGAAACTGAAAGTACATCAGAATGTGTGTGAAGTGTTGCTTTATCATCCAGTTCATTCGTTAGGGTTATATGACTGCTCCTTTAAAAATAAAGGGCGTTGGAAAATTTGCCCCAGTGGAAAACTAGCCCCGGTCTCCCCTACTACAAAAACTTGAGTCAATATTGACCTTTGTTAAGGCTATGGTACACACCAAAAACTAAAACTAAAACTTTTTTGTAATTCTTAACCTACATTCTTAAAATTTTCAGTGTTTGTTCATAAGCATGATCAAACACCCCACACAAATTTTCAAATAAAAAACTTGGTTAGTTTTTTTAAATTTAAATTTTAAACAAAAATTAACTAAATTTCAAAATGTTCCATGCGGCTTCAGTTTAACCTGACAATTTCAAAACTCCCCCAAAATATCCTTCTTTAGTGTAAAATTAGATTCTTGTAAAAATCAGTTGTGTGAAAAAAATATCCGTCAAAATAAATGAAATATTTACAATTCTTACAATATTGTCAACAAAAAAAGTGCGTAAATGGCCATACTTTTTAAAATATAGTTTATATCATTCCCAACTATACAAAAACTTATAAACCATTAACTATTTATATCAAATCAAGCAAAATTTAGAAAAAAATTTAAAAACTAAGCCGCACGGAACATTTTGAAATTTAGTTAATTTTGTCTTTAAATTTAAATTAAAAAAAAACTAACCAATTTTTTTATTTGAAAATTTGTGTGTGGTGTTTGATCATGTTTATAAACAAACTCTGAAAATTTTAAGAGTGTAGGTTAAGAATTACAAAAAAAATTTAGTTTTAGTTTTTGGTGTGTACCATAGCCTTAAAAAAGTAAGAAAGTAAGTAAAATAAGAAAGTAAATAGTACAAATATTATATTCTGATATACTATAAATGCAATTTATCTGAAATAATCTCTAATTTAGAGATCAATGTACTACAAAAACTCGAGTCAATATCGTTCGGTTAATATTGACCTTTGTTAAAAACGTCCCTCTGAAAAATGGAGTGTGTAGAAATTTATTTGAAAGAGGGGTCCATATTTCCCCTTAAAGAATTACGTCATTATCAGGCCCAACACTAGATTTTTGCACTGAAGAAGAGGATCCAAAGTTATCCCTAAAGATATTTTTAAATTTATTTAGTGTATAGCTTTTTAATACATTTTTACTTAGGATTCGCATCTTGATGTAAAAAGTATTGTGAAAAATAGAGTTCAAAGTAAAAAAGGAAGAATCTTATTCGTCTGAGACACATTGTGACAAGGGAGAGCGGGGAAGGTTTTAAGAAATTCTGACATCACACATTGAAAATAAAGTGAAATAAAATAAAACCTTAATATCATCTTTTTTCTAAAATGTAGTTTAAATGACATTGTTATAAAATTCATACAAACAAAATAAGAGTTTTTATAGCAATTTATGGACAGAAAAAAAAGATGCAAATATAGATGGAAAACTGTGCAAAATAATATAAAATTGAAAAACAATGTTTCATTTGCACATAATTTATTTAAAAATATTAAAATCAGACATGTTTAATGTTAATATGATTTTAATATTTTTAAATAAATTATGTGCAAATGAAACGTCGTTTTTCAATTTTATATAAATATGTTGTTCGCTAAAAGGCCCTAGCCCTTCCAAGTGAAACATGAAATTAATAAGTTAATATTTATAAATGAAACATGAAAGAAAAAATAACAGAAACAATCATAATTGATCATAATAAGTAATAAATAATCATAATAAGTTTAAGAAACATGATAATTTATCCCTCATAGCCTTAATTTTTGAGAACATTGGCAGCACTGATACTGGTGTGTAATTTTTTAACCACCTCTTTATCACTAGATTATACATATATAGGTGTAACGATTGTAACTTTTGAACTGTCTGCTTTCTTTTAACATTGTTAAATATTTTCAAAATTATTTTAAAAAGTTTAATTGGTTTTTGTCAGTTATCTTTCGAAATTATACGGCAGGGTGCTGCACACACACTCTATTGGTCCAAGATTCTTACCAACCTTATTCTAAATTTATTATTGCATCAGCAGAGCGTGACATAAGACAAAGGGGGGGGGAGGGGGTTCAAAAGTTTAAAAAAAGTTAGACATCATTTATGGATGACCCCTTAACACTGATCGATGCTTCTGTATTACCTTGGGATTAAAGAAAACTCCTTAAGTGAAAAACTAAGGGAAAACTCATTCGATAAAGAAAACTAAAACTATCGAGGAAACTTTTAAAAAACAGATATTGAGGTCCTGGTGGCACCCTCTCTATTTGAAATATAATAATGAAAACTTACCTCGCTCACCCCAAAACTCCGTGATGTGGTCAAACATTTTCAGAACCAGCACAAAGCACCACAACAAATTTCAGCTCACTCCAGAATCGTAATATATTGAAAGATCTGTTTTAAAGTTTAAATAAATGTGTTCTTAAAAAAACTTCTAAATAATTCAAATTTTGACTCCAACGTAAATAAAATAAGCGAGTAGAAGAATGGAGTTTAATCTTCATCAGATAAATATTACGTGGGGAATTTGCTAGCGGAAAGGGGTAAGAAAGCTGAGATTTTGCTTGATTAAGATCAGCTTGGTAGGAAAAGATGTAGAGATACTCATAAACAATGTCATCATAGGGGCGGAGTATAAAGTGCGCGAGGAGAACAGGAGAACACTGTGTAGTAGAGGTTGCGTTTAATTATGTTATGTATTAAAGGGTTTTGTAAATATTTACTTTAGGGGTTATCATAGGATCTAAAAAATCGTTCCATTCGATTCTTTCGATTCGATTCCGGAATAGATTCCTTAGGGCCAGTATCGAAAAAGTAGAATCGAAAGAATTTCCCCAATTTGAAACTGATTGGGATTGGGAAACTGATTGAGAGAAAAATTGGACAATTTTTCAGAATATTTAGATTTCTTGTGGAAACCTATAAATAACTAAGCAAAATTGAAATTTATTGGTTTTCTTCAAAAAGAAAACATGAAGGGATTTCAAATAATTGATTTAATTAGTTATTTATCAGAATATTAATAATAAAAAAACGTATTAATTAAGGAATAAACTATTGTTAATAACCATCTGCCTCAATTAGAAAATTAAATACGATTCCAAAAAATTCGATTCCTGCTGAAATCGATTCATTCGGGGGTTCGATTCCAAAGGAATTCGATTCCGTAATAGATTATTTCGGAAATATTTAGAACCCTGGTTATCATTACCTTTTCATAAATCCTGTTGTTGAATATTTTTACCACTCCTTGAAATCGGAATTCTAATGAAACATAAAGCGTATTGGAAGTGAATATGAAATTTTTGTTATTAATACCTATTTTTGGGCCTATAAATCATTACATCAATGTGCCCAAGCAATGTATAAAACTGCCCCACCAGTTGGGCACATTGATACAAATTACATTTTTACAAAAATCGTTATATTTAAATTTTAATCAAACTTGTATTATTTTTCTAATTGGTTACATAAAATTGAGTCTTTAGAAGAAAAAAAATAAGAAAAAGTAGACATATAAATATAAAAGTAAGTATTAGTAGAAAAGTAATTAATACATTTAAAGCCGAAAGTATGCTTTCAGCTGCCATTTTGATTGGATTCCCATGATTGCCATTTTCGTTTAGTAAAAGTAGTTAAAGTCAAAAGGAATCGTTTTTTAAGAGTTAAATCTGCGTTAAAAAGTCTTAAGTTTTATTTCGTATTTTGAGAATATTTTGGCCCTCCGTGTACTGACGACTGTACTTAAAAGTACCAATTTAATTAATTAGCTCCAACAGATTACATTTCTCAAAAAGTATGAGTATTTTATCTATGTATACATATCCCTTAATTTTCAATTCAGTGACTCGAAAAAATATTGCAAAAAAAATTGCAGAACATCTTAATGCAGCTGATAAAGCGTTAAATAGGATATCCTCCATTAAGTCAACGAGCGGTTTGTTCTGGATTGCTGAGATGAAACACGTGAGCTGCGATCTAGAAAGAATTTCGAAGCAGTTCTGGTAAGCGTTAGCGAGCAGGGGAATGAGCCCCATAGTTCCAAAAAAAATTAATAATAAGTATCTTATAAGATATTTAATAAATCCTAAGATATTTGTAATTTTAAATCAGCAGGTATGACTGTTAAAATTCTATAAATAAAAATGTGCGACAAAATAATTTTTTCTTAAATATTCCCATAATATATATTCCTACATTAAAAAATAATCCATGCAAATACAAAATTTTTCATACAAATTTATTAACAAAAATCATTATGCACATAAGGAGAGAGACATACATGACACAGAAAAGAGAGCAAAACCTAAAAAATAATTGCATGAAAATTCCATCACAGATTTTCATGATGTGAAAAAAATAGGTTGTAAAAATCAGGCCTGATTTTTACAACCTATTTTTTGCCAGCCGGCTGGCAATGAAAGGTTTTTAAAATTCAGAGTAAGAGCAAGAAAAAACCCGTAAAAATGAGTATCCATACTGGGATTGGAATATTTCTAAAGTTAATAATATTAAAAATAATAATAAAAGAAATTATTTTTGAAGTGACAGATATTTGATCTTACTTTCTTTATTAAAAACATAACCGAGAGATATTGAGAGTGCTTTCATTAATTTCTTTGATTGGGGGTTCAATCCCGGAATTTTAAAAAGTTCGCGTTCATATTGCTGAAGCTCTGATTTCTGGAACATTAAATTTTATATCCATCGAAAAGTTCGTAAGATGGTTTCGTTAAATAAATGCAATTTGAAAAACTATATATTACTGTCCTTTAATATTCAGGAAGAGTGACAAACTGGATGTGATTTAAGAATCTACTGCTGTTTATTCAAATACAAATACAAATACAAATTAAGTCGACCAACTACAGGCGTAAGCCCAGCAAGGTTGGTCCAGTCTTTTTAACCCACACTACCGGAATCCCAGTATCTGTCAATTTTCCTCTTGAACTCGTTTACCCCACTTGAATTTACAATTGTTTCAGGCAAGGCATTCCATCTATCCACTACCCTATTAAAAAAATAATGCTTCCTACAATCCGTCTTAAATCTTCCTTTATTCAATTTGAATTTGTGACCCCTTGTTCTATTACCCGTATTGAAATCTAGTCCCTCTGTGTCCCCTTGCTTTACCATTTTAAAAAGTTGAATCAAATCTATTAAAATATATATTATATAAGTATTATATTGGGTTGTCCCAATATAATACTTATATAATATTGTTCTTTTACTTTTTACGAAGTTTCGTGTTTGAAAATTTTTTATGAAAAACTGGTAATAGGTGGAGATTTCAAACAAATGGGATTTTAATCTATGTATATTTATGAACATTATGTGTGATTTTGGTAGTTCTCGTGATATTATTTCTTTTCAAAATGGCGGTTTGAAAAAAAGACCACAAAGGACGATTTTCGCGTAATTTTTTTCTTTTGTTTAAAAAACTAGGAAGAACGCATATTTCATGGCTAAAAAAATTTTTACTGTATGTTTGAAATGTTTATATTAAGATGTCATAGTTTCAAGATAATTCGATAAGTTTAACTTAGGAAATTTCGGTCTCAAACATAACATCAATTGCAAAAAACTTTCCTCAGTAATGTTAGTCATTTCAAAGAAATTCTCACAAAAAATCATCAAAAACAATAAAAAAGCTTACAGATAAACCCCAGTATTCAAAATATGCAGTATATTAAATTATCTCTGTAATTAAGTTAAGAAAGTAGTGCGCACTATTCAAGCGCGCAACATTTTAGCTTATCCGAATTACACTCGCTGAATTTATACGCTATGCGAACAAAGCAATTATTTGTTTTATACGAAAACACTACAATAAAAACAACTCGTTGGAATTTAGAAATAAATCTATTCAACTATAATATGAAAAGATGCTTTCAATGTTTAAACAGTGTAAAAAAGCATTATGGTTCAAAAAACATCTGCCTTTTATTTGCTTCATACCAGCTGCTTAGAAAAACAATGGGCGTGCTTTAAAAAACACGTGAAATTAGCAATATATGAAGTTTTAAATCCAAAATTTCCTACCTTAAACTTATTGAATCATCTTGAAATTATGACACCTTAATCGAAACATTTCAAATATACAGTAAAACTTTTTTTAGCCATGAATTATGCGTTCTTCCTAGTTTTTTAAACAAAAGAAAAAAATTACGCAAAAATCGTCGTTTGCGGTCTTTTTTTCAAACCGCCATTTTGAAAAGAAATAATATCACGAGAACTACCAAAGTCACACGTTATGTTTATAAATATACATAGATCAAAATCCCTTTTGTTTGAAATCTCCACCTATTACCAGTTTTTCATAAAAAAATTTCAAACGCGAAATTTCGTAAAAAGTAACAGAACTTATGGGACAACCCAATATATTATATAAAAGTATTATATTATAATATATAAGTATTTATATAAAATATATATTATAAAAGTTGAATCAAATTGATTCTAACTTAAAATGGAAAACACATATTACTTCTGTCATCAAAAAATTAAGATTTTTACTCTTTAGATTTAAACATTTGCGTTATTACACAGATAGTAAATTTTTGTTTCAGTTGTACTATGCTTGGGTTCACCCAATATTTTCTTATGGTTTGACTGTGTGGGGTGGTGATTATGTAAGCAATTTTTCAGTATTAAATTCACTTCACAATAAACTTTTAAAAATTGTAACAAATACTTTTAACCATTCTGACATTTTAATTTACAAATCAATGAATATCCTGCCACTACGATATTTTTATTTATATAAAATATGTTTATTTATTTTTAAAAATCCATGTTTTTGTGACAAAAAACTAAATATTAATATAAGGCGACCAAATGAAATTTATAAAATCCCATATCCCTCTAAAGAAATCATGCGCAAAACATTTTCATACTTAAGCCCAAAATTCTACAATAGTTTACCCCTTGATATTCAAAACAGTACAACCGATAAAATTTTCAAAAAACGTCTTAAAGACTTTCTATTTTCATTAACAGACATTGAACAGTTCTTTTAAATAGACTGAAAAATTATATAAACCACCTGACACCGTTTTGTCATTCCAATAGTAAGTGTTTTTCCTTGTAATTTTGAATTTCTTGTGCTTTTTTTCCTTTATGTCATCTTTTGTTTTATTTGTATGTTATGTGTTATTTGTAAGTGTTTTTTCTGTAGATTTTATATTTATCTATATTCACCTTTATGGATCAGCGATCCCAGGTGATATGATTTTTCTTTATATCTTTGTATTTTTTTGTATGTGTATAATAAATTTGATTGATTGATTGAATCCCCTCTAATCCTTCTTTTCTCTAGAGTGAACATATTTAGCTTCTTTAATCTTCCCTCATAACTTAAACTGGATATACCCTTGACCATTTTAGTAGCCCTATGCTGAACCCTTTCAATTGAATCAATATCTATTCAAGTAATTTATTGAGGAGTATTCAGAATATAGTTCAACAGTTTTACCGAGAAGCTGCTTTTAATCCACTGATAATGCATCGATGAATATTCAGGACGAGTAGTCGAGTTAGATACAGTATTATATTGCACTGAAAAAATAATCGTACAGAAAACAGAAAAGACCTGCCAGAAAAAGTTGCTCGATATTTCCTTTCCACGGAATTTCTCTGTTAACTGAAATTTTTCTGTATGCAATGATTGTTTTGTAACTTAAGGAATAAAATCTATCGGAATAAAATCTCCCTAAAAAATCTGTCGGAAAATATTTTTTATCTACCTAGTGTCTCTTTAAAGACTGGAATCTCAATCATCCCGAAATTTTAGTTGGATGCGTTTCGAAGAAAAATTGTTTCACGACGAGTAAAACGAATAAAACGACGAGTACAGAATAAACTCTGTCAACAGAGAAATTCCGTAAAAAAGGAAAACTGTTAACTTTTGCTGCCAGAGCTTTTCTGTTTCTGTACGATTATTCTTTGCAGTGTGGGAAGCTGTTGTTGTCCATTCAAAAATAGACTTACATTACTGAAGAACATTTCGTTAACTATGAACAGTTTGAAAAACTTTTGATGTCCATACCAAGCATTGACGAATATTCAGGACGAGTACCTATAGTCTGTGTAATTAGAATAGGCGGTTGAAAAGTCACGTGATTTCCCCTGTCTCCACACCTTTCCCCAGTGCGTTGCCATGGTTTCCACCAGTCTTATTTTTTCCCACATCACACCAAGCCCACAACCGACCGAGATTATCATTGAATCTAACTCGTGTCGCAGCAGCCAATGAAATAATCGGAACACTTTTTCGTTATAAAAGAAAAATTAATCATGGTAGAAGTACAAAATTTTAAAGAAATATACATTTTTTTTTTCAAAAAGATTGTCGTTTCGTTTTTAAAAAAAATCGAATTAGTTAAATAATTATTAAGATTCAAAGTTTCAATTCAATTTCACGCCCTGCCCTAAATGATGTGCAAAAATAAAGCAGAACCGCTTACGTTTTTTTCCTTCGTTACCAAGGCGACGAACTTCAACTGATGACGTCCAACCGCCTATTTTAATTACACAGACTATAGTCGTAAGCTAGGTACAGATTTTGAAAGCCCTTTCGAGCACTGAACTCCACTTCTATATGAACATTGAACAGTGATCACCCTCTAAGCACCTTTCTTTTCCAATCCGTTCATATGCTTTTTAGCGCCGTCTGATGATAGTCTAAGCCAGCGGTTCCCAAAGTGGTCCATATGGACCCCCAGGGGTCCACAGCGACTTCCAGGGGGTCCACAGGCATGAAAATGAAAATTGGGGGTCCACAGCGACTTCTAGGGGGTCCATGGAAAAATTTCATTAAAATGAATAATTTTGATACTAAGTATCAAAAACAAGTTACCTTGGGGGTTGTGGTCAAAAGAAATTACATTTTTGATTGCTTTGGTGAAGAAAGGTTTCAGCACTGTGGCCAATTTTTTGACAAGGCAAAGAGACAGGTTGGATATTATACCGTACGGGGAGATTTGAGGTCGAACCTCACGTCGTTGAAACCTAATGACAAAGCACCAGATTAATCCCTCCCCTCCCATTAAAAGTAAGTTGTAATATTCCAGTTTTCCCTCCCTGTTATTTATATCTTCTTATAATTCCTATTCCCTACCTATATTTTTAGAAATAACTATTCAATGAGTTAAAGTTGAAATGTGGATTTTATTACTCGTTTCTAGCAATACTATTTAATAAGGAGGGTTTTTATGAACAAAGGGTGCTTAGGCAATGCGGTTTTATATTTTAAAAAACTTTTGACTCATAATTTTTTATTTTATGATTGACTGGTCACTAGCGGAAAGTTCTATGATAAATTTTCATATATTTAAATGTTATATTAAAACATTAAAGCTAACTATCATTTGACTTCTGTTACATTTAGCCTTAGCAATTGGTGGTCATTTTCTAATGTGTAACTAGTTAAACGTCAATAATAAAGGCGTGTTTTCAAGATTTGAACCCAAATAATCCTAAAGTACCTAATTTTTAAATTTTAATATAATTTTGTTTATATTTTAATGTTGATATTAGCTTTTTACAATTGAATATTTTTGATCATGGTTCTCCTTTGGTGAAACTTAACTATCACTATTTTTTTCTGTGATATTAGATTTGTTTTTAGTTTCAAACTTTTTAAGTTTTTTACAATTTCATTAAAAATGTTGAGTAACCGTATCAATGGCCAAAAAAAATATTTTTTAAAAAATATGCAAAGTGGAAATCAAATTCTTTTCAATGCACCAAAAAACACTTAAAAATTACAAAATTTATGCATGGTTTAGAAATATACATACATCAAACATAAGATTTTTAGCTACTTTTTGAACGGACCCTAGGGCAGGGGGTCCACGGGGTATGAGAAATGTGGTCAGGGGGTCCACGGACCAAAAAAGTTTGGGAACCCCTGGTCTAAGCGGTACAACTTGAAACACTGCACTTTTTGATGACGGTATGAAACTTGGTACAATGATTCTAGGGACCTAATAAATGAGTTTTCGATCAGGACCCAAAAAAAATTTCCCTAAGAATTTAAAATTTTAAACTTTTTATAAAATTTCAATTTTTGCGATTTACGCGGTGTATATCATACTTTTAATCATGTTTGGTGGTAATTCTATACAATTCGAGGGCGTAGAGTACGATTTTGAGGTCAAAAGTTGTAATGGAGTGAATTTTATTAATTTTTTCTTAAAAATTTAAAATTTTAAAGTTTAATTCTTTTAATATATAGTCTTAAAACCTACTGATATTTTTGAACTTTCTACCACAGATGAAGACATAGATCGTTGTTCTAAATCTAACATTTCTAAGCTTTATCTTTATTTTTAGCCGAGAAACGGGACTTAGAAGTTTGACGATTTTCAAAATGGCGGCCATATTTGATTTGGCGGTAGGTTAAGTCGTACCACTTGAACCCCTGCAAATATTGATCATACTTTGAAACTTGGTACAGTCAATCTAGGGACCTAATAAATGAGTTTTTGATCAGGACCCAATAAAAATTTCCCTTAGAATTTAAAATTTTTAACTTTTTAAAATTTTTCAAATTTCGCTCCCTGTTTGTGAATTATAATATTTTTAGTAGCGCTTTGTGACGATTCTATACAATTTGATGTCGTAGAATGCGATTTCAATGTCCACACTTAAGTTAACGGGTTTGAAAATATTTTTTTCTTTAAAAGACCTAATTTATTGGTCTATTATAGCGATACATCTTGAAACGCTGCAAATGTTGATCATGCTTTGGAACTTAGTACGGTCCTTCTAGGGACCTAATAAATGAGTTTTCGATCAGGACCCAATAAAAATATCCCTTAGAATTTAAAATTTGAAACTTTTTAAAAAATTTCAAATTTGGCTCCCATTTGTGAATTCTAATATTTTTTGTAACGTTTTGTGACGATTTAATACAATTTGCGGTCGTAGAATGCGATTTTAATGCCCAAACTGAAGTTAACGGGTTTAAAAATATTTTTTTCCTTAAAAAAACCTAATTTCTTGGTCTATTATAGCGATACAACTAGAAACGCTGCAAGCATTGATCATGCTTTGAAACTTGGTGCAGTCATTCTAGGGACATAATAAATGAGTGTTCTATGGGGAGACAACAGAAATATCTCTTATAATTTAAAATTTTTAACTTTTAAAAATACTAAATTTTTTTGACGTTTTTCTTGTTAAAAACGTATGTATCAATTTTTATCTTTAAAATTTTTAGGGAAATTTGGGATATATACAAAAATTTGAGAGGATTCTATTTAGTCTTAGATCGAGTACATATTATGAAGTTAGTTCTCAAATTTGGACCATTTTCCTTATATTTGAGGCCCATCATTAATTAACATAAATGTTGGTAAAAAAACAACGTTCAGCAGACTGGGAAATTTCAAGATTAATTGGATGTAATAACAGGATATTTCAGGAATACTTTTTAAAAAAGTTGTAGTATTACATAATTTAATTCTTAATTATAATGCATTATTCTAAACTTTTGAAGCATATAAAATTTACTATATAGTCGGTTCATTTAGAAAAGGCGCCTGAGAGTACGAAATGTATTACAAGCATGTACTACTGTAATTATCAACGAAAACTTTTCTTGTGTAACGACAAGGCCCAGAATTAGAAAAAACAAAACAGTTAAACAGATTTAGTTAAAATAAAAAAATCGGTCACTGAAATTGCGTGATGAGCGTTACTTGGCGTTATTAATCCTGTTTCAGGCGCCTATTCTAATTGAACAGACTAATAACAAAAAAAACAACCACTGGACTGAAATTTCAAGGAACACAGTAAGTCTCAAATACATAGATAAAACTTCGGATAGAACATTTCTCTATTGAGGTATTTTTTGTGCATGTGCTTGCGCCTCGAATTGTTTTTTATAAGAAGTTTTTTTTCCAAACCTTAAAATTAAATTTCAGTTTGAAAATTATAATCGGGGTGGCATTCTACGACCTTAAATAATACAGAATCGTCAACAAACATAACTAAAAATATTATATTTCTTAAATAAAGAACCCAATTTGAGTTTTTAAAAAGTATGAAATTTTAAATTCTAAGGGATATTTTGATTGGATCCCGATCGAAAACTCATTTTTTAGGTCTCTAGAATGACTGTACGACTGTACCGAGTTTCAAAGCATGATCAGTATTTGCAGCGTTTAAGTTGTATCGCTATAATAGACCAAAAAATTAGGTTTTTTTAAGGAAAAAAATATTTTTAAACCAATTAACTTCAGTTTGTACATTGAAATCGCATTCTACGACCTCAAATTGTATAGAAACGTCACAAAACTTTACTAAAAATATTAAACTTCACAAATGGGAGCCAAATTTGAAAATTTTTAAAAAGTTTAAAATTTTAAATTCTAAGGGATATTTTTATTGGGTCCTGATCAAAAACTCATTTATTAGGTCCCTAGAAGGACCGTACCAAGTTCCAAAGCATGATCAACATTTGCAGCGTTTTAAGATGTATCGCTATAATAGACCAATAAATTTAGGTTTATTAAAGAAAAAAATATTTTTAAACACGTTAACTTCAGTGTGGACATTGAAATCGCATTCTACGACATCAAATTGTATAGAATCGTCACAAAACGCTACTAAAAATATTATAATTCACAAACAGGGAGCCAAATTTGAAAAATTTTAAAAAGTTTAAAATTTTAAATTCTAAGGGAAATTTTTATTGGGTCCTGATCGAAAACTCATTTATTAGGTCCCTAGATTGACTGTACCAAGTTTCAAAGCATGATCAATATTTGCAGGGGTTCAAGTGGTACGACTTAACCTACCGCCAAATCAAATATGGCCGCCATTTTGAAAATCGTCAAACTTCTAAGTCCCGTTTCTCGGCTAAAAATAAAGATAAAGCTTAGAAATGTTAGATTTAGAACAACGATCTATGCCTTCATATGTGGTAGAAAGTTCAAAAATATCAGTAAGTTTTAAGACTATATATTAAAAGAATTAAACTTTAAAATTTTAAATTTTTAAGAAAAAATTAATAAAATTCACTCCAACACAACTTTTGACTTCAAAATCGTACTCCACACCCTCGAATTGTATAGAATTACCACCAAACATGATTAAAAGTATGATATATACCGTGTACATCGCAAAAATTGAAATTTTATAAAAAGTTTAAAATTTTAAATTCTAAGGGAAATTTTTTTTGGGTCCTGATCGAAAACTCATTTATTAGGTCCCTAGAAACATTGTACCAAGTTTCATACCGTCATCAAAAAGTGCAGTGTTTCGCCAAAATCCGGGTTGTACCGCTTAGACTATGATGCCAAGCGGTACTTGTTGGCGGGTTTCTTGGTGTAAACGCTGAAGTAGAAATGCACGAAGAGTACCAGAAAGAGGACGGCTTGGCCCACGCAGAGGGACACTTCAAGCCCAGTGACTTGGCATCCTTTCGGTGGGAAGAAGATGACTTGGGTGTAGAAGACGATCATGATGGTGAACTGGATCTAAAAAAGGAAAAAGGAGTTCAAGATCTTAATTTTCAAGCTTTAATGAATTCGTTAAATCTGAACAAAAGATCAGATATCAAAGAAATAACAGATTTCCTTCAACACATAGTAGAATCCTAAACAACTAAATCTTACTCCATCGGAAATGGCATTTGAACCAAGAGGACGAAGCAGCTTTCTACGTATGAGCAAGCAAATGTCCCAAAGTCTTTTACACCTCATCTCAGGAGATCACAGAATAGAAGAGAACTGTCTTAAAACGACAGTTTCAAAACTGAGTAAAAATTACTCTGATGTAATTAAAATTTCCTGTAAGATGCACTGTTTCATTTTTATTTTTCGTGAAATGGTGTACATTTATATAGTTTTGAAATGAAGCAATTTTTTGGCTTTTCAACAAAAAAGTGATGAACGCTCGATTTCTCCCACTACAACTCTAAATAAATTCAAGTTACCGACAAATGGTTTAGGTTTATATACAAAATGAAAGTACATTTTATTTCCTACAAAATGTACTATTTAACTTTAAATTTATAATGAGAGGTATTGACGCTGGAGCGCTCTGAATTACAGCTGTTTCCTGACTTTACACTAAAACATGAAAATTGCTTTACTTGAAAACGATATAAAACATACACCGCTCCTCGCAAAATAAAAATAAACCAGCGCATCGTATAGGAAATTTTACGTACATTGGTTACGTGCTATTTTTCGTAAAATGAATATTTGTTTAGAAAATCGATGAAAAACCGAACAAAAGAGCACAAATTTGAGATTTTTTGCAATTTTTAATGTGAAGATGACTTTCAAAATTAAAATAAACATGAAATTTCGATTTAGCAATGCAAAAAACATATAAATTCATTCATTAAAACACTCCTATAATTTAATATATAAATTTAAAAATTTATTGAAATTCCGCCTAAAACACCAAATATTTCATAAATAAATTTAAAAATTTATTTTTTAAACATGCTTAGTCATCAATTCATCCAAAACAACCCATTTTACGGAAATAAAGCGCAGATTGCAGATTAACAACCGCAATATTCCGTTTGGTCTGCGAGGCGCGGCAGTTTTGTTATCGATCTTTGCTTCACTCCCCTACCCCCTTCTCAAAAAATGATAATTTAACGAACGTTATTTATAGAAAATTAAATGCTCAAAATATTTGTTGATAACGGGAATAGTTTTCATTTTGTAGAGGGTAGAAGTGCGCGTTTTCCTTTTTTTTTTTGCGGAAAGGAAAAAAATCGATGTTTTTCAGCACGCTTTAGTGGCAAAACCCCTCTCCCGAAAATCAAAGTTGACTTGTGCATTTTGTAGGAAATTTTGTTTACTTCAACTTTGTTACTGAAATTATCTTCGAGAAATTTATAGTTTTTGAAATATAAGCGAAGAATCGAAAAAAGAGCAAAAAAGTATCGATTTTTTGCAATTTTCGATATGAAGTCGACCCCCCACGTGAGAGCAAACTTCACATTCGTAATCAGCGCCCTCGAATACATATAAAACCGTCGAAAAAAAACTTCTATATGAAATTGTTTAAAACGTCACTTTTTAGGACCGTTTTCCTGGGTTATTGGCTTAGTTTACACCACAAATAATTAAAAATGAAGACAAATTGATTTGTGGAGTGATGGTTTTCTCCATGATTCTTAAGAAAAAGTCCCAAGTCCATATTAAGGACTAATTAAAATTTAATTCCTGCTTAGGATGATTGTACACCAGAGGGTCTAGTTTATAAAAGCAATAGGTAACTGCTTTAATTTTTAACTTGTTTTTTTAACTGTTAAACATTTTATAGTTACCATTTGAAAAAAAAGTTTAACAGTTGATAACCAAAGTTTTTTATAGGTACCATTTGAAGCCGACGTACTGGCCTAGTGGTTAGAGTTAGAGCATCTGACTGCAAAGCCGTACGTCTGCGTCTGGGGTTCGAATCCCCGTTTGACATGGGTGTTAGATTCTGTCCTTGTGTGATGAATGAAGGAGCCCCCCCCTGTAAAAAGGGGTTGTGCGAGCGAATGTGTGTGTGTGGCGCGGGTAGTACCCCACCTCCGTGGTTCTGGTCCACAGGTGCCCGCTGGGTAACGCTGAGTAGGTACTTCTTAGGGCAGTTCAGTGGTCAACGATAATAGTCCAGTAGTACCCGCCCACTGGAGAAAAAACATTTTATAGTTACCATTTGAAGAGTAGTCAGATACTTTTTCCACCATAGATATTTCTGAATTGAAGGTCCTATTGCTGACAGACCGTAGTACGAATACATCCATACGTGAACAAATGTGTTCAGTGTAGGGAAAAGAGTACTGTTGCCAGCTGAAAATACGGAAATACATAGTTCATTGTCATATCTAGGAGAAAATCTGTATGTAATTTACTAGTAATCGGGAAAACCGAGGCTATATTACAGTGAAATTCAAACCCATTTTTTGGGTACTTTCTTTCTAAAAATATTAAAGAATTACTCAATTTTATGAAACCAATTAGAAACGAAATGTAATGAAAATTAAAATAAATATATAACGACTTTTGTAAAAAAAAAATTTCGTATCAATATGACACACATCGGTGAGGCAGTTGGATACATTAGTTTGGTAAAGTGATTTATTTGCTCAAAAAAGTAAATTCTTTAAAATTATTATAGAATTCTTATTTTTTTCTCTTTTGGTTAGTAGATGTATAAATACCTTTTTTTGTAAATGATTTCAACTCTAGACTCAAAAATAGTGGTCAGCCAATTCAAAATGTTAATATAGACATATTCGAAGTCAATTAGATGGTTGTTTACACGTAACTTTGTGAACAGTAAAACGATTTTGCTTTAAAAGCCTACAAAATCAGTTAATTAGTTCAATATTATGATCTGGGGTATAGATTTGATGTCCCCTTTTAATTAAGTGATTCATAGATCCAAAATCTCAATCACATCGATGTATTAAAGGGCCACAGCAAGCAAATTTTAAATATAGGAGCTACCAAAACGTCCTTATAGTGTTGAGAAAGATTCGTACAAAAACTTAAAAATATATACAGGGTGATTCAGAAATAATCATCAATAATTTGGGGGGAGGTAGAGGGGACTTAGACAAGCATATTTCTAATAGGGATGGTGGGGCGCAGCCTTACCGTTAAAGAGCTAGGACCTAATGTAGTGCGAGCGCGTTTCAAAAGGCCGTTTTAAGAAGGCCCGTGTAACGAAACAAAACATAATAAAATGAAAAAATCTGTCGCATGAGGTAAGGAAGTATCCCTATTACTTACACCAGGAATTCGATAGAATTTGAACCACTTTCTAAGCCATGGAGTGAGTTTCAAAAGTGCAATATTAGTCTTTAAGTCAAAGAATGGAGTTCCCTTAATGGTATTTAGAAAAATGATGATCGGGGGAGGAATTTTTAATGATCGTAACATTGATCATTGAAACTGTTTGATCAGTGAAAATTCCTTCCCCGATCATCATTTTTCTAAATACCATTAAGGGAACTCCATTGTTTGACTAAGGGATTAATATTGCACGTTTTAAAACTCACCCCACGGTTTAGCAAGTGGTCCAATTTCTGTCAAATTGAGGATTTAAGTAGTACGGATACTCTTGTACCTCATGCAATAATGTTTTTTTTTATTATGTTTTGTTTCGTCACACGGGCCTTCTAAAAACGGCCTTTTGAAACGCGCTCGCACTACATTAGGTCCTAGCTCTTTAACGGTAAGGCTGCGCCCCACCATCCCTATTCGAAATATGCTTGTCTAAGTCCCTTCTACCTCCCCCCAAATTATTGATGATTATTTCTGAATCACCCTGTATAGTTTTTACTATGGCTTGATGGACCTAACCACTAAAGAATGGATTTTCCAATAGCATATAGTGTTTGTATGCGATTAAATTAAAAACAGCGGTCTCAAACAAACTGATATGAAGATGAGAAGGCATGAACATAATTCCCAGCAGTTTAAGTGCAGAAACTAGTCAAGCCACGTAGTTTGACATTTTTCTGCACTGAAGATGAAATTCAACATGCTGGAAAAATATTTTAAATTCACACGTTATTTTCAAAATTCTTACTTTATAAAATGTGCGGCTGGCGGCTACCCATACAGAATCCCCTGAAACCAAAACATTACTTTTGAAAATAATAGCGTGTGACGTTTCAGAAGAACATTAATGGTACAAATTTAATAAATAATCATAAAAATATTAAAATAAAAGTGGTGCTGTATGACACTATCTTATATTGAGAACACAAGGTGTCTCATATCAGGCGAACGGTATCGCATATTATACTCAGTTCATTTAGAACTGAGACGTAATTCAGCGCCTGAGACGTAATGTATTAGAAGCAGTTTACTATTGTAATTATCATCGAAAATGGTTTCTTCTGCAATGACAAGGCAGCCTAAACAAAAGTAGTTAAAATACTGTAAAAAAATCAGTCATTGAAGTTGCGTGATGAGCGTTATTAAGCATTATTGAGCGTTTTGATCCTGTTTCTGGCGCCTATTCTAAATGAACACACTATAGGCACATTTTGAATTTTTATTAAAATGCATTTTTAGGGTAATTGCAATTTGTTTTCATAAGCGATGCGGTTTTCGAAACCGGTTTGTACACAATGTACAAAACCACTTTTGTTTCTTAAAAACTTTTTTTAGGCGAGCGTAAATTGGAATAATAAAAGTGGTATCCCACATCGGGGGCACTTTCCCCTACTGAGATTTTAATATTATGTATAAGAATATAAAAGATTTTCAAAGCTCACCACTTTTAAAATTAATTTACTTTATTTATACAAACATAATCTGAATAACTATTCATCTCACATTTTCAGTTCATAAAAAATTTTTATTTTAGCTTAATTTTACACCACAAAAAGAATAATAAAATAATAATAATAATTTATTTTTTGCTTTAAAAATACCATCTACAAAAATAAGATTTGGTCACCAAGAGGCAACAGAGCCAGTACTGGTGACTACTTAAATTATATAAAAGCAAAATTAAATTAAAAATATTAAATTAAATTAAATAAAAGACAATAACTTAAATTTTCAATTTTAATGAAAAATGTAAAGAATGGATATCGATTTCCCCAAATTCAAGGGATATTATACCTGTCTATAGGGGTAGTTCCTCCCTATCTCTACTCAAATATAGCGTAAGGTTTTTTAGCACAAAAAGTCTATTTGCCATTTTTTGGACATATTCCCTTCTTAAACTACCGATTCAAATGGAGCTATCCTTCTTGTTTAATTAATTGGTGGCTTTCTAGATGGCGCTCTCAAACAAATGATTGAAAATGATTAGTATATTTTTTAGTGATTTTCTACTATATGACTGCGTTCCTTTTTTATGGCTTTAACGTTGGAATAAAATAACTCTATTGTGTAGGTATTAAAAATGAAGATTTTTCTTTGTCCTCTTATACAATTGCATATACGTTTTAATTAATATTGATTATTTAAAATAATTGTTTTTCAATTTAGAGAAGCAAATGTAATTTTTAACGCCTAGCTGTGGCAGTCTTTCTGTCTTTATCTTTATAATGTGTGTTTTGTTATTGGTTTACTTTTTTTTAATGTCTGTATAATACATCGTCCTTTTTAACGTTAATGTAGTATTTTTTCTGTCACCTAAACGGGTCGTTACCCCTTGGTGACTAAAGGCGGCTTTAGACCACCCGGTTTGCGACAGCGATTCCGCGGTTTTCGGGAATTTCGACAACCGCAGTAACTCAGCGACCTCTCGAAAGATGGCGCTGTTCAATTGAGGGAAGAGGGTCAATTTTTTGTCGCGAACCGGATGTCGCAGAATCGCTGTCGCGAACCGCGTGGTCTAAAGCCGCCTTAACATGCTTTTTCTTTCTTCTGTTGTTTTCTGTTCTGTTTGTTTGGTAATATTATTATTAAAAAAGAATTATTTGAACAGAATAAGGGGCTACGTTTTCACCATACACACATACATTCCATAATTATAAAAAAAAATCTTAAACAACATATAATTTTTAAATGAATGATCATAAGTGATACTGCGTTAAAAATATATATGGAAAAGCAATTTGCCACATACTTTTCAATAAAATTGAGATTAAAATGCTAATACAAAATATTGTATATAATTATTCTCTGTATCTAACAAAGCTAAAATTTATTGACTGGGACTAGCATTTTTGGCTCATTTCGTAATTTCAAAGATTTTTTGGTACTTGCGTATTATACAGCAACCGTTAAATTCAGCGGCACAGCTGTAGAACAGTCAATGGGATTTTAAACGTTTTCGGATTTAGCGGCACGGTCGACGGCATAATACGTAACAACCGATTTTATTTTACAAAATTATCTACGGCTTTATTTTTTTCATTAAAAGGTTAAACATATTTCATTTTGTCTTCTTTAAAATGCTTGAACGAAAACTAACAAAAAAATTTACTAATGATTTGAATTTAAAGTATTACCTACAGGGCTGCAAATATACATAAAAGTAATTGCTTATTTTAAAATGAACAAAATCTCAGTTTGCTTGAAAATACTGCTAGGTGTAACTGTGATAGTACATATTTAATTATCAATACAGTCGAATCCGCTTAATGTGATCACGGTTAATGTTATCAATCGGATAATGTTATCGAATCGACAGGTCCCGATCATTCCTATTTAATTTAATGTAAAATACATCGTTTTATGTGATCAACTATGAATCGTCAATCCGCTTAATGTTATCAAAATTTGTCCATATCCCCTTTAAAACGACCTCTTTTGGGTTCGAGTTTCATTTTGAAGGTCAATTTTTACAAGTCTTCTCCATGAGAACATCTGGAGCTTCTTTTTTCTGAAATTCAGTATTGGTAAGAAAAAATATTGAAAGAAAACGGTTATGGGGGGTCCGAATCCATACTTGTGATTGGTTAAAGCGTTAAAGAAACATCAAGATCCACGCTTTGCAGATGTTTCTGATAAGAGATTTTGATTTTCCCTTGTTTAATGAAATTCAGATTATGTAATAAATAAGTGGTTTATTGGAGTGGAAGGATATAATGGAGCGGAAAAAAGAGACCTTTCTATAAAAATACACAGTAAGCGATTATTTTAATTTTTTTAATGAATTACTCTTATTTTTCCCCTTAAAATGTTTCCTTGTTTAAATAGTTCTAAATACATTTATTACGATTACATGATTTTGATTTTAAAGTAAACAATCTAGTAACACTGTTTGCTGTTTTTTATGAGATCGCTTATTGTTATCGATGGGATAATGTTATCAGTTTAGTCTCGGACAATTGCGATCACATTAAGCGGACTTGACTGTACTATCACAGTTATAAAGTCAATACTCGTGTTTTACATGAACATAATAAAAACCGAGTTAAATAAACAGGTTTAATCTGTTCATTCTTGAAATTAAGCTGTTTGCATTTTACTCAAAACTGGAGGGTGACCGGGTCAAACGGACTTGAAATTCAGATTCAGCGGGTCGAAATACATAGGTAGGTAGGTCCGGTCCAAAGTACATTCCACTTTTTTTATTTTGTGTGCCGGTGTTTTTTATTTCATGAGCTCCAGTCATGAGGCGTAATTTTCCTGACACCGTTACAACACTTTGTAACGGTGAAAATTCCGCTCAGTACAAAAACCGGTCAGTAAATTCCGGTCAAAAAACTAAAAAGTTAAAGATTTACCCATATAAAAAATTTTTGTTGTATTAACCGGGTTTTGCTCTGACCATAATTTCCGTATAACCGTTGTGACAGTAGGAAATGACAGAATTTGTTACTTATTGAAAATTGCACTGGCACACAAAAAAAAGAAGTGGAATGTACTTTGGACCGGACCTACCTAACGACATGTTTTTCGACCCGCTGAATCTGAATTTCAAGTCCGTTTGGCCCGGTCACCCTCCAGCAAAAAACCTCAAAAAAAGGCCAAAAATTGCAAAAAACTGCAGTCACAGCAACGAAAAAATTTTTGTGGACCCGGATCACGTATGATTTTTGTGTATTCTAAATAACTGAATCTAAATCTAAAAGTTAATTAGCCCGGTGAGCCGTCCAAATTTGAAAAAAAAAACGAAATGAACCATGAAAAAATGAAATTGAACCATGAAGTTAGTCACCAGTTGAAGTTTTTGAGAAAAGTTTAAAAGTATGTTAATTAACCTTACTTGTAAACTTTTCTCAGTAAACATCTAGTGCTGATGATCAGTAAATATATAGTGCTGTCCTTCAAAAAAACCACTTTTTCACTTTTCCTTCATACATATAGACAGGCATTTTTATACATATAGGGTTACTTTACTTGGGGTAAGTGGGTCACCCCATAAAACTATAATATGTACAGGAAATTTCACACTTACTCGCATTGATTATGTTACAGCTTGTCACACCGATGAGTTTAGCATATATTTGAGATTTGTTTAATTTATTTTTAAGATTATGGAACTAATTTAAAATAGATTCCCAGAATGGATTTTTTGGAGAGTTCAAGACGTATTTTTCAAAGAAGTATTTCCAGGTAAGTTTTCATTACATTTTAATGTTTATTGAACTGTTTTGCAGAGTTTGACCTAAAATACATACGGCAATTTGAAAATTTTCAAAATTTTTAATTTTGAAGTGTTTAACAGGAGGGTCCCACTTACCCCATAGTTTTAGCATGGTTGGGGTAAGTGGGATCCCTCAGTGTGGGGTGAGTGGGACCCCTCTTTATTTAGTGAGACCCCTTATTGACTAAATTCCTAGAAAAACGTACTCTACTTTGTTTTCTCAAGACTGTTTAAAAACAGTTACCATGAGCAACAACATAAATTGTTGCCACAGAAATACAAAAGATTATATCACTAGCTAATAATTACATATCACTAGTTAATAATTACATATCACTAGTTAATAATTATATTACATTCGGCCATCCTGATGTGCAACACAGTGACGTTTTTCACAATTTGACTTAATTTTTTCTCGTGCTTTCAATATTTCGTATCGCGCTTCTTCTCGCAATACTTCAGGGAACGCATATTCATCCGACATTGGATTATTACGTCCTATTACACTACTCGAAAAAAAAAATAGGGTCAAAATGCTTCTGACACAAATCAAGCAGATTCTTATATAAAATGATCCCCTGAATCCAAATCCGACCTCTTTTTTCTCCATCAGGCTCAGATTTTCGGGGAACAGCTCCTCCCCCTTTTTGCGTTATTCGATGACGTAATGACTTTGAATTCGATTTTCAGGGTCAAAAACTATTACTTTACCCTTTAAATTATACCAGCGAGGGAACAAGAAAGGCTTCTAAAATATAAAAATTTGTAGCAAATGGATAAGTTTAAGGGGTTATTACCCCCTAAAAATGCAAAAAAAGCGTTAAAAATTATTGTGATTATTTTTAGCAATTTTTTCCTCTTATCTTTTACGCAATTCATCATTAAAGGGACCTAACCCTTCTCCAAGGGTCCAAATTTAATGAATACATGCAGCAATGATTTTTGCTAAAAGCGGATGAGGTGTTACCGCCCCCGAAGATACTCTCTGAATCGCGCCGCTACTCGCGTACTCAGGAATGAATAGTCTTGTTTTGAAAAGCTCAAAAATGACATAGTTCTTATATTTAAGGTCTATCCTGAGGGAAATTGCAGTTCGTTAAAAACTGGCCAGTTTTACGGGGTTGGGACTCATGTTTCAAGTTGATGAGTTGACTGATCATAATAATTGGGGGACGTCCATTTAAAAATTGAGGGTGATGGAGGAAAACGATTGAATTCTTCATATTTGTCGTCATATTTGAGTTCAAGAGGTCATTTTACACAAGAATCGACTGAATTTCAGTCAGTTGCAGTTAGAATTTTTTTTTGTATGGCAGTTTAACTCTAAAGTACGGCATTGAACCCTTCCGCGGGTCCTTCGGGGTCGCTAACACCTCAACCGCTTTTAGTAAAAAATAATTGCTGCATATATTCCTTAAATTTGGGTCCTTGGGGAATGGGTAAGGCCACTTTAATGATGAATTGCATAAAAAATAAGAGGAAAAATAGCCAAAAATAATCTTAATTAATAAACTAAATAATCTAAATCTTTTTTGCATATTTTGGGGGGGTAATAACCCTTTAAACTTATCCATTTGCTACAAATTTTTATATTTTAGAAGCCTTTCTTGTTCCCTCGGGTGTAATTTAAAGGCTTAAGTAATAGTTTTGACCCCCAAAAATCGAATTCAAAGTCATTGCGTCATAATAAATCATGATTATACCAATTGATATTTTAAATTTAATATTTTACCATGTAACTAGTCAGTGCACCTAGTGTTTTATTATTTATATTTTTTCAAACCAGACTTGTGTTAAACAATACCGTTTAAGCTATTCAAAATAATAAGAGACAAAACTTGTATGACACTCAATTGTTTATAAATAATCTATTTGGTATTAGATTCAAATGATATCTAAATATCTAGATCGGTCGCCACAATCTAGAGTTTATCGCCAAGTCGCGATGGTGCCCGAATACGGAATATTCCCCCGGAAGAACTCAGGGAGGCCATTTATTTACAATTAAATTTGGAAAAAACTATTTACAAGTAAAACACAAACGGGGAAATCTTAACACTCATAATCTCTGTAAACTTTCAAACTCTCTTAAATCCAACTCATTTCAAAACTACATCTTACTTATTTCCTCGAGATATTATTAAAAAACATATTTGAGATGGATGCCACAATCACAATCAGTTAAAACAATCAACAGTATCAAAATACTAGTCATTCTTGACAGTATACATATATAACTTTTAAAATTTCGAGCGGTCTTCTACAGGAAAATTTTAGAATTTTTACTCTTAAAAGAGGTGTTTTGAACCACTTCTTTGGAACCCTTTCGGTTACACACGAAGAGGATCGCTCCGTGGAAGTCATATAAATTTCAAGGAGAAAAAGCAGAAAAAATCATGAAGAAATTTAGGGAGGGGGGTTGAACTCTTAAACCCTCATTTCAGAGAAAACTAATAAGTTTATGTATACTTAAGTAGAATGAAAAACACATTGATCATCCTCGTATAGAGATTGTTAATAAAAACATGACAACTTTCTCTAAATAAAATATCGTTTGGTTTTAATATCCAACCTTGCACCTATATATGATTCCAAGTCTTCCAAATCCAGTCGACCCCTTCAACCATTTTTTCCTCACCCTGAAGCTCTATAATAACTCTAGTAGCACAGCTTTTACCAAATATGTAAAGTTTACGTAACTTCAACAAGAAGTAAATGAAATTTGGCCATACATATCGAAAACTGGACGTTTATGCAGCTTGGGAATAACTAGAGACTGAATAAGGAAGTTGCATGTGTCAGATTTTCAAAAACAAACATGTGTTCCGTATGGTTTTTTGTATGGTAAAATGAAATATCTAGTCAGTTTTTCAAAAAAATGTACAGTTAATTAAATATTTTAATTTAAAAAACGAGAAAAAAACACGTGACTGAAAACGTTTATTGTTTAAACTATAAGATGACGTCAACAATAATGCCATCGACTCCATTGCTTTACAACAATGTTTAGTATAAGATGACGTCACATCCAAACTCTTGGCGTTTTCGCGCGCTTTTAAAAAGGGGATTTTTGTTAATTTTTTTGACAATCAAAAAATTTCTCGATCGGCCTCAAATTTTGGGTAGTTGCTTATTTTTGCAAGAGGAATCGATTAAAAAAATAAAAAAAAATCATGCAACTTCCTCATTGCGCCTAGCGAAATAATTTCCATTATGAACACAAATGGTTCGAATGGAGTGAACTGATGTGAAATGAACTATAAACATCAAAATTAAAAACTCTAGCTCTCGATATATTAGACTCGGTCATCGACTCGATTAATCTATATATTACTCTTCGGTTTCCGGAAGTTTTCCCGCAAGATCTCCTCGGTGAACGGTTCCACTTAGTTATCTCCCACAATGTCCAAAATGAGCCGGGAACGTATTCTTGAAGAACAAGTAAGAAGCATTTTTATTGCTATGGGAAAATTTGGGTTACTGAGTGTGTGGGTTTGCAGTCTATTTAGTTCTTAATCTTCACAGCAGCTTAATTTCCGAATTTCAAAACTTAATATTGCAACTTCTTTAAAAGATTATTTTTAATGTTACTATCTACAGTGTGACCTTCAATGAATATTTTTTTAAAATACATAGACTGCAAAAGAAAATGTTTACGAAAACATATACTACTAGAGCCTGACAAAGAGACAATTGTAACTTTAATCTACCTACAACGGATACCTGTTGCATTTATTGGTCTCTTTATAAGTAGAATAAACATATATATACATGTGATTTTTACGTAAACCATTTTAATTGATTTTATGTAAACATGCCGGAATTTTATCTTTCTGCGCAGATATGAAATTTTTTTTTGCAAATTCTCCCCTTAATGTTCATCCCTTGATTCCGGAATCTAATCGGAATCGATTGGATACCAAGGGTTACAACCCTCCAAAGGAATAAATTCCATTGGGAAAATCAAATCTTAAGAATCTCACTTAATTTTCCAATTCATATTGATAGTTTTGTAGTTATTAACCCCCTAACAGTGTCTCCCGAACCGAGCTCGGGTTGGAGAAAAAATAACGTTTCCGTTGTGTCGAAGCCCAAACTGAGTTCGTTTCGATGTTGTGATGTTTCTTAGTTTAGAGATTGGGAGACATTATGTTTGGATAATCTTCTTCCTAATTGAATAAGATGCGTGTGTAATCAAATACTTTTTAATGTGTATGTTAAAATAATTAATACACTTGTAATTTCATTTAAATTTTGATTTTTGTTATAAAAATATATTTTCTAACACTAATAACACTACCCTGCGAAATTTAACTTTTTGAAAAATACAAGATAAGTGTTTAGTAATTTTTATGTTATTTGGTGTGCTGATTACGAAAATGACCTCCATTTTCCCCAATCACATCAGGATTTTTTGTAAAATCAATATCAATATTTTTGCTAAAATCCTATAAAAGAGACATTATAGCGAAAAATCGTAGGTTTACTATCTAGAAACTGTGGTTTTATCCACTTAAATATGTGTAATATAGTCAAATCTTTGTTAGGAAAGTTGGTTTGATTATTTATTGACCATATTTTTATTTTTCATATATTTAAATGTATGAAAATACTGTTGCCAGATCCCATGACCCACCTCTGGTTGAGAAAAACACAAAAAAAAATTCAAGAGTTAAAATTTTTAATTAAAAGTATCGTTTCTTCAAATTAAAATCACCGAAATATTATTTTAGTTTGTTTTTATTAAGATATCTTACATGAAATAGACGATAAATCAAAAAACGCAAATATTATGTTTGTATACATGATAGCTTGTAAAAAAATTAAGCTTATTCAAAAGCTAATAAAAAAGTTTATAGTAGTTAAGAACGTACTCTTTTTCTTGTAAAACTTCTTTTTGTGGCTCTTCTTTTATGCTCAATTTCGGGTCTATCACGCGTTAACATCCAACAGTAGTCGGCGAGCATATTCCTGTCTCATCTTCCCTGATACCTGCTTTCCATATCTTTGATGTCTTGGTGGAACCTTTCACCCTGTTCTTCACTGACTGATCGCAAGATTTCGGGGGGAAAGTCGACATGTGAGTGAAGGAAATGAATTTTGACACTCATGGAGCAACCCAAAGCTTGATATTTGTTTAGCTCTAGCATATCTATCACAATTGGTTTGATCCTTGTAATTACCGAGAAATTTACTGACGACTTCTTTGAAGGCATCCCAAGATTCTTTTTCTTTTGTAGTCATGGTAGTCTTAAATTCTTTATCCTTCATAAGCTACCGGATATCTGGACCATTAAATATTCCCTCTTTTAACTTGGATTCGGATAAGCCTGGGAACTTTTTACACAAGTATTTGAAACAATCGCCCTCTTTTGAAACAGCCTTCACAAACTGCTTCATTAAACCTAGTTTGATATGTAGAGGGGTAACAATACTTTTTTTTTGGATTAACTATTCCGAATCACATTTTTGTGCCTGGTACAAGATTTTCTCTTTTCGACCATTCTTTTTTGACCCAATGTTGAGTCTTATCACGGCCACAGACAATAAGAGACAGACCGGTCAATGGGCGGCCTACGACACGAACGCCCTCAACCCGCGGTACCTGCACTTAAACTGTGGTTACAGTTAAGCTTTTAGGTCTGGCAACCATGGAGACGTTTTGCGAAGACGTAATCCATCGACCATATGATCACCAGGATCGCGATCCTTGGCGATCACATAAGCCCATTAAATCGTTTTTAAAATTAAAAAATATCTTTTTTTTTCAACAATTTTTTTAAATTTGCTATTATAATAGAAAATTTAAATTAAATCATTAAGGTTTGTTCATCAACAAAATTTCGTGATCGCATATGATGAAAAACTCAATTGTAAAAATACAAGCTTAAATATAAAGTAATCAAGAATCACACAAGTAAATAATGAGAATCTAAATGATTTCATTAAATCTCATATTTCAATAACTACAAATATTTGTTATAATCCCTTGGCCTTTTAAGACAAACATGATGTGTAAATGAAGTTGCAATCCTCGTGAATCTAAACGAACACATCTTTTGCAAACACGAATCCCAGATCCCAGGCACATTCGAAATGAATTCTTGACAATAAAAATATATAATACTAGTATACATTTTCATCTGAATTAAATACATACGCCTATAATTAACACGAATTATACTGAATTCTATCAGGCTTAGAAATCATGATCAAGAATGCAACACAGATTTTCCAATACATTGCAAAATAGAGAAGAAACGAGATAAAATGTGCCTTAATGCAATAAGACACTATGATTTATAAATATTGAAAACAATTTAAAAGAGTACGATCAAACGATTTACACAAACTTCATGTTTACTTTCGAAATGGAATATTGCAAGTTTCGTCAACAAAATAAAAGTATAAGGATTTCGATTTAAAAATATTGAAAACAATTTAAAAGAGTACGATCAAACGATTTACACAAACTTCATGTTTACTTTCGAAATCGAATATTGCAAGTTTCGTCAACAAAATAAAAGTATAAGGATTTCGATTTAAAAATATTAAATTAATCGATTAATGCCGGTACCGATTGTCACAGGCGCAACTTGAGCTCTCTGGATAAGCCCTGCCTATTGACCGGTCTGTCTCTTATTGTCTGTGATCACGGCTGTCCCACTCACAAATAAATGAAACATGGATACCACTGTTCTACAAATTTGACCTTCAAAATTTTTTCTTTGATGAAAATAGTCAATTCTTATAGATTTTGGGTCGCTGAATACGAAAATCACCATTAAAATTCTCAATTGACTCAGGATTTTCGGGGAACAGCCAGCCCCTCCCCCTTTTTACGTTTTTCGACGACCTTATAACTTTAAACTCGATTTTCAGGGTCAAAAAGCATTATTTTAGTCTTCAAATTGCTCCCCAGTTAACAAGAAATGTTCAAATTAATAAAATATGATAAATTTATAACAAATGGATTGGGTTAAGGGGTAATTACCCCCCTAAAAATACAAAAAAATTGCTAAAAATTATAGAGGTTTCTATACGCTATTTTTTCCTCTTATTTTTTACGCAAATCCCGTTTGAAGGGTCCTAACCCTTCCTCAAGGACCCAAATTTGATGACAATATGCAGCAATAATTTTTACTAAAAGCGGTTGAGGTGTTAGCCTCCCAGAAGTCCCCGCGGAAGAGTTCGGAAGACTTCCAGAATCGCGAAGGCGCTCGCGAGTTCAGGAATTAATATCGATGATTTTGAAAAGATTACAAATGATGTTTTTCTTATATTTTGGGTGTATCCTAAGTAGAAACTCTTCAGTTCTTTAAAAACTGACCGGTTTTCGGGAGTGAGGATTCCATGTTTCAAGATGTTAACAGATGCACGGCTGTGGATAACAATTAGGGGGCATCCCCTTAAAAACTGAGGGTAATGGAGGAAAATGGGTGTCATAATTGAATTCAGCAGATCATTTTACACAAGAATCAGCTGAAATTCAGTAAGTAGCTTCAAATTTTTTTTGTACAGCACAGGTAAACTCTAAGTGCGGCATTGAACCCTTCCGTGGGTGCTCTGGGGGCGCTCTCACCTCAACCGCTTTTAGCAAAAATCATTGCTGCATATTGCCATCAAATTTGGGTCCTTGGGGAAGGGTTAGGACCCTTCAAACGTGAATTGCGTAAAAAATAGGAGGAAAAAATAGCGTATAAAAACCTCTATAATTTTTAGCTAATTTTTTGCATTCTTAGGGGGTTAACTACCCCTTAAACCTATCCATTTGTTATAAATTTATCATATTTTATTAATTTGAACATTTCGTGTCCATCATCTAGAAATAACAGCATAAATGCAGTAGTGTATATAGATATTTATTTCGAGAGGGGTCCAAAATTATTCCTCAGCCCCTCCCATGCATATTTAAAGTTAAACGTAGCTTTTAAAAACATTTTTAGGTATAATTTGCATCTAAGATAATTTATTTGTAAGAAAAATTGTGACGAATTAAGATCCAAGTGTAACAGAAGGGTCCTTCCTCCCCAGAAGATTTTGTGAAATGTGATCTTTAAAAACAGTTTTTTCAACTCGTTATAGGTACATCATTGTCCAAATTTTGGACATTCATTTTAAGGTATGATTTTAATTTTAACGCACTTATTATAAAAATTGACAATAGTAAAGTTTCAACTACAATAGGGGGTTTTAGAGGTCCTTCCCCTGAAGAATTTCGAAAATTTAATCCTAAATAACATGGTTTTAACTTGTTTTGTTATACCTATACATAGTCCGAATTTCCGGGGGGAGGCAGGGTCCCCTCGCCCCTCCTATATACACCCCGGGATATATGGAATATTTTGTTAACCAATAATATTTTATCATTAGATACAATGTAAATCTTTGTTTTAAATTTCTGAATATTAGCGCCGAATCGTCCCATCCCGGGGGTTCCTCCCCCAGAAAAATTTTGGAAATTTGACCCTAAAAACAGGGGTTTAACTTGTTTTTGTAAACCAAAAAAAGACCTGAAAAAAAAACTATAATCAACAGAGCTCACTTCATTGGAGGCTCCACACCAAATCCAATTTAAGTGGGGTTTTTGGAGCTCTAAAAACTTGGGTAGGAAGGAGAAAAAGTAAGTTCTTAACAAGAACACCTAGCAGAAAGATATACGTATAACATTTCAGAGCAACGAAAATTAGAAATTATCAACGTATTTATTTCAAATTTCTTCTCGGAGCCCCAGGAAATGCTTGGTGGAGCCCATTAGGCTAAGCGCGCACTATAGAGACTTAAGTCACGGTGATTGTAACATAAGTGTCACTCGAGAGCAACGGATCTCTATGAGTTAAGGCATGGCATATAGCATTGGAACAATTCACAAAATTTTTTAACGTTTGTCGTTTTTGTTACTTTCAGGCATCCAGAAACTTTGATTATAGCAAAGAGTTCAGATTAAAAGTTACGGCTGATTTTAGACTCTACATATTTGTCGTTCCGAAAGCAAAGATCGAACTTCCTTTCCTCGTTGAGTTCGCGGAGAGCTTAACTGGCTTTGAAGCGTACCGGCCGATGCATATGGGAGCACGTATCATTCACCTCTACATGAAATTTAGGTCGGTTGACGCGGCGAAGATGGCCATCAAAGCTTTTAAGGTAAGTGAATAGGTTTGTAGCAGTCGCTATCCATAAGCCACGATCCCGAACCCCAGACAACAAACCAGGCCCGTAGCCAGGAATTTCCCTTTGTTGGGGCGCCCACTTTTTCAGGGGGGCAAGGGGTTTTTCTGAAGGTACCATAGGCGTAAGTTCAACTGTTTGACTAGGGGACAAAGACAATACCCATAAGACCCTCAGGCCTAAGTAGCTGTTACAAGACTTTTGTTTAGGGAGGAGTTAGTCCTAAATGTTTCTAGTAAAACCTTTCCTGTTCTCTAAAGTTTTCCTTCTTTAAATTTTAGAAATTTAAAGCTTAAATTACTGTTTTAGCCCATTTTTAGATCCTTTGGTTTAATGTATAGAAGGAATTGTCCATGTAAGCTCCAGAATTGAAAAGGAAAACTCGAAAATCGAGGTGGATCACTCCTTGTTAATCTTTAAATAAGACAATTTTATAAAGGGTGTCAATTTTCCCTAACCTCCCTTTTCAGTCTGCAAGGGTATATAAAAGTTTGTTTCTGTAGGGGGGCTTAAAATATCTGTCAGCTCCCTCCCATGCATATTTAACATATTTAATTTAGTTTGTTATACATTTTTGGGTTTGAATTTTCGCCCAAAAGAGCTAGGGGACATCCATAAATTACGTGAGGTCAAAAAGGGGGGAGGGGTTTGGAAAAATCTCACCAAATCTCACCAAGGGGGAGGGGGGTCGATTAAAATCTCACGCCAACTTTTTAAGTTAAAAATTATACGATTTTCTGAAGTATGAAAAAAGAATAATACCCGAAGATAAGATACTGTGGTGATTTTTGGGCGGAATAATGGGAGAGTGTTGTACCTCTGGACAAAAATCACGTTTGGATTTTTTCTAAGACATGTAAACATTTGACCATTTAAAGTGCCCAACCTATAGTGCTAACCTTAGCAAATAGGGTAATATTTTTTATTAGCTGAAATCTTCAAAATTGGATTTTTAATTCATTTTAATAACTTGACGAAATTTGTGTCCAAAGGTACAACAACGTGCTCTCCCTATGGACAGACCCAGTTGTACCTGTGGACACCCTTAAAAAGGAAATTAAAACCTTTTAATCATCTTTGGGATATCATAGTCTCAAGATCCTATCGGAAAAACATTCAATAGCACCTACTGGGGGAAGTTCCAGGGGGGTTTAAAGCGCGCTTTCACCGAAAGAGGAGGATGCTCGCCGGCGTTTGCGGCGGGAGCTGGATAAAGGCCTCACAATCCCAAAGCTGAGATACAAGGCTATCAGATGATGTCAGCTGAAGTAAAATAGGAAACATATTCTATAAAACCCCTATGTGTGGCCTTCATCCAGCTCCCGTTGCAAGCGCCGGTGAGCATCCTCTTCTTCGGTGAAAGGGCGCTTTAAACCCCCTTGGAATTTCCCCCAGTAGGTGCTATTGAATGTTTTTCCGATAGGATGTTGAGGATATCATATAGTCCGATAGGACTATATGATATCACAAAGATGATGTATAGGTTTTAAATCGATATTGACTGCATTCAGGCTCATGAAATTGAAAAGAGACAAAAATGACGATATTTTCAATATTTTCCTATACTTTAACATTGGAAACATACTTTTGAAGGGCGCGGGGGTCAAAAATCGTCCTAGAAACCTGAAATTTTGCAGGTAATAATGTTTAAGTATTTGTAACAACTTCAGAGGGGGGCATCTGGGAAATTCGAAAAAGAATTTTTGCAACACCCTAACGTACACCTTAATGTTTTTACACTTGCAGATTCAGGATTGGGCTCCAAAACTACACGTCGCATCGGTATCGGAAATGCTGGAAGCAATGTACCACATCGAAAGCAGCAATCGGGTGCCACCCGTGGGGATCACAATTGCCATCATTGACATCGTCGGAGAGGTTCGAATGACCGACCCCCTGCACCAACAGGTCATCTCCTCCATGCTGCTCAGGTACGGCAACCCCAGGATATACGACCTCCAGTGGGACGGGGGCAGAGTGAGGAGCGCCAAAGCCAAATTCTCCTCACTGGCCGAAGCCCTGGGGGCATCCATTGCGTTCGGTAACTGGGTGGACGACCGGAACCCCTACCAGAACTTCCACTACAGGGTTCGCATAGTGGGAGGCGAGAAGGAAGAGTCGATCTTCTTACAGTTGAAGATCCCCAACGCCAGGTTGATCTTCAAAATGGAGTACTTCGTTGGTGGAGAACCAACCACTCGTTACGTTCCTTCCCAACTGCCTCGGATGAGCGTGAACGAGATGGCTTCAGAGCTCTTGGTGCAAGAACCGAACGAATACCCACAGAACCCGATGAATCCTCCGGCGCAGAGAGGGACCTACAGGCAGCGAGGTGGAAGACTCGGCTTTCCACGACTGCAGTTCAGAAACAGGAATGCCGCAAGGCAGACTCAACCTCAAGTCCAGCAGCAAGAAACCACGGCGCGACACGGGCCTGGAAGAAGACTCGTTAGAGATCCTGCTCAAATCTAGCAACAGCAAGATACTTACACGGTGCCAGTGTCTGGAAGTTGAGAGTCGGGAGTTTAAACACAGGGAAGCTTTTAGCTTTTTGATGGATTTTATTTTTGGACTTATTTTTAAATGTTTATATGAGAAATTGACCCTTCAACTGTGTTTGAAGAATTGCTGAATAAAAAGTTTTTGCACTTTTACTGTATGTGCTACTGGTATTTATAGTAGTAGTCTTCAGAAATGGGAATTTTTGGGAAAATAATGGTGAAAGCAAATATTGCACTCAGAAATTCCTAAATTGTGTCGTATTATGTAAGAATATCGCACCCTTTCTACAAAAGTGCCACAACTCAAAAAACTATGTTTTCCAGAAATAAGGAAGTTGCATGTGTCAGATTTTTAAAAACAAACAAGTGTTCCATATGGTCTTTTGTATGGTAAAATGAAATATCTAGTCAGTTTTTAAAAAAATGTACAGGTAATTAAATATTTTAATTTAAAAGTCGAGAAAAAACACGTGACTGAAAACGTTCATTGTTTAAACTGTAGGATGACGTCAACAATAATACCATCAACTCCATTGCTTTTCAACAATGCCTATTGTAAGATGACGTCACATCCAAACTCTTGGCGTTTTCGCGCGCTTTTAAAAAAGGGGATTTTTGTTAATTTTTTGGCAATCAAAAAATTTCTCGATCGGCCTCAAATTTTGGGTAGTAAGAATCGATTAAAAAATAAAAAAAATCATGCAACTTCCTCATTGCAAAAAACTGACTAGGCACATTTTAGTATTTTTGAATTTGGCAATACGAAGAACGATACATCTCAAACTATGATCGTTAGCCATTGTTCTAGTAGTTCATACTCAACGACGGCTGGACGGCAACTCAAGATGTGGCATTTCAGTAGAAGGAATCATAGCCATCTTGATTACAACAAAACGCCATAACTGCCATCTGGTGGCTGATTTTTCAATGCAACTTCTGGCTCTTTTGAAGATTGGTAGAGATGTGAAAACTACGCCTAATGGCGGGTTTTATTAAAAGTCTTGATATAGTTATTCTTTTTTAGATTGACAAGATTTTGGGAGTTCTCGAAAGGATTCTTTAGTTTTTTGGCACCGTTCAACCGATTTTAAAAGATTGGCAAAAGTGGCTTGGTCTTTTGTAGAACTGCAATTAGTTCATTATAAAACCGCAAAATTGGTACTGTGGTACAACAATAACTGGTTATATTGCAATGATTTTATATACTTGATTATCCTCTTTGAGACTATTTTTAAGAACTTAGTATTTAGTTTTAAAATTTTTAGTACAAATTTAAAGATAAGTATAAGGAATCTCTTAGGTTGGATCCTCGCAATTTATTTTGATAGTTAGCTATATAAGTAAAATTTTAGAACCGTTACGGTAAACATCAAAAGGAATAGTTTCACTGGTTTTATTTGGAAATTACCCAAGTATCGTACCAAAATTAGGTAGAAATCGTAGTTAAAAGTTTATTTCTTGATTAGAGAATTTCAAATTTTTACAAAAAATTGAATATCCTCATCAAATTAGTGTCCGATGCTTTTGAAAAATTATTTTTTCAATGGATAGTCCACAGATTTAATTAAAAAGACAGAGTAACAGGTATAGATAACAGAACAGATTAATCACAGATTAACAGGTATTATAGAAAAATGGTAAAATTTACGATTGATAACACTAGTCAACAAAATTGAACTTTTTTTCTGGCTAAAAAACAAAAAGGAGTGATCCTAATAGAACTTTTTACGCTGAATTCAAATATGCAAGTTGTTTTTCTCCATCAGCCTCAGTTTTTTTTGTGATACGTATTTTAATTTTGATCTAAATGTTGCATTTTTCTTATAAACTTGATAGTAGTATTCTACTTAAAGTGTAAAGGTTGAAATTTTGTTCGGTGTATAGGATCAAACATGTTCCATTAAAGTGCCCAAAAGTAACCAGCAAGAATTCTAGCCCCCCATTGTCCCTGCACCCCCACTTTTGAGTAAAAATTAAGAATCAAATGTTTCCGACTTAACACAATCTAAAAAATTATTATCATGGACCAAAATCATAGGATAAGATCTAATGATGGTAAGTATTCGACATGTTTAAATTTACCCCAACAAGAATTTAAAGGGGTAAGGAAGCATTCCACTGATAAAAGAGCTCTAAACACGATCGATCACACTCTGTACATATAGTAGAAACGTCTATACAAATTTTAGTAAAACAACTTTAATCAAACTTTTTGTGTAATTAGCTATGATATGATCATACCAGAACTTATTGCATGATTTATAGAATGTGTTCCAGCTTTGAACAAAATTTTAGGCAGCAAGTGAGATGCTGGATCAATCATATCTTAAGTCAGATTCTTGCTCCTGGATCGCTACTGGTGGGTGGAATAAGGACTTTTAATCTTATTTCTAGGTCTCATATGATCTTGATTGAATGTAGGTAGAATCCTAAAGTTAAGATCTTTCATTCTATATCTTGACTCTCTAGACTAGATAGCCACAGCATGATTGGCGTAGCACTGCCATCTTTAGAGAAGAAAATTGGACCGAAATTACCTTCTGAAAACCAGTGGAATAAAGAAACAGGGTTTGTTATAGTAGATATCAATAATAACCATCCATAATCATCAAATAAATAAATTAAAATTTTATTTTGTACTTGTTAATTATCCTTGAAAACAGTTACTAAGCACTACGATGCAATATTTAAAAATTTATATTGTGCAAAATCTGAGGGTGATAGAAAAATTCTGATTGCAGATTTGAAATCAGCTTGAAAAACTACTTTTGAAACACTCTAAAAGTGTCTTGAGCCAAAAACCTTGTGTTTAAGGATATTAATAAATTTTCATTATTATGATATCGGTTGAATAAATTGTAGTAAAAATATACTCGAATAACTTTTTTAAATTTTATTATAACCAGCAAAAAATCGTTGAATTCCCGCATTTATTCCATAAAAACCAGTTTCAGAGCCGAGAATATAACCGGTAAATTCTTAATAAAACCGGACCAATCGTAATTAATCTCAAAAGCTTGCAGTAGGTCATAACTTTTTTCAGTCTAAGAAATTAAGACTGAAATTTCAGCTCTTTAAACTTACTAAGAGCTAAGTGGCCACTATAGTATCAATTTGGAGTATTTTTTCTATACTTCACAGCAACGTTTCCTGAACCAAGTACGTCACTACGCGGAAGGAGAAAGAGGGCAAACACAAAACCTGTTGGGTTGCTAGGAGGAATTTCGGTACGCAAATCGTGATAAAAAAGGCTATTATACAGTAGGGTGGGTCATTTTCCTATGGCGAAAAAAAATTTTACAAATTATATCGTATTTTACAAATTATACATAAAGTTTGCAAATAATGGTCTTTGAAAGCAATTTCAATCATATTAATCGCCTTTTTGCATTATTAATACAAAAACACAACTTTCAAAGTGACAATCATATAACAAAACAGGCGTAGAATAGGTGGATCTTTTTAGCAAACCAACAGTGGATTGTCAGTGGTAGATTTTAAATATTGGTAGATCAGATACAATCTCCCTCAATTCTGGCCAATATAAATCGATATTTTAAAATTTTATAAGTAGAAATAAGTAGTTGTATTTTTAATTAATGCTACATTTCAAAATTCAGCGTGCAGTTATTTCATTTGGTGGTCTTGGGATCCAAATGTAATGTGCTTAAACAAGTATCAAACAGATAGTTTGTTCATAGGCAATAGAAATATCTTGATGAGAATCACCTCAGTAATGATTTACCTAATTTTTTCTATAGCATTAGACTGAAACCCAGGCACATAAATTATACTTCTTTAGAGGGAGGATTGACTCAAAATAGCTTCTTAGCATTCACTTATGAGTTCATAAAAGTTTAAATATAGCAAATTTAACTGTTTAAAATAAACACAAGTAAGTTTTAAAGATTAATGTAGCTAATTAAAAAAATTTGAGGATAATACTGAGCTGAAAACGCTGATCTACCAATCTTCTTAAGAAATATTTCAAAATTTGACTCTTAAAATATGTTTTTAATTTATTTTTGGAAGAAGAAGAAGGGACCCGTATGGGGATACTTGGGATGGACTATCCCTAATATGCGACTGAAATTTCAAAGAAAACCCCAGCCTTTAAATATTATCCAAATGTCCTACGGGGGTTGAAACCTTAAAAACCACAAAAGGTGCCCATCTTCTAATATATCCATTAATACTGAGGAGAAATATAAATATCAATAACATCACGAAGATCCCGTAAGGCTTGTCTCTAAGATTTTTAAACTCTATGAAATTCATGGCAAGTAGTCTTGAATCTCTTGCAAAAAACTTATAAAAGGAGGACTTTTTTCATATAAAACACTTTTCTTCTATTTGGGAACTCCTAATTAGAAAAGGAGTTTATCCATATGACTATATTGATAACATCGAAAGATTTAAAGAAACTAGCCTTCCTCCAAAAGAGTTGTTTTATAACACTTTAAATGAGGAGCATATCTCCGATGAGGATTTCACTCACGCCGAAAATTTGTGGAAAACGTTTAATATCCATACACTCGGATAATACTCTGATTTGTATGCAAAAACCGATGTTCTCCTTCTAGCTGACATTTTCGAAAACTTTCGAAAATTGTGTCTTTCCTCATACCACTAGACAGCATGAAGGTGTGGAATACGCAGTCACTAGTGATAAAATTACTCATGACGTCACATTCCCACACGTCGCAAAAATGTCTTAGCACGAAGGTCTCGACTACGTTTCACTAGTGACTATTGCTACCGACTATTCACCGTTTCTTCTCCACAGGCCAGTAAAAAAAAGTTTTTGGTGAACGGTTTCCAGAGAAAGCATTTTTAATTACTGATCCGTATAACACATATTTGGTATCAAACTGTCCGGATTCTTTTGAGGATGTGCAAAGTGCCTTTAGAATTTCTAAAAAAAATCTCAATTTTAAAATATTTCCATTTTTTTAGGTTACGGATAAGGTTGCAGTTATAAAGCAAGAAACTATGAATTTCAAAAAAAATTGAAAACATATTTCACTGGTTTTTAATATTCAAATAAATTAAATAATCATCTTTCTATTTATAACACGAATTTAAAAAAATATATTTTGGGTTATTTTTAACAATATTTATATTTCTGTTGTTTAAACGGTTTTAATTATATTTAAACCTTATGTATAAATAATGGCACTGTATATTTGGACGGCTTCTTTTCAACTAAACTCTACTCTTATTTCCACGGCTCGGCGTTCCATTGGTTCCATCACTAAGCGCCGAGACTGCTACGTAATCACGAGACCTACAGCGCATGCGCCACTGGCCGTTTTGGCCGTCCAAATATACACTTCGATAAATAATTTATCTTTTATTTTTTAAATAACAAATTAATATTTTTACATTTATCTTTGTCGTTGTGGCAACCTAATCATTACCATATTTACAACAAAATATAAACTCGCTTTCGGAAATTTTGAACTTTTGCATTTATTTTTTACAATTATTATTATTTTTATATTCTTTTGCAAGTATGTTTTTTGAGGTAGTAAAATGTGACACCTTATTTCATAATGCCAAAACGCAAACTACTAGATAACACGGGGGACTGTTTTAGAAATTAAGATAAAAATCGAAAATGTTTGAAGTCTAAACATTCGTGTCATTGCTATGAAACTAACACAACTTCGACGTTTGTTTGTTTTCATGAAGATAAAATTCTAAATTTTCGTGATGTTTACGGTAATTACTACATTTTTCACAGCCAATCGATGAAAATAGTTACAAATTTTAAGAACGTTAAATTTATTCCTGAGATGTTTCAGTGCTTCTTAATGGATCTGTGAAAAACATTACCTTGGGGAAATGGTAAAGGAATGTTACATTGCTCTGTTGTTAATTTTCTTGGAATTATAAGGCGACCTGCCAATTAATGTTACCATAAAGGAACTGTTAAATTTCCGCTACTGAATGTATATCCACCATTTTCGAAAGAATACCCCGGAGAAGTACTAACCCTGTTTTAAGAATGTTTTATAAAGTGAGTAAGTGCAGTGAGCAGGGTTTTGTGTGGAATTGCGAAGCGGTTCAAACATGTCTGCGTCAGCAGTTAACGGGGGTTGGCGAGCGATAGCGAGCAGGGGGCGGTAGCTCCCTAGTAGTCTAAATAAATTAAAAATTTTTAAAAAATACTCCAAATATATTGCATGCATTATTACATGGTGTGCCTGAAAAAAAAGCAAAAGAAAGTAAACTTCATCAACTTACATTTTATTTAAATTAATAACGAACTTGTATGTAATCTCAATCGTTCAAGATAAATTTTACTTAAATCTGTCAAAATCTAATCTGCCTGGTTAAGGTTTTGTTTAAATCCTCCAATCACGTACTCAGGGATGTGATTGACCAAAAAGCAAAGAGGAAATAAAAAATTATTTCCTTACTCTCTCGGCGGTGAATTTTAAGATTTTTTAGAAAGTTAAAAAAAGTGGAGAATTATAGAGATGTAAGTGCCAAGGGGGTCTGGGGGTCCTCCCCCAGAAGTTTTTTAAAAATTTGACCCTAAAAACAGCACTTTAACTTGTTTTGGACTCCTAGTTCGATTTTTTTGGGGGTGGGTCCCCTGGCATCCCCCTTGATATCATCGTTGAATCTCGTTTTTGAAGCAGTTTGGAGCAAAAAAGGAAATTTTGATGATTTTGGAGCAGATTGGAGCAATGAATCAATTTTGGAGCAGTTTGGAGCACTTGGAGCAGATTTTTCACCCCTGGTATTGTGGAAAACGGACATGAGCTTTTTCATGGAGAGATATTCTTAAGTCAAAGACTTGCTATTGAAGTCTTATTTTACTGGTGCTCAAATTAAAATGATTTTAAGTAGAAAAATTGAAAGAAACTTTATTGGAAAACTTGAATGAAAACTTTACGTCTTAATTTAAATTTGATAATTTTATAGTTATAGTATGGTTGTGAGTGATAGGTAGTTTTTTCCTCCAAAAAATATAACATAAGATTTTCAGCTTATTTATGAAAATAAATAATGAAATTTTTTTACAAGGCAGTCTTTATACACAAATAGGATCTTTTACTTAAAATTTAAGTTTTAATTTTTCCCAGTTAAATTTCTGAATAATTTGATACTTTTTGAGCATTAGCCTTTTAAAGTTAATCTTTACAGAAGGCTCCTGATTATATCAATTAAACATTTCTCAATTTTGGTTTTTTAGAATAATTTAAAGATAAAATATAATCCGACTTCAGTTTTCCTTAAAATAATTTCATTTCGCAAAAATGCACCCCCAAAAATTAAACCTGGATCAACACCCATTCTAGCCGGTGTATTGTATAGTCATTTCTCAAATCTTGTATTCCTTTTACCTTTTGAGCTCTAGCTCAGTCTCAGATTTGGTCAAAGCTTTTCTAGAGAAAAAGAAAACGGTTTAGTTTTCTCAATGAGTAAAACATCTGTAAATTAAATGTCTAATTTTAAAATTAATGTATCATTCAACCAATTAATACTAAGCTATAGAAGATATTTTTCAGTTATTTTTTATCAAGTTGATTTAATATATGGTACGAATAAATGGAAAATAAATGTACCATCTCATCGCTAAAAACTTAAAAAAAGCAACACCTTACAGCTTTAGTTTGATCGAACCTGGAAAATAAAAAAAATTGTCCTGGAAAACTTGGGGAATTCTTAGCTTAGAATTAAGTGGACACCCTGTTAACAATAAAATGACAATTTAATGATTAGTATTTACATTTACAGTATGAATTGCAGCTGCTAATTATGAAAAGTTAAGACCCCATCAATAAATTAACAATAAAATGACAATTTAATATTTAATGATCAGTATTTACAGTATGATTTGCAGCTGCTAATTATGAAAAGTTTAGAGTCTATAAGTTTACAAATACATTCAACAATTTCATTAAAATTCCAACTTGATGTATTCTTTGATAGATTTGGGAAGGAATAACTTTTCAATTCTTTCGTCACTGATGGTCTGGGTCTGTGTTAATTGTCTTCTAATTTGCACCCTCGCTAAATGCTGCAGAGTGCGAGGTTCTTTCTTCTCGGGAACCTCAAATATATCGTTTGACTTGACATATTCGGAGCATACATCTTTGAGGCTAAGGGTACGTTTCAGATAATACGGCTCTAGAAGTTGGTGCATCTCCTCTTCCGTGATGTACGGGAAGGGCATGGCTCTCCACAAGAGCATGGTCTCCCGCTTCAGGTTGTGATATGCCGCTGAAGGATCAATATCTTGGTCTGTAATAAACAGAGCCAGGAGCAGCTCCAAGGCAAGTTGAAGCCTTAAGTTTCCGTTCCTTCTAATCCTGGAGTCAAATGATAATTTTTCTCCTTTTATCAGAAATCTTAAAAAAAAAAATAAGTTTTAACACCTCCATCTTTGATAAGACTGTTTGAGTGGGAGTAAAGCTAACAAAGAAACGTTTCCAAACTATAAACTCACAGAAACGGACGAAAATCTTACAGGCTTTTGTAGGTTTGCCAAAACACTTTACTTTGAAAAATTAGTTGCGGAATTACAGTAAGAAAGCCGCAAAAATTCTTATAAATAATGACTTTAAAAGCCAAATTCAAACGTACAAATCGCCAAGACCTGGCCGCGTTTTCTCTGAATAAGTTTAAATCGGAAAATAAAAAAAAGGCTCATCAAATGCACGCCAAGTACCCATTTGGTGCTAACTGAATGGGTTCGGCAATTCAGAACTAATCTCGAAATCTTTTACCCGTCCCTTTGACTTTGTCATTGATATTCACTACTTATTAATTGAGTTAACAAGTTAATTGAGCTGCTATTGTTTACAATGCGCCTTTTTGTTCGCTACAACTTTTTTTTGCCTGGGCTTCTTAATTACAAGCTGACATTTCACTACGGTGCAAATTAATATAAGCTAGGGATACCCCATATATGTGAAAATGCACTAACTGTCAAAAGCTTTTAAATAAAACTTAATTCGTATCTAATTAATGAGTAAAATGTAGCTTTCACAATTTCTAAGGATATATGTTACGGGCAAAGTGATTAATTGGGCATTATAAATAATGCCCGGGCAATGTGATAAATTCAAAGAAATTTATGAATGAAATTTATCACTTTACACGCTTCCATTCGGGGCATTATTAATAATGCCCAATTAATCACTTTGCCCGTAACATATATATTAATTGGGCTTTATTAATAATGCCCAGAATGGAGGCGGGCAAAGTGATAAATTTCATTGATGAATGCCATTGAATTTATCACATTGCCCTCTCCACTTCGGGCATTTAATGCCCGATTTTATCACATTGCCCGTAACATATATAAGAACACACACATCAGATAACAGATCCTTTTTTGTTTTATCTTATAACTTTACTAGATTATTAACAATAATATTTCTTATTCCAGATATTTGTTTTAAAATTTTAAATGTGGTAAATTTGAGAGAGAGAAATCAAACTTTTAATTCAATATTTTTTGTATTATTAGGGGAAAGGCGGGTAAGAGATAGATTGCATGCATAAAAAATATTTTGGGCTATAAAACCGAGAATTTAAAAGCTAGAGCCTCAAAAATTTGCTGAAAGTAAGTTTATTGACTCACACAAATCAACCTTCAAAAAGGAAAGCCTTGGCTTTAATAGAAATGTGCTAAAAATAAAAAATAAAATGAAAAATTGAATGCGTATGCTTTTATCTGACGAGGGGATAAAAAGTACGCAGGATGTGAGGTCAAAAGTACATACTCTGAAAACTTGGTAAAAATTTCAAAAAATGCAATCATTCCATGATTTCGGTGAATCGGGCGCAACCCCTCTTTAAGTATGATCCAAACAAGACTAAATCTTCTTTTAAAAATCTATGAAAAATCACTTTTCCAAGATTTTAAATGAACTAATTTTTAGCTTTTGAGGGGTTTTAATCTTTCAATAGGATAATTTAACAGTTATTCATCAATCGTAGCTCATAATTTTCTTGTGGTAAAGAGTAAAATTAATATTATGATTCTCGCTACTAAAATTTAAACGGTCTTTGTGCTTACTATAGATGCCAAAATATTAATTTTTTAAAACTTCCTTGAATCAACCCTAAAAATCACCTCAGTGAAATTCTAACGATGCCAAAATGTTCAGAAGGAAGTACACCTTACATTGTTTTCACTCTGAAAGGAATTATTAGTTCTTTATCTACAGAAAAATTAAGATTTCTTGGCTGAAAAATTAAATGCTAACTCAAAGAAACCACATTTCTTCTTGCTTAATGGAATACAGAATGAATGAAAACAATAATGACAGTCTTTTAGGATATCGTATGATAAATGTGATCCTGTGTAGCACTCGTCTCCCCCTATACTGTTGCCAACATAGAAAAAAACCGCTGCGTACTTTTACCCAACTGCGCACTCTTATGGAGGATTTACACCACCGCTGCAAGAGCTGCAAGTCATGCAAAAAGCGGAATATTTTAGTACCCGCTACTCACAAAAGATGGCGCTCGTCAATTGGTTTATTGGAATAACAAATTCCCGTTTCTTACCGCAAACCGAAAATGTCGCGTTTACAGTAGTGCTGTAAATCCCCCATTACCCGTCTTCCCTCCCCCTACATTATTTTTCAAAATACTATACCATTTTGTACACCCGATTAGAAGAGCTTCTTGAGCAATTTAACGAACTCATGTTGGCCCGTTTTAGAAATATTTTTAACTAATTTGTGAAGTTATAATTCAAGAACCACTCGGTATCTTTTAATGAAAGTTTGTATTTTTTTTATGTATTAGTTTGTTTTATCAATAGAAAATGTGTACCAAATTTCAATAAAACCCGTGTTTGAGTTATGGGGGATTTACACCACTGCTGTAAAAGAGACATCAGCGACATTTTCGGCATATTTTAGTACCCGCTACTCACAAAAGATGGCGCTCGTCAATTGGTTTATTGGAATAACAATTGACGAGCGCCATCTTTTGTGAGTAGCGGGTACTAAAATATGCCGAAAATGTCGCTGATGTCTCTTTTACAGCAGTGGTGTAAATCCCCCATTAGTGATGCCAAACAGTGTGTTAACTTGACATAAAATGACTCAAGTAATTTCATAGAAGGGTAAAATAAGTATTGCTTTTTTTTTTATAAAAATGAAACTTTTAAACTTTATTTTAAGTCCATAACTGTGTGGATTGTTTCATAATCCTAGAATACCATATAGTTTTTTTAAATCTATCATTGAACAATTTTATTATCGGAACTAAATAGGGCTCAAAAAGTATGTTACCAAGCTAATTCTTGGGAAAATAAGAAATATTAATTTCAAAATGATTCAGAGAAGCATTGGAACTAAAAGTAGAGAAAGTTGCTATCATAAAATAGAAAAATATTTAAAAAATTCTGTTTTAGTTAGATTCAGTTAGAAATACTCTGAAAACTTCTAATTACCTTAATGTAGTTTTTATACTATAAAGTTCAGTTCCCATGTGATGCGGTTTTAAATCCGCAAGCAAAAAACGCTCCCCTACTTTCCCTACGTTTTTTGAAGAAGATCGATCTTCCCTTTTACAAATAGATTCACAGGAGCACATGACGAGAAGAGGCCAATCACAGGCCTTATAAAAAAACCGCTCCTAAATCCGCTTGTCCGAAATTCGCTCGCTTTTTTTCTTTACTTTTTTTGGTCACGTGATTCCCTCCGACCAATAAAACCCTGTAAACAATAACAGCATCCATTTTATTTTGATGCTTCGTACCAGATATTGATCGGCTATTTTACCGAATTTAAATGATACAATTAATTAAGAGTAGATAACTATTAGCAAAGTTAATAAAATTACAAAAGTATCATCTTTGTTACGATGATCGGCTTCTAGATTACAAGGAATAATTAAATAAATAATAAAGCCGATGGCAAACGGCATGGGAAGCGAGAATTCTGGAGAAAACGGTGAGTTGATGTCTTAAAAGGATATATTTAAATTCGTAAAAAGAACTGTTGATTGAAATGACTTTTCTCATTTATTATTATTTTTCTTTAATTATGTTAATAAATTATTATTATTATTATTATTATTATTATTATTTCTGAATTATTAAACTCCTCCAGATGTACAAAAAACACAAATAGACCTTTGATAGAACAATAATATGATTCTTCCCATGCCGTCTGTATTCTGCATTTTTTTCTTTTTATTAAATTGTCATTGTTTTATTGTGATCCAAATCAGAAAAGGTCCAACTACTTTGAATGTTTTGAGATCTACTGCAATATGTAAAATAGAATATAAATACATTTTTGTCATGATTTGAATTTATACCAAAGCTAATATTTTCATCAGAACATGAGACAGAATAAAAAAATATCGCTATCTGAAATCAGAAATTATTGATGTTCTTCATAGAGCTCTTTTTAAAATATTTTCAGTGAGCTAATTAGTTTCATTTTTTGTTCTTAATTAAAATAACTTCCATTTTATACAACAGCTTTTGTATTATATGAAACATTTTCTACTCGGAGCTTCTAGTCATAATCTTTGCATTATTCTTATCATGAATAAACTTTAAAATATTAGAAGTAATGATTTAAGCATTGATTTAATTTTAGTGGATAGTACTAATTTGATGAAAAATGCAGGCTTTTAAAACTTAATAAAGTTGTTTGAAGTTATATACTGTAAATTTTGGCGCCAATACAAAAGTCGGCAAAGCCAGCGACCTCTAGTGAGCGGTTTGAGAAACAGATCGGGCGAAAAAGCTAGGGAAAAAAATCCTTGAAAAACAGCGAGCGGTTTTCGCTGGCGAATTTACAAACATGGGAATTCAGCTTAATGGGAAATGTTTTTAAAAGTATGATGCGGTAAATTTGAATTGCACATTGAGGCCGGAATATTTGCCAATTCAGTGAAAGTGATATATGTGTAATAAAGATAGTGTCTGTTTGATTCAGAGAAACAATTTTGAAAACTTATTAATAATACATATTTTTGAGTTATATCAATTTTAAATTACCCCAATTTTTTAATGAAATTTCAATTTAAAATTTTTTAAAAAAATTTTTTGAAAACTTTTCTGATGTGATTTTAATTATTTGTTCGATGGTTGATCAGTATAAAAAATTTCAAAATTCTAAGTTAATTAGTAAATTTTTTACAAAATTGTGTCCGGACCCCCTTAAAATATTTCCATTTTTTTAGATAACGGATAAGGTATCAGTTACAAAGCAAGTACTATAAAACAACTTATTATGTATGTAACCCAATCATAATGACCAATCGACACCATATTTTATGATGAAACAATTTTTTTCGAGTTTCAAATAAGCATTTCGTTAATTAAATATCATTCAAAGACTGATAAATATACTCTAAAAACTTACAGATGTGCTATTTTATACTAAAATTTCACACATTTTTTCTAATATATTTAACATTTGTAGTCTGATAATCGAAATTAATTGTAAAAACGGCCGTATTCACCGGTAAACTGACCGGCGGTCTGGTCAGGAAACCATGGTTACAGCCTCTGATTGGTGGAAGGAAAATATTGAATTATTTTTCCACCAATCAGAGGCTGTAACCATGGTTTCCTGACCTGACCGCCGCCGGTCAGGTTACCGGTGAATACGGCCGTAAGTGTCATGTAGGTTTTGTCTCTTATTATTTTCAATGAATTTTTGAATGGTATTGTTTAACAAGTCTGAGGTTTAAACAACAATATGAATGATAAAACCAAAAAAACTGGGTATACTAACGAGTTACTAGATAAAATAAATATTAAGTTTGAATACTCATTGGTGTAAGGTTTTTGTATGATCAGTTGATCAGAATGTTGATTAAGAATTTTTTTAACAATTAGTTAATTATATAATAATAATGGATTAAAATTAGTTATGCTGGATATTTTTAAAGAAAACATTTCGATTAAATTATTTATAAGTTAGAGTTAATAAATATTCAAACTTTTAAGGGAGATTTATTAATGGATAATCCCTGATTATCAGGGGATGTATTTTTGGAAAGTTGGCTGACACATTTCAATACTGCAATTTGTTTTTATTCTTTTATAAAGTGAGTTAAGTTCAGAAAGTTGGTTTCTGGGAATTGCGAAGAAATCCATAAGGTCCTGCGTAAGCAGTTCACGGGGGTTGGTGAGGGATAGCGAGCAGGGGCGGTAGCTCCTTAGTATCTTTAAAATTACTTTTTTACATTAAGGTAATTATATGCTATAAAATTTTTTAAAATTTAAACAGAAATTTTTTAATTATTATTCCATTACGATAGCAATTTCGTGAATTTCCCTTTCAATTTCAATTATTTTTATGAAACACTATAACTTGAGCTCTTTTTGGTACGAATAATTTGCTTCAAAAATATGAATATTGGAATTTAGTTCTTTTTCACTTATTAAAAACTAGCAAATCGGATATGTATACCTTTTAATTGTTAGGGACAGATTTATATTAAACATAACCATTTTGAAAAGAAAAGGGTTCAAGTATTTTAGAAATGGGTGGCTAAGCATGTGGCAAAACATGAAGCGTTAAAGAAACACATGATGATTCAAATTTTAATTATTTAAATATTTCCGAGAAATAGAGATTTTAAAAAATCATCTACAAAACTCGGAATAAAACTAGTTATAGTAGTAATTTTATTTAATTGGTATACAATTAAATAAAATGCAGGAAGAAGGATCACTTCCATGCATGCTTCACTATCCTAATGGCTAAAACGTATTTACATTTACCCTACCCACAGGCCCGAATATTTATTAGATTATAATTGTATAACACAAAAGTAGTAATGTTTTGTGAAAGAAATTTTTGGTCACACATCAATAAACATCACACATCAATTTAAACTGAAATACAGGGTGGTCCTAAATTCGTGGTAGGGTAGGTTGAGTACATCAAGACGAACAAGAATTGGTATAGAAAGGGGGGTTGCAGTTACACCGTTAAAGAGCTAGGACCTAATGTATAGTGCGAGAGTGTTACAAAAGGACGTTTTGCCAAGGCCCGTTTAACGAAAAAAAACATAATGAAATGAAAAAATTTATTGCATGAGGTACAGCAGTATCCTTACTACTTACATCATAAATTTGATAGAAATTGGACCACTTGCTAAACCGTTGAGTGAGTTTTAAATAATCTAATTTAATATTAATCTTTTAGCCAAAGAATGGAGTTCCTTTAAATTAGTGTAATGGTATTTAGAAAAATGATGATCGGGGAAGGAATTTTCGATAATCATACAGTTTCAATGATCAATGTATGATCATTGAAAATTCCTTCCCCGATCATCATTTTTCTAAATACCATTAGGGAACTCCATTCTTTGGCTAAAAGATTAATACTGCGCGTTTTAAAACTCCCCCACGGTTAAGCAAGTGGTCCAATTTCTATCAAATTTATGGTGTAAGTAGTACGGATACTGCTGTACCTCACGCAATAAATTTTTTCATTTCATTATGTTTTTTTCGTAAAACGGGCCTTGGAAAACGTCCTTTTGTAACGCTCGCGCACTACATTAGGTCCTAGCTCTTTAACGGTGCATCTGCGCCCCCTCTAGTTTTTCAAAATATGCTTGCCTAGGTCCCCTCTACCTACCCTAACCAGTTTGTACCACGAATTTAGGACCACCCTGTATATGTGAGAAATGTGATACTTTTCTGTGCCACTTAATACAGTACTATGACTATAGGGTGAATCGACCCAGTAAGTGGAAATTACTCCAAGTTTTTTTTTCTTTCTAAGAAAAATAATTTTTCTAAAAAAATTGACAGTGGTTTAATATCAATGAAGGTATGAGGAATAATAACTGATAATCATTTTTCCTTTCACTTTTATAGAATTTTATTTATTTATTTTATAAGCAATTAATTGAGATTTTGCCAGTAATTGACCACTTACATCCAGTATTTGACCACCATTATTCCAGTAATTGACCATTGCCATATTCACCATTTCCAGAATAAAAATCAAAATATACAGCTCAAGCACAAATCAACCAACTGATCCACAACGCATTCTATCATTTCCAAAAGAGCTATTTGTTCGAGTCCCACTGAAATTTTCCCCATTTCTTTAAAACAGGGTGTTATTCCTAAAGTTGCCTGAAAAAAAAATACGCAACGGAGACGTTTGAAGAAAACGTTTCCGAAACCCTTACACAAACTTTCATTTAATCTTGATGATTATAATGTTTTATCTTGATGATTTTAATTTTATATCTTGATGATTTTAATGATTTTAATTTTATATCTTGATGATATAAAATTCACTCACAAAAATTAAGAATTGCCAAATTTTAGCAAATTTTTAAGTTTATAGTTTTTCTTAACAATTTTAAGCGAAAAAAATCAGTTGTTTTATTGAAACTGATAAGTTGTTTTATTTTAAAATTTTGAACTTATCTAATATTCCATTCTTATGTGCCATTTGGCAGAAAACCCTATGATCTGAAAACCAACTGTTTGGTCGAATCCTACTAAAATTTCTTCCATTTGTTGAATGCAGCTTAGAAAATTAGTCGTGCACAGACACCCAAGAAGGGTTTGAAATTTGAAAATCTGATGTTACATTTGTTTTCCATTTTTTTTTCAATCATTTTTTTAAGTTATATGTAAGATCTCGGGGGAAATATTAGTTTTAAATAAAATATTGATACTAAGCAAGAAGTAGAACATGTGTTTTTATCGTTTAACCTTTTAAAACCAGACTCTAAACCAGCACGATTCGCCACCTAGCGAGTGCTTGCACCGCGAATCGTTCGATTCCAGCGTTTACTACAGAAGGTTGTGGTTGATCAACCCTCAAATATCAAATTAAATGGCTAATATACAAATAATGATAGTTTTATTTAATTAAACTAAATATGGACCTAAATACATCAATCAATAAACTATTGGAATAAAAACTAGCTGGATGATTTGAGATTGAACTAAATAAGTACTACATACCATTATAGCTAGTAGTGCAAGCGCATGCTTTTAAGCTTTGTTGATAACTTTGTTTTCAACTATTTATTGTGTCTTTTAATAACAATACTGGAACTTTAGACTGTGCACGAGCTTTTAATAAAATGTTAGCTGTGTTTTCAACGCAACAGATTCGAAAAAAACCCACCCCAACCAACCGTTCTTGTTTTTTGCAAAATTTTGCTCAAATGGTCAACTACTGGTAGGTGGTCAACCACTGGTCGATTCACTCTAAATATGTTCACATGTCCCAACGAAAAACTATTAAACAGTAGAGTAAATAAGGGTACCAGAAGTATCTCCACTCTTCCCTAATAATTTTATTTTATAGACCCAAAATGTATTTCAAAACATGCAAGCTCATATGAAATAATTCAATAAATATCAATATACTATATCTAACCCTTTTCCAATATGACGGAGATATATTGTGATGTTATTGACGTAGTGTGAGGCCCAAGGAATATGTTATTTCTTTACAATGAGTTTCATTACATAAAAAAAATCTTCTTCGTTCGCTAAGTAACTATGATTGTACTCGTGGTTGCTCGATATGGACACTAACAGAAAAGGTTTTTATTAGCCAGAAATATTAAGTATAAGTTAATTATCTAAACTTCGAACAGGGGGTGTTAGACTGAAAGGCCGCACACTGCATCAATATCAGTTATATTTGAGGGAAATTAATCATTTGCACAATCCAAAAATAATATAATAATTTTTAACTTATTAAAACAACAACCAAATAGGTATTCAATCAATGATTTCTAAAGAGACAAAGAAAGGATAATTCGAGGAAAGAGGAGAAATTTAACTATTTTCAGAAATTCAGTTAACATTATGAGAGAGAATTTACATTAAAAACTACTTACTTCGGGTGGTGAATTACGTTTAAGCAGGACGATATGAAATAGTCGTAATCGTAGTAATATCCAAAACCTCTCTTGATCAGAATTTCAGCCATTGGCCTTAACCGTTCGAAGTCCTGAAAAAGGAGTTTGCTTTCGTTGGCGTGCAAGGTGGAAAATCGGTGCTTACTATCATATAATAGTTTCGCTCTATAATCTTTAAGAGTTTCGGTACTCTCGTATATTCGCAACACAGAGTCTATATCAACGTCTAAAGCTATCGCTGAAACCGACAATAAATTTTGAAATTTCGTAACTTTATCCAGGCAAACTACATTCACTGTATCCACAAATTGGTTAAACGCGGAGTTTAATTCCACGACCAGTAAAGGAAAGTCAGCGAATCCTTTGAAATGTTCTTTTAAAATCCACGCCCAACAACTCAAGCATTCTTCAAAATTGATTTTCACTTCCCAATAGAGCATAACATCTATCATCCGTTTGAAAATTTCGATAGCTTCTGTACGAAGTATACACTTTCTTCTGTTGGTCCAGTTGATATTCACCTTGAGTAAATATTGCGATAGGGCAGGAAAGTTCGCATGAAAGCGATCTATCAGATCGAAATATTCCATAACTGAACAACAAGTAAAGGAGGAAGTAAAAACTAGACGCAGCTTCCAATACAGAAATGAATGGAATGGTTCCCGACGTTAGAATTGTGAGCTTATATACGGCTGCAGTCTTTGGACGGAATATCGCCAAGCCTCCCCCATTCTAGCAACCCTGTTGACCTTTGTATCCGCCTCCAAAAGGAAAATACCTGACACTTACGTTCAGTTTCCACCCCTATCATAAAACTGTCAATGTCAATCACTGATAAGAAAGGCAGGCAATACAAAATTTCTTCCTAAGGCTCACGCCACACTACAAGCGTCTCGAAACGCCCAAATCGTAAATCAGATAGGGAGAAAGCATGGAGTTCAGCCTGAGACTCCCCCTATCTCGACAGGAATCTTGATTCCTGTCGAGATAGGGGACTAGGCTTTCCCATGCTTTTTTTAATGGTGATTAATGGGTCGGGCGGTCATAAGACACTAGGTCTGACTTGACGCTAAATGTGGAGATGCCCCCTTTTTTTCGGACCCTTTACAATGGGTCCAGATGTTTAGACTAAACCTAAAGGCCCAATGTACCTTATCGGTGCAGTTCCTTTTTAAGATAAGATAAAAGAAGGTCCAAGTTTCTCAGTTGTTGTCCAGTATTGTGTACCGTTAAATTATTGAATAATAAAGTAATCCAAATAAGTAAACTCTCGTTAGTACGCCCCCGCTTAATGCGACGTCCCGCATATTACGACGTTTTTCTCCGGTCCCTGATACCGATAGGCCTTTTATCATTAAAAACTATCCGCTTATAGCGACCCCGCTTATTACGACTTCCCGCATATTTCGAGGCTTTTCTCCAGTCCCCCGACGAAAAATCCCGGTTATTGCAGATAAATCCCGGTTACTAACAGTAAATATTAATTTGTTTTCATAATTATTTTAAGCATGTAATTATGTAGCAACGCACGGCGGGTACCGCTAGTATTGATATAATACTATACACTACACCTTATAGTTCCTATATTATTGCAAATAAATATTTGGTTTATACTAGTGATGGGCGATTCAACTCTTTTGCAAGATCAGATCTGAGTAACTCACTCACCTTAAGGAGTTAACTCTCTTTAATGTAACTCAGTAACTCCCAAAATCTATATACAATTATACATAAATGAATGTTCATCTGAATGTAAGTCCGTTTTAGTTTTAAACTTTTCGAACCTACATTCACTTTAAACCATACCAGAAAGCTACTCGCTCCCAGAAAGTTTCCTGAAGAATAATAATTTGAAATTGAAGCATCCCAATAACTTTTTTGGTCTATTTTCGGCTAAAAAAACCCGTATTTCATTCCTAAACCATGACATCATGGCAAAACCACCAATTGTTGTAATTAAAGATAATATAATATTAATTGTTGAAGGTATAACATCGATTGTTGTAGTATGAACATGGAAGAATCCCAATAACTTTTGTCCGTATGATATGTCCCTGATATGTGTGAAAATCGTTAAATCTCGCTTTTCCTGGTGTCCATAGAAGGCAAATTCACCCACAACTCAACCAGATGATATGATATTGCTTTTATCCCCCCTATTCGATTAATATTCAAACTCAATTCATACGATTACGATAGAAAGCGAGCTCCTAAACACGTGGTTAACTAACACTTAACAGATTGACGTTACAAATAAAAAAAATTGTGTTCAAGAAGGCAAATTCAACCACAACTCAATCAGATAATAATGCGTTTCACCCCAGATTTGACTTATATTCAAAATCTTTTTATAAACCACGCTTGAAAGCGAGCTGAAAACACGTGGTTAACAGATTGACATTACTAACTTATAAAAATAGTTCAAGTAGAAAAACCCCATAAAGGCGATTTCTCCCCAAAAATAGATTTGGATACTCTTTACTCGCCAACAGAGTGTCCCAGTAAGTTTCGCCCCAGCCATTGTACTCGACCCCGTCGACCCTCCCTCATCTATCACAACTGTCAATTAATCCATCTGATTCCATGGACCCTAAGAATGAGTTTTCGATCAGGAGTCCGGCGAAATTTCCCTTAGAATTTAAAATATTTAACTTTTTGTGAAATTTTTAAATTCGCGTTTTACACCTTAACTATCAAACTTTTCAACATGTAAGGTGACTTTTCTATACAATTTGAGGTCGTAGATTACAAATATGAAGTCGAAAATTTCAAAAAGATGCCATTTGATATGTTTTTTTGAAAAAAACTAAATTTTAAAATTTAAAATCTTCAAAAACACAATGTATAAGTTGGTATCATGAAATTTTTACCAGTTATTAAGCTATTTGTAACTTTAAAAAATCCAAAATTTCAAAGCTTTACCTTTATTATTCACAGAGATATGAGACTTTAAATTTGGAAAATTTTCAAAATGGCGGCCATGCTTGATGCAACTACTCATCCAAAACTTCCCATAACTCGGTAAATTATTGTTCAAAATGAACAGTTAAAACCTTTTTAGAAAGAAAAGCAATATCACTATACTATTAAGACATTAAAAGAGCAATTAACCACTTTAAGTTGGTTTTAAATAAACTCTAAGACAGATTAATACTTTACTATGACAAGCATGTTAAAAGCTTTAAAAAATGCTTTCTTGGTGAAAAATTTTTCTAAATTTTTTATTAAATGTTCACCCAGATATAAATATGAGACATTAAACCATTTAAAGGAAAATATTGCCTTACAAGCGCCTGGGCGCAAACGCGAAAATACCTAATAAACGCGCGCTTCAAATAAACTTTTTCTGTCAAAGAATCACAAAATCGTGCTTTCTATTATGATTTTCTAACAACATTTTAGCCACTTCAAGTTTAAAAAACAAGCATCCCTAACCTTTTGTATAAGAAAAAAATGCTTAAAATTCAATTTTTCAGGTTAGAAATTACCTTTCAAATGAGTATTTTCTAGACAAACCTTTAATCACTGAGTTAAAACATGAAATATCAATGAACAATGATATTTCATGAATGAACAATGATATTGAATGAATGAGCCAAACTAGAGAGGGGAGAGAGAGGCTCAATTCCATGCCTTCTCCCCTATCTTGATAAGCAGAGTTTTTTGTGGCTTTGGCGTGTTAAGCCGCTAGTTTGGCACGACCCTAACATCAAGCACCACCAGAAAATATTTAGAAATTCGACCCTAAATAATAAGTTTTTAACTCATATTTTTGGATATTGTTCACAACTGAGTGTCACCCAAGGATGGACTTTGTCTTAAATGAAGTTATAAGCCATTTAATGATTTATCTTATGCATGAAATTTTAGTGAGTTTTTATAATCTCCCCCTCATAATGAATTCTTTTGGGGGACTGGGGGTAACCCCCAGAAATTTTTTGAAAATGTGCTCCTAGAAAGTGGGAATTTACTCAGTTTAGGGGTCATTCATTAATTACTTAAGGATGATTTTGGCAATTTTTGACCCCCTCCCCCCATGTAAGGGTTCGTAAGATTTTTCAAACCCCTCCCCCCTATTCTTACGTAAGATTCCTTTATGTTTTTCAAAAAATAAAATGTTAGAAAACTCTCCGTTTGACGTAAATCAAAGATTTTTATTTTTCAACAGATAAGTAATATTCTTGCTGTCAACTACATATCACAATTATATTATTATCTCTTGATTAGAATAATTAAAATTTGTTTGTATTAACTAGGAAAATCTTACGTAAGAATTGGTTTGACCCCCCACCCCCCAAGTAAGGGTATGTAGAGATTTTTCCAACCCCCCCTCCCCCTCGGGACCCTTACGTAATTAATGAATGGCCCCTTAGCCCCATTTGGGTAAACAGATTAATTTCCAAACTATTCAAAATGATATCCATCTAAGTACTCAATATGAAAATCTCTGGAATTTAACCCCTCCCCTTCTCGTCAGGCCTCCTTTTATCCATATTAAAAGGTTTAATGTAGCTTCTCAACCCATGTTTTGTTAGAATTTGCGTCCAACTTTATATAAGACAAGTTTTTGTAACTAAAGGTTCAAGTTTAAAAGGGGGGTCTGGGGGTCCTTCCCCAGAAGATTTTTGGAAATTTGACCCTAAGAACAGGGTTTCAAACTGTTTTTTGGTACACGTAAACCAAAATTTGGACTTACATTTTTGGGTAGAATTTTGATTTTAATGAACCTATGAAAAAAGTGTGAACAATAAAGGTTTAAATACTGAAGGGGGGCCTGGGGTCCCTCCCCCAGAAAAAATTTTGAAAATTTGACTCTAAAAAACTGGGTTTTAACTGGGGGGCTGCCGGGCCCCCTCTTGCCCCGGGCCCCGGGGAAAGTACCCCACTTGCCCCCCCTCTCGTCAGGCCTGCTTTTCCCCCACAGCATTAATAGGGGAGAGTGAGAGTGGGGTAATAAGATACAAATGGGGTAATAAGAAACATTAAAAATTCCACAATATTCTTCTTTAAGTTTATGAAGCTGATTTTTTTACTGAATGTTTGCATCATTAATAGTTTTCTTTGAAAAAATAATGAACTTCTTAAGTAAAAGGGGAAGGGGAGTTTTTACTTGTTTCTTATTACCCCAAGCGACTGTATCTTATTACCCCGTTTTGGGTAATAAGAAACAAGCCAGTCAGAGCGGTGAGTGAGGGTAGTCAGAATGTGATTATATTTTATTAAACAGTAAATAAATACAGCGCCATCTGTATGATGACGCCATCTGTATGATGACGCTGTATTTATCGCTTATCTACATGCTATAGGGGAAAGTCGCCCAATGAGGGATAGGTGCCTAATATGGCTCACCCCCTTATCTTTAAAATCCGGAAGTGTCACGATCCGTGGGTGGCATTTATTTAGATTAATTAATCGTAACCACAATTAAAATTAGAAAGGTAAGGACTTAACTCCCTCCTCACGAGCATCAAATAACTTTGAAGAGCATGGAAAACTTTTAGGAGGAGTTTTGGAGGACCTGTACAGCAAAAACGGTAAGTTGTTTGTTAAAATTTTTTGTTTGTTTCTTTTCAGAATGATCCAAATTTTAATATTCATGCATCTTTTTTTAAATTTTTCGGCCCATTAATTATTTTTTGGCAGATTTGTCAAAAAAGAGGTAAATCCTAATATGGGATACCCTCAAGGTTCCTAAAATGGGATACCTCATATTGAGAACTCATTTTTCAGATTTACCTTAAATTCCTTTTAGACATTCTTGATTTGTTTACTGCAAGGAATTAGTGTCTTATTAGGATCAGAAGGAAAGTATGTAATTGTATTGTAAAACAACGACTCTCTGATCAAATTAAAATCAGTCCCAGTCGGTTTCCAATGATATCCGTCCTTGTTTGGTTTAAAAATCTATCAAAAATGCAGAAAGCCTTATTTAACTTTTGTTATCAGTAAATGAATGGTAATTTTAAGACCTAAATGAATATTTTCCTTCTATAATTTTCTATTTTTATTTCCCCTTAGCATATCACATATTTTTTGCATTCAATTTGTATTTTCTTTTTGTTGTTAAATAAAGTTTGATTGATTGATAATTCAAGTATCCATAAAAATACTATATCTGTTCATCAATTTACTGAATTATTTGTAGAGAAGAGTTTCCTTTGCAATTACTCAAATTATAATTAGTAATATTTTTTTTAAAGATGTCTCCAATACTTCGAAAGAAGTGGTCTCCGGAAGATATGAAAAAGGATTTTAAGGCTGTGAAAGAAAAACAGATGGGGTATCTTAAAGCATCGAAAGAGTTTAAGGTGCCTAAGAGAACCCTTGAAAGATACATCAAGGACGGAAGATCCATTGAAGATCTTATGAAATCTAAACTTGGAAGAAAGCCGGTTTTTTCAAAGGAGTTGGAAGATGATCTTGCCAAATATTGCATAAATATGTCCGACTATTATTTTGGATTAAGAATTACCGACATAAAACGTATTGCCTACCAGTTGGCAGTAAGAAATAAAATTCCTCACCCATTCAATGAAGAAAAAGAGTCAGCTGGAAAAAAATGGCTTCGTAAGTTTTTAAAACGACACCCCTCTTTGTCTTTGAGAAAGCCAGAGGGTTTGTCTTACTCAAGAGTAAAGGGATTCAATAAAAAATCGATAGATGCATTTTTTGATTTATTAGAGCCTGAACTAGAGAAAATTAATTTCTCTCCACACCGTTTCTTCAATGTAGATGAAACCGGGCTTACGGTCGTACAACAAAAAAAACCAAAGTGATAGGTTTAAAAGGGCAAAAACAAATAAGTACCCTAACTTCTGCAGAGAAAGGGAAATTAATTACAGTCGTAGCCTGCATGAATGCACAAGGGTTGTACATCCCTCCCCTAATTGTATTCCCAAGGAAAAACCTGCTTAACTTCCTTATGGAAGAGCTCCTGCAGGTTCCATAGCAGCTTGCCACCCGTCTGGATGGATCCAGTACGAGATTTTCACGAAATGGTTCAAGCATTTTATTAATTTCACGAAACCAACTGAAACTGATCCCGTCGTTTTAGTTTTAGATGGACATTACAGTCATTCTAGGAATATTAATGTGATTGAGTTGGCAAAAGAGAATCACGTATCTCTAGTTTGCCTACCCCCTCATACAACTCACAGACTTCAACCTCTAGATGTAGGATTCATGTTTCCCCTTAAGGCCTACTATTCCAGGGAAATTGAAACCTTCCTGAGGAACAACCCCGGAAAAGTAGTAAAGGTAAATAACATCATGAAATTATTTTCGATAGCATATAGCAAAGCTGCGACAATGGAAAACTCAGTAAACGCTTTTAAGAAAACAGGGCTTTTCCCTTGTGATGGCAGTGTCTTTGATGATGAAATAGCTGTCGAAAGTGAAGAAATTTTTGATGATTCAAATTCAGAAACATCCCCTCAACCATCAAAGATAAGACCATCAGACATAATCCCTGTTCCTCAAAGAACGAATGAACCTCCCTCTACTCGAGCAGGTTCAGCTGCTTTGCTGACTTCATCTAGCTACATACAATTGCTAACAGAAAAAAATCTTGAAAAACAAAGGAAGGAAGGACGCAAGAAAGTTCAGTTTAGTAAATTACAAGAAAAACCAGTTTCAAGCAATGATGAAAAACTTTTAGATTCAACCACATCAAAAATCACCCCTGGAACTTCAGGGGTATTTATAAAATCACCTATTCAATCAGGCACCTATTCTCAGTCAATAACATTAGCAACATTACCTACTGCATCTGCGTCTAGAAACTCGCTTACAGATTCTTCCAAATTAACAGATCCAGAATGTCTAACTGCTTTTTGCGGTTGTCTGAAGACTCCCATCTGGAGAAATGGGCTATTTGCCAGAAATGTTTTCTATGGTACCATAAAGATTGTGGACATATTCAAAACAATTATTTGTTTTGCAAGTTTTGCTTTATAAACAATTAATTAATTTTAGTAAAAGTCAATTTATTGTTATTTTTTGTGGGAAAAATCCCTTCTTTGCTTAATTTTAAGTGTGACAGGATCACTCTATTTAGTGATTTTGTGCTAAAAAGTAGCTGCTTTGTATATTTTGCACAATAAACTATTCATATTATGAAGAGAGTTTGTTCCCATTTTGATGCTTATTCCCAAAATGAGAACACCTAGTATATTGGGAATATTGGAATATATAGAATATTGGGAACACCTAGTGTCGCATATTAGGCGACCTGTATCGCATATTAGGCAACTTTTGAATTTTAATTAAAATGCATTTTTTGTATAATTAATAAATTTTTTCATAAAAAAACAACCTGGATTTCAAATTAGTATTGGAAAATTTGTATAAGGTCACTTAAAGTTTTATTATTGCATTTTTCAGGTAAAAATAAATTCGATTCGAAAAAGTGTGTCCCATATTGGGCGACTTTCCCCTATTATGTAGACAAGTTACAATTCTCAAAATCAGTTGTAAAGACTTAAAATCCAAATCAATCCCCTCATTAATTATCTAAAACAATACTAAATCATTAAAATAATAATCTACACAGCAAGCCTTTTGCTCAAGACTATTTTTATTTATGAATTTTTATTTTTATTTAAATACTAGCTGTTATACCCGGCCTTGCACGGGTGGGGTGTGAAAATTATTTTTTTTAAAGTTTTCTTAAAATACATTTATAATTTTGTAAATTAGTAATATTACGAATCATCCCGGTATCCCAGGCGCCTCTTTCCTATCACGGTAATTTCACGGTAATTTTCTAATCCCGGTGTTCTCGGTAATTTTTCCTATCCCGGTGTCCCGGTAATTTTCTAATCCCGGCGTTCCCGGTAATTTTCCTATCTCGGTGTTTCCAGTAATTTTTATATTCCGGTTTTCCCAGTGTCTTTATGGTAAATTTCCTCTTTATGGTAAATTTTCTCGGTAATTTTTATAAACCGGTAAATTTTCCTATCCCGATGTTCCCGCTAATTTTCCAATCCCGGTGTTCTTGTCACTTTTTACAATCCCGATGTTCCTGATAATGTTTTAATATCTTTGTGCCTTTATAAAATAACAAATTTGAAACTATAATAAAAAGTCTAGTAAATGAAAAAGTCTAGTGATCTGCCTCATTTGAAACAATGTTTTATTTTTAACTCGTTTTCCATGAAAAAAAATTGTATTTTTCAGTAAATATATTTATTTCGAAGGAAAAAAATCTTGAAATGGAGGAAATGTCCACGCCTTCGGTGTGGTCTAAAAGGAGATGCGGAACACACATACATACACACACAGCCACACGAACGTTTTTATTTATATAGAGATTAATAAAATTGCCTGGTAACTACAACACTGGTACTAAAGTTTGTTATTATTGGCTTGCATGAATGGTAAAACAGGTTTTCAAACACGGAAAAATAAGTGAAAAAAAGCAGGAAAAATGGGAAAAAAGAATGAAGGACTGATTTTCTCTTTATAAATTATAGCCTATGTCCTATTCTGATGTATAAGCTACATTATTGTAAAATTTCATTAAAATCCATTCAGTAGTTTTTGCGTGAAAGAGTAACAAACATACAGACAAACATTCACAACTATAATAGTAGTTGGATAATAATGCTCCTTCAGAAATAAAACCCATGCCTTTCAATAATGGCTGCTCGTTTAACGAAATTCTTCTTTTCTCAATCTTTTTTAATCGTCTACATTTTTAATGGAGTGCCTAAATATTAAAGCATTAATAGAACCTGCGAATCGTGAGAATATAAAATCATAAGTATTTTTTAATTATGTTAAGTAGATTTTGTTAATAATCATCATAAACATAGTTCAAACAAAAAAACGCACATAGTGTCACAGAGACAAAAAGTAACAAATTGTAAATTGATAGAGAATTCAAGTAAATAAATACTGTAACATTTGGTTGATAAATTAAATTCCAACCAGTAACAAATTTTGCTTATCAAACCATCAAAATCAATTCCTAAATGCATGGTTAACGTTGAATTCAACAAAAAGCACCGCTGCTAAGAAAAAAAGCAGCTACAAAAATTAGCAACCTGTAGCAGTAATCTCAAAAGCGCTATTTTTTAGCAGCTACTGTAACACAGTGTTGGGCAAAATTTATTCATGCAACTATACAGATAACGAATAAATCATCTATATGAACCTTCGAATAACGAATGAATCAACCGTCAATTGATAAATGATATTTTTATAAGAACAGTAAAATATTAATATAATAAATAGAAAAATTAGTTAAATTAATTTTCATACATAAAATGCCAGAGTTTCTTATTACCCCATAATTTTGATTAAATGGGGTAATAAGAAACAGGGCACTTTTAAGAATGATCCCCAACCCTAAATTGAAGAAAAAAAAGGTGAATTATATAGCTCATTTAACCTCCTTAAAAGTTCACTAATAAAATTCTATAAGCATTTAATTACAAAAACAAGATAAATTGAAATACTAGTTGAAAAAGCATGACTTTAGGTTGATGATATGCTGACCTGATTATTTTAAACGGGAATTTTTCACTGAAGTAATCATTCTAAAACGATAAATTTTTTATGGGATATAGAGTATGTCTTGAAGATATTCTGTGATTTTTGATTCTTGAAGATATTCTGATGTGCCCACACAAAAAGCTGGAAAATTAAATGTTTCTTAATCCCCACTCTCCCCTAATGGAAAAGTTTTAGGTGCTGTGAAGCACAAAATGCAAACGAATAGGATGGAAAATTATTTTTAAAGGTTGTAGGTAAATCTCACGTGGGAGGGAGGGGGGTCCAGCAAAATCTCACTAAATCTCACCCAAGAGGGGAGGGGAGGTCCAGATTTTGGAAAAAACACCTCACGTAATCACATAATTTAATGATGTCCCCTAAGGAGAAAGATAACCTAATTTTTTTTTATTTATGAGACGTATGATTTTTTACTTATGTTTTTTGCATCTATGGTTTTTTACTACTTCCTGGAATGTGTGATAGGAAAACTATTCTTTTTAATTTTCCCACATTTTTTGAAGGTGTCACTGACGTTTCGCCTACTGGAAAATATTTTACCCCCCTTGATAACAAATCCCTTAACCACAAACTACCTACAAAAAAGAAGAAATGGGGGAAGGAAATTTCCCAGTAGGCGAAACGACCGTAGAACCTTTTTGAAGGAGTTTAAAAATCTTCTCGCGGACCACCTCCAATGGCCTCACGGACCACCTGTTGGGAACCACTGGTCTATAGTCTATACATACTGAAATAAAAGTGGGGAGAGTTTAAACTCAATTTCACTTAAGGAATTTCCACAGTTTTCAGGAAAAGCTAACATAACCCTTTAACTTGCTAGGTAAAATAAAGGTAATAATTTTAAAACAAAAGAAATAAAAATAGGAGCTGAAACTTTTCAAGATTAAAATATTAATATTTCTTTTTACCGCTTACTTTTGTCTTGTATACTTCACTCTCACGAAAACTTTTAAAGAATAAAAGGTATTTAAAAAGCTAAGAGCTAATTCAATACTTAAATTGGATATTTTTATATGATATTTTGATGGATTACCTTTTTTCATTTACAGCCAAAAATAAACATTAAGAGAAGCAAAAGACGTGCATGTAAACAACTTTCCGACGGCGAAAGAAGACGTCAGCGACTACTGGACCTCGCCGAGGAAGCTTTATCAGCTCCACCTCAACCCCAAAATGAAATTTTAGGGTATGGGAAAATGGTCGCTTCCAGGGCCTCCGCATTAGACGATCTGAAAAATCCAGTCTGGAGAAATTCGATCCCCCGCACGTGGTCCCCGCGCAGGCTTCGCAATACAAAAAAGGGGATGGGAGCGTCCAAGAGGGGATCTGTTTACTTTTCTGTCCAGGAGGATAATTAACGCTCTCACCCCCTTTTTTGTATTGCGAAGCCTGCGGGGGGACCACGTGCGGGGGATCGAGTTTCTCTAGACTGGATTTTTCAGATCGTCTATGCAGAGGCCCTTATTGAAAAAAAAATGTTTAAAATTGTAAATAAAATTTTTAATAGAGGGATTATTACTTATCATTTAGATCTAGTGAATCGTCGAAAATAAAAGAAATCAAACACATAAAACTCGTCTGTTTCCCTAGTTGAACGGCCGAAAAGATAAGAAAAATTGAAAATCTCAATAATCTCTCTATTCTAAAAAAAAGTTTTTGTAAATGGTTTCCAGAGAAAGGCTTTTTAATTACTGATCCGTATAACATGTTTTTGGTATCAAACTGTTCGGATTCTTTTGAGGATGTGCAAAGTGCCTTTAGAATTTCTAAAAAAATTCTCAATTCTAAGATATTTCCATTTTTCTGGATTACGGATAAGGTTGCAGTTAATAGCAAGAAACTGTCGTACAATTTATTATACCTCCAATCACAATGACCAACCGACGCTATTCCTTAATGATGAAAATAATTCCTTTCACGCTTTAAAAAAGCGCTTCAAAATATGTACTTTCTAAATAAAATATTTTAAAAGACTGATAAGAGTTTTCCAGAAACTCACAGATCTACTATTCAAGTATAGAATTTCACACTCCAAAATTAATTGTTTGTAAACATTGAGTGCAATGTAGATTTTGTCTCTTATTGTTTTTAATAGCTTAAATCGTATTGTTTAAAAAGTCTGTTTTAAAACTAAAACTTGAATGATAAAACACTAGATATTTTGACGAGTTACTAGGTACTATATTAAATTTAACAGATTCATTGCTGAACGTTTTTGTAAATATTGAATAACAATAGTTACGAGCAGACTTGATGGCTATATTTTCAAGGAAAATGTGTTGATTGAATTATTGATAATTTACAACCAATAAATATTCTAACTTTTAAGAGAGTGTGCTTCTGGAAAGTTGGTTGACGTTTTTCAACTAATTGTTATAACGAATGTTTTATAAATAAATAATTTTAGTGAGCAGGGTTTTGTGGGGATTGCGAAGCGATCCGAAAGGCCCTGCGTCAGCAGTTAACGGGGGTTGGCGAGCGATAGCGAGAAGGGGGCGGTAGCTCCCTAGTTACAAAAATAAATAGACTTTTTCAAAAAACAAAACGCCAATCTTTTTATAAAAAATAGTTTTACAAGTGTTAAAAAAATATCGTATTTCTTCATAGATAAGTTTTTCTTTTATAACGAAAAAACCGAAAAAGGGTTAAAAATTTCGAAACTTTAAAATTGAATTACTCCAAAACTAATTCCAAATTCGAAAAAAGGGTGACTAGGTGCAAAACTTCATACCTAAGAATATGTGTCAACAAAAAATCATGTTTCTGCTGTTAATAGATTTTGCTGGGGGCGAACCCGCAGCAGAAAAAAATATTTTTCCACTTTGACATTAAATAACACCAGAACAAATTATCTAATTAATTAGGTTTCGGAACGAAAATGACCATCATGCATTTGTATATCAGGTCGAAATTTCATAACATTGCTTCAAATAGTTTTTGCGTAATGAGAGTTCAAAATGTTCAAAAATAAAATTTTCAAAATCAGTGGCGGTGACGGCGGTGGCGGTCACTGTTACTTTTTTTTAATATAGAGAGATTATTAATTTAAACGACATATACTTTTATTTTTAAATCATTATGAAGCGATACTATATTTGCAGCAGCCAGACTTTGCCAATAGAAAACAAAAAATAATTAAATTCAATATATTTGGTTTTGTTTAATTATTTTATTTTATTATTGAATCACAATGTATTTTTAATTGATATTTAACTCTTAATATATTTATTTCAATTTGTTCTAGAATTCTTTTTTTTGTGTGTGTTTTTGTCGTTTTTTTTTGTCTTCTACTTTTTGTTATTTTCCATTGTATTTTTACTGTATTAATTTCTATTACGCCCGTATGGGATCTTTTGTTTCCCCTAGGCGTATCATATATTTTTATTTGTATTTATTTTATGTGTTTCTTCCTACTATTTGTCAATAAAGATTATTATTGAGAATTTAAGCAAACATTTTTCTTAAAGTGTCCACTATACCCACATTTACCTTACTGCTATTTTCATGATCTCCACATTAAACTGCACAAAATTATTCTATTATCTTCAACCAAAACAAGTTTTAACCTATTTTAAAACTACTTAGAAAATTGATGTTTCAATCAAAAAGTGTTTCCTCCAGAGCCTGTTTTCAGTCAAACAGTGATTCCTCCAATCACAGCCAATTATAGCTGTTCTTACTCGTCACGTAACCCACTCATTTGTTAGAGTAAAGTTGGTGATGTAAAAATATTGGTGGGGACTTTTTGATACGAAATCACCTAATGTTTATTTCAAAATTAACATTGCATATCAGAAATAAAAAGAATAGTTTTTGAGAAGAGTAGGATTAATTTTTTTCATTTAAAAAGTGTTTTGTCCATGTTGGAAACATTCAAACCATATTTCCTCCTATGTGTTCGATCAAAACGTGTTTCCTCCAAATTTCAAATGCATCATTTTTTAATAATTAATTTTAAGTTTTTAGGTAAGTTATGGCTACAAATCTTCTCAGTCACTCGTTATAGAACTAAACAAACGATAATTAGGTTTTTAAATTAGTTATTTTTAAGTTATTAGTTTTTTGTGTTTCCTGAAAATCTGTATTTGAAGGAGAAAGCATGGTTTGATTGTTTGCTCCTCATATAGTTCAACAGTTTTACTGAGAAACTGCTTTTAATCCACTGATAATGCAGCGATGAATATTCAGGACCAGTAGTCGAGTTAGATACAGTATTATAATGCACTGCAAAAAATAATCTCACAGAAAAACAGAAAAGATCTGGCAGAAAAGTTGCTCGATTTTTCCTTTCCACGGAATTTCTCTGTTAATTGAAATTTTTTCTGTATGCAACGATTGTTTTGCAACTTAAGGGAACTTATCTATCAGAATAAAATCTCCCTAAAAAAAACTATCGGAAATAATTTTTTATCTACCTAGTATTAAAGCCCTGGATCCTCTACCTTAAGTAACGACATCACGCTCAATCGGCCGCCATTGTGGGGAGAACTCACTACTAGTCTGGATAGTCTTGCTTATCGTCACTAGTAGTGAGTTCTCCCTACAATGGCGGCCGATTGAGCGTGATGTCGCTACTTAAGGTAGAGGATCTAGGGCTTTACCTAGTATCATCTCTTTAAAGACTGGAATCTCATTTTTTCCCAAGTCCCGAAATTTTAGTTGGATGTTTCCTAAATATTTTCGAAGAAAAATCGACGAGTACAGAACAAACTCTGTCAACAGAGAAATTCCGTAAAAAAGGAAAACTGTCAACTTTTGCTGCCAGAGCTTTTCTGTTTCTGTACGATTATTCTTTGCAGTGTGGGAAGCCGTTGCTGCCCATTAAAAAATTAGACTTACATTACTGCAGAACATTTCGTTAACTATGAACAGTTTGAAAAACTTTTGATGTCCATACCAAGCATTGACGAATATTCAGGACGAGTACCTATAGTCTGTGTAATTAGAATAGGCAGTTGGAAAGTCACGTGATTTCACCTGTCTCCACACCTTTCCCCAGTGCGTTGCCATGGTTTCCACCAGTCTTATTTTTTTCCCACACCACGCCAAGCCCACAACCGTCCGAGATTGTCCTTGAATCTAACTCGTGTCGCAGCAGCCAATGAAATAATCGGAACACTTTTTCGTTATAAAAGAAAAACTAATCATGGTAGAAGCACAAAATTTTAAACAAATATACAATTATTTTTTTCAAAAAGATTGTCGTTTCGTTTTTTAAAAAATTCGAATCAGTTTAATAATTATTAAGATTCAAAGTTTCAATTTAATTTCACGCCCTGCCTTAACTAATGGACAAAAATAAAGCAGAACCGCTTTCGTTTTCTCCTTCGTTACCAAGGCGACGAACTTCAGCTGATGACGTCCAACCGCCTATTATAATTACCCAGACGATAGTCGTAAGCTAGGTACAGCTTTTGAAACTATCTCCCCTTTCGAGCACTGAACTCCCCACTTCTATATGAACATTGAACACCATCTAAGCCCCTTTCTTTTCCAATCCGTTCGTATGCTTTTTAGCGCCGTCTGATGATACCAAGCGGTACTTGTTGGCGGGTTTCTTGGTGTAAACGCTGAAGTAGAAATGCACGAAGAGTGCCAGAAAGATCAAGGCTTGGCCCACGCAGAGGGACACTTCAAGCCCAGTGACTTGGCATCCTTTCGGTGGGAAGAAGATGACTTGGGTGTAGAAGACGATCATGATGGTGAACTGGATCTAAAAAAGGAAAAAGGAGTTCAAGATCTTAATTTTCAAGCTTTAATGAATTCGTTAAATCTGAACAAAAGATCAGACGTCAAAGCAATAACAGATATCCTTCAACACATAGTAAAATCCTAAACAACTAAATCTTACTCCCTCGGAAATGGCATTTGAACCAAGAGGACGAAGCAGCTTTCTGTGAGCAAGCAAATATCCCAAAGTCTTTTACATCTTATCTCATCTCAGGAGATCACAGAACAGAAGAGAACTGTCTTAAAACGACAATTTCAAAACTGAGTAAAAATTACTCTGATGTACGTAAAATTTCCTATAAGATGCAATGTTTCATTTTGAAATGAAGCAATTTTTTGGCCTATCAACAAAAAAGTGATGAACGCTCGATTTCTCCCACTACAACTCTAAATAAATTCAAGTTACCGACAAATGGTTTAGGTTTATACCAAATGAAAGTAAATTTTTTTTCCTACAAAATGTACTATTTAACTTTAATTTTATAATGAGAGGTATTGACGCTAGAGCGCTCTGAATTACAGCTGTTTCCTGATTTTACACAAAAACATGAAAATTGCTTTACTTGTAAACGCTATAAAACGTACACCGCTCCTCGCAAAATAAAAATGAACCAGAGTGCATCTTATAAGTAATTTTACGTACATTGGTTAAGTGCTATTTTTCGTAAAATGAATATTTGTTTTGAAAATCGTTGAAAAACAGAACAAAACAGCACAAATATGAGATTTTTTGCAATTTTTAATGTGAAGATGACTTTCAAAATTAAAATAAACATGAAATTCCGATTTAGCAATGCAAAAAAACATATAAATTCATTCATTAAAACACTCCTATATTTTAACATATAAATTTAAAAATTTATTGAAATTCCGCCTAAAACACCAAATATTTCATAAATAAATTTAAAAATTCATTTTTTAAACATGCTTAGTCATCAATTCATCCAAAACAACCCATTTTATTGGTAATATACCGGAAATAAAGCCCAGATTGCAGATTTACAACCGCAAAAGTCCGTTTGGTCTGCGAGGCTCGACATTTTTATTATTATCGATCTTTGCTTCACTCCCCTACCCCCTTCTCAAAAAATGATAATTTAACAAACGTTATTTATAAAAAATTAAATGCTCAAAATATTTGTTGATAACGGGAATAGTTTTCATTTTGTAGAGTAGAGGGTAGAAGTGCGCGTTTTCCTTTTTTTTTGCGGAAAGGCAAAAAAATCGATGTTTTTCAGCAGGCTTTAGTGGCAAAACCCCTCTCCAGAAAATCAAAGTTGACTTGTGCATTTTGTAGGAAATTTTGTTTGCTTCAACTTTGTTATTGAAATTATCTTCGAGAAATTTATAGTTTTTGAAATATAAGAGAAGAATCGAAAAAAGAGAAAAAAGTATCGATTTTTTGCAATTTTCGATATGAAGTCGACCCCCCACGTGAGAGCAAACTTCATATTCGTAATCAGCGCCCTCGAAAAAATATAAACCGTCGAAAAAAAACTTCTATATGAAATTGTTTAAAACGTCACTTTTTAGGACCGTTTTCCTGGGTTATTGGCTTAGTTTACACCACAAATAATAAAAAGTTAAGACAAATTGATTTGTGGAGTAATGGTTTTCTCCATGATTCTTAAGAAAAAGTCCCAAGTCCATATTAAGGACTAATTAAAATTTATTTCCTGCTTAGGATGATTGCACACCAGAGGGTCTAGTTTATAAAAGCAATAGGTAACTGCTTTAATTTTTAACTTGTTTTTTAACTGTTAAACATTTTATAGTTACCATTTGAAAAAAAAGTTTAACAGTTGAAAAACATAGTTTTTATAGGTACCATTTGAAGCCGACGTACTGGCCTAGTGGTTAGAGTCAGAGCATCTGACTGCAAAGCCGTACGTCTGCGTCTGGGGTTCGAATCCCCGTTTGACATGGATGTTAGATTCTGTCCTTGTGTGATGAATGAAGGAGCCCCCCCCCTGTAAAAAGGGGTTGTGCGAGCGAATGTGTGTGTGGCGCGGGTAGTACCCCACCTCCGTGGTTCTGGTCCACAGGTGCCCTCTAGGTAACGCTGAGTAGGTACTTCTTAGGGCAGTTCAGTGGTCAAGGATAATAGTCCAGTAGTACCCCCCACTGGAGAAAAAAAATTTATAGTTACCATTTGAAGAGTAGTCAGATACTTTTTCCACCACAGATATTTTTGAATTGAAGGTCCTATTGCTGACAGACCGTAGTAAGAATACATCCATACGTGAACAAATGTGTTCAGTGCAGGGAAAAGAGTACTGCTGCCAGCTGAAAATACGGAAATACATAGTTCATTGTCATATCTAGGAGAAAATCTGTATGTAATTTACTAGTAATAGGGAAAACCGAGGCTATGTTACAGTGAAATTCAAACCCATTTTTTGGGTAGAAAAAAATTACTTATTCAGATACTTTCTTTCTAAAAATATCTAAGAATTACTCAATTTTATGAAACCAATTAGAAACGAAATGATGAAAATTATGATGAAAATTAAAATAAATAGGGTAGTGGTACCAGTAACTGGCAGTTTAAGAGCAATAAAATTAATTAATTAGCTATTGCTATTTTATAAAACTATCCTGGAAAAAACTTTCTGTCTTGAAAAATTAAATGAAGTTTCAATATTTATTTAGAGTAGAATTCGTTTGAATAAGTAAGCATTTTCTATTTTTAAAATAATTTTTAAGTTGGTATGGTAGCTGCACCAGTAACTGACATACCGGGAAAATTTTGAGCACCATTAACTGACATATCCTGTACCAGTAACTGGCACATTGAAATACCTTTATTAAATAAGCTTTTAGTTACTAATTAGCCTAAATGTAATGAAAAACAGCTGATTATACAAAGAAAACAAAATGTTAAACTTAAAAATCCAATAATGAGAACTTTTCAGAACATTCTTTTTAATAAAATCTATTTCGCTGTTTTGCTATGTCAAACTTTAATATACATTCCATTATATCGAAACATTTTATATTAGTTTTAGATAAAAAGATTCAGTTGAAAAATATAAATATACATAAAAATATAGAATAGAACCAACCGAACAAATATAGAATTCTAAAAACTAAGATCTTATTAATTTAGTTTAATAATAGATTTTTTCAAACGTTTTTGTTTACCGTCAATAACAATTCATCCAACTGCAGTCCATTTAGCTTGTTTTGTTTTGATTCGGAAATATTATTTCCTTAAAATCGTTTATCATTTAATTAATTATCTTTGTTTGTAGTTTGTTTTATTTGCATTTTTGAAAGATTGGGTGATTATATTTTTATGTATTATTATTATTATTTCAGCAGTAATGACACCTATGTCAGTTACTGGTGCAATACATTTTTTGTGACCCAGTAACTGACACCCCATTTTAAATAAATAAATAAAAAATGTTTTTCAAAAATAACTGCTCAGCATGATTTCATGTACTGTTATTAATTTTATGTTAGTGTTCAAATAGGTTTCAAAAGAAAATTTTGCTTAAATTAGACACTAGGGTGGTTTTTTTAAACGAAAGTTCGAATTTTTTTCGGGGCACCCCCTCAAAAGGTGCCATTTGATATAAAACTAATATTCTGAGAGTTACAGCTCAAAAAAATAATATTTAGACCCCGCCCCCGAGCGTCAAAGTTTAAAAAAAACTCAAAATTTTGCACATTTTTAGCTATAAAATCCAAACTAATGGTTGTAAAAATACAAAGTTGGTCTCATTTTGTAGATAATTAATTTAGCTTCAACTTTTATAATTGAAACTTATTTGTGAAGCTTACAGATCATAAGATACGAGGGGTTTCATTAACTCCCCACTCAATATCTATTTTTTAAGAAGTGCCAGGAAATTTCTTTAAATTTATCAGCTACCGTAAAATGGTTCAATAACATATAAATAATAGTTTTAGACAACATAGGTACAAAATTTAATATATTAAAGAGCAAAAATTTTTTTTTTCAAACATACCTGTTATTTTTTTCACAATCGTAAAACAATTCAAATAAAATATATAAAATATTTTTTCAACTACTTATTAAATGGAATGAAATGTGTAAAAGTTGATAAACAAGCAAAAAATATACAAATTAATATTATTTTTAGTTTTTTCTAAAAAATATAAATTTTATTTTCATCGCTTTGATAGTTTTTTTCATAAGATCTCCCTATTTTAGAAGTAGTTTTGAGAGCAGTATTCGACACGACCCTTATCTGAAGTTTTTAAATTTAAATTGAACTGATGTAAATAAAATAGTACAAAGTTCGAGTTGATGATAAAGAAATCAATTCAAAACTAATTATCATTAAAAATATTGGAAGTTTCATTTCTATGCAGTAGGAAAAATTCAATATATCTTCAAAGAAAGGAATCTTGCAAGTGCTTGGTATTTATAAGGCTTGATATATCAAACCATCCCCCTAGGTACCATTGTATCATGCTAGATGTAATGCAAAAGTCCAATATTGCGTGAAAATTCTCCTTTTTAAATACAATTGTATCTTGCCCTTAAAAAAGGTAGTTGTAATCAGAAGTATCTGTGGTATTCTACTACACACCTTCATTACAGTTTGGTTTTCTGAGCTAGATGCAACATTAGTTGCATATCAAGAACTTAAATTTGTAAAAACTGTAGTTAGTTACGAAAAAAATGTAGAAATATCAAAAATAGCATCATTTTTTAATAGTTTGTGGTACTTAAACCCCGAGACTTTTGAATTCTCAGAAAGCTTTAAAAATAAATTAAAGGTAACATGCTTTTGTGTTATGAGGAGGAACTATAAAACTAGCTCAAGACTATGTGAAAGTAGAATAATAATAGTGAGAGTTAATTTAAGTGTCTAATTATCTTTTCAGCAACGAAATCGACAGTTTCATCACTTCATTTTCATTTACAATGAACTTTTTCAAAATATTTAATATTTATATTCTACTTTAAAAGGTCTGAAAAGCTATTTGAAATACTGACTGAAATTTTCATACAACAGAGGGCTTTTGTATTACATCTAGCATGTAGCATGATTGTTTTGGACACCTAGTCTGATTTTTTGAGAGGGAAGGGGGTTGGCGGGCCCCCTACCAACCCCGTTGATATATCAGTAGAATACCACAGATACTTCTGATTACAGCTACCTTTTTTAAGGGCTAGATACAATAGTATTTAAAAAGGAAAATTTTTCACGCAATATTGTAGTTCTGCATTACATCTAGCATGATACAATGGTACCTAGGGATGTTTGATGGATCAAGCCTTATAAATACCAAGCACTTGCAAGATTCCTTTCTTAGAAGATATTCTGAATTTTTCCTACTGCACAGAAATGAAATTTCCAATACTTTTAATGATATTTAGTTTCTAATTGACTTCTTTATCATCAACTCGAACTTTGTACTATTTTATTTACATCAGTTCAATTTAAATTCAAGTACTTCAGATAAGGGTCGTGTCGAATACTGCTCTCAAAACTACTTCTAAAATAGGGAGATCTTATGAAAAATACTGTCAAAGCAAAAATTTAAGATTTTTTGCAATTTTTGATGTGAAGATGACTTTGAAAACGAAAATAAACTTAAAATTCGGATTAAGCGATGCAAAAAACATAGAAAATCGTTCCTTAAAACACCCTCATAATTTAATATATGAATTTAAAATATTGATCGAAATTCTGCCTAAAACACCCCCCAATATTTCATAAATAAAATTAAAAATTTATTTTTTCAAGCATTCTTACTCATCAATGAATCCAAAGCAAACCATTTTATTGGTAATATACCGGAAATAAAGAGCAGTTGCAGATTAACAACCGCGTAAGTCCGTTTGGTCTGCGAGGCGCGAGAGTTTTATTATCGATCTTTGCTTCCCTCCCTCCCCCCTTCTAAAAAAAATAACAATGTAAAGCACGTTATGTATAGAAATTAAATGTTCTTTCACGTGGTATAAAATTTTTGTTGATAACATGAATAGTTTTCATTTTGTAGAGGGTAGAAGTGCGCGTTTTTCTTTTTTTTGCGGAAAGGCAAAAAAATCGATGTTTTTCAGCGCGCTCTAGCTTCAAAACCACTCTTCAGAAAATCAAAGTTGATTAGTGCATTTTGTAGGAAATTTTGTTTTCTTTAACTTTGTAATTAAAAAGTTTTTCAAAAACTTGTTCTTTAGGGTTATAATTACCCAAATTTGAAAAAAACTCGATTTTTCCGCGTTTTTTTCGATTTTTGACAAAGTTGCGTTCGGCGCTCGAGGTCTAAAACTTGGATTATTCATTAGGCCAACATCATAAACAAGTCTGCAAAAAATCAGAACTACCGGATTTGACGCATACGACCCCATGCTTTCAGGCGACAAAGTTACTGGACTATTGATGATTTAAAAGATTTTTTTCAATTTAGAGAAGCAAATGTAATTTTTAACGCCTAGCTGGGGCAGTCTTTCTGTCTTTATCTTTATAATGTGTGTTTTGTTATTGGTTTACTTTAATGTCTGTATAATACATCGTCCTTTTTAACATTAATGTAGTATTTTTTCTGTCACCTAAACGGGTCGTTACCCTTGGTGACTAACATGCTTTTTCTTTCTTCTGTTGTTTTCTGTTCGGTTTGTTTGGTAATAAAGTATATATAATTAAAAAAGAATTATTTGAACAGAATAAGGGGCTACACGTTTTCACCATACACACATACATTCCATAATTATAAAAAAATCTTAAACAACATATAATTTCTAAATGAATGATCATAAGTGATACTGCGTTAAAAATACTGTCTGTCTATCACAAGAAGAGCTCTGGTTTACATCTCTGTTGCCAAGGCAACAGGACTCTGCTCAGGCCCGTGCTGGGTACCTTCAGAGGGCGGTGGACAAAGGGTGTAAGGGCGCAACCATACAATGATTATTAAACCTAAAAACTTTTTTTAAAGATAGGCGGGATTTTAAAAATTACAAAGCAATACTGCTACTTGTGTTTTTTTTATTGTTTTTATTTCAACATTTGATATTTGTTTAAAAAATGGTATTTTAGCTCATTTTGAGCCCCTTCTGTGTGGATGATTACACCAAAATAGGATCACTCCTTGTAAGTCAAAATATTCAAGAGAAACAGTGCATGAATAATAAGAAATTTAAAAGGGGGTCTGGGGTCCTCCCCCAGAAAAATTTTAGAATTTTTACTCTTAAAAGTAGTGAAAAGTAATTTTGAGACCCTTTTGAGTTACACCAGGAGGAAAAAATTGGAAAGAAAATACACCATAAAAAATGTCAGAATTTCAGGAATTGCTATAAAAATCTCCCTGAATTTTTATTTTCGAAGGTAATTATTATTTTGACTAAGGGCAGCCCTCAGTCAAGAAGCCCTTGGTGTGTGGCCAGTCGTCAAAATTTGAGCGAAAATTTTAAAATAGCTGGCTTGCATGAAAAAGGGCACCCTGCAAACACCTCGTCTTCCCCTAATTTTTTCATTTAGTGTGCCCAAGGGGAAAACTAATGCTTATTGAAGAAAGATGGTCTCCATTTGACAGTTTAAATGAGAGTGCCCTATCAATTTCAACGTGCCTTGAAAATTAACCACCTTACCTTGTTATTTCATAGTTAATCTTTAAATAAAGGCGCCCTAAAAATAAAAACTCATAACGAAATTTGATGGTAAGGTGAAAATGGGGAGGTTAAAAAGACTTTTAGATGCCTTCGCGCATCAGACTTGATGAACCAAGAATGAATTGTAAAACCAATAGTATAGTGACTAGACCAATAGTGGTTCAAGTTTGGTGGAAAAGGAGCCCATAAAAACATTGAGAAATCCACGAGTAAATTACAAATTGTAGAAAAGTCTCTTTTAAAGGGCGCCTGAGCAAAGGGCGCAGGGGGACACGTCCCCCTGTCCCCCCTGACCAGCACGGGCCTGACTCTGCTCATTTTCAACGGGTGAAATCAGAAGAAAGGCGCAACCACTTTGGCTTACTCAGCGCCTTGTTGGGGAATTAGGCGATAACTTTCATATTGTTACTTTTTAATTACATAAATCGGGAAATCTTAGAACAGGGTCGAATTGGCTGCGTTTGGTGAAAATCTTATTTCATCATGATACATCGAGTGATAAATAGTTTTGTATTTTTAAAACGGATTGGATTTCTGTTACAGGATGATTAAAAATTAGAGGGAGAAAAGCTAGAAGGGAAGGGGCTAAAAGCGGACAACTAAACGACTTTTTTGAATCCTTAAGATTAAGAAATTCACGATTGTGATGTGTTAGCCCTTGACTGAAGTAAACATTAAAACTTTTGATTTTATAAAAATGCCGGAATCGAGCGATATTTTTGGGTCTTAAAGGGTAAAACGTATATTCCAGATCTGGATGATTCAGTCTAAAAAATCACATGTCGCATTTCTGATCTTGAATTGCTTTGTGGTCCTAGTCGTCAAGGTTCCCACCCTTCCTAGTCCCACCCTTTTCCTGGCATTTTCTAAATTTTACAAAAAAAAATTATGAATAATTTTTCTTTTAATACTTGTAGTAATTTTCTGAGCGATGGTACTTTTTTTTCTTTTAAGTAAAAGTCTTGAATCACCTGGCGAATCACACACTTGTCAAAGCCATCTAGTTCACAGTTTCGCTCACTAGGCCTTGTACGGTGTTTTCCTGGTGATTTCAAAACTTGAGATGCGTTCAGTGCTGAAACTTCAATTTTTATCCTTTTGATTGTAGTTTCAGAAACACCAGTTGCTTGAGAAGCCCTTTTTATAGCTTGTGGAAGTGGAATCGATAAGGATTTCGACGATCCTTCACTTGAACAAAAATCTGCAACATTGTAAATTATTTTTCGCGCTTGCGATTTTAATATTTCACCCTTTTTAAAATGAAATGTCGTCATGTAATTTTAAAGAAATAGAAAATTTATTGATATAAATCGAAACATAATCCAAAGGCAACAGTTAAATCAAATCAAATATGTTTAGGAAGCGGAGTTATCAATTCTTCTAAAAAACAAAATTCTATTTTTATTTATTACATTTGACAAATTCAGAAAAAGAAACTTAAATCAATTATCTATCAAGTCAGTTCCCTAGAATATACATGGTTAATTGAATCACTATTCCTCTTTGTTTATTATTTTAACAGTTCACTGCATCAATCCGAGAAGAAGAAGACCGTGCTTGGGATCGCCAAAAATTTGGCCAATAATCCTCCATCGGCTTTAATCTCCGCCAAATCCTTTTCGGTTTATCCCTATTTAAAATGAACCGGTCTTGTTGTTATAGCGACCGCCATAATCAGACAAACTGGCGGGAGCTCTTCTTGTGATAGACAGACAGTATACAGGGTGTTTCAAAATTGCGTTGCACGGCTTTTATTCGAAACCAACGCCTCCTAGGGTCATGGAAGTAAGGTCTACCCCTAGGTAAGGGACCCTGGAGAATCCATTGAAATGACTCACAGCGCCCCTAGTGGCGAAATTAAAAAGTTAAAAAAATTAATTTAAAAACTAAAGGAGATAGAGCAAAAACCCCAATGAGAGTATTATTGCCAACGTCAAGAAAAACTCACTGAAAAAAATTTGATCAAAATATCTTGAATATTCGCGGAGATATTAGCATGTGAAAATAGCACTTTTTCCGGGGTCGAGAAGTAAAAAGTTCGCATATTTGCAAATTTTTTTGATTTTTTGATTAAATTTTGTGTTCTTTCAACTAAAAAAACACAAAACTACACAATAACACTGAAAAATTGGCAAATATGCGAACTTTTTACTTTTTGACCCCTGAAAAAGTGCTATTTTCACATGCTAATATCTCCGCGAATATTCAAGATATTTTGATCAAATTTTTTTCAGTGAGTTTTTCTTGACGTTGGCAACAATACTCTCACTGGGGTTTTTGCTCTATCTCCTTTAGTTTTTAAATTAATTTTTTTAACTTTTTAATTTCGCCATTAGGGGCGCTGTAAGTCATCTCAATGGATTCTCCAGGGTCATTTACCTAGGGGTAGACCTTACATCCATGACCCTAGGAGGCGCTGGTTCCGAATAAAAGCCGTGCAACGCAATTTTGAAACACCCTGTATATGGAAAAGCAATTTGCCACATACTTTTTAATAAAATTGAGATTAAAATGCTAATAAAAAATATATATAATTATTCTCTGTTATGTATCTTACAAAGCTAAAATTTATTGACTGGGACTAGCATTTTTGGCTAGTTTCGTAATTTCAAAGATTTTTTGGTACTTACGTACTATCCCGTCGACCGTTCAGCAACCGTTAAATTCAGCGGCACAGCTGTAGAACAGTCAATGGGATTTTAAACGTTTTCGGATTTAGCGGCACGGTCGACGGCATAATACGTAAGAACCGATTTTATTTTACAAAATTGACGGCTTTATTTTTTTCATTAAAAGGTTAAACATATTTCATATTTCATTTTGTCTTCTTTAAAATGCTTGAACGAAAACTAACAAAAAAATTTACTAATGATTTGAATTTAATGCATTACCTACAGGACAGCAAATATACATACGAGGGTTGTTTTTTAATTAACTTCCGTTTTTCTGCTGAAAAGAAAGTATTTGAAATTTCAAAATAATTTTTGTACAGGTAGTTAGATACATCTTTCAGGTTCAATTTGCCACTTTACTGAATAAAATCGGACATTTTTTCTATTTTTTATCGATTTTACAAGCGCGCTCCTCGAACTATTTTCCCGCCAACCCATAGAGAATTTCGCGTTTTTTCTCCGCTCGCTCCGTCCGCGACCAGACATTAACATAGGGCAGGTGATCGCGGACGGAGCGAGGGGAGAAAAAAAGCCGAAATTCTCTATGGGTTGGCGGGAAAATAGTTCGAGGAGCGCGCTTGTAAAATCGATAAAAAATAGAAAAAATGTCCGATTTTATTCAGTAAAGTGGCAAATTGAACCTGAAAGATGTATCTAACTACCTGTACCAAAATTATTTTGAAATTCCTAATACTTTCTTTTCAGCAGAAAAACGGAAGTTAATTAAAAAACAACCCTCGTAAAAGTAATTGCTTATTTTAAAATGAACAAAATCTCAGTTTGCTTGAAAATACTGCTAGGTGTAACTGTGATAGTATTTAATTATCAATACTATCACAGTTACAAAATCAATACTTGAAAACCGAGTTAAATAAACAGGTTTAATCTGTTCATTCTTGAAATTAAGCTGTTATAAAAACATTAATAAGTTATGTAACATTGACCAGAAAAACACTACTAAGAAATGGAGAGGAGTGACACACTTTGTTAGAACGTATTAAATTTCGTACTTACTAGTTCCGTAAGACGTACCGAACCAAGCACTAATTGGTAGAACAGAATGATGAAACACATGCAAGAAATTAACCTGAGAGTCTTTTTTCCTTAATACAAAAAACACCTGTAAAATAAGGGTATTAGAATAGAACATGTGGCTCATACACTCAAACCTTTTTTTGTGAAGTGTATAAAATTTTCAATCAAATTAGTACGCAGAACAAAAATCTTAATGTGTATATAACCAAAATCTTGGTTTTCAACTATTAACTTAATATTTGGGGTGTTTCAAAATTGCGTTGCACGGCTTTTATATGGAACCAACGCTTCCTAGGTAAAGATTGTCGTTTTAGGGCATTTTGGTCATCCCGGGATTTCCCGGGACATGTCCCGGCCTAAAAATTCTACAAAATCCCAGGATCCCGGGAAACAATCCCTACTCCTAGGGTCACGGAAGAAAGGTCTACCCCTATAGGTAAATGAGCCTGGATAGGGTAGGTGGGGGTAAAAACCCGCACGGGGCAAAACCACGCACCGGGATTTTTAATTGTTAATGATCGATTCAAAAGTTGAAAACCAGGTGGTTGGTTTGTCTTATTGTGACCTATTGTTCTACGAAAGTTCGTACCCCTAAGTCACTCATAAGTTAAAAAAATGCTGTAAGTTTGTTTTTCATCATTTAGATGTAATTTTTTTTGATCTTTTACTTAAACATTACATAAAATAGGGCTAGCGGAGAAATACAAACAAATAGCGCAATGATAAGATAGCAATTCAACTTCAGTTTCATTTTGAAAGAATTGCCTCAACATGTCTCTAAAAATAATAAGGCTTGTTTTTCAAAAGAAAGTAAAACGGGGCAAATCCACGCAGGTGTTTTGGGGCAAATCCACGCAGCTTAAAAAGCTCAGGAATTGGTCCCAAAACGAAACTCGGACTACTTGATATCTAAAGAGGTTAATAAAGGTGTCCGAGATGCCAACCCTCTACCTGAAACCATCCTTTCTCCCTTTCGAAAGATATCTGGGCAATCTGAAATGATTTGCTACAACAGGTTGACAATTTTCATTAAAACTGATCATATTTATATTTAATATTGTCGGTTGGCTTGGAAATATTAAAACAACATTAAGAGGATTATTTCTAGTATTTTTATAATGAAAAATTATGTTTAACCATGTTTATTTCACTTGGGCACCAAGATTTGCAAGTGCGGGCCTATGCCCCATTTTGCGAGGCAAATTCCCGCGACTTTTTTTTCTACTAAATTGTAAATTTCTCCAAAAATCTCATCGATAAGAGTTAAAACTTGGACTGGTTTTGTAGGTAGGATCTCAATCTAACACCTCCAATTGAAATTTCGGGATTATCTACCCCCTTTCGACGACAATGTTTAAAATACTGAAAATTGCGTGGCTTTGCCCCCACCTACCCTAATTCATTGAAGGGACTTACAGCGCCCCTAGCGGCGAAATTAAAAGTTAAAAAAATTAATTTAAAAACTAAATGAGTCATGAATAAAAACCAACGTGTCCTAGGGTCACGGAAGAAAAAGAAAAAGTTCGCATATTTGCAAATTTTTCAGTGTTATTTTGTAGTTTTGTGTTTTTTAGTTTAAAGAGCACAAAATTTAATCAAAAAATTAAATAAAATTGCAAATATGAGAACTTTTTCTTTTTTGACTCCTGAAAAAGTGCTATTTTCACATGCTAATATCTCGGCAACAATACTCTGAGATTTTTGCTCGGTACATTCGTATTAGCTCGTCCATTCGCCGCTAGGGGCGCTCTAAGCCATCTCAATGGATTTTCCTGGGTCACTTTTCTAGGGGTAGACCTTTCTTCTGTGACCCTAGGACACGTTGGTTTCAAATAAAAGCCGCGAAACAGATTTTTGAAACACCCTGTATAATGTGTATACTGTATATGGTATGTATAATGTGTATGTTTATATGTATATGGTATACAGCTTGTAAATTAATATACATAGGTCTAGTGAAACAACAAGCTGTAGGGTGGTGATTGCGTTACGGTCTGAATATAAAGAGTTGTTCAAATCAGCTATGCTGAGGAACTATCATTACGTTCCTATGTGAGACTTTTTTATTCGTCCCTATATTCATCCGAAAAAAAAGTATTTTTAAAAAATTGTGTTGCGAAAACTATTTTTGTAGCTACTCGCGAAGCTTTGCGCAAATTTTTTATGCGATTTCTTTTATGCGGTCTTATCCACCGCTCAAAAACAGGTTTGATTGATGAGTTTAGTAATCAAATGAAAATTATCTCATGATTCCTTACCGTGTCAAATAACTCTAAAAACTTGGATAAGAAAAACCCGTAACCTGTTCGGACCAACTGAAAAAGATATCAGTAACTCATTAGAATGTATTTCACTTAAAAGGTTATAATATTGAATGATATACTTAATATAAATATAAGGTCATCCTGAAAGTTTCGTTAGTCTTTGGGAAGATTAATGTTCTAACTTTCCGTTTGGTTGGTTTAGAGTTTAGCAACACTGGAGAGAGCACGGATTAGGGGTTTTGTTACATAAAACCGAGTGCTGTAAGCTGTAAAACTCTACTAAATCATAGATTCCCAAACTTTTTTGGACTACCTCCCCCCTTTAAAAAAAAATAATTTCCCATCGCACCCTTGATATATTTTAGAATTTTATACCAACGTGATAGTTTTCTTCAATTTCAGTTACTAAACTTAATACCTTTTGTTTTGTGAAGCTGGGAAATAGACAATATTCAAAATTTAAGTTCAAAAGAATTAACTAAAATTAAATGTGAAATAGTTTGGATAATAATTCCACTCTACCATTAAAAAAATTTGTTTTAAAGAAATAATTCTTTACCTCATTCAGAATACCTGATACAGTATCTCTTTGTATGATACTTAGTGTGTCCTCCCCTTTGCTGCACCAAAGGATATTTGGTATTCTCCACCGAAATATATCCCGTTTCAAAATGACTTAAACTATTCATACCTCAATTCGCAAGTAAATGGGGGTCCTGGGACCCCCCCATTCACATTGGAAGTATATATAAAATTTTACATATGGAATTGTTTTGAATTTTAGCATGTTAAAAATCAATTTTTCCTACTTTTATGAAATTTTTCAATTTATTACGTATAAAAATGACACTAAGCAATAGCTTTAAAGTAGTTAATGGACCCTTTTACTCAACTATCACCCCCAATTTCTATTAATTCATCACCATCCCCTTGTAAGCGCCCCCTGAGAGGTGGTATCGCCCACTTTGGGAACACTGCTCTAAACCATTTCAGAAGGTGTCAAAGTGTGATTAGCCCTAACTTGGCACTCCGTTTTCTTGCCTTGCAAAATCTTTATATTAAGACTTCTTTTTTTTAGTCCACAAAACATTTGTTTTTTCTAATAATAGGGAATGCAACGATTTTTCAAAGTTTATTTATTTTAATAAAGCTTCATTAGAAAATATGATTGATGGAAAAGAAATTTTGAAATCCGATTAGTTATTTTTAAAAAAATTAAAAACTACAATGCGCAGAAGGGTTTGCGAAAAATCGGGGTTTGGCGCATAAAGTCACTTTTGCCTTTGACGCATGAGCAATGGTTAAATCCGATGATTAAATCCTTTCGTCAATGGCTAAATCCTTTCCTTTGAAAGTATTGATTGGTTGAAGGTTCGAGAGAAAGCAGTTGTGACGTCACGTAAGCCACACCTCCAATTCTAGCGAGAGTAATTTTTGAAAATTACTTTTAAAAAATCTAATGATAAAAAAAATCTTAAAAAATTGAAGAAATGCGTTTTATAACCCCATCAATGATTTCCTATAGTCGTAATCTTGAATTTAAACAAGTGTTGCATTCCCTATTGCCTGTTACACCGGGACGACTTCTGAAACAATAGTTAAAAGGTTACAATAATTGAATCGTCAGTTTGAAGAAGGGAATAAGTCCAAAAATCAAGTTTTGAGAAAATCGAAAAAAAGAAATGAAATTTTCATTGTATGGATATCGATTTCACAACTTCAAGGGGCGATATCTCCCTATAGGAGTTAGTTATTTCCCCCCTCTTTTCACCCATTGTAGGGCAAAGCTTGGAGATTGTTTTGAGCACAAAAAGTCAATTTGTCATTTTTTGGACTTATTCCCTTCTTCAAACTGACGATTCAATTTAGATAGCACACGTGGCCTTTTATAAGCGACGATATAACGTTGTTAGGAGTTCTTACCATGAGATTTTCTGAACTATTTGTAGTATCTCTATTCTGGCATCTCCAACTATAATTGTTGAACCACGCGTAGTAAAAGTACTGTAAAAGAATAATTAAGGGGTTAAAATTCCAAAACAATATTTCAGACCAATGAAACCACCTAAAAAGGACTAAACTTAACTTTTGAAAATGTTTTTTTATTCTATGCCTGTCTCCCACTTTTCGGTACAGTTAGGAACGATTAAAATACACACTAAAAGCAATTTCAACAACAGGAAAAGAATCACAATTTAAAACAGCAGGGCAAATGTAGAGGAGGTCTTCCAGTCATGTGCTCGTGTTGTAGCGGTGTCACATATGAAAATTCCGGTCTGTTAATTCCGGTCAAAAAACAAAAAAGTTAAGCATTTACCCACATCAAAAATTTGTTATATTGACCGGAACTCACTGATCTGGTTTTGTTTGAATTTTCGTATAACCGTTGTAACAATAGGATAGTAAACAACTTGTTACTTATTAAAAATTATTATCGTCATATATACATTTAAAATAACAAAAAAATTAAATCCAATAAAGTTTGTTTTTTGGGTGCGCAAGCAGTTTTTTAGAGCTGTTTCCAGAACAGCTGTTAGCTGTTAGCGCACGCAAAAAACAAACTTTAACAGGATCTCAAGCGTTTGATATTGATTGTATTTACGTGAAACTTTGGACTTAAGGGTTTTCAACTATGATCTTTCAGATTATCAAATCAAAAGAAAGGATTTCGAAATACAAAATAAGGTTTTGGCAGAGTTTTCACATTTTGTTCGTCTTGATGAGTACTATCATCCCTGAAAGTTTGTTGCACCATTTCAGATACACCCTGAATAATCTGTGGACTATACAATTCGTATAGCTTGTTGGAGAAGAGGATACTAAATTCCAAATACAAGGAGTATGACTAAGTTGAAAGAGGATAATACTCACGTTAAAGCATAGCCATCCATTGAACACCACTAGAAGAGCGTTGTAAGTTATCATGAGCCATCTCAATTCGAAAGGTTTCCTGTTCATCATAAGGGAAGGGCCAATCACTTTGATAAACAGCAAATAGCAGCACGAAATGGCAATAGTGGGGGGCAACTGACCCATCAAAGGGTATTTGATTATCCTCTCATCTGAAACACAAGTACGTTAAGTGAAGGTATTAGAGTTTATTATTTTTACTAGTCCAGGGAATCTGTGACTAAACATGTAAAGAAGAAGAAGAAGAACATTTATTTTTTGAAAACAACAATTGATACAAAATTAGACACATAAAAAACAAGAAATTGATGACAATAAATAAATACAGAAAATTTGATGTATGAGTTGCCCAGGAGTCAGAGACCCATATGGGCAGCCTATAGAAAATTATAATGTGATTACAAATAAAATAATAATAAAAAAAACATACATGTAAATTAAAATAAAGAATTCAGATTAAATAAAGATCCAAATGAGCGTTTGATTACATTTAAAAAAAGTCTTCGATATTTTCCATTGTAAAAATGTAGATCTTTAATAATTTTTTAAACTTAGAAGGGGACTTCTCGGATTTTAGATTTTCGGGTAAAGTGTTAAAGAATTTAGGTGATAAATATACATAGTTTTTATGGAAAATTTCTTTTTTTGCTTTAGGTACTAGATATAAATGTTTTGAACGTAAATTATAATTTTAATTACGTAAATCAGAGCTATTATCTTGTTTAAAAAAATAAATAACTGCTTTGAAGAAAAAAGGTGCCGAAGAGGTAATGGTAATATATTTAGTTTTTTGTAGAGATCAAATAAAAAAGGGATAAAAAAGGGATAATTGCAGTCAATTTTTTTAAAATCTTAATGTATTCAGAATGGCTTAAAACCTCCAAAAATTTGCCTTTCAAAGCCCTAAATTTTAGTTATTTTCAATTAAAAATAGCTTCTTTTCTGTCAGAGCTGAAACAGCTTGTGAGGTCAAATATGCCTTGTTTACTATCCTTCCGCTTTGAAATACTGAGCTCTTAGTTTTTTACAGCCTAGTGTTTCGATGAAAGCGGTGTTTACCACATTTCCAAGAGGGCACATGTGACGTCACACTGATGGGAACTTTCTGTAATAAAATATCTCATAATTAACAGAAAAAAGTTTGTCGGAAAAGACAAGCATATTTTTGGAATCAGGAAAGAATTTTCAATAATTTTAAATTGAATATTTAGAATTTTTAGAGGTGCTGCAATTCTCCATTATATCTTACTGTCCATTTATTTCAATTATTTCCATTTATTTTTTCTTCATTGCAACAGAAGGTAGTTTAATTTTTGAAATAATGACTCAAATTTTAGCTCCTTATCAATGATATTTACGCAATGGGATCTTTTAGAGAGGAAATATATGGTCAATTATCAAATTACCCTAACAATAGTTTAACCTTTTATCTACTGACGGTACTTACACAAGTCAAACCAACTTTAAAATTGCATAGAATAACCATTATTGCGAATATACTGATGAAGATTATACTTAGGAACACTCTTTTAGGTTTACTCTTGGATATAAAATTATAGCACGGTTTCTATGCTGAGTATTTTAGCGGGAAATGCTAGTAGATTAAAACTGAAGTTCTGCTTTCAATGACCATTTCAATCGGATTCCCCTGATTGTCATTTATTTCTGTTTCCTCAAAAGTAGTTAGTCAGTCAAATGAAAAGTTGATTATTTTTTATGACTTGAAACTGTGATATAAAATTCATGTTTTTTGTATTGTGATAATATTTAGAACTCAGTGTATACTAACAGTACTCATAAGTATCAATTTAATTAATTAGCTCTAACGGATTAATTTTTCTAAACATGATTATTTTATTTATGTAGGTATATCCCTTAATTTTCAATTTAGTGATTTAAAAAATTTTTTGCACAAAAAAATGCAGAAAATCATAATGCACTTGATCAGGGGTTCTCAAACTTTTGAACATCACGACCCACTTTTTAGAAACAAAATCTCACGCGACCCACCTTATCTTCAGTTAATTATTTCATAACCCCAAGAGAAGAATTGTAACTTCGGGCGTGGGGGTTTGGTAGTCAACTATTTCGTTACGATAATACAGGTATGGGCAACCTTTTCGAGTCCGCGGGCCGGACTCCAAGATTATAATGACGTGGAGGGCCATAGAGTAGATAATAGGTAATATTTTTAAGTAAAAAATGAGTCGTTTAGTTGTTATATTTATGAAGTTTAGAACTAAAGTTAAAAATTAATCTGGACAAGAACAATATTATCTAGATTACATACAAAATTTTAATGTTTAAGTTACAAAAATCTGGACTGGAAAATCAAGAAAAATCTGGAGTACTTGAGTTTGAACCTGAGTTACAAGATCATTCAACATTGGGATCTCTATCTCACTTATACACAGGCGCAAAGTGTTGTCCAGATTTTCCTCCTTAAGCCTGGTTCGATACTTCGATTTATTAATTTTCATTCTAGAAAAGAACTGTTCACATTTATATGTACTTCCAAATGCGCAGATCATTTTTCTTGCTAATGCTCTAAGGTGGGGGAATTTTTCTTCAGCTAGGTATGTGATGTTGAAATCACTGGGCTTTACGGCTTCAAATTTTGATTTTAAATGCCAGTCTTCCTGAAGCTCGATCAACTCCATTTGCAGGTGTATCGGAGCTTCCTCGCGGGCCGTAGGTTGCCCATCGTTGCGATAATAAATCATTTGCACTCATTATAAGAAGAGAATAATTAACTTTTTAGAAAATAAAAAGTAATTATTTGAGTTTGAGCGTATGAAACTGTTTAATTATGGGTTAATAAAAAGCCCAGCAATAAAAAGGGGGGTCTGGGGGTCGTCCCCCAGAGAAAATTCTAAATTTGACCCTTGAAAACAGGGTTTTAACTTGCTTTTTGGAATAAATTGCAGTTGCATCATTTCCTAAAAAAAATTCTTAAAATTCGCATTGCTCCACCCGATGGGGAGTCCTACGTTTAAAATAAAATATTATTTGAATAACCGGCTATTTTTCATTATCAGCACATTAACGTGACACACATATGTATTTACATTAATTGTATTTTGCGTTTGATACAAAGTAGGGTAGTTTTTCTTATTACTCTTATTTTTCTTCTTTTTACTTTATGAAAATTGGATAAATTTCAAAAGTCAATAAAACTGACTGGCGACCCACAGTTTGAAAAACTCTGCACTAGAAAAAGGGTTAAAACAACTATAAAATATCAGCAATCTCAAGTTCTACGGAATAGAATCATCTTCATCAGCGGTTAAACTTTTGAACACCGCCTCCCCCTTTATGTAACAGTCGAACATCATGGCCCCCTAAGATTTTGAACACCCAAAGCTCTAACCAGACTTTTATGTGTTTGGTGGGAGTTGGCTCGAAAATATTCTTAAGGTATCCCGTATATTTTTTTATACGTTGAGTTTTAGATTAACCTAAATATAGTATTTAAATCCTGCTTTGTATTATGTTAAAATTAAACAATTAATCTAAGTAATAATAGGGGGTTGTATCTCAGAAATTTTTTGAAAATCTGCATAAAAATTAGTGTTTTACTCGTAGCTTATTTATAATAATAATAATAATAATAATAATAATAATAATAATAATAATAATAATAATAATAATAATAATAATAATAATAATAATAATAATAATAATAATAATAATAATAATAATAATAATAATAATAATAATAATAATAATAATAATAATAATAATAATAATAATAATAATAATAATAATAATAATAATAATAATAATAATAATAATAATAATAATAATAATAATAATAATAATAATAATAATAATAATAATAATAATAATAATAATAATAATAATAATAATAATAATAATAATAATAATAATAATAATAATAATAATAATAATAATAATAATAATAATAATAATAATAATAATAATAATAATAATAATAATAATAATAATAATAATAATAATAATAATAATAATAATAATAATAATAATAATAATAATAATAATAATAATAATAATAATAATAATAATAATAATAATAATAATAATAATAATAATAATAATAATAATAATAATAATAATAATAATAATAATAATAATAATAATAATAATAATAATAATAATAATAATAATAATAATAATAATAATAATAATAATCTTTATTCACAAGGACAGAAAACAAATACAGAAATTAAGAACATATTAGTAGCCAAGGGGATAAATTCAGAAATCCCGTTCAGGCTACCTAAAAATAAAATCTTACATGAATTGATTAGCAAAGAAGGAAAAACCAAACACAATTTAATAAATTAAAAAATTGGCAAAAAGCTGGACAAAATTGAAATGATTTTGCTTCAAATGAGGTGAAAGTATAGATCAGGATCGTCGATATTTATTAAGAAATTAAATAAATTTCGTCTAAAAGAAGATAAATTATTTATGGTAATTAAATTTAGAGGCAAACTGTTATATAATTTGGGTGCAAGGTAAAAGAAATGTTTAGTAAAGATATCCTTGGAAAATTTAGGAATCTGATAAGTTTGAATTGATCTAGAACAGGGGTTCCCAAACTTTTTTGGCCCGTGGACCCCCTGACGACATTTTTCGTACCCCATGGACCCCCCCTGTCTTAGGGACAGTTAAAAAAGTATCTAAAAATCTTATGTTTATGATTATATTTCTAAGCCACGCATAAATTTTGTAATTTTTTTCAAGTGTTTTTTTCGTGCGTTAATAAGCATTTAATTTCATACTTAAACATATTTTTTTTAAAAATCTTGTGCTTTTTAAACTTTGCCATTGATATGGTTACTTGATATTTTTAAGGATATTATAGCAACCAAACATTTTAAAAGTTTGAAATAAAAGCAAATCTTAACTTTTAATATCACTATATTTCAAGACACAAAAACTTTTTATTTTAAGAATAAGTTTTGGTTGCAAGCTTTTCAAAGTTAATGGCTTATGAATGAGTTGTTCATTTACCGAATCATAAAATTTCAGAATTATTAAAATTAATACATGGAATGTTAACAATCAATATGTAATTTAGAGCAACTATGAAGAGAAATCAAATTGCCATTGATATGGTTTGGTTACACGACATTTTTAATGAAATTATAAAATCAAGCATTTTAAAAGTTTGAAACTAAAAACAATACTAAACTTTTAATAACATTACATTTCAAGGCACAAAAACTTTTAGCTTTAGCAATAAAAGTGTTGGTTGCAAACTTGTCAAAGTTAATGGCTTATGTGTGAATTATTCATTCACCAAATCATAAAATTTCAGAAATAATTAAAATTAATACAGGGAATGTTAACAAAAAACATTTAATTTAAGTTCAAATATGAAAAGAAATTAAATTATTCAGTACAATACAGTAGAACCCCGATTATCCGCGGTGCGAATTATCCGCGAGTGCCACGACAAAAAATTTTTAACGACGAGAGCAAATTTTAGATGAGATTAGAGACATTTTAGATGTAGAGCAAAGGTTTCTGCTGTGTACTGTACACATTTTAAAAGTTTTACATATGTTTTTTGTTCAATAAAACATAGTTTTTATGCTGAAATATGTTTTTCGTGTTTTCACCTCATTTTTAGTCTTTTTTCGGGTTATCCGCGATTTTCACTATCCGCGATACCCTTGCCACCCAATTCCGCGGATAATCGGGGCTCTACTGTAATTGAGTTTTTTTATGAAATTGAAAAAAAAGTTTTTGCAACAAAAAATATGTGTTGCTTTTTATACCATACATTAAGAAATATGTGCATTTACATATGATATTGAACAGAATTTATAAATTTGAGTTCATGAGACTTCATGGGTTCATTGACTTCATGAGTTTTCCATAAAAGAAAAAAATACTGATAGTTAAGTTTCACCAAAAGAGAACCATTAATGAAACTATTCAATTGTAAAAAGTGGTTATCAACATTAAAATATAAACAAACTGATATTTAAATTTTAAAAATTAGGTATTTGCTAGGTTCAAATTTTGAAAACACCCCTTTATTATTGACATTTAACAAGTTACACATGAGAAAATGACCATCAATGGATAAAGCTTAATGTAACAGAAGTCAAATTATAGTGTTATTTTTAATTATTTATTAATATAACACTTAATTTTTGACAAAGATTTAATTTTCTCCCCTGCTCGCGTTGCGAGGACTCAGTGACAAGGGGCCGTTCAAATATTACGTAAGCACTTTTTTGGTCATTTTTAACCCCCCCTCCCCCCTTGTCAGCAAAGGTAAGCAAACCTCAAACCCCCCCACCATAATTACGTAAGAAACTGCCGGACCCCTCCCCCGAAATTTTGACATCCCTTAGGGTTCAAAAATGAGTCAAAACAATAGTTTTTGGGGTTAAAATTTCAAAATTTTTGGGGGGTCCATCCCCAGAAAAAAGTGCTTACGTCAGATTTCCTAATTCAATTTTTGTTAAATTTATTTTTGGTTGAGTTTTGAAATTATTTATGCAAGAAACAAGATATTTTCAAAATTGCAGTATCTTACGTAAGCATCACTCATATCCCCTCCCCCTTGTCAGGAAAAATAGGCAAAGAGAAAACCCCCTCCCCCCCCTTAGGTGCTTACGTAATATTTGAACGGTCCCCAAACAACTTTTCATATTACAAAATTTGATTATAAAAGAAAAGGTTTTTGAAACTTATCAAAATATTTCATTTTAATGAAATTTTTCCCGTTGACCTCTAAAAGTTGCTGTGGACCCCCTAGAAGTCGCTGTGGACCCCCAAATTTCCTTTTCATACCTGTGGACCCCCTGGAATTCGCTGTGGACCCCTGGGGGTCCATATGGACCACTTTGGGAACCGCTGATCTAGAATTATAAGTTCTTTCTCTAAAATCACACAAATAACTATGGCGAAAAATATAAAGTATGATACGGAAGTATGCATTATGTCGAAAGGGGAGTAAATTAAGGGATCTAAAATTATTGGGGCTGATTTGAGTATTTAGAATTTTAAATATTTTGTTCTGAATTGAAATTATTGGTTGAAGATTGGATCTATATTCACCACCCCAAATGAAAATTTGGAGACATTCTTCATTTTTTTGAAATTTGCCTGTTTAAACTAGTGTTTTATCTTATTTTAAAATTCTTCGGGGAACACGAAGGCGCTGGGAACCCCCGGGGGTCCACGGACCACAGTTTAAGAACAGCATCTTAACACCAATAGTAATTCTATAAATTACCTTACCTCGTTTACCCCAAAACTCTGTAATATGTTCGAACATCTTCAAAAATGGCACTACTCAGGATACTGAAATCTGGAAAACCTTAATTCTATTATGGCATTCCTCACTGCTGAAGAGTTAAAAGAGTACAGAATGTAGCAGATAGAATAGATGCTACTTCTTGAGAGCTTATGGAAATTCAGCTCCTTGTAGATTCTCGATTAGCATATCAAAAAGAACAGTGCAGTTGTCCTCAGAAAAGAGTTGAGCTATTCTTTTGTTCGGGTCGTCCAAGGAAAAGAGGATATTCTTACCCTTTACGGGAAAGCGTGGTGTGAAAATCAGTAAAACTTTAGGTTGCATGTGGTTCTAGGTTTTATGATTTTTCGTTAGATGGAAATTTATTTAAAACTTTTTTTATGTATTTGTGGCGACCACACTTACAGTTATTATGTTAAAATAATTTAAATACAATGAAATAATTAAGTAGTGATGATTAAATCTGGGGGATCTCCTTAATATTTTTTTTCCGAATTTGATCTCCTCCAAGTAAAATTAGTGGATTTTCAATAGCTGTACATTGTCATTTCCCCCTAAATTTGATTTATATTATTTCCCCCTAAGAAATTTCAACTTAAAAATAATTGGAAACACTGCCTAAATTTATTTTAATATAAATGATATTTTATTTATATAATGATATTTGTACAGTTTATAGTACAAAAGTGAGTATTATAATATCTAAGCCAGATTGAATCACTGAACAGAATTGAACTGATGCAATTTGGGCAGAATATAATTATTTTTATTATGTATAAAATTGGGGTTTTCTATCAAATGTATTTAACCCGATTTACAGATTATAATTAATCACAATAAAAGTTTCAGGTTTACAAGAACTTTGATTCATGGTGAGAAAAAAATCCTGGTTACATAGAATTTATACTCAAACTCATAGTATATGGTTTTGTACTGTCATATTTCTTTATTGATATGCTATAAAATATAAATATTTCTTGACCATTTTCTTACCTAAGAACCCAAGGTAAAAAGACTGAGAATAATTTTCACTTTCAAGAAGATGATTTTTTTGTAGCAATAAGGACGTGGCAGCACTTTAGTTTCATTTAATAACTTAAGAATTCATATGTTATACAAGCAAAAACTAATAGTAATATTATTCCAAATTTTTAGAAACACATTTTGGTATATTTGTAACCTACATCGAAGTTTTGAAAAGTGATTAAGAAAAATTTGAATTCTTCACACTGCCTTAATCATTTAAACCCTTTCGCAATTTGTGAGTTGTCCCTCATTGAAGTTTTAATGAATTTATAAAACTTTGGTGAAGAAAGGAAACTAATTATATAATTAAGTAGTTAGGAAGTATTCAAAATGTCCTCTTTGATAAATTTAGCATATGAAAATTGTCCAATTTATTGGATAACGGAGTAATTTTATTCGTTTACACCAATTTGAAATGAATACTCAAAAGCAAGGTATCTCGAAAAAAATCATTGTGATGCAAAAATTTATGTCATCACGAAGTCTTTCACTTATTTATTCCTTGATTTAAAATATATTTTTTGATTTGGTTATTATTGTTACGCCAAGAGTTTCAATATTATCAAGTTTAAGGAAATCCTTTTCAAAACCTTACAACCTCGTTCATGGTGAATAATTACGATATAATAGGATAATCCAGGAAGAACCTGTTGATATGAATAAAGAAACTATTTGTCTTCTATAATATTTAATAAAATAAAATCTTTCGAGCGTTTAAGCTGTGGTCAAACGTTAAAAAATTATTTAATTAAAACCCTAAACGTTTCGTCCGAAAACTTCGCCGGACATCTTCAGTAGGAAAAGGCGTTTAAAAATAAATAAAAATAAAATCCTTCACGATGAATTTGTCTTCTTCTTCCTATTTTGTATGTCTGCTTTATGATTAAATTATTCTTGAAATGATTTTTTTGAAAAGGCTTGTATTTTTTATTGTTTACCACTTTTGGGTTCAATGGTTGCCATGGTTCAATATTACTGAATGAGTAAAGGCCTTTATGCACCTTTTGGGATATCATTTTCCCAAGATCCTACTGGAAAGACATTCAATTGCATCTGAAGGGGGGAAGTTCCACAAGGGTTAAAAGCGCACCCTCACCAAGAAAAGAGGAAGCTCGTGGGCGCTATGGTAGGTAGGCTTAGTCGAAAAAGAAATTTTCAGATATCGAAACGTTTTAAGTCTTAAAGTTGCCTAAAATAATCTGGAGAGCTAATTGGGTCCTAAAGATGGAGAAAACTGACAAAAATAACCTTGTGTTGAAAAAATTACCGAATATGTTCGCTAACTTCTAACTAGGTGAAAGTATATCTTTTTAGTTATCTAAAGTCAAATAAAAATATTTGAAAAATCTTACTTCGTTTTTTAAATCAGGAAAGGAGGCCTAAACTTGGTGAATTCCAGCGGAAAATCTAGAATTTAGCACTTATACAGGGTGTTTCAAAATTGCGTTGCACGGCTTTTATTCGGAACCAGTGCCTCCTAGGGTCATGGAAGTAAGGTCTACCCCTAGGTAAGTGACCCTGGAGAACCCATTGAGAGGACTTACAGCGCCCCTAGCGGCGAAATTAAAAAGTTAAAAAAATTAATTTAAAAACTAAAGGAGATAGAGCAAAAACCTCAATGAGAGTATTGTTGCCAACGTCAAGAAGAACTCATTGAAAAAAAATTTATCAAAATATCTTGAATATTTGCGGAGATATTAGCATGTGAAAATAGCACTTTTTCGGGGGTCAAAAAGTAAAATGTTCGCATATTTGCAAATTCTTCAGTGTTATTGTGTAATTTTGTGTTTTTTTAGTTGAAAGAACACAAAATTTAATCAAAAAATCAAAAAAATTTGCAAATATGCGAACTTTTTACTTTTTGACCCCCGAAAAAGTGCTATTTTCACATGCTAATATCTCCGCGAATATTCAAGATATTTTTATCAAATTTTTTTCAATGCGTTCTTCTGGACGTTGGCAACAATACTCTCACTGAGGTTTTTGCTCTATCTCCTTTAGTTTTTAAATTATTTTTTTAACTTTTTAATTTCGCCGCTAGGGGCGCTGTAAGTCATCTCAATGGATTCTCCAGGGTCACTTACCTAGGGGTAGACCTTACTTCCATGACCCTAGGAGGCGCTGGTTCCGAATAAAAGCCGTGCAACGCAATTTTGAAACACCCTGTATATTAGTTACATGAAGACACAAAAATATCTCCTGTGAGGCATGCCTCATTACTGTATCGTGCATTAAACCACATTTATAATCATAGAAAAGATATTTATATCCTACGTCTGTGAAATAGTTTTAAGTTGGGTTTACTATCAAAATCTGTGATGCAAGATTGTGTGTTAAAACATGTTGCTTGTATGAATCTTTCTCCATCTTTGTTTATACTAGCTAAATCCGTCACAAGTTTGGAAATCTTGCGATAGCTTACTTGTGGCAAGAATAGTTTAAAAATCAAGTTTTGGTAAAATGCTTTGTTCATACATAATTATACAGGATGTTTTAAAAGTCCGTTTTACGGCTTTTATTTGGGACCGACGTCTCCTAGGGTCATGGAAGTATATAGTGTACCTAGGTAATTGACCCTGGAGAATCCGCTGAGATGACTTACAGTGCCTCTAGCAGCGAAATCAAAAAATAAAATAAAAAGTAATTGAAAAATTAAAGGAGACAGAGCAAATACCTCTGTGATGGTATTGTTATCAACGTTATGAAAAATTCACTAAAAAAAGTTTCATAAAAATATCGTGAATAATCACGGAGATATTAGCATGCAAAAATAGCACTTTTTCAGGCCTAAAAAAAGAAAATTTCGCAAATTTGCAAGTTTTTTAAATTAAATTTTGTCTTACCTTTCTAAAAAAAGCACAAAACTACATATTAACACTAAAAAACCTGCAAATATGTGAAATCTTTATTTTTTTAGGTCTGAATAAGGAACTTGCATGTGTCAGATTTTCACAAACTTTCAAGTGTTCCGTATAGTTTTTTGGAAAACAAAATGAAATATTTTGTCAATTTTTCAAAAAAGTGTACAAGTGATTAAATACTTTAATTTAAAAGTCGAGAAAAAAACACGTGACTGAAAACGCGAAGTGTGTTTGCATGCGTAGTGACGTAGAATTCCATCGGGCAAAATTGCAATCAAAATTGAATTTCTAAGTTTTAGTTGATGATTTCTTTTTTCTGAAGTGTCCGATATGAATGTTTTAATAAATATTTACCTTCTAGACACTTCTGGTGACGGTCAGAAATCCAAAGCAAGCATTTTAGGCAATGCCAATAAATTGTGACGTCACTATGCATGCAATTAAGCGTTTTCAGGTGCTTCGGAAAAGACGATTTTTGATAATTTTTTTTGCAATCATAAAATTTCTCAATCGGCCTCAAATTTTGTGTTGTGGCTAATTTTTGCGTGAAGAATAGATTAAAAAAAATCCTGCAAGTTCCTTATTTGTTTAATGGGGGCGTTGAAAAATTTAGGGATCCGGAGTTTTAAAAAGGTTGAGAATCATTGTAACAAAGTATTCTACCAAACAACACAACTAAAGTTATGTTAATTTGAAGAAAAAAAGTGTTCTTAAATGTTTATTTTTGAGGGGATCGTTCGCAGTGTAGTATTAGGTCATCTCGAAAGTTTTGTCACTCTTGGGAGCATCTGTATACAATGTACACTGCTGGCCATTAAAATTGCAACACCAAGAAGGAATTTTCTGACGAACGTCAAATTTACATGAAAGGAAGAAGAGGTTAAAATATGCAAATGATGAGAATTTCAGAGCATTTTGGCAACGCAGGAGGGAGATACGATATCTGAAGCATTGCATAAAAGTAAAATTGTGAGGGGGATTTCTCATTCGGAAAGCGCTTTATAAGGTTGAATTTTGCTCAAAATATCGTGTAATGACTCCAACAAGAAGAAGACATGCTTACCAGCATGTTTCGGTATTCGATAAAGGCAGGGTCGTAGCCTATAGAGAGTGTGGATTATCGTTCCGTGATATCGGCCGTCGCATTGGTCGAAATCCGACCACTGTCATGAGGATATGGAATCAATGGGTTGCTGAGGGTCATTGTAGACGGCATGCAGGATCTCAACGCCCTCACATGTCTAACGAACGAGAGGATAGGCATATCGTGAGGTCGGTCCTGCAAGACCGTACAACCACATCACGGACCATTAGTCAGGAAACTGGCATGTTTGCAGCACGTCCAGTGTCCTCTCGTACGGTACGACGACGTTTGCAGCAGCGGGGATTCTCAGCTCGGCGTCCATTACTTCGGATTCCATTGACAATGGAGCATAGAAGTAGGCGGCGACTCTGGTGCACCGAACGACAAAGATGGACACAGGAGTGGCATAATGTCGTCTTTTCAGACGAATCCCGGTTTTGCGTGCAGCATTCTGATGGCCGTATACGTATCTGGAGGTTACGAGGAGACCGCACATTACCTGCTTGCATTCGATACCGGAATAGAGGCCCTTCACCTGGTGTGATGGTTTGGGCAGCCATTGGGTATACGACCCGGACTCCTCTAGTTCGTATTGACGGTAATTTAAACGCAGATCGATACATTTCTGACGTCTAACGTCCAGTGGCTGTACCCTATCTTCAAGGCTTACCGAACGCCATTTTCCAGCAAGATAATGCTAGACCACATGTTGCAAGTCGTGTTCTGACCTTCCTCGGCACACAGGGCATTCAATTATTGCCCTGGCCTGCACGGTCTCCAGACCTTTCACCTATAGAAAACGTCTGGTCTTGGGTTGCTGAAAGACTGGCCCGCCATCCGTCTCCAGCTAATACGGTTGATGAAGTGTGGCATAGACTTGAAGCAGCATGGAATGAGATACCCATTTCAGTCATTGAAGCCGAATTTCACTCAATGCCTAATCGGATAAGGGCCGTTTTAGCAGCCAGGGGCGGTAGCTGTCCCTACTGATTTCACCCCCTTAAAAACCCCCAAATTCTGTACAAGTTTCATCATTTTGTCTTCATACCATATTGTTTCCATACAATAAATATCTTTTTTCTATTTGCTTTCTTTCATGGTGTTGCAATTTTAATGGCCAGCAGTGTATTTTTTGGTACTTTTCCATTACGGTAAACCAGTAAAGTACTTATACTTCTATCTAAAGCCAATTTGGCGAATTTTGGCTCTTTTTTTGTTGGCTCACTTTTCCAGCTTTCCTTTCTAAGATTAATAAGATTTTGTTTACTTCAAGTTGCCATTAATTGAAAACTTTAAAAATTAAAATTCAAAGTAATTTAACTTTGACTTAAAGTCATATTAAGATTGTAATAAATCGAAACTCATTTTATACTACTTTTGTATAGAGCGGCGGTAGAATTTCCAGCGATCTAGATTCCTGTAAATGATCATCCGGATCTTTCCTAATAGAGGGTTAGGAGTAGCAATCCAGCAATTTAATATGGATGATTGTGATCAAACTCTCCGGATGCCTCAGAAAAAATTTAAATCTAAGTTAAATTTTCCACACTTGTTAGAAATACTTAAAACTTTAATTGTTTTAGGGAAGTAGCCAGTTAATTTCAATATAAAAATCTTAACTTTAGGAAAAGTGCAAAATTTTGAGCAGAAAAGAAATGAAGTAACATGTTATCATAGATTTAAGGAAAGACCAGTTGTCGATCAGTCCCCAAAATCAAGCCAAGATGCCAAGTTGATGGTAGATAAAGTTACAGTTTATATTGGTATCACATAATGAAAAAGTGTCAAAAATATCTTATATACAGATGCTCCCAAGAGCGACAAACTTTCGGGATGACCTAATAGCACCTTAATATATCTTTTTTTCTGTAGGACAGCGTTAAAAAACAGAGAAACAACTAAGACCAAGTAAACAGCCTTCACCCATAAGCTTCCTTTATGTAGCAAGCCTTAAAGCTACAATATCACATAAAAGTAGGTTGCGATGACAAAGCTCGAAGTATAAAAAGTGTTTTATGTGTTTTACTATCTTATTCTTCTATCAACCGAAGAGCTAGTGACTGAAATACATATAAAGTTGAGAAAGTGAAATCGCTTGGGATGTCAAGGTAAACACAGACGGTAAATCTCCCAGTTTCCCTAATCCTAATGGATTTTATTATTTTTTTCCGGCCTTGTGGGTTACTTCGTTTAATCAAGACCATCTATATACAGTAGAGTCCGCTTAATGTGATCGCAATTGTCCGAGACTAAACTGATAACATTATCCGATTGATAACAATAAGCGATCTCATATCAAAAGCAGCAAACAGTGTATCTAGACCAGTGTTTCCCAACGTGGGGCGCACGCCCCACCGGGGGGCAATATCATTTTCTAGGGGGGCAATTTGAAAATTTTCAACCAAATTGCCCCTCAGGTGGGACCAATCCAGGGGGAAATTAAAAATAACTTTTTAAATAAAAGTTTATCAAAATCTTATCATATTATTCTATCTGAGAATGTATGTCTGAAATCTGGACCAATATGTATCAAAACCAAGTTGAAACTTTGAAATCCTGTTTTTAGAGTCTAATTTCCAAGCCTTTTCTGGGGGATGACCCAAGATCTCTTTGTTTTTAGAACGCTTATATTTGAAACTTTTTTGTTCATCAAAATCTTCCCTAAAAATTTATATCCAAAATTTCCCAACTAGGGGTGCCAAACTAGTTAAAAACCTGCTTCCTAGAGTCAAATTTAAGAAAATTTGCTGGGGGACGACCCCCAGACCCCCCTTGGTACTTAGAACTTAATTACTCATAACTTGATTTAGTTCTTTAGCATGCAAATTCTACCTAAAAATGCTGTGATCATTAGACTTATTAAATATACATAGGAGGGAGGGGCTAAGAAATAATTTTGTCTCCCTCTCAAAATATATTTCTATACATGCCACGGAGACCGGGGGGCATGGAAAATTCAGAAATGCTTTGGTGGGGCATGGACCGAAAAAGGTTGGGAAACACTGATCTAGACTGTTTGCATTAAAACAAAATCATGTAATCGAGATAAATGTATTCAAAACACTATTTTTAAACTAGGTAAAATTTTAAGGGGGAAATATAATAGTAGTTCAGTTAATAAAAGTAAAATAATCACTTACTTTGTATTTTTATTTGTACAGAAAGGTCTCTCTTTTTTCCACTTCATTTTAATTCTTCCACTCCAATAAACCACTTATTCCATCATTAAACACAAGGTAAAATTCAAATCTCTTATCAGACATCTGCAAAGCGTCGGCAAAGAATAGCGTCGGTCTTGGTGGTTTCTTTAACCAATCACAAGAATGGATTCGGACCCCCCCCATAACCGTTTACTTTCAATATATGCATAATGTTTTCTTTATCTCTTACTCACACTGAGTTTCAGAAAAAAGAAGCGCCAGATGCTCTCATAGGGCAGATGTTTAGTTTACTTGTAAAAATTGATCTTTAAAATGAAACTCGAACTCAAAAACGGTCGTTTTAATGGGAATTTGGGCAAATTTTGATAATATTAAGCGGAGTGATTATTCATAGTTGATCACATTAAACGATGTAGTTTACATTAAATTAAATAGGAATAATCGGAACCTGTTAATTTTGATAACATTATCCGATTGATAACATTAACCGTGATTACATTAAGCGGATTCTACTGTACAAGGCCTCCCAACTCCGGACGATGACGTCAAACTTGAGGGAAAATAGCTGAATTTGCCATGTTAAGTCTATGGAGTGACGTCAAAGATGAGGGAAAGTGATGACGTTGCACGGCCGAGTTGTCTGGCCTTGTATATAGAGGGTCTTGGTTTAGTTCATAGGTTCTCAAACTTTTGGAGACCAACCTTTTCCAGAAGAGAGTTTTCACTCTTAAAAATTTTTGCCTCTAATTTTCTTAAATTTAATGAAATTTTTAATACAAACATTTAGCAATGAAAAAAAAATTGTTTAAACCATCAGAATAAAAAAAGTAAAAGCTAGTATATGGACAATGTTCAAAATTTAAGTTCTCTATGCACCTTAAAATTTAACTTGAAATAATCAGGTAATAATTCTACCTTTTATAAGACTAACTTTTAAAAAGCTTTGACTTCTGACTGAACTGAAACCTTTGTCAACGTCCGAAGGCGGAATTTGGTATATCCTATCCTTGATTGTACCCTACCTCCCCTAGAAGTTGTGAAACACTTATCTGAAACACCCTTTATATGGATGTGGTTCTAGTAATTTATCGATAGTTAAGATGCCAAACTGTTGTTAAAATTTTTCACTAAGGTAAATGTGGGTATAGTGGACACTTTAAGAAAAATTTTCGTTTAAATTCTCTATAAAAACCAAGCTATTTGCTTGGAAACACTTATTATCAATGATCAATTAATGATCATTGAAAATTCCTTCCCCGATCATCATTATTCTAAATATCATTAAGGGAGCTACATTCTTTGGCTAAAAGATTAATACTGCGCGTTTTTAAATTTGCCCCACGGTTTAACAAGCGGTCCAGTTTCTATCAAATTTATGGTGTAAGTAGTACGGATACTGCTGTACCTCATGGAATAAATTTTTTCATTTCATTATGTTTTTTTTCGTTAAACGGACCTTGGCAAAATGTCATTTTGTAACGCTCTCGCACTACATTAGGTCCTGGCTCTTTAACGGTGTCTCTCCGCCCCCTCTCCCTATTCAAAATATGCTTGTCTAGGTCTCCTCTACCTACCCTACCCAGTTTGTACCACGAATTTAGGACCACCCTGTATAAAATCGTCACGAAAAAAACTTCTGTATTTTTTTCCTGAAAAACTACCTGGTTACTGGAATATTCTGAAAATATGAAACAAATGCTGCTAGCTTGTGTACCTGGAATTTTTTGTATCAAATAGTTTTCAACTATGATATCGCGTAAAATAGTTACCATTTGGTAGTAAGCATTATAATGTTACAACCAAAACCGTAAGTCTTGCAAGCACTTTTGCTTTATTCACTGTTATCTGACCAGCGGTCCACCATCGGTCAAAGAAGAATTCAACCAATCGGAATCAGCGGAATTTCTTTCTTTAACTACTGGTTAACCGTTAGTCAAGTGGCAGGGAATAAGGCCTTTAAAGTTTCTAAAAATTCCCTGCGCAATAATTGATCAGGAAAAACTATGAAATTTATAGCAAACTTGTACCAGACTTAGGGCTTTGGCCGTTACATAATAATAGGTAAATCCTTTCCCCAACACGTCATCCCGTTGAGTGTTTGAAAACAGTCACTTAAAAGTATCACGCATTCAAAGATCATTTGGCAACTAATAATTAAGTCAGCGTTTTCGCGATCGTTTTCTTGTCCTTGAATCATGGACTTGTCTAAAAAAATTCCCCTAATTTTACCTTGGAAAGTCCGTGCGCGGTATAGGTTTCGAAAAAACCTTTTCCTCAATCCCCGAAAGAGGGCAATTGGATATTTATTACTAATTAGTAAGAATTTCTTTGAGGTTTCCTGAGGATTTCATATTTAAAAACGCAAATCAACGAATCAACCCTTCTGTTTCTTGAACTCAGCCTCTACCCTTTAACCCTTCATCTACTGCATTATGATTTTCTGCAATTTTTTCACAGATAAAAATCCATCCTAACAGAGGGTCCAAAACGATATTGTCAAATTCTAGACGGGTCGGAGGGCGCCGCGAGAAACTATAAATTATAAATGATTGACAGAGAGATCGGCAGTTCATTTTGGTGACCAAACCTGTGATTGGCTGTGACGTGTTTATTCAACATGTCACTCAATCTGTTATTTTGGAAGGAGAAGGAAAAAAAATTTTATTATTCTTATTTTTACGCCTCTCATGACGTAGATGCGATCCCAGCGCCAAAAGATCCCCCTAACCCAGCGGTTCTCAAACTGTGCTCCGCGGAGCCCTTAGGGCTCCGCCAAGCATTTCCAGGGGCTCCGCGAAGAAATTTGAAATAACTACACTTTTTGATAATTTCTAATTTGCTTTTCTCTGAAATGTTATATAAATAACTTTCTGTAAGGTGTCGGTAAGGTCTGCTGGTTTTTGCCTTTTTCAGGTCTTTTTTGGTTTACCAAAACAAGTTAAAACCCTGTTTTTAGGGTCGAATTTCCAAAACTTTTCTGGGGGAGGAACCCCCGGGATGGGACGATTTGGCGCTGGCCGTTTGGGCGCCTGCCCGTTTCGGAACCAAATTTTTCTTCTTCTAATTTTTAGAAGATTTATGAGAGTTCTTTTTACTTCCATTTTATTTCTGCCGCTGAAACGGCCGCGCCGAATAGTAGCACACCAAGGAACCCCATTTCCCCACCTCTCAAATTGATTACTCAGCACCTTTTTTTATAAAGTTCAGCAAAATTATAATCATACTTAAAAAAGTATGTCCGAAATTCGGAGTAGATGTACCAAAACCAAGGGAAAACCTGTTTTTAGTAGAGTCAAATTTCCAAGCCCCCCCCCTTTATAGCATTTGGAACCTAATTACACAAAACGTTTTTTATATTAAGTTCTTTAAGATGCAAATTCTGCCAAAAAATGTATAAAAAGCTAACATTGATCCTATGGTATGGGAGGGGATAAGGAATGATTTTGGGCCATGTGTAAATAAATTTCGGTATGTACCTCTGACGTATGGTCTAACAGCCCCCCAAAACAGCTCTCGATTTCAAAAGAAGTCACTTTTAAGAAAACAAAATTTACAGATGTATAGATTTCTGTATGAATCCTTTGTTCATGCATCTCCGGCATAATGATTAAAAAGTGATAGCAGTGACAAAATTTAAGTGACAGAAATGAGATAAAAGGCACAGAAATTTAAAATAAAGATTAACATTGTATCCAATGATAAAATATAATTGGTAAACAAAATATTCCATATATCCTGGGGTGTATATCAAAGGGGCGAGAGGGCCCTGCCTCTCCCCCGGAAAATCGGACTACGTATAACAAAACAAGTTAAAACCATGTTATTTAGGGTCAAATTTCCGAAATTCTTTTGGGGGAGGACCCCCAAAACCTCCTATTTTACTTGAAACTTTATTATTGTCAATTTTTTTATAGTAATTTCGTTAAAATTAAAATCCTACCAAAAAATGAATGTCCAAAATTGAACAATGATGTACCTAAAACGAGTTAAAAACTGTTTTTAAGGAGCACATTTCACAAAATCTTCTGGGGAGGAAGGACCCCAGACCCTTCTATTGTACTTGGATCTTAATTCGTCACAATTTTTCTTACAAATAAATTATCTTAGATGCAAATTACACCTAAAAATGTTTTTAAAAGCTACGTTAAACTGTTAAATATGCATGGGAGGGGCTGAGGAATAATTTTGGACCCCTTCCGAAATAAATTTCTTTTATGCTTTTATTTCTAGAAGCAATGGGTTTTATGTAACTTGCTTTTATACCTTGAAAAATTTATTTCGGAAAAGGGCTCCGCGAAGAATTTGTCTCTTGAAAAGGGCTCCGGGACATAAAATGTTTGAGAACCCCTGCCCTAACCCATCCAACTTTTCGATTTCCAGATTTTTTCGTCCAAATATTTTTTGAGTCACTAAATTGAAAACTAAGGAATATACATAAATAAACTAATCATCTTTGGAAAATTTAATCCACTAGAGCTAATTAATTAAATTGATACTTTTGAGTACCGTAAGTCAGAGATGGGCAAAATGTAATCAGATTAATGATTACGATTACAAATGTAATCTGATTACATTTGTAATCTGATTACTTTTGTAGAAATGTAATCTGATTACATTTGTAATCTGATTACTTTTTGTAATTGTTAATCTGATTACAGATTACAATTGTAATCTAAAATAACATATCTTGATTACTTTTTCTGATTGATAATGGTAGGGTGCTGTACTTGTTGGTCCGCCACTTACCGGAAGTGGTCCACAAATGACAGGAAGTGGTCCGCAACTTACCGGAAACGATCCACAACTCACCGGAAATGATCCGCAACTTACCGGAAGTGACTCACAACTTACCGGAAGTGGTCTGAAACTTACCGAAAGTGGTCCACAAATTACTGGAAACGGTCCACAACTTACCGGAAGTGGTCCACAACTGACCGGAAGTGCTCCGAAACTTACCGGAAACGGTACGCAACTTAATAGAAGTGGTTCGAAACTTACCCGGAAGTTGTCCGCGGCTTACCGTAGGTGGTCCACAACTGACCGGAAATGGTCCAAAACTTACCGGCAGTGGTCCGTTACCTACCGGAAGTGGTCCATAACTTACCGGAAGTGGTCCATAACTTACCGGAAGTGGTCTGTGACTTACCGGAAGTGGTCCACAACTGACCGGAAGTGGTCCACAACTTACCGGAAGTTACGGACCACTTCCGGTAAGTTACGGACCACATCTGGTAGGTTACGGACCACTTCCGGTAAGTTGTGGACCACTTCCGGTAAGTCACGGACCTCTTCCGGTAAGTTTTGGACCACTTCCGGTAAGTTTGGGACCACTTCCGGTAAGTTTAGAACCACTTCCGGTAAGATGTGGACCACTTCCGGTAAGTTTAGAACCACTTCCGGTAAGATGTGGACCACTTTCGGTAAGTTGTGGACCACTTCCGGTAAGTAACAGACCACTTCCGGCAAGTTGTGGACCATTTCCGGTAAGTTGTGGACCACTTCTGGTAAGTCATGGACCACTTCCGGTAAGTTATGGACCACTTCCAGTAAGTCACGGACCACTTCCGGTACGTAACAGACCACTTCTTGCAAGTTGTGGACCACTTCCAGTAAAGGTACCAGAGTAATTGGACTGAAGATTACAAATGTATTTAGACTAAAAATGTAATCAAACTACAAAAGTAATCAGATTACATTCATTCAGATTATAAATGTAATTGTTGGGGAAATGAAGTGAAGAGAAAACCGCCTGCGCGCGGTTAACTGGAACTGTGTTGTTTTTTGTACTTTCGGTTTATGAGCGAGAGAGAGAGAAGTCGGTTGTAACGGCGCAGCGGCGAGCTGCGAAAGGAGCTCGAATAAATGATTTCATCTTTTTCTTAAAAGGACTTTGTGTATTATTGTTTTGGAAAGAACCTCCAGCACCCAGCATCGGGTAGATGCTCTCCTGCATTTAGACTTTTAGACCTACTTAGAACCCCCCGGAACAGTAATCAAACTTCAAAAGTAATCAGATTACATTCATTCAGATTATAAATGTAATTGTTGGGGAAATGAAGTGAAGAGAAAACCGCCTGCGCGCGGTTAACTGGAACTGTGTTGTTTTTTGTACTTTCGGTTTATGAGCGAGAGAGAGAGAAGTCGGTTGTAACGGCGCAGCGGCGAGCTGCGAAAGGAGCTCGAATAAATGATTTCATCTTTTTCTTAAAAGGACTTTGTGTATTATTGTTTTGGAAAGAACCTCCAGCACCCAGCATCGGGTAGATGCTCTCCTGCATTTAGACTTTTAGACCTACTTAGAACCCCCCGGAACAGTAATCAAACTTCAAAAGTAATCAGATTACATTCATTCAGATTATAAATGTAATTGTTGGGGAAATGAAGTGAAGAGAAAACCGCCTGCGCGCGGTTAACTGGAACTGTGTTGTTTTTTGTACTTTCGGTTTATGAGCGAGAGAGAGAGAAGTCGGTTGTAACGGCGCAGCGGCGAGCTGCGAAAGGAGCTCGAATAAATGATTTCATCTTTTTCTTAAAAGGACTTTGTGTATTATTGTTTTGGAAAGAACCTCCAGCACCCAGCATCGGGTAGATGCTCTCCTGCATTTAGACTTTTAGACCTACTTAGAACCCCCCGGAACAGTAATCAAACTTCAAAAGTAATCAGATTACATTCATTCAGATTATAAATGTAATTGTTGGGGAAATGAAGTGAAGAGAAAACCGCCTGCGCGCGGTTAACTGGAACTGTGTTGTTTTTTGTACTTTCGGTTTATGAGCGAGAGAGAGAGAAGTCGGTTGTAACGGCGCAGCGGCGAGCTGCGAAAGGAGCTCGAATAAATGATTTCATCTTTTTCTTAAAAGGACTTTGTGTATTATTGTTTTGGAAAGAACCTCCAGCACCCAGCATCGGGTAGATGCTCTCCTGCATTTAGACTTTTAGACCTACTTAGAACCCCCCGGAACAGTAATCAAACTTCAAAAGTAATCAGATTACATTCATTCAGATTATAAATGTAATTGTTGGGGAAATGAAGTGAAGAGAAAACCGCCTGCGCGCGGTTAACTGGAACTGTGTTGTTTTTTGTACTTTCGGTTTATGAGCGAGAGAGAGAGAAGTCGGTTGTAACGGCGCAGCGGCGAGCTGCGAAAGGAGCTCGAATAAATGATTTCATCTTTTTCTTAAAAGGACTTTGTGTATTATTGTTTTGGAAAGAACCTCCAGCACCCAGCATCGGGTAGATGCTCTCCTGCATTTAGACTTTTAGACCTACTTAGAACCCCCCGGAACATAATGGTACCCTCGGCGGGACCGAGTGCTGGAAGGTAATTTCGTTTTGGTTTTCGGCACCTTCTATCTTGAGAGTCAGAATGGATTTAGACTCTTTAAAGACCCAGAGGGAAGGCCTCAGAATCGCCTTCACAGAAACGGCTGCGAAGGCAAAGGAAGAATTAGAAAAGACAATTAAGGATGCAAGAACTTTAGAAATTGTGAGACGACAAATGAATGACAAATTTCATCGGCTAGAAGTCTGTCAGAACTCAATTTTTGAAATTCTCCTTCAAGGTGAGGATTCTAAATCTGAATTCGCCAAGGATTTTGCTGAATCGGAAAAGTATAGAGACTGTTTCGTGGAGCGGAGCACCCAGATAGAGGCAGAAATGGGAGCAGCTGCTACACCAGATGAAGTTTCCGGAACGAGAAAGTTTAAACTTCCGAAAATTGAATTAAAGAAGTTTTCTGGAGAAGCGACAGATTACTTGACTTTTTGGAGTCAATTTAAGAAAATCCATGAGGATAAGAGCATTGATGACGAGGACAAGATGCAGTATTTATTGATGTCCATGGAACCGAATTCGAAAGCTGAGCGACTGGTGCTAAGTTTCCCTGCCACTGCAGCGAATTACCCTAAAGCCATCCAACAAATTCAGGAGAGATTTGGACGAGAAGATCTTTTAGTACAAATCTACGTTAGAGAAATGCTGGCGCTAGTCATGCGGAAAGCTACGAGCGGGAAAACGAAAGTGGATCTGCCATCGCTTTACGATGAAATTGAAGGAAAGTTACGAGCCCTCGAGAGCCTAGGCAGAACTCAAGAAAAATATGGAGACTTTCTGACACCCCTGGTCGAAAGTTGCCTTCCGGAGGACACACTCATTGCGTGGGAAAGAAATCGGAACAACGTCTCAACGGCCGGTGAAACGCGAACTCTTCAACACCTCATGGACTTCATCCGGCAAGAAGTAAAAGGTCAAGAGATGGTGTCTCTTGCCCGGACTGGTTTTCCACCCAACCGTCAGAGTCTACGGAAGGACATAAACCTAGAATCCAGGTCCTGTGATCCGGTGACTGCTTCTGCTTTAATGGGTATTGACGACCAAGGTAGGCGATTTGAGAACTGTATTTTTTGTGCTAAATCTCATCCTAGTGAAAAATGTTTTAGTGCTAAGAAAATGTCTTTTAATGATAAAAAAGAAATTCTGTCTAAAAAGGGTGCTTGCTTTTCTTGTTTAAAAAAGGCAGGCCATTTAAGTAAATTTTGTGATATTAAGAGTAACTTGAGTTGTTCTTATTGTAAAGGTAATCATTTTAATGTTATGTGCTGTAAGCAAGTGAAAAATGATGATAAAAAGAGTAATGTGCAAAAGGAAAGTTCTCTTTCTAACTTGGGCAGATGTGAAACCGTTTATTTGCAAACGATTTGTGTTTTTGTTCAGTTTCAGGGCCACGGAAAAGTTGTTCGTTGTGCTATTGATAGTGGTAGTATGAGTAGTTACGTCAGCGAAAAGATAGCAAGCGAATTAAAAGCTTCTCCTCTTAGGGCTGTATTCTACTCGTCCACTTTGGTGAACTCACCGGGTGAAAACGCCAAAAGTGTATTCTACTCGATTTTACTAGACCTTCTTCTCGCCTCTTTCGGGTGAATTCACCGGCAGTGAGTTCACCACCTCTTGGCTCGGGGAGTTCGGCGGAGTTTCGAGTGAAGTAGTCTCTGATTGGCTGAGAGGTTGTTCTGGTTTGTTGTTCTGTTTACAATCTCGCCGCGCCAATTTTTTTCTGTTCGCGTCAAGTCAGTTTCATTGAAATAAACATAAAAAATTTTTGTTAAAGGAAACTTCTAGCAATTACCAAATAAGTAGATAAAGATTAAATTTTTTTAATTTGCATTTAAAATCAGTCAAATCTGTTATGTACATCAGATCTTTTGACACAATTTTCACAATGTGTCCTGGCCCATGAAAACCAAAGTATGCAAAAGTGGTTTTACATTATCATGTAAACTTATGTCTACAACTGAATTGTAATCATGTAAAATTAAAAATAATTTTTATTTATTTGCTATTGTCAAAGTGGCTTCTCGGTGACCCATGTGAATTTTTACTACACATCATTTTGTAATACATAGAAATATCCAATAATTATATACAATAATTTTTTTTAAAACTTACCATTGGTGGTCCATCAGTATCCCACATTTGGTCTGTTACACCCAGGGCTCGATTTCAGCCGGAACGGCGTTCCGGAACCCCTTTTTCGATTAAAATTTTAATATTTTATTTCAGGGGTCTCCTATAACTGCAGCCCGAGAAACCCTTCAAGCCAGTGAAAACCTTTCTATATGTACGAAAAAAAGTCTTAAAATGAATTAAAACCATGTTTTAATTTTTTGGGGGAGGACCCCCAAACCCCCCTTTTGGTATTTAGAACTCAACTAATCACATTTATCTTCAGATCAAGTTCATAAAATGGAGAATCTTACTAAAAGATAGCATTAAACCTGTAAACATGCGTAAAAGGGGTTTAGAGGGAATTTCGAGTTTCTTCCCCCCCCTGTGCAAAAATTTAACTTGGGGCCTGATAGTGATTTTATTTTCTTAAAGGATATTTGGGCCTCTCCTAAAATAAATTTCTATATACGCCAATATGATCCTAGATATGTTAAAAAACTATTTTCTATTGTTACTATTTTAAACTTATTTTCAAGGATTCACAGGTGCATATTTTAAATTAAAAAAAACTGAAATGCATTTTTACCTTTTTTTGCAAATAACAATAGTTTTGTGATTTAATATTAAGGTTATTACTTAGTTGTGTTCTTTTAAAACATAATTGTGAACCCAATTTGAACTTCAAACACAATCCGTTCCTGGTGTTGATTCTTTTTTTTATTTGAACCAGATTTGCCAGATTGCTGGTCAAATTTGCCAAGAAAGTTTACGATACCTTAAATTCTACAGTTTAAGGACTTTAACTACGCATTATATTCGTTAAACTCGCAAAATATACGACACTATTGGTTCATTGATGATAAACCGTCCCGCCTTTTACAAGAGGCGCCCTGTTGAAAAAAAAAGTAAACGCACTGTAAAAAAAGGTGTTAAAACAAAAAAATTGCCAAAATAGTTAATCGTCTTATACAATAATTAAGTTAGAAAATTCTTCCTAATCTAGTTCAACACATTTGAATTTATTTTTTAAATTTAAAGAAGATGCTTCAGTTTTTGTATTAAAAATTATTTGCTTTTTTCAGTTTTTGACACTAATAATTTTACCGTTCCGGTACCTCTTTTTTTAGAAATCGAGCCCTGGTTACACCTAAAGAGAGGTCCCAATGAGATCAATTTCCCTCTCTTCTGTGGGTATCAAAACGTCTTTTGACCCCTCTCCACCTCCAGTAGCATTCCTCTTGTGGTTTATTATGGCCTTACTCTCCTTCTAAGATCCGTCCATTTTCTACGTATGTCTTTGCCTAATCGTGTGTATTTCGAAAGGCCCAGATAATTTATTTGGAGGGCAATTTTGTCCCAGGCCTTTTTGTGCGCTGCGCAGTCTGGTCAGGAAACTTATTTGAAAAAGCCCCACTCACGAGCATGGGGGTAGCCAGGGTTCCACTTAGGGGGGGGCAAGCAGGGTCGACTTTTATGTTTCTGGAGAACAATTTTAAAGCCCCGTGAGAGAGGGCCGTAGCCACAGTATTGTTTCGAGAGGGGTTTATGACCTTAATGAAATTAATGTAAAAGTTTTGCGGGTAGCGTGGAAACAATGATGGTTATTTTTAGTTGAACATTTTTGTAATCTGTCACTAAAAAGTAGTTTGTGACTTTTTTGGACATAGGGGGCCATTTAGGCTGCAATCGAGGTGGATCATTCTTTGTATATCTTCATAATTTTCAAGTCAAAAAAGCAACATAATAGACATAATAATTTTGGAATGGGGGGTCAACTCCTTACCTTCCCATGCCTATGGCCACGGGTGGGAGCTCTAACTGTTAATTTTGAATCAGTGCTGGTAAATAAGCAAATTTATTTAGGGAGGCGCCTAAAAATGTTATTCAGCCCCTTTCATCTATATCAGTGGTTCCCAAAGTGGGTTCCACGAAAAAATTTAGGGGTTCCATGGGACAAACTTTATTTCATTAAAAAATTAGAATGGACAACGCCGCCCCTCTTGTACCCAAAAATGTTCTCACATTGAGTTAAAACCTTACTTTTATCAGTCGAATTTCAAAATTTTTTTTCTGGGGGAGGACCCCCCAGACCCCCCACGGTATCACAAAGGGATCTTGTACGATACTTTTTGGAAAATCCACAACATTTTTACATTTTTTGTCAAAAGATAAAGGTTATGGTCTGAAAAATTCTCCTCTTGACCCCAAAAAGCTTCTTAAAATGAGTTAAACTCTACTTTTTCAAGTCAAATTTCAAAATTATTTTAGGGGAGGACCCCCATACACCCCAGCGGTACTAGAAGGGGATCTTGCTTGATACTTTTAGAAAATCCCTAGGAATTTGACATTTTTGCCAAAAGGTAAAGGTGGAAAAATGCCCCCCTGGATCCGGGCTGGATCCGCGCCTGGTTTCACATAATATCATATATTAAATTTTGAAAAGTCGTTGATTAAAAAATATTCAGGGTTCCACTATCATTGGCAACAAATTTGGGGGTTCCACGACCAAAAAAGTTTGGGAACCACTGATCTATATCAATAGGTTTAATGTAGTTTTTCTACACTTTTTGGGTAGAATTTGCGTGTAAGAATAATTTATTTAAAAAAATTTGCTTAGTAAAAAGGTCCAAGTCTCAAAGGGGGTCTGGGGGTCCTCCCCCAGAAAATGTTTGGAAATTTGACTCAAAGAACAGGGTTTTAAACAGTTTATTAGTACAAGTAAACCTAAATTTGGACAAACACTTTTAGGTATAAATTTGATTTAATGAACTTATTATAAAAAAACGTGAATAATAAGGGTTTAAATACTAAAGGTGACCATGGCTTCCCTCCCCCAGAAAATGTTTGCAAAATTTGATGCTAAGAACAGGGTTTCAAACTGTATTTTGGTACATGTAAACCCAAATTTAGGCGTACATTTTTTGTTAGAATTTCTATTGTAATAAACTTATTATAGAAAAAGTGGTAATTATAAAGGTGTAAATACTAAAGGGGGGTCTGGGGGCCCTCCCCCAGAAAAATGTTTAAAATTTGACCCTAAAAACTGGGTTTTAACTTAACTAAAGCTAAGTAAAAGTAAATTACTTAAACTTAAGACTTAGGGGGGGGCAGCTGCCCCTCCCTACCCCCCTGGCTACGCCCATGCAAACGAGGTCCGGGTTGCTCTCTAAGTAATCTATGAGAACAACTGTCTCCTTTTCCCAAAACACATTGCTTAATTTCGCAATTACTATAATTTATCTTACTTTCGTTTTAAAAAACCGCGCTGATCGGGATTATTGCTGTTGATTGTTGATGTTAGTAGCACGTGGGTCTAGATTTCCGGTTTGTTCTGATTGGCTTAAAAGCATTGTTACGCAGAGTCTTGACGTCAGCCAGAACAGCTAATAAAGCGGAGATTTAAAATCTCCGCCCATTTCACCTGCCACGTTAGAATACAAGAAATGAAATCACCAGCGAATTCACCGAGGCGAGGGGAGTTCGCTAGTGTGGTGAGTTCACGAAAAAGTAGAATACGGCCCTTAGAAAAGAAAATGTGATTCATGCCTTGTTTGGGGGGAGTGAAACGAAACCTCAAACACACCAGGTGTTTTCAGTGGAAGTCAGTAATTTGAAACGGACTTTCACTTGCAGTTTTGAAGTTCTTTCTGAGAAAACGATATGTGGTTTTATCCCTAAAATTAATGATAAACATATTTTGAAAGAACTAAGAGAAAGTAACATTGATTTTTCCGATTCATTCCGAAAGGAAACCGAAATTGACCTTTTGATCGGGTCTGATGTTTTAGGAAAATTATTGACAGGAAATTCTGTTCAATTAGAATCTGGCCTTACGGCTGTTGAAACGAAACTTGGGTGGAGTGTATTTGGGAAACAAATTACGGAAGAAAAGGCTAATGTAGTTAAAAGCTTTTCTATGCATTCTATGAAAGTACCTTTAAGTAATTTATGGGAACTTGAAAGTTTAGGAATTTCAGATCCAACCCAAGCTGATCCTGATTTAAATGATTTTAGTGACAAGATTAAAATTCTTCCTGACGGAAGGTATGAGTTAGGACTTCCTTGGAAGTATAACCGGACAAATTTACCTACAAATAGGGAATTAGTTTTGAGAAGACATGGGAAGATGGTAAATAAATTAAAAGGTGGACCATTTTTTGATGATTATCTAAAGGTATTTGAGGACTGGGAAAGATTAAAAATTATCGAACGTGTGCCTGATACTGAACTAGAGTTAAAAGGTCACTATTTATCCCATAGACCGGTAATTAAGTTAGATAGCAGAACCTCTAAAATAAGACCGGTATTCGATGCTTCTGCATCACAGAGAGGGGAATTCTCTCTGAATGAGTGTTTGCATAAGGGGGATAATATGTTAAAACTTATTCCTGATATTCTTGATAGATTTAGAAGTTATCCTATTGGTATTAGTGCAGACATTGAAAAGGCTTTTTTGATGTTGTCAGTTACTCCTGAAGATAGGGACTATCTAAGATTTTATTTTCCATGTAAAGAAGGGCAAGAAATTTATAGACATTGTAGAGTTGTTTTTGGAGTGTGTTCTAGTCCTTACATGTTAAACATGTCTTTAATGAATCTTTTGGAAAATTGTTCTCCTATGTATCCTGAGCTTGTTCAAAAAATGAAAACTGGATTTTATGTGGATAATCTTTTGAGTGGTGTCTCAAATGTTGATGAGTTAGAAGACTTTATCGAAAAATCTAAATTGATAATGACTAAGGGTTGTTTTAACCTGAGAAGTTTTGAAAGTAATGTGGCTGGTAGGAATGTTGACAAACATTCGGGTGAGACTTCCGTTCTGGGAGTTGTTTGGAATTTGGATAATGATACTCTAAAATGCTGCACCGATATGAATGCTCTAACATGTGATACTAAAATTACTAAAAGATTTATTTTGGCGACGGTGCAGGCATTTTTTGACCCTATCGGTTTGTTAACACCAGCCATGTTGCCTCCAAAACTGTTGCTACAAGACTTATGGGAGTTAAAGATGGGTTGGGATGACGAATTGTCTCCTAATGAGGTAGATTCTTTTTTAAGATGGGTTAAAGAACTTCATGTTTTAAAGGATGTTACTTTACCTAGATACATGATTTTTAATGAAACTTCTGAATTACATGTGTTTGTAGATGCTAGTAAAGGGGCCTATGGTGCGTGCGTCTTCGTTAGATCAATAATAGGATCTGATGTCAAGGTCAGTCTTGTTAGAGCTAAGTCTAGAGTTGCCCCCTTGAAACCGCTGACCCTACCCCGTTTAGAACTAATGGCTTGTTGTGTGGGTGCTAGACTTGTTAATTCTGTTACGAAAGCACTAAATTTGTCTAATGTCAAAATAACATTGTGGTCAGACTCCACCACTGCCCTTTGGTGGATAAAAGAGCAAGGTAATTGGTCTGTTTTTGTACAAAATAGAGTCAAAGAGATTCGGGAGTTAACGCGGGGTCATTTTTGGAAGCATGTCCCAGGGAAAGTCAATATTGCAGACTTGTTATCACGCGGTTGTTCTGCTAAAAAAATGGTTCTTTCTAAGTGGTGGGATGGTCCTTTGTGGTTACGCGAGAGGCCTGAAAATTGGCCAGTAGCAGATAAATTATGTTCTACAGAAGAAGCGGAACTTGAGAGAAAGAAAACCAAATTAGTAAATGTCGATCTATCAGCAGACGCACCCCCATTACTCCATCATAAATTCTCTAACTATGATCTGATGATAAGAGTTTTTGCATGGGTATTAAGATTTGTGAACAACTGTAAAGGTGACAAACTAAAAAGTGTAAATTCTGAACTTTCTCAGACTGAAATTGAAAATTCTGAAATTAAGTTAATTCGTATGGTTCAGAGCTATTACCTGCCTGATTCCAAATCTTCAAATTTTATTGAAACATGTATTGATCATGAAGGTATTTTGAAGGTAAAAACGAGAATTGTTAATAGAAATGATGAACAATCGTTTTTGTACCCTGTATTGTTACCTGAAAAGAGTGAGTTTACAAAGTTGTTAATAAGAAATGTACATGAGAAGAACTGCCATGCAGGTGTTCAAATGATGCTATGTCTTTTAAGGGAAAGATTCTGGATAGTTAGATCCAGAAAGGCTATTAAAAGGGTCATCTATGATTGTGTTGTATGTAAACGATTTAAGGTTAAGGCTTTGACGGGCGAACCAGCACCTTTACCACCGGACCGGGTTTCAGATAGTGTCCCCTTTGAAATTGTAGGTATCGATTTGGCTGGACCTCTATTTTTAAAGAATGGAGGAAAAGTTTGGATTGCATTGTTTACATGTGCCGTGTACAGGGCCATTCATCTAGAACTTGTGAATGCCTTGTCGACAGACGCTTTTCTGTTAGCGCTTCGACGTTTTATTGCTAGACGAGGACGGCCTAGAACAATTTATAGTGATAATGGTACAAATTTTCGAGGTGCGGCTAACGAACTTTCATCTCTTAATTGGGCTAAAATATTGAAAGAAACGACCACCAACAGAATACGTTGGAAGTTTATTCCCCCCACTGCAGCATGGTGGGGAGGTTGGTGGGAGAGGCTGGTTCGCACCGTAAAAGAACTATTGAGACGTACCCTTGGAAAATGTGTATTGTCTTATGAAGAACTGAACACTATTATTTGTGATTGTGAATCGGTCATAAATAGTAGACCTTTGACCTATGTTTGTGAAGATCCAAACGAATTGATCCCTCTGACACCCTCTATGTTCCTTATCGAGAATCGAGGTTCCAGTGTTGAGGATATTGATGATATTAATTCGGCCAGTTTAAACAAAAGGATTAAGTACCGGGCTAAATTGTTGACAGATTTGAGACAACGTTTCAGACGAGAATATTTGAGTCAACTGGTTCAAAAGCATAGCGAAAGGGGTTCTCGTGATCCCATTGTTGGAGAAGTCATCTTAATAGGGGATGATAACAAGAAACGGTTGTTTTGGCCCTTAGGGAAAATTATTGAGCTGATACCGGGTCGTGACGGGAATATTCGTACAGTTAGACTTAAGACCAAGCACGGTCAGATTTTACGTCCTATACAACGAATATATCCTTTGGAGGTTCGTGCAAATGAAATAAGAGAAGTTGATGATACGGAACAGGGTGTGGACGGGTCAATTCCAGAAGCTATTGCTCATGTTGTGAGCAATAAAGCCCCTGAGAAATTGCTACTCCAACGTTTCTCCTCCTCTGGTAGATGTATAAAAGTGCCTAAAAAACTTGATCTCTTTAATAATGTCTGTTTTGATCTTGAGACTTCCAAGTCTCAAGGGGGGAGGATGTTGGGGAAATGAAGTGAAGAGAAAACCGCCTGCGCGCGGTTAACTGGAACTGTGTTGTTTTTTGTACTTTCGGTTTATGAGCGAGAGAGAGAGAAGTCGGTTGTAACGGCGCAGCGGCGAGCTGCGAAAGGAGCTCGAATAAATGATTTCATCTTTTTCTTAAAAGGACTTTGTGTATTATTGTTTTGGAAAGAACCTCCAGCACCCAGCATCGGGTAGATGCTCTCCTGCATTTAGACTTTTAGACCTACTTAGAACCCCCCGGAACAGTAATCAAACTTCAAAAGTAATCAGATTACATTCATTCAGATTACAAATGTAGTTGGATTGAAAATTCCAAATGTAATCAAACTACAAAGTAATCAGATTACTTTCATTCAGATTACAACTGTAGTTAGATTAAAAACGGCAAAAGTAATCAGATTACAAATGTAATCAGATTATTAATCCGATTACAAAAGTAGTTTGATTGCGCCCATCTCTGGTCCCATCACGATATTTATAATTAAATCAGGGAAATAAAACCTTTCTAGAAACTTACTTCAGTAGTGCTTCTACTGAATAAAATGACGAATGTCCACTTGAGAGTTATTTTTGATTGATATTTTACGACAACAAAATGACAAGAAAATTTACTTCGCTGCTTCTAACGCTAGCAAATTTCTAGTACGTACACAAAAAAATGACTCAGGGCTTTGAAAATTCATGCAGGAGGTGGTAGTCATGCTTCCATCTACTGGTATTTTTTTCAGATTTTTAAATTAATAATTATACTAGGGGAAATGCCGTCTGTCCGAATGTGCCCCATGTGCGAAATAGCCCCACTCTCCCCTACTCATTTTTTAATTCGTCCATTACATTCTTATAAAGAGGGTGCAATGTGTTACAGTTATGATGATCATTATATACAGTTACTATGACGTGGTATAAGCAGACCAGTAAATTGAGTCGTGACGTCACAACGTTTTTTTTACACGTTATCACACCAATTTAATGTTACTTTAGAAGGGTTCCCAAAGTTGTCGGTACCGACTCCCTGGGAGTCGATGAAGGTTTAAAGGGGGTCAATGAAGCTTCAGGGGTCGATTGGGGGTAAAAGAAGCTTAGGGGGTCGATGAAAATTAAACAATCATAAAAATGAAACAATCATAAATCCAGGGGGAGGGGGCTATATATAGGTGGCTTTCAGACCCCTCAAACTAACAGGGAGAAATAGGGGAAGTGGAAACGGGTGTAAAGGGAAAAGCGACTCCAAAAGGAGTTAAAATCCTGTTTTTAGGGTTTAACTTCCAGATATACTCTGAGGGAGGACCCCCAGACCCCCTTTACAACTTGGAACTCTATTATTTACACTTTTTTTGTAAAAACTTCGTCAAAATGCAAAACTCCTACCAAAACGTAAATTAAATTCTTGAAAATGCATGTCCAAAATCCGGATTAGGTGTATCAAAACGAGTTGAAATTCTGCTATTTAGACTTAAATTTCGAAACAAATTTCTGGGAGAGGACCCCCAGACTCCCCCCTTTAGGATATTAGAAAACGATTTTGATATTGAAAAACATAAGCCCAAAACCAAATCCTGGATCCGCCGCTGGAGTAGAACCAGCAGTAAAATTTTAGTTGGATATTAATTCATAAATAATTTTTCTTAAAAATTTTAGTCTGATTTATGAAAGGGGTCGATGGCCAAGGTAAAATACTTCCAAGGGATCGATGCATGAAATTGTTGGGGGAACAATATCCTAGTAAATTCCATAACTCAATTTTCAAATATAAACTAAAAATAAGCACAATTTGAGTGGTGACTAAGGAATTGTTTGAAACAGTAGAGTATGTCTGGTTAGGGTGTCCCCCTTATATGACAGAAAAAAATTTTCTTGCGAATTTGAAAACGGTTACCCTCTACTTTTTTATAAATGCCTTGACCTTGTTGCGACTCCGTCTGTTTCAGCAATAAGGGTTCGATTTCTGTATTGGGTTTGTACTGATCTTTTTGTGGATCTGTAATATTTTGGTAATGCATTTTGTAACTTTAACTGTATGAATTAACTATAACTGCCGATGACGTAACTGAAGTTGACTATAAAAGGTAGAGTGTTCTTCTCTATTTGGCTGTTGTTATAGGAATTTTAGGAAATTATTTTCGTTAAGATGCCTCTGTGACGTGTCTTAATAAATAAGTTTATCTTTTAAAGGACTGGATTTATTTTACGAACCTAATCTAACAGACCTATTCAGATATAAATTTTATCCCTCTACAATAATATTAACCCATGCCGAATCTCAATTCAAGATGGTCAAACAAGCTGAATTACCGGCACGAGTCAGCTAATACTCACCACTTTTTTCCTTCTTTTTTCAGGTTTTCTATAAATATATTTTTGGCTATTAATATGTAATATGAAGCGGTTTGAATTGTCGTCTATCGCTAATTTTAATTTTTACGATTGTTGAAAAATTTGCACTGCAAAAATTTGTCGATTACTTGATTACTTAGATCTAGTAATCTGGTGACTAGAATCGCCAACTAAGTAAATTGGTTTACTTTCAATTTGCTAACTTCTTTTAAAAAGCGGTAGACGACATTTAGACCGATTAATATTAAGGTAAATGTAGGTTAGGGTGTATCGAAAGAAACTTTTTTTTATTTTGATTATGCCTTAGTGCGGAAAAGTTGTCTAAGGTGGCAGAGAGTACCTGTGAATTTTTTCGGAATTTTCGGATAATATCTTGAGGTGCCGCCAAGGCCCTGAAGGTCCCCATGTTAATCCAATGGAGCGAGCAAGCCAAAAAAGCCGAAGATTGGTTTTTCGCCCCTCATTTCTACCCTAATCACACGACGAATGTCTTCACTCGAGTTATGGACCCTATATGATCTAGGCTATCCGACAAAACTTGAATAATAGCCTAAATCTCTATATTATGTTGATTGTGGGCTCTGATTTGAACGAGGAAATACGCGATTTTCGACGAAATTGGAGCATGCAAAAAAACGTAATATTGAGATTTGGGCTATTATTCAAGTTTTGTCGGATAGCCTAGATCATATAGGGTCCATAACTCGAGTGAAGACATTCGTCGTGTGATTAGGGTAGAAATGAGGGGCGAAAAACCAATTTTCGGCCTTTTTGGCTTGCTCGCTCCATTGGATTAACATGGGGACCTTCAGGGCCTTGGCGGCACCTCAAGATATTATCCGAAAATTCCGAAAAAATTCACAGGTACTCTCTGCCACCTTAGACAACTTTTCCGCACTAAGGCATAATCAAAATTTAAAAAAAAGTTTTTTTCGATACACCCTAATGTAGGTATAGTGGACACTGTACCAATAGTGGCCACATAGCTGACTAATTTTAAATAAAACGAGTTAGAGGCATCAAACAGCGTCAAAATTCATAGGCATAGTATATTGTACAATCAGGTAAGCTGGTAAATTACCACAGATCAGCATGGGAAGGATATTTAAATATTTAAAAATAACAACATCGGCCAAGTGACTGAAATTTGATTTTGCTTATTGAATCGCGTAAGGAAACGGGTATATCGGAACTGATTTTTTTGTATTTAATACCGTTTGATTGACTTTTAAATTTATATTAAGATAAAGAATAGTGTATAAAATGATAATAAATAAAATTTATTTTAAAATTTTGATTTTACTAGGATTTATATGGGGGTGGCCACTTTACCAACACAAAATCTTAGATTTTCCAATAGTGGCCACCGCAATGGCTTTTAATAAAAACTTAAATAACACTGAATTTGGATCAGTTTTTCTTCATAAACTGTTGATTGTGCTTTAAAATGAGTGTTGTATTAATTTGGTTTCATTCTGGCTTCGGGAACCAAGGTTTCCAAAACATTGAATTACATGCTTAACTCCTCTCAAATCAGCTACAGCGTAGGCTTTGGGCCGGAAACTCTATCAAGTATTTTTTTAAATAAAGCTAATTTGATTTGATGTAAAATACATTTCGTTGGGAAGGAAGATTTAATTAGAAATAAATGACTATACCAAAAAACCCCACCAATTGCTTGCATAAACCCCTCATCGGACCGTTTCATATTACATACCATTAGCCAAAAATATATTTAAAAAAAACCCTGAAAAAGAAGGAAAAAAACGGTGAGTATTAGCTGGCTCGCGCCGGTAATTTAGCTTATTTGACCATATTCAATTGAGATTCGGCACTGGTTAATATTATCGTGGAGGGATGAAATTTTATGTATGAATATGTCAAGGCATTTGTAAAAAAAGTAGAGAGTAACCGTTTTCAAATTGTCAAGAAAATTTTTTTTCTGTCATTTAAGATTATAAGGGACACCCTAATGTCTGGTGTTTCAAATGGAAAGCATTGGGTCGTCACATTTAAACCAAAAAGTTTCATACCGAAATGAGAACGTCGATTTACTCAAATTTGAAACTGTCATTTCTCTCAGTGTAAAGGGTTAGAGCACTATACTCTAAATGATACTAAAAATGCGTAATATTGTTTTTTTTATTTATGCTCTCTATTATACTCAGTCAAAATACTCATGGGTTTATTCCTAAGACGCGGTATGTTAAAAGAAAATACTTCAATGTAATGTAATAGGTAAAAAATTCTTTTATTGGAGAATAAATAAAAAACCACTAGTTACAAACTTTTAACAAATTATCTTTCAATCATCTACTAGAATACATTCATTTTACAATACTTTTCATACTTTTCGTATGCAACTTCAAGTTTTTGGGCATCCTGGATGATACATTTGACCACTTTTGTCCTCATTGAAAGTTTTAATATGAATATAAATAAAAGAAATATTTTTTGAAGCATCCGTAAAAAGTTCACGTGAAACATAAAAAAACCACAAGGGTCCAAAATAAAAAAAAAATGTTTGTAAATCGTTGATTGTTCTTCTACAGCACAGTCAGATTTTTCAGTCTTTAATGAAAAACGTAACGGTAATATTGTGAGTGAATGGCAGAGGTTAGAATATATGAATATCAATTTTAAAGATTTAACCGCTTAAACTTATTATCAAAAATTATAGCAAACTACTTTTCTTAAAGGTCACCATCTTACATGACTTAACATAAACATGTTAATTTTTCTCTGACAACCTTAATTTTTCTTCAAGAGATTTCTTCCCAGGATATCAATTGAAATTCGAAAATTTGACAAGGAAAGTGAAAAAGGAATTTGCCCGATTTTTTATTATTTTTTAAATCTATACTCTGTGCAAAAATAGGCCTATGTGCGAAATTCAAGCTTGGTTTGACAATTTTTTTTCAATTAGAAAAAGTGGATTAAAAATCCTACTTTTTGAATGGTGCGAAAACGAGTTGTGACGTCACAGGTCATGATCTTCGTTAACCACATGAAAGTATGACCCTTAATAAAACTATCTTCATGATGATTAATTAAATAAGGGGCTAAGATTAGAAAAAAACAAAAAAGTAAAAGCTGTGACGCTCACGCAATGAAATCAGCAAGAGTGAAAGTAAAAAAAACTCAACTTCATGACCTGTGAAGTAGATCGCGTTTAGAGTCACACGTATTTTTTATCAATTTTTAAAACAAAATATTTAATTTTCTGAAAGCTACTGGAAAATTTCGACCAGATTTTCGAATTCAGCTCTCGAAAACCCATTAGAAAATTCCAAATTTATATGAAAACCTCGCACATTCAAATCCCTTATTCAGACGTAACGGTAGTTTTTTTTCACTTTTAATGTTACAATTTCAGATTTCTGCTTCTCATAACTGCTTTGTATGAAAACCTAGGAAAATTTCTCTTCAGACTATATAGTTGTATTTGACTCTGCTTTTTCAGAATAGGGATTATAAATTTAAGGCTTAAAATGAGCGTTGCCTGTAGAGATTTGGAGATGGCCATTTATACAATTTTTGAGTATCATGAAAATGTTGTTTAAAGTATCCTTCCAACCACAGCCGTTCGCCCTCAACATCTACTGTAACGTTTTTGGATTCCAAGACTGTACACTCACTAAAAATACAAAGCAATGTTCTAGTAATACTTTGGTCTCGGCGAGTCGTTGCTACCGCTGGCTTGAGCACTCTGTTTTCCTGAATCTCTCTTCTTGGATGCAGGTTTCTGATACGAGTTTCTGTAGAAGTTCATGAAAAGGGCCAAGAACGCGATGGCTTGAGACACGCTCAGGGTGACGATGAACCCGGTGTAGGTACAGTTGGGCGGTGGGAACAGGCACAGTTGAGCGAAGAACACCAGAACGATGCAGAATTGGAGCTGGAAAATAATTTCTTATCATTCATTCGAATTTTAAAAAGGTAACATTTTAACTTAGACGTATGGTCAGTTTTTTACGAAGAGATTCTGAGGAGGCGATGGCGATGGACAGGACATGGCCTGTCCTGGACAGGTCATGTCCTTCGTTCAAGACGGGATTGCCCGGCTAACACAGCATTCACTTGGGCCAAGACCTTCTATATACAAGGCCTGACAACTCGGCCGTGCAACGTCATCCCTTTTCCTCAACTCTGACGTCACTCTATGGACTTAACATGACAAATGGACTATATTCGGCCACGCTCACGTTAATCACGTGATGGGGAAAAACAAACTCACTATCAAATCATATCTCCCTATCATCATATCTCACTAAAAACTATCTCTGTGGTAACCAATTGCAAGCTCAGTAGGTCACATGATGAGTAAAATGTGACGTCAAGACGGATATAGTCCATTCACCGATTTTCCCTCACGTTTGAGGTCATCATCCGGAAATGGGAGGCTTTGTATATAGAGGGTCTTGCTTGGAAGATTTTTTAAATATTTGTGTGGCACATGTGGAATAAATGGCACCCCTAGTTCCCATCCATTCTGATCTGGATAGACTTTTTATGATATATCAGTGGCGTCTAAAGAATTTTTTTGAGGGCCCCATATATTCTTTAAAGTACAAAGTCAAGTCTAAAGAGAGTTTTACCTACTTCGAAGAGTCACTTCGTCTTCTTTTTAGATTTTCACTTTTTCAACTTATTATCACAGAGAAAAATTAGAGTTGTTAAATGGAATTAAGAAAAGAGGATATAGCTTTCATCATTTCTAAAATTTCTGAAAATACAAATGCAAATAAAGTCGAACAACTTACAGGCTTAAGCCCAGCAAGAATAGTCCGGTATATTTAACCCAAACTACCGGATTCCCAGTATCTGTTAATTTTTTTTTCTTAAACTCGTTTATCCCACTTGAATTTACAATCGTTTCAGGTAACGCATTCCATCTATCCACTACCCTATTAAAAAAATAATGCTTTCTACACTCCGTCTTAAATTTTACTTTATTCAATTTGAAATTGTGACCCCTTGTTCTATTACCCGTATTGAAATCTATTCCCTCTGTGTCCCCTTGCTTTATCATTTTAAAAAGTTGAATCAAATCCCCTCTAATCCTTCTTCTCTCTAGTGTGAACATATTTAACTTTTTTAATCGTCCCTCATAGCTCAAGATGGATATATCTTGACCATTTTAGTAGCCCTATGCTGAACCCTTTCAATTGAATCAATATCTTTTTTCAAGTATGGAGACTTGCACAAAAGAAAGAAATAAGAATAATTTTAAATAAATTTAGCAGTTTACATGGCCATACCATTTGCAAAGAGGTGAGGTACTTCTTCCACCAAAGGTACTTTTGTACAGCTGGTCCCAGTGCAGCCAAACCATAATACGCATACATCCAGATGTGGACAAATGAGTTCACTATGTAGAAGATGGAAGCATAGCCACCTAGAAAAAAAGGTACATTCGTATGCAGTTTCTTTGTAAAAACGTTAAAAAATTATTTTTTTAAATATTGGAAACTAAACGGTAGCAGTGTTACCGGTTGATTTCTGTTACTTAGTAGAAATATCTGTGTTTTCTTTTATATCAAATGAGAGAAACTTTCCGCCATTTGAAGAAAGTTGAGAGTTCTTTTAGATTAGTTGTAAGAGGCAGTCTTTACAGCAATCAATATAATTATAACAAATTTCATAATCCCGAATGACATTGTGAAGTCACTGGCAAACATATTAATATTACACACCTTGCTAAAAGAAGATTAGCCTCCTTTCAACTAAATAAGAATAAATGAAATTTATCACGTCCCATTGCCCAAAAAAGTCTATTTTCTGTAGTTTTTCTTTCTTAGCACCTAAATTCTATAAATCTTTAACCTACCCAATTAAAACTGTCCATCCAAATATCAATTCCAAAAGAAACTTTAGGAGTACTTATTTTCTATTGAAAACATTGAAACTTTTTTCCTTTAGACCTCTGTGTATCGTCTTATACGTTGTATAGTATTTTATTTTTTGATGTTTTGAGACTGAAATTATAATATAGCCAAAAGACGCTGTGTTACCACACTAGATTATAAACATATTTATTTATAACTTATTCCATTTTTCAAATTTGTTTATCTTGTCTACTTTTTACAATATTTTGTCAAACTAAACGGTCACCAATATAGACCAAGCGATCCCTGGCGACTAAGAGTGTATTTTTTTCTTTCTCGTGTTGTATTGATGTGTGAAATAAATCATACTGAGTGTTTCAACAAGTCTATCTAAACACTGCGCAGACTTTTTGGTGAAATATATAAAAAAGATACTTCAGCTAAACTCGGTTTATGCTGTAGGGGTTTGTGAGAAAAATGAATACACTTGTTGGATATATTTGCTCACTAATTTGGGGAAAGTATCCATTGCGCATACATGATGATCAAGTTTTCATCGGATATGAGGTCCTATTTTTCGAAAAATAAGTGGTGTAGGTATGGTTTCGGGCAAATTTTTTCTATTCCAAGCAAGGAATCTTTTCGGAGCAGTGCTTGGAAGGACTTGTTGAAACATATAGTGTAGTATCCATTATTTAAGTCCATTATTAGATGCAATTCAATCTTACCACATCCATAAGATGCTCCATACCAAGCTGTCAAAGGAACTATAGTGTGATGGAAAACATGTAAGAAGTTGATTTGTGAATCTTTTTTTCTTAAAACGAAAAAAATCTGCAAATAATAGGGATTTAATTATTCAACCAACGTATCTTAATACATTCACGACGCATAATAATATATTCTTGATAAACGGGTTCTTACCGTATCTGCAAACTCGAGTAATTTCGAAAAGTAAAATACCCAGCAGATTTGCACCATCTGAAACAAAAGTATCTAAAATAAGGTATCTGCATATTACAACATAGTTAAGCTTTCAAATTAATGTAGATGTGAAACCCCTTGGGAAAATGAATGGGGAATACAACGATTTTTCAAATTTATTTTATTTCGATAGAGCTCCTTTGAAAAATATCAAAATTTGTTTTTTCGAAATCTGGTCATTAGTTAATTTAAAAAAGTAAAACTACAATGCGCAGAAAGATTCGGGGTTTGGCGCATGACGTCACTTCTGTCTTCGGCACGACATACTTTGTACGAAAGCGTATTCGGCATTGGTTATAAATCCTTTCCTTTGAAAGTATTGATTGGTAGAAGATTCGGCGAAAGCAGAGGTGACGTCACGTAGGCCTCATCACCTCCGATTCTAGCGAGTGTAATTTTTGAATATTAATTTAAAAAAAAACTAATGATCAAATTAATCTAAAAATTTGAAGAAATGCGTTTTATGACCCCATCAATAAATTATTTCCAATAATCGAAATCTGGAATTTCCACAAGTGTTGTATTTCCTATTAAGGCAATAAAAAAGTTCTTATTTTACCACTTCCAGATTATAACATATTAATTAACATAATCCAACAAAAAAAACTAAAAATCGGAAATTTTTTATTTGTACCTTTTATATGAAGTATAAGTACACTATATCTCTGGGACGAATATTTTTGTCGAATAATATGACTTCATATCTGATAAAAACTTAATTGTTTCACTCTACGGTGCACGCATGCATGCAGGTGTAGCATAGCCATTAACCCCGGCCTATTTATGGTATCTGAAAAGTGTTATGATTATGGGTTATGTTGCGATCATGTAAATTAAGGTGCCATATGTAAATATTTTTAATCCAGAAGTAAAGAGTAGTGAAGATATATTGCTTGTATAAATAGAATGTAAAATGTTTGTAAAGAGGATTTCTACCTTTTTGTTGTGCATGCTATCCTGAATAAATATCTTTGTTTAACTACCTTGTTATCATTTAAAACCCAATACGCTACACAGGGAATAGGATATTTTTAACATGTTGGACTCTAGCTTATCCACATAAAACGTTTTCCCTGAACCCTTTTGATATCCGTAAACCATGACTTCATAGCCTATTTCATTGTAGTTTATTAGAAAAGTATGGGTCATAGAGGTACAGTACGTCGTCAGCCGAAGGTAGTTGGGTACTTCACCCAAAGAATCTGGATGGGCACTGATTTGTTGGACTTGTTGAAACACCCTGTATAAACCACGCCTCCTTCCTACCAGTCTACAAAATGGACGCAAATTACAACAAAGCAAGTCATCGATAAATTCCCAAACTCGGGGAAATTCGGAACCCACAAGCCTAACCTGCTAAACACCCCTTTCCGTATTGCATGTCGCCAGAAAAAAAGTTGACCTCATTAGAATAAGCAATGCGTGCTTGGAATATATACACAACGACCAAACGACACGAAGAATCATAGTAACAATAAAAAAGAAGTTCGATTCAAGGAAAAGAGCAGTAATGGTGCAGTAATGACGTTACAGGACAAACACAGATGATAATTAGAGATTGTACCTTGAGGGCTTCGGGACTTCGAGAAGTGTCTATGGATTCGCCTCTCCAGCTGTATTTCGTGAACCAGCCGTATCGGGAGAACTGTGGGAAAAACAGAAAGAAATGAATGCATATAATAATGAAATACTCACTCTTAAAACAACAGTCTCAAAACTGAGTAAATAAGTACTCAAACTGGCTCCGATCCAAATAATGAACTCAAATTTGAAAACATTAATGTACTAATTTCTGAAATGTGCATACTCAAAAATGAAACATCATGAGCTCATTTTTGAGTTCAAGTTCAAGATGTTTCATTTTTGAGTTCAAGTTCAAGATGTTTCATTTTTGAGTATGCACATTTTCAGAAATGAGTACATTAATGTTTTCAAATTTGAGTACATTTGAATCGGATCCAGTTTGAGTACTTATTTACTCAGTTTTGAGATTGTCGTTTTAAGAGTGCTGTTACTGACAGAGGGGAATTCTAAAGGCTGGTTAGTTCAGACTTATCACGTTTTGTGTTTATTTTGGAGGAATCATCTAAAGTGAATTGGCGTTTCTCTCTTGACTCCTTCACTTTTCTATGGAAACCAGCTACACTCTTAAAACGACAGTCTCAAAAATGAGTAAAAATTACTCAAATCTGAGTATGTCACGCACTCAAACAGGCTCCGATCCAAATTTACTCAAATTTGAACACCTGCATGTACTCATTTTTGAAAATGTGCAGATACTAAAAAATAAAGCATCCTGTACTCAATTTTTAATTCATCCAAGACATCCTTATAAAGAGTATGTAATGTGTAACAGTTACTATGACGTGGGAAGTAGACCAGTAAGTTGAGTGGCTAAGTCGCAACGTTGTTTCACTTTATTACATATTTTTTTTATTTCCAATGCGGCAGGCTTACATAGACATACATCATATAGCCATAACAGAGACCCAAACAAAAAAGGAACAGGAAAATACACTAAAGAAGTTTGCACAATAAGTCCCTCGCCTCCCAATACCGGGAAAGCAGGCCTGTGGGTCGTAGGGCTGAACAGGAGGGAAGGTGGTCGGAATTCATTACCGCACCACTACTGCAGAGGGGGCAGGTAGGGTCATTCACAATTTTGATCATGTCTAGTAGTTCAATTACATAATAATACTGTACATAATTTGCAAATATTTCAATTTTTAAATATAAACTAAAAAAAGTATAATTTGAGTGGTGACTATTAAATTGTTTGAAACTAAGTATGTTTAGTGTCTCAAAATTGAAAGCATTGGGTCGTCATATTTGAGACAAAAAGTTTCATACCAAAATGAGAACATTGATTTACTCATATTTGAAACTGTCACTTCTCTTCACCGGAGTGAATCACTCAGAATGAACAGTGAAAGAAAAATAACAGCCTTAAGGGGCTAATAAAGTGTTTCAAAGTTATAAATTTAAATGTTGAAAAGATCAATTTGTTTTAATGCAAAACAATAAAATACATCACATAAAACTTTGAAGAGATAGGTTTTCAAAACCTCCTGCTCTTAAGGGGGCTGGAAAATGGAATAAGCGGTGCTATGTGGGTGTTCTTAAATTCCTTGCAGACTGTGACTTTCCATTTGATTTGAAAGATTTAATAAATATTACTATTTATTCTGACATGGAATAGCAAGCTATTTCATCTAATCTTGACATATAAGGACTAATGGATTTTTCTACTAGGTTAATAGGTTTTTCTACTAGGTTAATAGGTTTTGGACTAATAGGTTTTTCTACTAGGTTAATAGGTTTTGGACTAATAGGTTTTTCTACTAGGTTAATAGGTTTTGGACTAATAGGTTTTTCTACTAGGTTAATAGGTTTTGGACTAATAGGTTTTTCTACTAGGTTAATAGGTTTTGGACTAATAGGTTTTTCTACTAGGTTAATAGGTTTTGGAAGTAAAAGAGATAAAACAATCGGATGACAAAACGGGAATAAGAGCTCTTCGTCAGAGCAACAAATGTATCTGCCAGAAAAACTTATCATAACTTAAATTTAAAAGATGGATAGATCGTGTCAGTGTCAGTTCACAACTCTCCGCAAAGAATTTTAAAATTAAATTAAGTTAGCCTTGTACACATCTTAGAGCAAACAAAGGGATTATATCAAATTATGAAGACATTGTTTATTAGGGTGGGCCGAAAAAAACTTTTTATTTTATTTTGAAACGCTATACTGCGGAAAACTTGCCTCTGGGGTAGAGAAGTAAAATGCAACAAAAATTTTTAAAATCGGTTAAAAATTGCAATAGCGCATTGCACCTAAAGTTTGAAAAAATAGGTTATTTTCATTACTTTTCAAAAAAATCAAATTAAATTAAATAACTTTTATAAAAAGTATCTAAAGGCATATAATAGAATAAAAATGTGGAGAAAACATATTTAATTGAAAAAAGGTGGTATTTTACAATTAATTGGTAGTATAATAACATCTAAAAATACACGTTTTTACCAGAAATCCACATATTTCGTATGAAACAAAACAAATTATGAAAAACAGTTTTTTATTACTATACTACCTTTCTAGCTATCACTCAGTAACCCCCTTAACAGTTAAAACATTTTTTACAGTTCGCTTCGCGATCGGAGCTCGCTCGTTGCACAACAAACTGCATCACTATCTCTCGCCGAAATAAAAACTTATTTTATATTTTGAAACGCTATACCACGGAAAACTTGCCTCTTGAGTAGAGAAGTAAAATGCAAAAAAAATTTTTAAATCGGTTAAAAATTGTCTTTGTACATTGGTCCTAAATTTTGAAAAAATATGCTATTTTTATAAATCTTAAAAAATCATATTAAATCAAATAACTTCTATAAAAAGTGTCTAAAGGCATAAATTAGAAGAAAAATGTTAAGAAAAATATATTTAATGGAAAGAAAGACCTTATTTTACAACATAAGGTTGCACTATAAGGTTACACTTGGCATTTCACCTTTTTTCTTCAAAAATCGCATTTTTCGATTGAATTAAAAAGTTATTATTCCTGATGGTGCATAGTAGGATTTTTAATAAAATGTAGTCCTTTACTGGTCATTAACTTCATTTGGTAGTTTGAAAGAATCTTATGTTCCTCTGTTGAATTATTTATCAGTACTAAAACATAAACTGTATTTTAGTACTGATAATCCAACAGATGAACAGAAGATTTTAGTTTCTTTTATATTAAAATCAAATTAAATCAAATTGTATGTATGATTCTTTATTTGTAAAAGTAAATGGTTTTAAATTTGACCTGGACACGTGTTTAAAGGGATAGAAACATCTAGATTTTTGCCAGAAAAGTCATTAGAAATCATTGATCCCATGATTAAACAAAATGCCTTTTTTGCTCATTCTGAAAACTTGCTTTTGGGCATTATCATAGATAATAGGGATCATATATGAGGGAGTTTGGTTTAGAAGAACAATTAAGGCTAGAAACTCAGCTTCTAAAAGAAAGTCAGTTAGGAGTTTCCATCCCCCCAAACCAAATTTCCAAGCTACAGACCATATTGACCATATATAGAACATATGTAGACTATATATAGATTAGCTGGAATACTGCTTCTCTTTCTCCCCACCTATACAACGAAGATTCACCGATCAAGAGATATAGTCTATGATAATGACTGGAACTTTGACAGATTCCCATGTCACTTACAAACAGTCGAACGTTGTGTAAAATTAGTAACACAGAGGGCATCAAGAAAAGTCATCGTTATGAATGCCAGGAGATGGGTTTATAAGAACTATTAATCTTTCAAGATCTCCAATGCCAAATTTGTCAATCAAGTCTTCTTTCAAAATACCAAAAGAAGTTAATGACCAGTAAAGGACTACATTTTATTAAAAATCATACTATGCACCATCAGGAATAATAACTTTTTAATTCAATCGAAAAATGCGATTTTTGAAGAAAAAAAAGGTGAAATGCCAAGTGTAACCTTATAGTGCAACCTTATATTGTAAGGTCTTTCTTTCCATTAAATATATTTTTTCTTAACATTTTTCTTCTAATTTATGCCTTTAGATACTTTTTATAGAAGTTATTTGATTTAATTTGATTTTTTAGGAGTTATGAAAATAGCATATTTTTTCAAAATTTAGGACCAATGTACAAAGGCAATTTTTAACCGATTTAAAAAAAATTTTGTTGCATTTTACTTCTCTACTCAAGAGGCAAGTTTTCCGTGGTATAGCGTTTCAAAATATAAAATTTTTATTAAAAGTTTTTATTTTGGCGAGAGATAGTGATGCGGTTTGTTGTGTAACGAGCGAGCTCCGATCGCGAAGCGAACTGTAAAAAATGTTTTAACTGTTAAGGGGGTTACTGAGTGATAACTAGAAAGGTAGTATAGTAATAAAAAATTGTTTTTCATAATTTGTTTTGTTTCATACGAAATATGTGGATTTCTGGTAAAAACGTGTATTTTTAGATGTTATTATATACTACCAATTAACTGTAAAATACCACCTTTTTTCAATTAAATATGTTTTCTCCACATTTTTATTCTATTATATGCCTTTAGATACTTTTTATAAAAGTTATTTGATTTAATTTGATTTTTTTTGAAAAGTAATGAAAATAGCCTATTTTTTTAAAACTTTAGGTGCAATGCGCTATTGCAATTTTTAACCGATTTTAAAAATTTTTGTTGCATTTTATTTCTCTACCCCAGAGGCAAGTTTTCCGCGGTATAGCGTTTCAAAATAAAATAAAAAGTTTTTTTCGGCCCATCCTAATGTTTATGTAACATTTTTAATGCAGGAAAAGTCAAAAATAAAATTATGAATTGCTAAAACATTGGTAAAAAAACTCAGACCACACAATTTGATCTTGTTAAACTTACTGATATTAATGATGTTTGGAAAATACAAAATGTAACCACAACCAAATCAAAATTCTGAAACTTTTACGTTTTTTTCTGGAAAAAGGTCATTTATAATGTGGAAATAGCTGTAATGATAGAATAGCCAACTTGAAATAGCCATGAACACTATTTCTTAAAAATTTCATATATTTAAGTATATAGTGATGAATATCATAATTATACATCATTTTGAAATGAGTCCTATTTTACCCCAAGAGTACTTTGCCCCAGAGTAGAGTAAAATAGGAGATTAATTTTCAAGCCAAAAGTTTAACTTACTTAAAAAACATATAATGAACTTGGATGTAAATGTTCTGAATAAATATATTATCAAGACCTAATTGAGACAAATCAATAAAAAGTAGGGTTACTTGGGGTAAGTGGGTCACTGGGGTAAGTGGGTCACCCCCCTAAAACCATAATATTACAGGAAATTTCACACTTACTCGCATTGATTATGTTGCAGCTTGTCACACCGATGAGTTTTGCATATATTTGAGATTTGTTTAATTTATTTTTAAGATTATAGAACTAATTTAAAATAGATTCCCAGAATGGATTTTTTGGAGAATTCAAGACGTATTTTTCAAAGAAGTATTTCCAGGTAAGTTTTCATTACATTTTAATGTTTATTGAACTGTTTTGCAGAGTTTGACCTAAATTACATACGGCAATTTGAAATTTTTCAAAATTTTTAATTTTGAAGTGTTTAACAGGGGGGTCCCACTTACCCCATAGTTTTAGCATGGTTGGGGTAAGTGGGACCCCTCAGTGTGGGGTAAGTGGTACCCTTTATTATGATATAAGTGGTTTTAGAGGGTCCCATATGATATAGGAACTACAACTGAAGACATGGGCGGATTTTGGGAGGGTTATTGGGACAATTTCCCCCAATTTTTTCTGAAAATTTCGATTTATAGTAGCAAGTAGAAGACCTTTAACTCACCACTTTAAAATTCATTAAAATTTATAAATAGTTTGACCGACATTTTATATCAAATTTGCGTTTTAATTTAAGTTATGGTAAGTTGAGTGAAATATCTCGTCAATAGTGTTCATTCTCATTTAGTGTGTATGATTTCTTTTTTACCTTACAATGTGTATTAAAGTGCCAAAATAAATCTTAATCAACCTTCTCATGTTTTTTTCAACACTATTTTATATGCTAAAGTAAAACATATCCCTTTGGCTTTTCAAAACATTCTTTAAAATACTTATATTGCTTTTCATTCTATTCTTGCCTTGTCATATTGATTTTGATGTGAGTATATTTCTCACACATGGACACAGTTAGAATAAAATATTTTATATTGAAATTTACTGTACTTTATTAAGTAATACCCACTTACTTCCTTTTAAGTTTTGCTTGCTTTAAATATAAATAAAGAGGGGGTGACCCACTTACCCCATCTCTTGGGGTAAGTGGGTCACCCATCTCATTTTTGATAAAAAGACCAGTTAAGAGAAATATAAAGCTTTAATTTAGAAACTACTGATAAATTTTTGTTTATCGATAGACTCTTTAACGAAATTTGTGAACTAGTACAAAATAAACCCTTTCAAATTTTTTCTATGAAGCTCCAAAAATGTACTAGGCCAAAAAGGGGTCCCACTTACCCCAAGTGACCCTAATAATTTAATGCCATAAAACTTAGAATGTGAAAATAGCTAAATAGCCTCCCATTTTTTTCCTACCCCACCCTATTAGACTGCAATAGATAGGGGCAATTTTGAAGAGCATATTGTTTGAAGTTTTACATGTTAAAAGAAAAGAGTACCAAAAAATGAATGTAACGAGATCACCTCGTGGAAATATCTGTGTAATGAGTGTTAATTGTTGCAAAAAAATTTAAACAATACTCACATTTATGAAGAGCCAAGAACTTATGGCAACTAGAAGAGCGTTGTAACCTATCATAAAGTTTTTGAGTTCGTATGGCCTTCGATTTTTCATCCAGGCCGGACCAATAAGCTTCACAAATAATAAATACAGTGCGGAAAGTGTGAAGGTTTTCAAAGGACTGTCCATCAGGGGATACTCCTCCATCCTAGGATCTGAAAACAACGACAGAAGGGTTTAAAATCCATGATCACACTTTGTTACTCGATCTGTAGAGACAGGAAGAATAATTGAGTAAAATGTAATCGTATTCATTCAGTAGAGCTGAAAAAAATCAACTAATAGTGGTTTATACAAGGGTCTTACAAAAGAGCATTTCTCAGCTTTTATTTGGAACCAACGTGTCCTAGGGTTATGGAAGCAATGTCCACCACTAGGTAAGTGATCATGAAGAATGCATTGAGATGACTTACAGCGCTCTCCTAGAGGCTTTTAGCCAGACATCACCCCCCCCCCAAAAAAAATTCGAGCACCCAGCAATAACCAATTTTTGGTTTCGGTGGGTTGGCTCAACGTTATTCCTAACGAGTACATATGTACTTTGAGTTTTAGATTACTTAAAGGTAGTATTTAAATTAAGATCCAGCTTATGTTAAAATTTTACAATTACTCCAAGTATTTGTTGGGTGTCTTCCCCAGGAAAATTTTGAAAATTTGCCTCATTGCCTTGATTTTAGCTCATTTTGAGACATTTTGGGGAATCCCAAAGAGAACAGCTCCTTGTAAATCACAGAATTTTCAAAAAAGGAAACAATATTAATAGAATTCAAAATTTCGAGGGTGCTGGGAGTCCTCTTCCATATAAATTTGTCCCTTTAAACTAGTGTCTAATGTCATTTTGAAACTCTTTGGGAAACACGCAAAAGTAACTCGAAAACCCCCAGCCCTCATTAATAACCTAACAAACCTGATGGGAAACAGGTACACAACGTTGCTATCAGTCTGGGGAATCTATACAAACCCCCAATGAAAATGTTTAATTAAAATAATAGGTTTTCACTTTTTCTTAAAGACACAAAATGTGTTTTTTCCATTTTGATCAAATATTTTTCTTTTAATAACTTCAGAGATTTAGACCCTGAGTTTATTAAAAAGGTTTCAAATGCTGCAAATTTTCATTTGCTGCAAATTTCAAATGCTGCAAATTTCAAACTCACCCATAACCTTTAGCTGAATCACTTATATCAGAAACATGTCAAACACCACTTTTATTGTTTTGGGATAAACGAGAAAAACTGTTCATTGCATTTTTATGCAGATGTTTATTAATTTTTTTTTCTTTAAGTAGACCTCATTTGGATATTTTACAAACAAAAATAATTTTTTCATATTTTTATTATTTGCATAAAAAATTATTGAGATTTTTGCATTTGACAGGTTTCTGCAATAAACAGAATATTCAAGCCTGTTTTCATAGCTTAACTCTAATTTTTGTGAGGATTTGGCAATAAAAGTGGGAATATTAGTTGAAAATAACATTTCCTTATTAAATACTAACCCATAAAATTATTAGATTTCTTACTTTTTCTCTTTTGGTAGATGTATATATAATTATTTTTATAGATGATTTCCCTACAAATATACACTACCCTACAATAATTGACCGGACACCAGACAATTTGCATGAAACCCCACTGCATCTCAATTTTTTTACATTTATAAAGGCTTGCATTTGACCTGGTGAGGTTCCTTCTTTAGTTCTGCATGAAATTGTGACGATATTTCGAGAGGAAATAAACTTAGGGACTTAAAAAGAAGTGATGAAGCAAGTAGTCAATTTAGAGGCAAGTCTATTCGTTCAATTTCAGGAGAGTTATTAATGGTACAGCCAATTTTCGGTGTTGTAGAATGAATACGGTAGTTGGGACACTAATTGCACTTGTTGTTTGTCCCTTAAATGGCATCAGCGTACCCTAAAGTATGAAAATCGTAAAAACCACAAAAAAAACATTTCAAATAATCCAAAATGAGTTTAAACGGGCTTCAGGGGTTAGGTCCGCTACAATACTTAGTAAAAAGAAATATCCGTCTTAATATCCATTGTTTTGTTGCCGCAAACAAACCAAGCATCAGGTCATCCAAAAAAGAAGGCAGACTCGCTTGGCGTTTGCAACGTCGTAACTGGACTTAAAACAACTAGAAAGCTGTTTTAAGAAGCATCGAGTTACACTCAACACTCCTCCATTCGATTGGGCAAGCATAAGTTTAAAAATGAGAAAGGCATGTCTTTTTCTCGAGTGGATTGCACAAATCGTCAAATTAAGAGATGGTGTAATCTCGTTTGGATGTGTTTTTCGTGGATCCCTTAACTCTTCTTATCGGTAAATTAAATACTGATGCCAGGATGAACATTTCAGACTGTTAGATTCTTCCCACCTTCTGTCAATTTCATAAAATGGACAAATTTATGGACACCGGAAGGCAATGCTTCCTGCCATGTTTGAGCCTCTGTCAAGCAGGGGGATCAATATATAGATGTGAAATTTTTTCTATGGCCCCCTTCAGAGACCCAAAACAAGCCCTAAGAAATATTTTTGAGACAACATAACGCAACATTTAAGGAGTGGGGAACCACGGTCAAAATCTACGACTGAGATAGCAATGTTCTCAAGGCAGAAATGGACACAAATTTCCAAAACTGAATATCAAAATATTGTTGAGAATATGCCTATAGAAAGGTCAATAATGATATTGCAGCACGTAGAAGTCAATGACTTCAAATTAAATCATTTATTTTTTCAGTTGAAGCATCACACCTTGGTTCCGATCAATTATTGAAGGGTAGTGCGCGTTCTTATCTTGAGATTCGTACAAAAACTTTAAAAATATGGTTTTTACTATGGCTTGATGGACCTAACCTCTCAAGAATGACTTTTCCAATCGCGTATATTGGGTCATCCCGAAAGTTTTGTCGCTCTTGGGAGCATCTGTATATAAGATATTTTTGACACTTTTCCATTATGTGATACCAATATAAACTGTAACTTTATCTACCGTCAACTTGGCATCTTGGCTTGATTTTGGGGACTGATCAACAAGTGGGCTTTCCTGAAATCTATGATAACATGTTGCTTCATTTCTTTTCTACTCAAAATTTTGCATTTTTCCAAACGTTAATATTTTTAAATTAAAATTAACTGGCTACTTTCCTAAAACAATTAAAGTTTTAAGTATTTTTAAAAAGTGTGGAAAATTTAACTTATATTTAAATTTTTTCTAAGGTATCCGGATAGTTTGATAACAATCCTCCATGTTAAATTGCTGGATTTCTACTCCTAACCCTCTATTAGGAAAGATCCGGATGATCATTTGCAGGAATCTAGATCGCTGTAAATTTTCCCACTGCTCTACAAAAGTAGTACAAAATGAGTTTCAATTTATGAAATAAATAAGATCTTCCGTACAATCTTAATATGACTTAAAATTAAAGTTAAATTCCTTTGAATTTCAATTTTGAAAGTTTTCAATTAATGGCAACTTGAAGTAAACAAAATCTTATTAATCGTAGGAACTAGGAAAGCTGGAAAAGTGAGCCAACAAAAAAAAGAGCCAAAATTCGCCAAATTGGCCTTAGATAGAAGTAGAAGTACTTAACTGGTTTACCGTAATGGAAAAGTACCAAAAAATACATTGTATACAGATGCTCCCAAGAGCGACAAAACTTTCGGGATGACCTAATAGTAACACATATTAGCGTATAGTTAAATGAAACATTGCAGTCCCAAACAAATAAAAAAATCAAGGGGGGGAAGAAGGAATACTAGGTACTAGTACCTAGTTTGTTGGACCTTTAAACTCCAGTAAAACCTGGCCTCACTGGGTGAAGCCATGTGCAGAGAACGTGTTACTGAATGTCATGGTCAGCTGAGCGAGCTAGCTTGATGCTAACGCCCTCTTGACTTTCCCAAGTAACTTTGGAACTCATTTATCGACCCCGGAGGGATGAAAGGATGAGTTTTCCTTTGGGCCAACAGGTCCCAAACAAGCTGAAGATGATACGGCAAGAACGAAATACGACTGGTTTCTGCACTAAAGCTGAAATTTAACGTGCTGGGAAAACTATTTTCAAATCACGTTATTTTTATCATTCTTATACTGAAATGTGCGTTTACCAATAACTCATTTTTGAAAAAAGTGGCGTTCAACACGTTTCAGATTTAAGTGATTCAATTGTTCAGCGCAATGGATTATGACCTGAAGTTTATCAACGAGCATTCAACCAAAAGTCAAAGCTCTTGAAAGAAGAAATCTTATTCGTGTCCAGATTAACGGTGGTTGCATACGTACACTTGCTTAGGTATTTTAAGATAAAATTTTTTACTGGTGATCTTTGAAGGTTTCTATTGAGAGCATAGAGTTAGTACAAATATAGAGACAGCTTACTCTTCTCGGTCAGGCAAAATTGCATGTCGAAAAAGTCGGACCTGTGTGAGTGGCGGAAGTAAATTTTAACATGGGAGCTCTCGTAGGCGGGTCAAGTGTGAGTGGCAGAACGAGACCGAGAAACCGGTCACACTTTGAACAGCGTAGAAGATGTTTAAGCTGTCTCTATATTAGTACTAACTCTATGATTGAGAGCCAATACTTGTTTTCTGGAATAATAAAGAGGACATTAGGAAATCTTCGCAATGAGGAAGTTGCATGATTTTTTTATATTTTTTTAATCGATTCCTCTTGCAAAAATAAGCAACTACCCAAAATTTGAGGCCGATCCAGAAATTTTTTGATTGTCAAAAAAATTAACAAAAATCCCCTTTTTAAAAGCGCGCGAAAACGCCAAGAGTTTGGATGTGACGTCATCTTATACTAAACATTGTTGTAAAGCAATGGAGTTGATGGTATTATTGTTGACGTTATTTTATAGTTTAAACAATAAACATTTTCAGTCACGTGTTTTTTTCTCGACTTTTAAATTGAAATATTTAATTACCTGTACATTTTTTGAAAAACTGACTAGTTATTTAATTTACCATACAAAAAACCATACGGAACACTTGTTTGTTTTTGAAAATCTGACACATGCAACTTCCTTATTATAGCAGTTGTGGTTCTTTTTCATAGCAAAATAATTCATAACAAGCAAGGTTGAATGAAGTAGGGGAGAGTGGGGTAGTAAGATTCAAATGGGATAATACGAAACAAGCAAAATTTCTCAAGGTTTTCCTTTAAGTTTATGTAGCTAATTTTTTAAGAATGTTTTTAACATTATCATCTTTCTTTGAAAAAGTAATGCACTTGCTAATTATAAGGAAAAGGGAATTAATTTCCTTGTATCTTATTACCCCAAGCGACTGTATCTTATTACCCCAAGAGGGGTAATAAGAAACAAGCCCTAATTAAATCCCCTAGCCCTAATTTAGGCAAGCCCTAATTTAATTTTACTAATTAAATCATTTAAAAGAATCAAATGAAGGTATTATAACCCAATGAATCTATGAATCACTTTATTAAAAGGGGACATCTTAAATCTATACCCCAGATTTTAATATTGAACTAATTAACTGATTTTGTAGATGTTTAAAGCAAAACCGTTTTACAGTTCACAAAGTTACATCTAAACAACTATCTAATAGACTTCGAAGATGTCTATATTAACATTTTGAATTGGCTAACCACTATTTTTGAGTCTAGAGTTAAAATCAATTATACAAAAAGGTATTTATACATCTACTAACCAAAAGAGAAAAAAAATAAGAATTCTATAATAATTTTATGGGTTATTATTTAATGAGGAAATATTATTTTCAACTAATATTATCACTTAATTTATTACCAAATCCTTAAATAAATTAAAGTTAAGCTATGAAAATAGGCCTGATGTTTATTGCAGAAACCTATCAGATGCAAATATTTTTGTAATTTTTTTATGCAAATAGTAAAAATATGAAAACAATTATTTTTGTCTGTAAAATATCCAAATAAGGTCTACTTTAAGAAAAAAGTTTGTAAATTTGTTGTCTTTATAAAAATGTAGTGAGTTTCAATACAGTTTTTACCGTTTATCTCAAAACAAGAAAACTTTCATGTTGACATGTTTCAGAAATAAGCGATTCAATAAGGAATTTGCCTGTGCGATGTTTTTATATAAATTGTAAATTTTCTAAAGGATTTTTGAGGGCTGAATTCCAAAATCTGGTCGAAATTTTCAAATAGCTTACAGTTAATTAAATATTTTGATTTAAAAACTGATAAAAATACATGTGACTTAAAACGCGATCTTACGTCACAGGTTATGAAGTTGAGTTTTTTAAAATAACGAGTGAAAGACTGGTGCTGATTTCATTGCGTGCGTGTCACAGCTTTTACTTTTTGTTTTTTTCTAATCTTAGCCCCTTATTTAATCAATAATCATGAAAATAGTTTATTAAGGGCCATACTTCCATGCGGTAATTGAAGATCATAACCTGTGACGTCACAACTCGTTTTCGCGCCATTCAAAAATAACAATTTTTAATCAACTTTTTCTTATTGAAAAAATTGTCAAATCAAGCTGGAATTTCGCACATTGGCCTATTTTTGCAAGGAGTATCGATTAAAAGAATAATAAAAAATCGGGCAACAACAACAATGATGTTACAAGCTTTATTTGTAGGACATCATATGTCTCACCGCCGCGCCGTATTGAAAGGGTTAAGCGAATAATATTCAAATATCGCTCAATTGTTATGGACTTCGTTGATAAAACTGTATATTTCAATCGATTAGTTTGCAATTTTCGGCAAAAGTTTCTGATATTTGGCGTGTAAACAGGTTGGCGATGTATAGTTGGACAGATAACGAAATTGAACCGCTATGGTTTTTTCACTTCCTTATCTGTAGAGCGCAATGCACTCATCGTAATCACACTTAAGTATCATAATACTCATAGGTAGGTAGTTCGTATTTATATTACCACACATTTCACAGCCTATATTTCAATCGATTAGTTTGCAATTTATGGCGATATTTCTTATATTTGGCGTCTAAAACAGCTTGGCGGGAAAACGGAAATAAACCACTATGGGTTTTCTTTTTCCTGTCTCTAGCAAGACTCATCGTAGTCACACAACACATAGGCAAGTAATTCATATTTATAATACCACACGTTTCACAGCAGAAATTACCTTACCTTTTTCTCCCCAAAATCCACCGTATCCTCCAGCCATTTCAGCAAAAAAAGTCACTAAACTCTCAAATCTCAAAGAAACAAGCCTCGGCACACTCCAAAAACCACACTCCTCATAAGCGATTTCTATTCTATCTCTATTTGTTTTCCAGTCAAATCTCACACCAAAAACAACCTTCGTCCACGGAACTCGTTCTTTTGACTGGACTTAAGGGAATCGACAAGTAGGCCAAAAAGTCGTCTTGCTGGAAATAGAGTGAAAGTCAAGGGGAAGAGATACACTTGCGTATGGAATCGAAAGTTGTTGGACAGGGTCGTTATTATTTCTACGTCAGGAGTGCACTTTTTTATGTGGCCGAGAAAAAGTGATTGACGGCTTGTATAATCTTGACCTTAGAATATCGAGAGGGTTTCCCTTTGGATTGTATATCGTGAACGAGTTTGATATTTTATGTTGCAGAAAAGAATTAGTGGCTTAGCCAGTGTTTCTACAACTTTAAATATTGGGTACCTGATTATTAATCATATCAATCCTTTATCCCTTCCCTCAATGTGTGTAATGCAATACTAATATTATTTTGAGCTACAATACGACCATAGTCCAGGGATGATTTTAGGAGAAGGCCATTTCAGAGGGATGTATCAAGGATTCTGGGGATAATAAACCTAACAAAATCAAAATAATTTTAAGACCTTAATTTCTAGGGTGCCATAATGAATTAGATATTGCTTTTTTTAAAGAGAAAAAAACAATGGAATAGTACGCACACAACATTGAAGAGACGACAAAAAAAGACGAACACATATATACAATAAGAAAATAGTAATTTTGAAGTACCAAACGAGCTCGTAGCTCGTCCATAGTACCCAGTACCAAAAACTCTCCCTAGGCAACAAAGCTGCGCTGACTCTATTTAGTTACCTTAAATAATATTTCTATGTCATTGTGTCCTGCTATGAAATTATGTAGTCCAGATTTATATTCAGATTTATTATTAGTGATTTTTAGGTTTCATTCAATTTATTAAGCAAAAAGGGACCAAGAAACACGTGTGATTTGTGAAAAATTTCTTTGTTAGATTTTGGTATAAAATAATTTCCTTGTATATTTCTAAGAGAAAAGTTACTAGTTTTATATTGATAGAAAAATTTATTATTGAAAACGAAAAGCAGATGTAGAGTTCTCTTAAAGACAAGATAGGATTTAATAAAGAATTATTTTTAATATGGGATAGGATTTTATTTTGCAAGTGGTTAAGAGGTTTTATATTATTATAGTAATCTGAAGCATAACATGTTATACCATAGTTGATTAAAGATTGAACCCAGGCAAAATATATTGAAGTTAAAAATTTATGGTCAATAATACGTTTAAGCTTAAAAAATTTCAAATTAATAAACCGTAATATATGAAAAGGGAGTAATTTACCACTACCTCTGGTTAGAGGAATAGAGGAATATGTGAGAAAACTCCAGCTCTCAAGCGTCGCCTCCAACCGTGGACCGGTTTCGCCCTTGTTAGGGCTCATCAGCACGGTATAGGAAGGTAACGCAAGAGAACGGAGGGAGAGCTTTTACTCTAGCCGACTATAACGGAAAAAGTGGTGACTATTGACTAGTCCTCCACTATCTGCCGGAATGAACTGCGCATTCCATAGAACAGATTTAATTCCCGAAAGGACACAGGTATGAAAAGGGAGTATTTTACGAGGGAGGCGACGCTTGAGAGCTAGAGTTTTCTCACATATTACTCTAACCAGAGGTAGTGGTAAAATACTCCCTTTTCATACCTGTGTCCTTTCGGGAATTAAATCTGTTCTATGGAATGCGCAGTTCATTCCGGCAGATAGTGGAGGACTAGTCAATAGTCACCACTTTTTCCGTTATAGGTCGGCTAGAGTAAAAGCTCTCCCTCCGCTCTCTTGCGTTACCTTCCTATACCGTGCTGATGAGCCCTAACAAGGGCGAAACCGGTCCACGGTTGGAGGCGACGCTTGAGAGCTGGAGTTTTCTCATAAACCGTAATTTGGTTAACAAATAACTTACATGAGGCTTCCATTTTAAATTACTATTAAATTGAAGTCCTAAGTATTTAATAGAGTCAACGCGCTCAATTTTATTACAGGTAGAGGATGCACCATCACATTCCAGATTACAAGAAGGGTTATGGATTCTTAAACTATTAACAGTGGGTTCAGTAGATTTCAGACTAAAAATCATAAATTTATTTTTTGAAACGTTTAGCTTTAACAAGTTATTACTAAACCAGATGTTTGCTTTTTGGAGTGAAATTTCAATTTTTTAAAAAAGATCTAAGTAATTATCAGCCGAGAATACCAAAACAGTATCATCAGCAAAAGTTATGATGTCACAATTTAAATTTAATTGGCAGAAATCATTAATAAAAATCAGAAACAATAGGGGCCCTAGAATGGAACCTTGAGGAACACCACCATTCATAGGAAGTTCACTACTATAAGTATCATCAACTTTAACATATTGCGTTCTACCACTCAAATAAGATTCGAACCACGAGTAGATATATCCTCTTATTAAATACTTGAACATACTTGAAAATACTTGAACGAATAATAGAACCTTGTACTATCAAATATTTAATTAAATATTAAGTTTTAAGCAAAAAAGGGAGTCAGAAGGAAATTATATATAAAAATTTGACCCTTAAAAACAGGGCTTAAAAACTCATTATGCAATGAGTATAAATTTCATGAAGGGTATACTGGCCTTGGTTCAGCCCCCCCAGTTTAAGAACCACTGGCTTAGACAAATAGCTATAGATTTAGTGAAACCAAAGTGCATTTTATAAATTTTTCCATTTTAAACTTTCAGGCCAAGTCAATGGTAAATAATGCCGTAAATCACATAAAAGAATTAAACGTCGATTATTTTATGCTTACATTGGTGGCTTTTATACGTGTGGAAATATCTTTCTGTAATTATAAAAAGCAGAGTTGTTCGCAATTTCACAGTTGATTTTTTTTCGTGAAGGTTTGCTAGATAGTAAAAGATATTCAATAATTTCGCTTTGGGAAGATTTAATACAAAATAAAGTATCTTCCGAAATTCCATGGTTATGAAATTTAGTTTTAATCACATTAACCCCTTAACAACAGTGTCGCCCGAACTGAGCCCGGGCAACTACTACGTGCAGAATTTGTGATGGCTGAACTGAGTTCGGGTTGGAGAAAAATTAACGTTTCCGTTTTGTGAAGCCCAAACTGAGTTCGTTTCGATGATGATAGTGATTTTTCTTCGTTTAGAGATTGGGAGACATTATGTTTGGATAATCTTTCTCCAAATTGAATAAGATGTGACTGTAATTTAATACTTTTTTATGTGTATGTTAAAATAATTAATACACTTGTAATTTCATTTAAATTTTGATTTTTGTTATAAAAAACGATTTTTTAACACTAATAATAATATAAAGGGCAAAATTAAACAGTCAAAAAAATTTCCATTTTTGGTCAATTTTTCTGAAATAAATGTCACTGTTAAGGGGTTAAAGTACCACCATGGTCTAAGCATTTGGTGGCCCGTTCTCCCGTTTATATCTCCAGAAAACTATCTCCGTTATTATATACACAGCAGAGTTGCTCATTTCCTGACTAGAGAGTTAAGAACGTAATCTAACAGCAATTCGAGTAAATTTGAATTTCTAATAATGTTTTGATTATTTCACTGTTTTTGCTTTGATGGTTTGGTGTCTCGTATTTTTTATAAAAAGTTCCCCGTATACCACCAAGTAAGCTGTCTCGTATTAGACAGTCAATACCTTCTCATTGGGAATAAATAATAAAAAAAAGGTATCATCCAAAACTTCATGGTTCTCAAATTATAAAACACCTATGAAATTCGGTTAAAATATGCGTGTAACGGAATAAATAAGGAGAATAAAAATTACCTAACTCCTAAATCTTGAAATAAAGGTATTCGAGGAAATTATAGATGTTAAGTAACTCTGAGAATTTAACAAGAACCCCTTTTTTAAATTTCACATTAATAGTTTCATAACAGTTTCTAAGATATATGAAGGAACACACTCCGGTCTATGAGGTTAATTACTGAACACCGAGATTATAAGTTAAATCTTGCATTTCAGCGTTCCTTTTTCAAATATTATGTTTAGGCTTCTTTTAAATCTTGGACTCCTTATCAGTTCATGGCCCTTCACAGAACTATTCGAAATTCAAGCTGTAAGTTTCAAACTTTACCACATTTTTTATTAATAGTTAGTTTCACTGAATTATGTTAAGTAGTTATTCAGCATATTTTTGTATAACGAGTGTGATATTTTTCAGGACAGTTTTAACTATTCAGAAATAGACCCACAATTCAAAGGTGAGTTTTTTCTACACTTATTCTTGTTCGCTATATGTAATTCATGGTGCGTTTCATGGTGCGTTCATGGTGCGTATTTTCGATTCTAGGAAAAATATTTTTAACTATTTTCTGAAAAGTTTCATTATTAATATGGACGAAGAAGAGCACCACATAATACAAAGAACAGTTTATTTAGAGTAAAAAATTTAAATTAACTTTTGTAAAATGTGAAACAATTTTGTTAAAAAGTTAAAACAGGAACAAAAGAGGAAGAACAGGAATGTTAACAAGTTGATGTGTCCATCGTGAAGCTGCCGAGCTGCCGGCATATCCAGTTGCTTTTATTCCTTCGGATGATGAGCTGTTGCCACCAAGTCACGGGAATGTAAAGGAGAGTAGCGGTGAGGCACAGACGAGGAGTTGTGATGGTTAGAACTTGTGGGTAAATGGTTCTAATCCAATTCCACATTAATATGATGTATTACGCATTAACAGGCAATTTAAACGAGTGCAGCTGAAATATTTTTTATTCAATTCATTTTATTTTAGTCACAACAGTGAAATTCTCTGTCCTTGGCCGTGGAATAGTTACTCTAAGTTACTCAAGAAGCCCTAAGTTACTCTAAAGATGGTTAGATTACTCATTGGATATAAACGAAATAGGGTTAAATACTATGGGGTACGAAATAGGGTTATGTTTTCCATTACTGTTAAGTTAAAAGCTAAATATTTTGGTACACTGTAAAAAAATCTTTCTTCAATAAACGTAAATTTCCCGGCAGCACAGCTGCCGGATTATTTTCATCATTTGAGAAGGTATCCGTATTTTCTTTTTCCGTCATTTGAGGGAATGTCCGTTTTGTATTTTTCTGTGAAAGGAGGGAAACCTTCCGTTATTTTAGAGAACGTTCGTTTAATATCTTTTCGTCATTGGAGTGGAACTTTCCGTTATTTTAGGGATTGTTCGTATTATTACTAATATTATTGTGATTCAGTATATTCTTGATTATAATTTTGAAAAAAAAATGACAAACAATCCGTAAAATCCAAATAGATGATTCTTTTAAATAATTTACACTACCGATCAAAGTAATACAAGTCTAATCAAAAGTTACAAGTTATCACAACTATTTAGATCACATTTTTGCGATCTAATAAGACTAGTTAGGTATGCAATATTTTAAGACTTCAGCTACGTGGTGAAGAAAGCGATCGTACGATGTTTAAATATCTGTTTAAAAATAGTATATCAGAGTATTTCTATTTTAAAGCATGGTAACGTTTACTACGGCCGTTGCTAGGCTGCCGACGTACTGTTTTGTACTGTATTTCACAATCCCTGCAAGATTTTTATACTTTATTAGCAATGCGCATCCTTGTGGACTTGATTCTTGATGTTTCTATAAAATATTTTAGCGAAATAATTTTATTTTCAATTAATTAATAATTAAAAAATTTAAAAAAAAATTAGATAAAATAAAACATTTAAAAAAACACAATGAATTTAATTAAATAAGGAATGACTGTTAAACAAGAGAAATTAATTTTTGCAATTTTTAATGGAATAAAAAAAATTTAAAATTAAATTTACTGAAAAATAATTACTGGGGTTCGAACCTACGACCATGTGCACTCTAGACTGACGCGCTACCACAACCCCATTCGAGCTCTGCTAGGTTCCATCCTAAATACTTTAAAGCCACGCCTTTAACCCGATCATGCGCACAACGGTTACCCGTCGGCAGCCTAGTCATTCCCGATTACGGCCAATAATACAAAAAATAAAAACAATATATTTAACTTACTTACCCATGATAAATTTGCTGAAGGTTCGTTTCGCCTGAAGACGCTTGCACAAACTTCCATTACTTATTTACAACTATATTTGAGTCACACCAGAACTAGTGGAGAAATCGTACAATACGCATGCGTGAGGAGAGGAAAATTAAAAAACGGAAACTTCACGATGAAAATTCCGTTTTGTAGTTTACGGAATTAATCCATGAAAAATTCACGGAAAATAATACGTCAAAAGACGTTCTTTTTTTACAGTGTATAAATAAATTTTTCAACGTACCTGTATTTTTTAAGGTCATGTTTAGTAGTGTCCCTTACTTAAATGGTCCACTCCATGACACTAACTTTTTTAAGTCTCAAAAATATGTTGTAGGGCAGGTCCTACCAAAATTGGGATTCCCGAAGTTTTCTGAACGGAGATAGTGTATTGCTTGATATTAAGGGGATGGAATTAACAGAAATTTTTATTTTCAGTTCGTGAAAAAAGGCAAGTGCAGCTTGTGAGTATATTTTCCTGTGAAAATATTCTTTTGTAATTTACTTATCATAAATTAGCATATCAGACTTAAGTGTAGTGTGTTGTATTCCTTTTATTCAAGATATATTATTCAAGATATAGATATTTTTCAATCCATCAATTGCAAAAAAACTGTTTTTAAAGCTGAATTCTGAGCATAGTTCTATTTGTCCGCGATAGCGTAAGGATGACGATTGGATAAGGTGACTTCTTTACTTGTGAATAAGACCTTCTGTGGCGTGAGCAAGAAATGGGATGAAAATTGTTTTAGTATTTAAAAACTAAATAAAAACTATTTAATAATGAGAAATTAAAAAGTTTTTCAAAGTTTTTCTTACTTTTTTCAAGATATTCTTTTTATCTTAAACAATGGGAGTTGCCTCTTAATTGCAATAATAACAATAATATGTAATCTTAATTAAAGGCTAGGTAAAGATTGTATTAAAGGCTAATCCAATAACTATTGATTCTGGACTAGTGTTTAAAGACTTCGAGATTGAAAATCGAGATCAAATCGGTAAGTTAGTGACTTTATATGATGTTTGTATATTATTTGCGTTAAAATAAGCGACTAGCGCTGACGCGCTAGACCCGGGATTCGCCCGGGTTTCAGTTTTTTAATAAATATCATCTGTTGCTTTATATATGGGCTTCGCCAGTCCATTTAAAAAAAAAATTATTATGGTGTATTACAGATAGGCTTCGCCAGTCCAAATGGAGTAGTTAAATAAAGGATCCCTTTTTATGTATATGCTACAACAATGGATTTTAAACTACAACAATATATTTCAATCTACAACAATCGATGTTATGCCTACAACAATTAATGTTACATCTTATCTTGTTATATTTACAACAGTGGTTCTGCCTTGAAGTTAGACATGAAATATGGATTTTCAAGCATAAAATTGACCAGAAAAGTTGTTGGGACGCTTCGATTTTAAATTATTTTTATTCAGAAACCTTCCCTGGAGCGAGTAGATCAACGTGGTATAGTATAAATGTTAATGTAGGTTCGAAAAGTTTAAAACTATAAAGGACATACAGACATACATACAAACATTGATTTTTATATATGTGAGGCGGAAAGCGAAAAGGGACCTCTTGTCGGCATTCGTCGAAATGGAGTTATTATTTTTTTCTCAGTCTGTACAGATTTATGAAGATTTTAAGACCATCATCATCCTTGTAGCTCAAAAAATGACGAATCGCCAGTAATTAAAAGTTTTAATAGAATAAGTGGATTTCGCGAAAAACGACCTTAAACTTTCAAAATGCTACCCTCTCGTTATTTTTCACAGTTAAGGAATGATTCCAACAGCTAAAATTTGATTCTAAAGGGTCCAAGGATCGATAATCGAGAGAGAAAAAAATTCGATAGTTTTGACCTTCTTCCGGTTTTTTGGCTTTTTCTCGAAATCAACTTTGCCGACAAGAGGTCCCTTTTCGCTTTCCGCCTCACATATATAGAAAATAAAGATTTAAATGCTCTTTTGGCGGGAAAACTCAATAAAACAAGCACTCAAATAGAAAATAAAATTAAAATTCCAACATCAGAAGAACTGCAATAAGTTTAATGTAATCAGTAACAATGACGATTCAGAAAAAAAGGGGGCTCGGTACTCTTTGATGTCACACAGAACACGCAAATCACGCAAAACGAGCATTAAAATAGCCAATACTATTAATACAAATAGCATAATTTACCGATTCGATCTCGATTTTTTATCAATGTCCGCTCAGCGCACGAAACCGTTCTTTCGACAAGTTAATCTTGACAGTATTGTTGTAAGTTCAATAGACCTTTTTAATCATTCGTTCTTGATTAAATCACTCTTGAATTTAGCATTCTTCAGTTAAACAGTTATTTTTTATTTCATCATGCTTTCGTAATTTAATCACTCTTCGTCATTTAATAAACATTTTTCACTTAACTAGAATTTCTATATGTAACAAATCTTGCTTCATTTAATCATTCGTTTTTCACCAAATCACTCTTGAATTTATAAATTTTTCTTCAACCAACCAATCTTTCTTCATTTAATCCTCCCATCTTCATTAAATCATTTATTCTTCATTTAATTGATTTGTAATTATAATAATTTCTTCCTCCTTTAATCAATTTTTCTTTTTATGTCTAGTTCTTATATCCACTCATGTGCTTATACTTCTTAGAAAGATATCTAATGATATGAAATAGTATTTTAATAAATAAAATATTGCTGCCTAAATGGATGTTGAAATCTTTCAGACCCATGGCCCTGGGATTATAGACCCTCATTGCAGAAGTGAGTGACCCTCAATGCTTCCTTTAAAAAATTTGTCTATCTTCACGAAATTTATAAATTTATACAGTGGCTTCCCAGGTTCTACCACCACTAGAATATCGATCAATGGTATAACAATATTGGTCAATATCTTGAATACCGGGAAATTTTTAATTATATAAAAAACAATATCAGAAACCCTCTAAATAACTCCTTAAATTGAAATACCCCCTAAAAACAAAATAGGATTTTTTGCTCGTTTTTTTTCAAATATAATGAATATAGGCGAATGAAACTGATTATTGGTGATGCCATCGATTTTGTGGCTTAAAGAAATATAATTTCTCAGCTGAGAAAACAAATAAAACTTAAAATAAAAAAAGGAATGTACAATATTTAATTGAAACTTCAAAAAATAAATATAATGGCTAAGACTATAATTTAAAAACTAGTCTTATTTCTTTGAAGTTTACAAGCTATAGAAATTTTTTCTCCGCTATTTGGATGCTATGAATTCTTGACAAAATTAATTTCCTGATCCCTAGTACAGGTTGTTGTCAGTACTTATAATTTAAAAAGTATTTCGCAATGTCGTTGAATTAAAAAAATCTTTTTAACAATGGTGTTCATTTTTTATGAATGCATCAGGGTAAATGAAATCAAACTAAAATCCCTATTTTATCTTCTTTCAGTTTGTGGTGTGAGTGCTTCGGCTACTCTACAAGCAAGAGTCATCAATGGAGTACCGGTTAGACCCAGATGGAAATATCCGTGGGCTGTAACTATGAATTACCTAATTTAATTTTTTAAACATAATTTCATCATCCTCATCACCATCACCATCATCATCATCTACTTCATCATCATCATCATCATCATCATCATCATCTACAGGAGTAGGCAGAATGCCTGTTCCAGCTTCATTGGTCAGTCCACCGATTTCTCGGTCGTCCTCGATCTTTTCTGTCCATCGGGGAAATAGTCAAGCGCAGCTATGGGGGATCTTGTCTCCGGCATATGCTGCACATGGTCTTTCCATTTAGTAAGGTATACTTGTACTCTATCATAATAGAAATTGAATATCTTCAATTTTTTTATATCTTCATTCCGGATCTTGGTGATTATGCAGCCTTTTATTGATCTTAAATGTCTCATTTCTGTTGCTTGTATTCTACTCAGATCCTGGTGGCTCCCCAAAGGTCCATGTCTCTGAACCATAGAGTAAAACAGGTGTAGCCATGACCCTATAGAATTAATGTTGTGTTTCTTTTCGTGTTCTCTTCTTGAGGGTTTTACTCAAAATTCCACAGATGTGTTGGAATTTGTGCAATTTCTCTTGTATCTCGTTCTCGTATTCATAAAAAAGATCACATCCCAGGTAAATGAAGTGTGATACTTGTTCTATGGCTTCATTTTCAATGACAATTTTTGTGCCAATAGGATCTTTCCCTTTGAAAGCCATAGATTTGGTTTTTTTTATCGAGATTCTCATTCCATAATCTTGACAAATTTTGTGAAGTCTATACGTCGATCTCTGTAGATCGTCTTCGCATCTCTGAATGATAGATAAACTTGATTTGTTAAATAAATTCACTTTTTCTGCAATCCAAAATTTTTCACTCTATCATGTTGAGCAGTGTTGAAAAGAATAGATTTGGATTTGGAAAACTTCGGATTGTCTAACGTCTACCTGGGTCCAATGAATAAATACCATTGTGTTGTCACACAAAAAATAAAATTTAAATTTCAAAAGATATAACAGTTAAATATAAGATGTACTATATAAAATAAAGTATATGAATCTCTAAATAAAAAAACGATAAGCTTAACTACAAAACAAAAACTAACAATGGAATCATTTTTAGAACACCTATTTATATTTTATATTTAACTTTATATTTAATGTTTAACTTTACACCATAAAGTAGTGGAAAAAATTGCCAAATATTCCCACCATACTATTGCGAAACGTTTAACGAGTAACGTTACACATCTTTTCTCTGCAAATTTATGAGACGTTACACTGCGACATTGAAAGAGGTTATACACCACAGTTTTGAGAAATGTTTTATTACATTCACTATTGCTGTTCGATTCAATAGACTTCACATTTTAGTGATAATTAAAATTATCTCATGTTTCAGGTTCCTATGACCATATGGGGAGACCAATCATTCTCTTGTAGTGGAGCTTTGATCACCAGAGAGTTCGTGTTAACGGCAGCCCATTGTATCAGAAGGTAATTGTATCATAAGCACACTAGTTCTATCAGATAATACACTGCTGTGCAAAAATTAAGGACGGAACTGTTTTTTCAGCATAATACCTAGAAGAATTATTGTTTACCCATGAAAATCATACCAAAAGATGTTCAATGGGTGAGGATACAGGGTTCGAAAACAAATTTTCCCTATCAATATTTTAAGGGGGTAAATGGACCCTCCATTGATAATGGAGTTCCATTACACATATGCAGCAGTGACAGAAACGCCTATGTAAGAGGTATTTAACCGAGCAATTAAAGTTTTTTGCAATGAATATGATTAATACCTGAACTCAATGCATATTTTTAAACGTTTGTGCTGCCTTTAAACGGTATTTTTTAGGTTTTATTGAGATATATCGGTCTAATCATCATTTTTGGTAAGTTTTTGCTTCTGGGTCATTTTTGGTAAGTAATATCTTACCGTCAACCATGTTTTTAGTAGGTCTTACATGTGTCTGATTGCCTTAAGGTGTGGGGACCCGGAAAGTAACTTTATTCTTTCAATATTGTTTGCAATGAAAAACTTTGAGAAAGCCCAATTGGGATTTTCTGCATCTTTTTCATTAATAAGAGAAATCATTGAATCAAAATGTCTTCTAAAAGAAGCAAAGGGGGGGCCATGTGAATACAGATATGCATTTTCAGACATCAGGGAAAATCTCTTTTGATTATAGGGGTTGTTGAAATGTCTATAAGTATAGTACAGATTCAAAGAAAAAATTTTATCTCTTTAAACTTCTTTTTAAAAATAATGGAGATACTTTTACAAACATATCTTTCTTTTCAAACATGTAATAGTCCATAAACACTAAAAATGCTACTTTTTTGAACGTTAATAACAGATGTCCTTTCTGTGAAACTAATGCAATTCTTTGTGCCGTTTCAGCACCCCTTAGACAGCACATAAATTTTCACTGATATCTGCAATAGCGTACCTGTATTCTCATGTCCCTTTTAATTCTTTTAGAAGACCTCTCGGGTCAAGGATTACTCTTTATAAGTGAAAAAGCTGCACAAAATCACAATTTGACTACCTCAAATTTGTTCATAACTAACCATATTGAAATAATAAAGTTACTTTTCAGGTCCTTAGACCTAAACGCAATTAGACACATGTGAGACCTACTAAAACATGGTTGACGGTAAGATATCACTTACCAAAAATGACCCAGAAGCTAAAACTTACCAAAAATGATGATTAGACCGATATCTCTCAATAAAACCTAAAAAATACCATTTAAAGGCAGCACAAACGTCTTAAAATATGCATTGAATTCAGAAATAATCCTATTCGTTGCAAAAAACTTAAATTTCTCGGTTAAAACCTCTTAAATAGACGTTTCTGTCACTGCTGCAAATGTGTAATGGAACTCCATTATCAATGGAGGGCCCATTTACCCCCTTAAAATACTGATGGGGAAAATTTGTTCTCGATCCCTGTATTCTCATCCATTGAACATCTTTTGGTATGATTTTCATGGATGAACAATAATTCTACAAGGTGTTATGTTGAAAAAACAGTTCCGTCCTTAATTTTTGCACAGCAGTGTATGTTACAGGAAATCCCTAATCACTAAATCTACTTTAAATTCAATACGGTTAACCCTCAACAGTAATTTTAAACGAAACCAATAAAATTCCCGAATGAATTTTTTAATTATTTCTTAATTCACATGCCAATAAAAGTTTGATCATAAAGCTTGCTTTTTGCAATAAAATGTTATCATCAAATTTAAACCCTTCTATGAAGTTTGTTGTTTAATATACTTTTTTTAAAAACATTTATTAATTCTCGATCGCAAAACCTGCTTCCAACTAAATTTTTTCTCTTTTCAGTCCTTCTTTCAAACAAAACAAGCAATGCATACATCAAGGACGTGTTGTCAGTTGCTACCTAGGGCCACAAGATATACAAGTTGCCATAATGGGTGAGTAACAGGGATGGACAAAAACAGTAAACACAGAAGTTATGTCATTAGTTTTTTTATTTAGATCCTTGTTTCTTAACCGGTAAATGCCTAAATCCCTAAATAGTAGGAGGGGAATAAGTTTAACCCAGAAAAACTCCAACAAAAGGTTTCTCTTCCAATGGTTTTCTGGTGGTGGTGGGACTAATCCCTATCTTGTCTAGGAAAACTAGACCAGATCCATGAGGCCAAAAATGTCCAGGAAGTCCAAAAACAGCAGTCCCCAGCCACTTCACTGGAAAACCCCAGACATATCATGGTACTGATCAGCCAACGATAGTAAAAGGGTCAGGTGATTTTTACAGACTTTGCACCGCCGATAGTTGGTAACCGGTGATAGTTGGGGTCTTGCTTCTATCTACAAGCAAATGTTTCTTTCTCTTTCGATCAACTGCCCCTCAACTTCCACCTGTCTCCCCTCTAAAATACTAGTTTCAGCGTTGTCAAAATCACGTGATCCTTTTACTATCGTTGGTTCAGCAGTAAGTGGGTGAAACTTGACAGCTTCTGTTGATCCTGGAGTACCTTGGTGAGATGTTAGCACCTAAGGTAGAAGACTGACTTTGCTCCTTCACCTTTGTATGGTTTTAATAAAGGAATGGCCTTCATGCTTAAGGGTGTTCCTACCAGGAGTATACACTTCAGACGTACTTCACCTATTCCTTGGACAGCCAAGCCGCTCCTAACATGGAGAACAGTTTCTGATGGAGGCGGGTTTGGACGGTTTTCATCTCTAACAAATGTACTTATTAACAGAAAAAAGTGTACCAAAATCTGATGACTGATGGAAGTGTTTTTTTTCAAGATGGCACTTGTCTGAAACACCATGTAGACTTTTAAATGTTTAATTATAATCGTCTTTCCAGGTGAATCGCACAACAAACCAGTAGCTATGTTAAAGCTGAGCCATATCTACGTTCACCCTCAGAATGACTACTTCAGAAATCACCTCAACGATGTCGCCCTTCTTAAACTGGCAAGACCCTTATCCAACTGCAACAAGTACATCGCTCCTATTTGTCTACCCACTCAGCCGTTGAGCAAAAGGGGTCAACAAGTGGTCATTGCAGGTTGGGGAAATGTTGTGTATAATAAACAAGGTATACCACACAACATCTATTGATATACATGTTACGGTGAAAAACCGAAATCTTGAGAATGTCGACATTCACCGGTGAATGTCAATAACCACATAGTCGCTTATCTGTGATTGTCGACATACACCGGTGGTGGTTGCTGGTTGACATTCACCGGGTAAATGTCGACATTCTCCAATTTCGGTCATTCACGGTAACATCCACACGATCTGAATCGATATTGCCGATATCGTTGAATCCAAATATCGTAATCGCGAATTTTACTGCGATATTGTATGATATACAGGGTGTATCATTATGAATGGTACAAACTTCTAGGGAATGTAGGGTACATCATTAAGATTCATAATTGCATAGGAACCCATGGTCCCAGACGTTATAATACATGGCTATGGGATATTGAAACTACCCACGGGACCCGAAAAGCGAGGTGGTTTAAGTTCCGACTTGCCGATGCTTCTTCGTTGTATGCTCGGTGACGTTTTCTCGATCACTTCCCCGACAGAATTTAACCTTATTAACCACCGATTGTTTTCATGATTGCATCAGAGCTTATAATGCGATTGCGGATGGTTTACTGAAAGGAAGGTATATTGGACGTGTCGATCATGATGAAGGACGATTGATACGACTCAGGCTTACTCGACAAAGGGTGGCTCCCGTGGGTAGTTTTATAAGCCCCCTTGCCCCTTAGGGTGACGTCTGGGACCATATGTTGCTATGCAGTTTTGAATCATTATGATTGGTTTGGTTGGTTTAGTTCCTCTGGTTTTTGCTATGCGCTTCTACCAGGTATCCTTTTTTTCCCATTTTTTTAACCATTGAGTCAAAGTTTCAACTTTCTGTGTCTCTTGTTATTTTCCTCTTAAAATCTATTCATTCCTCTGAAGAAATTTTGCTTTTGTTTCTCCTTCATCTTCAAAGGATGCTAGCCATCCGAAAAATAATGGTGTTATTCCTATTCCTTTTCTAAGTTGATTTCTTTCATTCTCATATAATGGGCAGGATAACAGAATTTGTTCTAAATTCTCTATTTCTGCTCCACATGCACATTCAGCCTTTTTAGCTAGTCCAATTTTTTCCAGCATTCCATTTGTGGGCAGGGTTTTTGTTCGTATTCTAGTTAACAGGACATCCTGTTTTCTGTTATTTCCTATCTTTTTCTTTGTTCTTTTCTCTAATTTTGTTAGGTTTGGGTGAATCATTATGATAACCAACCAAGATTGCTTCCAACCGAAACAAACCTGCCATTTACTAATTTATCCCCATAACATTAATATTTTTAGTAGTCTTAATTCAAGCTCTCCTTTTAAATACTTTGTATTTTGCCGTATTTTTCTTTAGAACGATGATTTAATCAGATTTTCTTAAGAGAAAAATAAATCAAAGAGTGTGTCAAGATGCTGAATAAAAAATTTAAAAAAAATATCAGTTATTCATTTTCTTTGTTTTTTAAACCTATGTTAATAAATGTTAGTACAGAAGTATATGTTAGTATAAATTGAAATAAAACAGTTTGTGTGATGGACAAATACGAAAACCGAATTTTTTTAGATGACTACAGATCACAGATGTTTAGAGAAGGGAGAATGATGGAAGTTGATCCTTCAATGTGCCAGAGACATCACAACTTAGAAAGAAGGAAGGAGAAAATTTACTGCACTGTCGGAACTACTAACCATTCTTCATGTATGGTGGGTGAGCAGCATGCAACACTATTTTATTATACTCTGTTCATTTTGAACTGGTGCTTGAAAATATTTCCTTCCCCCACCACCGATCGGTAACCATAGCAACTATCCTCGTCAAAGTGACGAAGGAGGCTTACTATTGGCTGCGCAAAGAGCGTAACTATGGTTACGCTTCTAGCTTGGGGGAAAGCACTATTTCTGAAGCGCCAACTCTAAATGAATAAAGTATATAGGGTCACCAGACAAATGCAGGTTGTTTCAGATAAGTGTTTCATATCTTCTAGGAGGGATAGGACATACCTAGACGACTCAGAATCACACTGGAATGGGGGGGGTCGGAAATACACCGCTAACGAGCTAGGGGTATTTATAAGCGGGCATGGGAAGTTGTAAAATTCCCTGTGGAAATTGACACAACCTTTGAAGATCGAATTAAAACCATCGATTCAGGTATTTATTCCATAAAACCAACTGAAGAGCTGAAATTTCAGCTCCCAAATTTATGTAAATGTAACAAATGCCAGAATCGAACGATTTTGCTGTTTTTATTCCAACCATTAAAGGTTACTTGTCAATTTTCACTGTTGGCCACTGTATACAACCTCCCAGGCCGGCTTATCAAAATCCCTAACCCGTTTCGGGTGCATTTTCCACCCCCATTCCAATGTGATTCTAAATCGTCTAGGTGTCCGAGAAGTTATGAAACACTTATCTGAAGCACCCTGTATTCATGGCCGTGTTCAAAGGGATTGTTCACAAAGCCAGCAAGGTTTTAATATGATATAATGCGCATGCGTCGCAAAGAAATAACATCTAAAACTAATAGGTTTTGAAGTTATTGAAACCCCGCTGTGGTAGGATGCCTGGGCAGCATGCGGCAGTTCGTGGGTTCTATCCCCAGATAATATTTTATTAAAATTTCCAAAAAATAGCAAAATTTAAGTCCATACGCATGCGCATTGATATCAAAGTTAAAACCTTGCTGGCTTTGTGAATATGCGTTCAAAGGCTACCTGACCGGCAGTCACACTTCTGATCGGCAGTTAAAGAAGGAAAACTAGTTTTCCACCAATCAGAGGTTTGACTCCCGTGGTTAACCGCCGGTCAGGTTACCAATGAATACATCCGTTATGCTCTGTTCACTTTGAACTGGCGCTTGAAAATATTTCCTTCCCCCACCACCGATCGGTAACCTTAGCAACTATCCACGTCAAAGTGACGATGAAGGCTTACTATTGGCTGCTTGAAGAGCGTAACTATGGTTACGCTTCTAGCGTGGGGGAAAGCACTATTTCTCAAGCGCCAATTCTAAATAAATAGAGTATAGTAGTCGTCAGGGCTCGAGAGTGTAATAATTCTTACCTTATGCACCTTATGTGCATGCACTTTTTTTGGAAATTGCAATAAAATAATAACTGGGGATAGAACCCACGACCTGCTGCATGCTGCGCACGCATCCTACCACTAGGTCACGATTCAGTAACTTTAAAACTAAGTATAATTATCTTCTCTCTTTTGACGCATGCGCATAATTACACTCCCGAGCCACTTCTGTTAGGGCCGGATGCAACTACGTTCTGTAACGTGCTAAAGAACCGGATTTCGCCTAATAACGATCGCCACAGAACGCCTTCTCAGGAGGTGGCGTTTTACGACGATCCTGCTGACACTTTCCTCCTGATTGGTTCTATTACGTAGCCACTACGCTCCATACATCCATTACGTAGCATGCACGTGGTTTAATGATGTAGTACAGGGGTTCTCAAACTTTTTAACATCGCGACCCACTTTTGAGAAACAAAATCTAACGCGACCCACCGACTTCAGTTATTTATAATTAACTGAACTGAGATAATTATCTCATGCCCCCTCCCCACAGAATTTTAACTTCTCTGACTGGGGGGTGTTCACCAACTATTTAGTTACAAGACTTACAAGGGTATGAAATAGTTTAATTGCGGTCTAACAATGATCCCTACAGTAAAAAGGGGGGTCTGGGGGTACTCCCCCAGAGAAAATTTTAAAATTTGACCCTTAAAAACATGGTTTTAACTTCTTTTTAGCAATATCCCCTGGTGTGAATGGGGAGAAACACGAAATATTTTTTTCAAATCTTATTTGAATAACCGACTAGATTTGCATTATCGGCACATTAAAGTAACGCACATAGTACGTATTTACATTAAAATTGCCTTTTCCGTTCCACTCCAAGTAGTGTAGTTTTTCCTCAAATTTTTATTCTTTTTTACTATAGTATGGTAATTTGAATAATTTCAAAAGTTCAACTAATAGTTTGATGATTCAAAAGTCTATAACACCGTTTGTGAAAAATTAAAAATCTTCTCGCGACACACCAAAAACTGACTGGCGACCCACCAGTGGGTCCGACCCACAGTTTGAGAAACTCTGATGTAGTAGTTTTTGATGTTCTTGAAAACCAATCAGCGGCGTCATGCTGGACAAATGAAGCAGGAAAACGATAGTTGAGTTGTTTGGAAGTAGGATTCGACCTATCGTCGCAAAACGTAGTTGCATCTGGCCCTTAGACGTGACTTGCAAAAAAATAAGAGCACGTTTACGCCTGTTCATCTGACTGACCTATATATTTTCAGGGTGATTCTGGCAGCTCGGTATTTGCAAGCTTTAATGGAGTTTTCTATTCTTTGGGAATAACGTCGTGGGGTGGCCCTACATGTCCCATCGACGGTTACGTCCACTTCGCCAACACTCACGGGCATATGGACTTCATCTTGTCTATCGTAGGAACTCTCCCGCAACCCCCATCTAGAAGCAGTATCTATTATTATGGTTCATAAGGTAGAGTTAATTATACAGGGTGTTTCAAAAGTATCTTTCATGGCTTTTATTGGGATCATCTAGGGCAGGGATGGCGAACCTTTTTCGATCAGTGTGCCATTTATAATACGGTTTATAATTTTCAGGTGTCAAGTGTGCCACTTGTTATTTTTTAATAAATTATATTTAAACCCTTGGAAAATGAAATCCTCCTTTGAGGGTCGATAGTTTAGAACAGGAGTTTCTAACTTAAAGTGCTTAAGTGTCGAGTGGTGGGCCGTAAAGTCTGTGGTGAGAAATTTATTTCAGGAGGGGCCAAAAATTATTCCTCAGTCCCTCCCATGCATCTTTAATAGGTTTAATGCAGATTTTTAATACATTTTGGGTAGAATTTGCATTTTCTAGAATTTAATCTGAGAAAAAATGTCAGTAATGAAGTTCCAAGTAAAGGGGGTTTGGGGGTCCTTCCCAGATAATTTTTGGAAATTTGACCCTAAAAACAGGGTTTTGAACAAAGTTTTATACTCTATTCATTCAGAACTGGCGCCCGAGAAAAAGTGCTTTCCCCCACGCTAGAAGCGTAACCATAGTTACGCTCTTTGAGCAGCCAATAGTAGGCCTTCTTCGTCACTTTGACGTAGATAGTTGCTATGGTTACCGATCAGTGGTGGGGGAAGGAAATATTTTCAAGCGCCAGCTCAAAATGAACAGACTATAGTGCATCTAAGTCCGAATTTCGGACATTTTTAGGTAGGATTTTGATTTTCATTAGTATTATAAAAAAAGTTTGAAGTAGAAAAGGGGGATTTGGGGGCACTCCCCCAAAAAATATTTGAAAATTTTACCCGAAGACACTGGGTTTTAACTTGTTTTGGTATACCTTGTCCGAATTTTGGAGGGGGGAAGGGCCCCTTCGCCCCCTTTTGCGTAAAGTAATCAGGCTCTTTTTGCATCCATGATTTTGTTTTCTAACAGCTGAATGTCAGTTTCCTTACGTAATTATTATAAGGGCGGTTGGGATTTGCTTACCTTGCTGACAAAAGGGGATGAGGGAGTCTAAAATGACCAAGAAAATGTTGTTACGTAATATTTGAACGCCCCAACGGCACCTAAGAGGTGAGTGGGGGGTTCGGGGGTCCTACCCCGAAAATGTTTCGATAGAAAATGTTTCAGGTAGTAGGAAATATCTAGTTTAGTACTGAAGTTTTTTTGTGTCTATTTAGTGATTTCGCGTGCCACCGAAATACCAGTCGCCGTGCCACCCAGTGGCACGCGTGCCATAGGTTCGCCATCCCTGATCTAGGGTCATGGAAGTAACTCTAGTTAAAAGTGACCGTGGAGAATCTATTGAGATTGACTTACAGCGCCTCTAGCGGTGAAATTAGAAATTAAAAAACTAAAGAGATGGAGAAAAAACCTCAATGGGTGCATTTTTGCCAATGTTGTGAAAACACTGAAAAAATTTAATGAAAATATTGAGAATATTTGAGGAGATAGTAGCATGTGAAAATCCACTTTTCAGCATTCAAAAAGAAAATGTTTTTGAATTTGCATGTTTTTTTTACACTCGAACCTATTTTGTGCGGTCCTCTTATGTGCGATTTTCTATTTCTCATATTTGCGGTCTTTTTTATTGCGGTTTTTGTATGCCGCACAAAAAAAATCTTACAAAAAAAGACCGCAAAAAAGTCTAAGTGTATTTCTTCTATTAAATTTTGTCTTTTAACTAAAAAATCTAGCTGTTTGTCTACTCTTAATTTTGATATCTTTTATTGGAAAATGTCGCATAACTTTGTTTTTACAATAATTTTGAATGTCTCGTTTGTTATTTTAAATCAGTGTTTATATAATTTTAATTACATCTGTTTTCTTTTCAGAGTTGCTCATGAAAATCAGTCCAGGAAGAAAAAAAGCACTACATAAAATCAATAAATCTTCCATCATTATTAGACTTGAACGATAAAGAAACTCGAAATTGAACAAACACTAATCAGGAGCCTCTGAAATTACCATTCCTCGACCTAGTAAACGAGGGAAATTACAACTTTCTTTTCTTCACTTCCTTTAACGTTAATCATTCTAATTATGATGTAAAATATGATTGAATTTATAGTAAATAAATTTATGAGTTTGTGTGATGGACTGTGTTTTTTTCCTTTTCATTCATTATGCTATGTTCATATAGAATAGGCGGCTGAAAAATAAGGATTTCCCCTTTGGTAAAAGCATAACCATAGTTACGCTCTTCGCGCAGTCAAAAGTTCTTCGTCCCTTTGACATGATAGTTGCCATGGTTAGTAGTTTGGTGTTGGGGGATGGAAAATATTTTCAGCCGCCTATTTAAAAATGAATAGAGTATAGCTAACGTTGTTTAAAAAATGACAACAAACCTCCTGATACTTACCCAGTTACGACATTCATACAGAAAAATCGTTAAACATCATATAAGAAAAAAGAATTAACACTAAATTAACTCTTGCAACAAACTAACGGTATCAGTGGTTGTTGCCATTGAAGATTTTGACCAGGTTTTGAAATGGAGTTCACGTTTTAACCAATGCTGATCACTCAATTTTGACACAAGATACATATTTCGGCTTGTAGTGCTGTCTGTAGTCTAAGATAGTTAAAGGCGATGATTATAAGTGATTTATGCAAATTAGAACTTGCAGGATGAAATGTATCTTATGCAGACGATACTGTTTTGGTTTACAAACCTATGATATATGTAATAGAAATAATCATAACTCAAATCTATTGAAATTAAGGATAAAAAAGGATCTTTTAATGCATAAGAATGAATCAAATACATCAATTATAGTAATTATAGTGTAATTTACAGGAACCGCTTAGAAAAACATAAATATATTACTTAAATACTATGCAAAATAAGGATATTTTATTAATGCATAAAAACGAAACAAAATGTACATTATATTTAGTGTAATTTACAGAAAAGGCTTGGAACGAGATATAAAGTATAAAGTATCATAATTGTTTAAAAATACTATAAGAAAAATCATAATCTATACATAGAACAAGTACGCATGGTAAAACGGGGCAATTTGATACAAGCGGCACATTGATACACTTTTAATATTTCAAAACTATCAAGGTTATTTTTAAAAAAGTTGGCCTTTGGCTTAGCATAACATATGAAACAGTTAAGATTTTTGACAAATCTATAAATTTCGAGAAAGAAACTAATTTTTTTTCGTCAAAAATTTCCAAAAGTAAATTCTAAGTAAAGTGTATAACCTTCCTGTAACTAGTCTACTTGGATTACAGAGATATGTAAATTCAAAAAACAAGTTTATCCTTGTTACCAATATGGGATATAGGTATTTAAATTTTAAATACCCTTTGCTATTTTTTAAATAAAGGTTTTTGTTAAAAAACAACAAATGGGTTAAATTGATACACTTTGAGTAGGTGTACTTTGATACACTCGTGGAATTCTATATTAGCTATGTGTATGTGTATTTATAAACTCTCTAAAACAAAATGCAGTTGATAAATACGGTGGAATCAGTTACTCTACATCTGAGAAGTTCTTAGCACTTTCACAGGTAAAAAAGAACTGTTTTTAAAAAAGCAGTGACTAAGTTACTAAAAATGGCCAAAAACTAAATAGTTAATAAATGCATGTTTTTTAAATTTCAGAATGATTTTTGACAAAGATACCTTTGAATTTTATTCATCTAATTCAAGAGCAACTATAGCTATAAAAATTAGTATCTTATTTCCCTAATAAGATATACTATGTCAAAAATGACCATTTGTTAAATTTTAGATTTTTTTTATCCTCGAATGCTGAATGGAAAATTTGTGATTTATACAGGGTGTCCCATAAATGTTGGGTTACACTTCTAGGGGGTATAGTAGACACCTAGACGAGTCAGCAGAATAACATAGGATTTAGGAGTCCCAGACCAAATCCCGAAGAGTTAAAAATAGAGCAACACCCCAAAAAAATATTGAAAAATTCAATTTGTTGAAGAACTACTATTGGTAAAAATTTATTTATGGTTTCAAATTTTGTGGTTTAATATGATATTTAAAATTATCTTAAAAGTTTTCACTTTAAAATTTGTTTTAGTACGAAAAAGTTAAAAAATCACAAAAAATGTGGAAACTGCCAAAACTTTATTTTGTATTTCGAAATCCTTTCTTTTGATTTGATATCTGAAAGATCATAGTTGAAAACCCTTAACCCTCTCGGCACCAGAACATCAAAAAAGTGAAAAAAAATGTTTCTTCTTCTCAATACATCCAAAATGCCCCTATAATTTGTCTGGAAAAATTTTTTTCTTGTGTGCACTCCTTCCTAGTTATTTTTATGAGCCTCATATGATGCCATATTTTTTCATTTTAACAGAAAATACTTAGTTTAAAACTTATTAAAAGACATGATAATAATATTAGAAGGTTACGATATAAGAAAATATCTACCAACCTATAAAAAATTTTCTACAGAAGCTAGTATCTAGCTAGTATTTTCTCTTCAGAAGCATCACAGCTTAAAAACATTTAGGTATAAATCATCTTGCTGCCATTTAGGAACGAATTCAGAAACCATGTAGAAGTCTCATATGTGATCTACATGAATCAGTGAAGTCCCTGATGAAAAGAAAATAAATTTGGGTGTTTACATCATACCAAAATTGAGCTCATAAGTAGGAACCTCATAGGAGGCCCAGGGTGGCGAGAGGGTTGAGTCCAAAGTTTCACGTAAATACAATCAATATTAAACGCTTGAGATCCTGTTAAAGTTTGTTTTTTTTGCTTGCGAAAACAGCTGTTCAGGAAACAGCAATACAAAACTGTTTTTAACCAAGTGTTTTAAGCCAAGCAGAGATACCGGAAAAGCTTGATTCCTGGTTAACCTCAGATTAAATTAATAGAGAATGCAGCCGTTAACTACATTAAAGATTTAAACCTTGGTTATTAGTTAAAGAGTGGCTTTTGCCTCGTTTATATCTCCGGAAGAATATCTTGATACACGGCAGAGAAGCTTGATTTTTGGCTCGTTTTCTAGTTTTTCATCACTATTCGAGATATTTCAAATTAAAAAACAATTATGATTATTTCACAGATGATTTTTTTGTCATGTAAAGGTTTTCTGGAGTAAGCGAATGCGAGGTTATTAAATATTCAATAACTTTTAAGAGAGGAGATATAAATACAAAATTCGGTATCCAAAACTTCATGGTTCTCATGCTATAACGCTTATGAAATTCAGTTAAAATATGCAGAGGGAAATAACGAGAATAAAAATTTCCTAACACATCATCTTGAAATAAAGGTCTTCGCGGAAATCATAGAATGTTAAATAACTAAGAATTTAACGAGAACCTTTCTTAATTTCACACCGTTTCATAACGGTTTCTTAGATAGAGAAACTCACTGTGGTCTATGAGGTAATTAATGAAAACAGAGGTTTTAAATTAAATTTTGCATTAGATCTTTTCTTCTTTCAATCATGTTGAGGCTTCTTTTACCTCTTGGACTCCTTATCAGTACATGGCCCTTTACAGAACTATTCGAAATTCAAGCTGTAAGTTGCAATTCTTAAGTATCTTACATTTAATTACAATTAGTTAGTTTCACTGATCGAATCATGTTAGGCAGTCATAAAAAAGGCCGGTACAACTTATCCCCCACGGGCCACACTCTTTTTGCGGGCCGACAAATCTTGAATGATTTTAAAGTTGAGAGTAAAAAGATTTCGGAAAACTCAAAAAGGTCAACTTTTATGAGGTGATTCGCGAATGTTAAGTTTTAATAACTCCTTTTAGTAACAAAAGATAAAGGCACATCTTCCGAAAATTAAAAAAAAATTGTCCCATTTTTTTGTAAAATAAGGACAAATATCAATTAAAAAATGAAAGAAAATACCTAAACAGGTAAAACTTTGAACAATATTTCTTGAACACCCTGTATAGAAATATACACTACTACTACAAATGTGTCTCTTTATCTTTGAATTTTTTCGAGGATTTATATATCAATATGTCGCACACGATTGGGTATCACTGCATGTTTTCTTGTTTCATTTATATAATAGTATTCTATTATAGTCTGTGTAATTAGAATAGGCGGTTCGTCACCATGGCGACGCAATAGAAATGGAATGGGAAATGACTAGTAGTAAGCCGCCTATTTTATTTACACAGACTATAATAAAATCATCACATTAACGAGTGACGTTATTTTCAGGACAGCTTTAACTTTACAGAAACAGGCCCACAATTCAAAGGTGAGTTTTAACCAATCAAATGAGCTTAGTCGCCAAGGATCGGGATTCCTGAGGTTAACAGAAAGGAGGTAGTATTGTTTGTTATTTAGGTGACGTAACTAACAGAAATATTTATTTCCAGTTCGTCAAAGAAGACAAGTTATTCTTGTGAGTATATTAATTAACCTTTGGAACTTCTCTTTTGTTTTTTAAACGTAGTGTGTTGTATTTTTAGGTCATTTTTCAATCCATAAAAAACAAAAACAAAAATTTATAAAATTGAATTCTGAATTTTAATTTCAAAATATTGAATGAAGTCTAAATTTAAACTTTTTATGTCGATTTTTGAATTTAGATCTATACCTATCATTTACTAAAAAATGCTGGTATTGTCCAAATTTTCCTTACTCATTCTTTCGTCATTACATCATTTAACCCTCCATTTAATCAAAATGTATTTCTCTTAACTCTCATAATCATTTCTTCTCCTTCAATCATTCTTTTTTCCTTTGTATAGTTCTTATATCCTCTCAAGTGTTCATACCTTGAGGGTTTTTTAGAATGTCTTGATGAATGATATACCTTGATGATGAGCAAACCATGAAAAAAATATATTAAGTATGAAATATTGTATACTACTAATCAATCTAACTTTGTTTGAATTTTTTTCAGACCAATGGCCCTGGGGTTATAGACCCTCATTGCGGAAGTAAGTGCCCTTAATGCTTCGTTTGACATTTTTTTTGCATCATTCACAAAATTTATAAGTTTAAACAGAGGTTCCCCTGGTACCACCCCTAGAATATCGATCAATGATGTAAAAATGTTGGTCAATATAGTGAATATCAAGACTTTTTGTGATATTTTAATAATTTAAACGCAATTATTAGAAACATTCTTAAAAACGAATGAAATGCACTTAATAGATGAAATTTATTGAAATAATTTGAATGAAATACACTTAAAATTAGGATTTTTCTAACCCTTTTTATCTATTTCCTATTATTATCTATTTTAAATGATTAAATTTAATATTATTATCGATTTCAGCAGTGAAATTTTAAAAGGAAATGCAATGATTTAATTAAGACTAATGTTAAGAAGTCTAATGTTAAGAATCTAGAATTCTTTCTCCTCTAATTTGGACGCTATAATTCTTGACAAAATCAATTTTCTGATTGTAGTTTTGGCTGTTGTTTTATAATGTCCCTCAATTTAAAAATCCCTTTTCATAAATAATAACATGAATGAAAAATCAGGGTTTATGAATAAATCAGGATAAATGAAATCAAACTAAAAACCCAATTTTCTCTTCTTTCAGCTTGCGGTGTGAGTGGCGCGGCCACACTACAAGCAAGAGTCATCAATGGAGTGCCGGTTAGACCCAGATGGAAATATCCGTGGGCTGTAAGTAAAAATTAAGTAATTTAATGATTCAAAATTCATCATCAATATTTGGTGGGGAGGTAGAGGGGACCTAGACAAGCATATTTCGAACAGGAATGGAGGGGGCGCAGCCTCACCGTTAAAGAACTATGACCTACTAATGTAGTGCGAGAGCATTACAAAAGGATGTTTTGCAAAGGCCCGTGTAACGAAACAAAACATAATAGAATGAAAAAATTTATTGCATGAGGTAAAGCAGTATTCGTACTACTTACACCATAAATTTGATTGAAGTTGGACCTCTTGCTAAACAGTGGGATGAGTTTTAAAACGTGCAATATTAATATTTTAGTCAAAGAATGGAGTTTCCTTAGTGTAATGGTAGTATTTAGAAAAATGATGATCAGGGAAGGAATTTTCAATGATCATTTAGTTTTTTGAACAAATAAGGGTGTCTGTGTATGATCATTGAAAATTCCTTCCCCGATCATCATTTTTACGTATATTAAAAACTATTTATTTACGAAATTACGTATATGGGGTGCTGGTACTCTCGAGAAATTATCTAATGTTTCAGGTTCCTACGACCATATTTGGAAATAAAAGATTCTCTTGTGGTGGAGCTTTGATCACCAAAGAATTCGTGTTGACAGCAGCTCATTGCATCAGACAGTAAGTATACAATCCATCCGCTACGAGAAAAACTCTACACGCTGTGTAGACGAGTTTAAAAGTGGAAAGAAGAGTATGAAATGGATTATGATAAAACGATACGATAGTCAACTCAATGATATTTACTAAATTATACAGGGTGTGTTAGATAAGTGTTTCATAACTTCTAGGAGGGGTAGGACACACCTAGGTGACTCAGAATCAGTAATATTCTATTCATCTTGAATAGGCGCCTGAAAATATTTCCTTCCCCACCACCGAATCAGTAACCATGGTAACTATCAACGTCAAAGCGACGAAGAAGGCTCGGTACTTTTTTCACACCTGACTTCCGTAAACCGGTAAACTATAAATATCTCCAAAAGATGCGTCTTATATTTTCTAGACAGCCTCAACTGCAGTAGAAAAATACAGCCAACGAATCAGTCTAAGAGGCTACGCGAAGAGCGTAGCTATGGTTACGCTTTTGGCGGGGGGAAAGCACTATTTTTCAGACGCCTATCCTAAATGAACAGAGTATAGGAACGGGGGTTTGGAAATACACCCTAGTTATAAGTATTGTTGACAGTTATAAAATCACAGCCAGAGTAGATCGTGTGGTCTTAAACGTATTTTTTTTTCGAAAGTTTATTGATTTTATCGATTGCAAACCCTGCTTCCAACTGAATTCGTTCTCGTTTCAGCCCTCGTTTTCTTTCGTCCCAGCATTGCATACATCGAGGACGTGTTGTCAGTTGCTTCCTAGAGCCAAAAGATATAAAAGTAGCCATAATGGGTGAGTAACGGAAATGGATTAAACATTAGTTGCTCTTTTTTATTTAGACTCTCGGTTTTAAGCCGTATTCACCGCTCTGACCGAAGGTTAACTGGGAGTCAAACCACTGACGGCCGTATTCGCCACTAACCAAACCTAGAGAGCCTGTATACGAGAGAGAGACAACTCGGTATAGCGCGCGTTTCTGTCCGCCGCAGGCGGTAGTTGGGTTTCCCTCCATAGGATTTGCATGGGACGCGAGACAAGGGGCATGTTCGTAAAACTGTATTTGGACAGTTTTAACTGCGTGGAAGGATGCGCAGAGACGCTTTTAAGCGAGTTGTCGCCTCTCTCACGTATACAGGCTCTCTAACCTAACCTAATGTAAGACCTAATGTGTAACCTAATGTAATTAAGACATAAAGCATTAACCAATCCTAATAGACTGAGAGCTGGATGACCCATTCTAAAAGCTTCCACTTAGAGCTCTGCCGTTTGTGCGTTTCAGTTTGCCATCATCAATCTAAATTATTCCAGGTGAAAATTTTCGTGCACCTCATGGTACGCAAAATACACATCGTCAAACCTCTGATTGGCGTGAAACTAGTTCTCCATCTTCAACAACCAATCAGAAGTTAGACTACCGGTTAATCCTCGGCCAAGTTTTCGGTGAATTCGGCCGTTTAACTCCTCTTGTAGTTGTTCTGACAAAAAGTTCTTGGTTTATAGATTTTTAAATGTTTCCTTCTTAAAAAGAATTACCTTTGCAGGTGAATCGCACAACAGACCAATAGCGTTGTTAAAGCTCAGTCAAATCCATCTCCACCCTCAGTATGACTTCTGGAATGACCTCAACGATATCGCCCTTCTTAAACTGGCTAGGCCCTTAACTAAATGCAACAGGTACATAGCTCCTATTTGTCTACCCACCCGGCCGATGAGCAAAAGGGGTCAACAAGTGGTCGTTGCAGGTTGGGGAAGAGCTTTGCAGAACAGTACGGGTAAGTAATAGACATCATAAGACATTCACTTTGGAGGAGCCGTTCAAAGTGAACAGTGTGAATTGGCGTTCTACTCGTTACTCCTATCACTTTTCTATGCAAACTACTCTGTAAAAAATGTGGAACGTTACACAATAAATTGGTGGAAAAAATTTCCACCATATCATTGAGAGACGTTACACCGTTACACGGAGGGATCTCCCACCTATAGTCCGTGTAATTAGAATAGGCGGTTGAAAAGTCACATGATTTCCCGTCTCCACACCTTTTCCCTGTGCGTTGCCATGGTTTCCACCAGTCTTATTTTTCCCCACATCCCGCCAAGCCCACAACCGCCCGAAAAATGTCATTGAATCTAACTCGTGTCGTAGCAGCCAATGAAATAATCGTAACACTTTTTTCGTTATAAAAGAAAAACTAATCATGGTAGAAGTACAAAACTTTAAACAAACAATTATTTTTTTTCAAAAATATTGTCTTTTGTTTTTTTTTAAATTCGAATTAGTTTTATAATTATTAAGATTCAAAGTTTCAATTTAATTTCACGCCCTGCCCTAAATGATAAAGCAGAACAGCTTACGTTTTCTCCTTCGTTACCATGGCGACAAACTTCAACTGATGACGTCCAACCGCCTATTTTAATTACACAGACTATAGACTAGACTCTTGTTGGCGCTGTACGCCCCAATGGGGTTTTGTGCCATTAAACACAAATCAAATCGACCTAGACTAGACCCCTCTGACTCCCTCCGATGATATGGTGGCAATTTCTTTCCACCTCTTCTACAGTTTAGGGATTCACAGAAGTGAAACACTCAAGGTAAACAGTGAAAGTGAAACTGTGAGATTGAGCCTTTAGATTCGCCACACAATAGGGTGGAATGGTGGGGAAAATAACTTGGTGTGTTTTTAAGCCTACGAGTAAATGGGCCGTATTCAGAAACTTTAACACGAGATGGGAACGAGACGAGAACGAGATGGAAACGAGAACGAGATATGTTAAACGAGATATTTCTACTCCACAGCATTTCCCGCCATATTGTTCCGAGTTTTGAAGCGCATACCGATTGCTTTTGCACTTTTTGTGGGCCATTTCATAGTTCCAAAAAATCTATAACAGCTATTTATTACCAAAATAAGTCCTCAGACATTGATATATTACGAAAGTAATAGACATCTAGTTCCTGTAAAAATTTGCACTATCAGTGTATAATTACTAGTGACGTTTTCGACAGATGGCAGCATGATCACTCGAGATCTCGAAAGTCCTCGGTCCCAAGTGAGGGAGGATTCTGCAACGTTCCCATCTCGTGTTAAAGTTTCTGAATACGGCCTTATATTTTGATGCAAATTGGAATGAAACAGTAGATTTTTTTACCCTCAAACGTGTTTTTGAGCGATTTGGTCTTTGGGTCTTTTTTTCTTCGATTTTTTTTGTGTGGTATATTAAAATTAGAGTAAAAAATACCGCACAAATGAAAAATAGCACAAAAAAGGACCGCACAAAAACAGATTCGAGAGTTATGAACAAACATATTAACCTTTTTTTCTTAAAAACATTGTTATTTTTTTAGCGAATGAAGGAGCACAGTTGTTTAGAGAAGGGAGAGTGATGGAAGTTGATCCTTCATATTGTCAGAAATCACACAATCAAGAAAGAAGAAAGGAGAAAATATACTGCACTGTCGGAGCAACAAGTTTCAATCAATCTTCTTGTCAGGTGCTTGAGCAACACTTTTTTTATAAGAGTCATCTTAAAGAAAGCAATACCCTTTTTTAATAATTAATTGCAAATTTAAAATTTTTTAATGACACTCGTCTCTTTTCCTGTACATTAATTCCTTCGAGTCTGATTCATTAAAAATTTAGGATTTTTTCGATGTACACTGGGGTTCAAAGTTAAGAGAAATTGTGCACATTTGTTTGATTATTTCTAAATTTACTGGACAGATTTGGATAAATTTGGTATGAACATAGGATGATATGATACCCGAAATATCATTCAAAAATCATCATACATGCGCGTGGGTAGGTATAACGGTTCCAGATTGATGTAATGGAGCTCAAGACATTGGCAAATTTCATTAAAACTGGAGAAACTCGTCATATGGAACAGGCAGCCAGATTTTTAGGCCTATCCCTATACCCTTTAAAACAGATATAGGGAGATCAGTATTAGGCGTACATCCTTCCAAAATCCCTTAAGGGCCTCAAAACAGCGTTTCTGATGAAAACAGATTTATGATCAGAAAATTAATGGAACAGCTTTAGAAAGAGTCCTCCTGTCGCCATGTTTGACCGCAGCTCCCTCAGCAACATGACTAAATGTTATCATCATAGAGTTCTAATAGAATAATAGATCACTAAATATAAATAATAAATAGATCTCTAATAATTTACTATTTATTATTATCTTAGGACAGTGGTGCCCAACCTTATTTTTCCCGAGGGCCAATTTGCTTATGAAGATTTATCTCGCGGGCCACATAAAAAACTTTTAAGGATTTTTCTAAACATAGAGAAAAATAACATACCCGTTTTCAATGAGAAGTTTTCATCTGTTTGGAGGGTTTTTGTAAATTCGACTCCAAATTTGTAACACTTATTCTTAAAACTGAATTAAAATGATTATTTTGTAAGTCGAGATCGAGCAGTTTTTGTTCTTTTAAGGACAGATAATGTTTGTTTGAATTGAGAGAATGTGTTAATTTTCCTCCCGTGCTTACACAGATTCGGGAACTTTTCAGCGGGGAGACCTCCAAATGAATCTTTCTCAATTATTACCGGATGTTGAAAAATTCATTTTTAATCATATTTTTTTAGTGGGATAATACTATTTTTTGGAAGTGCCATAATATCTCGCACGATGTCGAGGTTTTCTTGGAAAATTTCTGAAAGTGGTTTTTGTTTTTAAGATAAAACGAGTCCGCGGGCCACATTTGGCCCGCGGGCCGTAGGTTGGGCACCACTGTCTTAGTATATATTAATAATTAGATCTCTATGGTTGTCAGTCATCATTTAAGCTGTAGGTAAACAGGGCGGTTGGAGGACTCTTTCTAAAGCTGAACCAAATTCATTATTTGCATGGTGTAAAATCATTCCAGGAGGCCTGCATGTAAGTAAGAGGGGGATCAAACCTCCTAAAACCCCTTAGTTCTGGAGTACCGGTATTTCATAACTTTCAACTCCAACTATTGTTACTAGCAATCGTCTTTTTTTCCTTTAAATTTAACTATTTGTATATTTCGCGTTCTTCAGGCTGACCTAGTTCTTTCCAGGGCGATTCCGGCACCTCAGTGTTCTCGAACTTCTACGGAATTTTCTATTCCTTGGGAGTGACGTCGGTCCACACGGACGGTGAGAAATGCCCCATCGACGGCTACGTCAGCTTCGCCAACACTTATGGATACATGGAGTTCATCACGTCGATTGTGGGAAAGGATCTCCCTGTACCCCCTTCTGCCGATAAAGCTCCGAGATACGGTCGTTAATACGCGATAAGGTATAGGTAACTGCTACAAACATAATACAAAGTCCTCCAAACAATGATTTTTTAACAATAAGGTCCCATAGTTGAACTTTTAAACTTTAAGTCCCCCTGGGGGTTCAGGGACAGCAAATTGAACCGAAATAACGAGATAATATCGTATTGTCATCCAGATCTGAACTATGTTCAAAATTTCAAGTCTCTAGCTCATGGGGAAGTATGTTTAAAATTTATTACTAAATTCCTCCCGAACAGACAGATAGACGGACGGACTGACGGACAGACAAGATTGAAAGCGACCTAATAAAAACGTTGTAAAATGACATAAAGTAATAGTTTAAAAGTAGTCAACGCCCTCTTTTACTCTAATAAACCCCTCTAATTTACTCCTCCAATTTCCTTTCAATTCATCAACATCCCACAGAATTTTTCAACGGCCCTCCAGTGGGCGGTACCGCCCACTTTGGGAACCACTGCTTTACGACGACTACTTCTATTCTTTCGAAAATGAGACTTCATATCGGATAAAAACGTAAATACAGGATGGCCATGATCCTGCAGTTAGTCGACGTTATTAGCGTTTGTATTTTTAATCATGGCGTATGCCATTTCCCAAATAGACATATGACGTCATTTTTTCGACACAAAATGCTTAAACTGACGTCATTTATGAATTCGAATGTCCACATTAAAAACATATTTTTCGACGTCATAAATTACTTGAATTTGACGTTTTTTATGACGTCATATATGCGTGATTGACCAAATTAATGACGTCGTTTTAACTGACGGGAAAATGAGCAAATTATCACCATTCATCAAAATTAAGTAATTTTAGGTGACTTTTTTCCCAAATGACGTCATTTAAAAGTATAACCTGTTTTAACGTCATAAATGACGTCAGGAGACTACTTGGGTTCTAATAACTTTTCTTTTTCAGGGTTGGTCATGAAAATCAGTTCAGGAAGAAGATAGGAGTACTGCATAAAATAATTGAAACTTTCACAAGTGTTGGACTCGAACGTTAACTTGAAACTGGACTTGGCCTTTATCATTGATTGTCTCTCGATTGGCCTCTATCATTTATCATTGATTGCAATTCAAAGAGGCTCATGAGCCTCTTTGAATTGCCATTCCTCGACCAAATAAACGAAGGAAATTTCAACATTCGATTCTAACTTTTTGAAATTATCATGTAAAATATGACAGAATTCATTGTAAATAAATTAGAGTTTATGTAATGGACTGTATATTTTCCTTTTCTTTCAATTCATATTTTAAGAATCATTATTTACATCTTAAGAAATATGCATGAAAGCTAAATTAACGCTTGCAAAAAACAAGTAGTGGTTATGAGGATGTTGCCCTTAAAAATTTTAACCCGAGTTTGAATTTAAGGAGACATTTTTTCTCCAAACCAAGTTTGATTATTAAAATTTGAGTAATAGCAAAAGTTAAATCTTTCAGCCAGGTCTAGGCCATGGTCTAGGTTAGGTCTATAATTGTATGTCAATTATTGTGCAAGTAGATGCATTATTAACCTCAAAAATTTAGAAGAAAAAAAAACAAGGTTAAAGTGTAATGTGATTAAATGAACGGAAAAAAGTAAAAAAGAAATTTTAAAATCCTAGAAGCTGCTTCAGAGAATAGTGAGTTATAAAAATGTATTGTTTTCACTGCATTATTTTTTAAAAAGAGCGAAAGGAAAAAGGGGGTTAATAATAAGGAAGTTGCATGTGTCAGATTTTCAAAAACAAACAAGTGTTCCGTATGGTTTTTTGTATGGTAAAATGAAATATCTAGTCAGTTTTTCAAAGAAATGTACAGGTAATTAAATATTTTAATTTAAAAGTCGAGAAAAAAACACGTGACTGAAAACGTTTATTGTTTAAACTATAAGATGACGTCAACAATAATACCATCATCTCCATTGCTTTACAACAATGTTTAACACTAGGGGGCTCTGCCTCCTGCTCGCTATCGCTCACCAACCCCCGGAACTGCTTCGCAGTTCTTTGAAGATCGCTTCGCGATCTTAGCGAGCAGAGCTCGCTTGTTTCATCTCAACCATCCAGTACAACCTGGAACTTGTCTGCTTATAGTCTGTTCATTTAGAATAGGCGATTGAAAAAGGATCAAAAACGCTCAATAATGCTTAATAACGCACATCAGACAACTCCAGTGACCGATTTTTTACAGTATTTTAACTACTTCTGCTTAGGCTGCCTTGTCATTGCAGATGAAAATTTTTTCGACGATAATTAGAATAATTTCTTCAAATACATTACGTCTCAGGAGCTAATTCTAAATGAACAGAGTATAGTTAATGATCATTTAATATCGAAACTTTTTATCTCTCAAACTTTTCAATAATTTAATTCGGATCATTACCTGGAAAATATCAAAATAAAACTATAACTGAAATATTCCTTTTTAAATTATCAATAATATAATGGATAGGGGCTACCGCCCCCAGCTCGCTTACGCTCACCAACCCCCGTAACTGCTATGCAGCTCTTTACAGATCGCTTCGCGATCTGTAATATCTGCAATAGATCTTTAGCAGAGTAAAACAAACTTCCCGAAAATCTTTTTCCTTCCATAGGGCCAAATAACACTCAAAAAAGCTAAATTATTTATTTCTCCAGTAGTTCAAAAAATATCGTATTATCTTTAAAAGATTATCGCTAGCAAACTTAGAGCAAAAATGTGCACCTCAAAACTTTTAAATTTAAATATCCGTGCTCGGGACAATCTAGTGAACAGGCAAATATAAAATTTAAAAACATTAAACACGTCTGATAAAGACCTACTAAAACTATGAAAAAAATGAAACTTTGATGCTTAATAATTCCAAAACTAATTAGAATTTTTTAAAGAATTAAACGCCAATCTCTTTCTAAAAAATAAGAATATAAGTGTTTAAAAAATCATATTGATACCGTGATTAGTTTTCATTTTAGATAGAAAAAAACGAAAAAGCGTCAAAAATTTCGAAAATTAAAAAATTAATTACTCTAAACCTAATTTGAAATTCGAAAAAAGGGTGACGTAGTGCACATCTTCATACTTCAGAGTATTAGGCTGCAAAAAAACATAGTTCTGCTACTAATAGATTTCGCTGAACTGGATTACGCGGCTAAAAAAGAAAAACTTCAACTTTGACCTTAAAAATACCCCAGTACTAATTATCACATCAGTTAGCTTTTTGTTCGAGAATGTGCCCAAAATATTCCTCTACAAAAATTTCAAATTTCATAAATTTCTATCAATTAGTTTTTGCGATATGAGAGTTCAAAGAGTTGAAAAATTAAATTTTCTGAAACAGCGGCAGCGGCGGCGGCGGTGACAGTAACTTTTTTTTAATATAGAGAGATAAGATGACGTCACATCCAAACTTTTGGCGTTTTCGCGCGCTTTTAAAAAGGGGATTTTTGTTAATTTTTTTGGCAATCAAAAAATTTCTCGATCGGCCTCAAATTTTGGGTAGTGCTTATTTTTGCAAGAGGAATCGATTAAAAAAAATAAAAAAAATCATGCAACTTCCTCATTATTGAGAAAACTCCAGCTCTCAAGCGTCGCCTCCAACCGTGAACTCTTCTTTCATTCCTCATTATTGTTCATGAAATATTATATATGTTATAAAATACTCTATCCGAAAGGAGTTTTTTCATCTCTTATAAAAACTCATGTAAATTTCAATATTTATAAAAAAGGGTTTCGACCAATTTAACTTTTTTTAGGAAATTGGAATGATTTACATATTACAAATATATCACTCTCTCTATATCACAAATATAGGTGGTCAGTGCCACTCAAAGACCCCATTCATATAATTTCAATAACAAAATTCATGTAATTGCTTACATAATAACGGGAGAGGTGAAACTAGACGTATATTTGCTTATTTACAAATACAAATGCAAATACAAATTAAGTCGACCAACTACAGGCGTAAGCCCAGCAAGGTTGGTCCAGTCCTTTTAACCCAAACTACCGGAATCTCAGTATCTGTCAATTTTCCTCTTGAACTCGTTTACCCCACTTGTATTTACAATTGTTTCAGGCAACGCATTCCATCTATCCACTACCCTATTAAAAAATTGTGCTTCCTACAATCCGTCTTAAATTTTCCTTTATTCAATTTGAAATTGTGGCCCCTTGTTCTATTACCCGTATTGAAATCTAGTCCCTCTGTGTCCCCTTGCTTTACCATTTTAAACAGTTGAATCAAATCCCCTCTAATCCTTCTTTTCTCTAGAGACAGAAACAGAAATATTAATTTTTATTTTTTCGTTTGTTTCACTTCAAGGATTCAAGGATTTATTTCAACAAAATATCTCTCTATTCTAAAAAAAAGTTTTTGGTGAACGGTTTCCAGAGAAAGGCTTTTTAATTACTGAACCGAATGACACATATATGGTATCAAAATGTCCGGATTCTTTCCGGATTTCCGAGTAAGCCCTTCGATTTTTCAAAAAAATTCTCAATTTTAAAATATTTCCATTTTTTTAGATAACGGATAAGGTCGCAGTTATAAAGCAAGTACTGTCAATCAAATTATTATGCATCCAATCACAACGTCCGATTGACGCTTTATTTTAAGATGAAACATGTTTTTTCACCTTTTAAAAAAAGTACTTTCTTGATGAAATATTACTCTAAGACTGATAAAAACATATTCTAAAAACTTACATGAACGCCATTTTATACTAAAATTTCACACTTTTTGTCCAATATTTATAATTTTTATTCTGATTTTATCGAAATTAATTGTAAACATAGTGATGTTTTGTCTCTTATTGTTTTCAATTGCTTAAACGGTATTGTTTAACAAGTCTGGGTTTAAAAAAAATATGAATGATAAACACAAGGCATATTATACTATCGAGTTACTTTAAAATAATATTTTTTGTTTGGTCCGAATATTGACAAACAATTAGAATTAGTTATTTTTATAATCATAGATTAAAAATAATTAAGATGAATATTTTTAAAAACATTTCGTTTTAAATTTTTGATAACTTCGAGTTAATATATACTCAAACTTTTAAGGGAGATTTATTCATGGAGGGGATTTGAAGTATTTTTAATAAGTTGGTTGACGTTTTTTCTGTAAATTGCTTAATTGTTTTATAAAGTGTGTTAAGTTCAACGAGTTGGAATTTGTGGGAATTGCGAAGCAATTCCAAAAGGTCCTGCGTCAGCAGTTTACGGGGGTTGGCGAGCGATAGCGAGCAGGGGGCGGTAGCTCCCTAGTAATTAAAAATTACACAAAAGAGAGAAAATAAAACAATGGAATAATACGCACACAACATTGAAGAGACAAAAAAAACGAACACATACATACAAAAAGAAAATAGTAGTTTTGAAGTACCAAAAGAGCTCGTAGCTCGTCCATGGTACCCAATACCAAAATACCTAGAGTGAACATATTTAGCTTCTTTAATCTTCCCTCATAACTTAAACTGGATAAACCCTTGACCATTTTAGTAGCCCTATGCTGAACCCTTTCAATTGAATCAATATCTTTTTTTTAAGTATGGAGACCAAAACTGAACAGCATACTCTAGATGAGGTCTCACCAAGCCTCAGTATAGTGGCAAAATAATATCTCGGACCTTGAAGAAACAGTTTTTTTAATGTATCCCAATATCCTATTAGCCTTTTTACTAGCAGATGAACACTGATGAACCCATTTGAAGTCTTCATTTAATATCACCCCTAAATCCTTGATCATATTATCTTCTTTAACTTTGTTCCCTTGCAGATAAAATTCTGCCCTACCATTCCCCCGACCCATATGAAGTACCTGACATTTACTTATGTTAAAGGACATACCCCATTTTCAGCCCATTGTGATATCATATCTAGATCCCTTTGTAAATTTTGTATCTGCTCCTGAGTATCTACCCTCCCCCAAATTTTTAAGTCATCAGCAAAGATGCTGATTTTGTTCCTAATGTCCTGACTAATATCATTAATGAAAATTATAAAGAGAATTGGCCCCAATACTGACCCCTGTGGCACCCCACTCATGACCTCTGCCCACTGAGAATAATTACCCTTGACTTGCACTCTCTGTTTCCTACCTATCAACCAATTCCTGATCCACAGTAGTGTTTTACCCCTGATACCCAATTTTTCCAATTTGAGTAGCAATGCCTCGTGTGGAACCTTATCAAATGCCTTTTGAAAATCTATGTAAAATATGTCTACACTATGTTTTTGATCCAACTCCTTTGTTACTTCGTCATAGAACTTTAAAATATTAGTTTGACAGGATCTACCCTTCCTGAATCCAAACTGATTGTCTGAAAGTAAGTTACCCTCCTCCAAGTATGACATTATATGCTTTTTAAGTATGGTTTCGAATGATTTGGGGGTAAACTCTGGATATTTTCTATAAAAACAGGGAATGATCTGCAGAAAACCAACTTTAAGGCGTAGAAAAAGGTATGTTTTTTTATAAGTGTTATTATTAGAGAGAAGGAAAATAGGCAAATAAAACTTCTAGAAAAATTATATGCCTTAGTTTAACCATAAATAAAAATTTCTAGTCATGTAGTGCTGAGACTCTTTCATCCTAAGTAACATTTAAAAAATTCTAAAGAACTCTCATTTTTAAGGATTTTGAAAAGCGCGAACTGAAGATATTAAACAGTTGCACGGTTTTCTTCTTATTATGTTACACAACTTTTGCCTTAGGTAAGTTTTTGAAAAGGCAATAAAACATGTTTTCTTATACAAAACTGATTTCCTTATAGAGTTATCAAAATAAATTATTGAAGAAAAGACCATAGATGAACAGTAGGGTGGAGCGAAAAACTTTTTTTTTGGAAATTGAAAACGCCTGAGGTGTAAATAGGAGCCATTTACAATAAAACTTAAAAATTCAAAACTTCAGTTCAATCAATTAATATCTTCAGGTTCCACATTCACGTTGAAGTTTTGAAATTTCATCAAATTTTACGTAAAAATGGTTATAAATGATTCCCACACAATTTTAGCGCATTTTCAAAGCATAGCTGGTTGAGTTTATATTCTAAGGATTTCAAACAATATATTAAGACCTTCCATGGACCTGAAATGGAGGCAATTTCCAATTTTTCAAACCTGAAATAAGGGCGCATGCCATTAAAATAAGAAAGCGACCGAAAAACAAATTTTGTAATATCCTTGCCAAATAGGGCTCAAAAGTTGCGTTTTACCCTGTTTATTCATGGAAAAATAATAAAAAAAATCGTAAAAAATAATTTACGTGTGTTTTGGCCCTAGAATTTGAAAATATGGATATTTTGCATAGCGCATAACGCGAAAAGTCTTAATAATAAAATTCAAGTTTTAAATGTTCTAAAAGCTTATAGTTACCTTACTTTGATGTCTTAACAGTCAATAAAACTTTTTAGTTCATTATTATTTTTTTAAAATCAAGTTAGCAGCCTAAAAATGCAAATTTGAATGAAAAAACTAAAAAATCCCAAAATTAAAAAAAAATTAAATTAAAATATTTTATTTAATCTGTAATACACATTCTTGTTTACATAAAATTCTTCTAAAACACTCAGGTTGATATTTTTGCAGAAAACAGACGAAAAAACGTTATATTGCACCATAAGCATTTTATTCCAAACTTTAAACTTTTTATAACAAGTCTTCAAATTTAAAGCAACGAAATGTCAAATAAAAGGTTATGATTTGTGTTAGATATAATTAGGGGAAATTTAGGATATATTGTCATTAATTTTATTACTATTATCTGAAAAAGTAAATATAAATAAGAGTAAAAATTAATTTTTCTCTCATTTGGCGATTCTAAGCTGTATGCCTTAACTGCTTAGCTCAAGTCACAGTGCCATACCCTTATACATACTTTGTTGACGATTAAGACATCAAATTAAGGCAACTATAACTTTCCATTACAATTAAAACTTTAATTTTATTGATTAAGACTTTTTCCATTTTACGCTATGCAAAAGATCCTTTATTTCAAATTCTAGGGCCAAAACACACCTAAATTATTTTTTACAAATTTTTTCATTATTTTTCCAAGATTAAGCAGGGTAAAACGCAACTTTTGAGCTCTATTTGGCACCTGTATTCAAAAATTTGTTTTTTGGTCGCTAGCCTGTTTTAATGCCATGCTCTCTTATTTCAGGCTTGAAAAATTGGAAATTGCCTCCATTTCAGGTCCATGGAAGGTCTTAATATATTGTTTGAAATCCTAAGAATATAAATTCAACCAGCTATGGTTTGAAAATGGAGCTAAAATTGTGTGGGAATCATTTATAACCATTTTTACGTAAAATTTGATGAAATTTATAAACTTCAACGTGAATGTGGAACCTGAAGATATTAATTGATTGAACTCAAGTTTTGAATTTTTAAGTTTTATCGTAAATGGCACCTATTTACACCTCAGGCGTTTTCAATTTCCAAAAAAAAGGTTTTTCACTCCACCCTAATGAACAGTATACATTATTTTATCCCCTTGGTATATATTTTGATGAGTTGGTTACCTAAATTGTAGAGAAATATCCAGTTTTGGAACAAAAAACTGATATTTCTTCGAACACTATCCATTTCACAATATTAATGATATCATCTTCACCCTACTATATTTAAGGTTTGTTTATACTTATAATTTGAATGTATTTTGAGTTAAGAATGAATATTAGACCACGTTTTCTTTAAAATTAATGATCAATTCACTTATTTCACCAGATTCCATTGGGCCAAAGTTACCCCAACAAGTTCAATAATTGTCAAAAAACGAAGTAAAAGAAAATAATGGCATTGAAAATTATGATAAGACTTTATAATTGATTAAAATATATGGTCTAACAGTCTTGAATCAGGTTCTCTACTACCTTTCATAAATAAAGCTGTAAGATTAACTAAAATCGTCATTTTGATACTACCTATGTTAAGAACCCCCCTAATGATCGTAGATAAGAAATTTCAAGATACCCCTTTCAGGATGTAATGAAAAAACCCCTTTTTTTCTCAAAAGTCGTTATACTTTAATTTTCATCAAACTTATCTCTTCTAATTAGTTTCATAAAATAGAGTCATTCTTAGATATTTTTAGGAAAAAAGTATCTGAATAAGTCATTTTTTTACTCAAAAAATGGGTTTGAATTTTAGTGTATCACACTATCACATAGACTCATATCTCCTACAAAGTCTGTTAAAATACTGTTTAACATTAATCTATGTTTTTTGTTTGAAAATTTCCTTTTGCAACTTTGAATAAATCAGTTTTGTACACGAGAACTTATTTTCTTATAAATTAACCTTGAAATTAACTTAGAATAGATTATTAATATGATAAATAATTTAGCAACACATCTTACATGGTACAAGATTGGCTGAAATGAACTCAACACTTTAAACTATTAATTTTGGAGCCTTGGGCCAGTGTTACCCAATTAAAGGTAACTAACCCAAAATTTCGATGAGAAATTTAAATATTTTCAATTTCTAGACTTTGTTAAGAGTTTATATTGCATTTGTGACCAAATAATATAAACCACTAATTTGTTTTGGTTATAACTACTTTTAGTTCCTTTTAATGTAAAAAAACACTCCCTTTGTGTCAAAGTTACCCATTTTACGGTAGCCAACTTGACTCTATTTTAAATTCCATCTCTTTTTTTTAAATTAACCTGTGCCATAACTTGGCAATAACTAACTATATGTACTACAATGTGAACTCCTTCAAAAGTCAAGACTACTGGTTTTTATAAGACTCCTACTGTATACATACAAAGCAAAAGCCTCTTTGCTAGTTTAACCCCTTTATTTTTATAACTCCACTAATGGTAAGAAATAATTCTTTGAGTGAAACGCAGAATCTGACCCGAACTTTAAGGTATCCGCCTACCCCTAAAAAGACGAGTTTCGACATTTTCGTCGAAAACTTGGTTCTTACATTTTCAAGTAGTTTAGACTTTTATCTTTCCAAAATTGTTTTAATTTTACTTGTAGGTGAATTAGAAAAGAAATTACAGCATTATTAAAACAGATAGTCGTGTGCGATCGTATACAAATATAAACTTTAAAGCTGATTTTCTCAAAACTAAGTTTTGCATAAAAACCCTCCACTATTTACATGATTACCCAAAAACTATCCAAGATATTCACTCCAAATTTTAACAGTATATTAATCATACGGTTATTAACCAGATGGACCACAGATTTTTATTTAAGTTTATTATTTTTGTTTTTATTGATGTTTTTTTGTTAAAGAGTTGTAGAAATTTTGAAATTTTTCACTTACCTTTACATTTTGTGCTCTAAAACAATTACTTTTCAAAATATGTCTTAGAAAATGGTCCAATCCGAAGATAAGTGTTATACGATACTTGTGTCCAAAGGAAATTTATATAGGGGTGATAGTTTTTGGGCAAGAGTGAGAGGGGTTTTATAAAAATTCACTTAAATTTTACACTAATTACCCCATATTTTAGAAAATAATATAATTAATTTTGTTTTTTTAGCATTAATCAATGTTTTGATGTACATTTAAACTAAAAATTAAAAAATAATTTTTGTAAATCAAGTATTTCAAAAAAATGGTCTCAAAGGTAGGCGGATACCTTAAGCTTCTCAAACCCCAAAACCAAATTCCGTCAAACCTACGTGCAATAAAAGTAACTGGAATGAAAATTTCCAAACACATCCTTTTTCCGCATCTTCACGGTAGTTCATAGAAAGTTAAATCACTTGAAGAATTTAACGAGAAACTTTTAAAACGGTTTCACAACAGTTTCTTAAAAGGTTGGATAGAGGAATTCGTTATGGTTTATGTCGTAATTAACAGCAAACGAGAGGTAGTCAAAATTAAGAATTAGACTGAGCCCTTCTTTCAATCATGAGGTGTTGGTTTCTTTTGAGTGTCCTCATCGGCATATGGCTCTTCGCAGATCAAGTCAAAGCTCAAGTCGTAAGTCTATTAATCTCTTTTCTTTGATGTTATAAATTGCTTGAAGAATTTTTGTAATGATTGAAATGCATTATAACCTCGATATCTTGAAATCCAACGTACAATAAAAAAAATTAGCGAGTTTTCCAGATAGCAAGGTTACCCCCCCCCAAAAAAAAATCGCTTAAAACATCGAAGAACTGAACATGTAACGGCATAATTCACAATACAGACTGAATATATCAATATATCAGCAATTTAATTAATACTAAACCAGTGATAACTTTAGTTTTCGAAACATACACACGAGGGTGTATATCGACGATAAACTTTTTTTTTGGATTTTGATGATGCACTAGTGCGGAAAAGTTGTCTAAGGTGGCAGATGGAACCTGTGATTTTTTTTTCATAATTTTCGGTTGAATTCTCGGCTCGGAAGGTTTTCAATGCTATCCTATGGGGCGTGCAACACAGGCAACCGAACAGTCTTTTCGCCCCTCATTCCCATTCTAATAGCATAGATAATGTTTTAACCCTAGTTATGGACCTTATATGGTATATGCTATCAAAAAACTAGAAAAACAGCCTAAATATATATATATTATGTTCATTATGGTTCCTATCTTGAACGGGGAAGACTCATTTTCTATAGACCGTGTTAATAAAATGGCGGCTGGTCACCATGGCAACGACGTGGATGTGCCACGTCGTTGCCATGGTGACGAACCGCCATTTTATTTACACGTAATATAGTAGTGATATGCCAATTTTATTTACGCAGACTATAATAATAGCCAACTACGGTATATTGTTCCACTACTATTATTATGTTATTTTATAGGACAACACTACAACAACAGACACAATATATGAAGGTGAGTTTATTTTTATTTTATCTGTCATTATCATTTCCTGAAAAAGGTATATAGTTATCCATCATAAAAAATAAGAAAGGGCGTTGTTCTAGGGGTATATATTAATGTTTCATTCAGACATGCTTAAAAATTAAATTCTATTAAAGGTAAGACCTAATGATACTTAAATTTATATCTTGTATTTTTAAAAAAAATTGTATAATAGAAATCTTTATAGGGTGTCCCAAGATACCCTTCCCTTTACCACATCCTTTACTTCTCCTTACCCTTCCCTTTACCCTTTAACTTTTGAGCCCCTACATATATAGTCATGAAAGTGGGGTCTAGGTGTAATAAAGTGATCATGCCCTATCCGATGAGACAACTTTCAACGTCCTTTAGCGAAAATGTTAGGAGTTATAATTTTTAATTTAAAAACTATTTGAGATTTGATAAATTAGTCAGTTACTAAGTTGTAGAGAAGCGTCGATTTGGTACAAAAAGACACCTTGTGCAGAGAAATGCCTTGAATAAAACTCTTAAACTTAGGTAGAATTTACGTAGTTTTTACGTCCTAAAACGCTTCTCATGAGGATAAAATGAGATATTTTCAGATAATTTCTGAGATAATTTCTCAATTTTTCGCCTCATGAGGAGCGTTTTAGGACGTAAACACTACGTAAATTCGACCTAATAAAGCGCACGTTTCAGGGATTTAATTCAAGGCATTTGTGTCTTTTCGTAATAAATCGACGCTGCTCCACAACTTAGTAACTGACAAATTTATCAAATATCAAATAGTCTCATCGGATAAGACATGGTCACTTTACCATACTTAGACCCCATTTTCCTGATCATGACTGTATCTGTGGGGATTCAAAAGTTAGATGGCTGCGTGGGCAGTTATCATGAGATACCCTATATACTATAAGTACTTTTACTGCATTCTTTCTTGACTTCATGGTTTCTACGATGGAATAGAATATTTGATATCACTCCCATGATATATGAAGAAATATATGGGAGGACATCAAATAGTTCTTTAATTCCAACCCATAAAAATTCATAATATCAAGCAATACCAGCTGAAATTTTAAAAAAATATAAGCATTATATTAAATAATTAGAACTGGATACCCCAAACTGAATAAAGTGTTTATTTTCAGTTCGTGTTAAAAGAGCCGTACCTGTAGTGAGTATATTACCCTTTGAAATTTCTCTTAAATAAGAAAGGCCTTTGCAGTTAATGTGAAATATCTAACAAAACTTTTATTTACTTTCGCACATTTTTTAATTCATTTATGGCAATGAAGGTTTCTTTATATTCCTATCTGTATGTTTCTACACTTGAGTCCAAAAGTTAAAGATAGTTTTGATTTTTTGGGGGAGCAATCACTCGAATCTTTGTCAATTCTCAATGAAATTATAATAATGTCATAGGATCATCTAAAACTGAGAATATGTAACCTAGAAATATCATAGTATTACCCTAGTAATATTTGAAGGGGGTACATAGAGGCCCTCCAGTAATGAAGCTTGAAGAGGGGTCATTCAATATCGAATAAAAAAACTATACTTGAAGGTTCGCACCATGAAGTTCAGAGATATCATTCCTTTTACAAATAACAGGGAAATGTTAGATAAATAACTCTCACATGGACGTTTCTGTTACTTTTCTGAATGTGTATTTGTGGACTCATTATCAATGGAGGGGCTCGGTACTAATTAAAAATATCGTTCTGGTAATTTGATCCCGGGACACGTCTTCTCACTCTTAGATGATCCTATTGAATTAATTTCATTTATAAAGAACGATGATTTGAGTCATCATTCCAAAAACCAAATCATTCTTTATTTTTGAACACGAGTGTATTACCAACACAACTCCAAAATTTTGCTGGTGTGTGGTGTTTACCAAAATTATAGTCTGTGTAATTAGAATCGGCGGTTGAAAAGTCACGTAATTTCCCCAGTCTCTTCACCCTTCCCCTGTGCGTTGCCATGGTTTCCATCAGTCTTATTTTTTTCCCACAACACGCCAAGCCCACAACCGACCGAGATTGTCATTGAATCTAACTCGTGTCGCAGCAGCCAATGAAATAATCGGAACACTTTTTTTCGCTATAAAAGAAAAACTAATCAGGGTAGAAGTACAAAATTTTAAACAAATATACAATTATTTTTTTCAAAAATATTGTCGTTTCGTTTTTTAAAAAGTTCGAATTAGTTTTATAACTATTAAGATCCAAAGTTTCAATTTAATTTCACGCCCTGCCGTAACTGACGTGCAAAAATAAAGCAGAATCGCTTACGTTTTCTCCTTCGTTACCTAGGCGACGAATTTCAACTGATGACATCCAACCGCCTATTTTAATTACACAGACTATAGTGAAGTTTTTCTATTAACCCTTTTAGTCCTACATCACTCCACTCGAGATTTGCCAATGAAATATCTGCAGAAATATTTGTCAAATTTTTTCTTTTATCTTTTAGACCAACAGACCAGGCCACATAGACCCCCAATGCAGAAGTGAGTAAAATAGACAGCTAATTTATTTCAGAGTTTGAAACTGTTAATTAAGTAACTAGATATTGTTGAATTTTTTTTTCAAAAGTTAAACACCTCAGTTTATTAAGAAATTCTTTTCTGGCTGAACAGTTGGCTGTTATAGTCGTAATAATGCCAAGTAAATTTAAAACTTGGTCTTAATTTTTTTTAAACTAAAAAGGTCACAGAGTGGTAAAGTTGTGAAACCCTATTTTCCTTTTTTTTTCAGCATGTGGTGTGAGTGCTTCGTCCACACTACAAGCAAGAGTCATAAATGGAGTACCGGTTAAACCCAGATGGAAATATCCATGGATCGTAAGTACAGAAATTATTTTAATCTAAGATAAAGGTCGTATTCTGTTACCTGGTCAATGTTTAACCATCAGCAGTCAAAGAAAAACAATGGCGACTTTGATTGGCGGAATCCTTCTTTTCAAAACCATCCAAGTATAAAAAACGTTAATTTGAAAAATTTTAGAATACATCTTTCGAAATATAACTGTGGATATGTGGGGGATTTCGATCAAACCAGCTTTAATTAAATATGGAAAAAATTCAGTTCAAAGTACAGCTAATATATTCCATTTGCTTTCGACATGTGCCTTGAAATTATAAATAAAAAACCGCTATTTTGGATAAGAATATTTCGGTAAAAACCATTTGTTTCAAAATTCCCTTGTGCCCAGTTCTCTTTGAACTTATAAAGGGGGGTGCACATAAACTTCAATAAAAACATCGGATACAGAATTCTTACCAACCTTATTCTATACTCAACAGCAATGTTTCCTGAACCCAGTACGTCACTACGCTGAAGGAGAAAGTGGGTAAACAAAAAGCCTGTTGGGTTGCTAGGAGGAGTTTTGGTACGCAAATCGTGATAAAAAGACACTATAAAGGGTGTATCTGAAAGGTGTATAAAGGGTGTATTAAGGTGTATAAAGGTGTATGAAGGGTGTATAAAGGGTGTATTTCAGGGTGTATCTGAAATGGTGCAACAAATTCTCAGGGATGATAGTACTCATCAAGACGAACAAGAATCGGTATAGAAAGGGGGCCCCAGGGAGTTAAAAATGGAGCGACACCCCAAAAAATCATTGAACAATTCAATTTGTAGAAAAACAACTATTGGTAAAAACTTAATTATGGTCTCAAAAATTGTAGTTTAATATGATCTTTAAAATTACATCAAAAGTCTTCACTTTAAAATTTGTTTTATTATGAAAAAAGTTAAAAAAACACAAAAAATGTGAAAACTCTGCCAAAACCTTATTTTGTGTTTCAAAATCCTTTCTTTTGATTTGATAATCTGAAAGATCATAGTTGAAAACCCTTAAGTCCTAAGTTTCACGTAAATACAATCAATATTAAACACTTGAGATTCTGTTAACGTTTGTTTCTTAGGTGCGCAAGCTGTTTTCTAGAGCTGTTTCCAAAACAGCTGTTAGCGCACGCAAAAAACAAACTTTAACAGGATCTCAAGCGTTTAATACTGATTGTATTTACGTGAAACTTTGGACTTAAGGGTTTTCAACTATGATCTTTCAGATTATCAAATCAAAAGAAAGGATTTCGAAGTATAAAATAAGGTTTTGGCAGATTTTTCACATTTTTTTGTTTTTTAACTTTTGTCATAATAAAACAAATTTTAAAGCGAAGACTTTTGAAGTAATTTTAAAGATCATATTAAACCACAATTTTTGAGACCATAATTAAGTTTTTACCAATAGTAGTTCTTCTACAAATTGAATTGTTCAATGATTTTTTTGGAGTGTCGCTCCATTTTTAACTTTCTGGGATTTGGTCTGGGACCCCCCTTTCTACACCGATTCTTGTTCGTCTTGATGAGTACTTTCATCCCTGGAAGTTTGTTGCACCATTTCAGATACACCCTGTATACATAGGTGTAGCGAAATAATGTTATTTTAAAATTGACGTTCTTCGTTTCACTCGAAATTCGGACACCGCGATGGGAACTACTACTTTGTTAGTAACGTCGCAGGGTCGACTAACGTTGCCCTGTAGCTCTTTTGAATAATCTTTATTATATAATGTTTTAGCAAAAGCCACACTTTATGTGTTGCTTTTAAAAAATATTTTTAATGTAACCATCAATTCATCCCACAGAGTATGATTCTTATATAAATAAAGTAAATTAATTTTAAAAGTGGTGAGCTTTGAAAAGCTTATATTCTTGTCATAATATTTGAGCTTATATTCTTATTCATAATATTGGAATCTCAGTAGGGGAAAATGTCCCAAAGTGGGATACTACTTTTATTATTCCAATTTTCGCTTCACCACTTCTTGATTATTTTATTGAGTGACGTATTTTTTAACAGTGTAACACTTAGTGACATAAGGGGAGGGAGGGGGTCAAAAATGTTGGTAAGAAAAATGTGACATCATTTATCGATGGCCCCGGGGCTACTAGGGAAGTCCCTTAAGTTCGACCCTCAAATTTCCTTTCATGTTTCAGCTCCCCATGAGCGTAGGAGGACGACCACAATTTTCCTGTGGAGGAGCTTTGATCACCAGGAATTTCGTATTAACCGCCGCTCATTGCGTAAGAGAGTAAGTAAGAACGTCGAGACTTGACAATGGGATGAATGATGGAACAAGAAAGAGAGAAATTTTACTGAAAAATCAAAACAACCTCTTACTGAGCTGCTTAGATATCCAAAACCTAGTAATGAATTTAAAATGAAGTAAAACCTGATAAAGAATGAAGGTTTTGGTCCCGACCCATAGAGTACCAAAAACTCTTATAAGTGAATTGAAATTTTTCTCTTAAATCCAAAATTTGCATTTTTAAGGCAAATTCAACCTTCGGAATATCTTGAGAAAGAAATGTCACAATGAGTGCATAAAAAATCTATTGACAAGAGGTAGTGCCCAGGGGGAAGTTTTAGCAGAGTCTGCTCTGATTGTAGTCTGTTCATTTAGAATTGGCGCCTGAGACAAAATGTATTAGAAGCAGTTACTATTGTAATTATCATCGAAGTAATTATCATGTAATTATCATTTCACTGAAGTTGAACGATGAACGTTATTAGGCGTTATTGAGCGTTTTTGATCCTGTTTCAGGCGCCAATTCTAAATGAAGTACTTCTACAGTTACAGTTAACTTATACACTATACTATAGTTGGTTTAATTTCTCATTTAGGAAATTTTTTAATTACATAATAGCCGGGGATAAAACTCAGGGACTTATATGTTCATTTAGAATAGGCGGCTGAGACATAATGTATTATAGAAGCAGTTACTATTTTAGTTATCATCGTAAATTTTTTCTTGTGCAATGACAACGCAGCTTAAATAACAGTAGTTAAAATACTGTAAAAGAATCGGTCACTGAAGTTGCGTGATGAGCGTTATTGAGCGTTTTTGATCTGTTTCAGCCGCCTATTCTAAATGAACAGACTATAATCAAGCATCCTACCACTGCTCTAGAGGAGATTCATTAAGCTTAAAACTTATGATAGAGGATAGAGTGTTCCTAATTGGGTTGTTTAAACTTTTGACTCATGCGCAGTGCTGCGGATTGCTAAAAATTCTCCCTTGGCACTAGCCTCTTGTAGAACTAACTACTTAACTGAACTTTTTCTCATTTCAGTCCTAAGTTCAGTAAAACCAGAACGTGTGTCGTACGAGGTGTTCCTGTAAACTGTTTCCTCCGGCCACGTGACATAACTGTAGCCTATATGGGTGAGTTTAACTCAAGATATAATTTAGACCACGGAATAAAAGAAGACAGAACCAGCACTTCCATAGACCGTGATATGCTATATTTTTTAACGTGGGAACTCCCATAGGAACTAAAGCCTTCAACCCAAGTCATCTGAACTAAAATTTCGGTCACGTGACCTTATAGCTATTTAGCAATTTTTATTTTAGTTCTTAAATTTTTAAAAAATATTTTATTCGAAGGAAGATATAAGAGCTAACTTGAAGTAAGATATTAAGAAACATTGTTATGAATATTAAAAAATCATGAAAGAATCAAAAACTGATTTTATTGATAAAGATAAAATAATCCCAACGTAATCCAACTTTTCTCTCATGGAAACGAAAAATTCATAGTCGTTTTTCGGAAGCAAATTGAGTAGTGAGTAGAATATAGAGAAGCAATTAGTGTTTTTAATTAAAGGGTTTAGAAAACGCCTTTCATTCATGTTTCGATTATTTTATTTGCCTGATTTTTAAAAGTGGTAAACAAAAATTTCAATCTGATTTTTGAATTTTTTCTCCGTCTCCATAACATTGCTCGACAACAAAATAAGTTCTAAATGTATCTGAAACAATTCAAGCAGATTCTTATTAAAAAATTACCCCCTGAATCCCCCTGAACGTGACCCCCGTTTTTCTACATCAGCCTCAGATTTTCGGGGAACAGTCCCTCCCCTTTTTAGGTTTTTTGGTGACTTGATAACTTTGAATTTGGTTTTCAGGGTCAAAAATCATTACTTTTGTTAGATTATTACTGAGGGGACAAGAAAGATTGATTTCTAAAATATGAAAAATATGTAGCAAATGGATAGGCTTAAAAAATGTTCACTCCCCTAAAAATGCAAAAATACCGTTAAAACTTACAGAGGTTATTTTACGCTATTTTCCCTATTTTTCCCCGAGTTATTCCTCTTTAAAGAATCCTAACCCTTTACCAAAGACCCAAATTCAGAGCCTGATTTACGAGAGGCCATTCGGGGCACTTGCCATTTCAAGGGGGCCCCCAAAATGATCTTACAGTTATGCAAATTCAAAAGAGGATACAAATGAGGATACTTGTCTTACTAACTCCAACTGTCGATGTGTAAGCCTCGAAAATGTTAAATCAATCAAATACCTTGGCATTTTTATCGACTCAAACCTAAAATGGAAAACTCATATAACCTATGTCGTCAAAAAACTAAGATTTCTGCTATTTAGATTCAAACATCTCCGTTATTCAACTGATGGCAAATTTTTACTGGTGTTGAATTATGCTTGGGTTCACCCTATTTTTTCTTATGGTTTAACTGCATGGGGTGGTGATTATGCCAGTAATTTCGCAGCTTTAAACTCACTCCAAAATAAATTTATAAAAATAATATTAAACTCAACCGACCATACAAATTTTTTCATGTACCAAAGTTTAAACATTCTTCCGCTACGTTACTTTTATTATTATAAAACATGTTTATTTATATATAAAAATCCGTATTTTTGTGAAAGAAAACTATTGATTAGCGCAAGAAGAAATAATGAAATCTACAAAATTCCATATCCCACTAAAGAAATAATGCGTAAAATATTCTCATATCTTGGCCCAAAGTTTTACAACAACTTACCCCCAAGTATTCAAAACAGTATAACAAGTAATATATTTTAAAAACGTTTAAAATTTTACCTATTAACAATAATAAATATTGAGCAGTTCTTTTAAACTGACTGAATCTAATAATAAACTCCCCGACACCAAACCGTTTTGCCACTTAGTACATCTCTTCCATTTCTTTCTATGTATTGTTAATTTATTACTTCTTTTTTTTGTATATCACAAGTAGTTTTTTATTGTATACTTACTAGTGTTTAATTTTATTGTATATTCACTTCAAGTATAATTTTATTGTATTTAATTTTCATTGCACTTTGTTTCATGTATGTAGTATGTAATATACCTGTATAGGATCTTTTCCTCCAGGTTATGGGTTTCCTTTTTCTCATTTTGTTCATGTATACATTGTCAATAAATTATTATTATTATTATTAAATAAATTCATTTTAAATTTTTTTTAATTGATATGGTTTTTTTGCATAATTTCTGCAGCTCAAGTGATGACTGAAAACAATTGAGATATATAATTATTAATATTATCATTATTGAATCCTAAAATAATAATAATTAATGGATTATAATTAGTGATCTAATAATTCTATTAGATAACTATGCTGACAACATTAAAATCATGTTGCTCTGGGAGCTGTGGTTATTCAGATGACATGGGGGAAGCTATAGAGAACTTTTTCTAAAGCCGTTCCATAAAGTTTTCTAATATATAAGGTATGTTGGGGCCCCCATAATGGAAAATGGTTCTTTTGCCCTGGGCCCCCAAAGTTGTAAGTCGGGTCATGCCCAAATTTAATGAAAATTAGAAACAATGATTTTTACTAAAAGCGGTTGTGGTGTTAGCGCCCCCGAAGCGCCCACGAAAGAGTTCGGAAGACTATCTGAATCATACTGGCGCTCGCACGCTCACTCGAAATCACGGAAATCTGAGGCTGATGGAAAAAACGGGGGTCATATTCGGATACAGCTGTCCTTTTACATAAGAATCTGCCTGAATTGATTTGTCCATCAATCATCAATAACTTCAACCCTTGAATTTTCTTCAGGTGAGTCGCACAACAAACCGATAGGTTTGATGGGGCTCAGTTATATCCACATCCATCCCCAGTACGACTACTGGAGAAGCCTGAATGACATCGCCATCCTCCAACTGCAAAGGCCGGTGCCCCAGTGTAACAAGTACATAGCCCCCTTGTGCTTGCCTCCCAAACCGTTGAGCAAGTTGAACCAACAAGTGGTCGTTGCAGGCTGGGGACGAAGTATGCAAAGGAGGCGTAAGTGTATTACAGTAGGGTTATGTTTTTTTTCAGATTTAAAAGCCTTTGGTGGTAAATAATGAGTATTGGTTCATAACTCACGAAAATAACTTTTATTTCTGTAAACTCTGAAAAAAGCTTGCGCACCAAATATGATTTTTATAGGAAGTGAGGAAGTTAATAAAATTTAATTTGAAGCGGAATATAACACAAATTAAATCTTAAAAAAGGGTTGAAATTTGTAAATTATAATTTATTAACCTGCTGTTTAGGAATTGCCACTTAGGCCGGTCCAGACTCTACGTTTTGCACAACTTTTTGTCTTGAACAGTTCAATACGTTGTTGTTGCTGTTTCTTATGCCACTTGGAATATCCAAGCTCCATCCGCAAAGCATACAGGATTTGAGGCAAAAGGAGTGCTGCTCCTGAGACAGTGAGGCCCAGTGAATTGCAGGAGTCCGACTTAAGCCTCGGATGATAGATGCTGTCACCATCTATCGCCACCTCCACAATTTAGCCATATCTCTGAAGGGGAGGGAAATTGCCTCCAGAGACCTGGACCTATGGTAAACTGCGCTATGACCGAACACAGGACTTTCGGACCCACAGATTTAACGAGCACGTACTCCGCATATACTCGGTGGGTCTTTGGTGGTGTTGGGAATCGAACCCGGGACCCTCCGATCCCGAAGCCGATGCCTTAAACACTAGGCTCCCCACGGTCTGTTCAATACGTTGCAGATAAAACGTTGCGTGTGGGTAGGAAAAGTGTGCAGTTTTGAAACGGCACGAAGACTGTACAGTTGCAGCGGTAACTGAGCTAAAAAGCATAGATATCCTGGAACTATGCGGACAAGTCGGGGCATAGACGGTAGCTCCGTTTTCCTATTCATTTTGTTCCTCAGTTTCAGCGCATAAACAAAAAGTTGTGAAAAACGTAACGTCTGGACCGGCCTTAGTTTCTCCTTCTTTCTTAGTTTCTAGATCTAGATATTCCATCAGTTTAGCAACCCGCTCGGTCACCATACTGGATCGGGACACATCAAGCTTTGATGGTTCCTGTAACCAGTTTTTGCAAAGTCATTTTAAGGCCTCAGATCACTTAAGTTGAATGAGGTGATGTATGATTGAGTATAGGTGGCGTGCGCAAGGTTTTTTCTCAATACAAAGAAATTAAAGCCATAAAATTAACATGTAGGCAAAAGTTCATCAAATGCAACATAAGGATTTTGAATATTTTTTAAAAAAAGTATCAGAATCATAGCCCTACCCTGCATATTTATCATGATTATTTTTTTTTAGAGAACGAAGGACCTCAGATGTTAAGGGAAGGTAGAGTAGTGGAAGTTGATCCTACCCATTGCCAGAGATCTAACAACCAGGAAAGAAGGCCAGAAAAAATATACTGCACGATTGGAATGGGTGCTCTTAACCAATCTTCATGTCAGGTGCGTAAAAACATTTTAGCAACACCAGAGGAATAAGAGTCATACTATACGTCTACGGGATCAGTTCAGCTCATCACCACTATATCTCGGAATCGGACAAAGGAGGAAAACAAACAATCACCCCTCCAATAAAAGCAGATCTCCATAAGAAAGCAAAGTCACTTGGAGGTCTGTCAATTAACACGAGCCTACAAGACCTCCCCCCTCGTTCGCGACATTTCAGGCAGATTAATAATACATTTCCTCCTATGGCCATAAATGAAGGGCTTGGTAGATGAAAGGGCTCTATTACAAAACCTGTACCAAAAGTAACGAGACTGAATTCCCTAATAATTATTATGACTGGAATTCAGTCTCGCTACTTTTGGGACAGGCTTTGTAACAGAGCCCTTTCATCCACCAAGCCCATAAATATAAAAGCCTGAAAAAGTAGGAAAAAAAGAAAAAATTGGTGAGTATTAGAGGGCACGTGCCAGTAATTTAGCTTGATTGATTATCTTTAAGTGAAATTCGGCACGGGTTAATATTATCGTAAAGAAATAAAATTTTATATCTGAATAGGTCAAGGCATTTATAAAAAAATAGAGGGTATCTCTTTTCAAATTTGTAAAAAGAAAAAAATTCTATTGTAAAAGAGACACATTTACCATCTTCAATTGAGATTCTCCCCAGGTTAATATTATTGTAGAGGAATAAAATTGTATATCTGAATAGTTCAAAGCATTTATAAAAAAAGTAAAAAGTATCTCTTTTCAAATTCACAAAAAAAATTATGTCATATAAGGGACACCCTAATGGTTATTCCATGTTTGTAATTTTAAAGTGTGTGGGACTTGCAATAATTACCGTCAATATATAAAGGGTTAATTAAGTTATATCCATTGAATAATTTGACGTTATTTAAATTGATTAGTCATTTTGATGTGGTGACTAATAAAATTGAATTCGGGTCTCTATCCATAGGGTGATTCCGGATCCTCGGTATTTGCGAGCTTCCATGGCGTTTTCTATTCTCTGGGAGTGACGTCACAGCACACCGACTCGGAAACCTGCCCCATAGACAAAGTGGTCAGCTTCGCCAACACTTACGGATACCTGGACTTCATCCTGCCGATCGTAGGGGCTCTCCCGCAGCCCCCGACCAGAGGAAGTTATTTTTATGGATTTCACTCATAAGATACAGGTGATTATACTACCTCGCTTGGTATGTATTATGTTGATACGATATTGTGAATAAAGGAATTTTCTGAAAAGGAAACACGATTGATTTCATAATGTAGTACTACATATCGTCGCTGTGAAATCATACCGGCATATCTGCAAAAATTGAGTTTTTGAGTTATTGGTGTCAAAAAATTAATCGGCTGCTAAGCACAAAAGTATACATTCCCTTTTAATATGATCATATTCTGATGATTATTTTCTGAGTAATATTTTTTAATAAAAAATTATCCTTTTTGAGGCGTATGATGACTGCCCGTTCACCATCGGGGAGCTGGCTACCTGGATTGTTTTTAAAACTAGGGTCAGGTGGGATAAAGTGGTTATATTGGGGTAAAATGCATACAATAATTTTAAAAATTTTTGGTTTTAAAATTTGATGTTTTATGTCATGATGTTTTTTTGGTTTTTCAAGAAAATAATAAATGTTATTATTATAAACAGTTAAAATCCCTATATCCATTTTACCTGATTTATTTGTGCTTAAAACTTATTTTATTGTTTATTTCTTATTAGCTCTGGTCATGGAAAGTAGTTCAGGAAGAAAGAGAGATCTACATCACCACTTATTTGGACTTATAATAAGAATATAATAAGAACCGACCACAGAAAATACTACTTACACCAGAGTCCTCTTGAATACCTATTCCACCAATCAAATAAAAAAAATAAGTTCCCCCTCTGTCCTTGTTCTATGAAATTATCATGTAAAAAATATTTAATATACTTCATAAACATTCGAGTTTGTATAAAGGTATCTGTGTGTATGTGTTCTTATAGTAATAAAAATTACCCTAAATAGTTTTGCTCAATATTCGAGTAATACAGAATTTTTTTTTAAAATCCAAGCTATCTTTCTATTTGAGAAATCCAAACAGGGTAATGAGATATAAACAAGTGTTAAAATAGTAAATAACGATTGTTTACGATCAGTTAGAATAACCTTTGAACCGTCAGTTAGAAAAAGTGAATAAATCCAATAACCCAGTTTTTAAGAAATCGAAAAAAATGTAATATCTTTAAATTTTTAATGGAATATTAGAATTTTAGTATAAACTTCATTTGAGTCATCAATAGAATCTTCAAGTCCATCAATAGAAATTAAGAGTTGAAAAAAATTTGATGGATTCAGATCATTTTCCAACTATAATGAAGTTTCAACTGGATAAAAACAATAAAATCTTTAAAATTCAATTTATACTCTAATTGTTGTATAGAATGCATGTAAGAATGTGAAAAAAATTGAAAATAGAAAAAAATACTTATTAAATTTAAAAAACAAAATGAGTCATTAAGTCGGTTAATTACTGCCAACTGAATTAATCATTTTCTGGATAAAATGAACATAATAACAATCCCCATAATACATCAGTAAGATTTCTTGAACTTAAGAACATCAGTAAGATTCCTTAAAAAATGCTTGAACTAAGTCAAACTTCGATAACGAACTTGACTGATAAGTGGAACAAAAATGTTGGCCCCAGCCCCAAAGAGCAGCTGATTTTTTACAAAGCGACAAAAAAATAAACATTAAATCCTCACATTTTTAAAGGATTCATAAGAGGAGCTAGTATTGTTAAAGATATAAAATATTTCAAGTTTCATTTTTTATCGTCCCTGTATTTTAACTTTTTGGTAATAGTATTTTGTAGAAAGAATTTTTTGATACCTTATAAATTTGTAAGGTTGTTTTTCCTGTAGATTTAAACAGCTATTATAATACTAGAACAGTGCTTCAAAACCTTTCTGGAGGTTGAATAACACCTGTCACGCCCCTTTTCATACTCATTCCGTGTCTAAATTTAATTTGAAGTAAAGTGTAAATAATAATAGTCCAAGAAAGTTAGCTCAAAAAAGGGGTTCAAGTGGAACAAATTGTAAAAGAAAGTTTGATGGGTGATTCTTATAGGAAATTTTCCGTAGAAAACGATGGTGAAACGCATACCAAAATTAACCGTGTCCTTTAGCCAATATGGTGGATTTTCCAAAATGGCGGTAAATCGTTTTTAACTTATTACTTCCTAAAAATTGTTAATAAAATTATACATTTTGCAGTTAATGATTAAAATTTAGTAGCAAAAGCAATGGGGAACTATTTTTTTCTCTTACGATAAGTCATTTATCCAATATGGCGGATTTTCCAAAATGGCGTCCACTAATGTTTATAATAAGTAAAATTCTGATGATAAATTCGTAATTTTTTCAGGATATGGTAAGAATTAAGTCATAATAATAATCATATAAGTTTCATCTCCTCAATGTATCAAATATGGCGGATTTTTCAAAATGGCGGACAATCGTGTTTTACTTATTTGCTAAAAATCGTTAATAAAATAAAACTTTTGCAGTAAATTATTAGAATTCAGTTGCAAAAATAATGTGGAACTGTTTTTTCCTCTTACGATAAGTCATTTACCCAATATGGCGGATTTTCCAAAATGGCGTCCACTAATGTTTATAATAACTTAATTTCTGATGATAAATTCATAATTTTTACAGGATACGGTTAGAATTAAGTCACAATAATATTGATAAAAGTTTCCTCCCCTCAATGTATCAAATATGGCGGATTTTCCAAAATGGCGGCCACATACTTAGATCCTTTTTATTTTTAACGTTTTTACATATAAATAAATTTTATTTTGGCATAACATAAATATTTATATATTAAATTACCTATAAAATAGTATATTAACCAAGATTTTGCGATACATAGAAATAATTTCCAAAAAACGCGGCCCCATATTTCAAACTTATGGTAAATGGTAATTTTAGAATTTCTACCTACCTTTAACATTATTTACCACTAAATTTTAGTAAAATATAAGTATTCTGCTTATAATTTACCTAATAACATTTAATATTTCTAATTATTAAGAAAACAAATTAAAAATAAAAAGGATCTAAATAAGTGGCCGCCATTTTGGAAAATCCACCATATTTGATAGAGTGAGGGGGAGGAAACTTTTATCAATATTATTGTGACTTAATTCTAACCGTATCCCGTACAAAGTACGAATTTATTATAGTAATTTATGTATTTTTAACATTAGGTGGACGCCATTTTGGAAAATCCGCCATATTGGATAAATGACTTATCGTAAGAGAAAAAAACAGTTCCACATTATTTTTGCAACTAAATTCTAATAATTTACTGCAAAAGTTTTATTTTATTAACGATTTTTAGCAAATAAGTAAAACACGATTGTCCGCCATATTGAAAAATCCGCCATATTTGATACATTGAGGAGATGAAACTTATATGAATATTATTATGACTTAATTCTTACCATATCCTGAAAAAATTACGAATTTATCATCAGAATTTTACTTATTATAAACATTAGTGGATGCCATTTTGGAAAATCCGCCATATTGGATAAATGACTTATCGTAAGAGAAAAAAATAGTTCCCCATTGCTTTTGCTACTAAATTTTAATCATTAACTGCAAAATTTGTAATTTTATTAACAATTTTTAGGAAGTAATAAGTTAAAAACGATTTACCGCCATTTTTGAAAATCCACCATATTGGCTAAAGGACACGGTTAATTTTGGTATACGTTTCCCCATCGTTTTCTACGGAAAATTTCCTATAAGAATCACTCATCAAACTTTCTTTTACAATTTGTTCCACTTCAAACCTTATCTTTCTTGGACTATAAAGCAATTTTATTATTTTAAACAATTTTACTATCATATATAAAAGCAACCAAAGCAGTTTTATCCGGTTACTCTTAAAAAAAATTGAAAAAATTAAAATATACATTCCTTACATATTTTTTACGAACAAAGAATTGGAATAATTAACTAAGATCATTGACAACCATACCCCCTTCACGCATCCGACTTATCAAGACAGAAGTAAAACAGTACAGTACTATTTTAATTTTTCACCCTTTGAATACTCATCGCCCCCCCCCCGAACTTATTTATCGTCCGCCTGATAATCTAAATCTCCCATTTGGGGGCGATCGCCCCCAGGTTGGGAACCAATGTAACTGAACTTAATATGCAACTACAACTTAACCAACTTATGCAACTACAACTTAATATCTGAAATTAGGCTCATTTTATTCGCAATTTCAGTCTCTTTGTTTTGGTGTGCATCATGATCACATTTCTTTAGGTTTTTTATTTAAAAAAGGGGAAATTAAATGTTTAGTTTTCTCCTTATTCATAATCCCATTTCTTGGATCCACTAACGTTCAACACTGTAGAAAAATGAACTAATTTTTCTACAGTGTTGAACGTTAGTGGATCCAAGAACTGGGATTATGAATAAGAAGAAAACTAAACATTTTTGACAAATTGGTAATTTAAAATCCAAGTTAACTTCTGCAATGCCTCAGATCACATCGATACGATAACACCGGCACACAAAGAAAAAGAAGTGGAATGTACTTTGGACCGGACCTACCTACCGACATGTATATCGACCCGCTGAATCTGAATTTCAAGTCCGTTTGGCCCGGTCACCCTCCAGTTTTGAGTAAAATACAAAAAACCTCAAAAAAGGCCAAAAATTTCAAAAAACTACAGTCACAGCAATGAAAAAATTTTTGTGGACCCCGATCACATATGATTTTTGTGTATTCTAAATAACTGAATCTAAATCTAAAAGTACCAATTCAATTGAATCTCAGGCTGCAGCGCTGTTACTCATTTAGCACCACCCGGGGAGCACGTGTAGCTTTAGGATTGCTATGGACGCGAGTAACGTTACCCCCCTTCCTCAGAACCCCGGATCCATGACTGTTCTGCAATGCAGACACCTAATTAGAGACCTGGCTAAAAAATATAAATCAGTGACCTTGCAGTGGATCCCATCCCACTGCGGTATCCCAGGCAATGAAAAAGCAGATGAGCTAGCAAAAAGGGGCTGCAAAATAAGCCAGGCAAACTGCCCTGCAATACCCTACAAGTCAGCAGCAGCAAAAACAAATTATCTTTTGGTCAAGACTCATGCATCCCTAATTAAAGATTGCACAAGGGACAGGCCATGGGCTAACTTTCTTAAATCACTCCCTGACCATCCTAGGCGCAGTGCCGTGGCTGCTTTTCGCTTGACGACTGGACATGATTGCCTTTATCAACACCTACACAAGATCAAAATTGTGAATGACATTACCTGCCCCCTCTGCAGTAGTGGTGCGGCAATGAATGCCGACCACCTTCCCTCCTGTTCAGCCCTAAGATCCACAGACCTGCTTTCCCGGTACTGGGAGGCGAGGGACTTATTGTGCCAACTTTAGTGTATTTTCCTGTTCTTTTCCTTTTTTTTGGGTCTCTGTTATGGCAATATGATGTATGTCTATGTAAGCCTGCTGCATTGGAAATAAAAAAAATCTAAAAGTTAATTAGCCCGGTGAGCCGTCCAAATTTGAAAAAAAATACGAAATGAACTATGAAAAAATGAAAATGAACCATGAAGCAGAGATGGGCGCAATTACTTTTGTAATCAGATTAATAATCTGATTACATTTGTAATCATTACATTTGTAATCTGATTACTTTTTGCAGTTTTTAATCTAACTACATTTGTAATCATTACATTTGTAATCTGATTACATTTTGAAATTTTCAATCCAACTACATCTGTAATCTGAATGAATGTAATCTGATTACATTTGAAGTTAGATTACATTTTGTAATCTAAATGTGAATGTAATCTGATTACTTTTGTAGTTTGATTACATTTGTAGTTTGATTACATTTTTAGTTTGATTACATTTTTAGTCAAAATACATTTGTAATCTTCAATCCAATTACTCTGGTACCTTTACCGGAAGTGGTCCACAACTTGCCGGAAGTGGTCAATGACTTACCGGAAGTGGTCCACAACTTGCCGGAAGTGATCTGTTACGAACCGGAAGTGGTCCGTAACCTACCAGAAGTGGTCCATGACTTACCGGAAGTGGTCCACAACTTGTCGGTAAGTTTCGTAGCACTTCCGGGAAGTTGTGGACCACTTCCGGTCAGTTGTGTACCACTTTCGGTCAGTTGTAGACCACTTCCGGTAAGTTTCAGACCAATTCTGGTCAGTTGTGGGCCACTTCCCGTAAGTTTCGGACCACTTCCGATCAGTTTTGGACCACTTCCGGTAAGCCGCGGACAACTTTCGGGAAGATAAGAACTATGTCTATTAAGTTGCGTACCGTTTCCGGTAAGTTTCAGAGCACTTCCGGTCAATTGTGAACCACTTCCGGTCAGATGTGAACCACTTCCGGTCAGTTGAGGACCCTTTTCGGTCAGTTGCGGGCCACTTCTGGTCAATTGGGAACCACTTCCGGTCAGTTGTTGACTACTTCCGGTAAGTTGTTGACTACTTCCGGTAAGTTGTGGACCACTTCCGGTGAGCCGTGGACAACTTCCGGGAAGTTACGAACCACTTCTTTTAAGTTGCGGACCATTTCCGGTAAAATGTGGACCATATCCGGTCAGTTGTGGACCACTTCCGGTAAGTTTCGGACCACTTCCGATCAGTTTTGGACCACTTCCGGGGAGTCGCGGACAACTTTCGGGGAGTAACGAAACCACTTCTATTAAGTTGCGGACCGTTTCCGGTAAGTTGGGAACCATTTCCGGAAAGTTTCGGAGCACTTCCGGGAAGTTACGAACCTCTATTTTTAAGTTGCGGACCGTTTCCGGCAAGTTGTGGACTACTTCCGGGAAGTTTCGGAGCACTTCCGGTGAGTTGTTGACCACTTCCAGTCAGTTTTGGACCACTTCCGGTCAATTTTGGAGCACTTCCGGTCAATTTTGGACCATTTCCTGTCAGTTGTGGACCACTTCCTGTATGTGGCGGAACAACAATACACCCTATTCGCACCCTACCATTATCAATCAGAAAAAGTAATCAAGATATGTTATATTAGATTACAATTGTAATCTGTAATCAGATTAACGATTACAAATGTAATCTGTAATCAGATTACATTTGTACAAAAGTAATCAGATTACAAATGTAATCAGATTACATTTGTGCAAAAGTAATCAGATTACAAATGTAATCAGATTACATTTGTGCAAAAGTAATCAGATTACAAATGTAATCAGATTACATTTGTGCAAAAGTAATCAGATTACATTTGTAATCGTAATCGTTAATCATTAATCTGATTACATTTTGCCCATCTCTGCCATGAAGTTAGTCACCAGTTGAAGATTTTGAGAAAAGTTTGTAACTATGTTAATTAACCATACTTCAAAACTTTTCTCAAAAACTTCAACTGGTAATTAACTTCATGGTTCATTTTCATTTTTTCATAGTTCATTTCGTTTTTTTTTTCAAATTTGGACGGCTCACCGGGCTAATTAACTTTTAGATTTAGATTCAGTTATTTAGAATACACAAAAATCATACGTGATCCAGGTCCGCAAAAATTTTTTCATTGCTGTGACTGCAGTTTTTTGCAATTTTTGGCCTTTTTTTTGAGGTTTTTGCATTTTACTCAAAACTGGAGGGTGACCGGGCCAAACGGACTTGAAATTCAGAGCGGGTCGAAAAACATGTCGGTAGGTAGGTCCGATCCAAAGTACATTCCACTTCTTTTTTTGTGTGTGCCGGTGTGATCTAAGAATAATTTCTCTTCACTTGCCAATGGCGATTCCCGCATTTATTTTATTTTCTTTATTCGATAGAGGTATCCTAGAGAGGAACATATGCGCAAATTTTTTTTAATTACGATAGTTATTTATTTTTTAATTTAATTTCAAAATTTTACTTTAAAAAAGGTGCGCGAAAACGTCAAGTTTCAAATTTGGACGTACTTGCATTCTATACATTGATTTTAAACAAAGGCCGAATCAAATGTGACGAACTTCAATCATAAACAAAGACAAAGGGCTTGTCGATTATTATTTTTAAATAATTAATTAACTAAATTTTTTTGAAACTTTTCATGTAGATTTTTAGATTTAGATCTATTTCCTTTTCTGCAAAAATACATTTTTTTTATGTTTTCAAGAAATGCTGGTATTGCTTAGGGGCCATTCATTAATTACGTAAGGGTCCCGAGGGGGAGGGGGGTTGGAAAAATCTCTACATACCCTTACTTGGGGGGTGGGGGGGTTAAACCAATTCTTACGTAAGATTTTCCTAGTTAATATAAACAAATTCCAATTATTATAATCAAGAGATAATAATATAATAGTAATATGTAGTTGACAGCAAGAATATTACTTATCTGTTGAAAAATACGTCAAACGGAGAGTTTTCTAACATTTTATTATTTTGAAAAACATAATGGAATCTTATGTAAGAATAGGGGGGAGGGGTTTGAAAAATCTTACGTACCCTTACATGGGGGAGGGGGGTCAAAAATTGCCAAAATCATCCTTACGTAATTAATGAATAGCCCCTTATAGGTTTTAAAAGACTAGAATCTGATATCTTAAGCGGTTTGGGGCATAAAAATGCGTAGAAGCCTCATCATATCTAAATAAAAACTCTCAAAATCATTTAATCTTTTTATATAAAAAAGTAAAGTTAGGTTAACCACCGGGCATCACTATTCATTAATACAGACAAAAAAAACTGCATCTCCTTTAAATTTTCTCACTTCAAGCTTCTGTGAAAGTCTCAAACTATGTAAAAATAATTTAACTACTACTTACTACAAACAATAAAGTAATGTTTTAATGGCATTTTGGAAAAACCCAGAATTAAACATGAAACACTGCAATTTTTGAATTTTTCACCGTGGTTTCTGTATTTCATTATTAATTCGCTATTTTTTTGCAACTTATTTGCTGTTTATGCATCATTATTGAAGAGAAATGTTAAAGGCAGAAAGAACATGCATCTAGAAATTGACAAAAACGGATCTCTATTGTAGGGCGCAATTTCTGCTCATTTAGTCAAATATCCTTTTTACCATATATAGTTTTAGGGTGCATATCTTAATTTTGGATTTGGTTGCACATTATTTGAACAAAGAAAAGTCGATTTTAAATGTTTTTAAACAATGCAGACTGGAAATTGCTTTTTACAGATACAGATAAGATTTATCAGTTTTTAAATAGATGTTCATTGGTGATTCTGATCCATGTTACTAATACAATCCAAACTATTTTATAACTTTATAAATACCCTTACTTAGCATCAGCATAACCTTTTCAATAATTATGCACTTGTACTCGCAAATTTTAGAATAAACTGCATATTATATTAGCGAAATAAGGAATTTATAAGGAAATAAATCTAAATGCTTTCCTTGGATCTTAAACAGTTTAAAGTGAATAATATTTAATTTATTTTTTGCATTTAAGTGTGTTTAGAAGCTGTGTGATTAACAATCCAATGCAACTTCACAACTATCTGAGTCTAACCTATACATAAAACATTGAACAGGGGCGAAAAATGCTTTAAAAGGTAAATTCACTTTAAAAGTCAAAATGGTGAAGCCAAAAAAATCATAGCTAGAGGTAAAATAGTTGAATATTAAATTCCATTAAACATTAATAAAATACCATTCCTAATGTTACTTTAAAATTTTTATTTTTACAAAAAAGCACCTAAAAATAATCTTTTTAAGTAAAATTTGACTTTGGATTTAACCTAATAAGACCTTTAAACTAGGATCCAATCATGTCTTACTTGCCCCCCTCGTAAAGGTCACTTAATACGTCATATTTCCAAATTATACGCAATAAGTTTCATTTTAATCACTATTTCGAAGAACTCTTTCAGAGCAGTAAATTTTGTGAATTCGTTAAAGAAATCGCAATATCTTTCTTGTCAAATTTCGAAAGTGACCAGAAAGGAAAGTCGCAAGAAATCAAAAATAATATTAATTCCATTCAAAGAAAATATATTTTTAGTTTTTTTACTAGAATGCGTTCTAAAGCATCTGTCATTCTTGTCACCATCTTGTTTCAAGGGGTAAGCATGCAGTTCTTCATAAGAACAAATGTTATTGATATTAGGGCTGTAACTGGACTTTTGTTTAGGGGGAGGGGGTTAACTCAACATTATTTCTGAAGGTCCTTCTTATTAATACTTTTATATGTTAGATAACTTACACTTAGAATTATACTTTTGGTGCACTTATAATTTTAAAATGTAGTGAACAATGTGACCCCTAGGTAAAACTGGGGGTCAACCCATCAGAAAAATTTTTTAAATTTCTTCCTTAATATGGTGTTTTACAATAGCTCTTTTGAGAACTTTTGGATTAGATTCAAAGAGCACAGCTCACATCAAGTGGCAAAATTTTGAAGAAAAAATTTTGAGGAGATCTTTAGAAAAATTTTGGAAATTAGTTCTTAAAAGCAGTGTTTTAACTTATTTAAAACCTTTTGATGGGTAAAAAACCCCGGGAAATGATCACCCGGAAAATGAACACCCGGGGGATGCTTTTAACAATTTTCAAAGAAAAAAACAGTAAAATAATTATGTTCAAATTTTCGGATGAGATGGGTTAAACTCCTAAGCCCCTCTTGGATACGGCCCTGATTGCTATGGATATGTTTTCATTACCTTTTTATTCATGAAATATTTTGAATTTCAGGTGTATGGATTAGATGCTAACTCGTGTAAAAGTAAGTTGAGTTTAATGAGTGACAATTTTAGTTGTAGTTAAATTAGTTACTCACTTAACTAAATACTCAGCACACTAAGTAGTTAGCAACATATAACACAAAAAACAAATATCCTTTACATCCCTTTATTTTAAATATTGTTTTGTGTAAATGAAAAAGAAATTGGAATAACTGAACTGCGATGTATTGAGGAAAATAAAAAGAGGAAAATTATCACTTTAGCTGATATTTTAAAAAATAACAATATTTTGGAAGAAAATAATAATATTTCAATAAATAAGGTCGACTGACTGGGGTAACTTTAGTTCATTGATCAAAGAAGAATGGACAGATGTAAGTTTTTATCACTAATCTATTACAGAGAGGAATTTAGAAAAATTTGAGTTTTTATCACTTATCTATTACAAAGAGGAATTTGGCCAAATGTGAGTTTTTATCCCTTAGGGTCACTTGGGGTAAGTGGGACCCCTTTTTGGCCTAGTGCATTTTTGTAGCTTAATAGAAAATTTTGAATTTAAATTTCTTGGCTCATTTCATTTAAGACTTTATCCATAAACAAAAATGTATTATTAGTTTTTAAAGAAATGCTTTACATTTTTCTTAACTGGTCTCTTTTTTAATGAGAGGGGTGACTCAATTACCCCAAGAGATGGGGTAATTGAGTCACCCACTCTTTATTTAAAGCAAGCAAAACTTAAAAGGAAGTAAAGTGGGTCTTACTTGATAAAGTACAGAAAATTTCAATATAAAATATTTTACTGTAACTGTATCTTTGTTTGAGAAATCTACTCACATTACAATCAGTATGACAAGGTAAGAATGGAATGAAAAACAAAATAAGTATTTTAAAGAATGTTTTGAAAGGCCAAATGGATATGTTTTACTTTAATATATAAAATAAAAAACATAATAAGGTTGATTAAGATTAATTTTGGCATATTAGTAAACATTGTAAGATAAAAAAAGAAATCGGACACACTAAGGCAAAGCGCGCACTAGAGACTTTTGGCGCACTTTAGACCTGGCTAATGCAAGAAGTTAGAGCGCACGCATAGGCGACGAGACTCTTGGCCGATTGCCAAGTATATCTCTATAGAAATGCATTGCTCTCGAGTGTTTAAGTCATGCTTGTCTAAAGTGCGGCCCACGGGCCGCATGCGGCCCAAAAGCCTTTAAAATGCGGCCCAAACGCAAATTATGAAAATATTTAAATTTGCACATTTTAATTTTTAAAAAATAAATGTTTGCAATATTTTTCAAATAAATCGATTCGATCTGAAATAAAAATATTTATGAAACAAAACGGGAACCCCCCTGTGGCTGAATTTAAAGGCGAAGATTGGGTTTTAGATTCAGCTTTTTTAGTAGACTTAACAAAACATTTGAATGTTTTAAATTTGAGACTTCAAGGGAAAAAATTCAATTTATTAATTATTTATTCCAGAATACAGACAATAACAGTGTTTGAGAGAAAGTTGAGATTTTGGCACAGTCAAATAAAAGTAAAATATTTGACACATTTCAGTACTTTGGCTGCACATAAGCCTGTGAATTGCACAAAATATATGCCGCATTAATTTGTGATTTTATTCAATAGTTTGAAAGTAGATTTCAAGATTTTAGAAAGAATGATTCGAAGAAGACATATTTTTACCCCATTTTCTCTAGAAGTGAATAAATTACCTTCAAATAGAATGCATTGTACTGCAAAGCGACATTCAACTGAAAGAAAAATTTGCGAAAGTTTCTTTACGGGAGTTTTATAAAGATTACCTACCCCGCGATTAATATCCTAATTTTCACCATCATGCTTAATTAAAGTCTTCAGCTTTTGGCAGTTTAGTACCTATATTTGTGAACTAACATCTTGAAAATGCATTAAGAATTGCAACCTAGTCTATTGATGCCAATATCAATTTGCTTGTTCAACAAAAGCAAATTTATCCATCTCATTAATTTGAATTATTTCTTTATGGAATCCAAACTAAATGAAACGAAACTTTTACAAATTTAAATTAAATGTGTACCTATACATATCTAATTAAAATTTTAAAAAATTATAATAAAAAGAAGTTAATTTATTTCAATAAAACTATATGGAGTAAATTTTTATTTTAATTTGTTGAAAAAATATTGTTTGTGCGGCCCAGCAAATTTTTTTTCGTTGCAATGTGGCCCTCAAACGGTCATAGTTTAGACACCTATGGTTTAAGTTGTCAAACTAGTGTTATAAGTCGCCGCGACAGAAGTATCTTCAGCGCGCTTAGCCAAAATGAGAATGAACACTATTGATGAGATATTTCACTTTATACTCACCTTCACTTAAATTATATCGCAAATTTGATATAAAATGTCGATCAAAGTATTTATAAATTTTGAAGTGGTGAGTAAAAGGTCTTGCTATACTGTAAACTGAAAATTTTATGGGAAATTATCCCTTTCTTCTTCACAAGATACAGACAAGGCCGTCTCAATCAGCTTCCTCCAACGGAACCGATCAGCCGCCACTGTCCGCCAACGATTGATCTTGAAAGTTTGTAAATCCGCCTTAACACAATCAATGCATCCATCGAGTGCGAGGACTCCCTCTTCTCCTTGTACCCTGTACATTATATTTTTGGTAGGGTCTGAGGATGGACGGATTTAAGGGGGTGCTTAAGGGTGCAATGCACCCCCAACTTTTAGAGATAATTCCATTTTTATAGGGGAAAAACATGTTTTCAAAGCCATCAGGAACAGCTGGCACCCACAAGTTTTCTAGTATACACTAGGGTGGATCAAAAAAATTTTTTTCACATTTTCCCAGGGGCACAGTGACAAAAGGGTACCAAATGGTCTCAAACTGACATGTGTAAAATATTATTCGATTATAATAACGCTTTTTGCCTCCGGATTGGCCTTGAAGTTTCGATTAATTTAGTAATTTCATGTAAAAATGGACAAACGAAAATCAAGCTTTTACCTTGATTTCACGAATCCGTTATGAATGTAAATGTGCACAATGATATAAAAATCATCATCGAAGACTATAAAATAATTATAAATGAAACCAGAGTTGAAATACTTGAGTTGTAGTATAACATATTTTGAAATATCTCAATGGTTAGAACTGGCAATCAAAAATTTCTTGCTGGAATCATAAAATTGTGCGAAACTCTTATTGCCGGTTGAGTAGGATGTTAAAAACACTAAATTTTTAATAAAAATGGATATGTCAGAAGGTGGGTACCTTTTTGGGGATATAGGTTTCAACCCCAAGGAAAACATTTGGATAATAGTTAAAATTTGGGGTTTTCCTTGAAATTTCATTGGCATATTAGGAATAGCCCATCCCACGTGTCCCCATATGTGTCCCTAATGTCCAAAAATAAATTAAAACCACATTTTAAGAGACAAATATTGAAATATTTTCTTAAGAAGAGCCGTAGATCAGCGTTTTCAGTTCAAAGCTCAGTATCATCCCTTAAATTTTTAAATAAGCTACATTACTTTTCAAAACTTACTTGTAATTAACTTAAACAGTTAAATTTTCTATATTTTAACATTATGATGCTAAGGAGCTATTTTGAGTCAATCCTTCCTCCAAAGAAGTATAATTTCATGGGCCTGGGTTTCAGTCTATTGTTAGAGCAAAAAAATTGGTAAATCATGATTGAGGCGAATCATAACTGATATATTGCCTAATGAACGAATTATCTATTCGACAATTGTTTCAACAAATTTTTGCGATCATATTTGGATCCCAAGACCAGCCAGTGAAATAACTGTCCGCTGAATATTGAAAGCGTGGCATATTTATGAAAAATATAACTATTTCTACTTTTAAAAATTAAAAATACCGTTTTGTACTGACCAAACTTGAGGGAAAATGTATCTGAACTACCAATATTTAAAATATGTACCGCTGACAATCCACTGTTTGTTTGCAAAAAAGAGTCTCCTATTCTACGGCTATTGCTAATATGATAGCATATTACATTGTCACTTTGGCAGTTGTTTTCGTATTAAAATTGCATAAATGTGACTAATGTGATTAAAATTGCTTTTAAAGACCCTTATTTGTGAGCTTTAAAAAGTTATCGAAAAAAAAATTTAATTTATACAATTTTAAAAAAATATGAAAATTTACATACAGTAGAACCCCGATTATCCGCGAGTGCCCCGAAACAAATTTTTTAACAATGAGAGCAAATTTTAGGTGAGATTAGAGACATTTTAGATGTAGAGCAAAGGTTTCTGCTGTACTGTACATATTTTAAAAGTTTTACATATCATGTTTTTTGTACAATAAAACATAGTTTTTATGCTGAAATATTTTTTTCGTGTTTTCATCTCATTTTTAGTCTTTTTTCGGGTTATCCGCGATTTTCACTATCCGCGCCGCGGTATCCTTGCTACCCAATTGCGCGGATAATCGGGGCTCTACTGTATTTTTGTTCTATTTGAGGCCAATCCGGAGGCAAAAAGAGTTATTATAATGGAATAATATTTTACACATATTAGTTTGAGACCATTTGGCACCCTTTTCTTGCTGTGCTCGATAGAATTTGTTAAACAATTTTTTCTCCATAGGAAAATGACCCACCCTGGTATACACCCCCAGGGTTCACCTCCTAAATCCGCCCATAGGTCTGAGTCATCACACCTAAAATATGCCCAAGCCATCTGATACGATAAAACTTGATTACTCTAGTAATAATAGGTTGTTTATATTTCTTGTTTAATTCGTGGTTAAACAAACTCCTCCATCTATATTTTCCCTAAACGGGCCAAATATTTTTCTTTCAAAGTTCAAAAGTCTGCTTCATCAGCTTTTTTTTAGTGACCAGCATTCACTGCCATGTAATATGATAGGTCTGATATGAGTTGTATAAATATTTACTCTTGTCTAAAATCAAGAGTTTTAGACATTGTAAATTTAGTGATTTATTTTTGTGAGTAATTATTATTTAATTTCAAGTTCAATACTATTAAATTTTTATAAATTTTGAAGTGGTGAGTAAAAGGTCTTGCTACTGTAAATCGAAATTTTCTGAAAACTTTGGGGGGAATTGTCCCTCTAACCTCTCTTAAATCCGCCCATGTCTTCAGTAATAGTTCCTATATCATTTGGGACGTCTAGAACCACTTACATCATAATAAGGGGTCTCACTTACTCAATAAAGAGGAGTCCCACTTACCCCATAGTGAGGGGTCCCACTTACCCCAATGGGCTAAAATTACGGGGTAAGTGGGACCCCCCGTTAAACAATTCTAAATTAAAATTTTTGTAAAAATTCAAATTGCAGAATGTATTTTAAGTTAAACTTTGCACAAAACAGTTCAATAAATATCAAAATATAACAACTTAGCATGAAATACTTCTTTGAAAAATGTGTCTTAAACTCTCCAAAAAGTCTATTCCTGGAATCTATTGTAAATTAGTTCTATAATCTTAAAAAAAATTAAACAAAAATCAAATATACGCAAACCCCTTCAGTGTGACAAACTGTTACATAATCAATTCGAGTAAGTGTGAAATTTCCTGAATATATATTAGTTTGAGGGGGGTGACCCCCACTTACCCCAAGTGACCCTATCTATTACAAAGAGGAATTTGGACAAATGAATCGTCAGTTTGAAGAAGGGAATAAGTCCAAAAATCAAGTTTTGAGAAAATCGAAAAAAAGAAATGGAATTTTCATTGTATGGATAGCGATTTCACAACTTCAAGAGGCGATATCTCCCTATAGGGGTTAGTTATCTTCCCCCTCTTTTCACCCATGTGTAGGGCAAAGCTTGGAGATTGTTTTGAGCACAAAAAGTCAATTTGTCATTTTTTGGACTTATTCCCTTCTTCAAACTGACGATTCAAATGTGAGTTTTTATCACGTATCTATTACAAAGAGGAATTTGGGATTTTTACAACTGATACCCGTTAGCCTCGCAATTTATAAATGATAATTAATTTTTTTTTCAGCTCGTACGTCTTAGAGTTAAAATTATATATGCAATGGACTAAAGTTACCCCAAGTGAGGACTCAGAATTAGCCATCATAAAATCAATTCAAAAAATTAAGTATGGCATTTAATTTGTAGACGCCCCTTTAAAAGACTAAAATCATGTTGTGTTCAAGTATACTTTAATACTTTAAACTTGCAAAAATAATACCAAAACTTTATTATTCTGCTCATTAGTTTGCCCTAAAAGGTCCAATGTAATATTTTCTTTTCTAAATGATTGGATCGCAGTATACTTCTTGAAACTCGAGTTTATGAAAACTGTTTGTTTTACAGAATGTGGTGACTTGGAGTTAAAAAGAAATATTTCTAGCAAAGCCGAAAATGTTATATTCCCCTGGACTGTAAGTTGATTTTTTTCAAAGGGAGTCACGAGAGTTTAGTTCTGAAATGAATTACTTGTTTGTTTCTTGAAGATTAAGAAGAAAAAAGGAAATTTCTTGTGTAACTCTAGCCTGCTCATGGTCTATGGGCTCAGTTAAAGTGTCTCCCATCTCCTTGGTCAAAGTGTCACACTTCTCCTTCCCCTCCCCTACAAAAAGGTCACCCATTCTTACCAACAATATGTCAAGCACAAGGTGGTCAGTAAGAATCTGGGAACGTATTATATTTGAATTCAAACAGAAGTGTGCCCAACTTTTTAATTTCAGAGTGAACTTTGATTTCGATAGTATTTTTTTTGTAATGATGTCGTTTAAGGTGGACACAAATTGGAGCCGAGCGGCGTAGCGAACAGCCACGAACACGCTCTGCGCAAGCGCCGCTCTTAGAGCCTCCGAGTTGCGCGTGCGCAGAGCGTGTTCGTGGCTGTTCGCCTTCGCCGCTCGGCTCCAATTTGTGTCCACCTTTATACTTCAGTCAAAAGTTCATAAACCCTCTCCCTTCCCTCCAAGCGTGACATCATTTATAGATAGCCTTGTGAGGATTTTATAGGAGTAATAATAAATTAAATACCTTTTCGCTTGGTGTGGTCACACCGTGTGAAGTCACGAATCCCAAGAACACTTCCTCCTATATACTATTTTAAAGTGGGAATAACATTAATCATTAATGTTGTTAAATATATTGGGTTGTCCCATAAGTTCTGTCACTTTTTACAAAGTTTTGTCTTTGAAAATTTTTTATGAAAAACTTGTAATAGGTGGAGATTTCAAACAAAAGGGATTTTGATATATGTATATTTATGAACATAATGTGTGATTTTGGTAGTTCTCGTGATATTATTTCTTTTCAAAATGGCAGTTTGAAAAAAAGACCAAAAACGACGATTTTCGCGTAATTCAACGCATAATTCATGGCTAAAAAAAGTTTTACTGCATATTTGAAATGTTAAGATTAAGATGTCATAGTTTCAAGATGATTCGATAAGTTTAAGGTAGGAAATTTTGACTTTAAAACTTCATATATTGGTAATTTCACGTGTTTTTTAAAGCACACCTATTGTTTTTCCAACCAGCTGGTATGAAGCAAGTTAAAGGCAGATGTTTTTTGAACCATAATGCTTGTTTCAACGGTTTAAACATTGAAAGCCTCTTTTCATAATGTCGTTGAATTGATTTATTTCTAAATTACTAAATTCGAACGAGTTGATTTTATTGTAGTGTTATCGTAAGAAGCAAATAATTGCTCTGTTCGCTTAGCCTAAGTTCAGCGAGTGTGATTCTGATAAGCAAAAACGTTACGCGCTTGAATATTGCGCACTACTTTCTGAAATTAATTTCAGATATAATTTAATATATATTGCATATTTTGAATACTTGGGTATTTCATAAGCTTTTTTGTTGATTTTGATGCTTTTTTTCGTGAAAATTTCTTCGAAATGACTAACATTACTGAGATATGTTTCTTGCAAAGATGTTATGTTTGAGACCGAAATTTCCTAAGTTAAACTTATCGAATTATCTTGAAACTATGACATCTTAAACTAAACATTTCAAACATACAGTACAACTTTTTTTAGCCATGAATTATGCTTTATTCCTAGTTTTTTTAACAAAAGAAAAAAATTACACGAAAATCGTCGTTTGCGGTCTTTTTTTCAAACCACCATTTTGAAAAGAAATAATATCACGAGAACTACCAAAATCACACATTATGTTCATAAATATACATATATCAAAATCCCCTTTGTTTGAAATCTCCACCTATTGCCAGTTTTTCATAAAAAGTTTTCAAACACGAAACTTTGTAAAAAGTAACAGAACTTATGGGACAACCCAATATATTAGGCTGGGTCGAAAAAAAACAAATTTTTGAAATTAAAAAACATAGGGGTCTCAAAAGTTGCGGCTTGGCTTTCTGATAGCCGGAAAAATAATAAAAAAAATCCTAAAAATATCCCTGAAGAGCGCATCGGGACTAAAGTTTGAGAAAATTGACAAAAATCACCTCGCATTAGAAAAATTCCTTAAATTGAAAACTACGTTTAAATAAACTTTGAACTAGGTGTAATTACATCTTTTATTAGTCTGAAGGCAAATTAAAATGGAAAAATCTTACTCCATTTTTGATGGCTAGATGGTAAAATGAACAAAGGATGAAGAATGAGTAAGAAGTTTTTTCATGAAAAAAAAGTGCATTTGGTAAATTTTACATTCAATTGTCCCTGTTTTGAAAGTGCCAAATTTTCTATTTTTCAATGAAATTTAACAAGCTTAGGCCTTCTGCCAGAATTTCAAAAATGAAGTAAGATTTCTCCAATATTTTTTATTTTCCTTCAGGCTACTAAAAAGATGTAATTACACCTAGTGAAAAGTTCATAAACGCAGTTCTCAAATTTGTGGAATTTTTCCAATGCAAGGCCAAAGGAGTAAAGGAGTTTAAGGATAAATTAGACGAATACTGGGAATCGGTAGTTTGAGATGGACCAACCTAGTTGGGTTTCACGCCTGCTGTTGGTTGTCAATATTTGTATTTGTATTGTATTTGTATTTGTAAGGTGATTTTTGTCGATTTTCTCAAACTTTAGTACCGATGCGCTCTTCAGGGATATTTTTAGGATTGATTATTTTTCCAGTCATCAGCAAGGCAAGACGCAACTTTTGAGACCCCTGTGTTTTTGAATTTCGAAAAGAATTTCCGACTCATCCTAATATAGGGTGAACCGCCCAGTGTATGAACACTTTGGATTTGCGATTTCCCCGCTTTAAAAATTTTTTCAGGGCTTTTTCTCGGTCAATTTTAAAAAATAAGGTATGTTTCCAAGCAAGCTTTTTCTCAGCAATATGATCGAAGTGTTCCAAGATCTCAGAAATTAATAATTTTGAAGGAATCCTGATCCTAGTCCAAAAAGGGCGATATACCCAGTAAATGAACAAAGTTTGTCCTAAATATACAAATAAAAATACAAATATTGACAACCAACAACAGGCGTGAAGCCCAACTAGGTTGGTCCACCAACTCAAACTTCCGATTCCCAGTATTTGTCTAATTTATCCTTAAACTCCTTTACTCCATTGGAACTAACTATCGATTCCGGCAACCCATTCCATCTATCCACAACCCTGTTGTAAAAATAATGCTTTCTGCTTTCCCTGTTTACATGTCCCTTGTTTAATTTGAAACTGTCCCCTTGTTCTATTATCTGTACTTAAGTCTAGACCCTCTGTATCCCCTTGCTTTATCATTTTGAATAGTTGAATCATATCCCCCCTATCCCTTCTTTTCTCTAAAGTGAACATATTTAACTTCTTTAAGCGCTCATCATAATTTAAACTGGATATACCCTTGATCATTTTTGTAGCCCTATGCTGTACTCTCTCAATTAAATCTATGTCTTTCCTCAAATATGGAGACCAGAATTGTACTGCATACTCAAGATGAGGCCTCACCAAACCTCTGTACAGAGGCAAGATTATGTTCCCTGTCCTTGAAGAGATAGTTTTCCTAATACATCCCAATATCCTATTAGCCTTTTTACTAACAGATGATCATTGGTGTTCCATTTTAAAATCCTCATTTACTATTACCCCCAGGTCTCTGGTCATATTCCCCTCCTTTAATTTAACCCCTTGCAGATATAATTCAGCTTTACTATTCCTAGATCCCATATGTAGCACTTGACATTTATTACATGATTTAATAAATGATATTAAAAACATGATTTTAAGATGTCAATTCTTAACCTTCAGGTCTCTTTTTAGTTCGCTCAAAGCTGGGTTCAAATTGAAAATTTTTAAGAGATACAAGCATATATTTTACTTGAATAAACGATTGTTCCACATTTATGAGGTCTTCCTGCAACTACGTAATTTTATTGGGAGTCTCCAGAACTATTTAGTTGCTTATTATTTGAGTTTATGTGGTCGACTGTTCATTTACTGGGAGTGATCATTCACTGGGCAACCCACCCTTTAAAAAGTAGTTATTGATATAATAAATATTTGTCATTATATTCCGCCCACTACACTGGAATTGGTCAAGGGTGCCCTGTTCAAAGTTACTTATGGTACAGGGTATCTATTCATATGTAGCAAAATTCAGTTACTTTGCTTTAATTTATTTCATCACCCGCCGGGGTTGACCTTGAAAAAATTTTTCCATTTCTATATAATAGTAAAAAAAACTTTTTTTATAGTGGTGAGTTTTTGAACTTTTTTTTTCATTTTGCTAATACACTTTTCTGAAAAAGATCTCTTGGGCTTACTCTCATGAGATGTCTTCTCTTTGGTTTAGGTTTTTATAATAACGATGATTAACATTTACTATAAACGATGATTAACATTTGAGGAGCAAACAATCAAACCATGATTTCTCCTTCAAATGCAAATTTTCAGGAAACACAAAAAACTAATAACTTAAAAAATAACTAATTTAAAAACCTAATTATTGTTTGTTTAGTTCTATAACGAGTAACTGAGAGAGAAGATTTTTAGTTATAATTTACCTAAAAACTTAAAACTAATTATTAATAAATGCATTTGAAATTTGGAGAAATCTCGTTTTGATCGAACACATTGGAGGAAACATTGTTTGATTGTTTCCAACATGGACAAAGCACTTTTTTAATACTACTCTACACTTTTTTAATACTAATTAAATTAATCCTACTCTTTTCAAAAACTATTCTTTTTATTTCTGATATACAATGTAAATTTTAAAAATAAAAATTAGTGATTTCGTATCAAAAAGTCCCCAACAATATTTTTACATCACCAACTTTACGCTGACAAATGAGTGGGTCACGTGACGAGTAAGAACAGCTATGATTGGCTGTGACTGAAGGAATCACAGACTGAAAATATGCTCTAGAGCAGTGGTTCCCAACAGGTGGTCCGCGGACCACTGGTGGTCCGTGAGAAGATTTTTAAATAGCTTATCCAAAAAATGTGTGGAAAATTTAAAAAAATATTTTTCCTAATCACACATTCCAGGAAATAGTAAAAACACTACAGATAGAAAAACATAAGTAAAAAATCATACGTCTCATAAATAAAAAATTATGTTCACTTTCTCTCCAATGAATCATTTGTTCATTTCTATTATTTTGCACTGTTTTATTCAACAGTAGTTTATTACAGAGTAGAAACTAGATGTGATGATGTGGAAAAGTATTGCATCAGATTCATTAAAACTGAGAGGCGTTGGGGTGGAGATAATAATCGAATGATCGGACTTATTAGGGGACATCCATAAATTACGTGAGGTCAAAAAGGGGGGGAGGGGTTTGGAAAAATCTCACCAAATCTCACCGAGGGGGGGGGTCGACTAAAATCTCACGTCAACTTTTCAAGTTAGAAATTAAACGATTTTTTTAAGTATGAGAAAGGAATAATACCCACAGATAAGGATATTGTGGTGATTTTTAGGCGGAATAATGTCCTTTTCCCCACATCATTAATAATAGAAAAGTTTTAGGTACTGTGAACCACCAAATGCAAACGAATAGGAAATCTCACTAAATCTCACCAAGGGGGGAGGGGGGCCAGATTTTGGAAAAAACACCTCACGTAATTTATGGATGTCCCCTTAGGTTTGTTCGAAGATATGAGAAAAATTTATTGACGAAAATGCGAATGTTTTTGAACACATAAATTGAATCGTCAGTTTGAAGAAGGGAATAAGTCCAAAAATCAAGTTTTGAGAAAATCGAAAAAAAACTGTATAAGTAATGGAATTTTCATTGTATAACCTCCAAATTTTTACTAGAAGTTCAGAACCCTATTTAGAAAACAGAGAAATCATCAAAACAAATATAAGTGTATTCAAAAATATTTTACAGCCAAAATAAGTTGATGGACTTATTCCCTTCTTCCACCTTAGGGGGCATCCATAAATTACGTGAGGTCAAAAAGGGGGGGAGGGGTTTTGAAAAATCTCACCAAGGGGGGAGGGGGGGGGTCGTTGAAAAACTCACGTCAACTTTTTAAGTTCGAAATTAAACGATTTTTTTTAAGTTTGAGAAAGGAATTATACCCACAGATAAGATACTGAGGTGATTTTTAGGCGGAATAATGTTCTTTTCCTAAAAATGCAAACGAATTGGATAGAAAATTATTTTTAAAGGTTGTAGGTAAATCTCACTTGGGGGGAGGGGGGGTCCAGCGAAATCTCACTAAATCTCACCAAGGGGGGAGGGGGGTCCAGATTTTGGAAAAAACACCTCACGTAATTTATGGATGACCCCTTATGAAATTTTTCTGATGAAAAAATCTTTAAAAACCCTTAAAATCACATTTAAATTATATTTCTCCTTAGTTTACACCACAAAAGGGTGAAATAAAAAGAGTAAGACAAATGAAATTCAAAATTATATTGAAACTGGGTTATTTCAGATTCAAATTTCAGATTCAAATTTATTCAACAACAACACAAACGACAGTACACAACAGGAAAGAAAAATGATAAAGGAAAAAAAACACTGAAATATTTTTTTTTATCCCAAAGGAGCCAGCAAGGCTCTTCCATGGGGTTGCGGATTTCCTAATCTACTTAATCATAGAAAAATAACAAAATAAAATAAATTTAATGAACATATAAAATACAATAATAAAACTTATATGGAATAACAAACAAATATGTCATTCTCGACCATCTCATTTTTTCAACTTAAAACAAAAAATCATAATTAAAACTAAAAAAAGGGGTTGGTGGGACTGGCTAGATGTTTTCTTTTCTGATATTTTATAATTCAGATGCAAGTTATCACCTGACAAAATTTAATAGGTTTTCTATACTATTTTGATTTAAAATAAATAAGGTACAAAGTTTTTTAAAACGTCTAAAGTTTGGTTCTATTTGAGTTTCATACGGCAATTTATTAAATAGAACAACAGATAAATAATCAAAATGCTTTTTAAATATATCTTTATAAGGGGTTGGTACTAGATAAAAATTTTTTCTTCTAAAATTATAATTATTATTAAGATTAATTTTTGCTACTGCAGGAAATTTCTTTAAAAAGATAAGACTATTTAATACAAACAATTGTCGAACATTTAAAAGAATAGTATTTGGAAAATATCGTATGAATTTTTCATGCAAATTTAATAAGGGTTTTATGTTTGTAATATAATCACCTCCCCAAACCAAAATCCCATACTGAATACGAGATTGCACCCAAGCAAAATATAATTTCAAAAGTAACTCAAATTTGATATATTTTTTCAAATGATAAAATTTAAATAAAATAAATCTTAATTTGCTACAAATTAAATTTATATGATCTTTGAATTTCCAGTTTTGGTTAAAAAGAATGCCTAAGTATTTTAAAGAGGGAGTGTATTTAATGAGATGATCGTTACAAGATTCTTGTTTGCAATCACAAAATTTTAAATCAAGATGTATTTCAGATGTAGCCTTTAAATTAAAAATTAAATTAAGCAGTATCAATGGAGTGAGTGAATATGAATGGAGTCAAACATTCCCTACATAAAAAAAAGTTTGAAAAACATTGAAATTAAGAGAAAATTTTATTTTAACTTAGTTTACAGCACAAAGAATATGAGGAGAAAGAAAAATTAACTTTAATTCCAAATTAGCTTAAAAAATACAATGAATGGACATCGATTTCACAACTTCAAGGGGCGATATCTCCCTAGAGGCGAGGTTGGCCGCCAACCTCGCCTATAGAATTTCCTCTGCCACAACTAACAGTCAGTGCATGCCCAGTTTGCTTTTTTGTGATCAACACAATTCCTGGTTTATCTCATTCGTCCTGTAGTTTAATTAAAAGCTGAGTGGTTTCTTTCAAATATAAATCTACTAATAATATAGTACCTTATTTGTTGGTTACGAAAAAGAAGAAAAATAACTACTTTAACTGCTGTTTTTTTTAAACCTGTAACTTTTTTGTAGGTGTGAACCCTTCTAGGGTTAATAGATAAAAAGGCTTTATTAAAATGATTAAATGGTCTTAAAAGGTATATTTTTAAATAATTAGATATAAAATTAATGTAATATTTATTGAAAAAAGTCAAGTTTAGACCCTCCAACAGGAATGAATGCACTGAAAAAAAGTTAAAAATTTTGAAGATACAGGGATAGAGATGGTCCGCGGAGGTTCAAATTTAAGTGAAGTGGTCCGCTGACATATTTGAGTTGGGAACCACTGCTCTAGAGGAAACACTTTTTGATTGAAACATCAATTTTCTAATTAGTTTTAGAATAGGTTAAAACTTATTTTAGTTGAAGATAATACCATTATTTTGTGCAGTTTAATGTGGAGATCATGAAAATAACAGTAACTCATTTTTTATTTTTTTGAAGAAAACACGGTTTGTTTGCTCCTCATTTATATTCAGGTTGAAGAACTCAAAATAGGTTTAAACTTTTAAGAAAATATTTTATTCCAAAAAGTAAAGGTATGTACTCTGAAACACTACGCTTTTGTTTTTTTAATTAATTAATTTTATTTTATCTCAATTTTGGGAAATATAGTAAATATCAAAACTTTGCTTGGTTTTATATTTAAATGTTGTGACCCTAAAATCTAACCCAAGGGTGAGTTTTCCTGCCCCTATTCTAACAGATAAAAGATCCAAGACAGATAGATATTACAAAAACCAAAAGTGTATTAAAAAATCAATTAATCATTAACTGACCATACACTAACTTAATAATTTGAAAACTTTAACAATCCTCGAGGAAGAACAAAACACATGACACAACCTGGGTTAATAGGAGAAACCGCATATTTAAATGTTGTTGTTGTCGTGTGCCACTTGGAATACCCAAGCTCCACAAAGATTCAAGGCAAAGGGGGTGCGGCTCCTGAGAAAGTGAGGCCCATAAAAGGCAGGAGTCCGACTTCTGCCTCATGAGATGATAGATGCTGCCACTATCTATCTCCACCTCCACAATTTTTCCATGCATCTGAAGGGGAGGGAAATAGTCTCCAGACACCTGGACCCAAAGTAAACTGCGCCATGACCGACCTCAGGACTTTCGGACCCACAGATTTAACGAGCACTTACTCGATGGGTCTTCAGCGGTGTCGGGAATCGAACCCGGGACCCTCCGATCCCAAGACCGAGGCCTTAATCACTAGCCTCCCCACTTCCTATTCCATATTTAAATGGAATATTAAAATAGAAAGGCTGACAAGCCTAAAACAAATTAAAACCAACGTGAATACCCCTAGGGAAAAAGGCCTCGAGTGCTGCGTCAGAAGATATTTCAAACATACAAAATTTGCATAAAACTTCATAAACACTTTATGTCTCATTGCCATACTGAAGCTAATGCATAAAGATTCGTAAGATGTATATTTTTGATACTGTAAAAAATCAATTCCAAGGTTCGACTCCAATAGGTTAACTAGAGTTAAAGTTGTTCTGGACACAACATAAACAAATTAAATAGGTATTTTTTTTAGCTAAGAGGGTTAAAAATGCAAATATGATTGAGCATTAACCCTTTCCTTCCTAGCCCCCCCAAATTCTCCATAGGATTCTATGTCAATCTTAAGCGAATTAGGATTGAGATAGTTAATTAATACAATCTCCCATTGTCCGTTCATAAAAACCCTTAGGTTGTTTGGTATTCAAAATGAAATTTAAGTGTAAATTTTAAAACTGAATTGAATTCTGCAAACTGCGCAAATGCAGCATGTCAGCTAGAATCTATATCAATATTAAGTAAAACTACGAACCGAGAACTCTATCCGTATCTCTTCATCAGGGGGCTTGGACACGGACAGAGGGGTGTTTCTGAATGCCGACCATCAAAATGGTAACAACATCAAGCCCCAACACCCATAATTGAATTTGGTAGCACAACAAACAAGTGTATAATGCTATTACAGTTAACACAGCAGATCAAAATTGAAAAAAGAAAATACACAATTGAATCGTCAGTTTGAAGAAGGGAATAAGTCCAAAAAATGACAAATTGACTTTTTGTGCTCAAAACAATCTCTAAGCTTTGCTCTACACATGGGTGAAAAGAGGGGAACAATAACTAACCCCTATAGGGAGATATCGCCCTTTGAAGTTGTGAAATCGATGTCCATTCATTGTATTTTTTAAGCTAATTTGGAATTAAAGTTAATTTTTCTTTCTCCTCATATTCTTTGTGCTGTTAACTAAGTTAAAATAAAATTTTCTCTTAATTTCAATGTTTTTCAAACTTTTTTTTATGTAGGGAATGTTTGACTCCATTCATATTCACTCACTCCATTGATACTGCTTTAATAACCCAGTTTCACTGTAATTTTGAATTTCATTTGTCTTATTCTTTTTATTTCACCCTTTTGTGGTGTAAACTAAGGAGAAATATAATTTAAATGTGATTTTAAGGGTTTTTAAAGATTTTTTAATCCGAAAAATTTCATAAGGTGGAAGAAGGGAATAAGTCCATCAACTTATTTTGGCTGTAAAATATTTTTGAATACACTTATATTTGTTTTGATGATTGCTCTGTTTTCTAAATAGGGTTCTGAACTTCCAGTAAAAATATGGCGGTTATACAATGAAAATTCCATTATTCATACAGTTTTTTTCGATTTTCTCAAAACTTGATTTTTGGACTTATTCCCTTCTTCAAACTGACGATTCAATTGGGATCGCGCACATGCAGCTTATCACCAAATTGTAATATAGTCAGGTATTCAAAATGAAATTTAAGTGTAAATTAATGTTGTAAGTAATTAAGTAATTAAGTGTAATTTAATGTTGTTACCATTTTGATGGTCGGCATTCAGAAACACCCCTCTGTCCGTGTCCAAGCCCCCTGATGAAGAGATACGGATAGAGTTCTCGGTTCGTAGTTTTACTTAGGTTGTTTGGGGTGCATTTCCAACCCCCATTCCTATGTGATTCTGAGTCATCCAGGGGTGCCCTACCCCTCCAGTATGTAACTTAAACAACTTTATACAACTAAAATGAATCTGAGAAAATGGCTCAAACTTTATCCGTCAGTTGTGATTACTCATAAAGATTTTCAAATGATAAATCTAAAATAGGCACCCAGCTTTAAACGAAATAATTCCCTATGAAGGCCTTTTCTATAACATAATATCTACGCAGGGTTGCCAACTACTCCGAAACTTCCGGAGTTTTTCCGTTAGAGTACTGAAAATCCGCGAATCCGCAATAAGTGTTAAATACTCCGGAAATACCCTTTCCATGTTTATAATGCTTTATAATCTGTTACGATGGTAAGCCCTACTGGAACGCTAAATGGTATTGCAATGGTTGAGGCTCAAAATAGTATCGAGTTCTTCCAAGTCGGGTTACAAACCATGGTTGGCTTTAAAACGATTGAAAAAATTTAGCGGTCATGCTTTCTGCAATATTTGTACCGTTTTGGTGGTTCCGGAGATAGCAGTTTCTCACTACTCCTGAAGTAGCATAAGAATTCCGGAATTTTTTCCCTGGGCTCCTGAAGCTTTCTGGAAAAGGTTGGCAACCCTGTCTACGTAGTTGACAAGCAAAAAAAAAGAGTCATAAGTTTATTTTCTTTTTACACAGGTATCGATATTCATAGGAGAAGACGCAACTCCTAGTTGTGGAGGAGGGGTTATTTCGGCGACCTTCGTTTTGACCGCGGCACATTGTGTTTTGAGGTCAGTATGCTTTTATGCCAGTCAAAATATAACTAGTAAAATGGGCAAACTCGTAAAATTATACTTATTCCCAATTTTAAATTGCTCGATACTTAAAAGAGTGTACTATCATCAAATATATTTTTAAAAATATGTAAGTTTTAAACTTTCCTGAGTCATGGCAGCCACCCAGGTAGAAATAAAATTCCCTCATGGATCTATGCCTAATGTAGGTACATGAGCCACTCCTAGAAAATTTTCCCGAAATAGAAAACTGACACATAACGTTTCAAGTCGGAAATAGGTCCTTTTCAAAAGTATCGTTATAGGTCGTTTCAAATTCCAGTACTAATCAACTTTATTGGGTAAGGTCTTGAAGAGAGCTGCTACAGAACGTGTGACTGAAAGTCACAGTCAGCTCTAAGGCTGCTAACCCTTAGTTAGGCTAGTTACCGTCGTCCTCATTTTATCACCCTGAAGGGATAAGCGACTGAGTTATACCTTGCCTATAGTCTGTTCATTTATGATAGGCCGGTGATATGTGTATTAGAAGCTATTAGTTTTTTAATTATCATCGAAACATTTGTATTTTGAAATTAGTACTAGGCAGCCTAAACTGAAGTAGGTATAATGCTGATTGCTGAAAAAGAATCGGTCCCTCAGGATGCAAGAAGACCGTTATTGAGCTATACCGCTCCGATTTCCCCATCAGCTTATTCTAAATTAACAGACTATACTCATGGAAAAGGTCTGTAGGATGCAGCGAGATCTACCACAATGCCGTAGGATTTCTATTGAAAAAACTATGAACCTATACCCCATAAACTACTCCAAGATAATGGTACATTGAGTCCAAATGTATATATTTTTTCTGATTATTTGACTTTCACGTACTGCAGCCATTTCGAAGAAGACAAGGCAGAGTGCATTGAAGCGAAAATCCCTCAAACATGCTTCTACAAACCCGGCGAGTTCCATATGACAGTACTGGACAGAAACGGAGGGACAACAAGGCTGGACGCCGCCCGAGTCATACCCCACCCCGCATTCGACAACCAGGCATTCTGGAACGACATTGCTCTGGTCGAGTTGTCGCGTCCTTTCCCATGTCAGGGAGGCCGAATGCCCATTTGCTTACCACCAATTGATATAAATGTGGTAAACGGTGACGTAAGTGTGGTGTCATGGGAGAACATAGTTGATGATGATGGCAGTAAGTATTTCAATTGATTGGTGAATAAGGTTTTGTTGAATATGGGTATATTTCAATTATGGTAAAAAAAATTTTAAGAGTGTAGTAGACTACTGAAAGATAATTTAGTAGTAAAATTGGGGCTCCAATCGTACTCCTGGGTAGGGCACTGAGCTATAAAACGTATAAAACAAACTGGAGTGAAGAGTGAGCGTGCCGAAACCGAATCACACCTTACGAAGTTTGTGTACGAGGAAAAAATTGTGTCTACTCCCCACCCTTTAACTTTTCAACCCCTACTGATAGTCATGAAAGTGATTTTAAAAACTATTTTATTAGATATTTACTAAATTAGTCAGTTACTTAGTTGTAGAACAGCATCGATTTAGTAGGAAAAGACACCTTAAGCAAAAAAATATCTTGAATAAAACCCCTTTTAAACGCACAAAAAACCAACTCACACAATGCTATACTTCACAGCAACGTTTCCTGAACATAGTACGTCACTACGCGGAAGGAGAAAGTGAGTAAACACAAAGCCTGTTGGGTTGATAGGAGGAATTTCGATACGCGAATTGTAATAAAAAGACACTACTTATACATGGGTTTAACGAAATAATCATATTTTAAAATTGACGTTCTTTGTTTCACTCGAAATTCAGACACCGCTATCGGAACTACTTTGTTTGTTAGTGACGTCATAGGGCCGACTAACGTTGCCCTATAGCTATTTTGAATAACACTGGGGAACAGCCATTTCGTTGTCTTAGAACTGTAACTTGTTTTTGAATCACTTTTGGCCCCTGAATCCAAAAGTAACTGTAGTTTTTGTCTGTCACGTCCACTTTTTTGGCAAACATCCCCGCCCCCTTTTTACGTTTTTCAATGACTTAATGACTTTGAATTCGATTTTAAGGGTCAAAAATCATTACTTTAGTCTTTAAATTACACCCGAGAGGACAAGAATGGTTAAAGTTTCTAAAATATGAAAATTTGTGGTCAATGGATAGGTTTAAGGGGTTATTACCCCCCTAAAAACGCAAAAAAATCGTTAAAAATGATAGAGTTTATTTTACGCTATTTTTTACACTTATTTTTTACGCAATTCCTTTTCAAAAGGTCCTAACCCATCACCAAGGACCCAAATTTAATGAAAACTGGCCGCAATGATTTTTACAAAAAGCGGTTGAGGCAATAGCGCCCCCGAAGCACCCGCGGAAGGGTTCGGAATACTCTCTTTCGCTTAGAGGACGCGAACACCTCAACCGCTTTCAGTAAAAATCATTGCTGCCTAAGGAATTGCGTAAAAAAAATAAAGAGAAGAAACCCTGAAATGCAAAAGAGGAACGTTATAAAGGATATAGGTTATTTTAAGCTTTTCTTACTCTTATTTTTTATGCAATTCCTCTTTTAAAGGTCTTAACCTTTACCCAAGGACCCAAATTTAATGAAAATAGGCAGCAATGATTTTTACTAAAAGCGGTTGAGGTGTTATCGTCCCCGAAGCGAAAGAGAGTCTTTCGATCCCTTCCGCAGGTGCTTCGGGGGCGCTAATGCCTCAACCGCTTTTTGTAAAATTCATTGCTGCTTATTTTCATTAAATTTGGGTCTTTGGGGATGGGTTAGAACCTTTTGAAAAGGAATTGCGTAAAAAATAAGTCTAAAAAATAGCGTAAAATAAACTTTATCATTATTAACGATTTTTTGCGTTTTTAGGGGGGTTATAGCCCCTTAAACCTATCCATTCGCTAAAAATTTTCATATTTTAGAAACTTTAACCATTCTTGTCCTCTCGGGTGTAATTTAAAGACCAAAGTAATGATTTTTTACCTTGAAAATCGAATTCAAAGTTATTAAGTCATTGAAAAATGTAAAAAAGGGGCGGGGCTGTTTGCCAAAAAAGTTGACGTGATAGAAGAAAACTAACAACAGTTTTCTAATCAGTGTGCCCATTGAACTCTAAAACAGCCAAAAAATCGAAGTCAACAGAAATTATGTTAAAAATTGTTCCCCAGTGTAATCTTTATTATTTTTAATGTTTTAGCAAAAACAACGTTTTATGTTTTGCTTTTATGATATTGGGAAAACGAAAACGCTTAACACCATAAATTCACGAGTATGATTTTTAATTAATAAAGTAAATTAATTTTAAAAGTGGTGAACTTTGAAAACCTTTTATATTCTTATTCACGCTTACCTGAAAAAAGATTTTAAAAAAACCAAAAGTGGTTTTGTATATTGTGTACATGCCTGTTTCGAAAACCGTGTAGCTTACGAAAACAAATTGCAATTACCCTAATAATGCATTTTAATAAAAATTCAAAATGTGCCTATAGTCTGTTCATTTTGAATAGGAGCCAGAAACAGGATCAAAAACGCTCAAAATGCTTAATAATGCTCATCACGCAACTTCAATGACTGATTTTTTACAGTATTTTAACTACATCTGTTTAGACTGCCTTGCCATTGCAGAATAAAACCTTTTCGATGATAATTACAATAGTAGCTGCTTCTAATGCATTACGTCTTAGGCGCCTATTTTAAATAAACTGAGTATAATATGCGATACGGGTCTGCTAATATGAGACACCTTGTGTTCTCAATATGAGATACTCTCATACAGCACCACTTTTATTTCAATATTTTTATGATTATTAATTTAAATAAATTCGTGTTCCTAAGGTTCTTAATTGAATCTCTTAATTCTGAAACGTGTCAAAGGCTACTTTTTTCAAAAGTGAGTTATTGGTGTCATGGGGTTCTGTAGGGGTAAACGCACATTTTAAAGTAAGATTTTAAAGTAACGTGATTTCAAAATAGTTTTTCAGCATGTTAAAATTCAGCTTTAGTGCAGAAACATGTAAAACGACGTCGCTTGACTGGTTTCTGCACTTAAACTACAGGGAATTTCGTTCATGCCGTCTCATCTGCAGCTTGTTTGGGACGCTTTTTTTTATTTAATCGCACACAAACATTATATGCGATTGGAAAATCCATTCTTTAGGGTTAGGTCCGTCAAGCCATAGTAAAAACCATTATTTTAAAGTTCTTGTACGAATCTCAAGACTAAGGACGTTTTGGTAGCTATATATTTAAAATTTTCTTGCTTGTGGCCCTTTAATAGATCCATGTGATTGAGATTTTGGATCTATGAATCACTTTATTAAAAGGGGACATCAAATCATAATATTTATAATAATATATATAATAATATATATTAATATACATATAATACATAATATAATATAATACATAATATAATACATAATAATATATATTTATAATAATATACATAATATTTATACCCCAGATCATAATATTGAACTAATTAACTGATTTTGTAGGCTTTTAAAGCAAAATCGTTATACTGTTCACAAAGTTACATCTAAACAACTATCAAATTGACTTCGAAGATGTCTATATTAACATTTTGAATTGCTGACCGCTATTTTTGAGTCTAGGATTTGAAATCATTTACAAAAAAGGTATTTATACATCTACTAACCAAAAGAGAAAAAGTAAGAATTCTATAATAATTTTATGGGTTAGTATTTAATAAGGAAATGTTATTTTCAACTAATATTCCCACTTTTATTACCAAATCCTTAAATAAGTTTGAGTTAAGCTATGAAATAAGGCCTGAATACTATATGCAGAAACCTGTCAAATGCAAATATTTCAATATTTTTTTATGAAAAGAATAAAAACATTAAAAAATTCTTTTGGTCTCTAAAATATAAGGTCTACTTTAAGAAAAAAATTATTAAACATCTTCAAAAAATTTAGTGAGCTTCTATACAGTTTTTCTCGTTTATCTCAAAACAAGAAAAGTGGCATTTGACATGTTTCAGAAATAAGCGATTCAATTAGGCTATGCGCTATTTTTTGCTCTTCTCATCAATGATATCCCTAAACATTCACACACGAAATTTTTTTTTCATAATGTACAATTTTATTTATTGAAACTTACACTTTAATTACTCGAAAAACCTAAAAGATTCCATATTACATTGATAAACAAAAAAAATTACAAATCGAAATATAGTACTACTTGAAAACTGTACAGTCGTTGGGGAAATGAAAAACGACTCAGTTGCGATTTCTGGCGAACCACTTGGGTTAGGAAGACAAATGAGGTGTCATTTTTCATTGTTTAAAGTATTCTTTAACCATAAAAATTTTCGAGTCCTTAGGGGGTCGTCTTCATATTAAACGACACACTAACTTTTTTTTCAATGGGGACCCCCAATTATTATGAGATTTTCTGAAAGGCCATCCCTCAAAACCCTTAAATACCCAGTTTCTTCCAGATTGATTCACAATTAAAAATTTAAAAAAAAATTTAAAAAAATTAATTTTTAAAATCGTGAAATATTTTTATGGTAATCGATTCAGGTAGTAATTTTATGAAGAAAGCCAAAATTTCAATCTATTTCACCGAATAGTTTTTGATAAAAACCAATAAAAACGAACTTTAATCATAAGGGGCGGTATACCGTTGCCGAATGCATACCGCGAATGTTCTTTCTCGTTCGTTTGTTTTATAGCTCAGTGTTGTTTCAAAGCGGAATGACAGTAAACAAGACACGCATGACGACACAAGCTGTTTCAGCTCAGACTGAAAAGAAGCTATTTTTAATTGAAAATAACTTAAGTTTTAGGGCTTTGAAAGGTAAATCAAAATGTTTTTTGGAGGTTTTAGGCCATTCGGAATACATTAAGATAAAAAAATATTTTGACTGCAATTATCCATTCCCATTACGTTGGAAATAAATCTCAAATTCGATTTGAAGTGTTGAGTTTTCTATGCAAGTCTTATAGAAAATTTCTGATGTCACATATTTGAACTCGTCTATATTCGCTACAAAATCGTACATCTTTTTTAGATAAAATAACTGAACACAGAAAGCGCTCCCTGAAACAAATAAAAAACGAGTATTGTTCCATAGTTTTACCAAGTAAAGTAGAAAATGGTGAAGAAGATAAAATATTCTGCACCATAGCGAAACATTCGGAACTGAACTCCAACTCAGTTTGCAACGTAAGTCTCTTTTAATGCTGAACTCGCATTCAGTTTCTTTTCTAAAATTTCCTCGTATTTATTACCTAAAACTGAATTTTCAAATATTTTAAATTATCATTAAATAATTATTTCAGGGGGATTCTGGGTCAATAACGTTTGCTGAGTATGATGGTTTGTATTACGCATTGGGCGTACTTTCTCAACACACTTCTGCATCTTGTTATTTCACGGATCCAGCATTTTTTGTAAGAATATATTGTTACATGGAATTTATTCGTCAGCACGTAAAGGATCTACCTATTCCAGTCAATAAAGTACATTTATGAATTTTGCTGTATTATGTCATGTTGCATGTAAAAGGAACTTGCATGATTTTTTTTAATTTTTTTAATCTATTCTTCACGCAAAAATAAGCCACTACACAAAATTTGATGCCGATTGAGAAATTTTTCGATAGCAAAAAAAATTATCAAAAATCGTGTTTTTCGAAGCAACTGAAAACGCTTAATTGCATGCACAGTGACATCACTCATCATGGACTTCGCCTAAAATGTTTGCCTTGGATTTCTGACCGCCACCAGAAGTGTCTAGAAGGTAAATATTTATTAAAACACTCATATCGGACACTTCTGAAAAAGAAATCATCAACTAAAACATGGAAATTCAATTTTGATTGCAATTTGGCTCGATGGATTCTACGTCACTGTGCATGCAAACACACTTCGCGTTTTCAGTCACATGTTTTTTACTCGACTTTTAAATTAAAATATTTAAGTACTTGTTCACTTTTTTGAAAATTTGACAAAATATTTCTTTTTTCTATACAAAAAACCATACGAAACACTTGAATGTTTAGGAAAATCTGACACATGCAAGTTCCTTATTGTAGTAGTACACTAAAGTATAACCTAAACATCTCAAAACCGAAGGGACACGAAAATTTTTTTTTGTGATTGTGAGTTTTCCTTATGCTTAGTAAATGCTTAGTTTTAAGCTAAGAAAATGGGATAGAGTGTAAAACAAATTTATTAAAAAATAAATTTAAAATAATTTAATAAGCATAAGAAGCTTTAAAATAATTTTATGAAGCATAAAGAAGCTTTGAAATAAATATTTTTTACAAAGAGTTTGGATTAAAGATGACTTATTTTGTAATTTTAAAGTCAAATAAATTAAAGTTTTAATTAAAAACATGTTCCTTGGGCTACCTAATTGTAAATCGGTCTCTGTTTTGGGGTCAAAAACTAAAACATATGATTCATAATTACATTATTTTAACAGACCATGTTGCGAGTGAGCTAAAAGTCCGAACACATTTTGGAAAATTAATAAAATCTAGAAAAGTAACCTAATTTTAAAAAAGTTTTCATAGTCGGGGGATATAGTAAGGTTAATCAAGCCAAAATACGACGTAGGCAAAAATAAAACATTTCAATTTTAAATAATACTAAAAATGAAAAGAAAACTTTGATGACTTTAATTTTCTGCAAGTAACTGGATTTAAAATTTATTTTTTGGTTCGAACAAAATTGATGCTTTTTTGTTTTACTCTGAATTTGAAGAGAGAAAGCCATTGGCACAGAGTACTAGAACAGAGAGTCCGTCGCCATAGGCGCTAATGGAAATTGAAAAGTTGGATGAGTGTGGGGCTATTTTGGCGCTGCGATCGCATTAACGTCACGAGAGGCGGGAGGGAAGAGCCTGATTGGTTGAGAAAAACTTTTTCCTTCTCCTTCGAAAATAGAAGATGGAGGGACAGCCAATCACAGGTTTGATCTCTCTGTCAATCATTTAGTTCATCGTGGCGCCCTCAAAACCATCCAACTTTTGAATATATTAGGTCATCCCGAAAGTTTTGTCGCTCTTGGGAGCATCTGTATATAAGATATTTTTGACACTTTTTCATTATGTGATACCAATATAAACTGTAACTTTATCTACCATCAACTTGGCATCTTGGCTTGATTTGCATTTTTACACATCCCAACGGTTTGGTCCTGACGAGCTTAGTGCGCATGCGTGTGGACTTATTTTAGCTGTTTTTTTTAGAAATTTTAATAAAACAATAAATCGGGAATAGAACCCACGACCTACCGCATGCCAGGCACGCGCTCTACCACTGCACCAGTGGGGATTCATTAATGGTTGAAATTATCCAAAGAACATCCTTTTTTTCTCCCCGAGCATGCGCACTAAGCTCGTCAGGACCAAACCGTTGGGATGTGCGAATATGCGCTTGATTTTGGGGACTGATCGACAACGCAAGTTCACAGGACGTACTAGGCGATTACCAACTCGAATCGTGATTGGTCGATTTCAGGGCGTAACTTATCACTATTATCCCATAACGTCATACCATTCAGCCAATCATAGACCAAGCTGAGAAATCGCCTAGTGCGTCCTGTGAACTCGCATCGACAACTGGTCTTTCCTTAAATCTATGATAACATGTTACTTCATTTCTTTTCTGCTCAAAATTTTGCACTTTTCCTAAAGTTAAGATTTTTATAAAAGAAGATTTTTATATTGAAATTAACTGGCTACTTCCCTAAAACGTTTAAGTATTTCTAACAAGTGTGGAAAATTTAACTTAGATTTAAATTTTTTCTGAGGCATCCGAAGAGTTTGATCACAATCATCCATATTAAATTGCTGGATTGCTACTCCTAACCCTCTAATAGGAAAGATCCGGATGATCATTTACAGGAATCTAGATCGCTGGAAATTCTACCGCCGCTCTACAAAAGTAGTATAAAATGAGTTTCGATTTATTACAATCTTAATATGACTTAAAATTAAAGTTAAATTACTTTGAATTTTAATTTTGAAAGTTTTCAATTAATGGCAACTTGAAGTAAACAAAATCTTATTAATCGTAGAAACTAGGAAAGCTGGAAAAGTGAGCCAACAAAAAAAGAGCCAAAATTCTCCAAATTGGCTTTAGATAGAAGTATAAGTACTTTACTGGTTTACCGTAATGGAAAAGTACCAAAAAATACATTGTATACAGATGCTCCCAAGAGCGACAAAACTTTCGGAATGACCTAATATCGTTTTGGACCCTCTGTTAGGATTTTTCTCTGTGGCCATTGGTTTCATTTTGAGTTTCAAGTTAAGTTATGAAAAAACATTATACACATGGAGAAGTATTTCAGTTATTTTTTTAATTAAAAAAAGAGAGAGAAAGTGGGCTTAAAAAATAGAAGTTTTAAGGAATCTAGGAATGCTGTGATTTGTTTGATCACCACTGGAGCTCTCAGATCTACAAATATGCTCCGCCTACTAGCTTGTTTTATCTGCTTGGAATGTACTTCTACTATGTCGTAGAAGTAAACCTCCATTACACAAGAGCAGACAACTTTTTTTTTGTTATGTAAACAAAGTTATCAAGGAAAGGAAGGAGGAAAAGTTTCTGAATTGCAAAACCGGTTTGATTAAGCAAAAAAAAAGAGAAAAACTTAATTGTTGAAATATAAATTATATTTATCGTTTCTTAATTGCATAGGTTACGAGAATATTCGTTATCTTATAGATATCTATTAAGAGATAATAAATCTGATAAATAAAAAGTTCCATTTTGTTAACGCAGCCTCCCAACCTCCTATGCGCTAATTACAAGGATGTTCCGCACTGCCTTGACCAAATCAATCACTTCCTCCGCCAGGAAATCGTTCTTCTCCTCCCAAGCCGTTCGAAAAATGTCGCTCTCCGGCAAAGTCGCCGTCGTGACAGCCTCCACCGAAGGCATAGGGTTCGCCATCGCCAAGCGTCTGGCAGCGGACGGGGCAAAGGTTGTCATCAGCAGCCGAAAAAAGGATAACGTCGACCGGGCCGTGGCGGACATTCGGTCCGTGTCCGAACACGTCGAGGGGGTGCCCTGTCACGTCGGCAAAGAATCCGACCGGCAGTCCCTGCTGGACTTCGCCGTGTCGAAATTCGGCGGGATCGACATTCTCGTCAGTAACGCCGCAGTCAACCCCGTCATGTGTCAAGTTCTCGACACCCCTGAGGAGGCCTGGGACAAAATCTTCGACATCAACGTCAAGGCCGCGTTCCTCCTCACTCAGGCCGCAAAGCCATTGATGGAGAAGCGGGGAGGGGGATCAGTTGTGTACGTTGCCTCCATTGCTGCGTACAAGCCTTTGGAAGTCATCGGGGCATATTCCGTCAGCAAGACTGCTCTTCTCGGCCTAACAAAGGCTGCGGCTGCGCAGTGTGCTTCTGATAACATCAGAGTTAATTGCCTCGTCCCTGGTATCATCGAAACTAAGTTCAGCCATGGATTAACGTCCAATGATCACTCGAAGGAATTCATTCATCAAATGATTCCTCTTAAGCGTATTGGAAAGCCCGATGAGTGTGCAGGCATTGTGTCCTTTCTCTGCTCCGATGATGCCTCGTACATAACTGGGGAAAGTTTTGCTGTGGCTGGAGGATTCTTTTCACGATTATAAAATATAATCTGAATTCTTCAAGATACAAAAAAAATTATTTTTCATGTTATTCTGAAATTTTACATAAAGTCTGTCTTTCCTCGTTAGGCGGTTTGTGGAACCTCAAATGAGCTAGGTCATTCACTCCCAAGGGTGGAGGAGGTATAGAGGAAGGGAGAGCCAAACCTGTTATTTCTTGTCAATAACTACCCCACCTTCCTTCCCTTCAAAGTAGAAGATGAAGTAGCCAAGCTAGCTGTAGCTACCTAAATTTCCAACATCTATACTCAAACTTGAATTTTCCCATTCCCAACCTTCTAGCAAAGAAAGACAGACTTTACTACACTTGTTAAAATTCCTTGTTATTAAATTAATTGTTTCATATCTTTGTTTGATTTTCAAGAGAGAGACAGGAGGGCTGATACTTTTTGTAGTAAAATTAAAAACTGAGGGACAAAAGGCATTTTTTAAAGAGCTGTAAGAATATTTTCATAATATTGCAACCATTACCAAGCTATTGCAATGTTTTTGGTGACTAGATGAAGCCAAGTTTTTACTATTTTTTACTTGAACATTAAATGTGTGCATTCAGATGAGGTTGTCTTGTGCATTGTAGTGCACCGAGTATCTGATGTAAATCCATGCATAAGGAAGTTTGAGTGCGAGTTCCCTTAACCTTCTGGAGCCTTAACCCTTTCAATCCTGAGCCGCCAAAAATTACTGTTGAATCCAACGGGGAATTTGGGTCGGCTAGGTCTGAAAGTGTTAAACCAACTATGGTTTAAAATTATAAAAAGAAAAGTTTTATTTTATATAAATTATCATTTATAATTTTCACCTTTCAAATAAAGAATTATTGTTCAACTATGTAGGTAAAAAAATTATTTCTGAATTTGAAAATGTTAATTGTTGAATATTTATTTTGTTATTATTTGATTAAGCACCATAATAAATTCATAAAAACTTGTATTTTTCTTCACAAAGATCTTGTATGAATGTTTATATTTTATTTCTTTCTAGATCCATTCTATTGTGAAGTTCTAAAAATTTAAAACAAAAACAGGTATATAATTTAAATAATTTTATATTATGTTTTAATAAAATTCAATCATTTTATTTAATGCCTATATTTTTACATCAGAAAGAAATTTATAGCAGCGGTTCTCAAACTGCTCCGCGGAGCCCTTAGGGCTCCACCAAGCCTTTCCAGGGGCTCCGCGAAGAAGTTTTAAATAAATACGTCGATAATTTCTAATTTGCGTTGCTCTGAAATTTATATAAATAACTTTCTGCTAGGCCCTATTGTACTTGAAACTTTATTATTGTCAATTTTTATAATAAGTTCTTTAAAATTAAAGTTCTACCAAAAAATGAATGTCCAAAATTTAGACAATGATATTACCTAAAACGAGTTAAAAAAACTGTTTTTAAGGATCACACTTCACAAAATCTTCTGGGGTGGAAGGACCCCCAGACCCTTCTATTGTACTTGGATCTTAATTCGTCACAATTTTTCTTACAAATAAATTATCTTAGATGCAAACTATACCTAAAAATGTTTTTAAAAGCTACGTTAAACTGTTAAATATGCATGGGAGGGGCTGAGGAATAATTTTGCACCCCTCCCGAAATAAATTTCTATACACACTTCTGCATTAATGCTTTTATTTCAAGAAGCAATGGGTTTTATGTGTAATTTGCTTTTTATACCTTGAAAAATTAATTTCGGAAAAGGGCTCCGCAAAGAATTTGTCTCTTGAAAAGGGCTCCGCGACATGAAAAGTTTGGGAACCCCTGATCTATAGCATCATAGTCTGTAATTAAAATCGGCAGTTGAAAAGTCACGTGATTTCCCCAGTCTCCACACCTTTTCCTTGTGCGTTGCCATGGTTTCCACCAGTCTTATTTTTTCCCACAGCACACCAAGTCCACAACCGCCCGAGATTGTCATTGAATCTAACTCGTATCGCAGCAGCCAATGAAATAATTGGAACACTTTTCTTTATAAAAGAAAAACTAATCATGGAAGTACAAAATTTTAATCAAATATACAATTATTTTTTTTAAAAAGATTGTCGTTTCGCTTTTTAAAAAATTTGAATTAGTTTTATAATTATAAAGATTCAAAGTTTCAATTTAATTTCACGCCCTACCTTAACTGATTTACAAAAATAAAGCAGAACTGCTTACGTTTTCTTTGTTACCACGGCGACAAACTTCAACTCATGACGTCCAACCGCCTATTTTAATTACACGGACTATAATGTGAGGCGTCTTTAAATAAATTATATTTCATACCCAATTCTGATTTTCAAACCGCCATCTTTTTAACACTACAGTGCATACTGTTGCCATTTGGCAACACTACAATTTCCCCCATTTTCTACTCGAACTTCCATTTCCAAACGACAACACCATTCAATAAGTACAATAAATATAACATTTCATTGTTATAGCACTTTAGATTGCCAGTAAATGGCAGCAGGGGTATGAGACATTTGTTAGTAGCTAGTGAGACGAAAGTCAAGACACAGAAAACACCAAAATAAAAGGACCATATAAATTAAAATAAAAAAAATTTCCAGCTTGAAAAGAAATTGTTTTGAAAAGATAAGTTGTTTTATTATATTTTTAGAGCATTTGGTTTTATTTCACTTCACAATTAATTTCACAAGGACAAAGTTTTTTGTCAATTAAAAGTAGAAAAAAATTAATTTTTTTTAGTATTTTTTTACTAATTTACACCATAATAGAAGACACATAAATGATTTTCAAGTTAATTTAAAAAATCATGCATTGTAGGGTTAATAAAATCTAATGAACTTTTATCCATAATTGACCAGCAGAATGTTATTGAATGACAAGCATATCTTACACTTACTATGATTACATAGTAGTAATATGAAGTTGAAACTTAACCTATTTCATTGCATCAAAACTGAATTATGAATAATATTTTAAAACAATTACCCAGAATAAAACGTTTATAAAAGAATTCAATAATTCCTATACTTTTGCCTAGTAGGAGGTAAGGGGCTATTCATTAACTACGTAAGGATGATTTCCGCAATTTTTGACCCCCCCCTACCCCATGTAAGGGTATGTAAGATTTTTCAAACCCCTCCCCCCTTATTCTTACCTAACATTCCATTTTGTTTCAGTTTAATTTCCAATTAAAATTAAAGTTTCGATAACATACCGAGATCATCAGCATTTTTAAGTTTTTCTGGTGTTATTCAATAGTTATTTGATTGGAATTTGTTACATTAACTTGGAAAATCTTACGTAAGAATGGGTTTGACCCCTCCACCCCCAAATAAGGGTATATGTAGAGATTTTTCAAACCCTCCCTCCCCCTCGGGACCCTTACGTAATTAATGAATGCCCCCTAACCCAATTGAGTAATGCAAACTGCATGACTGACTAAAATGTAAAAACATTAGATAATTAATAAACTAAGTTTAAGAATTAAAAGACTTTCAAAGACAAAGAATATACCTTTATACCAAATATTTTATTGTAAACTGTAAAAGTAGAAAAAATATGCACAACAGGATAAAATTTTGTTACAGTTCTACAATTACTAAAGCACTGGGTACCAACACAAATAAAAGGAACAATATTGGAAAATGATAAAAAAACAAGCTTTTGAAATGAATCTACATAAAAAAATTAGAAAAGGTACTTTTTTATGTGTGAAATCATTTCAGATATTATTGAGTAGTTTTTCACCTTAGGGTTAAAGTCTTCTAAAATGTAGTTTTTAAGTTGAGGCCAGTTTCATTCCTGAACACAATGTGCCTATATTCATTCTTAAGTTTAATTGCATCATTTTAAAAGTTAAGTAGAATCTATTAAGCCTAAAAAATTGTTTCCACATAAAAAATATTTTGATGCTATGACTTTCCTAAAGATAAAGGATTGATAAATGAGCAATCCCGAAAAAACATTTGGAAGTCTAGTTACAGTTTAGAAATTCTTTACAGAACAAAGTGTATATGATTTGCCTATTATCAAAAACTCATCAAATTGGTAATACAGTAAGTAGAACCTCATTAGAACACCTTTTTACGGGACCAACCATAAAATTAGCACTATGATATAACAATCCATTCTTTTCTTACAGGTCGTTGTAACGCAGGGTTCATAAAGAGTACCAACGGTACATTAGGGTGTCTCAAAAAAAACTTTTTTTCGAAAAACCTCGCTCCCCAGGGCTTTTCCCATTCCATTTGATCCCAAAAGATAGTGGATGAAGTTTCAGCCCCCTAAGTTAACTCTAGGGGTTGCCTGTAGGGCTCCAAAGTTTGAAAAAAGTGGAAAAAATGACTAAATTTCAGAATTTTCAAAAAATTTATTTTATGAGTGAAACTGGATAAAAATGGTTCAAATGTGTTACTTAGGACTTATTTAGAAGGGTTATATTTATTTATGTGTAATAATTGTACCCTATAGCCCCTGCAATTTAAAATTAAAACGTACTACTTAGGGACGTTGCGCTCACCAAAGCTTATAATGCACTACCGGTGGACGAATTGAATTGAATCCGAATTTATTTGCAGGAACTCCCTCAAATGATGCCATTTGGTGCTAACTTGATATTATAAACTGTAAAAGCTAGTGAAATAACAATAATGATGCCCTCCACTGAGCTTATAATATAAAAAGTGATTTTCTTCAAAATTGCTCATTTCCAGCTGATCAAACCCAAAATATGTACTAAAAAAGGGGTCTGTTGTACTTTTTTAGATACCAAACTTTGAAACCTTTATAGGGGCTTCATTTTTTATAAGTAGAAGTTAATTTTAAACCCTACAGATCGAAAATAATACGGATATCTCCAATACCAGAAGTTAAAATCGATTTTCTTTTTTTAAAGTTAGGAAAATTACTCCCTTTTAACGTATTAGTGGTAAGTTTTATTATAAAACTTCTTTCTTAACATTTCAACCTAGATTCACACGTATTAAACTATTTTCCTAAATTTAAAAAAAGAAAATCGATTTTAACTTCTGGTATTGGAGATATCCGTATTATTTTCGATCTGTTGGGTTTAAAATTAACTTCTACTTATAAAAAATGAAGCCCCTATAAAGGTTTCAAAGTTTGGTATCTAAAAAAGTACAACAGACCCCTTTTTTAGTACATATTTTGGGTTTGATCAGCTGGAAATGAGCAATTTTGAAGAAAATCACTTTTAAATTATAAGCTCAGTGGAGGGCATCATTATTGTTATTTCACTAGCTTTTACAGTTTATAATATCAATTTAGCACCAAATGGCGTCATTTGAGGGAGTTCCTGCAAATAAATTCGGATTCAATTCAATTCGTCCACCGGTAGTGCATTATAAGCTTTGGTGAGCGCAACGTCCCTAAGTAGTACGTTTTAATTTTAAATTGCAGGGGCTATAGGGTACAATTATTACACATAAATAAATGTAACCCTTCTAAATAAGTCCTAAGTAACACATTTGAATCCTTTTTATCCAGTTTCACTCATAAAATAAATTTTTTGAAAATTCTGAAATTTAGTCATTTTTTCCACTTTTTTCAAACTTTGGAGCCCTACAGGCAACCCCTAGAGTTAACTTAGGGGGCTGAAACTTCATCCACTATCTTTTGGGATCAAATGGAATGGGAAAATCTCTGGGGAGCGAGGTTTTTCGAAAAAAAGTTTTTTTTGAGACACCCTAACGGTACATAGCTTCTACTGTATACCTAAAAATTTATAAAATATAACAGACAAGATAAAATAAATTATCTTTAACATAAAATGAGTATTACAAACAAAATCTTGGTGAAATTCTGTTACTTTTATTACTTTTTTTAATGTGTTTGGGTTGAAATACAACTGTAACTATTTTTTCACCAGAAATTTACAAATACTACAGTAATATAAACACTTTTTAAAATTTGAATATAAATAGAATCATCTAAGGATATGTAGTTAGGTGAAACAATTATAAACTGAGCATGTCTATCTGAATATATCAAATACAATTAAACATGGATTTCAAAGGCAACATCTTTGAAATATGAACTTTAAATATATGCAAATGTATGATTAGTAGCTAGTTCCAGCCTTACAAAATCTCATATAATGATAATCATTGGCACTGCTAAACTTCATTTGGATTAAAGGGATCAAGCACCATCAATTTTTTGAATAAGTGATAAAACTCTACCAATTTAAGATATTGTAGAAAATTTTGCAGTAAAAGTAATTGCTCCATACTAGAATTGGGATACAGTTGCCATTTTTTGTAAAATTGCAGAACTTTATAAAAGGTAACATTAAAACTTAGACAAATGGAAGTCGGAGATATTTTAGTTCTAAAAAAAGTTTCCTATGAAGTAAAATTTTTAAAACTGATGAAGCTATTATTTATTAGATAAAATTTTTTTAAATAAATAAATTTAAATTTAAAAAATGATATGGAAGTTGCAGTATTTTGTATTTTTGTCTCTGCCCATTTTCCCAATTTATTCTAAGTAAAGAATATTTTCAAGTCATGTTTTTTATTTGATATGAGAAGTCAACTAGTTTTTTTTGGCTGTTATAGATTTAATTTACCAAATGGCATCATCAGATTGACTATTTTCATTTTACTCTGAATTATTTATGTCTCAGGCATAAAATATATTAGTTATACCTTATCACTGAGAACTTTCAAAGGAATCACAGTAACACAAATACCCTTGGAATATATATATACACCATATGTAATAACCAGCAATAGAACCACCCTCTTGTGATTCTTATGCATTAGTACCCACCCATAAAAACAACAGTTCAGATAAATCACACCATATGATTCCATATAATCAATTGAAATCGAATACTTAAGAGCGAAAAATCATGATTTGAACAACTATCACTCAACGTCCTATATGATTATAGAAAATGAGGCATACTATGACGAATTTTCCCAATGAAAGTATAAAACTAAGTAAAAAACAATAATTTTAAACAAAAAAGATAATTTAATAATAATTTTAAAAATTCATCATAAAATTTGTTACTTTTTAAAACAAATGCACAGTGATAAAGTAATTTATAAGTGTTGATACTTATAATAATTTAAATAAAACAAATACAAAGGAGAACAAACTCAAAAGAAAAACAATCAATACTAATCTAATAAGTCATACAATACTTATAAAACTGGACGGATATTTTTTAAGTGTTCTCTTTTATAGCAGTGAGATTCACTTGTCAACATAAAATTCAAGTATAAAAAATAAATAAAACACTTTGAAATGCAACAAAAACTTCAAATTTGAAACTACATAAATTATTGAATATCTTTTAAAACAAAACAGTCGCATATTTTTCCAATAGAAAAATAGAAAACATTTCAATTCATGAAAAAATTATATTAAAATCAGAATTGGAAATGCAAAATTTGATTTAAATCGTCAGAATAAATAATGAAATGAAAATTAACCATTGAGCAATTAAAAAACAATGTAATAAAAATAAATTTAAGTAGATTCATCTAATTATTTAAGATTTAAAGTAATTTTACCATAAATATAATCTCTCATATATATTATAACATTTAAGTAGATTAATATTAAATATTTGTTATAAATAAAAGCATATGTTATCAATAGCAGAGTTAAATCTTAAATATAAAACTTGTAGCACATAAATAAAACAAGCAATTTTAAGTACAAGATTTGCTCAACCAGAAAGCAATTTAGACAAACAAATAGACAACAATGAAATACTGTACGAAGGGGGAAAAATTGTGCAAGAAAACATGAAAACATCAACAATCAACAATGACTGCCCTATATTTCTTATTGATTTGAACAGGTTCAATCAATAAGAATACAGGTTGATAAAAAGAGTATCCAAAACTTTGGACCAGCTAATTAAGTTTTTCCCATCTTAGTCCCACCATCATATTACAAAATAATAAAAATCAATACCAGTTTTGCAGCTCTTGTACAGTTCTTGGTTTTTGAAGGCAATAATCAATTTTACTCTGAGCTGGTTTTTCACATTATCAACTTCTGCTTCAAGTTTATAGAGAGCTTACTTAATTACAACAAAAATGGGCAGCTTATATATTTTCTATAAATTTGTAATTAAACTGTATAAAAACACAGGATTGGGAAAACTCATTACAAGTTATGTTTGAGTGTGTTGATGTTTTCATATCTGAGCAAAAGTAAAACATTATTCCCAAGTGAGTTTAAATGACATTGAATGTTAATTTGTCTTAGGCAACATGAATGATGAAATCCCAGGTATCTTTCCACTTAAGTTGTAATACTTGTTCAGCCTTAAGTGGGTAGGTTCCATAACAAAAGACAATGAAGGTTTCAAATGTATACAGTACTGCACCGAACCATATTGTAACAGTAATTAAGAATGTGTACCGCAGAATCTTCAAAAGAGAACTGTTCTTCAAACTGAAATAAGAAAGATATTTTAGGGAAACTAGAGTGAACACTGTTGATGTAAAAACAATGTAACTGGCAGCTTAAAAGTGATGATATATTGTACAAATTCTTATGCAATCTGAATAAGATCTTTGCTTAAGTTATAACATGACTCAACTGAATTTCCTCAACTTTTTAGTAGTAGAGGAAATCGAGCTCTTATTCATTCAAGCGAGAATGCAGATGGGCACTTCCTGCATAAGTAAAATTGGTCATAAATTGTGTCATGCTGGACTTTAAGAAACAATATAGCCATTGGAAGTTTTTATTTTTTAGCTTTAAATTATAATTAATTTAATAAAGCTACACCATTTAAGCTTCCAATGTGCATAATTTGTAAAAATACCCCACAATGTGTCACACAATTTTAAAAATTACAACCCTATATAAATATTATTGGCTGTTATAGAGAAGTAGAAACGGTAAAATTTGTTTCTGGATGGAAAATAAAAATTAATGACAGCATTTTAATACTTATCCTCAATAACTTTACTCATAGGAATCCTTATGTATAATGACTCACGTATAATGCAATAAAATAACAATGAAAGTGTCAGTTCCCTTTATTATACAGTTATAAGTAAAATTATTGCAAAAAAGTTATCAGCTTTTTTTTAAATATTAAAATAATTGGATGGATAATTTTAGAAAATCTGGAATTGAAGTTTAGATTTGTGAAAGATTGAACTTTCATAATACTCCATGGATTCAATTTTTTCAGAACAATTTTACAGCTATTTTAAACTAAAAAGAGATCAGAGAGAAAAAACATCTTACCTGACAATAAAACTTATATGCTCAACAAAAGTAACTAACAGCAACAACTTGAAAAAATATGCAGGTAGATAGTGATGCAAAAACAGCACATGATCAACAAAAAAGTATGGGATGAAGTTCAGCAAAAATCCAACCAAGCAAACTTTACCCGACAAGCAAAACTTGTTCCACACATCTGCAAATGTAAGAACAATATTAATAAAAAAATCACAACTAGTTTGACAGCCAGTTATATTTTGATGATATTACAGAAGAACCGCAATAGAACGACCCCTTCTGGTACCCCATACACAAAAAAATGGTTGTTTTAAGAACATTAACAATTAAAATTAGTACTATGGTAACTATTGGTACATATTTTACTGGTCGTTATATCAGGGCATCGTTGTAAAGAGTAGTTGTACTGTGTATCAACTTTTATACTATTATTCAAACTCATATACCTAATTTTAGAAATAAAAAACTATTTAAAAAATTAAGTTCAAATACCTTCTGGAATGTCATAACAACATCGTCGCCTACGAAGAATATAAAGCACTAAAACAGCACAATATAATACTATGGCAAAAGTAGCTGAATACCAGGTTGCAATATTGCCAAGTAAATGTATTTGGGCCTAAAATTATAAAGAATTAAATTTACATCTTAAAGTGGATTATAAATGCATGTGTCATAATTTTAAATATACATCATGAAAGTAACATTTCAGCACATTTTAATTACAAATAATATTCAAATAAATTTAAAATAAGTTCTTTATTGCATACTATTCTTACTACTTACATTGCTTTCAGGACTGATCCAGTATGCAATGCCTCTTGTTAAGAACAGCCAATCAAAAGCTTCGGAACTGTAAATGTGATGGGGAATGTTTTCGCTATTTGATGTCAGCATCTTGTACTACAAGCAAACAGATATATGACAAGCAGTTCTCCCAATATTTTCATGGTTAAGTTTTAAACTTTCAAAAACATTAGTTCATTAAACTAAAATCATTAACCAAGTAAATCAATATTTTTATTATTATTCATAGCACATTTTATTAAGATTTGTTTTATTTCTTGAAATGCTAACCCTATTTAAAGAATGGCGAAAATGTTTTTAATGCTCTACAACTAGTAATTTTTCCATCATTCTACTACACAAAAACATGAATGTCAACTTGAATCTAAAAAACTTTCATTTTGTTCAGTAATTACTTACTTGAAGCTCCCACATCTTTTCAAAAAAAGTCAGCTTAGTTGGTTGAAGAGGTACAAATTCAGCCATTCCCATGTCTCTTTCTCTATCCTTTTGATCAGATTCTGAAATGGATAAAATGTAATGCAACAACTCATGCATACAAGGTTCATTTTTTGCAAAATGCAAAAACCAGTGTCCCAGAGATTTTATTTTCATTTAAATATTATTGTTAAGCTTATATATAGTATTAGTGCTAATCCCAACATTTAAAGTAGTTCTTTTTATTCAGAAAAAATATTCCAATGTGTTAAAAACAAGTTCAAAGGTATGAGAATTCATGCTTTAGTTTGTCTTACTTGTAACTGTACATTTTACAGGAACATGAACATTTTACAGGATTTCGTGCCTAATGCTAAAAAATGCTTATAATTTGAAACTGGTATTCCCCGTTGACATAAGATCAAGTGAAAAAGGAAATTTTGACCGATAACATTTACCATGAAAATATACTAATTTATCCAAAAAACAGTTTTATCCCCAAAATGGAGTGTCACGCCAGTGGATAAATTGTGTTAAGCCTCATAAAAGCTCAAAAAATCCCCAGTGAAGGCAAATATTGTCTGTTTCAGAATCAGATGATTGTCTGAATTTCTTTGTGAGGTGTTAGACTGTAATCATCTTTTTAAACAGTCATCAAATTATTTGATCTTAAACGTGAAAAATAAGCAAGGTAAAGATTGTATCATCAAGCACAGATACATGAAACTACAAATATTAGAGTTAAAGAATGTATTCTTTAATACAGGATGAGGTTTCAACTGCCTTAAGCTCAATTCAGTCATGTTGTGAAAATAGTTTCATAACATTTTGTATTTTTAGAGCAATTTAACTTTTGTCATGTCTGTGGACACTGTTTACCAAAGGTAGAAAAATAATTCAAAAACTATCAAACTAAGAAACCTACTTGTGGTATATCTGTGCTCTTCAACATTCCATATTGTGTCATACTGGTTAACAACTCGATCAGTAACAATTTCATGCTGATTAAACCCCCACTCCGGCAACTGTTTTCCACTAAACTAGAAAACAAAAAATAAATAGAGTTCCCAAGATAGATACCTTTGTTTTTTATTGCACTCACATAGATGCAACCATGGTTGTAAAGAAAAATAGCAATTAACTAACCTTCAATGCTTGATTGGAGTTAACATGAATAAATCTAACATGAGAATGTATGGTATGCCAGACATCCCCTTCAGTTTCCCTGTTAAGAAGGTCCTGTTGAAATAAAGTTTCATTACATAAGTGCAATCAAAAACTGCAAAACTCTTAAAACTTTGAAGTTAAAATTGTTGAAGGTCCCATACCACTTTCCATAGATCTTGAGCAGGGAAGGAAATATTGTAATCAATATAGCATGAAACTTCTTGGTTTTGAGGAGACATCGGAGCAGCAACATCATGGCTAAAAAATACAAATGAATTCCTCTACATTGATACAGATAATTTATAATTAAATATCCCTTACATTAAAGATAATTTTTATAGGTAAACTTTTAAAAAATGAGAGTCAATAGTTTATTTGTGTTATACGCTCCACTCCCATATTTATTAACCCTACAATGCATGATTTTTTAAATTCACTTGAAAATTATTTATGTGTCTTCTATTATGGTGTAAATTAGTAAAAAAATACTAAAAAAAATTTTATTTAATTTTTTCTACTTTTAATTGACAAAAAACTTTGTCCTTGTGAAATTAATTTGTGTCCCTTGTGAAATTAATTGTGAAGTGAAATAAAACCAAATGCTCTAAAAATATAAAAAAACTTATCTTTCCAAAACAATTTCTTTTCAAGCTGGAAATTTTTTTTATTTTAATTTATATGGTCCTTTTATTTTGGCATTTTCTGTGTCTTGACTTTCGTCTCACTAGCAACTAACAAATGTCTCAAAATAGTACCCCTGCTGCCATTTACTGGCAATCTAAAGTGCTAATACAATGAAATGTTATATCTATTGTACTTTTTGCATGGTGTTGCCACTTGGAAATGAAAGTTCAAGTAGGAAATGGGGAAAATGTCGTGTTGCCAAATGGCAACAGTATGCACTGTAGGGTTAATGAAAATAGTTTTAAGCTCCAAAATACATGCTATGAAATATTTTGAAATAATTTAATGATGACTTGACTACATAGTTAATATTTTAATGCTAAGACTCTGGTTACTTAGTTTGCTGTTTGTAACATGAATTGCTTAAACCAGGGGTCTGTTTAGAAGAAATTTGGGTCCGTTTTCGGACCCTTCACAAAATGTGTCATTGTGCAAACGGACCTTTCACAAAGTATTTTACCTTAAAAACGGACCCTTCACAAAGTATTTTGGCCTTTAAATGGACACTATTTTTCACAAAACTGAAAATTTGTGATCTTATTTTCACAAAAACAGGCTCCTGGCTGAAAAGAACCATTTTAACGCTAACTAAAATTCACAAATTATGAGTAGATTTTCACAATTTTTACAAAACCGGACCCTTCACAAAAAGTCTGGAATGACCCCTGCTTAAACAATCACATCAACTGTAATCAGTTTTAGAATCAAGATACACTTATAACAAGTTTGATGGAAGTCACTACATCAATTTTACTGTTACAAAAACATTAAAAGTACTTGAAAAAGTTTAAGGTATGAGCTGAATCAGCTCAAACAACATCAAGGGTAAATCCAGGGGGAGGGGATATGGGGCTGCCACCCCCCCAGAGTAAAAAAATTCTTTCAATTTCAGTACAAATTCCTTCAATAATTAGAATTTCACCACTTTTTTAAACAGGTAGTAATTGGGAATTTATGATGAATGAAATTAAAACCTTTTAAAACAAGAAAGTCATGGCAAGATACACATTTTAGGTACGTCCTCCCGCTAGATAAAAATACTGGATTTGCTACTGAACAGGATTTAACTGCAACCAAAGTTTTACAATTATTTGTGTCTTTTAAGAGAAAGGAAACCACATTGATAAAATGTTTTTGGACTCACTTACCTGTTAAGTGTACGGATGGTCATTCCATGAACAAGCTGCACTATATCTCCATGCTTGATTTTATCAATAGGATCTGACACTACAAGATCTGGTCTATAAAAAACAATTGAATTAAAACAAATCTACAGGTATCTTAAGCTAATAACTTTATTCCAGGAAAACTCTTACATATCAGGACGTTTTACAATCCACCAGTTGTTGACATCTTTAAAGCTATAACAAGAGACCTACAAAATATTTCTAAGTTAGATTGTGCAATGAAAACACATAAAAGATATATGAATGTACCATAGCAAAAAAATCCCTGCTAATTTAGCAAGGTTTTAAATACTGAGATACTAAGACATGGCAAGATCATTAATTTTGTGTTGGACCTCCTTTTGACCAGAAAAAAGAAACAGTTTATTGAAGAGACATCAATTCAACTAAGTCTGAAGTCCCCCAAAAATTAGGGCATTCTTACTTCTCTTATAATGTTCAAGAAACTTGACTGTTAATAAAAAAGGACACTGCTCTTTCTATTATTTTATGCAGTGTTGAGGGGGTAAAAAGAGTATAACAAGTAACACAACATAGAAATGAGAGAAAAAAATAACAATTTCAAGTAATAAAACCCACCTGTTGCTGATGTGAGCTTCCTCTCTGGTCAGGATATCTCACAGGATACACGTGAGGATGCGAATGCAGCCAACAGGTACGTCCGTGGGTATGGCGGAGGGTAATCTGAGATCCGTGGGCAATTTCCAAGGGTTGCCCCTTAGTTATGGAAGCTAATCCACCCTAGGGTAAAATTTACATGTAAATTAGAGCTTCATTGTTTCAAACAATCCTAAACATCTTTTTAGAATGTGGTTGATTCAGCATTTTAACCACTAAGTATTAAGGGTTTTATCATTTAGAACAGAGGTTACTAATTTGGAAGAAAAGTTCACAAACCATTAAGGCTAAAATTAAATCATTTATGGACTTCTCTTACACTAGTATAGGTTTTTCGTCGCTAGGCGGTGAAAATAGCATTGTGGAAGGAAGATAAAAACGGTTTTCACCGCCTAGCGACGGCAGACCCAAGTTATATTAAAAAACCCTATCGTGACCAAATTCATCAATGGCAAAAGTTTATTAACCACAGTTAAATATGTAGTTTAATTTACTATAGAGCAGCAAATTGCTGGTTTTTCGGTTTAAGATCTTTTTCTTCCCATAAGAATTTATAATTTTGTGCCTTTTTCCCCCCAGAGGGTTCTCACACCACCAATTAGGAACCACTGACTTTTAAAAATCCTAAACTGTCTTTTAGAAAGAGGCTTAGTGAATAAATTCTTACTTCTAAGCTAGCTTGAAACCCACTGGTCATGATGTTGTCGTGAGGCCCAGCTTTTGTGAGGATAGATAAATGAATGTAGAATATGAGTAAATAAATGCATATTGGCACTACAACAGCTCCAACAAACCTGGCCAACAAGTGAAGGATGAGTTGGACCTGAAAAAATTTTATGCTTAAATTTAGGACTTAAAGAACCCATTGATAATAAATACAGTGAACTTGAAAATAATACTTAAAAGAAAAAGTTTTTTTTGTAATATTTTGATAGACAGGGTATTGTTCATTCATACAAGAAAAGCATTTCATTTCAATGTTACTTACCCCAGAGAGAGTATGATCAGCAATCATCTTCCAGTAATCAGATACAAGCAATGAGGCCACCAAAAATGCAGAGAAAATACCTGTATACTTCACACTGAAATAAAAAAACTGTTCATAACTTTTGGGATTATATTGTTTAAAAGGCAATAAAACATGAGAGAGACCCTTACTGTAAAACAATTTTTAAGGCACAGTATTAAATAACTTAATGCTTAAAAGCCCTTAAGAAGAAATCAGCACTGCCAACTATAACTAAAACTATAAAGTGATTTATAAAAAACTTAAAAAAAGTAGTTTGGGGTAAAAAGTCGCACTTTGGATGTGGATGACAAAAAGACAAGAATTTATATTTTGTGGGTCGTTTAATGCTTAAATAGTTGGCTAAATTTTGGGGGAATTTAAGGAACTTGCATGTGTCAGATTTTCATAAAAATTCAAGTGTTCCGTATGGTTTTTAGCATGATAATATGAAATATTTCGTCAATTTTTCAAAAAGGTGTACAAGTAATTAAATATTTTAATTTAAAAGTCGAGAAAAAAAAACGTGACTGAAAACGCCAAATGTGTTTGCATGCACAGTGACGTAGAATTCCATCGGCCAAATTGCAATCAAAATTTAATTTCTATGTTTTAGTTGATGATTTCTTTTTTCTAAAGTGTCTGATATGAGTGTTTTAATAAATATTTACCTTCTAGACAGTTCTGGTGACGTTCAGAAATCCAAGGCAAACATTTTAGGCGAAGTCTATGTGCTGTGACGCCACTATGCATGCAATTAAGCGTTTTCAGGCACTTCGAAAAAGACGATTTTTGATAATTTTTTTTGCAATCGAAAAATTTCTCAATCGTCCTCAAATTTTGTGTAGTGGCTTATTTTTGCGTGAAGAATAGATTAAAAAATTTAAAAAAATCATGCAAGTTCCTTATTACTCGATCTTATCTTCAATAAAGTTACTTTTCTTTTTTGCTTTCATTTGAAAAGAGATGCCTCTCAAAAATTGATCTGATGTCTGATCAAGAACATTTATACTTATCTCCTAAATTTCTTTAAAGTGCATAATATTGCCTTACATAATCCTCTATACATCAAATAAAATCATTAAAAATACTGACTGTTTAAAAAGATTCTTACAAGATTTAAAAATTTAAACCAAAAACATGCTTACCAAACAGCACAGGTAAGTGAAATGCTAGCTGTTACTAGCCAACCCCACCATTCTGAGCTAAAACCTCTACAGCTGAAACAAGACCACAGTATTCATTAAAAAAACAAGCAAATTTAAAATGCAGTAGCTAAGTTATTTTGAATTACCAAAGTTGAGCGAATTTGGGTTGTTATCAGATATTATTACACAAATAAAGCCTCAAAACTGAACAAAAGTTACCAAACTTTATTATTACGACCAACTTTTTAAGTTATCTTACTGTTTTTCCCCATTAAGCTGTAACACTGGAATTTTACTTAAGGGTGTAAATATGATGGCTAGAATAAAATTTTTTTATTATAGGAATATACATACTTAGGAATTTTCCTGAATTTCAAGTAAGCAAACAGACCAAATGCACTGAACCATATAAGCATACTCTCCATCAGAATAAAACGTGATTGGGTTAAGTAAGCGTTTTCTAAAAGAAAAGGTTTAATAAAAAAACAACCTTACCATAAAAACTTAAATTTATCACTGACATGCAGATAATACAGTATTACCCATGAAATCTAGTGAAAAAACTGTGCCAGTAAACTATGAGCTAAAATTAAATAGTATGTTTATTTCAAACATTACAAAACATATTGAGTAATGAAATTTTAAGATTGGGTTTTTAGTTTTATGACAATGGGTAAAATTTTAAGAAAAGGTTACTAAAATTTGCATTAAATGAAAACTCAACAAAAAAAGAAAGCAAACTTACCAAAAATAATTAAGACCCCAGCTAGCATAGCTGTTCTTCTAGTAAACCCTAACTCTATAACTAAGTAGTAAACAGTAGGAATAAGTAGACTGCCAAAAAATGCAGGGACTGCACGTAAAGCTCTAAGTGGGACGTCTCCTTTATATTCTAAAAAACAAAAATTTTAATTTTAATTAAATAAAAACAAATTCAAGAGTTAACAAAATTACTCAAATGAGTTATACACATTGATGAACACATTTAATCACACACCAAAAAAAAAGTTGAAAAGCTAGTATAACTTATCTATATATATATAATTCTCTCACGTAATGCCCAGATTTTGTTGTATTTCTTTTAATCGTTGGCAACAATAAATTTGTTTACAAAATGAGTACATTGTTTTGGATTTGATTTTTTCCGATTTCAGTCTCCAATGATATTATTAGATGTTCAAATATGTTAAGAGGGATTAAATGTTACAATTTTATTAATTTAATGTTAAATTATATTATTTTTATATTCATGATAATTGTACTTATCTGATATATTATACTGCTTATGGTGGTTTTTCTTGGCTAATGCAATAGTACCCATTAATTTTATAAACACTGTATTTAATGTTTCCCTGCTGCATATTACTATTTATAAAACTCCATTTTCACCAATAAATTTAGTTGTGAATGAATCTCAGCTAGGCTGTACCAGCGTATGGTGTGCGAGCGTAGCGAGCACAGGATTGCGAAGCAATCCTAGGGGAACTGCGTCTGCAGTTCCCGGGGGTTGGCGAGTGACAGCGAGCAGGGGGTGATAGCCCCCTAGTTATAATCATAAAGCATTAAGATTAAAAAGCAAGATATTACACATTGTTATGACAAATGCATAAAATATGAATTTAGTACTTCTGTACTCACTAACCTGACAACTCTGCAATTGAAATACAAATACAAACAAAAAACATAATTTCTACTGACAAAATACAGTAAAATTACATTGCAATAAATACCAATACAATAAAAAATCTCGGTATTACAGAAGTCCCCCAACCGCTTTTATTTGAATTATTGAAATACTGTTACAACGAAAAAATTTTACGGTCCCGTGAAGTTCAATATAACAGGATTTTACTGCATCTACAAGTGATGCTGACTGGCAAAACTAAACAATCAATATTTTTTACAAGATGGATGATGAGATGAGAAAAGAGCATAGTTATTTTTTTGAAAATGATAGCAATTAACAAACTTGAAAATTAAATTTGGCAGACTTTAGAATATTAGCATTAAATAAGACTGTGTTACTATACTTCACAATCTGTATTAATCAAAAATAAAAAAATTTATTTCAAAGTAATTAGAACCTATTGATTAAAAATTTACAATTATTTTAAAATAAATATTTTGATTCACCAGGATCTTGCAGCAATTTCAGCTGTTAAGATTATATGTGGCTCAGACTTATCAGACAAGTTTAAAGAGATTTTATGTTTGAGATAAGGGTTAATTTGGGACTAGAGTTAATTTGACATGGAATGACCCATATACTGCAGTAAAAAATATATAGCATTTGAAAGAGATAAAGAACTTACGTCCACCAATTCTATCAAAGTCATTGTTGCCATTATAACCATAAAAATATCCTGTAATATAAAAAACTGAGTTATAAAAAATTGTATTAATGAAATTGAACGAAAAAAAAAACTAAAATTAAAAGGAATTAAATTATTTATTATAAAACATGAAAATAGACAGAAGGAACCAATTTGAAACAAGTCCTGTAAAATGTGTGATAGGTTACCATGGAGGACCTATTTTAAAAGGAATGAAATAATATTTAGAAAATATAATATACAGAGTCAATTATAAACTGAAATAAATAAATCATAGAGAAAGAGAACAAACATTTTATTTAAGAAACTTACCTGCATTTAGAGAAATTAACCTGGAATTAACACTTAATTAATGAGGATATAATTTGACCATTAACTTATTTCATAATTAATAAAACCAGTATAAATACTATGGATTCAAAAAATATCGACAACCAGATCAATTTGTAAATTCATTCAATGCATTATTTATGGTTAACCAAAAGGCGAATTCTCACAAATCTACATTTTCACCAGTTCTTTAGATTTTAAATAAAAAAAGTAAAAAAGTGACTATTTAAAAGTTAGGCTTCAAACTTTTTATCGGTTTTAGCTTGAGAGCATGACTCCCAAAGCTAGTATAAAACCTGATTATAAAAAAAAGTATACACACTAAATAATGCTAAAGTTAAGAATATTCAACAAAATAAATTAATAGAATAAAAATGCAAGGGTTGTCTTACCTGCAAGAGCTATTAATTGTTTTCCTAATGGTGGATGAGAATCAAAGAAAAATGTCCTATTCATATACATGCTAACAAATTTTCCATAGTGAAGCTCATCAAACCTGTAACAGAAAATTTAAAAACTTATAACACTACCCTATACCATGACATACAGTAGAACTTCTGGTACTTATGTATTATCCTGTTGAGTGTTCAGCAACCATAGCACAGTAATAAAAATTTACATGGCAATTTTCACCTTCACCACAGATCAAAGGTTCACTTTTCTTTTGCGTTTCCGATCGTTATTTGTAAACATGAATCGTCGCGGGTTAGCATGCCTTGAGCATGGTTTCTCCTTCGGACGCACATGCGCACTAATGCCTTCTTGAAGAAGCAGGAATAATAAAGTGCATTCCTTGTATTGCTTACCATAAAAATGTTCCCAAAGATAAAGCAGTTTTGAAAACTAGTTTATTTGGCCAGTTTTCCTTGCCTGACGTCAGTTTTCCTCCCATATTTAAGGTATTTCCCCATGTATATTTATTTTAAAATTTGTACTTGTATTAGTTTTATTAAACTTTTAAGTATCTTGTCATTCAACAAAATAAGTCAATTGGTTTTAAAGATAAAACTTTTTAACAGATTTTTGATACCAACGATAATTCAGAAATTTTGTAGGTTTTAATCACTTTTTAAAATTTTTGTATGGATTGGGGGAAATCTTGGAAGTAAAAACATTTTCTGCATCCCTCTGTCTCTGACATCAATCTGATCACAGACGTCAATACCAGTCATCTTTTTCTAAGTCCTTATGGACACAAAGAAGGAAGAAACAACTCTAAAACAAAACATCTTTGGCCCTTCAATAAATCTTGATTATAGATTCCACTATTATTATATCTAGATGAGATCATAGAGGTTTTTGCTATAACAGGATACACCCAAACAGATTACAAAGCTAATCCTTTTTATTGAAACATTAATACTCACACTATGCTCCTGGGTTCTTCTAACCTCCACATACGGGTGCAAACTGCTAAAATGAGCATCACAAAGGCAGCAATGTCAATCTCAAAATGGAAGGATGGAAGACTGCTGTCAGTGTTGAAGAAAGCAAATGGAGGGACTGATTTTGAAGTGTCCCTTGAAGATTCTGAATCCACCTGAAGAAAAAAGAAACAATATTAATAAACATATCAAAAATGATTGTAGATGTACCATTATAGAGACCATCATTGAAAGATTAGACTTAAATACAATCTAAATAGGTATATGGCAAATTAGCTACTATCTGGGCGTCAAAAGAAAAACTTTTGAACAAGGTTAATCTTTCGTCGAAAGCAGTAAAAAGCTAAATGACAGCCAAACAGTATGTTGCTACAGCACAATATGTTTTTACAGCACCGAATAAATTTTCCAACACCCCCAAACTTCAGATGTGAAATTTATTCCTCACTTGAATCAAAGTTTTTTTTGTTTGTCAATTTGTTAAACCTTTTAACTAACATAGCCTGTCTCATTTTCATATTTTAAATAAGTAATATGCAACATCTGGTCACATAATATTTAAATCCTTATTAAACTATTACACAAGGGTGGGAGGCAATGTCATAGTTTTAAAGCTGCGCATTGGGGTCACTAGTACTAAACAATAATAATGAGGTAATCCAAAAAAACCAGGCCATAATGATTTATATAAATTATGAATACATTTCAGCCCGTTTTGAACTCGAAAGGGACTGTTGTTGAGTCTCATGAAAAATACGATATAGAATGACCAAGACATAAATACATAAAACACATTTTAAGAAAGCCGAAACTTAGCAGTTCTCTCGTGAAACTACCTAGTAAAAAGACTTTACCATTGTTTCTCCAACTTTCTCTTTCTTTTCCAACCCATTTTTCTTTGCAATGGAGTTTTCCTTTTCATTTCTAGTTGGCTTTATATTCTCGATATTGGAAGCATTTGACAAGTTGTTTGACACGTTGTTGCTCTTACTACTTTCGCTGGAAGCACCATTATCGGCGTCATTGTCAGTTAAATCGTTTGATACTTTCTTTCTTTGTTTCAATTTGTTTGTCATGTTTAAAAGAGTGATAATTTAATAAATTGGCATTTGTTTTAAAACTCAATGACAACAATCCGTCACAGCAGCATAGCGACAAGTCAACAACAACAACAAACATAAAATTTAACGTTACAGTTGCAGTTTTAATGTTTTGTTATGATTAATATTAGAAAATGGAAAAAGTTGGGCGCAAGTTCAGAGTTGCACCTGCGCCAAGTTTTTAGCGTTAAAGATGACTAATATGGTAACCCTAACTCATGTTAAAAGAGTCATTTGGCTTCTAAATGTGCCGTTAAACAGCCAAAAATCGCCAAGCAGGTGCAACTCTGAACTTGCGCCAAAAGTTGTTTATTTGGGTGCATTCGTAAAATCGAACTCGTTTAACGAGTTTAACGAATTATGCGAGTTGAGCGTTCGTAAAGTCAACCGGTTATTTCCATGAGAATAACTCGCCGTTCCTAAATTCCCTGTAACCGAAAAAAGTTCGTAACTCACCTAACTCAGAAATTTCTCGGTTATTTCAGTTATGGTTTGTTGTGATGTGGTGATATGTAAACATTAGCGCGGTAACTTGATGAAATGGCTTCCAATTATCAACACACGTGTGCAAATTGCAAAATCGTGGTGGACCTCGATGAAATTGTTAAACACGAATGCCCCGCTTTGGCTAATCTTTCGTTTGACACGTATTAAAATAAATACCTCTTGCGTTGGCAAAAATTAATTTATATCTTCTCTTTTACTATAGTTGAAGGATAATTTACCTATTTCCTTGTTCAAACATGATTGAGCTCCTTAATTTTTGAAAAATTTCTCTTTGAACTTCGTTTTTGGTTTAGTTAAAATAGATTAAAATAATTATTTAGTAGAAGGTTTGAATTATTTGGTTTGTTTAACATAATTTTAAAACATATTTTATAGTATCAGACTAATTCCGAAAACTCCGAAATCAGACTGTCCGAAAATCAAAACAAAAGCGCATGGATCGCAAAGCAACTTAACAGAAAAAAGTTATGGTCGTTCGTATAATCTCAGTTTAACGCATGAAACTGAGGTCACGTGACCGTAATTTTTTCCGGTTAGAACTTATTTTTCTGAGGATATACGAACGCGCCCTTTATCACGCAGTTCAAAAAAGTTAAAATTCTCTAAAATATGTAAAAAAACTGTGATGAAATTCTGTGTATGTATTAAAAGTAAGTGTCAAATACTTCACCGCCTTATTTTAAAGAGTCTTTTACAAGATAAACCTGAAAAACTGATAAGAAACTGATAACGAAGAGTGCGTTTCACCTTCGTCTATGCGTCTGATGTCACTGTTTTCATTAAGAATATTGACTAAATGATAAATATATCTGGAGTATCCCAGTGTAAACATGATCAGGATTTTAAACTATAATAGCTATGAAATAATACTTTTATCTCATTTTCTCTGTGATATATCCATATCACAAGAAGTGATTCAATTGTTATCTGGCAATTGAAAACCGAAAGCAAAAATAAAAGTAAATAACATAATTGTTATGGTTGGGAGGCTTATGTTGGGATTTTCTACAAGCTTTCTACTATGAAATGATTTTTTAATCATATAGAGAAAGTAAGTTGGTTGTTTCAAATATTTTCAGCTTCTTCAGTGACTCTTGAAAACCTTAAACGGTTAGAAAGACCTATAGCTTAACTACAGCACAACTGCCAAGTAAATATTAGAACTGTCAAGTAGGAATTCGTTAAAAAAAATCGAGCAAAAAAGATCGCATTCTTTGACCGATCCCCGTGAAAATCTTCACTTTATTTTTCGGATCGTTTCTAATGTGCTTAAAATAATGAATAGTACTACTTGTGCGTTTAGTTTTAATCAAATGATAGCCAGTAATCGTTCTCTATTAACTAATTAAAATCTTTATGATATTATTTGCTGTTTTACTTATTATTTTATAATTTTTCAAGTTGATATGTATGTGTGTCTTGAATTTTAAATATTTAAGTGCATGGCACTTAACTAACATTTCTGGATTTAAAACATGTCTGGTATATAATACATGTTTAACAGGTTTATCCAAAGTTTTTAAAAAAGGTCCTGTTTTGATGAAATTTTAAAAGATCTACACGGTTAAATTAGGATAGAGAAGCATAATGAGGATCTTTTTTAGAGTGAAAAATATTGTGTGTAGGCCCATTTAATATAAAATATTTGTGAAGGGTTCTTTCATAGATCCAAATTCCTTCTAAACAGGTCCCTGTAAAATTTCTGTTCCGCATACTTCAGAAATCCTGATCCTTGGTAACTTATGAACAGAGGCCAATCCAAACCACTATCCATCAAAAACACTGTCTGCTTCCGATCGTTGAAGAAGCTTAGGTACTTACGGAACTGTCGACAGTTCAGCAGCCATTAAATTCAACGTCACAGATATACAACATTCAATGGGATTTGATGACGTTTTCAGATTCAGCGGCATGGTCGACGACATATTACGTAAGAACCCTTATTTGATTGGTTATGATTTTCCAGCTGAATATTTCTTAAGCAAACTAGAATATAGAGTTATTTAATTCTAAGCTGGCAAAAGATGTTGCGCCTGATGTAGCAACCTGATCAGATCCTTGGCCACCCATGATTGTTATTAGATCCTATTCAAAATTAGGAGTGGCCAGGACTGAGAGGGTTAGCAGAGCCCTGTAAGCAACCGATAGCAACATCAATTATTCAATAGAAGCTGGTGAACCAAGCTGTGAGTATTTTTCTGAGATAGTTTTTGATTCTAAGGTCATCTGGAAGAAAAAGGGGTCTGATTAAGGACCTTTCCCGAAATTCTAATCATCAAAAAAAGACCCTTTCACAAATTTCCAATTCCCAGAAACGGACTCTTCACAAATGTCCAAAGAAGGGGTTGGAATTTGTTTTCAAAATGTGTTTCTATCATTTTGGAATGAAATTAGCTAGTGTTTGGTCCATTCAAAAGTTATGAACGCTGTGATGGTTGTACTACAAACTCTTAATTTTCACAAAATTCCATTTGATTTTTCACAATGTTCCATTTACTTCTCACAAAATTCTTTGCAATTTTTCACAAAATTCCTAAAACAGGATATAGAGAAGACAGAGGGTACCTGGGGGGGAGGGTACTTTTCCGTTAGCCGGGCCCAAATATCGCCAATTGTGAGCCAAGTCGCCAAGCAAAGCCAATGACTAACGGAAAAATTTGGCGGAATGCTACATTATTTAATGATTTTTCGCTTGCACCCGGCTAACGAAAAAATACCCCTGGATGAAACCCCTGAAGGTAATGAATGAGAGTTCTTACAATGCAGAAAACATTCATCCTTAATGCAGGAGTTAACTGTATTTTGCATTTAACAATCGTTTTGATATTCTCCCCCATCCACAGCATACAGCCTCCAACCATGGCAACCCAAGACTCCCCTGACGACCACATTGAATACATCCGCACTGAGAACCCCGAATACTCCAAAACCTGGAGCAATGAGGAAGAGATGGAACAACTCAACTCCTCCCTCAAGATCTGCTGCGTCCCCCTCCCCCGCAGGGCCTTCCTGTTCGTCAAGTACGTCGCACCGACCCTGCTCCTGCTGGTCAGCTTCGCAGCGGACCTGTTCAGTGGTGCGGCCGTGGCGATACGCCACTACCGAGACGGCCACATGTGGTGGTGTGGGCTGACCATATTGTTCATGTGCGCTCCGGCTGTAATGTTTGTGGCGCATGCTATCGTGAAGACGCTGAGGAGTCCTGAGGTGCATCTGAAGAAGAAGCTGCTGTGGATCGTGCTGTATTTTTTCACAGGGGGAGGGCTTCTGTTGTGGCCACTGTGGGGGTGAGTGTAAATTTTAGAATATTTAGCAATCCCTGTACTGTTAATGATTCCCATATTGTTTTGGATGTAAAGAATGAGTAATATTGCCAAAAACAGCAAAAAATGGTACTTTAGCCAGGCACAAAAGTTGGCAATCTGACTTAATTGGTTGTATTTTACTAGTTACAGCTAGGGTTTTAAATATTTCTGAAGGAATCAAATCGGAATTGAATGCTTTGGATTCAATACCAAGGAATCAAACCCTTGAAGGAATCGAATCTTAGGAATCATAGTTAATTTCTAATTAATACAGATAATTATCAACATTTTTGTTCCACTATTAATTAATATTTGATTATATTTAATATTTTGCAGCAGGAATCAAATCTTAGGAATCATTCTTAATTTTCTAATTAATGCAGACAATTAACAATTTTTTCATTAATTTATATTTTTTGCTGATTATTAATTCAATAAGAATTTCTAATGAGGTATTTGCATGAGTGAGGGATTTGCTTGATTTGATACTTTTTTGATACATTACGGTTTAAAACTCCCAAATTTCTGATTTTTAAGTTCAAAAATGTGTTTTAAATAACTTAAAATTCACAGCGCACTAAAACCATTGTGTTAACTGTTTTTACGTGATCAGAAAACGGGCTTCTATTGGATGTGATGTAACAGCGCATGATTTGTGATTCCGAAGTGTTTTCACGCTCAAACAAAAAACAAAATTTCAAAAATTTATAACTCAGAAACTAGGCTACGAAAATACTTGATGTAAACTTCATTCTTCAAGGTTTTATATCTGCTATTTTAAATGTGAGAATACCTCATTATCCTTGATTTGTGAATGAAATAATTAAGTTCTATTCTAGTCTTTGGATACTGGCCCTAAGGAATCGATTCAGGTTGGAATTGAACCTCAGGAATCGATTCTGGAATCAAATCGAACAATTTTTTGAATCCCTAATCACTCCTAAAAACAATGTACTAAAAGAAAAACTGACTAGATTACAACGTTTCTTGTCGGTGATAACGGCTTTGACAAGATGCCACATTTTCTACCTAGACCTAATTGGCATGTCAGAGATGATTCTCTTGAAATTATTTCTTTCAGTTACGTGAAAAAACTAGTGTATGCTGTCAGAGCTTTCTTAGACGAAGAGAACGGCACAATCCACATGGAAAAGTTCCACAGCACTGGTGCAGTGACTGATAACATGCACCAAATGCTGAAAGCATTCCTCCAGTCAGCCCCTCAGCTGTTGCTGCAATTGTACATCCTCATTCATTCAGCTCCCGGACAGCAAGTCACTTTAACTGGTTAGTGAATATCCTTTTTGTAGTATAGTTAGGGTCTGGTAAGCTTACGATGCACTTTTGCATTTCCTCCTTATATTTTTTCTAATGAGTAGATGATTGAACATTGGATTTGCTGCTTTACAAAACATTATAAGGCTTTTTGGAATCTAGTTAACCCTACAGTGCATACTGTAGCCATTTGGCTACACAACATTTTTTTCCCATTTCCTACTCGAACTTCCATTTTCAAAAGGCAACACCCTACAATAAGTACAATAAATATAACATTTTATTGCATTAGCACTTAGGACTGCCAGTAGATAGCAGCAGGGGTACTATTTTGAGACATTTGTTAGTAGCTAGTGAGACGAAAGTCAAGACACAGAAAATGCCAAAATAAAAGGACCATATAAATTACAATAAAAAATGTTTTCAGCTTGAAAAAAAATTGTTTTGGAAAGATAAGTTGTTTTTTTATATTTTTAGAGCATTTGGTTTTATTTCACTTCACAGTTAATTTCACAAGGGACACAAATTAATTACTTACGGACCAAGTTTTTTGTCAATTAAAAGTAGAAAAAAATTAAATTAATTTTTTTAGTATTTTTTTACTAATACACCATAATAGAAGTCAAATAAATGATTTTCGAGTGAATCTAAAAAATCATGCATTGTAGGGTTATAACTACATTATAAGCTAATTATTGATGCAAGCATTAGATATAATGAAAAAATGAGGACTTCTATGTTCAATATTTACTTTTGTTCAGCGCAAATATACTTTGCTAAAATATTTTTGAGTGCAATGGAGTACCATTTTAAGTCCAATTTTAAAAAATACTTTATTTCAAATTTCAAAGCATTTGTTATTACAGTTCCTGCACCATTTTACTAACAACTCCAAGAAAAAGCTACATTAAAAGAGTTGAAATTTTCTTAAACGTTAACTAAAACAATCACATGATTCCATACTCCGTGTAAATAGAATAGGCGGCTCGTCACCATGGCAACGCAAAAGAAATGCAATGAGAAATGACTAGTAGTGAGCCGCCGATTCAAATTAAGTGTATCTAAATACTAATCATTCTTTCACGTCACCTTAAACTCGAATCCTCCGTTTCAGTGGTGGCGGAGGTGATCTCCATCCTCTTCTCCCTCAACTCCCTGACCATCGTCATCGTGCAGTTCGAAGTGAACAGCAAGCACCACCCCAGCCGCGCCTCCCCCCACCCCCTCTCCCCCGAAGAAGGCGGCCCCTCCCCCCACCCCAGCGACCTGTGCTGCGTGGCAGTCGAGTACCTCTGGTGGTTCTGTTCCGTCTCGGCCCGCGTGCTCGCCCTCGCCTTCTTCGCCTCCGTCTTCCGCTACTGGGTGTTCCTGCTCTGTGCCATCCACTCGCTCACCCTCTCGGCCTGCCTGGTGGCCCATCGGCCCCCGGGGAAGAGCCTCCTCGACGGCCTGGTGGTGGCACTCTTCATGGGCGCCGTTTACATCTTCTGCTTCGTCGAGTACAAGGTCTGTTGGAATAATGTTTATTTTACACTCGCATCCAAAAATTAAGGATAATTTTATTTTTCGGAGTAACTGCAAAAATAATAGCTTCTTATAATGAAATCCATGCTGTTGGATCTTCTAAGAGGGAGATTATGGCGTCCTCGATCAAATTGCCTTAAAAATACTATAAGATGTATAGAGGTCCTCCAATAATACGTAATAAGTTCCGTACACATTCGGAAAAGTGACAGAAACGTCCATTTGAGTCATTTAGCAAACGATGTCATGTTGTAAAAGAATATGATATATCTGTACTCCACCTTAACCTATAACTGTGATTTTGTAGGCAATATTAATTGACATCTGCTCAAACTTCATCCTCTCTCCCCCTTTAACCCGGGAGGACGCGCGCTACTTTCTGTTACACGGGAACGCGCGCGGGGTCTCTCAGACCCCACAAACCGTTTTCCGTTCTAAACGTTCAGTGCATGCAAAATTTTTATCACGGATAGTTTAAATATATAATTTAATTGTTCAATGTGCATTATTAGTTGACTGCTTCTTATTAAGATATTATATAAGACTATATAGGAAAACAGGAAATGCAATGGAATGTGAGCGGAGCTAACGAATTTCTTTGGCTAAAATGAACCGATGTTTATTTTCTAAAATCCTTTATTTTCTTATTTCTTTTTTTGCAAGAAAAATTATGGATTATAATTACCTCTTCCTTACTTTTGGAAACCTCTTTGGCTATTTAACTCGCACCAATCCTCACAGTTTTGGAAGCATTTTCCTTAAAAACAACAACCTAACTCGGAAAATAACATACCTACTTCATTTAAACTTCAGGAGGTGATAGGTGGAAACCTTTTAGGCAGCTACACGGAGTTTCGTATATTTTCATTAAAAAATAGAGTTTTTATGAAGGTTTATTTAAGCGTTGGGGTCTCGCAGACCCCGCGCGCGTCCTCGCGGGTTAAAATATTGTTGGAGTAATGTGATCCGGAATTCAATATTCCCCTGCTTAGATGATCCTATGGCATAGATTTTCTTGACAAAGAATAATATTTGTGGGATTATTCCCAAAAAACACCAAAATTATTCTTATTAACTATCCTTAATTTTTGGAAACTAGTGTTTGTTTCATTTCAGAGAAGCTTAGCGGCCAACTCTCCTGATTTTTCCGAGAGACCCGAATTTTACTGCTATCTCCCAATATCCCAAAAAAGTATTAGATCTCCCGATTTCTTCAAAAATCAAGTATTTCTGCCCCTATTTTCAAGTAAAATTCAATTGATTTTAAATAAATTATTTTTTCCTGCACCTAAATACCTAAAAAGTATTTACAGCATTACAAAGATGCTTATACCGCTGAATTTTCCTTTATCTGCAAGTCAAGGAAAGGAAGTTCTCTGGTCAGAGTGTTCTTTGAGAGTATATTTGAATTATTGGTTATTATTAGTATACAAGACAACTAGAATGAATCATGTCTGTTTTCCACAATAAAATACCTTAAATTTGTTTTTACTCTTTAATCTTAGAAAAGTAGTTTCTAACAAAATTGGATGTCGTAAAAATCTCCCTAATTTGTGGGAAAAATCCCCTTAATTTATATTTAAAAATGTAGGTCACTATGAGTAATGATGCAAATGAGATTGGTGTTTAAAGTCCCCCAGTGTTTAATAGCATAAATACTTGCTTTTCTTTTTATGTCGTGACTCTTGATTTTGAAGACTGATTTTGCTTTGAACAAACATATTTGTTTTTAAGATCCTGTTTTTTTTTCATTTAGGTCGACTTTGGCGCTCTGGGGCGCGTCGCGGGGCTCTATGTCGTGTACTACGCGTTCACCTTCGTGCAGAACGTTTGCATGGTGATGTCGGCGTATTTCCTGTCTGGCGGGAGCTACCTCTACCACCTGCCAATAGTAGTGGCGCATTTCGTACTCTTTTTCCTCGGGGTGCTCTTTATGTTGTTTTACTTGGGCCTGTTGAGGCCGTTTTATCTTAAGTTGTTGAAGAGGGCCGAGCCTCCCAGTGAGTGAGTGAAAGGATCCTGTTGTGATAATGGATAGTGCCAAGTAGTGTTTGTTTCTTATTTGAGTGACTTTGGATATGAGGTGGATACAAACTGTTTCTGTCTAACAAGTATTCATGACATTTATCAAATGATTCCATGGGCTGATTTATGGGGGGTCATATATAGGCAATCCCCCCTCAACTTTTTGAGAAAATTCCAATTTTATATGGGAAAATCATGTTCTCCAAGCCATCAGGAATAGTTTGCCCCCAAGGTTTCTAGCTCCCAGCCCCTAAATCCACCCATGGATGATTCCTTCATAGCTTTGTTTTATACCCTTTTTTATTTAAAAAAATTTGTCAGTAGTTAAATTTTCTTTTCCAAATTTGTAGTTAAATATTTGACATTCTATGAATATCATAGTATACTTTTTATTAGAATTTAACGCAAGTGGTTAGATCAACTTTAATCTTAATAATTGTTTCACCTTAATTAACTTTTATTGTGTCCTACTTAGTCTACCTCTTTAAAATCATATAAATTTTTAATAGTGATTACAAGTTCTAAAGTAATTGATTTAATCTTCTAAAATGAGTATCTTATTGATACATGAATTGGTATCCAAAAAAACATGTTTATATCTACCTTATGAATACTTTTCAAAGTTACTCTAATAGAAATACCAAAATAATTTATTGTGCTGTTAGTTTCTTTTATTATTCCATTGCTCATTTTCATTCCATTTTCATTTTTTCTTTTGTAAGTGTTCATATTTTCATGTATTATGTTTATTTGCCTGTAATTGTTTTTAGATGTGACCTAGAGATTTATTTTTATAAAAGGGTCTATAGACTGATAGATTTTAAAGCTGTGTAACATTGCATGTATTTTTCAATCGGGTTATTTAGTAATCAATTCTTTTAGGCATCAGTCCATTCATCCTGTTTTTAATTCTTCTACCTATGTTTAATGTTATGTTTTTAAAATTATTGTATGCAATTGAGAAGATGTTATCTTCCATTGTTACTGTGCATTAGTTTAGTATTATATTTGCTTCTATTTTTTGTGTTAGGAACTGAGTGTTAATTGTATTATTTTGTTATCTATAATATGCATGAAGATAAAAAGCAACCTGAAACATAATTATTACATCCACATTGAAGTAAAGGATGGTAACTTTTACTTTAACTATTTTACTGTGGAGAGCTATTTAGACTGATGAAGTTGATAAGAATTATTAACTTATGATTAAGTCCAATCTTTCTTTTTATTAGTTTTTGGATTAAGTGTGATACTATGCTTGTATTTGTGATAGTTACTTAGTACAAATGTTGCTTATTACATTCATACGAATGAGATTTTTTGTTTGTTTTTAGTTAGTCTTATTCTGTCCTTTAAAGTTGTAATCATACATATTTTTCAAATCAAAATCTGTTCCATTCAGTGTAAATTTCTAGAATGTTTTAGTTTTACATATTTTTCCTTCTGAAGCTATTAGTCTCAATTTAGGGCATGTGATTTCAGTCTAAAGGTATCCAGACTAAAATTTTTACGTCCAATTAGATTGAGGCACTAATCTGAGTTAGTATATATGCTTTGATTTGAAACAACATTAAAGAAAATTACCTTTAATATTGGTTCATCAATGACAAGTTGAAGAGCAGAAATTCCTTGCCCTGTCTTAATTTTGTGATAAAATATTTCTGTATTTTATCCTAAGCTCTTGACTTTTATTAGAATTGATATCTTAAAAGGGTAATTTGGGGTTTTTCGACTAATGAAATGGCCAATGAAACATTGACCAAGCTCTACAAATAAAATTAAAAAGGTTGAGTTTTTTAAATCCCCTACCAATCTATTTGGTAATATAAACATTTTCAATTTATATTTAAATAATTTAGCTTTTTTTCCTTACTTATAAAATTTCCTAAATCTTAGATTATATATGAAAGGAAATTGAAATGAAAGTAATTCAATGTGTAATAATTGTAAATTTTTGTTTAGACTGTAATTTTATTTAAAAAAGTAACCTATTGTTAATGGTGGAACTGGAACACATCAGCTGTCTAAAATAATTAGAATGCTTTGCACAAAATGGTAGAGTCCAAATTTTTGGAATATTTCCAAAAATTTAAATTATTTAAACAATTCTTCACTATGTAAAACAAGGGAAAATCAGAATATCTTATCAGAAACATCTGCAAGGCGCCGATGGTTCCTTTTACCAATCACAAGCATGAATTCGGACCATTTTGACCCCCTCTGTCCGTTTTCTTTCAATATGTGGAATGTTTTCTTTTTCTTACTTATACTGAGTTTCAGGAAAAAAGAAGATCCAGATGCTCTAGGGTGGGGCAGATGTTTACTTGTAAAAACTGACGAAATTGTATTGATTGACCTTCAAAACGAGTCGAAAGCTCACGTTTTTTAGGCAATATGTAGAAATTTTGATAACATTAAGCGGCGTGTTGATCCATAGTTGATCACATTAAACGATGTATTTTACATTAATTAATGATCGGGACCTGTCGATTTCGATAACATTATCCGATTGATAACATTAACCGTGATCACATTAAGCGGATTCGACTGTAATACATTTTTCTATTAAACCTCATATGTATTAAATTATAATGTTTGTACCTATACTTTTGTAGGTGTTTACAAATTTGTGTATCTGTTACAAATGAATCACTTTTTACTTCCTAGTGGTATCTAGCAAGATAATCAGAAATATCTATGAAAAACCGAAAATGAGAGAAATATTGTTTGGCTTCTCTACTTAATGCTGTTGGTTCATTTTTTTTGTTTGTTTGTACTAATTCAAAATGCAGTCCCTCAAAAGAATAATTATCTTTTAAAGTATCAGAACCGTTTATTCAAATCATGGTAGTACTTAGATATATTTGATAATTTTATTTGGGTATTAGACTAATTTTAAAGGATCGGTAATTTCATCAAAACCTGTAGCATGAAATTTAAAACTATTTTTATTGGAAAATATATTCTACATGAATAAAAAGATGTCTTGTGCAGCTATTATTTATTGCACTTACAAAAAATTAGACATTTTTTAAAAATCTGGAGCAAATTTAATTTTAATATTTTGGGAGATTTGTTTAAAAAATTTCTTTAAAATTGTTTGAATGAAATATTTTGTGTTAAAACAATTTTTAAAATTTCCAGTTACTATTATGCTTTGATGTAAAAATATTCTGATAATTTTTTTTCAAGTTGTGATACTTTGAGGAATTAACATTGAATTTTCAATTTCGGTAATTTTTTTGTTTTGTTTAGTTCTAAATCATTGTTTTGCATTCATTATCTTTTGAAATTAAGTAAATCATGGTTTCTAGTCTTATATCTCTTCATAATAATCTACCTCATTCTTTACTCTGAGTATTTTTTAAAATTTCTTTCTTATTTGCTCAAATCATCTGATTCATCACAAAATGAAAACCACAGTATTGATGCCGCAGCCAGATACTATTTATGAGCTCTATGACTAAAAATATATATTATTCAACCAAACTGTTAAGTACTGAAATCATTTTAATCTTTGTAGCTATATTTAGATACTAATGAGACTGGTTTTTATTATTTCAATTGCTACAATTTTGTTTTTATAAAGTGTAGCGACTGAATTTAAAAAAACAATCATGTTTTAAAGTTTTCTAAAACTATGGTGTGAATAAAATTTTGGTATTATATTCCCTGATTATATTTGCATTTATAAATCTTCCAAACCTTTTGAAAAGCACATATTTTTATTAACTTGTCTTTGTAAGTTATTATAGTGTATCCTTAAGGTGAATGGTTTTATAAATTGTCAGTATTTCAATTCTTAAGATAAATAAGGTGAACATTTTTCAATGTTTAAAGTGGGCCTTTATTTATGTTGGGTTTAAATCACTTCTGTTTTATTCTAAATATTTAACAGTGACATTATCAAAAATAATTAGTAATTATTTTCTTGAGAATAAACTGTTACATATTTTTATGGAACATACATCCTGCAATATCCTACAACTGAATGTAAGTTTGTTCATGCATATATATATATTGCTGGCATGATTGTATCTTGGATTTTGGCAAAGACTGGGAAAAGTTTTCTCCCCAAACAGATATTCACGAACTACCAATTGAACGGCGTTTTTTAAGCTTCATCAGGAAAACACCAGGTTTCCAATGGGTCACAAGAAGGTTGATTTGGGTTTTTATTATTTTACTCTTATGCAATAACCATTGAGATAAATTTGAGAAATGCTCCACTTGCTCTACTCCCAGTCAATTCAGCAGGTGTTATAACAGAAATTTTTCACTCAGGAATAAAATTAATTTTTATTTTACATCATGGAAGTGAAACAGAAAACCGTTATTCCTTGAAGTTTTAGTTTGGTGGTTTTATTTCAACTTGCTGTATGGTTTACCAAGATTTCCAATCTGTCATTGGTGCCTTTCGTTGGGGTGCGCACTTACACCCAAATATCTCATATACTGTTGATTCCTTATGATGCCAGCGATATGAGCTTTTTAATTGTAAGCTAGTCTTACATTTTAAATCTCAAACAATAGCAATGATCCTTTTTACATACAAAGTGATGACTTATTGTAAAGCTTAAGACTTCTGGATTTGAAAACTAATTCATCAGTTTGCATATTTAAGTATTAATAAACCATTTAGTTTCTTTCATCATGTATAGACCTTTTCTATAAATCCTACTTAATTGTTCAATCTCTGTTCCTGTTGTTTGCTGTGTTCATAATATCGCAGTATATGGTTTTTTAATTGTTTTTATCAGAACTTGTTGACCTAAGAGGGTATAAGACTATTTTGAGAAACAAAGGTCTTTCCAGTCATTTTTGTGGTTTTCGTAATTACGTCATTCAAAAACTTGAGATACATAAAATGAACAAAACTATTATTTTTAATTGTAAAGATTAAATAATGATTACTTAATTTCAGCCATATTCTAATAAGCTTAAATGGTATTTTCAGTTTTAATGAGATAGCAATCCTGATTAGTTTGTTACATTCAACATTTTAGTTAGAAATTTCAGTGAATCATTGTTATAGTAAGATTAGTTTTATGTTTTTGCCTTTTGTTTAAGTTGTAAAAAAGTTGTGTGCAAAAAAATATATATTTGAGCTCATTCTTCAAGGTCAAGTACTAAATCGGATAAAAGCTTTCACTTTTGTTTATTCAATAAAAAATTTCTCTTTTGAGATAATTTTATGTCCAGACATTTAGACTAAAAGATTTTATGTAAAATCATTTTTGTCTGTTAGAAAAAAATAAATCATTTTATAAAACCTCATCTGTAGAGAAGATTAGAAAAATAAGAGCTTTTACAAAATGTTGAGCTACATTTTTTACGCATGTGAGATGCAAATTTTGAAGAACTTGAAAGCTCAATATGGGTGTTAGTTAATGCAACTAGGCTTTATAGCTCTATTAATATTTGTTTAATGCAAGTCTGTTTTGTGTGTTTTTTAACTGTCATACAGCTTATTCTTGTGTTGTATATATGTATTGTTCCTATCGCACTGTTCTTGATCATTGTTATGCTGCCATGTTTTTATAGCTTACAGTAAGTATTTTTATTATTATTGGAGATTGCTGCATATTGTGACTGAAACAGCTTATGTGCGTTAAGATGTTGTTTGCCAAATGTTCTAGAAGATTAATGGTAGGTTTTGTCACGATAGTATCAATGAGAAGCAATGTGATGAATGAGTTATGAAGGCTCTGATACTTTTACATAAAAAGTAAAATGGCAAAAAAAATGTCCTTTGCTTTGCTCTTTATTCAAAAGCCAGTGAACTTTTATGTTTTAGTTGTTTCAATGTATTTTGTTGTCCTTGGTTGTTCACTTGGAAAAAGAAAATTCCTATTATGTTTTATGGAACCCATTTCTTTTTTAATGTTCCATCAAATTATATGATAAAGAATTTTATTCAAACATAAAATTTATAGTTTAATTTTTTTTTCAATTTTAATTTCATACATCAGTTTTTTAACTAGGGTTTTATGATCTACTGAAAATCAGTCCAGTAGTTTATTTTCAAAGTTAAGATCACATATCTAGTACAGCCTTAAGTACAAAGCCCAAGCAGAGAGGTCCTGTAAAAGGAATGTCTGCTATTCTCAGCAATAATAAAATGTAATTTATATGTGTGTATAGTATATATAGTCCTAAAAGTTCTCATTCTTGAATGTAGATCAGCATTTCCCAAGATGAATTTTCGATTGCATTCCAAGTTTTACAATCTTGTATACTATCTTTAATTTTAAGTAATTCAAATAGAAAGTGAATGTTAAATGGATTTATCAATATTGGTTATACCATTTTAGGGTTATTGTACCCATAAAAAATGTCTTTTCCATGTACTACATATTGTGACATCTTAGTGATTAGATGTAATATAAAGTTCATCTCTTACTGAAAAGTTTAATTGGAACCAGAAAATGATCTATGGTAGATGGGAATTGGTAGGTTAAAATAATTGAAAATTTACTTTGCATTAAAATTAGACTGATTTTGATGACGGATATTATCACTGGAGAGGTCAGCTAAATATAAAACGTTTATAATAAAATTTATAACAAGTTCTATTGTTACTGAGTGTGTAGAGTGAGTTCTATTAAAAGAACTCAAAGAAAATAACTGATAGTGTTAAGATACTTTCAGTTTACAATCATGTTAATAGGTAACTTAAACTACTGCCTGGAATGATAAAAAAATTGTACTATTTTACCCCCATGCCAATCTGCTTTTTTCTTTTAATCTTAGTAATTACATTGCATGCATAGTGAGATACATAAAATTTTGGGAAATGCTGATGGATAGATATTTTTCATATACTGAAATTCAGGGTTTTAAAATATATTGTACTTTCTGAACCTATTTTATTTGAATTTTCATATATAAATTAAATTAATAAATGTTAGTTTTGAGGTAAAAGAGTATGTTGGTGGAAAATCCCTAAAAACTATTCTCAGACCAGATATGTATCAAACATTTTAAAAATTTGAATTCATTAATCATATTTTATACTTTTATGCAACCTATTGAAAAATGTATATTATCATATATTAACCCAAAAAAAGTGTCAGCAAGTAGCTCAAAATTAATAAGAACTTATGGGTCTATTTAATTTTGTACATAAAGTTTCTCTTTGTACATTGTACTCACTTAAAATTCTTTAATATAATGCTTTAGTACTAAAATAATATTTTAAAATTACATTTAGAATAGTTTTAAGCTTTTAAAAAAGTTATTAGCTATTTCACCCACGCCTTGCTCAAAATAGATATTTATACCAACTGCAACCTATCTAGGAAATTATACACCCTTGTCAAAGTCATTACAATTTCATAAACTTTTATAATTGGGGTTTGAAAAATTTTGCATATTTATCAATTCTCTTTGTACCTTGGAGCTAAAAGTTCAATTTCATTTAAATGTGATTTATATTTACAATGTAATTACAATTAGTATAAAATGTAAAAGATTTGGAAAAAGTAAAACTTTTAATAAGAGCTCAAAAGTAGATATATTAGATTTCATATTATAAATATCTCAATATAAAACTGATAATTTAATACAGTATACTCTTGGGTGAACTTCAGCTATGCCAAAAACCTCTTTCTTGAAAATAAAAATATTTTTAGAGACATTAAGTATTCTTTCCATTCTTTTGTTCCCTACCATTCTTTTGTCAGACTTTTATAAAACCCAGAACCAGAAATGAATTTTTCTATATTTGACCAGGTGTTAATTTTGTTGGTAGTAAGACTAGGATTATGATTATCAAAATGGTGAAGGGCACACAAAAGTATGGTGTGCTACCAAGAATTCGGTTTTTACTTATGTTCCCTGCTCTTTATCTCAATATATTTTACCAGTCCCTTTGATTTTTTCATATCAAGAGTATACTATATATGTGTTTTAAAATATTTTCTACATATTTTCATTATCATTGGTAATTTTAGTCAAATGAATGGCACAATGGACCTTTGGTCGAGGTGCCTGGCTTTGTGCCCCTACTTTTAATTCTCTATTAGACAAAGGAAAATTCACGCACACATTTTCATAAAACAAGACTATTTTTTTGTAAAATAATTCCATAGCATAGACTTTTTAATAATAAAATGCCCAATTTACAACTGATCAAAAGTCATTTAAAAAGCCTCTTTTTTATGTGTTCTTGTTTTAGTTCATTCAAACTAACCTTGTTGGATGTGTGTAAAGAAAGCAATTCACAAAGTCTGACAAAAGCAAAAAAAAGTTACATGTTTATATGTTTGCTTTGCTTTGTGATGGCTTTAAAAAAATAGTGCTGTTATTTTATTGTTAGTTTTTTATGTAGAAAAGTTAATGCTGTGTTGTGTAAGTTTGTACGTGTAAGTCAAGTGAGTCTTTGACATTTTTGTACTGTTCAAAGTGTGATGAACTGTTGGTTTTTATTTTCTAAGAACTTCAAAAGCGCAACTTGATCCAGTTGAAAAAAAGTTGTAAATAAAAAGTAATGGTGTAGTTACAAATATTTTGTCTGTACTTTTTACTTTCATAATTTTTAAACAGTTTTACATCACATTTTAATGAATTCGGTAGCTTTGAAATCAGTTGATTTAGCTGGGTGGTTTTTTTCAAACTTTTTTTTGTTCTACCTAACAGCTGAGTAGAAAACCAGAATCAACATTTGACATGTTAAAGTATAATTTATTACTTGAATTGTGGTGATTTAAAAGCATTAGTTTACAATATATACAAGTACTCTTGAGAATTTCTAAAGATTGTGAGAAACCATAAATAAAAAAACTATCCAAATGGTACACTTTAGAACTGATGTAACTTATTTCTTTTTAAGAAACTTAGTGATTTTACTGCCTTGACCTTTTGAACTTCGCTTCTTTGGTGAAGAATTCTTGGCAGATTTCTCTGGACTTTTTCCTAAGAATGGAGAAAAAGTGAAATAAACAAAAAGATAGTCACATATTTATGTTGTTGTATAAATGTCTTAAGTTGTCGGCAATGATTTTTTTATGTTTCTACAATGTTGGCTATCAACAATTTAGAAGAAAACAACTAAGGGGTCATCCATAAATTACGTGAGGTCAAAAAGGGGGGGGAGGGGTTTTGGAAAAATCTCACCAAGGGGGGAGGGGGGGTCGATTAAAATCTCACGTCAACTTTTTTAACTTAATTAGGTGCTATGAAGCACAAAATGCAAATAATTTTTAGAAAATAATTTTTAAAAGTTGTAGGTAAATCTCACGTGGGGGGAGGGGGGTCAAGAAAAATCTCACCAAGGGGGGAGGGGGGGTCCAGATTTTGGAAAAAACACCTCACGTAATTTATGGATGCCCCCTAAGACCCATCTAAGCCTCTCTATTGATTTCCAAAAATTACTTATTTATTAAAAAGTAGTTAAATACTTTTCTTATAATTAATTTACTGGCATAAAAACAAGGCATCTGTCTTTATTTATTCATAAGTTTTGTTTGACCTCCTTTATAGACTTAATTAACATGAAAGGTTAAACCCTCTCGTTACCCTGGGCCTCATATGAGGCTCCTACTTATGAGCTCAATTTTTGTATGATGTAAAGGTGCAAATTTATTTTCTTTTCATCAGTGACTTCACTGATTCATGTAGATCACATATGAAACTTCTACATGGTTTCTGAATTCATTCCTAAATGGCAGGAAGATTATTTATACCGCAATGTGTACATTTTAAGCTGTGATGCTTCTGAAGAGAAAATACTAGCTAGATACTAGCTTCTGTAGAAAATTTTTTATAGGTTGGTAGATATTTTCTTATTTCGTAACCTAATATTATGACTATGTCTTTTAATAAGCTCTAAAATAAGTATTTCTGTTTTTAAAATGAAAAAGATATGGCCTCATATAGGGCTCATAAAAATAACTAGGAAAGAGTGCACACAAGAAAAAAAATTTCCAGACAAATTACAGGGGGCATTTTGGATGTATTGAGAAGAAGAAAAAAAGTTTTTTTCACTTTTTTGATGTTCTGGTGCCAGGAGGGTTAACATACTTCCTTCAATACATTTACAAATTGAATTATACAAATTTAAACATGATATTAAGAGTTACAAAACGACAATACTTCTACCATTCCGAAAAGAAACACTTAACTAGGTTCGTTAGTTTAGAATTTCATTAATTACCTCCAGCGGCTTTGCTTGCTTTGTACGCTGCATCCATTCGCCTTAAATTCTCGACTCTTGCCTTGTCGTGATCCACAATGGGCGCAGGGTAGTCTCTTCCTATTACACAGCCAAGCTGCTCTTGGAGCTGAAAGAAATTTCTCTTAAAATTAGAATGCAAAAATATCATTACAGTCAAAGTTTAAACAAAATGACCTAAGCCAGCTTTTTGAAGCTTTTACATATTAATAGGGGAATTAATGAAATAATTCCTTAAGTAATTGGTGAAATAAAATTATGATTTTCTCTAATTTTCAAAATTGCATTTGTTTAGCTTTCATTAGATATTCTTACATTGTCTTGTAAATTGGAACATCCAGAGCATGGAATGATATTCTAAAAGTTTCATGCTTATGTGTATGTTTTATGCACAATTGAACTTAATTTGATAAAAACTTCAACTTCCACCAATCCTGTTATCTCCCAGGTGCCCATACTTAGTAGAAAAAACTATTTGGTTTGGATATTTATTGTATAAATTACACCTGACAGAAAATCTGCAAATCTTATTATACTCTGTTTCACCTTAACTTGTCAGCACTGGGAAAGGCAGAGAATGTACCAATCCACCCGAAAAAATAGTTCAAGGTTGTATTGCAATTTAAAATAAAGAATATGCAGATACGTTTGTAAAACTGTGTCAAACATTATAGTTTATTGGGATTTTTATCATATCACTTAATTTAATCATGCGTTAAAAGTCTTTAAATCCAAGCGAATGAATATAGTCCGTAGGGTAGAGCCGGGTAGAACGCCGCGGGATGGGCTGGGAACCGGTTTCCTGGCTGCAATTCGGTCGCCGTAGCCTTTTCTCCACTGACAAGTTAAGGTGAGACAGAGTATAACTTTTTTGGAGATATATTTTTTGAAGCAGAAGTAAAAAATCTTCCTTCAGCTCAGAGGAAAAAGCATTGATTATATTTTAGAGATAATGTAGCTCACTAAACAATCTTAAAACAGAATGAATTGAAATACAAATATCGTTGACTAGCTACAGGCTCAAAGCCATTTCATTTAATATGACACTTAGCATTCAACAAGTTACCTACCCAAACTTAGTTAAGACGTATAAATAAATATTACCATTGATAGCAGAAACAAATGCATCATTGTCTAGGATTCATAATAATAAATTTAAAATAGATGAAATGAAGGAATATTTTTGGATAATTTACCTTTTTTGGTGCTTTCCATGGTTCATAAATATACTCAGGTGGGAATTTTTTCAAAACAGGAACGTACTTCCTAGAAGAAAATCATTCAGAAAATAGAAAGTGGCAAAAATATGAAGTAAATTTTTAACAAAAAATTTATTTATGCAAAATTCAATTAGGCTGCGGTATCCTTACAAAGAAAAGAATTTAATAGTTAGACAAAGTTGTTAATTTAGAAATTAATTTGGGGAAATTAAACAATCAATTACAAATCCAGGGGTAGCTAAACCAGAAATATTAATACTTCTTTCACCTGTTTGTTCTCAGTCTTTTATTAGAACTCAATTGGGTGATAGAGATATAAAATGAAACTTTTGTTTACTCAAGTGAAATTAGAAAATTCTACCCTAAAAATAGAACCCAGACCAAAGTTCTAGATTTGTTAAGCTTGGTACATGTTTTGTTCATACCTATGACTTAAGAAATGTTTGATAAGTTAAAATGTTTTCAAAGTGGAACAACTTTACATATAAATACAGTAAAATCCTGTTATAATGAACTTCATGGGACCATAAAATTTCTTCGTTGTAACCGTACTATCATTAATTCAAATAAAAACGGTTGGGGACTATCTGGACTTTCGTAATAACAGGATTTTTTGTTGTATCAGTATTTGTTGTAAGGGGATTGCACTGTATAACTAGCATTTTTGAGCTGTTATTTTTTTTATCATTACTTGATGTATTCCCCATTCTTATCTGTCTTCTTTCCAAATGCAATAGGACTATAAACTCTGTAATACTGATGGAAAAAAGCACTAGCAGAAAGCCACATCCAATTTCCAGCATTTAAACTCCAATCAGCATCAAGCAATAACTCTTCAAATACCTACAAAATACATTTCAATAATCATATATCTAAAGTTTAATTATAGGATTTAACTTAGATTTCATAAAAATGAATTAGATTATTGGTTGAAGACACTGGTTGGTGAGATTTTTATTATTTTTTATGTACAGTAGAACCTCCTCTTAAAAAAACCAGGTCTCGCCTTTTAAAAGAGTAAACTTTGGCAAAAATCCTTAACTGTAGCCAAGTTGGCACTATTTAGAGCTGATATATTGTTTAAACAAAACAAATCACAAATAATTATTAGTAATAAAGCAATGCAAATTGGCGACCTCTAGGAACTTTTGCCAAAAATCGAACTCTTTCAAGAGGTGAGACCTGGACTTTATTTTACTGTATTTGATGGTGTTTATAAATCTTCCATCGGATATTATCCTTAATCTGGTAGTTTTCTCCAATATCATACATAACAAGCCTTGATTTCCTTTACCATAACTCCCCTAACAGAGACCCAAAATAGGCTTAGGATATTAAATAGACCAAAGAATTAGTATTGTTAAGTATGGTTTGTTAGTATTTGACTTATATATTTTTCATTTTAGTAAAATTTGGACTTATATTGTGTTCCTTGGTCTCAACATTGATCCAACATACGTTTCTCTTAACAATATTTTGTACAACTATAACTAATGTGCAATACAAATCAGGGTTGGAAAAAAACATGTTTTTTTTAATAAAAAACAAAAAACATGTTTTATTTGTTTTAAACTGTTTTTTTTGTTTAAAACGTTTTACTGGTTTTTTTACCCTCGACATACGTATGATAAAAAATTTATCATTTAAAAAAAATTTAAATTTGACTTTTCAAATCGAAATTAGGTTAATAAAGCTATACTTTCAAATACACTACAAACAACTCATTCTTTTAAATTTAAAAGTTGATTTTTTGATTGTTTTTTGTAAGTTTTCTTCACAGCATCATGCTCTTTATCAAGCAATGTACTGCCTATGTCATGGCAATTTGGTGGTTTGTACCCAAGCCTTATACTTGGCACTATCTTTTTAGGCTCTGAGTGATCCATACATGAAAATATTGAGTTTTTTTGCCTAAATTAAGGGAGAAAATTGCTAAAAACTACATGTGTTTAAAACAATGTTTTTTTTTGCTTTGTTTTAAACATGTTTAAAACAAGTGTTTTAAACAAAGTGTTTTAAACGTAACAACCCTGATACAAATTAAGTTTTTGTAGGTATTGTAGAATAACTAAGGCATTCAGATACAAGCACACTTTAACACAATAAAGAGATTAAGACAGATTTCTATATAGGATGTAAGAGAGATACTCATAATTTACAATGACGTTTCAAGTACTACTTAAAAATGGAAGGAAGGTTTATTACTTTCATTCCCTTTTCCCAGGACACCCAAAGGTCTCCCCTAGTCAGGAAACAAGCTACTGCATGCCTGGCAAGATGATGGACCCATCCTTCCTTTCGTAACTGAGTCATGATTGCATCAATGAAGGGGAAGCCTGTTTGAGCCTGAAATGAGAAAATTTATCCATTTTGGGTTGATGTTAGCACTACTTGACTTTGAGTAAGTAACAAACGAAGTTTTAAGTTGTGATTTCTTAAGTAATTTAACTCTAATAAATAGTAAACTAAAGAGATCCAGCTGTTCTACTTAAGCTGAAAGGAAGTTGATAGTTTTCACAATAAGGTTTTACTTTTAAAAAAAATTTATTATTTTTTTATCTTTGAAAAATATATTAAGAAAATCACCTCTAAATATGGTAATAGCTGAATCAAGCAATAAAGAATCTTATCAAGCATTGACAGTTCAAACAAGATCGGATTGTTCATAACAAAAAAGGAAATACACATGTTTACCTCACAGTTTAGGGCTAGTAAGCATACAAAACTAACAAAAAAGAATAAGCTTTAATCTATTAAATATTATAACTTATTCTATAGGCAGTTGTAGCAATAATGTTATAGAAGTGCAGCTCACTTAAAGAAGTTTTTAAAGGATAGATGTTTTTTTTAACTTATTCTAACTTCAGTGAGAAAGGATATTCTTACATTTTCCCAAGCTTTAAGAAACTCCTCATTTTCAATCCAAGGAATTTGTTTACACACTGAATTCCCTTCCATCTTATCAAAATTTGGAGTTGCAGATCCTACAGTGTAAAAGAATTCTCTCCAAAACAACTGACCATGAAGGGAAACTGGTGGTTTCGTGTAGCCTTTCTGTGAAAAAAAACAATAAGAGTCAGAAAGCAGTCATACTTAAATACATAAATGAAAACTAGAAAACTGTATTTAAACTTAGATGAAGCTCTATGTGGCTGAAGAATCAAAAGTCAGTTTAAGCACTTTTTAAATTTTCATACCTATTTTCAAACAAATCAAAAAGATCATACATACCTTACTTCGGAGATAAACCTCTCGTAACTTGTAATAAAATAACCTAGACGACAGGCACCCAAATTTCACATAAGGGCTTAACACTGTTGTACTAGGATCTATACTATTCGGGGATGTGTCAGGTTTTGCAAACTTGCATATATATTCCTAAAAAGGGAGTACATATGAAATGATTATGACAATACATTAACATATCTGTAGACATATTTATTTTTTCTCAATATTTCACTTATAGACTAACAAAAAGATAAATTTTGTTTATTTTTTAAACCGAATAGTATGGCAAATAAAAATAGGCGAGTTGCGAAATGAATAGCGCAATTTAGAAAGAAAACATACTGTACCTCCTTTTGAATGACTTTATTGAGTCGTTCTAATGCATGAGTTTCTCCCCCTGGATACAAGCAGGGATTTAAGTCAGATTCATCGACACGTAACTCCTTAAGAGTAGGAGGACTATATAACTTCTCATGATTATCTTCAATAGGAGTGGTTTTTTCTAAAAAATAAAAATATAACTTATGACTTAATATTGCATTCCTTTGCTTAATATTGCTTTGAAAATTTTAAGTACAATAGGCATCAATCTCATGAGGAAAGTGTAGGAAAATTTTTCTTGAAATCAACCCAATTTTAACTTTTAAGGGTCTCAAAATCTCTTGATGACTTAGCCCTACAATTTTTTGATGGGGGTGATGCTGAAGTTTAGTAAAGATTTATTAAATTAGACGGAATATTGAAATTTAGTGGTGCTTTAAGTTATGAGTGGTGATTTTTTTCTTGCTTTGGGTATTTGAAGGGTCAAAGATGGGTATGAAGGGTCATTTATAGTCAATAGCAAACACCAATCCCAATTTCAAAGATAGTTCTGTAACAGAAATAATGATTCTAACGATGTGGTAAAGGCATACTTTTGTCAGACAAGAGTTTTTCAAGCTGCTCAACTGATGAAACAGGTTTGGGAGGGAGACCAATTTTTTCAACAGTATTGGTGAATGCCTGGTAAGTCAATGGCACTTTCCCATTGTATGCAATGACTCTGGAAAAAATAAGCTAATTATTTGAATATATGTATGCAAACTAAGAAGATGTTAATAATATATGCACAGTGTGAAATGAAATAGTTAATTTTCATAGCATATGACGTGGCATTTTTTGATAAAGAAAAATCATCCAAAAGATAAACTTCTCGGAGCATTTTTTATGTACCAGGGGTCGATCCAGGTTTTAATTTTTGGGGCCTGTTTTTTTTATTTTTGTGAAAATGAAATTATTTTTTGTGAAAATGAAATTATTTTCGTGAAAATGGCATTTTTTTCGTGAAAAATATATTTTTTACGTAAAACCTAGAATTTTTGATTTGCTATTTTATCTTTACATTCTTTAAATCGATTTGATATAATACCAGAAAAATTTTTAGTACTCTAATAGTACTTTACTCCAGAAAATCCTCAGAAGTTAAAATACCGACTAATATCGCAATAACGCATGTGATTAGTTCCAGTTTTTAGCTTTCAAGATCGAGATTCTGAACATCGGACATATTGGCTTTTGACCATGTTAACGTTGGTTTTTTTATTACAATACGGACACGAGAAAAGCCTACACATCTCTTGACGTCCGTGGTTGTACAAGGAATGGGTTGCGGAAAAAACAGAACATTCCGCGAAAAAAAAATAAACTTTCGCAAAAAATCACGATTTTTTAGATTTGTTAAAGTTTCTGAGAAGGATAAATGGGAAAAAAACGTGTATTCCGTAAAAATTTAGAATTGATCCGTAAAACTTAGCGGAAATCCCCACAATAATTTTGTGAAAGGGCCGATTTTCCGAAGTTTATTTTTGTGAAGGGGCCGTTCTTCAGAAGTTTATTTTTGTGAAGGGGCCGTTTTATCGAAGCTAATTTTTGTGAAGGGGCCGCAAAACGGCCCCAATTTTCGCCTGGATCGACCCCTGTGTACTCCATAAAAGAAATACTTCTGTGCAGATCTTGGTGGACTAGTTGAAAGTGAAACACCTAGTATGCAAGTACTGAACCAAGTCCAAGAGTAAAACTTACTGTTCTGGGTTATATATATTGTTTGTGTGATGTTTAAATACTTCAACATTAAGTTCTTTCATGAGATTTTCCACTTCTTCGTCTCTTGCTCTGGAATAGGGCTCAGTGTCAGCTTCAAATGTTAAGTATTTAATGTTCCACTCTTTGATAATTTCTGGGAAAACTTCCATAGGCTTGCCTCGTATAACAAAAAGCCTAAATTAAGAAATGAAAACTTTGTAAAATTTAAGTACACAAAATTAGGAAAACACAGATTATTAATTTTAAAAAAACACAGATATTAGGAAAATAATATCGCTATTAATGAAATAATAAATTATTATTTGATAAATTAAAATAATTTATTTGAGGCAAACTAAGTTAATGCATTTATTTGTTGCCAACAAATGCATTTAGAAGGCATCCAATATCAGTTTTATTTGCTTCTGTTTAGTTTTTTTTATTTCGCAATGGTTCATGTTGGTCTTTAGAAAACAATAATAAAATAACCAAATAGGGGCCGTTCAAATATTACGTAAGCACCTAAGGGGGGAGGGGGGGGGGTTTGCTCTTTGCTTATTTTTGCTGACAAGGGGGGAGGGGGGATACAAGTGATGCTTACGTAAGATGGTGCATTTTCGAAAATATCTTGTTTCTTGCATAAATAATTTCAAAATTCAACCAAAAATAAATGTAACAAAAAATTGAATTAGGAAATCTGACGTAAGCACTTTTTTCCGGAGTTGGACCACCCTAACATTTTGAAATCGTAACCCCGAAAAGTAGTGTTTCGACTCATTTTTGAACCCTTAGGGTTACACCAAAAAAGGACAGCTCCTTGTACGAGTCACCTAATTTAAGAAAAAAAAACAGTACTTACTTATAGGGATGTCAGAATTTTGGGAGGGGGGGTCCGGCAGTGTCTTACGTAATTATGGTGGGGGGGTTTGAGGTTTGCTTATCTTGGCTGACAAGGGGGGAGGGGGGGTTAAAAATGACCAAAAAAGTGCTTACGTAATATTTGAATGGTCCCATAGCACCACAATATATTCTTATAAAAAGAAAACAGGAAAGATAATTAGTATTTAAAATTAGAAAAAAACCAAGATAAATTTTGAAAGAACAGTTAAAATTCACTTATCTTGCATATTTAAACATTTCAAAAACTGATAAATATATAATTCAGATACAGACAGATAACAAACTTATACTACTTAATGTACCTAGAGTTATATTTCTTTAAGGAGTTATCCAGATCTTGAAGAGATTGTGCCAGAAACCTCCATCTATTCGGTCCTACTCTCATCTTCTTCACAAACCAAGGGTCTAAGATGAAAATTGGCCAAAAGTGGTCACTTTTTTCCACTGCTTCCACTAAAGCAGGGTTATCATGAAGTCTCAGGCATTTACGAAACCAGTGAATGGAGTTTTTCTGCACTGACGTTGACATGCTTTTTTATGATAGTAAAAATACTTGTATAGATTTTCTGAAATAATGGAAAACATCAATGGTGTTATACCAAATGCCATGAATATCAAACAGTAAGGTTTAAAATAATTATCAAATGTTTTTGACTTAATATCATTTCCTTTGATTTGATGTAAAATAGTTTCTAATTAAACTTACAGAGCAATTCAGATACCTTAAAAGCACTGTTTGATTAGGGGATGATTCTAAGATTTCTCTCCCTCAATTTCTTATCCCTCACTTAAAACTACACTTGGCTCAGTAAAAAATATTTTATTATGATTTATTGTAATTAACTTTATCACAACAAATTTATCTTCAACAAAAAGATGAATTTGATTTAGATATTAATGTGAAGAATAAAGACCATGTTGTTTTAAAACTTGTTTTGTTTATTACACATATTTGTAAAAAAACTAATATTACAACTGAAATTTGACAAACAGTAACAAAAATATCAAAATCAAAAAATCTTCAGTAAGGAGATTTACAAAACTTGTATTCTCTAAAATTGAAGTAATAATAAACAAATATTCTAAATGATTACAATGGTGGTAAAAAGTAATTTAATGAGTAGTTAATATTTTTACTTTAACTTGTATATTAGGGTGTATCGAAAAAAAACTTTTTTTTATTTTGATGATGCCTTAGTGCGGAAAAGTTGTCTAAGGTGGCAGAGAGTACCTGTGAATTTTTTCAGAATTTTCGGATAATATCTTGAGGTGCCGCCAAGGCCCTGAAGGTCCCCATGTTAATCCAATGGAGCGCGCAAGCCAAGAAGGCCGAAAATTGGTTTTTCGCCCCTCATTTCTACCCTAATCACACGACGAATGTCTTCACTCGAGGTATGGACCCTATAGGATCTAGGCTATCCGACAAAACTTGAATAATAGCCTAAATCTCTATATTATGTTGATTGTGGGCTCTGATTTGAACGAGGAAATACGCGATTTTCGACGAAATTGGAGCATACAAAAAACCGTAATATAGAGATTTAGGCTATTATTTAAGTTTTGTCGGATAGCCTAGATCATATAGGGTCCATAACTCGAGACGAGACATTCGTCGTGTGCTTAGGGTAGAAATGAGGGGCGAAAAACTGATTTTCGGCCTTTTTGGCTTGCGCGCTCCATTGGATTAACATGGGGACCTTCAAGGCCTTGGCGGCACCTCAAGATATTATCCGAAAATTCTGAAAAAATTCACAGGTACTCTCTGCCACCTTAGACAACTTTTCCGCACTAAGGCATCATCAAAATCAAAAAAAAGTTTTTTTCGATACACCCTATTGTATATGTTAGTAAAAAATCTCAGATAATTTCAAAACATTTCTGATTATCAATAAAACAAAGAGCGACATTAATTATAAAATTATTAAGTTGGTTTATCTCTTATCTTTCTAATAGGAAACAATGCATTAAAGTTCGCAACTCATTTAGTGATTTTTATTTTTCAAACCGTGGTGTTCCTCAGGGCTCTATTTTGGGTCCTTTGTTATTTATAATTTACATTAATGATTTTTGCAAATTGAATCTTTATGGTAAAATAATAACATATGCTGATGATTCTGTTTTGTTATATTCCTGTTCTAATAGTTATGACCTAAAATCTCAAATTGAATCTGATATGATTGCGATCGGGAAATGGTTAGCTTTTAATGACCTTTCTTTAAATTTAAATAAGACTAAACTAATTCATTTCAATTTAATTCAATCAAGTTCTACCCTTAATATTATATTTCACTCTTCATCATGTAATGGTCTTCTTGTTCATTGCAACAGTCTTTTGCTGCAACAAGTAAATAGCGTAAAATATTTAAGTCTTTTTATTGATTCAAACCTTAAATGGAAAACTCATATCACTGAATTATCTAAAAAACTACGCTTCGTTTTAATCAAATTGCATTTTCTTAAAAATAAAGTTCATAAGTCATTTTTAATTACTTTGTATCATTCTTGGGCTCAATCGTTAATAAATTATGGCATTATAGTTTGGGGAGGTGAATATAAATCTAATTTGTCTCCTTTAATATCAATTCAAAACAAAATTTTCAAATTATTAAACTATAAATTTGATCATCCCTGTAACTTAATAATAAATTTAAAAATTTTACCTATTCGCCATTTTGCATTTTATCGAATGTTACTTTTTCTACATCACCATAAAAATATTTGCGACTTAAAAATTCATACCTCAAATAGAAGACCCACAATAATATTTAATATTCCCCGTTTTCATAAAGAAATTTTCAAAAAACATTTTTTTTACCTTGCTCCTAAATTATATAACTTTTTGCCTATAGAATTTCAGAGTTTTCCATCTCCTAATATTTTCAAGCGATCATTATTTAATTTTATTTGTAATATTGATAATTTGGATGTTTTTTTCCATCTAAATCCAGAAGCATAAAATTTTTAAGCCTTGCTGTGCTTTTATTTTCATTACTTAATTCAATTGAAGTGTATATATTGTAGTTATTCTAGTTCTGTTATTATACATAATGTTTTTCCCTACTAAACTTACTTAATTATTTATCTTCATATTATGTTTTTATTTTTCCTGTAAAAATTGTAATTTTTCTTTCGCCTATACAGGTCTTTGTATCCTTCAGGCGAATCATAATTTGTTTTTCTCATTCTTTGTTTGTGTAATATATGTGTATGTATAACAATAAATTGAAATTGAAAATGTTTTAAACATTATTTCAAGTACATAGTAGGTTGAACAATTGGTTAGACTAGTAGAAGCATAGCCAGGAGGATTTACAGATTATAACTATCCACATTTTTTTAAACATTGGTTTATAATGAAAACAAAAAGTTCAAGGGACCCAGAGAAAACTTCAAACTATCCATTAGATATTCAAGTTATCCAAGATGCACTGTACCTCCCTTCAAAAATTTTTCTGGTAACAGTAACACTACAGTAGAAAATTTTAAAAATGCTGAACTTAGCTCAAAATTTTACAAAACAAGTTTCCAATCTCAATGTTTAAATACCCCCATGCACACTTAAACCATCGGTACAGCTTTCTTCTACGGGTACAGCAAACTTTTGGAACCAATACTTTTTTACCGATGGGCAATAACTTGCTACGTCTGGCTAGGTGGTTTGGATAATTCAGCAACCCTTAAGATATTCAATTTTCTTTTGAAGACTTAAAATAGTAGCCAAGTGGATCATAGCAACTTTCAAAAATCGCCGTACCTGTGGACGAAAGCTATTCCAAACATTCCATTTAATTTTAAAACTACTTCTCACTTCAACACATGATTTTAGAACTTAAAATATCTCTGCAAATTTCGAGATTGATCACTAGAATCTTTTTACAATTTAAATAATTTCAATTCCTCTCTTTTGAACTAACTACCTACACAAGTCTGTAGAAAAATTATTAACAACAATATGTGTATTAAATACCTTATGGAAAAATGATTTTTTAAAGTTAAAATCTGAACACTATGTTTTAAAAACCAAACACTATACATTAAAAGATATGGTTCCTACGTATTATCCCTTCGACCGTACCGCTGAATCTAAACAACCCATTAACTTTTCTTTGGATGTGCAGCTGAATTTGACAGTCACAGAACGGTTGACGGGATAATACGTAAGTACCAAAAATATTTACATAATTTTTTAAAAAACTATTTTTTGGATGATCTCCATGGTTTTTTGAAGGTCTTTTTGGGTGCAGTAACAGGGCCGGCATCAGAGACCATTTCTTCATTGATGCTCCTCCATAGGGACTTGGCTGCACTAGAATTACTCAGAATCTGACTGAAGTCCTCTTCCGAATAGTTTATCAAGTCAGCCAAGCTTGTCACCTTTCTCAAAAGGGGCCACATGTTCTTAGAATTCACCCCTGGAAGCTTGGAAATGAAGTCATAGCCCACAGTGTTGAACTTGCTGGCTGCCATTTCTCCCTCGTTCCCTTCAGCTTTGAGCAGAGCAGCCTTTTTTTCGTCCGGTTGCTCTTTTTTGACCTTCAAGAGTTCGAACATCTCGGCAGTTGCGTATGGCGAGGGACACCACAGTAACCTCAATTCTGGGAAATGTATGGTGAGCAAGATAAGCTTCGACACTACATTTTGGGAGCCGCTGCTGTTGAAGTAATACTTTCCCTGCAAACTGAATGCCTTGTTCTGGTCAAACTCGATTAACAAAACTGTTTTCTTATACAGCCTGCACATTGACTGTGCTTGCGTGAACAAGCGACCGCTGTTCAGGGAGCCAATCAAGTCACTGACGCTCTTTCTTTCAACGACCAGATCGGGAGTCAAGACGTAATCCCCGATTTCCAAGGTAACTGGAATGACATCAATGCCTCTCCTGTGAATGAGAGACGGAAGCTCGCTGCGGAACTCTCGCATGTCGACGATTACTTTCTGACCTTCCAGAGTCCTGACTTGGCCACCAGCTTTGCGAGAATTGACGGTTTCACTGGCTAAGGAAGTTCCTCGTTCTAAATCAGGATGGTCTCCCGATTTCCCGTCTATACCTTCTGGCAAAACCAGCTGTGCCTTTTCTTTGATGAGGAACTCAAAGGCTTCTTTTTCTCGCCGTAATGATGTCAAAAAACTCTGCTCTTCTGAAGAACCACTGTAGACCAGAAAGTACACCTTGAGTTTTTCCTGAGAGTTGATGGCCTGGTGGAGCTCTATTCTACGAATCAGTTCCATGTCACCGTCATAAAATATCAGGTACTTAGGATGATGGAGGTCACAAAGAGTCTGAAATCGGAAATGATTACCCACAGAATTTCTGATGGAGTAAAACTCAACTATCAAATTCTGGTAGTCTACACTAAGGTCATCAGTTTGAGGCTCTTGTGCAACTTCATCCTCTTTACCATGAATCATTTGAGTCAGGGTTATTTCATCATCATCTAGTTTACGTTTAGCGGCCTTCTTTGGAGCTTTGAGTTCTGATGCTTGTTCTGGGAAATGCCTTGAAAATAGTTTTAAAAGATATTCTTGACCACCGAGAGTTAATACTTCTCTAAGCTGTTTACTTACAACCCCATCATTGACAATCAGAATTACCATTTGTTTTCCCTCCAAGTCCTTACTTTCAGTGGAAATCTCAGATAAAATATCACACAAGGCTTTCCATTTGGCATTCTCTTCAAAGTTCACTTTCTTTACGGCCTTTTCCACATCTTTTTTCTTGATGGGTCCAAACACTCGTTCCTTGGCATGGTGGAAAAGATTGTCTGATGCGTCTAGAAACAACCAGTCGGACATATTGGTTCCAACAGTCACATTCTCTTTAATGGACTTGAGCATTCGGTAAAAACTAACACAGTCCTGCTGAGTCAGGTGCTGGAGTATTGACCGAAGGAACTTCAGATCAGATATCAGACGCTTAGTCTTTGAACTTAGCTGATGCCAAACTGGATCCAATTGGTTCTTTATTATTTTATCAAAAGACTTGGCAATGGCATTTTCAACAGTCAAATCATCAGTGTCAAGGGATTGGTTAATGTGTTTAAGTTCTTTAACACAAACATTCATCAAGTCTAATAATGCAATTTGTATAGATGTCATTGCATTGGTCATTGACACATGGATCTCTACCACTTCTGGTTTGGATTTTTCAAGGCTGCTGGCAACAATAGCATGAAACCGTGGCCATATAAATAAGTTTTTCACAAACAAGTTTCTCATTACCCGTTGCACTTGAGCAAAACCCCGTGTGAATGCAGATGGATTGGATGAAATGGCTTTTATGAAACCTTTGGTATTCTTCATTCTATACAAACGAATAATGAAAGCCTCTTGACAAGATTCTAGAATCTTATGGGCACGAAACACAATCATTCCAGTCACCAAGTCTATAGGAACTCTTTCAACTAACATGTCTACAACCAAAATTCTAGATGACACAAACAACACGCCACCTTCCATGTACACATCCCGACGATCTTTTGTGCTCACTTCCGAGGTGATGGTCTTTGGAAGCAAGGTTGAACCAGACTCTTGCATTTTATTAATTATGTATTGTTCTTCTGCCGGTGTGGAGCCGACAACATAAATAAGATTTCCCGGATCGTTATAGGTGTTTATTAAATTGATAGCTAATCTTTCTATGCCTATTCCTTTAGCCAAAACCGCAAGTGCATCATCGTGAAAGAGTTCAAGAAACATTTGATTTTCAAAATCAAGCAATGCCATTGTTCTCAGTTAATAATGTAATTATAACTTATCTTAGGCAGCGTAAAAGATATTGGAAGTAAATTTAGGGTTATTTAGGAACAAATATTTTACTTATTATATTTAGAAAAGTACATTTAATGTTAGTAGTAATCAATTACAAATTGTAAAATTATTTCAAAGTTTGTAAACACTTACGTAACGATGGAGACGAAAACAAACATTTGTGTTGCCTAACTAATAGGAAATTCCCTATTTTAATTATTTCCTCTTAAGAAAACTATTTATCCCTCAAATTATAAGTAGAAAACACATTAATAAATTACAGTCGAAAATAGTTTCTTTATTGAGTTTTTTTATAACGTTTTTCCATTTGTATCACATTTTTTGTTTTAAAGTTCAGAGCTAGTTTTTCACTGTGATCGTGTCGGCATCATTGAAACACGAAAATAAAAACAAAAACAAATCTTATAGAACAAAATCAGCAGAACTTCTACACCTGATCTAATTGCCCTAACTACGATAAATACAAAATAAATTAATATTTTATACAAAACAACTGAACTGGTGATACACGAAATAAATTTGTGAGGCTTTTCATTCTTTTGAAATTGCTGTCATGGATAAACCTCAGATTATTCTTCATGCTGATCTGTCTCTTAACTATACGGTGTTCGATACTAAATGGATTCCTGTTAGTACAAAATTTGTATCCCTCGGCACTCATCCTAAAGGGGATGGGGCGCTTCAAATTTATGAAATATCCGGTGGAAAAGTCCAAATGGTTCAAGATGTAAGTTCTATGCATTTTTGTTTACTAGTGTCAACAAGCAATTTTTCACCAAAACACTTGGCTCTTGCGTCGGACAAGGTTCCCTCATATTGTATACTAGCTGATATGCCCGGCCTTGCACGGGTGAAGATTATAAATTTATTATTTGAGGCGTTTGCTATCAAAACCAGCTAATTCCATATTTTTCTGAAATCCACTTTTTTGCATATTTTGAAAGTTTAGAGGGTCCTTCATAACCTGGCGAAGGGATATAGCTCAAACCCAGCTCATTCCAACCCAAAATTAGATTAAAAGTGAAAACTGTGATCTCAACTGTGAAATTTCAGATCATTTGAAAAAGTTACTTATTACGTTAAAGTTACGTCATTTACTTAAAACTCGTAAAGACATAAATATTAACTGGTAAACTGGAAAAAACCAATTCACAACTTAATTGAACAAAAAAACTGAAAAAAGCATGAAAAATCGTGTTTTTGCATCAAAATCAGCTCATTCCAACCTAATTAGTGTAATTACGCCCAAGGTAATGCAACTGGAATGAAAATAAAAAACTAATCAAATTCTAAGTGGTTGTACCTACAATTAAAAATTTAAAAAACAAATTTAGCTTTAGAACTGTGGACGTGAGAAGTTTTTTGTCTCTCCTGTAAAATTTCCAAAAATGGAATAAGCTGGTTTTGATAGCAAACGCCTCATTTTTAAGTTTTCCCAAATACATTTCTAATTTTATATAATCAACATTTACCAATCATCCCGGTATCCCAGGCGTCTTTTTCATATTCCGGTGTTCCCGGTAACTTTTCCTATCCCGGTGTTCCTAGTAAGTTTTCTTATCCGGATGGACTAAAATTCCTTCAGTACTCAAGCGCAATAGTATAACTTTTGAATGATTTCCACATTTACAACATGGAAAAAATATTCTAAAAATTATTTAAAATTTCTCAGATTCCTTAATTAATCATTTCTTTAAGAATAAACGTTTTCGGTGAAATTATTCAATAATTAAAGCTTATTCCGTTTTGAAATTTAAGAAAAAAAATCAATATTTTCTAGTTGAAAGGGAGTTTTAATGGTTTTTGGTTTGTTAACCAACTTTGTTAAAAGTTAAAATATTATCACTTTTTGATTTTACATCCTCGTTTCCATGGACACTATTTTAACAACAATGATATTCTATAAAGCTTTTAAAATATAAAAATTAGATAATCTGTCAAATAAAAATATGTTTAACTATACATAACTTTTAAATTTCATTGAAATATATTTTTAAAATATTAATATAATTTTTAAATAGATTTGTACCTAGTGTTTCTATTAAAAATTGTTGTTTAGCATTAAATTTTCTTTGTAACAATGGAGTAAGCAGATCTCTTCTTGAGGGGAAATGAAGCTATTTCAGCAAAATGACCATAAAAAGGGTCGAAAGAGGGTCAAGGGGTCATTAAAAGTTTTCGAAACATAGCCTATGTTTTTTTCTGAGTTTTTTTACGTAGGTATACCAAGTTTGGTGCAGATCGGAAGAAAACTGTGGATTTGTATAAAAGACAAACATATATACCCACACTTTGTTTTATTATATTAGATCAATCAATACTTATCTATACCATCTAGGTTAATTTTAACAATCCGGGCCAATCGCCAAGGGTTGGCGAAAGTTAGACGATAAATGGTTCTTCCTACTTCACAATACAACCCTAAATTCTATTACGATCTTCGTTCCGCGAAGTGCTTGTCGAGAAAGCATTTCGCCAAGAAATCGCCATGGCCCGGATTCTTAAAGTTTACTACCCTTATCTATAAAAAAATTGATAGGTACCCTATTTGATATTGATATCCTATTATAGTAGTATCCTATTTGTTGTTGTAGTTGAAATCGAATGTGGTAGTTGACTGTGTACTGTTCATATTTTTGGAAGAATGTGCATTGTTTTTTCACATTTTAACCGCAGTTTTATCATATTCATGAGTGCCTTTCTTTAGTCAGGTAGACGGATTTCCGTCCTAAAAGTTCTGTGAACGGAATTCTATTCCTAGTTTAATAGGTTCAATTCCGTTAGAGTTCCCGCTAAATATTGCCAATCTCTTTTGGACACCAAAAAGTATAAATACTTCTTAATAATTTCAAACTCATAGATTAAAATGTTTAGTTAAATCTATTACTGTTCAGTTTATCATTAAAAATTTTTAAAAAATTGTTTACATTTGAATATTTACTGTTCAAAATAGATTGGTGATATTTTGCGGGAACTCTAACGGAATTTAACCCCTTTAATATGAAGCAAATGAATTTCAATTTCCCTCTAATTTAAGATTTACCTATATTAACTATCAAGATTATTTGATCTTGTAATATTTCTTGCCAAAAGCTATGATATTCAAATTTTTTTATGGATAACTGCATTTCTTCTACAATGCAGTTAATAAAACCAAGAGGTTTTAAGTGTGGAACTTTTGGTGCTTCAAGTCTTCATCAAAGGCATCTTGCAACTGGAGATTTTGAGGGAAATTTACAAATATGGTAAGAAATCATTCAAAATTTTTAAGTATAAAAATTTAATTGTTTAAAATGCAAAGCAAACTCTTAAATTACATAAATACTTTAAGAAAAATTATTTTTGTTTAAACTTTGTTTATTATAACAAATATACCTTGTCTGCATTATAAACCTTTGTTTTGTGAAATGCTTGTTGTTATTTCAGGGTTAGTTTTTTCTTAAATGCGTTGAATTCTGAGTTGCTTTCTCAGTAGAGAAAAACAACATTCTATGTACCATTGCAAATGTAGTTTAACTAAGAAGTTAATAAATAAACAATCCCAGCAGGGGGAGGGTTTGGAGTGCCTAGACCTATTGGTCTGTTATCTCCTTATAAAACTGCAAAACTTGACTGCAAGGAACTCCTTTCTCTCTCTTCCCGACTATGGCATTTATAATTAGGAATTTAAAAACTAGGTTAAGTTTCTCTAAATTGTAAAAACTAGTATAAATTTGGAACTATATCTTACGGTGACACTAGATTAGTTAACCCTTGAAATTTGTTTTTGTAATTATTAAAATGCTAGTATGTAAGCTCATTAATGTTATTCTGGTTCAAGAAACGCAAATCTCAGTATCCATGTATTCTTGGAAAGACTAAGGGAACGTACCAATACTACGTGACCCATTTTTGACCCCCCTCCCCCCTTGGTGACCATCCGTAGTATATGCCAAGACCCTACCCCTCCCCCTCTAGTTTTCACGTAGTAATTCATAAATACGGTTTGCCATCAGTTTTTGCAAACAGAAAGTTAAAAAAATTAATTTTGCTTAATTTGTCTAATTTTAATAATTAATTTGGCCTTATTAGTCTTAATTTGGCAAATTTCAATAATTAATTTGGCCTTATTAGTCTTAATTTGGCAAATTTCAATAATTAATTTGGCTTAATTTTGTCGTATTGACTAGAAGAAATTGACTACGTAACAAACCTTTAAGCCCCCCCCTCCCCCCTGTGACCGAGCGTGGTATTTTGAAGACCCCCCTCCCTCCCCTGAATGGGTCACGTAGTATGGGTACGTTCCCTAAGTGTTGTCAGTTTTAAATGTCAATTAATGGTAAGAAGGTGCTTTAAATTTCTCAAACACTCTTTAAAAAGTAAGCTTAATTTTAATCTTCAAACTTATGTACAAACCCTGTTTTTAAACAGCTAAACAGATTCTATGGAAATGAAACTCTTTTTAGGGATATGGAAAATCTTGAAAAGCCCATATACTCGGTGAAAGCGCATTCCCAAATTATTAATGCTATTGATGGTGTTGGAGGCATAGGAATTGGCTCTGGAGCACCAGAAATAGTGACTGGAAGTAGAGACGGTAAGCCATTTTGTTACTAGGGACATATTTAAAAAATTCTATAAAGACTATCTAGTAGGGTGGCCCCCTTTTCTATGGGAAAAATTAAAATGCCTTGAAATCGTCAGGGCACCCCCTCAATTTTTTTAGATTCGCTGAGAAAACTCTTCTTGCAAAGTTTGAGCTCTGTTTCTTAATTAGAAAGTGATGACCAAAGGACCTAAAGTTTTGTAAAGAAGCAAAATTATAAAATACAAAAGTTTAACTTGGAATGTGAGGAAGAAGCTTTTTCCAAAATTTTCTTAAAACCCAATGATTATTTTATTAGAAATCATTGTAAGTTATTATTAAATTTTAATATAACATGTTTATTTACAAAAATAAGTGTTCTAAAAGCATCATCAAGACATCATCAGAACAAAATTGGTAGGATTTTAAAATTGCTTTTTATTGCTTTCTACATTTATGATAAAGACTCCAAATTTTCTTTTTCTTGTTCTGTAACCATGGGAAGACCCCTTACTAGATGAAATATCTTAATGGTTTTTAAAACTTATTTACCAGTAATTTGATAAGAAAGCACTATATTATTGTGAGATTGAAAACATGTTATTGCCTTAACCAAAACTTAGTATTAGTGCCTTTATAGTAAAAATAATTATTTTATTGAAAGGAAGTGTCAGAGTTTGGGATCCCAGACAAAAAGACTTACCAGTGGCTACAATAGAAGCTGAAGCTGGCCAAGACAAACGAGACTGTTGGGCAGTTGCATTTGGTAAATATCAACCAGATCATGTTAATTTAAATTTCATTTTTTTAAATAATACTCAATGTTCAAAAGATAAATCATAAAAATTAAATTGCTTTGTTAAAAGTGACCTTTTACCCTTTTTATTTGTTTTTTTTTTCTTTCTTCTAAATTCACAATGTAATGTGCTTTAGAAAAGTGAACTAATTTATTGTATTATTTCACTAGGTAATGCTTTTAATAATGAAGAACGTTGTATATGTGCTGGCTATGACAATGGTGATATCAAGCTCTTTGATTTGAAGAAAATGTCTATACGATGGGAGCATAACTTGAAAAATGGAGTAAGCAAAAATAATTCAGAAAATTTTCATGCATCGTTAGATAAAAGTTGTGTGAAATGGGATTTAAACCTTTCAGTTGATGATAAAAGCATAAATTTATCAACATTCAGCTCCCTTATCATTTTTGGGTGTTTATATGTTGTGTTATCTCTAATTGAAGTAAACTTATTTTTGAAGTTAAGTTGAAGGTATTATGTACATTCTTTTTATACATTACTTAAAAAGGTATTATTAACAATACCAATTGCATTTTGACTGCAGTTTAAAAAAAATTCTTCGTTTCTGTACCTATCAGCTCAATTAAAAATTAGGGTCTGTTTCATTAATTTGTTCAAAAAAAATTTAGTCATCTGTTAGGCATGATACAATGAAATTTCCCTCATCAATTGTAACAATGTAGTATTTTAAGTATGCATAATAAAAATTTTTTGTTTGTATGTTTGTTATAAATCTACTACTCAAACTTCTATTTTAGGTTTGCTGTGTTGAGTTTGATAGGAAAGATGTCAAAATGAATAAATTAGTGGCAACTACTCTTGAGTCCAAGTATCATTTATTTGATATGCGAACTTACCATCCTAAAAAAGGGTTCACTTCACTAATGAAGCAGGTAATTTTTTTAAACTAGGGGGCTCTGCCCCCTGCTCGCTATCGCTCACCAACCCCCGGAACTGCTTCGCAGTTCTTTGAAGATCGCTTCGCGATCTTAGCGAGCAGAGCTCGCTTGTTTCATCTCAACTATCCAGTACAACCTGGAACCTGTCTGCTTATAGTCTGTTTATTTAGAATAGGCACCTGAAAAAGGATCAAAAACGCTCAACAATGCTGAATAACGCTCATCAGACAACTTCAGTGACCGATTGTTTCTATAGTATTTTAACTACTTCTGCTTAGGCTGACTTGTCATTGCAGAAGAAAATTTTTTCGACGATAATTAGAATAATAAATGCTTCTAATACATTACGTCTCAGGCGCTAATTCTAAATGAACAGTGTAGTTGATGATCATTTAATATCGAAACTTCTTATCTCTCAAACTTTTCTATAACTTAATTCGGATCATTACCACGAAAATATCAAAATAAAACTATTACTGAAATATTCCTTTTAAATTATCAATAATTTAATGGATAGGGGGCTACCGCCCCCTGCTCGCTTACGCTCACCAACCCCCGTAACTGCTATGCAGCTCTTTACAGATCGCTTCGCGATCTGTAATATCTGCAATCGATCTTTAGCAGAGTAATACAAACTTCTCGAAAATCCTCTTCCTTTCATCGGCACAAATAACACTCAAAAAAGCTAAATTATTTATTTCTCTAGTATTTCAAAAAATATCGAAGTATCTTTAAAAGATTAATAAACAAGTCTATACTATATCGCTAGCAAACTTAGAGCAAAAATATGCACCTCAAAACTTTAAATTTAAATATCTGTGCTCGCGACAATCTAGTGAGCAGGCAAATATAAAATTTAAAAACATTAAACACGTCTGATAAAGACCTACTAAAACTATGAAAAAAATGAAACTTTGATGCTTAATAATTCCAAAACTAATTAGAATTTTTTAAAGAATTAAACGCCAATCTCTTTCTAAAAAATAAGAATATAAGTGTTTAAAAAATCATATTGATACCGTGATTAGTTTTCATTTTAGATAGAAAAAAACGAAAAAGTGTCAAAAATTTCGAAAATTAAAAAATTAATTACTCTAAACCAAATTCGAAATTCAAACAAAGGGCGACGTAGTGCACATCTTCATACTTCAGAGTATTAGGCTGCAAAAAATTCTAGTTCTGCTGCTAATAGATTTCGCTGAACTGGATTACGCGGCGAAAAAAGAAAAACTTCAACTTTGACCTTAAAAATACCCCAGAACTAACTATCACATCTGTTAGCTTTTTGTTCGAGAATGTGCCCCAAATATTCTTCTGCAAACTTTTCAAATTTCATAAATTTCTATCAAGTAGTTTTTGCGTTATGAGAGTTCAAAGAGTTGAAAAATAAAATTTCCTAAAACAGCGGCGGCGGCCGCGGTGACGGTAACTTTTTTTTAATATAGAGAGATTCAATTTTTTTTTCTTCTGGTACAAAGTAAAAAAAAGTAAAGAGGTTTAAAAATATTAAAACTTCACTTGCCAGGCAGTATATCCACAGTAAACTTCATTAGCGTTTTGGGTTCCAAACTATTTCATAAAAAATTAAAGGGATATTGTTAGTTATAGGAAGTAAATAATAATCTTTGCAGATGAAAAATGGCATTCTGATTGCATTATAAATTTAGCCATTAATTGCCTAGAACAAACAAGGTAGGGAGTGTGTAACTAATTTTTACTCTTACAGGCTCATAAATCTACAATTTGGCTTGTTCGTCATCTTCCCCAGAACAGGGATATCTTTATGACAACTGGCGGATCAGGGTCATTATGTTTATGGAATTAGTAAGTACACTTTTTTCCCTATGCCTTCCATAAAACTTTATTCAATTGTGTCTATCTTGTCACAGAAATTTAATAGGAAAGTAAACTTGTTAAGTAAAGCATGTGCTGCAATGAACATTAAATTTTATTAAATAAAATCTTTATATAAAACTAATACATAAAGCTAAATTAAAAGCTTTGATATTTGCTTATAAATTACATCCACATTTGCTTATACATTACAAACTGTTGTGTTGAAACACACAACGTTCAAAATTTTTAAGATTATTTTTAATGAAATAGTTGCTTTAGGGCCATCCATAAATTACATCATGCTCAGAGAGGGGAGGGGATCAATTAATTTGTGGCAAAGGGAAGGGAGGGGGTTTAAAAGTTGTGACATCACATCCTGCAGCTGAAAATCAACAAAAAAAACTTAAATTGTTAAAACAACCGTATACTTATAGTTCTCTCAAAAGGCATCTTAAAGGTTGATAGAAATGAAACTATCAGGAAGGGTAAAATTAAGCGCAAATAAAAAAAGTTGGTTCCTGGGGGCACTTTCAAATTCGTGTATGAGATGTATTGTTGGTTTAAGAGCGTGACATGCGACAAAGGGGGGGAGGGGGTATGGGAATGTGTGGAAAGTGTGACAGGGGGGAAGGGATCAAAAATGGGCAAAAAAAAAGTGTGACATCATTTATGGACGGCCCCTTTTCAAGGTTTTAATTTTTTTTCCTGTAGTGAATATCCTGATAAAAGAAGTGCGGATGAAAAACACCATGGTCGATACGGAGTCGTAGGAGAATCCCATCTTCTTCAGAACAGTGTTATGTCCAACCAGCCCATTTCTAGCTTCGACTGGAATCGAGACAAGCTGGGACTTGCCGTGTGCAGTGCGTTTGACCAGACACTTAGAGTCATCATAGTCACCAAACTCAACACAATTGTCTGATGAAGGGAGTTATGTTAACTCCCCAAGAAGTGAAACTTTGTGATTATGCACTACTAATTCCACAAGTGGTAATTTGACCAATTTTTCCATACTTGTTGGTTATACAATCCCTAAATGTTTTAGCGTATTCTTTCTATAATTTCATTATTGGGTTAGGGTTGGAATTGCTTCTTAATAACATAGCTCAAGCAGTTTTGGTAATCTAGATAATCTGAATAACTAAATTAATTTAGAATTAAGGATCTCCACAGTTTTTTAAGAAGTTTTAAATTCCCTGAACCGTTATTGAAAATTCAAAAAAAATATTACAAATGTTTAGGAAATAAAATGTATTCAGGGAAAATGTACTTAATAAATTTTACTAGCAATCATTATGGACATGTGATTCCTAATGTATTATTGGAAAGAACTATTAATTCTTGCTATTGCTTTATATGCGTAAATTCCCTTTGAATAGGGTTTGTATAACCAACAAGTATCTAGTCATTGATGATCTAGGAACAGTATTACTACATTTTTATCTTGCATAACTGTTCACTTTTGTTACTTTGTTGAGTATCTTTTACTCTGTTTTACTAAGAGACCTATTTACCCTTAGAAGGAAAACTAGATAACGCATTATGTATGTTACCTTTCTCAAAGATGTGCTATTTGAGACTTGTTACTCTTTATACACCCCTTGTTTTTCAGAATTCTCATTCATGTTGTCACTCTTTTAAGTGAGTCTTGTTTTATTTTATTTTCTCACTTGCTTCATTTTTCTTGTTTGGTGTAAATGTTGCAACATCTGTTATAAATATTGATAATTAAAGCTGTATTGCATAGCTTCATATTATATCCTAGATATTGTAAGAATTGTCTTAGATGTGCACAAAGTCAACCAAGTGACACGTACTGTTGTCGCTAGCATTATTTTAGGGCGATTGAAATTCTTCTGGCTTACTGACCAACATTAAGCAATGAAAACGAATACATTACTTTTTGAATATGAACGCTGTTTGTTTATCTCTAAGGAACTCTACTTGCAAAGACGACGTGGCTAATGTATTTCTTTTTACTCCATTGAACCCTCAAACCACAAAACTGAATGAACTAAAAGCAAGTCTTAAGATTTAATGGAATGAATATTTGTAATTAATTTGAAATGTACAGTGAGTCAGACATAGGGGGACCAACGGAACTGTTTTTCTCAAAAGCTCCTGGTATTTTTTAATTTTGTAGTATATGTACTTTCAGAAACTTCAAGTTCCATGGATTTTCTGTAGTTTCTATGGTTGTTGTTTTCATTCTACTGATTACGAAAATCATCAGAAAACTACGGAGACCCTCCCAACACCGGTGTGGAAACAAGCACATTGGGGCTAATGACAGGGCCTGCTTTAGATCCTCAAAAATTAAAAGCTTTCTTTTTTTATATAACCTAATCCCTTTTAAGATTGTATTTGACAATAATTGAAACTCCTGGTGTTGAGAACTTGTCGGGCATGGGATACAACCACAACCTGTGAGAAAAAAGAATGTTTTTCAAGACAAAAATTAAGCTAAACCTGCCAAATGGGGGGATTTCAAATTTCATGATAAAGGGTTCATTACGGTACTACAGAAAATTTTTATTGGTGGTTGGAGGTTTACTATCTGATTAATAGAGCTTGAAATGTTATTAAAGTACACATATTTATTAAAAGTTTACAGCTTTGTATAAAGTTAGGTTGGTCCCCCCAGAAGAAATTTCTTGCTACACCACCAGAATGTTTTTACAATTTTTTTAAGTCAATGAACTTGTGTGTTAGGGGCCATTCATTAATTACGTAAGGGTCCTGAGGGGGAGGGGGGGTTGGAAAAATCTCTACATACCCTTACTTGGGGGGTGGGGGGGTCAAACCAATACTTACGTAAGATTTTCTTAGTTAATATAAACAAATTCCAATTATTCTAATCAAGAGATAATAATATAATAGTAATATGTAGTTGACAGCAAGAATATTACTTATCTGTTGAAAAATAAAAATCTTTGATTTACGTCAAACGGAGAGTTTTCTAACATTTTATTGTTTTGAAAAACATAATGGAATCTTACGTAAGAATAGGGGGAGGGGTTTGAAAAATCTTATGTACCCTTACATGGGGGGAGGGGGGTCAAAAATTGCCAAAATCATCCTTACGTAATTAATGAATGGCCCCTTACTACTTCATGCTAACACTTACATGGTATGAAATTATTTTGTCCTTGCATTTGCTTTGAGTATTATCTCATCTCTGGATGTGTATGTTGCTAACATGTTCACATTAACTACCTGGTGAAGATACTATATGGTTGTTTTTAATATATACTGGAGCAAAATTTACTCGACTCTTATCCTCGGAATGTGATGACATGATGCCCTCCTGATTCTAAATGAAGACTTTCGTAAAAGTGAGAACACATTCTTTATCTCACAAGTATACTTTTAAATAGCTTTGTAGCATGGTGTTAAAAAAGTTTTAAATACTTGCCTGGGCTTATACTGTTATGTTTGTATGTATTGTGCTTAGAATATATAACATCTCTGATTCTATGGAAAGGAGTAAAGCCATCATTGGATACTGTTGCTGTTAAAAAGTAAATTCAGCTTAAAAGATGTTCAAATCTTTTGGTTTTTGATGCATTTTCTCGTTTTGAATCTCTGATGCTGAAATAACCTGGTCCCCTAAAAGTACAAACTGGATTGATTCCCTGTGCCTGAATTTCAACCGATGTGCATTTTTGTCATGTCCCCAATGTTGTACACAATTTGCAATGTAATCTTATGGAAAGCACTGTATTGTGTCATGTTTTTAGATAAAAATATTTTTCCAAATGTTATATTAGTCTGTTTATTTAATCAGTGCTCTTGAATGAATATTTTTTATTTAAGAATATGTGTCTGACTATATTTAGGGGATTTTAAAATCTTACTAAGCTTTTAACATTAAATATCTACTACTATTTTTCTTCTTTATTCTAACTTTGGTATGAGCATCTGACTATATTTATGGATTCATAAAGGAAATCTGGTTCACATTTGGGCCAAAATAGTTTTAAAACAATGAAAAATGTTTGAAAAATATTTTTATACTTTCTCCTGGTTCCATCTTTTTTTTTTAATTTGAATATTGACATGTAATACAAAAAAATTTAATACTTTTACATAAACTGACAAATATTACCACTATGATGTTATTTTACACTTTTTTTTAATTTTAAATCCCTGTGTGAGAAAAATTTTATTAGTTAGAAACTTTGATTGCTTTTTCTTCTTGGTCTTGAAAGATGGAGTAATGCCTAAAGTTATAAAATTTCAAAATGTCAAACAGTTACCAAGCAAAGTTTGAAAAAATATTCAGAGCTATCTGATTAAGAGCTGTCTATAAATGACATCACACCAAGAGAGAGGAGAGGCGTGACAAGGAGGAGAAGGGGTTGTAAGATTGAGGACATACTGCCAAGCAACTAAAACATAAGACATTTTTTGGTAAAAATTTAACTTACACTGGGGCAGTGCTGTATAGTTAAAAGTAAAATATTTTGGGGGACTTGCATCTTCTTTTTCATATTTTTAAACATTATTTGAATCAAAAGCACCATATTTTTGGGGGATGCTTTAAATATTTCGGGGTATGGTTCAAATATATTTAGGGACACAGTCTTCCCCTTCTTCTATCCCCACCCCAATCTCAGCTCTGATACAGTGGTATAAACATCATCCCTTTATGTTGAAAATTTGATTTTTGAACAGTTTGAACTCTCACTGCGCAAGTACTATTCAACAGAAAATAATGAAATTTTGACCCGTTTGTCAAAAAATGGGTCAGGGTCATTTTCGCTTCAAAAACTAATTATCATTTTAATTAGTCGATCATCTGTTAAGGGATGATCGTGGATCCATCACTGCAGCCTTTAAGCAACATAATTACATAATGGGCAGATTTATTTATTCCTCGGTTGCCATGACGACCACGACGCTGCTGCCACCGTTCCGACACAAATCGTTCCGGAGAATCGGCGCGCCGTTCTGCGGCAGGCGAATCGATGGGCTTGTTGCTCCCCTCCCGAATTACGCCGCTGCTCCGTCTCATCATCCCCGGGCGAACTCATTCGACGGATGGAACAACAATGCGACAGCCCCCGCCGTGGCCTTGCTCTCCCTGCCAGCATGGAAATGATATCGTCTGCAGAAGCGCCTCGATGAGAATGTTCCATGTGAGTCTCGATTTCTACTTTAAAATGAATTCATCGAAATGTCATTGGGGTTGTTGTGTGACCTCAAAGATCGGGAAATGTCGAAACAAAACAATTGTTTTATAGTAGAAGGAAAGTGCTGCCGAGAGAGAAAAATTCAAAAATATTGTACTTAAATTTATTTTAAAGGGAGATAAATAATTGCTGCATTACCAGGGGTCTGTTTTTGTTAAGAAGAAATTTGGGTCCGTTTTCGGACCATCCATAAAATATTTAACCTTAAAAAAGGGACTCTTCACAAAGTATTTGATCCTTAAACGGACACTATTTTTCACAATACTATAAATATAGGACCCCATTTTCACAAAAAAAACAGGCTCCTGGCTGGAAAAATAATTTAACTCTAACTTCAATCAAATTCACTAAGTTTTACAAAAACAGGATCCTTTACAAGAAGTCTTGTTTACAAATCCCTTGTTTACAAAATTAGTATGAATATATTTCACGATGTTTGTGACATAGCATGAAATTTTCGTCTCTCAATTCGATAATGTGAAAATGTTACATGCGGGTATTATAACATTACTTGTTTGTTAGCAAGATATTGTTTCTATTGACATTCTATTCAAGATATTCTCGTTGAAGGGTTCCCTATATACAGGGTACAGGGTGTCCCAAAAATGACTGACATTTTAAAATCAATAACTAATAACTCAAAAACTATAAAAGAGATAAAAAAACGCGTTTTATTACATCCTACTCTTGGGAGTCTTAGATGTAGGATGCAACAAACCGCGTATTTTCATTTTTTTTTGTTTCCGAGTTATTATTTATTGATTTTTAAAATGTGTCCGTCTTGTTTGGGACACCCCTGTACTTTTAATTGTTTTCGATTGCATAGAAAAAGAAACCTAAAAATTTCAGTAACAATTTCCATGTTACGGATTCTACCAAAAAGTCGCAAATACAGTGAAATCATTTCACTCTATTTAGGAAATTTCACTGAAATGCCCCTACACAATAATTTAAGAACTAGGCAGTTTTTTAGTTTATACATTTCAAAACCCTATAGATCAGGTCCACATGAAGGGATTCGACTACTTCAACTGGAACACAATTTTTTCCAATTACAAAAAGTGGTTTTATAAGTTAGCGTGTCGATTTTACGGTTATTATTGTAATAAGCGTCATAAATAAAATCTTATGCATAAATCATGGTCAAGTGCATAAAGCTGCAAACATTTCTATTAGTCGTCCACGTAATGAAGGGTGCTCTGCTCCCTTTTATAAAAATTATGGTGAATGTGAGCTAGTTATCATTAGTCACGAAAATAGCTATTTTTTTCACAGAAGAAATGCAGATGCATTAATTTAGTAAAAATCTTTTTTCCTCTCCATCAAAAAGCTTAAACGCCTCATTGCCCTGATAATTGTGGCAAAAGATGGTGTAGTAACACTGCTATTTATTAGGTTTAAAAAATATTGAAAAAACTTGGAGAAATGTGAGTTGTTCAATAGTGTCCTGTCTCCCTTACTCTAAACTTGTTTTTTTTAATGAATTACTTGACTTATCCCTTTACCACTCCATTACTGGAGCATAAGGCCTCCGTCATGAGTCTCCACCTGACTCTATTGGTGGCAAGATGTTTCGCCTCCCTCCATGTCACACCGATATTCTTTAGTTCTCTCTCAATTATCTTTCGTTATGTTGTTCTAGGCCTTCCCCTCTTTCGATGGCCCTGGGAGTTCCACTTTGCCGAGAAAATTTTTCAGTTACCTTCATCCTCCTGGTTGCTTCCATCTGACTTTCACAGTTTTTTTAATACCATCTGTAAACTTAAAATATATTGAACTAAATGTTATACCCAAAAATTAGTTTAAACATTTAGATAGATTCTACCATGACCTGCTAGTTAATTTACTTTTACCCTATGACTAAAAATCTCCCAAGATTTTTTTTCAAATTAAAGGGTTCCTATTAATAAACCATATTTTAACCCTTACAGTCCTAGCCACCACATATTTTCCATAGGATTTAATGGTAATCTTGGGCAGCTTAGGATAAACTAGCCCTCCAAAAGGAAATTTTTATGCACATATTTTTTTAAACTCTCATTTAGTAGTCTTACAAATACAAATATTGACGCTAATCCCAACAGGCGTGAAACCAAGCAAGGTTGGTAGTACAATACAGCCATAACCTAATTAATCCGTGTCTTTATGAGTTCTGATCGAAAAAGATTAGCAGCAGTTTTCTTCAATACTTTTCATCGCCATCAGGAAGTAACACAAGGGTGGAGTTATCTTTAATCCCAACTTTTAGCATCAAGATGCCCCATCGATTAATTATGGGTGTGGTTACAGTGAATGATAGGTCCCTCGGGTCCAGATCACCGCGATCCGGATACAAGGTTACCATGGATACAAAGCCATAGAAAATCTTTTGTATCACTGACTTAAATTCAGGACCGTATCCGAAAGAACCCTCTTTAGTACTTATTAATTAATAACAAGATAGATGCACCAAAATTCAAATCCCACCTTAAATGAAATAAACTACATTTGGGAAAGTAAACCCACGGATACCTAATTTAGTACTGTGTAACGTAAGGGGCCATTCATTAATTACGTAAGGATGATTTTGGCAATTTTTGACCCCCCTCCCCCCATGTAAGGGTACGTAAGATTTTTCAAACCCCTCCCCCCCTCTTCTTACGTAAGATTCCATTATGTTTTTCAAAATAATAAAATGTTAGAAAACTCTCCGTTTGACGTAAATCAAAGATTTTTATTTTTCAACAGATATGTAATATTCTTGCTGTCAACTACATATTACTATTATATTATTATCTCTTGATTAGAATAAATGGAATTTGTTTATATTTACTAGGAAAATCTTACGTAAGAATTGGTTTGACCCCCCCACCCCCCAAGTAAGGGTATGTAGAGATTTTTCCAACCCCCCCTCCCCCTCGGGACCCTTACGTAATTAATGAATGGCCCCTAATCTAAAACAAGAAACAATTTAGAACGCAGAGGCTTAGGAAAATAACTTGTCATCGAATCAGGAGCGAAACCGAGGGGGTCTGAGTTATCCCTTGAACCCCATTATTTTTTTGCCCCTAAAAAAGAGCGGAAATTACCACCTAAAAATTACATGAAACGTTTAAGTTAGAAGGAAATTGCAGAACAGGTCGACTTCAACATTAGAGAATAATTTTTTTCTTAGTGACGTTTATAGTTTTATATGCTTACCAAAAAATTAAAATTATGTTACTGTGAATTTATGGAAAATGTTGCATTACTATAACAAGCCAACGTTCCACGTAGTGAAACATCAAATGACATACTCAAAATTAGACATAAATAATTTTTCTGTGGCTGTTATTTTTTTAACAGTGAAGGAAATATTTTCCTCCTCATGGTCAGTTTTTAAAAAGCCCCTGTAGATTTTTTCTATGAATTAGTTCTTTTCTTGCAGGATGGACTGTCTTCTGCAGAAACTGAAAGGTCTACGTGGGGGACCTAAGGTCGAGTCCCCCAAGTACCTCCGACAAAGGGCAACTGTCAAAGACAAATCTCTGCAAGCGTCTTCATCAGACACCAGCTCCTACTACTCGGCCTCCTCCAACTTCATCGATAAGGTGAGAACACCTCTCTTTATTTAAACCTTACCTGTGAAAATCGCAATTTTATGGACCGTAAATTTCCTTTGTGTCCACATTAATTAACCTCCACCAACCAATGTTGGAATATAACGAGATTCACGAGGCAGCGTTCCCTGTATAATCTTTGCAACAGCAATCTCCAATTGAATTGCCAGTTTAAAAAAGGGAATATGTCAAGAAATATCAAATTGACTTTTGGTGCGTAGAAAAGTTTCCAATCTTCATTCTACACATGAGTGTATGGAGAGAAAAATTGACTAACCCCCTACTATAGGAAGATATAGCCTCTTGAATTTGAAGAAATCTATGTCCATTCATTTTATTTTTATTAAGTTTGAAATGTAGGTTGATTTGTAATTTTTTATTCTTTGAACTCTAAAATTAGCCAAAATAAAATTTGATTTTAGCTTCAAGTGTTTTTCCCCTTTTTTTACCAATCAAATGCTTGACTCCATTGATATTCACTTACTCCATCGATAGTGCCTTATTATATGACTCAGTTGCATAATAATTTTTAATTTTATTCGTTTTAGGGCTAAGGAGGTTAGAAGGGTCGCTGTTTTGACTACCGTACTTATCCTATCTACGCAAAGTTTATAAAGCAACCTTAAAGCACGGCAAAAATCATCTAAAGTAAATAAGTAAATTTTAATTGAAACTGGCGATAACTTGTTCTTGCACCAATGGTCTCAATTTTAAAATCAAAATCACCCTGTAGATCTGAATGAAGTGAAAGAAATTAATTGTTACTGATAAGTTGTTTGCGTCTTATTCATTCACCTTTAAGGAATTAAAAAAAACTCTCGCTTGTGGTTATAGGTTATCCTCGGTCGACACATCTTCATCAAGGGAAGCGACGATAGGGGAGAGACGCCCAACTACTCCGAATCGGACTTCGTGGTGGACTGCCTGCACTGGCACAACATCTTCAGGCAGAAGCACGACGTGCCTCCTCTTAAGCTCAACCCGCAGGTGAGTTCGCCATTTATCTACGCCAGTGGTTCAACTATACTAGCCTGCAATGTTTCTTGACGCTATATGACGTCACTACGTGGAAGGAAAGACTGGGTAAACAGGAAGCCTGTTGGGTTGCTAGGAGGAGTTTCGATACGCAAATCTTGATAAAAAAACGCTTTATATACATGGGTTTAACAACAAACTAATTACATTTCTCTTAATATTCACTCAAAATTCAGACACCGCGCTCTGGGGACTTTGTTTGTTCTCAGCCAGGGTAAAGTAACCTTGCAGTCTAGTATAGGGTTTCCTGACAACATTCAATTCCTATGGAAATGCATAGTGCGCTTGCTCCAGAACTTAATTAGAACAGTTAAGGAAGAAAATCCCATTGAAACTTCTACTATTCATGAGTAATTCTGATGAAGTTTAAAAATAATTTTTTATTGCTAGAGGAAGTGTTTTGGATTAAGAAAAACATCCAAGAAAAAAATTAGTAAAAATTTTATTTTCAGAAACAAAACAAGGAATTAATTCCATGTTTTTAAAAATATTGCAGATTTTATTCCGAAAGAGGTTTGAAAAATTTTGGTTCGTCCAAGAAGTCGAACCTGGATCTGTCTCTGCGTTAGAAGCCCAAAACTAACTTATTTTATAACAACCCTATCCTACATTTATGAAAGTTTAAAGCTGTATTTATGTAATTTCAGCTGTGTAGCCAAGCACAGTTCTGGGCCAACCATCTTGCTCACACCAACACCTTCAGCCATCGGAACCTTCGAGACATCGGAGAGAACCTCTTCTGCAAGTGGTCGTACATTCCTGAATTCGACATCACAGGTAGAAACTAGTAAAAACGCTGGTTCTGCTATGCCTCATCTTCGCCCATGTAAAATATGGCGGCTTAGCTTAGACTTAGACCATTGTTCACCACAGGTTAAAAAATTAGCAATTCTAATAGAATTGGTATGTTGGGAAAATAAGACAAGGTATTATTATTTATACTATGTTCATTTAGAATTGGCGCCTGAAACACTAATCAAAAACGCCCAATAACGCTCATCACTCAAATTCAGTGACCGATTCTTTTACAGTATTTTCTGTTTAGGCTGCCTTGTCATCACAAGAAATTTTTTTAAATGATATATGAAGGGCTTGGTGGATGAAGGGGCTATGTTACAAGGCCTGTCCCGAAAGTAACGAGACTGAATTCCCTAATTCTGACTGAAATTTAGTCTCATTACTTTCAGGACAGGCCTTGCAACATAGCCCCTTCATCCACCAAGCCCTTCAATTACAATAGTTGTTGTTGTTGTTGTTACTTATGCCACTTGGAATATCCAAGCTCCATCCACAGAGCGTAAAGGATTTAAGGCAAAGGGGGTGCGGCTCCTGAGAAAGTGAGGCCCATGAAAGGCAGGAGTCCGACTTAAGCCTCGGATGATAGATGCCGCCACCATCTATCGCCACCTCCACAATTTTGACATGCATCTGAAGGGGAGGGAAATAGTCTCCAGACACCTGGACCCAAGGTAAACTGCGCCATGACCGACCTCAGGACCCACAGATTTAACGAGCACGTACTCCGCATATACTCGATGGGTCTTCAGCGGTGTCGGGAATCGAACCCGGGACCCTCCGATCCCAAGGCCGATGCCTTAACCACTAGGCTCCCCACGGCCTATTACAATAGTAGCTGCTTCTAATATATTACGCCTCGGGCGCCTATTCTAACTGAACGGAGTAGCAGAGTATAATAAGGGTCATCAATACTTAAAAATTTTTGAGGATAAACTTTCCATTATATTATAATATTATACTCCAGAGCTTCTCAAATTTTGCGCGGCGGTGCCCTTGGGGCGCCGTCAAGTGTTTCCAGGGGCACTCTACTGGAAATATTCACACGCTCATCTAATTTAGAACATCAGCCCACATAATTTAAAACCTATTTTCTTTACAACTTAAATTGCTTGCTCTTTTTTACAAAAGTGGCCCCGTGGAAAAATTTGTTGTCGGTTAGGGGTGCCCGCCGCAAGTTGAAAAAGTTTGGGAACCATTGTTATATGCACTATGAAAGTTCCCGGTTAGATTCTAAGTCTAATTTCTTACTCTGTTGTAGTTCTTAAGATACTGACATTTCTTATAAATGTGCGGAAATGTATTGATTAAATTAGGTGTGAAACTTTGTCTAAAATAAGTGAAAGCCATTTACATCTATTTAATAAAGTATAATTAATTTATAGACAAATTTATTCACCCTTCATCCGAATATCTGTTTGTATTTTCAGCACAGCAAGTAACGAAATATTGGTATGAAGAAATAAAGGGCTACAACTTTTTTCAAGATCCTAGTTTACTCCACGTCAAAGCAGGTTAGTCATCTCATCATATCACCGTCGTAGGTTCATTAAATGTCGGAAAATTTTTAATTTGTTAAAGAAATTAGCTGAGGAAAAACATAAGTGTACCCTACAGATTCTTACATGCAATCAAATAAATCCATGTATATGGAAAAACAGAGATCAATTACATGATGTTTTTCGAAAATTAAAGTTGGGTGGATTGCTTAGTGAATGTGAACACGCAGCGCTTTGATTTGCGATTTTCCCAACTATAAATAACTTTTTCAGGGCTTCTCTGTGAAAATTCTTAAAAATAAGGTAAGTTTACCCTAAGTATGAACACTGAAAGTATAGTCACCAGTTTTAATATTTTGAAAACGTGTATAAGTTAACTTGATAATTAGCTGAACTAAGCAAACTATAACCTTATATAAACTTCTTCAAATTATGCTTAAACTGGTGAATAGTTTCAGTAGGAATTTTTCTAAAAGAAAAACCACGAAGATTCATTATGTAGGCCTTTCCCAACAAGAAATGTCAGTTTACCGCTCTTATAAATGAACGACACCCCTTTATCTCTCCTCGTTTCCAAAATGTAGCGTTCTACATTATTATTTAACAATATTAGACTTTTGAATAACACCGGCACACAAAAAATAAAAAGTGGAATGAACTTGGGACCAGACCTACCTACCCACATGGAAATCGACCCGCTGAATCTGAATTTCAAGTCCGTTTGGCCCAGTCACCCTCCAGTTTTGAGTAAAATGCAAAAAACCTCAAAAAATTGCAAAAAACTGCAGTCACAGCAATAGAAAAATTTTTGTGGACCCGGATCACGTATGATTTTTGTGTATTCTGAATAACTGAATCTAAATCTAAAAGTTAATTAGCCCGGTGAACCGTCCAAATTTGAAAAAAAAACCGAAATGAACCATGAAAAAATGAAAATGAATCATGAAGTTAGTCAGCAGTTGAAGATTATGAGAAAAGTTTGTAAGTATGCCAATACAAACTTTTTTCAAAATCTTCAACTGGTGACTAACTTCATGGTTCATTTTCATTTTTTCATGGTTCATTTGGTTTTTTTTTCAAATTTGGACGGTTCACCGGGCTAATTAACTTTTAGATTTAGATTCAGTTATTCGGAATACACAAAAATCATACTAGATCCGGGTCCACAAAAATTTTTCTATTGCTGTGACTGCAGTTTTTTGCAATTTTTGGCCTTTTTTTGAGGTTTTTTGCATTTTACTCAAAACTGGAGGGTGACCGGGCCAAACGGACTTGAAATTCAGATTCAGCGGGTCGATTTCCATGTGGGTAGGTAGGTCTGGTCCCAAGTTCATTCCACTTTTTATTTTTTGTGTGCCAGTGTAATTGATTAACAAGAAAATGCATAAGCTGCAAAATTAAAACTAGGAAAATATGACTGAAAGTTTCCAATTCTTAACCTATACACATCTCTTTTTCGTCCACATGCAGCTGCGTTAAAATTGAAAAAATTTTTCAGTTACAATTCGAAGATATTACTTGAAGGAACCACATTCATAAGATTTTCCTGCAACTATACGGAATTTTATAGGGAGCCTCCAGAGCAATTGAATTCCTTATTATTTGAGAAATTATAAGGTCGAATGTTCATTCAATGGGCAATACATCTTGATTTTAAACTATTTTCTTTGAAATGTTTTCAATCAAAAGTTATGTTGTTGTTATGTATTGGCTGAGATGAGGGGTTGACCTTTTTAAGTATTTATTTTATTGTAACAGAGTGTTTAGTAACTGTAATTGTGATGTCTTTAAATTCATATTTAAGAGTGTGATTGTATCTCTTGCGTTGATTTTTATCCTGATCGTGTACTTGAATAAAGCCTATTTTTAAGTATGGCATTGTGATTATTGGAACTTAATACTGGCGACGGTGCGAACCCGATTTTCCTTCATGCTGGAGTGATTGGTTGCCTTACGATGTCGCTTGGAAAGTTGGAGGAATTTTCTATTGGAAATACGTCCTGGACTGAGTACAAGGAGCGACTGGACTTTTATTTCGAAGCCAACGGCATTAGGCAAGATGGAAGAAAGCGTGCCATATTTCTTAGTGTGGCGGGTCCGGCCCTGTATTCCCTGCTGCGTTCGCTGTGTACACCGATGGCCCCAAACGAGAAACCTTTTGATGACTTATTGGCAATCCTGACTGATCATTTTGCTCCAACACCTTCGGAGATCCTATCCCGCTACAAGTTTCATAGACGAAATCAGCAACCAGAAGAAACAATCGCACAATTTATGGCCGAATTACGTAGGCTAACGGAACACTGCAATTTCGGTGTGCAGCTTGACTCGATGCTGCGTGACCGTTTGGTTTGTGGCATGATGGATGAGGACCTGCAGCGTAAACTCCTTGCCGACGGCCAGCTTACTCTTGAGTCTGCAATGGCCGCCGCTTTGGCGGGGGAGGCGGCGATGAGGCAAGCGGTGGAGATTCGGGGTTGCAACTCCGGTTCTGTGAACCACTTCAGGCAACAGAGGACTAGTGGTGCGGGGAGTGTTGATGATCGTTCGGGGGCTGGAGACGGATCGGGGAATAGAGGCAAAAAATCTTGTTTCAGATGTGGGGGTTTTCATCGATTCATGGATTGTAGATTTTTAAGGGCTACCTGCCACGCCTGTGGAAAAGTAGGACATATTGCCCGAATGTGCAACAGAAGGAGTGTGAGAGGTGATGGTCAGGGGAGTTCCCGGGTCCAGAACATCGAAAACCTGGAGGTGGGTGAGCCTGACGAGTGTTATTCTATCATTAATTCCATAAATTCGGTCAGTACCGGCCCAGAGTTCCCTCCTCATGATATCATTGTTCACTTGAATGGACGGGAGCATACGATGGAGGTGGACTCGGGATCATTGCATTCCGTTATGAGTTCAGATACCTTTGTAAAACTATGGCCAGTTGATCCTCCGGAGCTTAAGCCCTTGAGGGATCAGTGTTTGAGAACTTGGAATGCAACGCGATTGGAAGTAAGGGGTTATTTTGATGTAGAGGTAGCGTATAACGCGCATGATACAACTTTGCCCCTAGTGGTCCTTGAGGGACGGGGTAAGTCTCTATTGGGTAGATGTTGGTTTAAGGCACTGGGTATTGGTCTGAATACAGGGGCCGTTGTTAACAGAATTTCTGTTCTGACATTGGAGGGGATTTTGTCGGAATGTCGGGAAGTTTTTGAGGCTTGGTAGGTTTTCCGGCCCACCGGTGTCAATTAAAGTTGATGATAAAGTTTCACCTAGATTTTTAAAGGCCAGGAATGTACCTTTTGCATTAAGGGAAAAGGTAACTAAGGAAATAGAGGACATGGTGGGTAAGGGTATATTAGAGCCAGTGTCATATTCAGATTGGGCCACCCCAGTTGTACCGGTTGTGAAAAAGAATGGGAAAATCAGATTGTGTGGTGATTATCGCAGTACAGTTAACAGGGCAGTTAGGCAGTTTTCATACCCTTTGCCAACTGTGAATGAGGTTCTTGCTACTATGACTGGGGGAACTATTTTTTCAAAATTGGACCTTTCTGAAGCTTATTTACAGTTACCGGTGGACGAACCAACTTCTAGAATTTTGACCTTGAATACTCATAAGGGATTGTTTAGAGTAAAAAGACTACCTTTCGGGGTTTCAGTGGCAGTGGCAATTTTTCAAAAGCGGATGGAGGAGGTGCTTGCGGGTGTTCAGGGTGTTTTGCCCTATCTAGATGACATTTTTGTTCAGGGGAAGACCATGGAGGATCATAATTATAAACTTAAGAGTGTTTTGGAGCTTCTTAGGACATCGGGAATCCATTTAAAAAAAGACAAATGTCGATTTGCCGTGCCTGAAATTGAGTTGTTGGGGTTTAGAGTGAGCAAGAGGGGAATTCAACCCAGTCCGGACAAAGTTAAGGCCATTCATGATGCCCCTATTCCTAAGAATAAAACCGAACTTCAAGCTTTTCTTGGGTTACTTAATTTTTATGGGTGTTTCCTTAGGAACAGATCGGATGTCTTAGAGCCCTTACACACACTTCTTCGTGAGGGGGACATGGTCCATAAGAGTTGGCGGTGGACGACAGAGCATACCCAGGCTTATAAAGCCTGCAAGGAGCTTTTAAAGAGAGATATAACTTTGTCTCACTTTGACGAAAAATTGCCGGTGGTCTTAACGTGCGATGCGTCATCATACGGGGTTGGGGCGGTTTTGAGTCATCATCTGCCAAACGGGACCGAGGGACCCATTGCCTATTATTCCCGCACCCTTACTAAGGCCGAAAGAAACTATAGTCAAACAGATCGTGAGGCTTTGTCCGTAGTATCTGCAGTTAAAAAATTCAACCAATATTTGCAAGGTCGGAAGTTTAGGATTGTAACGGACCACAAGCCCCTTTTGGGTCTATTCAACCCAGATAAGCCTTTGCCCCAGGTTGTGTCACCTAGAGTCCTTAGATGGAGCCTGTTATTGGCGTCTTATAATTATAACTTGGAATATAGGAAGGGCCGGGATATTGGCAATGCGGATGCTTTAAGCCGATTGCCTTTGCAATCTCCGGAGTTTAGTTGCCCGGCTCCATCAGATATCTTATTATTGGAGAGTGCCCCCGTGACTCAACTGGACTCTGGGTTGATAGCTGACGGCACTAAGAAGGATTCCGTCTTGTCAAGAATTCTTATGATGATTCTGAATGGCTGGCCATCGAAAATTGACGATGAAAGATTTCGACCTTATTTTATTAGGAGGGATTCATTAAGTACCCACCAGAATTGCATTTTGTGGGGTAGCAGAGTCGTGATACCCCCCTTTCTCCAAAAAGATGTCTTAAATATCCTCCACAGCGGTCATCCTGGAATAGTTCGGATGAAGGGACTTGCACGTAGCTATGTCTGGTGGCCAAATATGGATAAAGAAATTGAACACACCGTGAAAGGTTGTTCAATCTGCCAAGAAAACCAGCGTGCCCCAGCAAAAGCACCTATCCACCCATGGGAATGGACGGATAGGCCTTGGTCCAGACTCCATGTGGACTTTGCTGGACCTTTCCAAGGTCAAACATTTTTTCTACTCGTTGACTCCCACTCGAAGTGGCTGGAGGTGGTGCCGGTATCATCCATGTCCGCTTTGACGACCATCGACCACCTTCGTTTAATATTTGCCACTCATGGGCTACCAGATTCTATTGTGTCTGATAATGGCCCCACCTTTCGTTCGGAGGAATTCAAGCAGTTTCTGGCCCAGAATCAGATAAGGCAAATTTTCGTTGCTCCATACCACCCATCGTCAAACGGACAGGCTGAGAGGATGGTGGCTACTGCCAAGCAGGCCTTGAGACGTATTATTCGCGGTAGCTGGAGGGTTCGTCTGGCTAGGTTCTTGTTTTCTCAACATGTGTTGCCGTGTACCACGACAGGTAAATCTCCGGCAGAATTACTAATGAATAGACGGCTGACTTCTCTTTTAGACAGACTACACCCGGACCTTAATTTGGAAATGAGGTTCAGGAAGGAGCAGAAGATGAGCGATGACGAAGGAAAACGCCTCCGCGTGTTTGAAAAGGATGACCCGGTCTACATCCGGAATTATTCTACTGGTCCCCCTTGGGTTCCTGCAACTATTTTGGAGTCAACCGGTCCGGTTTCATACAGAGCTCAATGTATGAATTCAGGGGATGTTGTGAGGCGGCATGTGGATCAGGTAAGATCTCGACTACCTGATGGGACTGTGGACAGCGCAGCTGAGGAGGACGGGGGTTCAGCTTCAGGACCCTCGTGCCCTGCGGCGGAGGAGGCGGGGATCCGTCGCTCTGGTCGGTTGAGTGTTGCACCGAGGTATCTTGAGGATTATCAGGCTTAGGGGGGAAGAGTGTTATGTATTGGCTGAGATGAGGGGTTGACCTTTTTAAGTATTTATTTTATTGTAACAGAGTGTTTAGTAACTGTAATTGTGATGTCTTTAAATTCATATTTAAGAGTGTGATTGTATCTCTTGCGTTGATTTTTATCCTGATCGTGTACTTGAATAAAGCCTATTTTTAAGTATGGCATTGTGATTATTGGAACTTAATAGTTGTAAAAACAATTGAAATTAATTCAACTCTGTTATGGTTAATCAACTTTAACTTTTGAGAAAATAGACATTTTATTAATTTTACTTGTAGTGTTTGTCTAACAGAAATATTCTTAGCGAGATTTCATTTTGCTCTTGAAATAACCCTCTCAATTTTAAGCACAGGTGTAATTTTTGGAGGATAAAATACCAAAATAAAACTAGACACTTTTTGAACTTTTTCCCTAAGCTTTTATTAAACACGCACTCTTGGTAGTGGTAGGACTTATATTTACTTGTTCTAGCCACAGGCTGGACCAAAATTATTGAAATTTGAATTGGAGCATTATTAATAGTAATGATATTTTTTGCAGGCAAGTTCACTCAAATGGTTTGGCGCAGCAGCACAGATTTTGGCGTCGGGAAGGCGCGATCCAGATGCGGAAAAGTGATTGTGGTCGGCAATTACAAGCCAGCGGGAAACGTCATTGGCGAGTTCCAGGACAACGTTTTTCCACCTATCAACGACATGGACATCCTGGACGAAATATGAAACATCGACCTCCTATATCTGAATGGTCAGAGTAATTACGGTACACGACATTGCTGCAGACCAATCTATACAGTAGCACAGCTTATACCAAATATGTCAAGTTCACGTAACTGCTACTAGGAATAAACGAAATTTGGCCATACATGACAAAGATTTGGCAAATCTTGAGCGTTTGTGCTGAAACTCCAGATTTCAGAAATCTGGTGGAAAATTCATATCTTGCTCAAAAATGCTCAGAAATATTTTTCAATGCATTCAGATGGTCTCCATCTCCAATTTATTGTAATTTGACATAATCACTGACGTGTTCATGCCATATTCTCATAAAGGTTACTGATGAAACCAACAGTTATCTGACGTGATGATGTTTCATTCGATGTCCTATATTCTGTGTTAATGTTGTAAGAAATTTCATGGACAACAGTGTTAACCACTATCATTCAAGGCGAATTTATACAAAAATTGTTTATAGTTATAGTTCAAACAGTATTGGATAGTTTTCAGAGTTAATTGGAACACACAGTCTGATCAAGAACCTATAAGAAAAAATGTTGTTGAAAACGCCATGTTCCTGTTTCCAAGTAACTGCAATACAAGAGTTTTCCACACTTTCTCTAAAGCTTAGTTATGGTGGGTGTATAACAGAAATTTTTCGGCAAAAAAGTAGATACTTTTAAACTAGCCGTGTGCGAGGTTGGTGTGTCCACCAGTACAGCCAAACAGTGAAATTTTTATTACTACGGTTGTTGATTTTAATTGTGAAACAATTATTTCTTCTGTTGAAATAAATTATTGAGAAAATTAGTTGTTTTATTTTTGATTGTTCTCCACTAAAACCAGGGTTGCTGTGTTTTTTTTTTCAGATAAAAGAAATCAGATTTATTTTATTTAAGTTAGATATTTTTTCATTAAAGCAGTGCTATTCACAAACTATCAGTACTGATGGCAACCCAATTTTCAATCCGGCCCCCGTAAGAGCCGTTCAAAGGGCAGTAATAATATTTTCTGACGCCAAAGCTCTATAATACTTGAAGTATACTTGAAGAAAACGTGTTAGGAAAAACTTTTTAGTGAAAACGGCGGTCTGAGTATGGGGGTTCTCCCCCGGAATTTTTTTTATATTTTGATGTTATTTCGTAATTTTCATTAAAAGTCATTCGAGGTATGCTTAGTTAAAAATAAATCTAAAAAGTTACAGGCTGGAAGTTTTGCACAATTCTATATTTTTAAATATGACAGTTTAAAATCATAAATAAAATGTCCCCCCCAAAAAAAGAGAGAAACTCAATTTATATCATCAAAATATTTCTCCCAATTTAATAATGTTATTACAACAATTTTACAGTTTATTTTCATTACATTACACAAATTCGATGAAATAAACTAATAGAATTACTTACAAATTTTCCTTTGAACATTAAAGTGGTGAGTAAAAGTGTTTCGTATATACTGCCCCACTGTCTTTATAGGAAATGAAGTAATAACGAACTAAATTAAAATTTTCAGGGATAAAATTCTAACAGAACAAGTATGATTATACCTTCCTAACCCTGCATTTATGTGTTCCGTGCACCTTGAAGAGATTCATGGATTTACAGAAAGAACTGTTTTTCATTGACGTAATTATCGATTTTTTTTCAATTTATCTAATCATATTTTTTAAATAAATAGTGGTGACTGTTAAGTAATCACCACATTTACTGAAGGGCTTGGTGGATGAAGGGGCTATGTTACAAGGACTGTCCCGAAAGTAACGAGACTAGATTCCCTAATTCTGACTGGAGTTCAGTCTCGTTACTTTCGGGACAGGCCTTGTAACATAGCCCCTTCACCACCAAGCCCTTCAATTGTGAAAATTGAAGTTTTTAATGTAAAGTACACCAGAAATTGAAGCAAATATTTACTAAGAGAATAATTGAATCGCTTAATTCTGAAACGTGTCAAACGCCACTTTTTTCAAAAGTGAGTTATTGTTGTCATGGGTTTCTTAAGGGGTAAACGCACATTTCAAAGTAAAAATTATAAAAATAACGTGATTTTAAAATAGTTTTCCAGCCTGATAAATTTCAGCTGTAGTGCAGAAACATGTCAAACGACGTCGCTTGTCTGGTTTCTGCACTTAAACTGCGGGGAATTTTGTTCATGCCGGCTCATCTGCAGCTTGTTTGGGACGGCTTTTTTATTTAATCGCATACAAACACTATAAGCGATTAGAAAATCCATTCTTTAGAGCAGTGGTTCCCAACAGGTGGTCCGTCGTCCGTGAGGCCTTCAGAAGTGGTCCGTGAGAAGATTTTTAAACTTATCCAAAAATGTGTGGATATTTAAAAAAAATAGTTTTCCTAATCACATATCACGGCTAAACTTGATCGCGACCGTAGGTTATACGGCTTATCCACTATCCAAAAGATCAAAAGAGCCGACGGCGCTGGAAGTTTCCAGTTTTTACCGCTTGAGGGGGTACGCGCGTCGTCGCTCGTTAGGGTTGGTTTGCTTCAGTGGCGGATCCAGCGGGGGGGCCATGGGGGCCATGGCCCCCCCCCCGAGAAAATTTAAAAAATAGTAAAAAACCCTCTTTTTCAGATCTAAAATTAAAAAAAAAATTCATTGTAATTCATGCGATGTCTGACAAGAATAAAAAAAACGCAAGGGGGGGCCATGCTCATCCCGAGAAAAATTCCAAAATAGTCTTCAACGATCGTTGCTGAAACGCCCCTTCTGTTTTGTCATGAATGCTAAAAATCGACTGTCGGGGGGAGGAAAAAAGAGAAAAGTGACTCCGAAACGAGTTAAAATCCTGTTTTTAGGGTCAAACTTCTAGAAATTTTCTGGGGGAGGACCCCCAGACCCCCTTTGGAACTCTATACTTTACAAATTTTTTGTAAAAAGATAGTCAAAATGCAAAAATCCAACCAAAATGGAAATTAAAATCTTGAAAATGTATGTCCGAAATCATGATTAGGTGTACCAAAACTAGTTGAAATCTGCGTTTTAGACTTAAAATTTCCAAAAATTTTCTGGGGGTGGACCCCCAGACCCCCCTTTAGGGAATTAGAAGACGATTTTTTATTGAAAGTTCTTAGTCCCTCAAAAAAACAAATCCTGAATCCTCCGCTGTCTACCTACCTTGGTCACCAACAAAATCGAACTAAAGTTTCAAAAAATTTTTTGCCACCCCTAGTCTAGTTACGGCCCTGAGTCCCAGGCTTCAGTAATGGTAATTTGTTTTTGTAATTAATAGTTAGTTACACAAATTAACTATTGTATGCAATATTGAGTCGTAAGTGACTTCAAAATTAATAAATCTTGGAGTTTGAAAAAATTGGAATTTCAATTTTTATCTAAGATAACAAAACAAATTATTATATAAACGAAAACGAAATAAATATGGAATGCGTTACCTGCGAAATGATTATTAAATCGAGTGGGGTAAACGAGTGCAAGAGAAAAATTGAAAAAATTCAAAAATTTATAGATAAGTATCGTATTTTTCCAAATGGCCCCCCCCCGAAAATTTGGTCTGGATCCGCCCCTGGTTTGCTTCGGCTCTTCAAAATACGCAGCACACAGAAAAATCGTAACAAAGGTCCCAAAAACCATACTTACAAACTTTTCTCAAAAACTTCAACGACTAACTTCATGGTTCATTTTCATTTTTTCATGGTTCATTTCGGGTTTTTTTCAAATTTGGACGGCTAACCGGGCTAATTAACTTTCAGATTTAGATTCAGTTATTTAGAATACACAAAAATCATACGTGATCCAGGTCCACAAAAATTTTTTCTATGCTGTGACTGCAGTTTTTTGGAATTTTTGGCCTTTTTTTGCATTTTACTCAAAACTGGAGGGTGACCGGGCCAAACGGACATGAAATTCAGGTTCAGCGGGTCGAAAAACATACCGGTAGGTAGGTCCGGTCCAAAGTACATTCCACTTCTTTTTTTTTGTGTGCCGGTGTTATTTTCCAGTCAAAAGAAATGCCATGAATGACAGACAGATGGCGCTAACATCGTAGATCGTATCCCAGTTTCTGGAACCTACCTTTTCGCGTAATTGCGCAAGCCGTATATAAACACAGTTAAATCCAGTCTAGCCGTGCACATATTCTAGGAAATAGTAAAAACACCACGAATGCAAAAACATAAGTAAAAAAAATTTCTTATTAAATTTTCTAATTTAGTTTTACGGAATTAAATAAACAAATGTTTATTAATAATGGATTCTATTTTATTTGTTGACTTTTGTGAGAGCTTGATAAAAATGGTTATATGTCTTTAATAAAAGGTATCTCTCTATTCTAAAAAAAAGTTTTAGGTGAACGGTTTCCAGAGAAAGGCTTTTTAATTACTGATCCGTATAACACATATTTGGTATCAAACTGTCCGGATTCTTTTGAGGATGTGCAAAGTGCCTTTAGAATTTCTAAAAAAAATCTCAATTTTAAAATATTTCCATTTTTTTAGATTTCGGATAAGGTCGCAGTTACAAAGCAAGAAACTATGAATTTTAAAACAATTGAAAACATATTTCACTGGTTTTTTAATATTCAAATAGATTAAATAATCATCTTTCTATTTATAACACGAATTTAAAAAATATATTTTGTGTTATTTTTAACAATATTTATATTTTTGTTGTTCACAAAGGGTTTAACTGTTGTTCAAACGGTTTTCATTATATTTTAAACTTATACATAATTTATTTATTTTTTAAATAACAAATTAATATTTTTATATTTATCTTTGTAGTTGTGGCAACCTAATCATTACTATATTTACAATAAAATATACACTCGCTTTCGGAAATTTTGAATTTTGCATTTATTTTTTATATCCTTTTGCAAGTATGTTTTTTAAGGTAGTAAAATGTAACTATTTATTTCATAATGACAAAACGCAAACAACTAAATAACACGGGTGAATGTTTTAGAAATAAGGATGAAAATGTTGGAAGTCTTGACATTCGGTGTCGTTGCTATGAAAATGACACAACTTCGAAGTTTGTTTCTCATGAAGATAAAATTCTAAATTTTCGCGATGTTTAAGATAATTACTACATTTTTAACAGTCAATCATTACAAATTTTTTGAAAGTTAAATTTATTCCTGAGATATTTCAATGCTTCCCTTAATGTATCTGTGAAAAAACATTACCTTAGGGAAATGGGTAAAAGAATGTTTACATTGCTTTGTTGTTAATTTTCTTGGGGTTCAATTCCGTTATAGTTCCCGCTAAATATCGCCTATTTCTTTCGAACGCTCAATATTCAAATGTAAACCAATTTTTCTAATTTTTAATGATAAACTGAATAGTTATAGATCTAATTAAACACTTTAATCTATGAATTTGAAACAATTTAGCAATATTTATACTTTATAGTGTCCAAAAGAGATTAGTGATATTTAGCGGGAACTATAACGGAATTCAACCCCAAGAAAATTAACAACAGAGCAATGTAAACATTTTTTACCCATTTCCCTAAGGTAATGTGTTTTTCACAGATACATTTAGGGAAGCACTGAAACATTAAGGGAAGGTTCATATTTAGCGGGAACTATATATGAACCTTTCTTGGAATTATAAAGCGATCCGCCAACTCATGTTACCATAAAGGAAATGATAAAATTCCACCACTGAATAAATATTCGCCATTTTTGAAAGAGTACCACGGAGAAGTACTACCCCTGTGTTAAGAATGTTTTATAAAGTGAGTAAGTGCAGTGAGCTGGGTTTTGTGGGGAATTGTGAAGCGGTCCAAAAGTTACTGCGTCAGCAGTTAACGGGGGTTGGCGAGCGATAGCGAGCAGGGGGCGGCAGCCCCCTAGTATTTTTAAATAATTAGATATAAGTTAATGAAATGTTAATTTTTCTTTTAAGTTTAATATATTATTTGATTATCTAAGTTCCAATTAGAAACATTGTTAGACTCGTTTTCCCTTCAGAAAAAGTCAAAATATTAGACCCTCTATGACGAAAGAATGCACTGAAAAAAAAGTTAAATTTTGAATATACAAAAAAAGTTAGGGATATAGATGGTCCGCAGAGGTTCAAATTTAAGTGAAGTGGTCCGCAGACATATTTGAGTTGGGAACCACTGCTTTAGAGGTTAGGTCCATCAAGCCATAGTAAAAACCATATTTTTAAAGTTTTTATATGAATCTCAAGACTAAGGACGTTTTTGTAGCAATATATTTAAAATTTTCTTACTTGTGGCCCTTTATTACATCCATGTGATTGAGATTTTGGATCTATGAATCTCTTTATTAAAAGGGGATATCAAATCTATACCCCGTATCATAATATTGAACTAATAAACTGATTTTGTAGGCTTTTAAAGCAAAATCGTTTTACTGTTCACAAAGTTACATCTAAACAACTATCGAATTGACTTCGAAGATTTGTATGCTAACATTTTGAATCGGCTGACCACTATTTTTGAGTTTTGAGTTAAAATCATTTATAAAAAAGATATTTATGCATATATGCAAAAGAGAAAAAATTCCTTCCCTAAATTAGAGTTAAGCTATGAAAATAGGCCTGAATACTCTGTTTATTGCAGAAACCTGTCAAATGCATATATTTCAATAATTTTTTAAGAAAAGAATAAAAACATTAAAAAAAATTCTTTTGGTCTGTAAAATATCCAAATAAGGTCTTCTTTAAGAAAAAAATTACTGAGCATCTTCATAAAAATGTAGTGAGCTTTTATACAGTTTTTCTCGTTTATCTCAAAACAAGAAAAGTGGCATTTGACATGTTTCAAAAATAAGCGATTCAATTTGAGGATAGGAAGTTTCTCTGAAATTCGTATCTTATGAAACTCTTCCCAAAGAGCCTGTAAGTTTTTATTCTCAGCACTGTCTGAAAAGGGGTTACTAGACAGATGAGTGTGATTCATTCCCATTCGTCATCTTTCCCCCAATCTCACATGCATCATCCGTGCACACATGCATCACATGCATCACATCATCACATGCATCACATGCATGATGTCCACCGTTCACCGCACTCCCTCCTCTATGACTCCAACCTGTATGACTCACTCTTTGTCTACCTGTAGACAAAGAGTTATTTTTATTAATGTAAAAGGTTTTTTAAACCTGAAATGCTATTAACCATGCAAAAAAATTATGAATGTTTTTGCTGTATCATATCGATGTGGTTTAGTTTTAGTGATACTATAGTTCAAATTAGGAGAGACGGTATCAATTCCTTTATTTATTCCAAGAAATAAAAATGAAATGGTACTAAGAACAATTGAGTGTTTTTAAACACCCATTCCCGAAGGGTAATATGGAGTGATTTTTTTATTATTAGAAGAGATTTAAAAAAGCAAAGAGATATTTTTAAATACTTTTAAAAGAATATTATGTAGAGTAGTATTGAATTTAAAGTAAAAAGAGATAAATTTAGTTAACTAGAGAACTAACTAGTTAACTAGGGGCGTTCCCTTTGCTCGTTATCACTCACCAATCCCCATAAACTGTAACAAAGGGACCTTTCGGATCACTTCGCAATCCTCACAAAACCCAGCTCACTGAACTTATTCACAAAAACTTAAGTACTGAAAAAACTTACTCACTGAACTTATTCACATTCGTAAACACAGTATTTTTCATTTAAAAAATTTCTTTTTTTAAATAGTGTTTTTCAAACGCTTAGCGGCAGAAAAAAATTGTCATATCGAGATGGAAATTTTTTCACGTTTTTTTTTTAAAGCTATTTGGACAGAAATTCGGGCTACCCGCATTCGAAAAAAGCGTTTAGAAAACGCCGCTTCCTGATTCAAGCGGCTCAATTTGTGCTCGTCCCCAAAAGTTCACAGGTGTCCTCCCGCCAGGTGCGCCCTCTCAAAACAATAATTCTCCCCTCCGCTCGCTCGGCAGTCATGGAAAACGTTCTCAACGAACGAGAAGTCATTCGATTTCTCCTCGACAAGGGCGGCCGCTGCACCAACTTCGAACTCGTGTCGAATTTTCGAGGTGTTCTCAACGACCCCCGCTACCAAGGTGAGAAGACGTTCATTAAATTCCCGTTAAATCGACGAGAAGAATTATTTTGTTATTCGTTAGGCTTAGCAGTGGTTGTTTTGACAGTCGGCGGCCGTTCATTCACATCACTTTCGCGGAATCGCCCTGTGGGAACGGTGCGTTTTTCTTTTCACGTGGAATGGAGTGACGTAATGGGTTTCGAGGGGCGTGATTGGTCGATTGGATCGATGTCCGGATATGTTTGTTTACCTTTACCTGTCAGTTCGGAAGTTGTCAAACGAGGAGTTCATGAGATACATCGCAGCCTTTGTTTGTTAGCTTTAACTTTTCTTAAATTTTTAAGAAAGGGAATATTTATTGATTTTTGGCAATAAATGTATATTATTGACATTTTATTAAAAATTAATAAAATGTACACTACTTCATGGGCTTCATTTGGGGGGGGGCGGTTGCCCATTTTTCACGATCCCATTTCTTCTTATCAAACACGTAATCTACACTGAATTTTAGTTGAAATTTTTCCAGGTTGAAAAAAACTAAAATTTAAGGAAAAAAAACTTAAAAGTGCCAAATATGCAGGGTGTCCCATAAATGTTGGACCACACTTCTAGGGAGGATAGTAGACACCTAGACGAGTCAGAATCGCATAGGATTTGGGGGTCCCAGACCAAATCCCAGGGAGTTAAAAATGGAGCGACATCCCAAAAAATTATTGAAAAATTCAATTTGTAGAAGAACTACTATTGGTAAAAATTTAATTACGGTCTGTGGTTTAATATAATATATGGTTTAATATATCGTTTTAATATATTATGTGGTTTAATATAATCTTTAAAATTATCTTAAAAGTTTTCACTTAAAATTTGTTTTATTACGAAAAAGTTAAAAAAACACTAAAAATGTGAAAACTGCCAAAACTTTATTCTGAAAGATCATGATTGAAAACCCTTAAATCCAAATTTTCACGTAAATACAATCAATATTCAGTAAAAGTTTGTTTTTTTTGCGTGGGAAAGCAGTTTTCTATGGCTGTTTCCTGAACAGCTGTTTTCGCACGCAAAAAACAAACTTTAACTGGCTAACAAACTTAAACTTTTTTTAACTCCTTGCCTGGGACCCCAAAATCCTATGTGATTCTGACTCCGTCTAGGTTTCTACTTACTATCCCCCCTAGAAGTGCGGCCCAACATTTATACGACACCCTGATGTTATAATCGCTGTAAATGTATACTTTATACAATGAATTTCGTAGCTTATAAAAATTGGTTTTGTATTATTTATGTAGTGTACATAAGTGCCCCAAGCGTGTACGAATGTATCTATTCTCTGGGGCACATTCGCACAGAAGTTCTCAATTTTTCGAACGATGATTTAAGGGGATAAATACATCTAATTGATACATTGATAAATACATCTAAAAAGAGTACCAAAATTTCAGGAAGGTCGTAAACTTATAAATAAATAAGTTTTTGTTTTTATAGCTTTGCTTATAATGGAGGAATAGATTTATGGTGAAATTATTTATCCATGGAGAAATAGATTATAAAATTTTAAGATATAGATTTATTTATCCATGACATTAATTTGCCAGGGAATTAAAAGCAATAGATAAATATGTTCCGATTTACCCCGTTTTAGGAAATATTGTTGTGTGTTTACTTTTTTTCAAACACTCTTCTAAAATTTTAGATTTTTCAACTGGATCCTCTTTAATAGATCCGAGATAAAAATATTAAGAATTTGTAACTCTTCATGAAGCGATACCATAGCACAGTATTTTATTCATTCCTTTTCTGTAACAGGTGCTGCCAGAATAAAGTTCAAAGATATCATCAACACCGTTGCTATTGTTGGAGAATTTCAGGTACTTGACATTTTTGAGTTTGAGAACGAATTTTTTACGTCATTAAAATAAAGGACAAGAACATAATAATTATGGGGAGAAATCAGCATTTCGTATTCCCTTAATTTGAAATAGTCATGGATTTACTTAATTTAAGGATTACTGAGTTTAATGGATTTTACTTAAATATACATAGTAGTATAGAGTCGCTGTCAAGTTTATTAGTTTAAATTTTGCTATCGTAAAAGTTATCTGAAACTTAACCATGTTTTTTTCTCAGTTGGTATAGAATTTATATATCCTGACGGCCTTTGAAGAGACCCCTACGAAGCTCCCACGGACTACATAACTTGCCAAGTTGCTTTGGGGGAAGTGTTTCGGAACCCTGATACCTTTAATTGAATTAAATACACCGGAGCAAACCGGGTGTTTTTTAAATTTTGAGACTTTATACTTCAAAATACATCCTCCGTTGTAAATGAACACATATTGATATTTAAATCTTTTAGTGATGACGCCCAAGATTTCAAAAACCCAGAACCAGGCTTAAGTTTCGGAGGAAGGTTGACTCAACGTTATTCTATCAGCAGAGAATACCCCCTCACTTAGGAGTTGAGTTCTAGATAACTTAAAATTAGTATTTAAATTATGTTCCACATTATGTTAAAAGTTTACAAATACATAAGTAAAAATGCGGGGTCGGGGAGCTTTCCCCCCGAGAAATTTTGAAAATTTGCATCAAAAAGTAGTGTTTTAGCTTCTTTTGAGACAGATTTGGTTTCACTTTAAGAGAACAGCTCCTTGTAAACCATATAAATTAAAAAAAAATTACAAATTAAAGTCCGAGGGGGGCTGGGGATCTTTATACTAATGTTTTATCAACAGCGTTTTTCACCACTCACGTATCATCGTTGGGCGATCAGAAAAAGAAAGACAAGCGTCGTAATCATTACTCGTGATCATTATTTTAATGATTAACTGTGTATTATTTCCTGATTTTTATTTTTCTTTCCTGAAAAGAAAAATCGCCAATGGTGAGATACCCCGATTATTCTAAAAATTGCCGAAGAGAACTCCTACCCTCGAAAAGTTAGATTGGCGATTTTTGCCTTTTCTGCAAATTTTATAACCACGGCTTACTAGATTCATACAGATTAGCTATTTCTTGAATTATGGAAAACATTTAACATCCTCTCCTGCTAGGATCACCACTCAAACAATAGGATAACACTGACATGCAAAAAGGATGAGACAGTAGAACATGTCCTAATAATTTGTGGAAAATATTCTAATCTGAGAAGGAACTTGAAGGTCTGGATGTTAATGTAATTATGGGGCGAGCATTGAGATCAAGGAAGGGACTACAGGCTGTAGGAATTTTCCTAAGTGAAATATTTGAATAAAAAGAAAATATATTATTTTGGAAAGAAGAAATGGGGAATAAAAAGCATTTAGGAGAATAATTTAGAAGAATCACCCTCGTGTGAAAAATTGAAGGCAAAGGAAGAAGACAAGGCGACCATTCTTGGGCAGCAAATGTCCCTACTATTTCAATATATCAATATCAACACTGACAAGTAAGCAAAAATAAAAGCGTGTGTTCATGACGTAACGGAATTCGGTAGTTCAAGTTAAATGGACAAACTTTGCTGGGCTTCACGCCTGTAATTGCCCGTCAATATTTATATTTTTGTTAAATGATGACTGTGATTGTAATCCTATCTGGAAAAACTTTATTGCAACCTATTAGATCTAGGTAACAATAAATTTTTTTGAGTTGATCATGTGCTCCAATTTATCTTCAAAGTTGTAATTTTGACCACTTAACCCCGCCTTCAACTAAGGGAATTGTTTTGCCAGTTCTCTATCACCAATCTGTCGCTTTAATGAATTCCGTATCTTGGCCCTCGCCTTCAAGTGACGTTTTTATACCTTGATAACAATCATTAGGGTTATAATTCTAATACTTTTTTTAATTTGCAAAAGCCTGACGTTGCATTCGATGAACGTTTGTCCATGTGTTAATTTTATGGCATTATTTTCTTTGTATTGTGAAAAAAACCTTGCGCACCCAACATCATTTCACTTTCTCATATAGCAATCACACTCCACCCACTCAATCAAACATCACCTAAACTTAAGTGCCCTCAGGCCTTAAAATGCCTTTGAAAATACTGGATACATCAAGAACCATCAGACCATTGATGCATCATAGTATGGAGGCCGAGCGAGCTGCTAAGCTGTTGGAAGAACTTTGAAACATTTGTAAAATTGGTAAATTCCTAAACAGTAATTTTTAAATTATAATTTACAAGTATAAACCAATTTTTATTACTTATTTTATATTATATTCCACTTCAAAAAAATTATTAACCGCCTTTCACGCAGTGCTTCAGCGTTTTACAGCACCTCGATCGGTGTGTGCAAGCTTTTTACACAGTATTCAAAAATAAAAGTTATATTCGAGAGTTATGGACCAATACTCATCATTTGTCACCACAAGCTTTTGGTTTGAAATAAATCATAACCCTAATGTGCATGTGTGTGGCTTTTTTTTTGAAATTTTAATAAAATAATAACTGGGGATAGAACCCACGAACTACCGGATGCTACGCAAACATCCTACCACTGCTCCAGTGGGGATTCAAAAACTTTAAAACTTAATATATCATGTTCTTTCTTTGCGACGCATGCGCATTGTTATCAAAGTATAAAAACGTCACTTCAAGGGGAAGGCGAATAATCGCTAGTGCATTATAGTATCCTGTCAGCCCTGTTTTATTTTATGAAGGCGTCTTTTCTTGTTCCAGAACACGAAATACATAGAACTGAAGCGAGAGTTCTACAACAACAACCATGTCAACAGCCTGCCGGATCCAGCAGAACCGTCCAGCCTGTCATCCGATTCCTCCTATTCTTCTCCCCTGTCTCAGAACTTCCAACCTTACTGGAGGTACCGACTCTCCTCCAGCAAACAGACCCTCCCTTCCCCACCCAGCTTGGACTTCGATGCCACCTCCTCCCCAAGGACCCCTGACCCCCGATCCCCCCGGGTCCAGACCGAACCGCGGAGATGGGAGCCACTGGACGGTCCCGAACCCCATCAGAATCGAAGGTTTTCCACCAATTCCATGATGCCTCCTGACTGGGAGGGGACCAGGATGCCGTACCACCGGTCCACCAACGATCTTCAGCGGTTCGAGGACCACCCAGGACGGTCCAGGAGCGAGGACGTCTTCGCGAACCACCATGTCGGTGGTTCCGTCCGCAGGGCCGAACCTGTCCAGTCCAGTAGGAGCAATGAACCAATGAGGAGGACGGAATCGTTTGATTCCAGACCTCCCGAGCATTCACTGTGCAGGAACGTGGAAGCCATGCACGGTATTCACCTGTCCAGGTCTGCGAGCAATCGATCGATGAGCTATTCCGGCCCACCCTCTTACCAAGAATCTCCGGAGGACTTCCAGGACTCGGACAATCTCAGAAACGTGGCCCGGGCACTGTTCCGGGAACCCAGGATGAGTCCCAGAAAGCACAACATAGATCCGCCACCTCCGAGAACACCTCCTAGAAAGATCGATTCCCAAAAAGCTGTCACAACTAGGGAATCCGTTTCACCGTTAAGAACTCCAGATTCGCCCGCTCCGGCCTGGAACCCCACCATTCCAAAAATAATGACCCCTGGTAACCAAAGGAACTACGAACCCAAGAACCCCAGGCATTCCGTTTCCAACAGCTCTGAATCGAGTGATTCCAGGTATTCGATATCCAGTAACATCATCGATTCAACACATTCCAACAACCTCAGACATTCCAATACAAGCATAATACCCGAAGCCAAGGACATAAAGCATTCTGGGGGTCCCAGGGACGTGACGAACTTCTCCAGACGGAATTCGAACCAGGAGTTGGTGCCTTCTCCGAACTTGGACGCTTCAAAAAATCGGTACAGGAGCGAGGGCTCGCTGGTTTCGCTTCGCTCTGAGGAAGAATCGTCCGGTTTCGTGTCCGGGAACAACTCGGGTAGCTGCACTCCCGAGAGCAGTGGGTCCAGGGATGTCCTCCCTCCTCCCTTGCCTGACAGGAAGAGGGAACCGGCGAAAGTTGACGAGAAAGAGGCGACGACACCAAAGCAGAAGGTAAGAGTTTCATTAAAATTATTAATAAGGTAGTTAATTGAAGCTCGCAGATTACAATTCAGTTCACTTGCAGCCCATAAGAAGAAGGCGAAATGCGAAAGGGATTCCTGATGGGATATGGGGAACTTCTATCAGGCGTTGCATTTTAATTTCATCGGCACTGTTCTTTTTTCCTTAGGTGGTTGACTTTTTCCCTAAAGTAGTTAAATTATCCCCGGCGGGAAAGAAATTTCCCCTCTCTTTTAAACTTTGATTGTTTATTTTTCGTTTTAATGAAAGCTTTTCCTCCATTTCCGATTTGAGTGACAGATTCAGTGGGAGAGTGATAGAGACGTAGCAGGAGTGAGGTGGAGCTATAGGAGGCGGTCCGAAGTGTCTATGGAAAAATCAATGATTTTTAATGCTTTTATCTATGAAGATGGACCCTCTGTTAAGCTCTTTATATTCTGTGGTAGTAACCATAGAGGAGAAATACAAATGGAGTGAGTATTCCCATTGAATCGACTCCGAAAAATAGTACCCGGATTTCTGGCCATGAGTATGCACGTAATCTAGGCTTAGCAAGTTCAAACTATGTATTACATGCGCTAAAGCTGAAAGTGGATAGAATTTCAACATCACTTGATGGCGGTCTTTCATGAAATTATCTTAGCCGCTTTTTGGAAGTTACCATTATTCACTCCACCACTATCTCTTCTATGGTTGTAAAAACATACTATGAATGTTCCTTTTAAAAACTCGTACCTCAACTAATCACAAAAATGAAAACGATCCTGAATTCCAAATCCTAAATTCCGAAACCCATGGAACTTTAACTGCTGGAATTGAAATGTTCTGTTTGTTAAAACTGACTGCAGATATGGATCATAGTCTGTTCATTTAGAATAGGCGCCTGAGACGAAGTGTATTAGTAGTAGCTACTATTGTAATTATCGTCTAAAAATTTTTCTTGTAAAATGATAAGGCAGAAGTAGCTAAAATAGTGTAAAAGAATCAGTCACTAAAGTTGCGTGATGAGCGTTATTGAGCGTTTTCGATCCTGTTTCAGGCGCCTATTCTAAAAGAACAGACCATAGAAGAAGAAAAATGTAAAATTTGCATTATAGTATGGATTCCATATTACGAATAATCGAATGGAACGACAAACATAAGAAAACAGGACAAGAACGAAAATCCAACACCTGCACACTTCGACGATAATCTCCTTCCAATAATTATCACCTAAACTTTCGGCGATAGGTGATATAACAATTGATAAAAAAAGCAATATGCAAACGCTCATAGAGAGATTAAAAATGCCTTTTTGTGGAGCGCAGATGATGGCATCCAGAATGGCACTCAATGTTGTCTGCCATTCAGGACTGGACGGCTGGAGCTTGCCTCATCTTCTACGCACTGTCGAGGTATTCTTCTTCCACTTTCTTGATAATTCAAGGATGAGATTTTTTTGAAGGATTTTCAGGCTTTTTGTTTAAAAATACTGAAGGTTTTTTATTCAAAATTCCTTCTTCCTTACTTCGAGTTAATGTTCTTGGCCTGGGGGATTTTTAATTACAGCTAAAATATATCAAGTTTGAGAACATTTACTCCAGTTCTTTAATAACTTTCCCGAAGTGGAAGTTAAATTATAATATAACCACCCTTAAAGAACAAAATTATATATTGAATTGTGGACTGCCTAAGTGTAACAAATACCGTGAAATGCCCCTTATTAAAATACAACCAACATAATTTCGCCATTTTTATTATAGTTTAACTTCGACATAAATTAATTCTTATCTTATCTAGAATTTTTTTTAAAGATTAGGGGGCATCCAAAAATTACGTGAGGTCAAAAAGGGGGGGAGGGGTTTGGAAAAATCTCACCAAATCTCACCAAGGGTTTCACGAATCTCACGAGGGGGGGGTCGATCAAAATCTCACGTCAACTTTTTAAATTAGAAATTATACGATTTTCTCAAGTATGAAAAAGGAATAATACCCACAGATGGTAATTTTTAGGCGGAATAATGTCCTTTTCCCCAACATCATTAATAATGGAAAAGTTTTAGGTGCTGTGAAGCACAAAATGCAAACGAGTAGGATAGAAAATTATTTTTAAAGGTTTTAGGTAAATCTCACGTGGGGGGGAGGGGGTTCAAGCAAAATCTCACTAAATCTCACCAAGGGGGGAGGGGGGGTCCAGATTTTGGAAAAAACACCTCACGTAATTTATGGATGTCCCCTTAAGCGTCTGGTAATTAGTCGATAGGAATTTTGGAGCAATCTTACCGCTCCAATGACAAATCATACGGGCAGTTTTGAAAATGAACTTCAAGTGTTTTCGCAAGTGTTAGAACGATCATCTTATATTTAATTACTGTCGTGAAAAACTATTACTGGTGATAAATCCAAAAATGCAGAGCCATCTGCAGTCAGTTTTAACAAGCAGAACATTTCAATTCCAGCAATTAGGTAAAGTTCCATGGGTTTTTGGGGAACTGACGAAGGATCGAAGGTTGCTTTTGATTCAAAATCGCAACATCCAAAGGATCTGGAAGATCACATCAAGTATACCCGTTTTGTTTTACTTGACGGCCGATGCGAATCTTACTTAGGAACTTAAGTAAAAAATGCGATGGAAAACACTAAAAATTATCTGTAGCGTGATGAATGCGTAGTAATTCGATCAACATTCATTTAATTTTGTGAATAAGAATGTAAAATTTTGCGAAAACTTATATATACATTTTGCATTAGGATTTTTTATTACCCAAGAATTATAGATCCGGTTTCGCAAACACTTATTGTGATTAAAGATTTAACTTAATCTTTGCCTAATCCCTAATACACTAAATAAATTATTCTTAATAGCAAAAGTTACAATTTTTCAAAATGATTATTCGACAGGAAGTTAATCAAACCTTTTTTTATGGGTCAGACCATTTAAAAATTATCTAAAGATCAAGTTGAATAACCTTTTTTTTTGCTTTTATTGACTAATGTGTTAAATATGATTTTTTCCTAGAGGGAAATTTGAGAACGAAATTACCATTTTTAAGCTCTTGGATATTTTTCATTCACTAATCATCGCCATTACCGTTTCTCAACCTAAAAGCGTTTTCAGGAAGAAGAGTGGACAGTGACCAGTGCAGGAAAAGTCCGGGACCGGGTCCAGCACTTTGACGACATGGAGAAAAGAAAGAACACCAAACGATCTCACTCCCCTTTCACCCCTGACAAGGAGAATAGAATAACTTTGAATTCAAAGGTATGTATAGTTAACTCATTTCTCTGGTATGATGTGGGTAAACACCCTTCGAAAATAAAATGAATGCTATTAAAGGATTTAGTACAAGTACAGATTTACAAGGATTTGTACAAAGATTTAGTACAAGTACAGACCGAGTATATGCGGAGTACGTGCTCGTTAAATCTGTGGGTCCGAAAGTCGTGTGGTCCGTCATGGCGCAGTTTACCACGGGTCCAGGTGTCTGCAGACTATTTCCCTCCCCTTCAGATACATGGCAAAATTGTGTAGGTGGCGATAGATAGTGGCAGCATCTATCATATATCGTGATGCAAAAGTCGGACTCCTGCTATTTATGATCCTCACTTTCTCAGGAGCCGCACCCCCTTTGCCTTGAATCCTTGCGGGAGCTTGGGTATTCCAAGTGGCACACGACCAACAACAACAGTACCATAGACCTATAGAGTAAGAAAAGTACAAGTACAGAGCCCTGTGGAGGACTTAGCGCATTTGAAACGCAACCGAGAGACTGTGGTTAACTTTTAATTTTATCCAGGGTGGTTAAAAAGTCATTATCACGGCTTTTATTTGGAACCAAAACCTAAAGTCATAAAAGTTAGGTGCATCCCTTGCATAAGGGTTCTAAGATGCTATAGGTCTTAAATGATCATGCTGAATCCATTGAGACTGCATACAGCGCTCCTTGTGGGGAAAGAAAGTTAAAAAGTATAGGAAAGTGTAAGAAAGTTAAAAAGTAATTTAATAAAAATTGAACAGAAACTACAATAAAAAAATTTTCCAGTATCACACATGAAAAACGCACAGAAAAATGTTTTTTAAAAATTTGAAAATATCTTAAGTATTCAAAAATTTAATTTGCAAAATTTCAAGCTTATACTGTTATTATTAAATTATGTAGTTAGCGCTTTTTTTAGTTAAATAAAGAAAATTTTAAGTAAAAAATCAAATTGCAAATTTGGTTATCTTACAATTTTGTTCCCCATTAACAGCATCCAGAAATAAATTTCATTTTTTAAATTTACACCCTTAGAAACCTTTTGCCTCCAATATGTCTCTAGCGTTTCCCAAAGTTTTAAATAAGCTCCTGCATTGCATGTCTTTAAATCAAACGTAGCATATTATTTTCCGCTTCGTCAAATAAACAGTAAAACATCTTAGATAGACATTACTTTCTCCTTCTGTGAGGGAGACAGCAAAACACAAATTTTTATTCTGCTGGAAAGTGGGACATTGATAATCCGATGAGATGGCTGATTACTGGAATGTAGGTGTACTATTACATGCAGTATGGTAATATTCTTCATGCTTTGCGACGTTGTACGGTAAATTAATTTGTCGTTCCATTTGATAATCGCAATGCAAGGTTCATTTGCAATTTACCCCATGTAGAGGTTTCTGCTGAGTAGCAGGCTTTCTTCAGCGATACCCGCTATCTTGGTGAAGAATAAATCATACCTGAAGGACGAAGGCAATTTCGAAAGTAACGAAACACGCACTTTTGATGCGTCTTGAATTTGATTTTTTGTGTCGTCGAAAGAGCCTTTAGCTAATTGCGTATCCGCGCCCTGGGGTGGGTTCCGACGTAATTGTGAACTGTAAGGGTACCATCATGTATTGGAAACAATAGAAGACCTTAGAACAAAACATTATCCCCGATTGATCAAAGACTTGTGCAAATAAAGGCTATTTTTTAGGAAGCTTAAATGTATTGCCCTCTCATTAAGTTAAAATTACTGTCTGGTGATGTACAGGGTGCATACAAAAGTCCCTTTAACCTGAAAATATTTACAAACGGAAAAAGAGCTACACCTATTCAAGTTTAACGATATATGTAGTAAAACTACTACCCCCCACATAATGCAAACGAAAGCTGCGCCGCTAGAGTCTAAATAAGAGAGTTAAAAATTAATTAAAAAATAAAAGATAAAGACCAAAAAATTTATTTGAGAAATTTCGTGTCAATATCATAAAAAACAAGCAAAAAATTTCGTGAACATTTCTTATGTATTCGAGAAAATAGTATTAGCAAGTGAAAATATCTCTTATTCAGGCCTTTGTAAGTTTCTTTGATTTTTAATGAAAATTTGCCTGTAGTATATTGAACTAAAAATACGCCAAAACTACATGCAAATTTGAGAACCGTTTTGCTTTTTTCTGTAGTTTCTGTATCGATTGTAGCAGACACATTCCTTGTAAAATATTTTAAAAACTCTTTGAGACATTCGAGAAAGAATAGGGGAAAGTGCCCCAACGTGGGATACCATCACTTTTATTATTTCAATATACGCTTACCTGAAAAAGGATTTTAAAAAACTGAAACGGCTTTACTTAACTTTACAGCGTGTTTTGTTCCTTTGTTGTATTTAATCCCTATTCGAATCTCCTGAAATTAGCCGGGTATCTAATTGTTCCTGGTAGGGGGCAATAAGTTAACAGTATGGAAAGTGGCATTAAACCCTTTGTCCATTCGTCTAATAATGTTCTCAGCAATCAAAATACCGCTTCGGTCTATTGACCACAACTCTTACTTTTGAAACGTTACCTTGCATTCAGAAAACGTTCATGACTCAGTGGTTAAGAAAAAAAAGGTAAATATAGGGACTAAGCATAAAATGCAGTTTGGAAAATCGTAGGGTTTTTATACTTGGTGTTTTTTTTAACAGATTAACAAATGTCAAACTTTCGTTAGATTTTTTTTATTTCCAATGGCAGGGAATACAGAATAGTAGATGACAAATACAATAAACACCAAAAGGGTAAAAAAAATATAGACCGAGGTCATCTTCCCAATAGCTCTCTCGCGCGCCAATATTTGGCAGTCTCGGACTCTAGGGTGCGGAGCGTCCTACATCGATGGAGATGTCTTCGGTTCATTGGCTCTTTCGAGTCGCATAATCTGCATTCAGGATGATCAAATATATGTATACGGTGTAAGTGTTCGCCTAGGCAGTCGTGACCCACCAGGAGGCGAAATAGGGCCACAGCATCACGTCGAGGCTTATCTGGTATTGCCATTAACTCTGCCTCACTCCATTTCTTATTCTTTATACTCTCCTGAAGCCAAGAATAGGTTCTCATTTTCATTATGCCCTTGATGTATAATTTTATGGAGTGGTAGGAAAGTCCAGAGCAGTTTGACTGAACTAACTGAGTACCCTTTCGAGCAAGAAAGTCAGCCTGCTCGTTACCGTAAATCCCGCAATGGCTGGGAATCTACTGTATGATTACACTTTTTCCCTTCTGTACCAAAAGTCTGATGAGCTCCCGGCATTGCACAACTGAACCAGATAAGGTCCTTCCCAGTGAGTCAACAGCTTGTATTGCAGCCTGGGAATCTGAGAGTAAAACAACTCTTTCAAACCTATTGTGAATCGCCAACAGCTGTTTTAATGCAATCAATAAAGCATGTACCTCACCATCAAAGGCCGTTCTGTATTTCCCGGCGGATGCATAGAATGAAAAAAGATCAGAAAAAACTCCAGAGCCTGCCGTCATGTTTAAGTCAGAATAGGAGCCATCAGTATACACATGTAGCCAATTGTGCTCTGGGTACTCCGTATGAATTGTTTCCAATGCAAGGGATTTCAAAATTTCAGGGGCTGTTTGATTCTTTAAAATAACATCTTTAAGTTTTAGACTTGTTACAATCCCTCCTGTCTCAATAGGATTTTGTGGTCTTAGATTTTTCTGTACCACATCACATAATTCAAAATTTTCTCTTACAGACTGGACCTTTTGTATAAATCCAATTTGTGTCTTTAAGTTTCTTACTTTTGGTTGGTAGTCGATCCAGAAAGAGTTTTCATTTCGTATGAGTTTTTCAAATAAGAGCAAAGCTCTTTCTTCAATGATGGATTGAATAGGCCTGTTTTTTGTTAATAATAACATAGCCTCTATCGGGGTTGACTTAACAGCTCCGGTTACAACTCTCAGGGCCTTGTTTTGTATGGTTTCTAATTTTTTCAGAGAGCTCTCGCTGCATGTAATTAGTGGTTCGCAGCAATAGGTAATCAAGGGCAGGATAAAAGTTTTATAGGTCAGATTAAGTGTCGATCTGGCACATCCCCAGAGCGAACCTGCCAAACGCTTCAGAACGTTAATTCTGTTGAGTACTCGCTCGGTTAATGCTTCAATGTGGGGCTTCCAGTTTAGTTTGTTGTCAAAAATAACCCCCAGGTATTTGAATTCGTTTGTAGTTTTAAGTGTGGTGTTACGGTAGATCAAGTTGGGGCAAAAAGTCTGGTGGGTTAGTGAAAAGGACTGGACAGCAGTTTTCTCAAGGTTAACGATCATGTTATTTTCTGTGCACCAAGTTGAGAGAGCTTCTAACGCCCCATTCAATCTTTTCTCAATTAGAACTTTTGCATTCTTTTTTGGTGCGTGCGTCCAGATAATAACTTTCGTTAGAAAAAAATCTCATTTTTCTCTAATCTTTGACACTTTTCCCTATTTGTCATAAAATGAAATTTTAAAAAATATGAGTGGGGGTCAGGGATGACAGCTGGTTTTCCAAATCAAAGGTTAAAGTCGGTGGTACAGGCGAGATCGCCTTGTACTATCGGGTTGAAAAACCCGCTTTCTGGTTGAAAAACCGAAATATTAAAAGCCTTTCTCTCCCTGTAATCAACTCCAATTCCCGAAAATTGTATGAAATAAAGGAACATATCATTCAGATCGAATGCAACGTAAGGTACCGGAGTTGCGAACTATAACTACAACCTCTTAGAAAAAAATATTTCTAAAACAAAAATTAAGCTACCTAAAAAAATTAGAAAACCTGCCGAATGGGGTGATTTCGGATTTTAGATTTCCGGATAAAGGGACTACGAAAAACTTTCATGGGAGTTTGGAGTCTCCGAGGTATAGATAGATCATCAGGCATTTTTCAAGTTCTACATGCAATGGAATGTTTCGGGGCAGAGTGTGGGTGCACTTATTGAAGCGCCCTGCATATTAATTCCTTTGCAATAAGATAACCGGGCGATCTCTGAAGCTGTAACCGTGATTCCGGAAACAGCTCAGACAAGAATACGAAGGAAATGAATGAAAAAGAAGGAAGTTTCCGTTTTCATGCTTCGTTTGAGGAACAATACCCCTTCTCTCATGTCAAAGAGGGGAAAAATAGCGATTTCTTTGTCTCTCAAAGGCGGAGTAAAGGTAAATCCTGCTCATCAGGAATCTAATTGAGTTGAACCCTTACAATTGAATAGTCAGTTCAAAAATCGGAAAAAAGATCATACTTTTTGGACTATGAAAGTATCTACAAGATTATTTGTGTATGAAATAAAAATTTAACTACCTTACAGGAAAATACCGCCCCTAGAAGTGATCGCTATAGCCAGTGATTTTTACGCAATGCAGAAGTGAAAATTTCAACTTAAATTTTTCTTGTGTTTTTAATGTATTACGTTTTAGTTTATAAAATGTTTTACTACAGTATTAATGTTACCGGCAAAGTGATAAACCGGGCATTATTATAATAGTGCCCCAAGTGAGGCGGGCAATGCTATAAATTCAATGACATTTATCAATGAGTATTTATCACATTACCTGAAAAAGGAGGGCATTATTAATAATGCCCGGATCTATCCCAGTGACCGTAATATACGCACATAATTTAATGTTTAATGCAACGAAATTTAATTTTTACTTTATATGCAGTCATGACTCTATTTACTCCGTGTAAATAAAATAGGCGGCTTGGCACCATGGCAACGCAATAGAAATGCAATGGGAAATGACTAGAAGTGAGCCGCCGATTCTAATTACACAGACTTAAACACTGATTACTAATGTGTGTGACTTAAATTTTATTTTAATTTATTTAACAGATGTATATTTCGGTTTTTATATTTAACAGAAAGAAGATAATTACCAAAACCATTTAAACCATTTAAATTATAAAAACCAATTTTTTAAATATAAAGATGTGCTATATATTGAAGTATATATCATTTTTTCTTCAATTTTAGGGTTTAGTTAATGATGATGATGTCTCCATTTCTGTGGTAAGTTTTTAAATGTTTGCAAAAATAACTTTTGAATATTTTTTTCAAGATTGTATCAGTTTTAGTTCGTGTTAAAAAAAACTAACAAAATATTTGTGTGCGAAAAAAATTTCTGTCTGTGTAGATTTTAATAGCAAAATAAGTTTTCTGGTATTTAATAGCTGGCATTTGACAGTGGTATTATCAGAATATACAGGTTGTTTTACAAGATCGCCCAAACTGTGCACGGCCAGATTATTTGCGCAGAGTGCATAAAAATAAGTTTTTGAAAAAATCCAAAAATCGCTACAGAAATGATATTACGTCACATCCGGTTTACACTAAAAAATTTTTATGGAAAACGTTAGCATGGTTATTTACAATCGATATTTTAGCACACACTAAGATGTTGAAAAAATATCCATTGCGCATGCATGCGAACACCGTGGAATGAAAGAGTCAAGTTTTATCGGACATAAAAGTTTTCATAGAGTAATTGTTCTTAAGGCTAATTTTGACAACCCCACTCAAGAAATCTTTTTTCGCATAGTTTTGCCGAACTTGTTTAAACATCCGGTATAACCATACTTATAACCTGAAGATGATACAAGAGTTCCTTTAAATTTGAATGATGACAAATTTTCTAGATTGATTCGAAATTAAGGAAAGAATGGTTCGTCAAAGCAGCACAATGCGACTACCATGCTCTTGTTGGTCTCCTGAAAAAAGAACCCAAACTGGCAGCAGTCAAGGTTAGTCTATATTATTCCCAAGGGGTTTTAACCCTACAATGCATGATTTTTTAAATTCACTTGAAAATCATTTATGTGTCTTCTATTATGGTGTAAATTAGTAAAAAAATAATAAAAAAATTAATTTAATTTTTTCTACTTTTAATTGACAAAAAACTTTGTCCTTGTGAAATTAATTTGTGTCTCTTGTGAAATTAATTGTGAAGTGAAATAAAACCAAATGCTCTAAAAATATAAAAGAACAACTTATCTTTTCAAAACAATTTCTTTTCAATCTGGAAATTTTTTTTATTTTAATTTATATGGTCCTTTTATTTTGGCGTTTTCTGTGTCTTGACTTTCGTCTCACTAGCTACTAATAAATGTCTCAAAATAGTACCCCTGCTGCCCTTTACTGGCAATCTTAAGTGCTATAACAATGAAATGTTATATTTATTGTACTTATTGAATGGTGTTGTCGTTTGGAAATGGAAGTTCGAGTAGAAAATGGGGAAAAATGTCGTGTTGCCAAATGGCAACAGTACTGTAGGGTTAATGGGGGATTTATAAGTGAAATGAAAATAATGGATGTTGTAATCAATAAATCATTTCTTCATTCCTAATTTTTGATTTTTTAAAAATAGTATGCGCAAATGATAAATACGTAACTTTATGCTTTACATGTATTGCAAACTCAAATAGGGGCCTTTGAATAGGAGCCTGAGAATTGTGAATCAAAATGAATAGAGTATATAGTTAAAGGTGAAATTAGGTTTAAAAGTAAACTATAAATACCCTTTTTAAATGTTTTTGATGTCACTAAATGTATCTACTGTATCTATTGAATTTTGCTCTTGTAAATATATTTATTATTTTCAACATAACTCCTTCTAAGATTCAAAAATATTTTTTTACATGCTTTGAATACCAGGATATTGCAATGGTAAGCAAATTTTAAGTAAATTATTATTTTTCTTCATTATTTTACTTGCATGTTTACTAATCTTCAATATAATTTTCCTTTTCTTTTCAAATTGAATCCGTGCTTCCAACAAAAAAGGGGGTAAGTTTTTCATTTTTGAAAAATGATCTTGTTTTGTATTTTAGTCAAGAGGTCAGCTTCTAATTTTTCTTCTTTTTCATGTATAACTTTCGAATGTGTTTTATCCTCATTGATCATTACAACCAATAGTATGTAAGTAAGTTTTTGCTTCTTTTTTAATAGATAACATTATCTTAAATATAACTTTTTGATCTTATAGTTTAGTTTGAAGTAAATATTTTTAAATGCAGTTAAACTTGCTCCTGATATATTTATTTATATACTAGTTATTTATTATATGTTGATAAATTATAACATTTCTTTAGAAAAATCATTGTTATTACTCACCGCTATTTTTTTAAATAATTACATGATATAATTGACAATTCATATCGCACGTTCAAAGTGCAAATAATAGCAATTACTTTTCCAGAATGCATTACACTGGGCTGCAAAGCAAGGTGATGCCAACATTATAAAACTAATCGCTGGTTCCTACAAAGTCAATCCTAACATTCGATCGGTAAGAATTTTCTTTTCATTTGAACTGTTTCAGAAAACTTTTGCAGCTTTCATTGCATACACAAATCTCGTTTTAAATATGTAACGAAATCAATTTCTTAATTCAATTTATTCAAGGTAATTTAACCTTTGTGTGATTACAACTACCTAAAATTAAGAACATTCATTCTATTTACCACTAACCTAACCTAATCAAGGTTTCTAATTAATTGGTATTGAAAAGGGGGAATAAGTTCTAAGCCATTCAGAGTTGCCGAAAAAGCTTGACTTCAGGTTTACCTTAGGTCACGCTGCGGCCGTATTCACCATTAACTTGAACGGCGGCGGCGGTTAACCGGTATTCAAATCTCTGATTGGCGGTAAACTAGTTTTCTTTCTTTAATCGCCAATCAGAAATTTAAATGTTTGTCAACCTCCGGCAGGGTTGGCAAAAACCCAGGTTTTTTTTTAAAAAAACCAAGTGGGTTGGGTTTTTTCGGGTTTTTTTAATTTAAACCCTGAAATAAAACATATAAAACTGGGTTTTTTCGGAAAAAGTGTGGGCTTTTTCAAAATTAAGTGGTTTTCTCCTCATAGAAAGTGGGTTTTTTTAAAATTTTAGTGAGTTCTTTCCATGTTAAATGTGTTCTGTCAAAATAATGTCAGTTTTTCCACAGTTAAGTGGGTTTTTTCAAAGTTTTTATACTTTGAAAAAACCCACTGAAATTTAAAAAACATCCCTTATTTACTGAAACCTGGTTTTAATTTTGAAAAAACCCACTAAAATTTAAAAAATATCCTAAACTTTGAAAAAAAAACCATTCAATATTGAAAGAAATCTAATCAAGTTTGAAAAAACCCACTGAAATTTAAAAAATCTTCTCTATTTTTTATATCTAGTTTGAACTATAAACGTCCTAAATTTTGAAAAAAAAAACATTCGATAATGAAAAAACCCACTGAATAATGAAAGAACCCATTTAACTTTTAAAAAAACTCCCTGAAATTGAAAAAAAAAACATTTAATTTTTAAAACCTTGTTTAAATTTTGAAAAAAACCATGAAAATTTTTAAAATATCCTAAACTTTGAAAAAAAACACATTAAATTTTGAAGTAATTGCCAAAATCTTGATTTTTCTGGAAAAAACCCAAAAATGGGCCTAAAATGTGGGTTTTTTCACATGGTTTTTTTTTTAAATCCATTGGGTCCAACCCAATCGGGTCCAATCCAGCCAACCCTGACCTCCGGTCAAGTTAATCGTGAATACGACCGTTAGTAGTGAATATAGCGCTTAGTTAAAAGTCTAATAATGATTTCCAGTTAAGTCAATAAGTTCATCTCTATAGACCTATACAGCTAATATACTTTTGAAAATCTACACGTGTGCAATTCAGTTTATCTGGTGTATTTTCTATTCAATATCATGTCTATTTCAAAAATTTTATTCTAAAGATCGTGTCTAAAGCTTTTTCCATTTATGTTACACTGATTAGAGAATTGTGTCTTTTATGATGAAAAATAGTAGCTGCTTCATTGTAAGTTGCTTAAAATGCTAAATTCTTGATATATTGTGAATTTGGTATGACATTTTTCTAAAGAATAAATCTTAAGTTTAAGTTTTTTCTAATAACTCAATTTTTTTTCTTGGTTTTCTGCACTTTTTTCTCAAATGGTCCACAAAAGAATGTAAGTAATTTTTTAATCCTTTACTTATTAATAAGTAAACAATTATAAATATAATAACAACATAACAATTTAAGGATAACAATATGAACTATTTGAACAATATGAACCATATGGTTAAAAAAATGTGTAAAAGACTACAAAAATAATCGTTTATAAACCATAGGTTTGTTATTTCTTTTAGAGTTTTACACAGCTGTAGAAAACTTAATTTACTGAAGATATTTTTTAAACCAAACACATTTTCAACAATTATTATCGTTCTTATTTATATCTTTCCATAAATAAAATGAAGGACAAAAGGCATTGCAATTCAGATACAAATTACCAAACTTTTCGTTTTTCTAAAGGATGTTATTGAAATACAATTTGTAAAAGAAATTTTAACTTTTCTTTTTATAAATAACTTAATTTACTAATATTTAATAATAAAAGTTATTTAATGTTTGTAATGTGAGTGTAAAGTATTCATTTTTCTAATACTTGTATTTTTCTCATTTCCTTTTATCCATCTGGGGAATTCTGAACTATTAGGGAGTAAGTTGATTATAACTTTTTCTTATTTTAAAAGTTGACTTTGTATTGTTTAATAAGTTGATTCAATGATATCTTGCATTCCAGGGATATACACCTATTCATTTGGCTTCCCTTCACAAGCATGAGATGATAGTGCATCTTCTAGTTCACACCTACGGTAAGATTTTATAACTTTTGTATTAATGAGAAAATCTATTGGGCTATAATTTAGAGATATATTTCTTTACATTTATAACCATATTTCAATTATTGTTAGTGCGGTTTTGAGTTTTCTCTGATGGGTAGTCTATACAGGGTGTTTCAAAAGTATCATTCACGGCTTTTATTTAGAACCAACACGTCTTCTAGGGTCACTACAGCGCCCCTAGCGATTAAATAAAAAGTTAAAAAACTAAATTAAAAAAACTAAAGGAGACAGAGCGAAAAACTCAAATTTTATATGGAACTCAGTGAAAAAAAAATTCATGAAAATATCGTGAATATCCACGGAGATATATTAGCATGTGAAAAAGCACTTTTTCGTCTAAAAAAAGAAAAGGTCAGTTTTCAGTGTTATTATTATATACTTTTTCGTGTCTTTAGACAAAAGTTTAATAAAGAAATTATAAAAAAAACTCGAAAATTTGTGAACATTTTCTTTTTTGAGGCCTGAAAAAGTTATTTTCAGGCCTCTTTTGCTTATAGTATTAGTTGCGGTAATTATCTTCGCGAATATTCACGACATTATCAAGAAATTTCTTAAGTGAATTTCTCATAACAAAGGCAATAATACTTTCATTTAGGGTTTTGCTCTATCTCATTTAGTTTTTTAATTATTTTTAAACTTTTTTTTTACTTCGCCACTAGGGACACTGTAAGTCATTCTCCAGGGTAACTTACCTAGGGGTAATTTCCATGACCCTAGGAAGGAGACGTTGTTTCCAAATAAAACCGTGAAAGGGAATTTTGGAAACACCCTTGTACACTAGGGTGTCCTTTAAAATCGAAGGTCGGGGAAACTTTTGCTCCACCCCCCAATTTTTTTCCTTTTGGTACCCTAAGACTGTGTGCAAAATCTTAAATCGATCAGATAATATTAACACGTGCCCCAAACGGCCTAAAGGTAGAAAAATTTGACTTTTTTCTAATTTTTTTGAAAATTTTTAAAAATATGTTTAAAAAATCCGTTTCCGAATAATAGAGTTCTAACACATTTAAACAATCATATTTAACCGTTTTTCATTACTAGTTAGGCCAAAATGCCCAGTTTGTAACCTAGTCATCAATCAGAAAATCATCAAATTTGTCCATTTTATACTGAGAATAGAAGAATCAAAAGGCAGTATTAAACGACTTTAAAACGCAAAATTCCATGGCTAAGCACCATTTGTAGGCCATATTGATGTGGATATAAGTTTTCTGGAGCTCAAATTTATTATTGGTTGCTTAATTACAGACGCCATATTGAATTGCATTAAAACTAAAAAAATTTCTAGAAAAAAAGGTATGGGCATGTTTGATATCGGGTAATGGGTGTTTGAGGTTCCTAAACTCAATTAAGACTAATAAAATTATCTTAGACAACTTTTTAAAGCTCTTTACGCAGTTGTAAGGGTCAGCAGATCTCCTAATATAAGTGCAAACAATGGTTTCAGAACTATAGATATGGTAATTAATTCTAAACATATAAAACTGTAAAGAGAAATTCTGGAAACAAGTTAAAAATCAGACTCCAGTGTGTCCACAAGTATTTTATTCCGTAAGTTAGCTGAAAAGTTGAAGCTAATATAAGATTAACCTGCTCTTCATAATAATTGAGTTAACCTATCAGAAGGTAGGCAATTAACACATGTTTATAGAGATTGTTCTTCTATTTTATCATAATTTTTTTAAAAATACCAGCAATTGAACAAATCAGAGTCATTAAAATCTAAGACACTTAAATTAGCTATTTAAATATTTCTACAGTTTCTTAAAATCATTATTTCTTTAGTCTTTTTGTAAGTCAGCTATTTTTCACTTTGTAAGTTTCCTACCGCTACATTCTCACAAAGAAGGATATGACACTTTAAAATAGTTTAATTCCATAAACAATTTTCACTAAAAATTTACTCGAAACCTTAGTACTTCCTTAAGGACGTTTACTGATGAAAGGTTGACAGTGCGAAGAAAAACGAAGGGTAAAGTAGAAGAGATATAAAAACTGTAGTTAATATTTAAACTTTCTTACAGCCAAGGACAAAATAACAGTGTTTAATTGTTTTAATGACACTAAAAGTATGAACTGCTGGTATTTTTTATGTTAATGTATAAAATTATGATAAAATAGAAGAACAGTCTTTATAAACATGGTTAATTCCTTACCTTCTGAGATCATAACTAAATTATTTTGAAGAGTGGGTTAATTTTGGATAAACTTCAGCTTTTCAACTAACTTATGGAATAAAATACTCGTGGACACACTGGAATCTGTTTTTTAACTTGTTTCCAGAATTTCTTTTGCCAGTTTTACCATATCTATAGTTCTGAAAACATGGATTGCACTTGTATTAAGAGATATGCTGACCCTTACAATTGCGTCAAGAGCTTTAAAAAGTTGTCTAAGATAATTTTGTTAGTCTTAATTGAGTTCAGAAACCTCAAACACCCATTACCCGATATCAAACATGCCCATACCTTTTTTCTTAGAATATTTTTTAGTTTTAATGTAATTCAATATGGCGTCTGTAATTAAGTAACCAATAATTAATTTGAGCTCCAGAAAATATATATCCACATCAATATGGTCTAAAAATGGTGTTTAACCATGGAATTTTGCGGTTTTAAGTCGTTTACCACTGCCTATTGATTCTTCTATTCTCAGTATAAAATGGACAAATTTGATGATTTTCTGATTGACGACTAGGTTACAAACTGGGCATTTTGGCCTAACTAGTAATGAAAAACGGTCAAATATGATTGTTTAAATATGTTAGACCCCTATTATTTGGAAACGGATTTTTAAACATACTTTTAAAAATTTTCAAAAAAATTAGAAAAAAGTCAAATTTTTCTAACTTTAGGCCGTTTGGGGCACGTGTTAATATTTTCTGATCGATTTAAGATTTTGCACACAGTCTTAGGGTCCCAAATGGAAAAAAAATTGGGGAGTGGAGCAAAAGTTTCCCTCACTTTTTGAAAAAACGCCCAAATAAGGGACACCCTATTGTACACTCTCTTTAAAGTTCAGCAACAACCTTTTGAGATGCCCTGAATAATTAATTGTCTTCCATTTGATAGAAGAGCCATTTCACTCACTTAGGTGCTGATTTGACAATCAGAGACTACAGTGGTAAAAAGGCACATCAGTACCCTGACTACTACCTTCGAATAATTGCTGGTCAAAAAATGGCAGAAAAGAAACCACCTGTGAAGATAATAGGTAAAAGATTTTTCTTTGACTTTTTTTGAATGAACCATAGTCTTTGAATTCGATGATCACATTTAATCAAGAAATGATTAAATTTATGATTAAAAACTGATTTATATTTTCAAAATCGGGCCTAATGTGTGGTATAAAAATTGAATCCAATTATGACTATTGGTTTGGATTCAAGTCAAATGATATATAGTTTATAAGCGATGCAATTTTATTAACTAGACTAAAATACTAAGGGTTTTCTTTTAAGTCGATTTCATTTAAAGACAGGAAATAACCGATATCTAGGAACTGTAATAGTAAATGGGAAGGTTGGGTTAAATTATTAAATGGGTTAATAATGCAAGGGAAGAAATTCCATCCCACAAATTATAACTAATTTTAGGTTTTAGATTGGATTAGAATCATTTATTGACTGTGATACTACTATGCAGTAAAAGCATATCTTATTTAAATTTTGGTGCAAAACTCAACAATTCAAATTCTATGTTTTAATAAGCAGAAATTGCTCCAGTCCTATGTATGGAACTTTAAGGTGTTGATGGTTGTATTGTAGGTTATTAGCGCTATTAGTATTATACTATATTCATTTAGAATTGGCACTTGAGAAATAGTGCTTTCCCCCAAGCTAGAAGCTTAACCATAGTTACACTCTTCGAGCAGCCAATAGTAAGCCTTTTTCGTCACTTTGTCGAGAATAGTTGCTATGGTTACCGATCGGTGGTGGGGGAAGGAAATATTATCAATCGCCAGTTCAAAATGAACAGAGTATAGTGATATATAAAAATATACGTTACTCGTGTTTCAACTTTTGTGTTATAGTGAAAGAGAATTCAAATTTCTTAAAAACTGTTTCAGAAACTCCTCTTGAAAAAGAAGTAAGCAACAGCTTTATGCGCATAGGATCTCTTAACCTCAGGAAGTCCAGGAAATCCACAGTGTTTGCTAGCGTCCGTGGAAGGACCTGGGGATCCAATAATGAATTAGTAAGTTGCATTTTTTTTTCAAAATGAATAGAGTATACCTTCCTACCTAAACTACTGGCTATGCTGATTGAATTCCTTATTTTTAAACAGTTTGAAACTAAGTAAGAACCGGCATTTAAAATATAATAAATTTTTGTTATTTTCAGAGGCGTGGTTATCGCGCTTCCATGAGAAAAAAGCTTCACAAAAGCTTACAGTTCCAACCTTCGTTAGAGAAAAGAAGGTAAGAAAACTATGCAATCATTAATCAATACTACTATAAAAATGGGTCAGCACATGAAGACTAGGGTTCTAATTCTAAATATTTCTGAAGGAATCGATTCCGGAATCGAATCAGAATCGAATACCTTGGAATCCAAGGAATCAAACCTTTGAAGCAATCGATTCCAACAGGAATCGAATCTTAGGAATCGTTCTTAATTTTCTAATTAATACTGATAATTAACAATATTACTTACTTATTAATTAGTATTTTAATAATTAATATTTTGCTTTTAATGAAATTAGTAATAATTCCTAATTATCTTTGATTTGTGATTGAAATAGATTAGTTCGATTCTACTTTTGATAATGGCCATAAGGAATCGAATCAATGAATCGAACGTCAAGAATCGATTCCGGAATCGAATCGAAAGATTTTTTAGATCCCTAGTGAAGACACCTTAAACTTTTTCACTTTCGGGTGTGAAAATATTTTCACATCCAAAAGAAGTTTTTTAATGTTATTGCTCCCTTGAGTGTTTCCTGAACCGCTTTTCTTAATTTCAGTGAAAACGCTCAAAAGAACGATTCTGATTCTGACAGCACGTTTGGATTTGCGTCGAAGAAACACAACTCTTGATTGGAGGACCAGCGTGTTATTATTTCTATTTACCAAAGCAATAAACTCAGGACTTTATGATAGCTTATTTATAGGATATTCCTGAGTTTAAAGGCTCATTCACTCTGTTTCACTTTCACATCCCAATGGATTCACTCCTGTGAATCACTTGTTTGCATTGAAAAGTGAAGGAGTAAAGAGTGAAACACCAATTTACACCCTTCACTTCCGACGATTCCTCCAAAAAGTGATAAGTCGGAATGAGCCTTTAACACTGTTATGAAAGAACACATTCCTTTTTCTTCTCAATAATACAGCAGATTAATTAGCGAAGTAGAATTAGTGAGTCTAAGCAAAAATTATTAACTTGATAATTTTTTTTTAGTAATTTTTAATTGCAACAATGAGGAAGTTGCGTGATTTTTTTAATCGGTTCTTCTCACAAAAATAAGCAACAACCCAAAATTTGAGGCCGATCGAGAAATTTTTTGATTGCCAAAAAAATTAACAAAAATCCCCTTTTTAAAAGCGCGCGAAAACGCCAAGAGTTTGAGATGTGACGTCATCGTACGATAGACATTGTTGGAAAGCAATAGAGTTAGGGTATGATTGTTGATGTCATCGTGGGATTTAAACAATAAACGTTTACAGTCACGTGTTTTTTTCTCGACTTTTAAATTAAAATATTTAATTACCTGTACATTTTTTTTGAAAAATTTACTAGATATTTCATTTTACCATACAAAAAACCATACGGAACACTTGTTTGTTTTTGAAAATCTGACACATGCAACTTCCTTATTTAGAACTGTTTTGTATGTTCTCAAAATATTTTTTAATATTTGTCTCTCATATGAAACAGTTGTGATTATTTTTTAACTATGAATTCATCTCCATTTTAATATTCAAGGCGGTTATAATTGAACTTAAACTTAAAAAATATATTTAAAAAAAGAAAAACCACTGTCTGAATAACCTGAAATCATTTGTGTAATAAATAAGGTATTAATGAATAATTCAAATATCCAATTCCATGCGTGAGTCCCTCTATAAATGAGCTAAATTTAAATCTTATTATAAATCAGATTTACCTCTGGCTTTCCCTTTGCTGATTAGATGGTTAGTTTTTACATGCAGGCTTAGGCTACTAAATTTGAACTATTTTGCGACATATTTTGCCAAGAACAGAAAATCATCTTGAAATAAATGAAATTTAGTAACTTGTTACTATAAACCAATCTACAACATTTTTTTACCCTCTTCAGCTTTGTATGCTAAAAATTTATTTAGAACTTCTCCGAAATTCCGCTGGAATTCGGAGCTATTGGAGTGTTATTGGACGCTATTATAGTGTTTTTTTTTCACGACTTTTCCCCGGCTTACCAGAGAAAATTTTTCTGTAGTGGTCCAAGCTGATTTTCCGCGGTCTTGGAACTCCGCGAATTTCGAACGCTGTCAGTCAGTGGTTCTTGTTTTTACATATTTTTAAATTTGCCAGTTTAATTATAAAACCCTTACTCTGATATAATTGACTTTACTTCCTCTATACTGAATGTACAATTGTACACATACATCTGAATTGGTGCTTATATTGTAGCAGAAAAGGATACTTATTTTTTGAAATAGTGAAATATTCCACTTATTTTTAAACGATGTGATAAAGCTATATTGCTTGAAAGTAGTATTTATATTTTTTTATTGGTGATACTTATGAAATGCAACAAATGCAGTATTGTAAGTTTGAAATGTAATTTTACTTTTACCTTTTAAATGAAATCTTGATCATCAATAAATTTATTTTCTTAAAAATTACCTATTTGTTTTTCTTTCTTGTATGAATGAAATTCTAAGACCTATTAATGGATTCTATTCCTGACACTGCTAAAGACTCAACCAGCCCCGAGTATATGTGCATCGGCTTATACGTAGAAATTTATGGTTCATCATTTCTCAGAAATTATATTGCGTGTTTTTTATTATTATCTTTGTATTATAGTATGTATTAAGTAGAGATAATATTTACGAAAAAGTATTCACATACTATTTACTAAGTAGATCTACACACTAAAGTAAATAAACTAATTTGGTTCACAATTTTAAAAACAATAATTCTTTGCTGAAACTATAAATGGTAAAATAAGTTTAATGTAGTGTTTCTCTAAATATCAAAAAAAGGGGGTTTCACAGACAATAAATATACAAACAACTGTATAATACATTTAACATTTTTAAGGTCCATTCATGTATTGCGTCACTTGTAGAGGAAAGGGGTTTCTTTTAATGAGATGAAAAGAGAGGGTATAATTGTTTTTTGTGTCATCGTTTCTAGACATAATAAATAATACGCATAATAGAGGAAATAAATGTAATTCCACCCCATAAATTTTGAAAACTGTGTAAAAACAAGCGAAGATCCATGGGGGACACCTCAGAACAAGGAGAAAGGTGAGAGATGGTGTAAATAGAAAAAAATGTCTAAAAAAAGAAAAAAAATACATTTTTATAGTGACTTTTAATTTAAGTTTTACAAAGGAAAGGAGGCGTATAAAGCCCGAAAAGTGTTTCTATAATTTGCGAATATTCCCTTGATCTCTACTTCAATATGTCAGATAGTGAGGGAACATTGAACAGCAAAAGTGGTTTGTATCACGGTTGATATAGTTCAGTTTGGCGTTCTTCAGGAGATCAATCTCTCGGGAGGAGCTTCACATCTCGCACTTCTCCGTCCACTGGGAGAAGCGTGAAGCTCTGCAGAATGGAAGTGAGGATCAGGAACACTTCCACGATGGCCATAGCCTCACCCACGCAATTTCGCTTGCCTGAAAAAGCATAAAAAACTCATAGTTTTTCACGTTTTATTGAAGCCATCTTGCCAATTTCCTCATTTTAAATTTTTTTTCGAGCAAACGTATACTAGTCGCTCACTTACCAACTCCAAAGGGATAAGGTCCTTCCTTCTTGATTCTTTTTCCCTCTTCGTCCAGGAATCTCTTGGGCTGGAATTTCTGAGGGTTCGGGAACTCCTGAGGATCGAAGTGAATACTAGAGAGGTTTGCAAAGAGGATGCTTCTTTTGGGAATTCTGTAACCATTGATGGTAGTCTCGTCTGTAATGAAAAAACTTTCATTAGTAGAGGGCCTTCTTTGAAAAATCATTTTAGTAATAATTTTAAGGTTTAAGGGGCTGAACTTACTGAAGTTAGAGTATAACGTGGAAGTAGGAAAGACAGTAACCATCCTATAAAGCTCTTGTATTGTGGCATCCACATATGGCATTTGCTTTCTATCCTCGAACGAAGGTAGTCTTTCACGGCCAACCACACTGTCCAGTTCCTCTTGCACCCTCTTCTGCACTTCCGGGTACTTGGCTAACTCCAGAAGAAGGTTCAAGATGGCGGAAGCTGTTGTTTCGCTCCCCTCGTAGAACATATTGAAGGTAATGCCATTGAGGCGCTCCACTGTAACATGGAAGGACCATTCTCAAATGAGGAATGGAGGTAAATAGCGATTTATAGCAAATTTGGTGTTTATGCTCATGAAACAAGTTTTTCCAACCATGAACCTTAGGATAAGGATATGCTTTAACAAGGGCCGGAGAAAACACCCCTCAGGTCACTTGCGGTTAAGGCGGCCTCCACACTAGCGGCTTGAAGACACCAAAGTCATAAAAAAGTCGTTAAGATTCCTGTCAAGATAGGGCAGACTGAAGCTTATCTCCATGCTTTCTCCCATCTCTTGACAGGAATCTTAACGACTTTTTTATGACTTTGGCGTCTTCAAGCTGCTAGTGTGGTGGCCGCCTAATTGGTGAACTAAAGAAACCCCCTCCAATGGAGGTCTTAGACGTCCCTTTTTGTTTTCTTATATCCAGATACTCCCTGAAGCGGGCTGCTCCGGCCGTTATAAAACTCTTTCATCACTTGCCTAGACAAACATTTTAACATAAACATATAGTGGCTAACCTAAAACAACATTGGAAGCATTGAGAAGGGTGAGGCTAAACTTTTACAATAGTCAGTTTTATGGCCCCTATCTTTTTGTGTGGTTTGGGGGTTTCCCCTCGCATCTCCTTCAGAGGATGGGTTTTCTTTCGTCCGCTAATTGACCCCATAAAGAAAGAGGGCCATAAAACTGGACGTTGTAAAACTCTATCACCATCCTAAGGCGCGCGCCACACTACACGGAAAATAGTCGTGACGACGATCAATCTCCATTAAAAAACGATTAAGACGTTATCAGAAGGAGGGAAGAAAGAAGGGGACTTGAGGGAGCGATGTAGTAGATAACTCCTGTAGCAGATCGGTCGAAGTACTCCTCACTGACAAGCTTCGCAGTGGATCTGCTACAGGAGTTATCTACTACATCGCTCCCTCAAGTCTCTTTCTTCCCTCCTCCTGATAACATCTTAATAGTTATTTAATGGAGATTTATCGATGTCACGACTATTTTCCGAGTAGTGTGGCGTGTGCCTAAGGGAGATAATTTTATGAAGACCACTGGTTCAAGTAACATTAGTCTTAACAAAGTAAGCAGGTAAGTAAGTGGCAATAACTTAAAAAAATATTAGGATCATTGAGATTAAGGATGTAATTTTAACTGGTTCAAATAACATTAATAGGTATAATACAGTTGTGTATTAGCCTAAACTTTCTTACTTGTAAATGTGGATTGGCTCAGCAGCCCTTTCTCCTGATGTTCTTGCCTTTGGTTGAGGTAGGCATCCACATACCCCCTCTGGTGGAAGGGATCGAAAGTGGCTTCTTGATCATTAATGATGCCATCAGTGAATTCTATGACCACGTCCCTTTCTCTCTTAAGGAGCTTCAGTTTTGGATAGAATTTCATTCCAAGGCTTTATTAAAAAAGGTAGAATAGATTTATAAAAGTTAGAGCAAAATGTTATTTTCTATTATGTATTTTACATATTAAAGAAAAAAAAACATCGGGTTTTTTTATAACATTTTGTGTAAGGGTGTGTTGTGCTTAACAATTTTGACTAGGTATATAATACTTCAGCAAACACCAAATTTGAATCGTCAGCTTGAAAAAAGGGAGTAAGTCCAAAAACCATTTTGGGTAAATTGAAAAAAAAAACTGCATAAATAATGCAATTTTCATTATAACCACAAAAACCACTAGACAACAAACTTGTCTAGTTCGCTCAATGATATCAATGTCAACAGCAACAGTAAAAGCAAACGATTATATTGTCCTTTCAAATACGGTTCATTTCAGAATCCCTTCTAGCTTTTTCTCTAGGAGCCAAGTTGAACAAAAGGCATGAGAGATAGTCTCCTTGTCCCTTGTCGCATTTCTTTTTCTATTTCTTTTTTTATCGGCGGCCATCTTGGAAAAGGCACACTTCCGGTCATGTGATCCCGGTAAACTTTAATTTCTAAATAAGTATATTTGGTAGATCCGAAAACGGGAATCTTGTCGTGTAGTTCAAATTTTATCTTGTTTGAAAAGGATCGAAAAGAGGGCCTACGTGCTTTGTTTGCCTCCATTTTAATCCCGATGGAAAATATTTGCATCGTTGACAAAATCTTTTACAACTTAAATAGCAATTTTTTACCCCTTTTTGAAAATTACCGAATTCATATTACGTTTATTCTGTAAGAGCCGAGCGCCATTTAAAAATAACCAACTTTCGGTTGCCAGATTTTGATAAATGTAATTTATATTAACACGTTCACGCCGGCGCGGTCCACCGGTGGCCCACGCTAGACTGTCTCATCGGGCGGCGCGGTCCACCGGTGGCCCACACCACAACGCTTTATCGGGTGGCGCCGCCAGATGAAGCGCAGCATGAATCGAGCGCCGCCTCCCAGCGAAAACCATGAAAATCGGCCCCGGCTTGAACATGTTAAGCAGTATGGTTATTAGAACCTTTGACTACCTAAAATATTTATTTTAAAATTAAAATTGGGGATTTTTAACACAAATTTATAGGATTTCTTGATTTTCTAGGTTTTTTGGCGGCCATCTTGGAAAAAACCCACTTCCGGTCATCCGATTTGGGTAAATTTTCATTTCCCCATTAAGTACATCTACTAAAGCCAAAATCTGTAAAAAAAACTTTTTACCCCCTACTATAATGTCCTTTGAAATACGATTTTACTAGTGTTTATTTCAGAATCCCTTACAGCTTTTTCTCTAGAGACAAGTTGACAAAAGGGATGAGAGGGAGTCAGTCTCCTTGTCGCAAACCCTTCTCAGTGGAGAGAGGTCTAATGAGATGCCACACGATTTTGACTCTACATTTAACAATTAATTTTTGATGATTATTTTAAAGTTCAGAGATATAAATTGAATCGTCAGTTTGAAGAAGGGAATAAGTCCAAAAAATGACAAATTGACTTTTTGTGCTCAAAACAATTTCCAAGCTTCGCTCTACACGTGGGTAAAAAGAGGGGGAAAATAACTAACCCCTATAGGGAGATATCGCCCCTTGAAGTTGTGAAATCTATGTCCATTCATTGTATTTTTTAAGTTAATTTGGAATTAAAGTTAATTTGTCTTTCTTTTCATATTCTTTGTACTGTAAACTAAGTTAAAATAAAATTTTCTATAAATTTCAATTATTTTTCAAGCTTTTTTTATGCAAGGAATGTTTGACTCCATTCATATTCACTCACTCCATTGATACTGCTTTAATAACTCAGTTTCATTATAATTTTTGAATTTTATTTGTCTTATTGTTTTTATTTCACCCTTTTGTGGGGCAAACTAAGGAGAAATATTATTTAGATGTGAATTTAAGGGTTTTTAAAGTTTTTTTCATCAGAAAAATTTCATAAGGTGGAAGAAGGGAATAAGTCCATCAACTTATTTTGCCTGTAAAATATTTTTGAATATACTTACAATTGTTTTGATGATTGCTCTGATTTCTAAATAGGGTCCTGAGCTTCCAGTAAAAATTTGGTGGTTATACCATGAAAATTCTATTACTTATACAGTTTTTATCGATTTTCTCAAAACTTGGTTTTTGGACTTATTCCCTTCTTCCAACTGACGATTCAATTTTAAGGCATTCTTTTTGCTTTCCACCCAAGGAATCTTTTAGTTTGTGCGGACTTGATGTAATACTCACTTTATACCCCATCCAGTCAGAATGTCGAACTTTCCCTGGAAAGCCAGAACGAACAGGTGCATGGCCCGCAACACTCTCCCCAACTCTTCCTGCTTGTCCATCATCTTCCTTCCATAGAGCACCTCGGAAATGACAGAGCTGGTGACGGATGCTACGTGGAAGGGAAGCCTTGCCAGCTGCCCATCAGGGTTCTGTTGCTGGCGCAGGTTCCTGATCATTTGCTGCACTTCGTCCCGGATTTTGTCTTCTAACTCCTGTTTTCCCACTCCGAAGCGCCGCACAGTCTGCGCGTAGAAGCGCCGGTGTTCCTGCCATGGGTCGCCCTCCTCCTGTGCTACTCCTAAAGAAGAGAAAGATCTTTTCCATACACTCTTCGCTATTGTTCACCAGTTACATGGACACATGAGCGATAACTCGTACTGCCCGCGGTACTCTTCCTTTTGATGTTTCCAGCCTGTAAAGTTTCGGCTTCTGTTGTAGGCAAGGAGTAAGTGGAGAAGGGAACATGGTCTGAAATCCCTGAAGCCAAAAAATCCCAGCTTCACTCTGGTAATGACTTGCTTGCTTGCGGCCATATTGAGTATTAGTCCAGTAATTATGAGAAAAGTTTGTAACTATGCCAATTAACCATACTTACAAACTTTTTTCAAAATCTTCAACTGGTGACTAACTTCATGGTTCATTTTCATTTTTTCATGGTTCATTTCGTTTTTTTTTCAAATTTGGACGGTTCACCGGGCTAATTAACTTTTAGAATTAGATTCAGTTATTCGGAATACACAAAAAGCATACGTGATCCGGGTCCACAAAAAATTTTCTATTGCTGTGACTGCAGTTTTTTGCAATTTTTGGCCTTTTTTTGAGGTTTTTTGCATTTTACTCAAAACTGGAGGGTGACCGGGCCAAACGGACTTGAAATTCAGATTCAGCGGGTCGATTTCCATGTAGGTAGGTCTGGTCCCAAGTTCATTCCACTTTTTATTTTTTGTGTGCCAGTGTTATTAATAAAATGAATTTTCTCTAGGAATTTCCTCCCCCATAACGCAGGTTTTTTAGGCAATAAAAAATTCAGTTTCTATTAATTCTATTAAAATTAATTTAAAACACTAGTTCAGTTCAAAGTTTCACTAGTATTCACAACAGGAAAAAAAACCTTTTTTAGATGCAAGTTTGATTTTCTGGATTTTTCGCCGCCAGAGCGAAATATGCCCTATTTTTAGCGCGCTCTAGCTGCCAAACTATTAGTCTGACAATAAAGTTGTAATTGACAATTTTGTCAATTCCTGAAATACCCCTTTTTTGACACCAAGTTACTGGACTATATAAACACTAATATTTATAACAAACTTAATAACTTTTCTCACAAACTATTACTGGTGACTAACTTCGTATTCCACTTTTACATGTTTATTTCGCATTCTTCAGAAGACCTCTTACCTCTAATAAAACATGAATAAGAAAGATGGGTTGAAGGACAATGATTTTATTTGAAAGTTTAGTAATTTTATATTTTAATCCAAAATAAATAGTTTCATAGAACATACTAATACTCACCGATAAAAGTTTTTTTTTCTTTTTTAAATATATTTTAGTTACAAAATGCACTACTCAAGATGGCGGCAAGACTTCACGGTTGCTTTAACTTGAATATCGAAATTCTATTGAGGATGCTCCCTCCACTTATTCCTAGCTCCATGATTTCCTAGCTCCAAGAACTGATGTTTGAAAAACAAGTATTTGCTACGTTTGGTGGTATCATCCATCCTCTGGAACAGTTAAGAAACTTCTCTAGCCAGGAGGACTAAGTCCGTCTGGTTATGTGTTTCTTAACCTTAACTCTCTTCGGCGCAACCTCCTCTCTTATGTTTTCTTTTTTTCCCCAACATTTCATTCGGGGCAAGAGCTATAATATTTTAGCTGGTACCCCACAATTAACTTACTTTAGTTTAGTAGCAATGGGATTTGGTTTATACTGTATAATGTATAGTGTATGTGTATATGTTACGGCCAAAGCCCGAATTCGGCCAAATCACGAATTGGCCGGCCAAATCGCAAAGTGGCTGGAGAGGATCGGCCAAAGTTGGAAGAAAAAAATCATTGGCACGTATTATTGACTCTGTATAATCATTAATTGTATAACCATTAAAAAATTAAATTTCTTAAATTTCATTTTAAAAACTTGTCTATTTTCTATATTTTTAAATCAGAATATTTATATTTTTAAATTAAAAAAGAAAACAAAAGGGGCAATATGAGCAAATTAATTTTTTAGTAAAACAAATATTAATTCTTCATTCTTTAGGGCATGTGGGCATTCTTGATTGAGCACATCGCTTTATGGCCGGAACATCGTGGCCACTTCGCGAATTGGCCGGTCAAATCGCACTTTGGCCAAACCTCACGACCATTTCGCGATTTGGCAGGCCAATTCGCGAAGTGGCCGAACTTCGGGCTTTGGCCGTAACATATACACTCTTTGAGTGTTGCTCACCAGTTTAACAGTTAATATTAGTAATATAAGTACCCAAGCGTTAACTAAAGTAACTGATTCGTGTTCAAAGTTAGTGTTATTTAAAACATCTTTTGGTAAGAAAGGTGTCAAATCATACCAGTTGCAGAGCTTTACCTGTTTCTTTCCATTTCAATGTACCCTTGACTATCATACAGCCTTCCTCTACTCAAGGAGCTCTACCCCTGACCACTGGTTAACTTTCACTCTTTTTGTTGGCTTCTGTGGCATGGTAATGGTTCTGGTCCCTTATGCCTAAATAGTAATTTTTATAACTTCGAATAGGGTTAACAGAGTGGACCAAAAGTTGGAGAACTCCTGATATCTATATCTATAAAAAAGGCCTTACAACACGGACGTGTGACGTCAAACGTGGAGAGAAATTGTTGAATATCCAGTCTATGAAGCATAAAAATTTACTTAACTCCTTACATTATGAATCTCCACCAGACATTATGAACGTACTAGGTATTAAAAATTTTTTTTGAAGTTACATCGGAGTTTTTTTCTTTCATACAAACAAATTTATTGAAATACAAACAAAAAAAGAAAAATTACAAGTTCACATAGTCACCTGGGATCTCTTGGTCCATGTAGGTGACCGTAATTATGCATAACAAAAATTTAAAGTAAAAATTAGGAGAAGAAAAAAATACAGGAAATACATACATTAGATGGATATAGTGGCAAACAGGGTTAAGTTTTTATGCTTCATAGACTTAACATTGTAAGTTCACTGATTTCGACCCACGTGAACGTGTTGGAACACACGTCGGAGTTGTGAGAACAACAAATGGTCTTCGCATTACTCTAATTTGGCGAGTAATACCTGCTAAACGTGCTATTGGCTGTATAAATTTGTTTTTTTTATTAAATGCCGAAAATTAACCCGTTAATTCACATATCCTGTATGAAAATCCCCTCTTTGGACAAAATGAAACGTCCCCCTGCCCTATAGATGCTTGGAACATGGATGATTTATTTCAACGCAACCAATATTTCAAATCGTTCGTAACCGTATCGTTCTCGCTTTGCAATCGTTTTTTTTTCAAAGCTGAATCTGATCCTTAACGACATTGGATCCATACCTAATCCATTAGATAACCAGCTGAGGAGGTTGCTCGTCTTCGGTCGTCCATCGAACTCGTCCGCCCTGTTGACGAGAACCTCTTTGATGACTTTGGCTCCGTTGAGGACAACGAACAGGTGTCCACCGAGCCCTCGGAAGCTGAACACGTCGCCGTACTTTTCTTGTAGACGGGCGTAGTCGTCTGGAATCACCTATGGAAATAGAGGCCGAATAATACTGCCGAATAACACAGATCATTATATCGCCGGCGTCGATGGATAACCTCGTATCTCTGATTTGGGGAAAATAATACAGAGTACCAAAGAATGCGAAATTCGTTTCCTCATTAAACAGACTTTCGTAAGAGACGGATTAAATTGATACAGACCCTTCAAAAGTAGCACACATGTTTAAAAACATGCGTTTGGAATAATCATATTCTTTACCAAACGAGGAAATTTTGGTTAAATACCTCTTCCCTCAGGCGTTCCTGTCACTGTTGCAAATGCGTATTGAACTCCATTAACAGTGGGGAATCCATTTACCTACTTAAACTATTTTAAGAGGAAATTTGAGCTCGGGAAATATATTCCCACTCTTTGAACCCCTTCTGGTACCTATTATTTTAGGTATTATATATTGAAAAAACAGTTTCGTCCTTTATATTTCCGCAGTATGTGAACTCTCAATTTTTACGAGTTGCGAAAACCACTGTTCTATACAAAAAATTATGTTATTCTGTCATTTATTCATTAAAAGACTTAATTAAAACGATGGAACTCACCTTTAAGGAGAAAAAACTTCCTAAAAACGGCCATCCCCATGGTCCAGGAGGTAGATTTCTGTTGCTTAGCAACCGATTTACGGCCCAGTAGGTCGTCACCAGCAATACTAGGACAGTCGCCAATAACTCGGGAGACAAATTTCGCACAAATTCCATTTTCCCACTTATTTCTGTATCTGCATAGATCAGCCTCCAGATTGCAACTGAATGTAAATAGATAACTATTACGTATATACTTTTAAGTGTAAACCATTGACCGATTATTAAAATAATCTGTCATTGGTATCAAATTTTAATACATTGTTTCTTTTGAAAGCTACCCTAATTTTTTCATTACTTTCAATTTAAACAATAGGCTTATCGCAGCATCTCTCTATTCTAAAAAAAAGTTTTTAGTGAACGGTTTCCAGAGAAAGGCTTTTTAATTACTGAACCGAATGACACATATATGGTATCAAAATGTCCGGATTCTTTCCGGATTTCCGAGTAAGCCCTTCGATTTTTCAAAAAAATTCTCAATTTTAAAATATTTCCATTTTTTTAGATAACGGATAAGGTCGCAGTTATAAAGCAAGTACTGTCAATCAAATTATTATGCATCCAATCACAACGTCCGATTGACGCTTTATTTTAAGATGAAACATGTTTTTTCACCTTTTAAAAAAGTACTTTCTTGATGAAATATCACTCAAAGACTGATAAAAACATATTCTAAAAACTTACATGAACGCCATTTTATACTAAAATTTCACACTTTTTGTCCAATATTTATAATTTTTATTCTGATTTTATCGAAATTAATTGTAAACATAGTGATGTTTTGTCTCTTATTGTTTTCAATTGCTTAAACGGTATTGTTTAACAAGTCTGGGTTTAAAAAAAATATGAATGATAAACACTAGGCATATTATACTATCGAGTTACTTTAAAATAATATTTTTTGTTTGGTCCGAATATTGATAAACAATTAGAATGAGTTATTTTTATAATCATAGATTAAAAATAATTAAGATGAATATTTTTAAAAACATTTCGTTTAAATTTTTGATAAGTTCGAGTTAATATATACTCAAACTTTTAAGAGAGATTTATTCATGGAGGGGATTTGAAGTATTTTTAATAAGTTAGTTGACGTTTTTTCTGTAAATTATTTAATTGTTTTATAAAGTGTGTTAAGTTCAACGAGTTGGAATTTGTGGGAATTGCGAAGCAATTCCAAAAGGTCCTGCGTCAGCAGTTTACGGGGGTTGGCGAGCGATAGCGAGCAGGGGGCGGTAGCTCCCTAGTATCTTAAATTTTAATTCATATCTAATATAATAAAAGTCAATGTGTGTATGTTGTATATGTTTGTATTTTTCTTTTATACAAATCCACAGTTTTTTCCTATCTGCACCAAACTTGGTATACCTAAGTAAAAAAACTCAAGGGAAAACATAGGCTATGTTTCGAAAATTTTAAATGGCCCCTTTTTGCCCCTCTTTATGACCATTCATCAAGGGATCTAATCTAAATGAGGATATTTAATGTAATTTTAGGAATATTAGTTTTTATTTGTCGAATATGTCGTGTATTTGGAATCATGTCGTAAATGTGTAGAAATAGTTCAAAATTTTCATTGCTTGAGAACTGGATGGATTTTTATGTTTTAAATTTTAAAGAAGGAAGCTGTATCTTCTTTCGTGCAAGGCCGGGCATATCAGCTAGTAGTAAGATAAAACTTACCTAAAACGTGTTTATAAACAAAGGATCCGCGCTTTATTTTCGAGTCATGTGGATCTGAAATTCAATAACAAAGACAAAAAGAGGAACTGAGAAAAATGAGAGCTTTTACGGACAGGTGTGTTTAAAGTCAAACATCTCAAAAGTACAGTTGATCATCTTTAAAAAGTAGTTCCTGCTATACTAGACAGCGACTTAAGTTGAACCTACTACGTCTCTAATAAACAAAGTAGTTCCCATCGTGGTGCCTGAATTTCGAGTGAAACAAAGAACGTCAATTTTAAAGTATGATTATTTCGTTAAACCAATGTATAAGTAGTGTCTTTTTATCACAATTCGCTTATCGAAACTCCTCCTATCAACCCAACAGGCTTTATGTTTACTCACTTTCTCCTTCCGCGTAGTGACGTACTGGGTTCAGGAAACGTTGCTGTGAAGTAAAGCTGAACTGAAAACAGGGGCCGTTAAAATATTACGCGAGCACCTATGGGGAGAAAGGGTTTTATCTTGGTTTATTTTTACTGAAAAGGGAGGAAGGGGGTGTAAGTGATGCTTACGTAAGATCTATCTTGTGTTTTTGCATAAATAATTTCCAAATTCAACCAAAAATAAATCTCTCTATATTAAAAAAAAGTTAGTCACCGCTGCCGCCGCTGTTTCAGAAAATTAAATTTTTCAACTCTTTGAACTCTCATAACGCAAAAACTACTCGATAGAAATTTATTAAATTTGAATATTTGGGGCACATTCTCGAACAAAAAGCTAACTGATGTGATAATTAGTTCTGGTATTTTTAAGGTCAGAGTTGAAGTTTTTGTTTTTTCGCCGCGTAATCCAGTTCAGCAAAATCTATCAGCAGCAGAACTATGATTTTTAGCAGTCTAATACTCTTAAATATGAAGATGTGCACTACGTCGCCCTTTTTTCGAATTTCGAATTTGGTTTAGAGTAATTAATTTTTTAATTTTCGAAATTTTTGACACTTTTTCGGTTTTTTCTATCTAAAATGAAAACTAATCACGGTATCAATATGATTTTTTAAACACTTGTACTATTATTTTTTAAAAAGAGATTTTCATTTAATTCTTTAAAAAATTCTAATTAGTTTTGGAATTATTAAGCATCAAGGTTTAATTTTTTTCATAGTTTTAATAGGTCTTTATCAGACGTGTTTAATGTTTATTTAAATGTTTAAAATTTTATATTTGCCTGTTCACTAGATTTTCGCGAGCACGGATATTTAAATTTAAAAGTTTTGTATGTTTAGGTTTTTTCTCTAAGTTTGGTTGTTACGATATGGTTAATAATCTTTGAAAGATAATCCGATGTTTTTGAACTACTAGAGAAATAAATAATTTAGCTTTTTTTAGTGTTATTTGTGCCGATGAAAGGTAGAGGATTTTTGTTAGAATTTGTTAGACAGTTTATTTTTAAAATTTCTAAAATAAATTATAGATTAGATAAAAAGTATATAATAAGGTTTTAGGAAAGAGTTTTCCATGCTGAGGATGGTTGTCATCACAGCTGGTAAAATGTAAAGAGCTGCGTAGCAGTTTCGGGGGTTGGTCAGCGTATGCGAGCAGGGGGCGGTAGCCCCCTATCCATTAAATAATTAATAAATTAAAAAGGAATATTTCAGTAACAGTTTTATTTTGATTTTTTCGTGGTAATGATCCGAATTAAATTATTGAAAAGTTTGAGAGATAAAAAGTTTCGATATTAAATGATCACTAACTAAGCAGACAAGTTCCAGGTTGTACTGGATAGTTGAGATAGAATAAGCGAGCTCTACTCGCTAAGATCGCGAAGCGATCTTCAAAGAACTGCGAAGCAGTTCCGAGGGTTGGTGAGCGATAGCGATCAGGGGGCAGTGCCCCCTAGTTTTACAAAAAATTAAACCAGATTAAAAAAATTTTAATCACTTTGACTTCACAAGGGAAATTCATAACGCTTATATTATACAGGGTGTATCTGAAATGGTGCAACAAACTTTCAGGGATGATAGTACTCATCAAGACGAACAAGAATCGGTATAGAAAGGGGGGTCCCAGACCAAATCCCAGGGAGTTAAAAATGGAGCGACACCCCAAAAAATCATTGAAAAATTCAATTTGTAGAACTACTATTGGTAAAAACTTAATTATGGTCTCAAAAATTGTGGTTAAATATGATCTTTAAAATTACCTCAAAAGTCTTCACTTTAAAATTTTTTATTATGAAAAAAGTTAAAAAACGCAAAAAATGTGAAAACTCTGCCAAAACCTTATTTTGTATTTCGAAATCCTTACTTTTGATTTGATAACCTGAAAGATCACAGTTGAAAACCCTTAACGGCTGTATTCTACACAAACGTCGTAACTCATTCTCATGCGATTTACCCTGTTTTTGGGACTTTTTCGTATTCTACTCCTACTAAAACCACGTTTATTCGGGGTTAATTGTAATCCGGTAAATTTGGCCGGTAAGTTGAATAACAGTGTTCTCGGACAAAGTTTACAATGTCTTTTCATGAAATAAGTACATTATTTTCAGATCAATAGCTCTTGTACATCAAAAAGAGTTCTTAGAAGTTAATATTCAACATCTAGATGAAACAACATCTTTATTTTGCGAAGGAACTATGTTTTCTGTGCGTAGGTATAACTTCACTGCAAACAGGCGCACAGCCTACAGTTCGCCGCCATTTTAAATCTATTACTACGATTGTGGATTAATATTTTATTCATTAAAATATTCGTCATTGGGTACTTGTTATGATGGAATATTTTTCTTTCATTGTAAAAAAGTGTTTTTACAAGATTAAAGGTTACATTTATGTACTTAAAATAGTCTGCTGGAGTTACAACAACCTGAAGTGATTTCATTTAGCTTTTTGATTTATAGATGGCAGCACAATGAAGTAAATGATATTTTCATTTTTAACCAATAATGTAGGTAGTTTAATCAGTTTTTTGTATTGTTTGAAGAGTTTTTAGGTCCATGAAATATATTTTAATTATTAAAACTACCTTATAATAGTCAGATTAATTATTTCTGTTAGGACGGACAAAATGGCTACCAAGACTGAGTTTTGGAAAACCGTGTAATGTCATCCTAGGCAGTGGAATACCGATTTTTAACACACTCTGAAACACAATCTCACAGGGTTTCACTTACCACGCGATTAACTCAATTTGAGTAGAATACGGGTGTAAGTCCAAAGTTTCACGTAAATACAATCAATATTAAACGCTTGAGATCCTGTTAAAGTTTGTTTTTTGGGTGCGGAAGCAGTTTTCTAGAGCTGTTTCCAGAACAGCTGTTTGCGCACGCAAAAGACAAACTTTAACAGGATCTCAAGCGTTTAATATTGATTGTATTTACCTGAAACTTTGTACTTAAGGGTTTTCAACTATGATATTTTAGATTATCAAATCAAAAGAAAGGATTTTGAAATACAAAATAAGGTTTTGGCCGAGTTTTCACATTTTTTGTGTTTTTTTAGTTCTTCTACAAATTGAATTTTTCAATGATTTTTTTGGGGTGTCGCTCCATTTTTAACTCCCTGGGATTTGGTCTGGGACCCCCTTTCTATACCGATTCTTGTTCGTCTTGATGAGTACTATCATCCCTGAAAGTTTGTTGCACCATTTCAGATACACCCTGTATAGTCCAAGAAAGTTAGGTCAAAAAAGGGGTTCAAGTGGAACAAATTGTAAAAGAAAGTTTGATGGGTGATTCTTAGGGAATTTTCCGTAGAAAACGATGGTGAAACGTATACCAAAATTAACCGTGTCCTTTAGCCAATATGGCGGATTTTCCAAAATGGCGGTCAATCGTTTTTAACTTATTACTTCCTAAAAATTGTTAATAAAATTATAAATTTTGCAGTAAATGATTAAAATTTAGTGATAAAAAATTAATGGCGAACTGTTTTTTTCTCTTACGATAAGTCATTTATCCAATATGGCGGATTTTCCAAAATGGCGTCCACTAATGTTTATAGTAAGTAAAATTATGATGATAAATTCGTAATTTTTACAGGATATGGTTAGAATTAAGTCTTTATAATATTCATATAAGTTTCATCTCCTCGATGTATCGAATATGGCGGATTTTTCAAAATGGCGGACAATCGTGTTTTACTTATTTGCTAAAAATCGTTAATAAAATAAAATTTTTGCAATAAATTATTAGAATCCAGTTGCAAAAATAATGTGGAACTGTTTTTTTCTCTTACGATAAGTCATTTATCCAATATGGTGGATTTTCCAAAATGGCGTCCACTAATGTTTATAATACATAAATTCTGATGATAAATTCCTAATTTGTACAGGATACGGTTAGAATTAAGTCACAATAATATTGATAAAAGTTTCCTCCCCTTCAATGTATCAAATATGGCGGATTTTCCAAAATGGCGGCCACCATATTTAGATCCTTTTTATTTTTAACGTTTTTACATATAAATAAATTTTATTTTGGCACAGCATAAATATTTATATACTAAATTACTTATAAAATAGTATATTAACCAAGATTTTGCGATGCATAGAAATAATTTCCAAAAAGGGGGCCCCATATTTCAAACTTAGTGGTAAATGGTAATTTTTGAATTTCTACCTACCTATAACATTATTTACCAGTAAGTTTTAGTAAAATATGAGTATTCTGCTTATATTTTACCTAATAACATTTAATATTTCTAATTATTAAGAAAAAAATTAAAAATAAAAAGGATCTAAATAAGTGGCCGCCATTTTCGAAAATCGGCCATATTTGATACATTGAGGGGGAGGAAACTTTTATCAATATTATTGTGACTTAATTCTAACCGCATCCTGTACAAATTACGAATTTATTATCATAATTTATGTATTTTAAACATTAGTGGACGCCATTTTGGAAAATCCTCCATATTGGGTAAATGACATATCGTAAGAGAAAAAAACAGTTCCCCATTGTTTTTGCTACTAAATTTTAATCATTTACTGCAAAATTTATAATTTATTAACAATTTTTAGGAAGTAATAAGTTAAAAACGATTAACCGCCATTTTGGAAAATCCGCCATATTGGCTAAAGCAGTGTTTCCCAACGTGGGGCTCACGCCCCACCGGGGGGCAATATCATTTTCTAGGGGGGCAATTTGAAAATTTTCAACCAAATTGCCCCCCAGGTGGGGCCAATCCAGGGGGGAAATTAAACAACTTTTCAAAAAGAAGTTTATCAAAATCTGATCCTATTATCCTATCTGAGAATATATGTCTGAAATCTGGACCAGTATATATCAAAACCAAGTTGAAACCCTGTTTTTAGAGTCTAATTTCCAAACCTTTTTTGGGAGGATGACCCAAGATCTCTTTGGTTTTAGAACGCTTATATTTGAAAAATTTTTACATTAGGTTCATCAAAATGCAAATATTACCTAAAAATTTATAGCCAAAATTTCACAACCAGGGGTACCAAGCTAGTTAAAAACCTGCTTCCTAGAGTCAAATTTCCGATTTCAAATTTCCAGACCCCCCTTGGTACTTAGAAGTTAATTGTTCACAACTTCATTTATGAGATAAATATGCAAATTCTAAACATGCTTTAGCAAGTAAATTCTACCTAAAAATGTTCTGAAAAGCTTCATTAGACTTATTAAATATACATAGGAGGGAGGGGCTAAGAAATAATTTTGGCTCCCTCTCAAAATATATTTCTATATGTACCACTGAGACCGGGGGCATAGAAAATTTAGAAAGGCTATGGTGGGGCATGGACCGAAAAAGGTTGGGAAACACTGGGCTAAAGGACACGGTTAATTTTGGTATACGTTTCACCATCGTTTTCTACGGAAAATTTCCTATAAGAATCACTCATCAAACTTTCTTTTACAATTTGTTCCACTTCAAACCTTATCTTTCTTGGACTAGTCTATGGAATTGGAAGTGACGGCTCATCAAATAATGTTTAATGTATGAGACCATCACTCATTTCTCAGAACTTGCATTTAATATTTCCTATAATGCAATTGTAATGAACGGTCGTACAGTATGTAATAAAGAAATAAATCTCCGCTAAAAGCGGAAATAAAACATTGCTTTCAAACATAAAATTCTTTCTTAGATAATATTTCTAATCTAATCAGTTTATTTATTTTCTTTGGGGTTCTCATTGAGCAGGAGTTCCCATACTTTTAAGGTCGCGCAGCACTTTTCAAGAAGCAAATTTGTCACTGAGCACTTTCTCACGGAGCACTATCTCTCGGGAGGAGCTTGACGTCTCGCTCTTCTCCTTCCACCGGGAGAAGCGTGAAGCTCTGTAAAATGGAAGTGAGGATCAGGAACACTTCCACGATGGTCATAGCCTCACCCACACAAGATCGCTTGCCTGAAAAAAGTATAAAAAACATATACATGGGGCATAGTAAAGTCCCTTTAACATGAAAATGCTTTCTAACGGAGAAAGCTTCAGCTATGCAAGTAATACTCGTTCACACAGGAAAAGTTTAACATAAAAGAAAATTTAAGATGTCTTAACTTAAACAATCTTATTTTTACCCGTTTACACTACAACTATCTTAAACCCGGATGACGCTACGACAAGTAAAAAAATTAGACCGTCCAAGAGCTCGTCTCTAAGCCTAAACACTTCACTTAAAACTTTTGATATATTTTTCACCAATTAATTAAGGATACAGATTTTATAAATTGATGAAAACTTCCACGGCCTAAAGAGCAATTTATTTGATTTTCCGGGATAGATGGCCGTGTTTGAATGGAATCTCCAAACGTTTCGCTCTCAGCTTCGGAGAGCATCCTCAGTGGCAAAAAATCAACTGATAAAAATTGAAAATGAAAAAACAAAAAAACAAAAATTTTCAATTTTTATCAGTTGATTTTTTGCCACTGAGGATGCTCTCCGAAGCTGAGAGCGAAACGTTTGGAGATTCCATTCAAACACGGCCATCTATCCCGGAAAATCAAATAAAAAGGATACAGATTGTTTTAAATTTTAAAGAAGGAAACTGTAACTTCACTTGCTGAATACCAATTTTTCTTCTTGTGTTGTCCAATTTGTTTACTTAAATGTAATTAGTTTCGAAAATATAATTAATTCATTAACGGCTGCGCCGATGTAATAACAAATAAAAAAGGTTGGCAGTATTGTTTTTTCCTTCTTAGTAGATGGCACCACGATAATTTTAAACTTGTTTAAGACAGTCTGAGAACTATCTTAAAGTTAAGACAGTTTATTTTCACTTAACTAGTTTAAATCTAAGACAGTTCATTCACACACACTTTACTTAAACTAGTTTAACTTAGTATAAGGTAATACCATAAGTAAAGTGACTATGCTCGACCTAATGCGAGCCAACGCAGCAGGGTTGGCAAAAACTCGGGTTTTTTCAATAAAACCCTGAAAAAACCCATATAAAACTGGGTTTTTTGAGAAAAAGTGTGTTTTTTTTCAAAATTAAGTGGTTTTCTCCTATTGTGTAAGTGGGTTTTTTCAAATTTTAGTGAGTTCTTTCTATGTTAAATGTGTTCTGTCAAAATAATGTCAGTTTTTCCACAGTTAAGTGCACTGAAATTGTAAAAACATCCCTTATTTACTGAAACCTGGTTTAAATTTTTAAAAAACCCACTAAAATTGAAAAATACCCTAAACTTTGAAAAAAACCCACTGAAATTTAAAAAATATTCCTTATTTTTTATATCAAGTTTGAACTTTAAACGTCTTAAATTTTGAAAACCCCATTCAATAATGAAAAAACCCACTGAGAATGAAAGAACCTATTTAACTTTTTAAAAAACTCTCTGAAATTGTAAAAACACCATTTAATTTTTAAAACCTAGTTTAAATTTTGAAAAAACCTATCTAAATTTTAAAAATATCCTAAACTTTGAAAAAAAAACACATTAAGTTTTGAAGGAACTGCCAAAATCTTGATTTTTCTTGAAAAAACCCAAAAATGGGTCCAAATTTGTGGGTTTTTTCACATGATTTTTTTTTGAAAAAACCCATTGGGTCCAACCCAAATGGGTCCAATCCAGCCAACCCTGCAACGCAGTGACCCCAGTAGTGAACTTTCGAAGTTAGCCAACCATCAAAAATTAATTTCAATCTCTCTTGCATCCCATCTTCCCTATAGATTTGTGCCTCTCATATGAACTGCTCTGCAAGATTTGTGGTGTGGATATCCTCGCAGGTGAACATTTTTCATGAAGTCAAAAAATTTCAAACAAAACTGTTCAATACTGATTTGGTTTTAACATTGTTTTTCTTTTTTAATGTATTCTTGTTTTCCTTTAAGATGCGTTATTTAGAATTAAGAGTTTATAATGATTCAATCTTTATTTTTGAGATTCCCGTGGATCATATATCATACAAAAATTCCTTATAAATTAACTTATCATTTAGGGTCATGTTGATTGCCAACTTGAGTTACTTCTTTTCAAGTAAAGACTCACCAACTCCAAACGGATAAGGTCCTTCTTTCTTTATCCTTTTCCCATCTTCATCCAGAAACCTCTTTGGCTCGAATTTCTGAGGGTTCGGGAACTCCTTAGGATCAAAATGAATACTGGCTAGATCTGCAAATATGATGCTTCTTTCGGGGATTCTGTAACCCTTTATGGTAGTCTCCTCTAAAATAAAAACGTGCACTTTAAAATGAATGAAGGGTAGCCTAGTGTCTAGTGGTTAAAACATCGGCTTTGGGTTGAAAGGGTCACGGGTTTGGTTCTTGACATCACAAAGATCCTCCAAGTACGCAGTACCACCATGTTAATAGCCATGTGATATAGCATAAAAGTAAATAAAACACAATAAGGCATTTTAATAAGTCGTACTACTTACTGATATTAGAATATTGTGTGGTAATGGGAAATAGAGCAGTCAACCTAAAAAGCTCTTGTATGGTGGCATCCACATAAGGCATTTGCTTTCTATCCTCGAACGAAGGTAGCCTTTCCCGGCCCACCACGCTGTCCAGTTCCTCCTGTACCTTCTTTTGCACTACTGGGTGCTTGGCTATCTCGAGGAGAAGGTTGATGATGGCGGAAGACGTGGATTCAGTTCCCTCGAAGAACATGTTCATGGAAATGGCATTGAGCCGCTCCACTGAAAATTAAAAGCTAAGTAAATTTTCTTGGTTCTTATATACTGAGAAATAATTGCTACTTACTAGATTACAACCTTTCCTGTCAGTGACATCACCTGTTGACGTAAGATTTTCTGTCTTCCGAATTGGCGAGTAAAGGCTCTTGCTCACTGTCTTTTTCACCAATAAGGTAACTAGAACGCATGACGCCTTTTTACATCAAACCGTGACGTAACTAACAGGAAACGTTGTAATCTAGTATAGTGAATGAACTTCTTGTAAAAGTACTACAATAGGGGAAGGTGTACCTTGGTCCTATTTTTACTTTTAACCCTGTATTTTTTTTCATTGAAAATAAACTGGTGATACAACTTTAACTCGGTACAAAGTCTTTCATACACAACATATATTTTTGTGGAATTTTAATTTAAGTTTTTCCAGTACATAATTAATTAAAGAAAGAACTGAAAATAGGTTCAAGGTGCAACACCGGTGTTGTACCTTGGACCTACGTCAAACGTCAAAAAATTCTTAGCTTATTTCTTATTTAATGGTGTGTTTTCCTTTTTAGTGCTGCGTATTTCCCCTTCAACTAACCTGCGTCTGCGTGAATGTAGCAGAATGTATACACGATCATTCTAGGAAGTTGTTGATTTTACCTCGTATATAGATAATATCTGTTCCCCATTTCAAGACCAAAATATTGTCTAAAATAAATTAGCATATTACTCTCTTTCTTACTCGTAAAAGTGGATTGGTCCAGCAGCCCCTTCTCTCGATGTTCTTTCCTTTGGTTGAGGTAAGCGTCTACATACCCCCTCTGGTGAGTGGGGTCGAAAGTAGCTACTTGGTCCTTGACAATGTCGTCAGTGAATTTTCGGACCACTTTCCATTCTTTTTCAAGGAGCCTCAATTTCGGATGGAAAATCATCCCAAGACTTGAAAGGAAAGATAAAACTTTTGTTAAGGAGCAATTTCTTAAAACAATGTTGAAATAAAGATTTGAAATATTATTAGATCCTCGTTCAAATTAATTTTATGCGCCTCTGTAGCCTTGAACAGATATGTAGGCTATAGCAGGCACGGATTCTAGCAATTTTTAAGGGGAGGGGCGGTCAGGTTCCCCGAAATTTTGTAGATTTAATTTCAAATTTAATTACACCCCCTCACATCCTAGTCATCATTTCGGAGATCGTTCTTCGATCCAGCATCTTTAGAATTGGTCGTCTATCGGTGACAGCAGAAGTATGCTTCACTTGATGAAGGATCTTTCTGCTCGGTACCCTAACCACCAAAAGTGGGTTCCCTCGCATGTTTGACTTCCCGGGAATGAGAAAGCCGACGATTTTGCCAAGGCAGTTGCTTGTAATCCTGTCGACCCCGAAGACCACGTGCTCTTAATATCAGCTGACTGAGGTCTCATCTATGGGATTGGACACGTTTAAGAAAAACCTGAGTAGAACCTCCTGCTCACCCTTGGTACTTCTTGAGACACCCTGGAGCCGCCACAACATTCAAGGGATCCAGGGTACATCAGACGGCTTTCTCGAGATTCTGCACAAGCCATCTTAGATGTTGTTGTTGTCGTGTGCCACTTGGAATACCCAAGCTCCACAAGGATTCAAGGCAAAGGGGGTGCGGCTCCTGAGAAAGTGAGGCCCATAAATGGCAGGAGTCCGACTTCTGCCTCATGAGATGATAGATGCCGCCACCATCTATCGCCACCTCCACAATTTTGCCATGCATCTGAAGGGGAGGGAAATAGTCTCCAGACACCTGGACCCAAGGTAAACTGCACCATGACCGACCTCAGGACTTTCGGACCCACAGATTTAACGAGCACGTACTCCGCATATACTCGATGGGTCTTCAGCGGTGTCGGGAATCGAACCCAAGGCCGATGCCTTAACCACTAGGCTCCCCACAGCCCAGCCATCTTAGATGTCTAGTTTTTAAGACAGGCGAAAGATGATTTCCATCATGTCCCAAATACGACGTCACCCCCTTTTCATCTCATCACATACTACAATGTCTGGATTTTTCCAGTGAAGAGGCTGGGGCTGACACATTGCTGTTTTTTGGACATTTTTGGCCTTATGGATTTGGTCTAGTGAAACTAGACCAGATGAGGATTAGTCCCCCTACCTTAAGTCCCCCCGAGGCTTAAGTCGAACTCCTGCCATTTATGGGTCTCACTTTCTCAGCAGCCCCCCTTTGCCTTAAATCCTGTACGCTTTGCGGAGGGAACTTGGAAATTCCAAGTGGCATTAGAAACAGTTTTGAAATGAATAAGCAAACGATAAAGAGTCATCTCATCGGCAGAAGCCTAATGACAAGCACTCTTTTCAGAGTCGATTCAATGGGAATGCTCTCGCCACATCTATTTCTCCTCTAAAGATTTAACTACCCAACCCTTTTCGGCTACTCCTACCCCTACATACATTTAGGAAACCTACTCACTCAAGAGGCAATCCGGTGAGGATGTGGAACCTGCCAATGAATGCCAACACGAACCGATACATGGCTTGCTGGAACCTCCCGAACTCGGCCTGCTTTTCCATCTTCCGTCCGTACAGCAGCTCCGAGATGACGGAATTGGTGACGAAGGCGACGTGAAAAGGCATCCTGGTCGGCTGTCCTGACTTCTCTTGCTGGCGCAGGTATCTGAGCATCAGCTGCACCTCGTCCCGGATCTTGTCCTCTAACTCCTGTTTTCCTACTCCGAATCGCCGCACCGTCTGTGCGAAGAAGCGCCTATGCTCCTGCCAAGGCTCGCCCTCCTCCTGAGCTACTCCTAAACAAGTGAAAGATCATTTCCATATAATCTTGGTAATTATTCACCAGTTCAATAGTTATTTATTATAAGTTGCAGGGTGTTTCCTCCTGAGCTGCTACTGAAAAAGAAAAAAATCTCCAGGACAGCTGTTCAGGAAAAAGCTCTAGAAAACTGTTTGCGCACGCAAAAAACAAACTTTAAAAAGATCTCAAGCGTTTAATATTGATTGTATTCTCATGAAACTTTGGACTTAGAAGTTTTCAACTCTGATCTTTCAGATTATTAAATCAAAAGGAAGGATTTCGAAATACAAAATAAGGTTTTGGCAGAGTTTTCACATTTTTTTGTGTTTTTTAACTTTTTTCATAATAAAACAAATTTTAAAGTGAAGACTTTTAAGATAATTTTAAGGATCATACTAAAATACAATTTTTGAGACCATAATTAAGTTTTTACCAATAGTAGTTCTTCTACAAATTGAATTTCTCAATAATTTTTTTAGGGTGTCGCTCCATTTTTAACTCCCTGGTATTTGGTCTGGGACCCCCAAATCCTATGTGATTCTGACTCGTCTAGGTGTCTACTATCCCCCTAGAAGTTATTAAACACTTATCTGAAACACACCCTGTATAGAGCTTAACAGGTAGTCCAAGTGGAAATCTTCCCTTTTAGTTCCACTACCTCATCGGGGAGAAGATTTTAACGGGCATACTACAGTGAGAACTATACACAGGTTGTCCCAAGAACTATACAGGATATCCACTCCCTTTAACTTTTTAACCCCTAAAGATATAGTCATGAAAGTGGGGTCCAGGCATAGTAAAGTGGCCAGGCCATATCCGATGCGACAATTTTCAACGCCCTCTAGCGGAAATGTTAGGAGTTACAATTTTTATTTTAAAAACTATTAGAGATTTTCTAAATTAGACAGTTACTAAGTTGTAGAGCAGCATCGATATAGTATGAAAAGATACCTTGTGAGATAAATACCTTGAAGAAAACCCCTAAAACGCACTCTCAATTATGTAGAATTTAAGTAGTTTTTACGTCCTAAAGCGCTTTTCATGAGGCGAAAACGAGAAATTTCCATTTTTATGATCTAAGAATACTTTTAGTCATTTTTACCTAAGTTATGAAAATAAAAATTTCTCATTTTGTCTCATGGGAAAGTCAATGCTTTAACAGTTGCCTTTACATTCTATGGAGCTGAGACCTCTGTTAAGCCCTATTATCTGTGTGTAACCAGAAAAATTTTGAAGGGGGATATTCGAATTTCTGTAGGCTATATGGGGTGAATTTATCCCTTTTCTATGGTCAAAAAAGGTAAATTTCTGATTTTCGGGGGAAATATATCCCCAGTTCGGTAGGGAATCACTGATGTAAAAAAAACCGAGGGGGATAATAGATGGAATACATAGGTTGTTATATGTGACTGGAAGTCACATCCAGCTGATCCCTTGTTTCCCTCAATTAAACTTCGCCCTTATTTAAATGACCCTGGAGGGATAAAAGGCTGATGAGTCTGCCTTGCGGGAACAGAACTCAAGAATGTGTGGCAGCGAGATAGTCTACCCCAACGCCACTGAGCTTCAACTGATCTGAAAGATGACTAGAATTCTCACCTAGTCCATCGGACATCCAGGCCACCAGGTTGCTCGTCTTCGGTCGTCCGTCGAACTCGTCCGCCCTGTTGACGAGGACCTCTTTGATGACTTTGGCTCCGTTGAGGACCACGAAAAGTTGACCCCCGAGTCCTCGGAAGCTGAACACGTCACCGTACCTCTCGCGTAGTCGGGCGTAGTCTTCGTGAGTAGCCTGAGATGGAAATGGAGGGCATTGGTGAGTTTATTTTTCTTAGAAGTTAAATTTCTTGCTCCCGTCAAAATCACGGGCTGGAAATTTACTCAACCCCTTTCTCAATTTTAGGATATTTCTAAGGAGGAGTACTTTCACACTAACTTGTGAAAGAAAGTAAGATTCGTATGTTAACTATCTACTGCAAATGGTATCAAAAATATGTTTTGGCCTCAAATATGCTTTCTCTAGAAATCTAAAAAAATTAAAACACAAATTTTGAAAAATAAAATTTCTTTCAAAACTTCTGAATGTTTTTTAAATGTTAGATGAACACGTCCTTGTTGATATACAGAAAGCGGCAGTAAAGTTTAAATACATTTAGTGTGTGAAAAAAATCCTATCGAAATTTTTCGGCGATTAACCGTGATGTGCATTTTCGGTACGCCGAGTCAGAGTGCCCGTGCTCCCGCTGCTACATTGAGAATGACACCGTAGAAAATAAATATTTCGCCATTTATTTATTTCTTTAGATTTAGACCTGAAAATTACACAATAACATAAAACAATGATACCTCGAACATATCCAAATTTCAATAATATACTACTTTTCGTTTAGGAGATATGGAGGACAGGGTAATGACGTGCCAGGAAAATGATGATTTTTAGCATTCCGCCATTTCTTTATTTTTTCAAATTTAGACCTAAAAATTTCACAATAACCATAAAATCATGATACCTCTAACATATCCAAATTTCAATTTTTACTCCCTTTCGTGTAGGAGATTCGGATGCCAGGATAATGACGTTTTAAAAGCATATACGCTCTGTTATGAACAGTTCAAAGTAAAAATTTCCAAGTAAAACACTTTATGATTGCACTAAAAGTGAATATACACTTATTCTGATTGTAATTAATTATAAAAAAGGAGAATTGCTTTATTCTATCATTTTTATATGCCATCATAATTAACTAAAATGTTCATGTCCGGTAAATAACGTTATTGCCTGGGACAACCATGTTTCAATTCGAAAATATTAATTAAAAAATTCAAAAAAAAATTTCTTCCACAAATACATATAGGGTTACTTGGGGTAAGTGGGTCACTGGGGTAAGTGGGTCACCCCCCTAAAACTAGGGCTCGACCGATGGCATTTTTTTGGCCGATGGGCCGATGCCGATTGTTTGAAAATTTCCATCGGCAGGCCAATGGCCGATGGTAATTATTTGGCCGATTGCCGATGCCGATGGCCGATGCTTAAGGCCGATGCTAAAAAATGCAAACCATTTGACCTTACTTTTTTAAAAAAATCATTAAAACCTATCGCAGAGCCAGAAATGAAATCTTTTTTTGTATAAATTTTTGGTCAATTTTTTTCCTTGAAAACTTTTTTATTTACAAGGAGCAATCCGGTTGCTTGGGGGATCTCCAGAAGTGTTTCAAAATAAGATAAAACACTTGCTTAAAAGTAGAAAATTTATAAGCAATTCTAGCTCAAAGCAGTAGCTCCCCTCAAAACTCCCTTTAACTTGGATACTGTTTTGGTGCCTAGGGAGATGGGAATTTTGGGGGTATGGGATAAATTTTCGTTCATTTCTATAGTCAAAAAAGAAAATTTTCTGGATTTCGGGAGGGGCTATTCCCCAAAGCCTCTCCTCTGGCTATGCCCCTGAAGAGTTGGCCTTATTTAAAAAGCTTGATAATAAATGTCCGGTTCATTCATTGTATGGACTATTGTGGAAATTAATAGGATCGCCAGGCCTAACGTGAGTTCATTTACAACGTAAGCTCCAGGTAAAAAAAGGGGGGTCTGGATTGTACCCCATAAAATTTTTGAAAATTTGCCTATTGAAGTAGTTTCAGCTTATTTTGAGACCCTTTGGGTTTCATCTTAAAAGAACAGTTCCCTGCAAACCACAAAATTTCCTAAGGTATAGTTTCAAGGGGGCGGAGGTCCTCCCCAAAAATATTGTTGAATATTCCCCTTTTACCAAGAGTTTTATTTCCTTTTAAATCTCTTTAAGGCGACACCCAAAGGGTAAAGCTTTTTGTAAGTGACATAATTTTTAGGGGAAAACACTGTATTTTGCCGAAATTCTTACAGAGGGGGTTTATGGGTTCTCCCCCACCAATTTTTTTGAAATTTGCCTTTTTAAGTATAGTGTTTCTGCTCATCCGGGGGTACAGACCCTTTTAAACTGAAAATGTTGAATTTCCAAGGGAAAAAGCTTTAAAAAACGTCAGAGTTTTAAATAGGGCTGGGGATCCTCCTCCAGAAAATGTGTCGATAATTCCCCTGAAAACAAGTGCTTTGACTCCGTTTAAAACACTTTGCGGAACACCCAAACGGAACCGCTGCTGGTAAGCGGCAGAATTATTAAGGAGAAAATACTGGTATCAGAAGTCAAACTTTCAGATGGGGTGGTTTATGGGGTTCTTCTTCTTCAGCAGCACTACAGCCTGGTGCAGGCCAAGGCTTTCTCCGTCTGCATCCTCCAGGAAGCACGACTTTTTGCCAGGGTTTGAGGGTTCACTTCCAGATATTTTTTAAATTTGGAGCAAGGTGGAGCAGAATCACAATTTTTTGTCTATCGCTTGATGTTATTATGTTTTTTGCGAAAAACATCGGCCAAACATCGGCTTTTAGATGTTTTTTTAGGCCGATGGGCCGATTTTTTCTCAAGTTAACATCGGCCGCCGATGTCTAGGCCGATGGCTATTTTTTCAAACAATCGGCGCCGATGCATCGGTCGAGCCCTACCTAAAACTATAATATGTACAGGAAATTTCACACTTACTCGCATTGATTATGTTACAGCTTGTCACACCGATGAGTTTTGCATATATTTGAGATTTGTTTAATTTATTTTTAAGATTATAGAACTAATTTAAAGTAGATACCCAGAATGGATTTTTTGGAGAGTTCAAGATGCATATTTCAAAGAAGTATTTCCAGGTATAAGGTAAATGTGGGTATAGTGGACACTGTACCAATAGTAGCCACATAGCTGATTAATTTTAAGTAAAACGAGTTAGAGGCATCGAACAGCGTCAAAATTCATAGGCATAGTAGATTGTGCAATCAGGTAAAAGCTGATAAATTACAACCGATACCATAGATCAGTATTGGAAGGATATTTAAATATTTGAAAATAACAACATCGGCCGAGTGACTGAAATTTGATTTTGCTTATTGAATCGCGTAAGGAAACGGGTAAGTCGGAACTGATTTTTTCGTATTTATTACGGCTTGATTGACTTTTAAATTTATATCAAGATAAATAAGAGTGTATAAAATAATACTGAATAAAATTTATTTGAAAATGTTAAGAAACTTAAGAAACTTAAATAATATTTAATTTGAAAAAGTTTTTTTCATAAACTGTTGATTGGGCTTTAAAATGAGTGCTGTATGAATTTGGTTTCATTCTGGCTTCAGGAAATAAGGTTTCTAAAACATTGAATTACATGCTAAATTCCTCTCAAATCAGCTACAGCGTAGACTTTGGGCCGAAAACTATCAATTTTTTTAAATAAAGCTAATTTGATTGAATCTAAAATGCATTTCGTTGGGAAGGAAGATTGAATTAGAACTAGACGACTATACCAAGAAAAACCCCTCTATTTCATGCATAAACCCCTCATATAGGCAGAAAAAGACAGGTGTCCACTATTGATGCAAGAGGTGTCCACCATAGAAGCAACACCTTCATCTATGTGGCCACTATAGATGAAATTTGGAGAACTTTTAAAAAATTAATTAAAAATACTTTGCCCAATCTAATTAAAGTTTTTAATGGTAAAATCGAAAGAAGAAGATCCAATTAACCTAAAAATAGGATGATAACCGTTTCGAAGCAAATGGATTGGTATTTATTAAGAATTTAAGCAAAAATTTTCCTTAAAGTGTCCACTATACCCACATTTACCTTATAAGTTTTCATTACATTTTAATGATTATTGAACTGTTCTGCAGAGTTTGACCTAAAATACATACGGCAATTTGAAATTTTTCAAAATTTTTAATTTTGAAGTGTTATACAGGGGGGTCCCACTTACCCCATAGTTTTAGCACGGTTGGGGTAAGTGGGACCCCTCAGTGTGGGGTAAGTGGGACCCCTCTTTATTTAGTAAGTGAGACCCCTTATTATGATATAAGTGGTTCTAGAGGGTCCCCTATGATATAGGAACTATTACTGAAGATATGGGTGGATTTCAGGGGGTTTATAGGGACAATTTCACCCAATATTTTCAGAAAATATCGATTTATAGTAGCAAGACCTTTTACTCACCACTTTAAAATTCATTAAAATATATAAATAATTTGATCGACATTTTATATCTTATTTGCGTTTTAATTTAAGTTATGGTGAGTAAAGTGAACTATCTAATCCATAGTTTTCATTCTCATTTAGTGTGTCCGATTTCTTTTTTTATCTTACAATGTGTATTAAAGTGCCAAAATAAATCTTAATCAACCTTATTATGTTTTTCAACACTATTTTATATGCTAAAGTAAAACATATCCCTTTGGCCTTTCAAAACATTCTTTAAAATACTTATTTTGCTTTTCATTCTATTCTTACCTTGTCATATTGATTTTGATGTGAGTATATTTCTCACTCATGGATAGTTACAATGAAATATTTTATATTGAAATTCACTGTACTTTATCAAGTAAGACCCACTTACTTCCTTTTAATTTTTGCTTGCTTTAAGTATAAATAAAGAGGGGGTGACCCACTTACCCCATCTCTTGGGGTAAGTGGGTCACCCATCTCATTTTTGATAAAAAGACCAGTTAAGAAAAATGTAAAGCTTTATTTTAGAAACTACTGATACATTTTTGTTTATCGATAGACGAAATTAGTCAACAAGTACAAAATAAACCCTTTCAATTTTTTTCTATAAAGCTCCAAAAATGTACTAGGCCAAAAAGGGGTCCCACTTACCCCAAGTGACCCTACGATAAGATATGATTAATAATATTAGATAAAAAAATCGGGGGGAAATATGATTTTAGTACACTAAATTTCCTTTTATTTGAGTATATGTCAGTAGTGGGACAAGCCAAAATGATGAAATTTTGAGCTTACGAGTTTTTTAATTCCTTAAATTTTGTTTTCAAAATTTGTTGTACTTATGTGCCATACTTATCATAAGGCTATTTATCAGAATGTTGGAAAGGAAAATTAATATTAGGACAATACATGGAGTTTTGAACCCGGGACCGGAATTTTTCACATTTCTAGAGAATCACCCTTAAAGCTTATGTTTAGCTTTAATTTTCAGCGTGTTTTTAAGTTATTGCAGCTCTAATTGCACCTTCCTCAGATGGTTAAAACGTATATTGGCATGTTTGTAAACAATTATTAAAAAAACATTACATATGAAACCGTTAAGCTCTGTAATAAGTCTATAAATTTTAGTGGAGGAAACTTAATTTTCCAAATGTAAATTTCTAAGTAAAATGCAAAATCTTCCTGGAGCTATTCTATTTGGAATACAGAGATCTGTAAATTCAAAAAGCAAGTTTATCCTTGTTACCAATAGGGGTTATCCTTAAATTTTAAATAATACTTATGAAAATATATTTTTAATACTTTCAATATTTTCAATTTTAATACTTTTTTTTTGCAAAAAATTAATGGCCAAAAATCCGAGTTCATAGTTATCCTGCATTTCCCATATTTGTCTACTTCCTTAAGCATTCCTTTGCATTGTAAATTTCGTCCGTATTAATAAACGAGAAAATTCTAAACAACTTGAAATTTTTCGGACATGTTCTTTATTTTTGACCTAATAGTTTATATTTTTGCTATGAACTAAATGAACTTTAATGCTTTATTTAATAATAAAAAATATTTAAATATGGCAGAAAAATTCTGTATTCCTTTCTGGAATAAAAACAAATTTGCTACTTTTGCTACACTTTTCTTAAAATTGGTTGATAATAAAATTTGATCTGTATGAATGTATGAAGCACAAAATATAGATATGTGACTTCTGAAAATATATACACTAAAAATTGCTTAAATAAATTTATTCAAATCACTCACTTAAAACTTGCGAATATTTGTCAATGCCAGGTTTCTTAAACTACATACAAATTACAAATACATGGAAATTCCATTTCAAAGCTTCTAAATTACGTTTTATTTAGAAATTTATTTCTTTAGATGTAATTTTTTCCCAATGAAATTTTTTCATTCTGCGGGGCAGATGCCCGGTGTTCACCCCCTGGCATAGGCGCCGACTTTTATCAAATATTGGGGGGGCCAAGTACTAAACAAAAAATGTATTAGTTATTCTATATAAAAGCAGTCCTTAAACTTTCGATCGCCACTGATGCTAGACATGCCCCCCCAGTTTTGAGCATCCAAGGGCATATTTCTTAAGTATCCCTAAGGAGTATATTTATACGTAAAGTTTTAGATTCCTTAAGAGTAGTACTCAAATTTGAATATTATTTATACTGTTAAAAGTTTACAATTAATCGAAGTATAATAGGGGGTCTGGGGGGTTCCCCCAGAAAAATTTTGAAAATTTGCCTCAAAAAACAGTGTTACAGCTTTTCTTCAGACATTTTTGGTTCCACCAAAAGAGAGAAGTTCCTTGTGTAAAATATGTAAAACATAGAATTTCTAAGGAAAATATTACAACTAGAGACGTCAAAATTTCGAGAGAGCTAGGGGCCCTCCCCCAGAAATATTTTTGAAATTTGTCTCTTTAAACTAGTGTTATTTATTTTGAAGCTATCAAAAGGTAACTCGCAGACCCCCTAGGAAGGTGCTGGGGACCTTCGGAGGTCCGAGGACCACTGCTATAAAAAACTCAAATAAAAAGCAGCGCAATACTTTTTTTTAAAATTTAATCGAACACAAAAATTTAAATACCTATCGTGAAAAAAAAATGGATTTATGCCGCTTTTAAAATCAAAGGCACAGAGCGGTAGCTAGAGTTTTGTTTCGGGAGGGATTTTAACTTAATTTTTTTCTGAGGTACTTACGAGTACTCCTGAGGTACTTACGAGTACTTTTTTACTTCAAGTGTTAGATGACTTGCACAATTGATATTAATTTCGTTGAAATTAATTTCAAAATTTTATAAACATTGGAAATTCCAAGTGAAGCGATATTTTGAGGGTCCTCCTCCCAAAATTTGGAAATTTCCACCACATAATAGAGTTTTATCTCCTTTTGATGCCTATTTGGGTTAGGGGCCATTCATTAATTACGTAAGGGTCCCGAGGGGGAGGGGGGGGTTGGAAAAATCTCTACATACCCTTACTTGGGGGGTGGGGGGGGTCAAACATAATCTTACGTAAGATTTTCCAAGTTAATGGAAACTAATTCCAATCAAATAACTATTGAATAACCCCAGAAAAACTTAAAAATGCTGATGATCTCGGTAAATTATTGAAGCTTCAATTTTAAAAAATGAAGGTATATCAGATGTATCTTTTTTATTGGAGTTTAAACTGATTAAACGAAATGTAATCTTACGTAAGAATAGGGAGGGAGGGGTTTGAAAAATCTTACGTACCCTTACATGGGGGTAGGGGGGGTCACAAATTGCCAAAATCATCCTTACGTAATTAATGAATGACCCCTTACACCCTTAGAGCAGGGCTCATTTTAAGAAGCAGAATTTTCAAAGAAACCCAGTATATAGTATATAATAAACAGCAAAAATGTTTGGAAATATGTCCCTAAAAATAGTGTTTGAATTCATTTTGTAGACTCTTTCTTCTTATGTTACACAAAAGGAGGACACACTTCAAAAATCACAGACGTTTCAGAGGAAAACGGTACATAATAGATTTTAAAATTTGAGGGGGCTTGGGGGTCCTCCTCCAATTTTTTTTGAAATTTGTACCCTAGAAAGTAGTGTTTTAAGTCATTTTGAGACCCTTTGTGAAGACCAAGTGAACGGGACCAAAAGAACGACGTCCAATACATTGCCTTCTTTTGTTCATGGAAAAAAATATACGTAGATCTTTACTAAAATATTGGGGGGGGCTTAGCCCCCCTTCTTCCAACATTGGGGGGGCTCAAGCCCCCTCAAACCCTATGGAGTCGGCGCCTATGCCCCCTGGACCCGCTACTGGTATATTAGGATCATGTTGTTACTCACCTTCAAGGAAAAATAACTCCCCAAAACCGGCCATCCCCATGGACCTGGAGGTAGCTTTCGGTTGCTTAATAACCGATTTACAGCCCAGTAGGTCACCAGCAGTACTAGGGCAGTTGCCAATAACTCGGGAGACAAACTTTGTACCAGTTCCATTTTCACGAACAATCAGTATCAGCACAACTTAACACAACTGAATTTAAAGAATATTATTAATAGCATTTTTGAAGGGAATCTTATCAAGCTGTCGGTATCAAACTAGAAAAAGAGTTAATATTTATTTCTGGAGGAATTTTTTCATTTTTATTTTCATTTGGATTGATAAAGATATCGCATGTTAAGATGAATAAATCATTGAAATCAACTTTGGAATCGAGATCAACTTAGATATCGCTTGAAAATATTTTTATTAACTTGTACCGGTTGTTGGCATATATTGTTTTGATGAAATTTGGCGTTTATTGAATTGTAATAATATTTTGCAATTTTTGAAGAAACTTGTTTGCATTTCTAACACGATAACATATTTTTATATCAGAAAATATATTTGAGGAATAAAAAATGAATGGTTTGGTTATTGTTTTATGGCGCAAGTATCAAATATGATCATTTGGTGAACTACATTACTAGAGTATGATATTTGCTTAGATAGACATTTTAATACGAAACAAGCAATTTTCAACCATATATTTAAATATAAGTTGGATAATATTTCTCGTTGTTTTAGAAAATTTTTAAAATTATTTACTATAGATTTACTCTTTTCAAACAAAAAATAAGGATGAATAATTTTTAAATTTCCTAGTGATATTTTTAATCAATATAAATCTTGGCTCGGGAACATGAACAAGTATTCCAAAACATAGCTTAAACGTAAATTAAAATGTAAATAAATTTTCTCTCTACATTTTTTAAAGAACAATAACAACACATGATACACACAATCAAATCCATCAATTTTTTTATTATATACAGTTTCTACAAATAAAGAATGAACAAAACAAATTGATGATTCGCCAGGAGGAAAAAACATGTATTGGAGAAAGAAAAATTACTTTAAATTAGGTACTGCTTTTAATTTGAAAAAAAATATCTTTTAAAAAATATTACCATTTTTCTTAATAACCTGTTGAAATAACTTTCGATATTTTTACAAGTATGGGATTTAGCTCTGTTTTTAAATATATTCGAAAAAAATTATCTCACCTCATATTTGATCGCAAAAGCTTCTACTAAGAATAGGCAAGAATATCATATAGTGATAAAGCATGCAATGGTTGTGAAACTTTAAACAATATTTATACAGACCGTACATATGATTAAACCTCGCCCTCTTAAGAATTAATGACGTAGTAGATGGATACAATTGAATCGCCAGTTTCAAAAAGGTAATAAGTCTACAGTTGTGGAAGATGGGGAAAATAACTGCCCCCTGTAGGCAAATATAGCCCCTTCAATTTGCGAAATCAATGTCTATTAATTGTATTTTTTAATCTAATTTGGAATTAAACTTAATTTTTCTTTCTTCTTTATTATTTAAGCTGTAAACAAAGCAAAAATAAGTTTGCTTTTAATTTAGAAGTGTATTTAACGTTTTTCTTTTATTTTTTTTATCGAAGGAATGTATGTTTGACTCCATTCATATTAATTTACTCATTTAGTACTGCCGTAATGATTCGGTTTCGTAATAATTTTGAATTTTATTTGTTTTACTCTTAAAAGGGAACGTCCATGAACTATTTTCAACTAAAAAATATTTTTGAATGTACTTATATTTGTTCGATTTGTTTACAGATCAGAGAATACAATTTTTCCCCACCGGCTTAAGCCCGCCGTTTTAATAAAACAAAGCATATCATGGCAGAGCTTCACTCCCCTAATAAAAAAAGTGGATTTAGCATTTTTAACTGCATTGTTTCTTTGAAAACAGTTTTACTCTATAAGTGTCTCTCTCATGTGCTTTTTCAAACAGTTCATTAAAACAGAACGGTCGATAATGGGGAGGAATTGCATGTTTAACAGTTCGATTTTGTGCTCTACAGGAGATCAATCTCTCGGGAGGAGCTTCACATCTCGCACTTCTCCTTCCATCGGGAGAAGCGTGAAGCTCTGTAGAATGGAAGTGAGGATCAGGAAGACTTCTACGATGGCCATAGCCTCACCCACGCAATTTCGCTTGCCTGGAAAAGTATAAAAACATGTATAACTTTTTGCGGATTAAGAAAAAAGTTATAGAATGTTGAGGAATAATTTGGTTAAATAAATAAATAATCAATATCGACAGTTCGCATAGTTACAAAAAATCACATAGTTGCATGGTTCCAATTTTTTAATGCTGTTAGAACCTTTACCAGCAGTTTTTAAACGATTTTGCAGCTTCGAAACCGCTGATCAGAAAGCACAGAATACGGTCGCTAAGTTCGCAAAAAATCGCATAGTTGCATAGTTCCAATTTTGTAATGCTGTTAGAACCTTTACCAGTAGTTTTTAAACGATTTTGCTGCTTCGAAACCGCTGATCAGAAAGTACAGAATACGGCCGTTAAATTCGCAAAAAAATTGCATAGTTGCATAGTTCCAATTTTTTATTGCTGTTAGAACCTTTACCAGCAGTTTTTAAACGATTTTGCAGCTTCGAAAGACCTGTGTTAGCTGCGTATTCCTAGTAAAACCTTGAAAATAGTATAAGAATTTTTTTTAGTTTTTGGCTGACAAACTCCTAAAAGATACCTCTCACGGAAAAAAGTTTCAATTACAGACATATTAACTGCTATCGGCTTCGGTGTTAAATCCGTGGTCAAAGAGGAATTTCACCAATCAGAGTCAGCGAAAAGCTAATTTTTCTCTCTTTAGCTGCTGGTGTAACACCGACGCTGTGACGGCTATGAATAAGGCTGTAGAGTAAAAAAGTTAAAGGTGATATCAGGTTGAGGAAACCACATTTTATTGTACCTCAAAACCAATGGGTATGTTATCATCAGTGAGGGACCGTTCAAATATTACGTAAGCACCTTAGGGGGGGTTGCTCTTTGCTTATTTTTCCTGACAAGGGGGGAGGGGGGATATGAGTGATGCTTACGTAAGATGCTGCATTTTCGAAAATCTCATATTTATTGCATAAATAATTTTAAATCTCAACCAAAAATAAATTTAACAAAAATTGAATTGAGAAATCTGACGTAAGCACTTTTTTCTGATGATGGACCTCCAAAACATTTTGAAATTTTAACCCCGAAAAGTAATGTTTCGACTCAATTTTGAACCCTTATGGTTGCACCCAAAAATGACAGCTCCTTGCCGTCATAAGTCATAAGTCACCTAATTTTCAAGGAGAAAAAAAACAGTACTTACTAAAAGGGATCTCAAAATTTCGGGGGGGGGGGTCCGGCAGTTCTTACGTAATTATGGTGGGGGGGGTTTGAGGCTTGCTTATCTTTGCTGACAAGGGGGAAGGGGGGCTAAAAATGACCAAAAATGTGCTTACGTAATATTTGAACGGCCCCTAAGGGTAAAGAGAAAATATTTGATTCACTTCTTACAAGAAAAAGACTTACCAACTCCAAACGGATAAGGTCCTTCTTTCTTGATCCTTTTTCCCTCTTCATCCAGAAACCTCTTTGGCTCGAATTTCTGAGGGTTCGGGAACTCCTTAGGATCAAAATGAATACTAGCTAGGTCTGCAAATAGGATGCTTCTTTTGGGGATTCTGTAACCCTTTATGGTAGTCTCCTCTGAAATAAAAACGTGCATTTTAAAATGAAAAACGTATTGCTACGATTATTAAGATGCGAAAGTTGATATTATACTCTATTCTTTTTGAATAGGCGCCTAAAAATTTCCTTCCTCCACCACCGATAGGTAACCATAGCAACTATCCTCGTCAGAGTGATGAAGAAGGTTTACTATTGTCTGTGCGAAAAGTATAACTATATGGTAACGCTTCTAGCGAGGGGTAAAGCACTATTTCTCGGGCCCCAATTCTAAATGAACAGAGTTAAGTATGTGGCCTTGGGTAGCATAGTGGTGAACTTTTTCCATCCTAAGCATAGATCCTAAGCCGCTCGAGATTAACATTAAATCCTACAGAAAATTTGGGGCGCCTCTAAGAATGAAAGGGTTAAAACATCAAAATGCGCAGTATTATGTTCTTAAATCTGTGGATCCCAAAGTCTTATGTTTTGTCATGGCACGGTTTACCATGCATATTCACAATACCTGCAAGGTTTTTATACTTTAATAACAATGTGCGCATGCGTGTAGACTTGATTTTCGCTGTTTTTTTAGAAATTTTAATATAATAACTGGGGATAGAACCCACGAACTGCTACATGCTACGCAGGCATCCTACTACCACTGCTCCAGCGGGTATTCATAAACTTTAAACTTTTTATTATTACATGTTCCCTCTTTGTGTTGCATGCGCATTATATCAAAGTATAAAAACCTTGTAGGTATTGTGAATATACGTCCCCTACAACCTCTAGCATTATGACCTCTACTTTTGAAACAATCTGTATAGCATAAAATAAAGGAATTGTCAGTTTGAAAAAGAGAATAAGTCCAACAAAAAAAATGGCAAATTGACTTCTGTGCGCAAAAAAATCTCCAACTTCGCTTTACATATGAATGTAAAGAGGAGGAAATAACTAACCCGTATAGAATAGACAGATCCTTTGATTCTATTCATTGTATTTTTTAACTTAATTTGAAATTTAAGTTAAGTTGTCTTTCTGTTCTTATTCTTTGCACGGTAAACCAACCCAAAATGAAATTTTGTTGTTATATAAAAGTTTTTTTTTCTTTTTTTAATCGAGTGAATTTTTGACTCCATTGATATTCACTTTTACTTCATTGATACTGTCTTAATGACTCAGTTATATATATATATATATATATATATATATATATATATATATATATATATATATATATATATATATATATATATATATATATATATATATATATATATATATATATATATATATATATATATATATATATATATATATATATATATATATATATATATATATATATATATATATATATATATATATATTAGGGTGGCCCTTATTACAATGGAGAAATTTTTTTTTCAATATTTTGTTTCGCGCCGGGCTGATTTTTTTTCCTTTTACTATAGAATGAAAGTGTGCAAAAGGATTTTCCAATATTTTAATATTAACACGTGCCTCATCGGGGGTGAAGTTTTCCCATAGCGCGTATGGCTTACGACGGGAATAGCGTCTCCGCCAAGAATTAAGAAACATAAGACTTCGTAAGACATAAGAATATTATTAGTATGGATTAAATTAGTTAAAAAGTCAAGAATTAAACAAAAGTATTTATTGAAAAAAAATTAAAAAGCATACATATTGCATATAATTCAGAACTGCTTAACGTAAAACAACAATTACACTACTCGACAAAAAAATAGGGTCAAAATGCTTCTGACACCATTCAAGCAGATTCTTATGTAAAATGACCCCCTGAATCCGAATCCGACCCCCGTTTTTCTCCATCACGTACAGATTTTCGGGGAACAGCCCCTCCCCCTTTTTGCGTTTTTCGATGATTTAATGACTTTGAATTCGATTTCCAGGGGCAAAAACTATTACTTTAGCCTTTAAATTACACCCGAGGGAACAAGAAAGGTTTAAGCTTCTAAAATATACAAATTTGTAGCAAATGGGTAAGTTTAAGGGGTTATTACCCCCCTAAAAATGCAAAAAAATCGTTAAAAATTATAGAGATTGTTTTTGGCTATTTTTTCCTCTACTTTTTGACGCAATTTATCATTAAAGGGTCCTAACCCTTCCCCAAGAACCCGAATTTAATGAATATATGTAGCAATGATTTTTGCTAGTAGCGGTTGAGGTGTTAGCGCCCCCGAAGCACTCGCGGAAGAGACTCTCTGAATCGCGCCGCCGCTAGTGAACTCAGGAATTAATATTCATATTTTGAAAAGCTCAAAAATTACATTGTTCTTATATTTCAGGTCTATCCTGAGGGAAATTGTTCAGTTCGTTAAAAACTGGCCATTTTTTGGGGATGGGGGTTCCATGTTTCAAGCTCTTACGCGTGGGCTGTGGATAACAATTGGGGGTTGTCCCATCAAAAATTGAGGGTGATGGGGGAAAACGGGTGTCATATTTGCGTTCAAGAGGTCATTTTACACAAGAATCGACTGAAATTCAGTCAGTAACAGTTGGAATTTTTTTTGTATAGCAGTTTAACCCTTTAGTATGGCGTAGAACCCTTCCGAGGGTGCCTTGGGGGCGCTAACACCTCAACCGCTTTTTATAAAAATCATTGCTGAATATATTCATTAAATTTGGGTCCTTGGGGAAGGGTTAGGACCCTTTAATGATAAATTGCGTAAAAAATTAGAGGAAAAAATAGCCAAAAACAATCTCAATAATTTTTAACGATTTTTTTTGCATTTTTAGGGGGGTAATAACCCCTTAAACCGACCCATTTGCTACAAATTTGTATGTTTTAGAAGCTTTAACCTTTCTTGTTCCCTCGGGTGTAATTTAAAGGCTAAAGTAATAGTTTTTGCCCCTGGAAATCGAATTCAAAGTCATTAAATCATCGAAAAACGCAAAAAGGGGGAGGGGCTGTTCCCCGAAAATCTGTACGTGATGGAGAAAAACGGGGGTCGGATTCGGATTCAGGGGGTCATTTTACATTAGAATCTGCTTGAATTGTGTCAGAAGCATTTTGACCCTATTTTTTTTGTCGAGTAGTGTAATTGTTGTTTTACGTTAAGCAGTTCTGAATTATATGCAATATGTATGTTTTTTAATTTTTTTCAATAAATACTTTTGTTTAATTCTTGACTTTTTAACTAATTTAATGCATACTAATAATATTCTTATGTCTTACGAAGTCTTATGTTTCTTAATTCTTAGCGGAGACGCTATTCCCGTCGTAAGCCTTACTATTGCTATGGCGCGCTATAGGAAAACTTCACCCCCGATGAGGCACGTGTTAATATTAAAATATTGGAAAATCCTTTTGCACACTTTCATTCTATAGTAAAAGGAAAAAAAATCAGCCCGGCGCGAAACAAAAATCCAACTTTGAAAAATAAGGGCCACCCTAATATATATATATATTAGGGTGGTCCTTATTTTTTAAGTTTGGAAATCTTAACGCGACGCCCCCCCAAATTGTTCCATCATACAAATAAATAGTTTTTGCAAAATATCAGCTCATTCGAATAATAAACACCCGTGCGCAGTTGCCTTGAAGTTTCAAAAAAATACTGATTTTTTCACAAAACATCCCAAAAACCATAGATTAAACCCTCCCAACTTCTTCTTGATTTTTTAATGAGAATCTAATATAGTTATAGTTATAATGTTCCAGATTCCATTCTTCTATCACCCCTCTTTTGGTAGTAAAAAGGTTTTAAAGTTAAAATAACTCTTGTAAAGTTGTTTTTCCTGCATTTTAAAAAAGCTAATAACTCCAGAACCATACAACTTAAAAACCTGAAATTTGTGCCATTTTGTTTGTAATTTTATTACCTTTCATTTGATGTGCAACATAACTGCCTTTCTTTAAAAAATTTTCTTCAAAATAAAAAAAATGGAGAAAAAATTAAATAAAAAAAAATTTTGAAAAAAATTTTTATTAAATAAATTTTAAGTTTTTCCACTCCCAAAATGAACTTATCTGCCAAATTTCAAGTTGAAATTAAAATTTGATCATGTAGAAAAAAATAAAAATTTCCGAAATTTTGGCAGGTCCCTAAACGTTTCATGTAATTTAACAAAAAAAGGTGTTTTACACATGGGGATTCCAAAAACTCCCTTGAGGGTGTTCATACGATTTGTACCATGCAAAAAAATTTACTTAAATATCAGAAAATACAGCTATTAGCCGATTCGGTACAAAATCCTACAGAGCTAGTTTCCAACCTAATTCAATGTGCCTATATTTTACCTGAATTTCCATTAGAATTAAATTTTTACGTTATTTTTTCACTTCCAACATGTCAAATCAAATGAAATTAAAAGTGTTTAAAGATAAAAGAATAAAATAAAATCATACCCCGATGACTACGCACAACGCAGTCTACCATTTGGTACCCGACAGGGCTCTGTAAGATTTTGTACCGAATCGGCTAGTAGTTGTATTTTCTGATATTTAAGTGAATTTTTTTGCATGGTAAAAATCGTATGAACACCCTCAAGGGAGTTTTTGGAATCCCCATGAGTGAAACACCTTTTTTTGTTAAATTACATGAAACGTTTAGGGACCTGCCAAAATTTTGGAAATTTTTATTTTTTTCTACATGATCAAATTTTAATTTCAACTTGAAATTTGGCAGATATGTTCATTTGTGGAGTGGAAAAACTTAAAATTTATTTAATAAAAATTTTTTTCAAAATTTTTTTTTATTTAATTTTTTCTCCATTTTTTTTATTTTGAAGAAAATTTTTTAAAGAAAGGCAGTTATGTTGCACATCAAATGAAAGGTAATAAAATTACAAAGAAAATGGCACAAATTTCAGGTTTTTAAGTTGTATGGTTCTGGAGTTATTAGCTTTTTTAAAATGCAGGAAAAACAACTTTACAGGAGTTATTTTAACTTTAAAAAATTTTTACTACCGAAATAGGGGTGATAGAAGAATGGAATCTGGAACATTATAACAATAATTGTATTAGATTCTCATTAATAAATCAAGAAGAAGATGGGAGGGTTTAATCTATGGTTTTTGGGATGTTTTGTGAAAAAATCAGTATTTTTTTGAAACTTCAAGGCAACTGCGCACGGGTGTTTATTATTCGAATGAGCTGATATTTTGCATACATTATTATTTTATATAGTGACACAAAACTAGGGGGCGTCACCACCGGAATTCCCAAAAAAAATTTTTACCATACAAATAAGGACCACCCTAATATATATATATATATATATATATTAGGGTGGAACGAAAAAGGGCCAAAAAAACTTTTTTCGAATATTCAATTAGTGATAGTGCGGAAAAGTTGCCTTAATACATCAGTGTCAAAATGTGAAAATCTGAAAGTGATCAAAAAATATCTTGAGGTGCCTCAAGAGCCTTGAAGTTTCAAAAAATTGTAACTTTTTCTACAAAACAACAAAAAAACCAAAGATTAAACACTAAAATTTTTTTCATGATTTTTTTATGTGAAACTACTACTATCAGAGATATAATGGCACAAGTTTCGTTTTTTTATCGCCCTGCATTTGGGAGAAAGATTTTTTTTAGAGTTACGCAAATATTGTTAAGTTGTTTTTCTTGCATTACTAGAGAAGACATAACTCTGGAACTATTCAGTTTAAAAACAAGAAATGGAGCTCATTCTGTTCATAATTTTATTCTCTTTGTTTCCTTTCTTCTTGTTACCTTTCTTCAATTTTTTCACAATTTCAAAAAAATATATTTAAAAAAAATTTAACCGAAAAAAGTTATTAACCTGTAAAAATTTAATACCAACCAAGAAATGCTTTGAGATTATCACAAATTACTAAAAAATTGTATAATTCTAGTTAATTCCAGCTATGAGTGATTCATTAATAAACATTTACAGTTAAAAGTTTTCTTTTAAAAGCATTAAATACTTTCACTAAATGCTGATCAAAATTACTTATCGATTGTAGTTTTAGTTAAGTGATTCTCAGGGGTCTGCAAACTATATACTAAATATGAATTCTTAACAATTATGGTAAAGCTTTTACTGCATTTGTCTTATTATACTTTCGGAATTTTATAAGTAGTTATGGTTATGCTACAATAAGTTGACACAGATTAGAAATAAAAAGCATATATTCAATTAAATATTAAAAGGAAATATAATTGATTATTATTGATTGAAATATAATGATTGTTATTTATGACTTCTGATTACAAAATGGTAAGAAATTATGACAGTTTTGGAAAACAATCAAGAACTAAAACAACGAAAACTATTCTTGAAAAATATCTAGTGATTTATTCTATTTTACATTTAAGTTGACCTAGATTAGAGATAAAAACACATAATAATTTTAATTAATACATAACATTTTAATTGAATTATAGGGAGTGAGGATTCCATGTTTCAAGATGTTAATAGATGCACGGCTGTGGATAAAAATTAGGGGCATCCCCTTAAAAACTGAGGGTGATGGAGGAAAATAGGTGTCATAGTTGAATTCAGCAGATCATTTTACACAAGAATCAGCTGAAATTCAGTTAGTGGCTTCAAATTTTTTTTTGTACAGCACAGTTTAACTCAAAGGGCGGCATTGAACCCTTCCGTGGGTGCTTTGGGGGCGCTCTCACCTCAACCGCTTTTAGTAAAAATCATTGCTGCATATTGCCATCAAATTTGGGTCCTTGGGGAAAGGTTAGGACCCTTCAAACGTGAATTGCGTAAAAAATAAGAGGAAAAAAAAGCGTATAAAAACCTCTATAATTTTTAGCTATTTTTTGCATTTTTAGGGGGGTAAATTACCCCTTAAACCTATCCATTTGTTATAAAATTATCATATTTTATTAATTTGAATCTTTCTTGTCCCCTGGGGGGCAATTTGAAGAATAAAGCAATGCTTTTTGACCCTGAAAATCGAGTTTAAAGTTATAAAGTCGTCGAAAAACGTAAAAAGGGGGAGGGGCTGTTCCCCGAAAATCCTGAGTCAATCGAGAAATTTAATGGTGGTTTTCGTATTCAGCGACCACAAATCTATAAGAAATGACTGTTTTCATCAAGGAAATTTTTTCACTGTTGAACAGTGTAGGTAATCGTTCTTTTTCTGTGTTTTGATAAAGGGTGTTAAAAACCTACTAAAATTTCGATTAATTATATTTTTTCTGCACGATTAAATTAGATTTTTAACTTGAAACTTGGTAGAAATGTTTGTCATAGATAAATAAAAATAAAAAACTATAAAAATAATAATAAAAAAATAAAAAAAAATTTAAATTTTTTTCACATTACATTTTCAATTAAAATTTTTTTTGGGAGGGGATTGTCAATGATGCATACCACTGTAAAGAGAAAAAAATATCGGACAAAAGGAATCCAATTTCACGTTTTTAGGTTTGATAGTTCTAGAGTTATTGATGTTTCATTAATGCAGGAAAAACAACTTTACAAAATTTATTTGACGTTAAAAAAATATTACTACCAAAAAAAAGGGTGATAAAAAATGAAACCTGGAATATTATATTAAGAATAATAGTAGTTCCTCATAAAAAAATAATGAACAAATTGTAAAGATTTTATCATTGGATTTTTTGTTGTTTTGTAAAAAAACAGCATTTTTTCGAAACTTTAAGGGCTTTGAGGCACCTCAAGATATTTTTTGATCATTTTAAAATTTTTAACTATTGATACTGGTGGCTTAAGGCAAATTTTGCGCCCTATCACTAAACGATTCGACAAAATTCGTTTTTTCGTTCCACCCTAATATATATATGTTAGGCTCAAACCCCGAAATCGCTCACTGAGCGAAAAAAACGCTCTCATCGCGGAGTGGCATTTGCAAATTGCCACAACCCGAAATTCGGGTTGTGGTATTTTCAAAAACGCTCACTCCGCGATGTGGTATTTTCAAAATGCCAGAACGCGATGTGGCCGTTTTTCAATAGTGCCACAACCCGAAATAGACTTTTGTAAAGATGGGATGCGCTAATGTGGGACGTTTGGCCAAAAGAAACATTCCACATCCACAGACTTGTTTTGCCGAAATTTAATTTATATAGTCTAATTCAATTTGTTCTTAAAAGACTTTGTACTTAATTTAGATTTATTAAAGTTTTTTTAGGGAATTTTCAGTTTAAATTTGGAGTTGTCCTTGAAATTTTTGGTTTAATTTCTTTTTAATTAATTTAAATTACATTTTTATTATTTTTGCATTGTTTTAAAAATGTAAAATTAATGAAACGCTCAATTTTGTTACATGTTTTCATCGTTTTTTTACTTATTATACAAATAAGTCTTTTTAAAAAAGTAAGGTAAAAAAGTTTAATTGATTAATTGCTTGCATAAAAATTCAGGGAATACTTTTTAAACAAGAGTCAACTGGTAATACGTCAACAATTATTGTCATAAATCGAAGTAATATTAATTAAATAATTATAAAAACAAATTTAATAATTCAATACCATATTTTGAAAATACCACATCGCGGAGTGAGCGTTTTAGAAAATATCATAACCCGAATTTCGGGTTGTGGCTATTTGCAAATGCCACTCCGCGATGTGAGCGTTTTTGAAAATACCACAACCCGAATTTCGGCTTGTGGCCGTTTTACAAATGCCACTCCATATATATATATATATATATATATATATATATATATATATATATATATATATATATATATATATATATATATATATATATATATATATATATATATATATATATATATATATATATATATATATATATATATATATATATATATATATATATATATATATATATATATTATATATATTATATATATTTATATATTTTATCTTATTCTTTCTATTTTCCACTTTTGTGCTGTGAACTAAAAAGAAACATAATTTAATTGCGAATCGTGATTGAAGTGGTTTTTAAGATTTTTTTCACCTGAAATTTCATAAGGTGGAAAGAGGGAAAGTTTTGCAACTGTAAAACTTATATTTATTTCGATGATAATTTTGTTTTCTAATAAATAGAGTCCTGAATTTCTGGTACTACAAATTTTGTGGTTTTCCATGAAAATTCCATCGCTTATACAGTTTCCCCCCCGATTTTCTCAAAACTTGGTTTTGGTCTTATTTCCTTTTTCAACTGACTAAAACATAATTATGCATTTTTATAAGTCGTACTACTTACTGAAATTAGAATATTGTGTGGAAATGGGAAATAGAGCAGTCACCCTAAAAAGCTCTTGCATGGTAGCATCCACATAAGGCAGTTGCTTTCTATCCTCGAACGAAGGTAGCCTTTCCCGGCCAACCACACTGTCCAGCTCTTCTTGCACCTTCTTCTGCACTCCTGGGTGCTTGGCTATCTCGAGTAGAAGGTTGGTGATGGCGGCAGACGTGGATTCAGTTCCCTCGAAGAACATATTCATGGAAATCGCATTGAGCCGCTCCACTGAAAATTAAAAGCTATGTCATTTTCTCGTTTCTTATACTGATAAATAATTGCTATTATACAAGATCACAACGTTTCCTGTTAGTGACGTCACGTGTTGACGTAAGAAGACGCCTTCTATACTGGACTGCAACTTTACTTAACCCTGGCTGACAGCAAACAAAGAAAGTAGTTCCTAGCGCGAGCGTGGTGTCTGAATTTGAGTGAAATTAAGCATTTCAATTCTGAGTTCCAACATTCCATCTTTCTTTCACACTGTTAGTTCTCGTTACTTTTGGGGGGCTAAAGCCCTCTAGCCCCATTGGATTTGCTAGAGATTCCAAGGATATATTTAATCAACCTCGTATATAGATAATATCTATTCCTCCAAGTCCAGACCAACATTATGTCTAAATAATAAAAGCGAAGAGCAGCGGTTTTGCATACACCGATGGCTCCTCGGACAAATCCCTTAGTAATGGCGGAGCTGGTGTTCTCCTTCTCCTTCCGGGAGGCAGGAGACGAGAACACACTCTCAACACTGGAGTAATTGCTTCCAACTTCACCAGCGAGCTCCTAGCGATTAGGGAAGCCCTCACCATGTATACGACGGACTCGCAGGCTATGGATACTTCAGAAGGATTGATAATTCTTTCAGATTCTAGGTCTGCTTTAGAGGCCATCATAAATGGAGAGACAAACATCACCTCCTCCATAAACCTCCTACTCGAACAGCTGCACCACAAGGGAAAAACATGCGTTTTACAATGGATACCTGCACATGTAAACATCGAAGGCAATGAATGTGCTGATTCTTTGGCTAAAAAAGCCAGAGACCAGACCCAAGCTTGCACCAGCACCATCATCACTTGCTGATGCAAACGCTGTGGCCAGTTTCAGACTATTACCCCACTCATATAAGAAGCCACTAATAACGGACTTTGACTCTCCAAGAATAATAACATCTACAATAGCAAGATTGAGAACTCAGCACCACAGGGGCATGAAAATCCAACCTGATAAAACAAGATCTTATATACAGTGCAAAAACTGCCCAAGGAATCAGCCGCTCACACCGAGACATATTTTCGAGTGCCCAGCTCTCATCCCAAGAGTACTAGATCTTGGCCTAGTCCCACTAATGGACCCACTACAGGAGACCCTCTATACGAAGGACGCACCGAGATTGGCTGCCGCAATTGTTGCCACCTTCGGTGGTGTCTAGTTCTACCGTGCACATATCCATGGACACGAGAAGAAGAAGAAGAAGAAGATGTAATCTAAAACTCAACTCATAAGTGGAGTAGTTACCTTTGGAATACCGTTTAGTCAACCACCCCAGAAACAAAAGTCAGGGTCCGCGATATTTGGCTGTTACATAAAAGGGGGCCACTGTGATCGAAAGTTTAAGAACCGCTGGCGTAAAGAATAAATAAATTTTCTTACTCGTAAAAGTGGATTGGTCCAGCAGCCCCTTCTCTTGATGTTCTTTCCTTTGGTTGAGGTAAGCGTCTACATACCCCCTCTGGTGAGAGGGGTCAAAAGTAGCTACTTGATCCTTGACAATGTCGTCAGTGAATTTTCGGACCACTCTCCTTTCTCTTTCAAGGTGTCTTAATTTCGGATAGAAGATCATCCCAAGACTTGAAAGGAGAGAAAAAATATTTTGTTTGTAAGAAGCCATTTCTTTTAAAACATTTTTTTCAAATAACAATTTTAAAAAAATTCAAACAAACAATTTTTCATTAAAAGATTGAAATATTATTCACTCAAATTAAATTTATGTGCCTCTGTAGACAGATTTACTATGTAGTTCTTTGGAAGCAATGTGCGTTTGCAAACCTTTTTTGATGAATTTTTAATGTGACCGGTCTTTCCACCGCCGTCACAGTGGAAATGTAGTCAAGGCATTTATAAAAAAATAGATGGTATCCTTTTTCGAATTCGCAAAAACAATTTTTTGTCATATAAGGGATACCCTAATCTTAGAGAGCCTGTATACGAGAGAGAGACGACAATTTGCTTAAAAGCGTCTCTGCGCATCCAGTTCTGTCCAAAATTCTGTCCAAACTGTATCATGCCGCTTGTCTCGAGTCCAATGCTAATCCTTTGGAGGGAACCGGCTGTGGCGAACAGAAAACCTGTTTACCGATCTGCGCGCGCTATACTGAGTTGTCGCCTCTCTCTCGTATACAGGCTCTCTACCTAATCTAGGTGTGTCCGACCCCTCCTAGATGTTATGCAACACTTATCTGAAACACCCTGTAGAAAACCTACTCACTCAAATGGCAATCCTGTTAGGATGTAGACCTTGCCAAGGAACGCTGCCACGAACCGATGCATGACTTGCAGGAACCTCCCAAACTCCCCCTGCTTGTCCATCTTCCGTCCGTACAGCAGCTCCGAGATGACGGAATTGGTGACGAAGGCCACGTGAAAAGGCATCCGGCATGGCTGTCCTGGCTTCTCTTGCTGGCGCAGGTCTCTGAGCATCAGCTGCACTTCGTCCCGGATCTTTTCCTCCATCTCCTGTTTTCCTACTCCGAATCGCCGCACCGTCTGCGTGTAGAAGCGTCGGTGTTCCTGCCAGGGGTCGCCCTCCTCCTGAGCTATTCCTGAAAAAGAGAAAAAGATCCATGCTAAAAACTTTTAATAACTGTTTTTAAGCGAGACTTCATTCACCTTTCAATATGGTGGGACATTATGCTATACCATCAATAAATTTAAACATTAGCTTTGTAACATCATTGTGGAATATTGCATGTAGTTATTTAAAACAATTGTAAATTTTGCCTAGTAGCAGTAGACTAGTAGATTGTAGATATAATTACTATAGTAGATTTGCCGTGTGGCAACAGTCTGTTAATTCTTTTAATTCTTTAAAATTGTTTGGAAAATAATGTTTGTAATTTACTTTCGGACTTGGAAACTTAAATTGATAATTAAATATCATCATTCATCTGTTGAAGTTGTATTCATTTGAGTGATTAAATTTAAGGTCGTCCGTTAAGTAATTTTAACCAGCTATTTGACATCATTCATCTGTTGAATTAGTATTCATTTGAGTGATTTAAAGTTGGCAGTTATTTGACATCATTCATCTGTTGAATTAGTATTCATTTGAGTGATTTGAGTTAAAGTAGTCAGTTATTTGACATTTTTATGGCGTCCGTCTGACAGGATATTGCATCGGATTAGAAACATGTTTCAAGCGGAAAAAGGATTCCAAAAAGAAGACCTTCTTATTGTTGTTGAAGAAATAGGCGAAGTACTGCCACCAAAGGTTACAATATCAAATCTGAAGGATCTCATTTTAAAAAGCAAAGAATATTTGAATGATCCAGATATTTGGTAACGATTTATAAGGTAACGACTGTATATTTGGTAAGATATTTTGGTAACGACTGTAAACTGTCGAAAACAAAGAGAAGAAGTAAAACGAAAAAAGTTAGAATATGAAGAAAAACGAAAACAATTAGAAGAAAGAGAAAGAATAAGACAACATGAAGAAAGAGAAAGAATAAGACAACATGAAGAAAGAGAAAGAATAAGACAACATGAAGAAAGAGAAAGAATAAGACAACATGAAGAAAGAATAAGACATGAACTGGAGTTGGCGAGGCTTCAAGCTAGGTCACCAATAACAAGTGAGTCTCATAACCATGTTATAGCTAGTGCTAAGAAGCAATTTAATCTACCAAAATTAGAATTAAGGCAATTTGGTGGAGAAATAAAGGATTGGTTGCCCTTTTGGGGTCAATTCGAAGAAATTCATAAGGATGAAGACATTGCACCGGAAAACAAATTTCATTACCTCATTCAAGCGACTACTGCTGGATCTCGTGCTCGAGAAGTAGTAGAAAGTTTTCCACCAACTGGTGCAAACTATGCCAAAGCAGTTGATAGCCTAAAATCTAGATTTGGCAGAGAGGACCTTTTGGTCGAAGTATATGTGCGAGAACTGCTAAAGCTAATACTGTCGGTTCAAAAGCATGAAAATATTACATTGACGTCTCTCTATGATAAAGTCGAACCATTACTGAGATCTTTAGAGACTTTAGGAGTTACGACAGGCAAATGTGTGTCGACATTATTTCCCATGGTTGAGTCAAGTTTTGAAGAAGAGTTCCTGAAAGCATGGAACAGAAGTGCTTCATCTATAGCCTCAACTGATGCCAAAGAGCGATTAATGAATCTAATGGTTTTTTTAAGAAAGAAACTCCCGAAAAGAAAGAGGAGGAGGAAGAATCTAAATTATCTGATAATGCAGTTTCTGAAGAGAGAGAGGCTGAAAAAGAAACAAAAGCTAAAAATGATGAATCTTACACTGAAGAGGAAGATGTCCCTAAGAAGAATGAAAGGAAGGCTGCTCCGAAAGTTAAAGCTATGAAACGTGGAAGGAGACCTGCGAAGTCAAAAGCTAAAGCTACGGAAGATGTCCCTAAGAAGAATGAAAGGAAGGCTACTCCGAAAGTAAAAGCTATGAAACGTGGAAGGAGACCTGCGAAGCCAAAAGTTAAAGCTACCCCTGACAAACGACGAGGCAAAGCTGCTTTATCCAAATATGCCAAGAATTCTAGCTCTGAAGAAAAGATGGATATAGGTTCTTGTTCTGAAGGTGATGCTTCTAAAAAGGAAGGTCAAAAAGCTGAGAAACGTAGTGGTCGTCAGACGAAACCAACCAAGTACATTAAAGACGATGGTTTCAAAGTTGAAGATAACCAGCACAATGAGAAAGAAGACTACGGGCCTGAAATAAAGACTAACCCCAAAGAGAAACCCACGTTGGACTGTCAAGTGATAAACTGGTGTTTTAAAGGAGGTGGAACTCTATCCTAGAAAGGACAATATTCCTAAAGTTGCACGATTAAGAATTTCCCAAAGTAAAAGAATCTGCCCACCCCAAAACCTTTATCCTTTAGAAGTGTCAGCAAAATGCGATATTGATATTCTGGAAGTGACCTCAAGGAAAAAAGACTTAACTGTTGATAATATCCCCGATTCTGTACAAGTCCCTGATACTTCTGAAGATAGCTCGCTTATCAAAAATAGATTTAAAAGAACCAAGAAAATTTCACTGTGTGTTTGGACTTATAAACTTTATATTAGTGTGACTCTAGATTTTAGAAAATATGGTAATGGTAAATTTATGTTGCAAAGTTCTATTTGTAGGGATCACTTTGCAAGGGGGGAATATGTGGAATATTGCATGTAGTTATTTAAAACAATTGTAAATTTTGCCTAGTAGCAGTAGACTAGTAGATTGTAGATATAATTACTATAGTAGATTTGCCGTGTGGCAACAGTCTGTTAATTCTTTTAATTCTTTAAAATTGTTTAGAAAATAATGTTTGTAATTTACTTTCGGACTTGGAAACTTAAATAACTTAAATTGATAATTAAATATCATCATTCATCTGTTGAAGTTGTATTCATTTGAGTGATTGGATTTAAGGTCGTCCGTTAAGTAATTTTAACCAGCTATTTGACATCATTCATCTGTTGAATTAGTATTCATTTGAGTGATTTGAGTTAAAGTAGTCAGTTATTTGACAATCATTACATACTAAACTCATAGGCGCAATAGCCTTAGTGGGCCAAGACCTAAGATGCCCATCTTTGTTTTCTTGACCTTGGAGCCCTGAGATGCAAGGCAAATGTCCCGGTTAGGAGGTCAGTTTAACGCGGGACCCCATTGTTTAATTTCCAAACACACTTGGTCCTCATTTTATCAACCCATTGAAGGGATGGAAGGTTGAGTTGATCATGCCCAGCCCGGGACCCGGGTATCGAACCCCGGACCTTGGCGTGGAAGCGGGTAGCGCTACCACAATGCCAATGGTCTTCTTTTTTACCATCATTGTTGTTGTTGAAACGTCGTTATGGGATCGTTTATGAGTATCTTAGAGCTTCGGTCAGCAAAGTAATTTCCTCGTAATAATCACTTAGAGGAGAAATAACTGTTGCCGGTATAATGAGGCGATCCAAACTGTTTTTTTGTGCCGTATTGAATGAGTAACAAGTTTTTTGGATATTGCTCTCTAGTTGTTGTTGTTTCTTATTCTCCCTGATCTAGTACAACTAGATCAGGTCCAGGAGATCATTCACCCTCAAAAAATCCACGACTTGGACTGGATTCACTTTCAAGTCGGCCTTATCTAGCCAGAAGATGGCTGGGGGAGGCCGGGGCCGAGCTGCATTTAGTACATGTTAAAAAAGTCTTACACGCCCCTGGTCATTAGGCGAGAGATCCAATATGACCACTAATAAATCTAGTAAGGGCAGTCTGCGTTACTCTGTCTCCAAAAACCTCCAGGGCATCTCCTGGATGGTCTGCGCATGATACCAGTCATGCGAAGGAGGTGTTTTCCACTCCTTGTAGAGAGCAATTTTTCTTATGGTGGCCAGCTCTTGGTCTCTAGTTTAATAGTTAATTATACTTAGATAAAGTAACTCAATTTCTTAACACATCTTTTTGTAAAAAAGGTGTCTGTCTAACAATGCTAAGTACATAGAGCTTTTCCTGTTCCTATCCACGGAGAAACAGCCAAACAGTCCAAATTACCATTTTCAAATATAGTAGGATGGAGGATAGAAAATGTCAATGTTTGACAGAAGGGTAGGCAGTACAATTTGGAGAACACAGGGGATTCGACGGTTAAGATTCTATCTCTCCGCCTCTCGTGGCGTAACAAGGAGGTGTGGGTCTGATGCGATTTCAGCGTCAACAGGCCCCTTTCACAAGATATACCCATGCTTTTTTCGATTTCCTGAGTTAATCTTGGGGAAGGGAAAAAGCCGCACTAAACCGATACTCTTGGTGGTTGCTCACCAGTATGAAAGTTATTTGTTATAATTTGAATATGCACATGCTGAAACTAACTGTGAAAAGTTAGAACTGTCAATTACTTATAAAACACGCCTTTTATTTTAAAAGGTGATCATACATGCGAGTCGCAGTTAAATCTCTTCTCTGTTGAATGACGGGAGGAGATCTTTGATCAAATATAGTGTTGTCCTTAAAAAAAACCCACTCCCAATTGTACCCTAAAAAAACCCATCGAGATAATTTAAATAAATAATTAAAATAATTTTAAATTCTCATGTCCCTTGTCTTTGTATGCCATTAAGAGTGACAGTTACGTAAAATCAAGTCAAAGAACAGTTTATTTACTTAGTTTTTTGAATAAATAGAAATTGTCGATTTTGAGCTTAAAATATGGTTTAGTTATGCAGATTTTGATGCTATAAAAATATATGTTATAAAGATTTTAAAGCATTTTTCACGTGTTTTTGTGTTATCCCGTTATTATGAGAATAAAATACTGAAATTTCAGCTCAGTCGGCCAATTAGGGACCCTACGGTAGTCTTTGAAATGAGGGGTGAAAAAAACCCATGGTGTGCCTAAAAAAACCCACTTTTCTTTTTGTAATAAATGATAAAATAAATAAAAAATTTTGCAAAATATTTAATATTATTCATGATATACAACTAATTATGCAAATATGATAGTTGTTTCAGTAATTCTCGTTTTTTTTTTCAGTATTTTTGATAAAAACTCAATGATACCAAAAACAGCCATTTTCCATGAAAATATAGCATTTTACCGAGTTTTACTCGAAAATGGGTTTTGAGAGTAAATAGTTACGGGTTTAAAATAAAATATTAGTGCCAATTACCGTTTTTAAGCTTTTTTTATAGAAATTCTATTAAGTATTTGTATTTAATAGGTCGTTTTCATCAAAATACAACAATAAAAACGCTATTGTCGTTGTGTTTTGAAGGCAAAATTCTTGAGTAGAAAACTTATCACAGTTTTAATTTTAGAAATAATTTGTGATGAACAGGGTTTTAATTATCTTAACTATTATCTTTTCTATCATAATAAACCTTTCAATCATATTTTTTCTTAATATTTTGAGTATTTTCAAACGTGGGGTTTTTTAGGGTATTACATGGGTTTTTTTTTAGGAAAATTGGGTTTTTTTTGGATTCTTACTTAATTGTTTGCCAATTTGTAATGGAGAGTCGGAATTAAAAATACTAAGCACTAAAATGTAGGGGAGGATGAGCCGTTACAACACTATTTTGTACGATTTAATTATCATATTTTTAAGCTTTTAATGAAGGAAATATGAAAAAGTGGGTTTTTTTAAAGGACAGCACTATATTGCGACATGGTCTTTTGGACTTGGTCTAGTAGATCTACCTCAAGGGGGATAAGCAACTGTAGAGCTTTTTTCGTTCCTATCCACAGAGGGAAAAATCCTTACAGAGTCCAAAACGCTATCATCAAATGTCATTGTATATTATAGAGGGTAGCTCTGCAACTGCCTATGATTGACAGAAGTATAGGAAGTGCGATTTCGTGGTCATAGCTGTGATTGGATTTGACGTGTTCATTTCATCAGTCACTCTCGAAGGGGTATTAGGGGATTCGGCGATTGGGGATTCTATATTTCTCAGCCTCTCGTGACGTAACAAGGGAGGTGTGAGTTTGATCCGATCCCAGCACCAACAGAGCCCCTATCGCTTAGCTCAATCTTTTTTTATTTATATTATCGCCTATATGGCCATGAACTATATTTTTTTTATTTCTATATATCCCCAAATCCTCCCATCTGGCTACGCCTCTAATAATAAACAGGTTTGTTAGTTTTTGCTCACCAGTTTAATATAGTAATTTATTATACTGAAATAACTTCATACTAATGAGTCGCAGTTCATTCTGATTATAGTCTGTTCATTTAGAATTGGCACCTAAAACATGTTCAAAAACACTCAATAAATCCTACTTCAGTGACCTATTCTGTTACAGTATTTTAACTACCACTGCTTATACTCTATTCATTTAGAATTGGCGCTTGAGAAATAGTGCTTTCCCCCACGCTAGAAGCGTAACCGTAGTTACGATCTTTGAGAAGCCAATCGTAAGCCTTCTTCGTCACTTTAACGTGGATAGTTGCTATGGTTACCGATAACAGAATAGGTAAACAGAACAGATGTAATAGAATAACAGATAGGTGTAACAGAATAGGTCACTGGCTTAGGCTGCCTTGTCATTGCACAGGAAAATTATTTCGATGATAATTACAATAGTAACTGATGCTTCTAATACATTTCGTCTCCAATTCTATATGAACAGACTATAATTATGTCATGTATATGTTACGGGCAAAGTAGTTAATTGGGTATTATTCATATTGTCCGGAGTGTAGGCGGGAAAAGTGATAAATTTCATTGATAAATGCCATTGAATATTTGCCTTCCTTTTTATCCTGGAAGAGGAAAACTAAAAGAGTGGTCCTACAAAAGAATCCGTATATTCGTAAGGATGGTTATTCTACACTATAATTTTAAAGTTGGTGGGACTTGTAAGTACCGTTAATAAATAAAGGGTTAAAAGATACCTAGTCCATCGGACAGCCAGGCCACCAGGTTGTTCTCCTTGGGTCGTCCGTCGAACTCGTCCGCCCTGTTGACAAGGACCTCTTTGATGACTTTGGCTCCGTTCAGGACCACGAACAGCTGACCCCCGAGTCCTCGGAAGCTGAACACGTCGCCGTACCTCTCCCGCAGTCGGGTGTAGTCTTCGTGAGACGCCTGAGATGGAAATGGAATGCATTGAATTTAGTTTTATAGGGAGTTAAAAGTTAAGAACCATATTCAGAACGAGCAGAATTCACTCAACTAATGAAATAAATTAGGATATAACAAATCGGGTGTCACCCCTCAGACTATCTGAGAGAGTGATACCGCATACCGGAGTCTTCGAATTTAGCTCCAAGTTGGTAAATATGCATTCCTTGAACAAAAAAAAATGATCATCCTGGAAAACACTCATTCGGCTACCTAGGGGGTGAAACCCACCCAAGCTTAAAAATTTCAAACATAGTTTTAAATGTAAATCTAAAAATTTAAGTGTAAGAATTGATTTAAATATGTAACAGTTTTTAGGGGGATGAACTGGGGTGTCACCCATCGGGATCTTTATTTAGAGTACACCGAATGATACAAATTTTCTTGATCGTTCACACAAAAATGTTTTTATTGAACGAAAAAAAAAAAGAGTTATTAAATGGGTTATCAACCCGTTTTGAGAGGGGTGTCACCCCTTTGGCTAGGGGGACATCAAAATTTTCCAATTAGTTCAGCAAAACAAATTCAACTGAAAACTGCTATGGGATATCAACCCTTTAACCCTGGTGTCACCCATTCAGCTAGCTGGGAGGTGACATTCAAACTCTAGTCTGAATAGTTTTAAAAACCATGATAAAGGATTGACAGAGAAAAAAGTCCATCATATATTTATTTTTTAAAATCTGAAACGAGTAAATTTTAAATTCACATTTTTCCTCAGGAAAACGGGAAAACCCTGAATACCCCAACTTTCATCATCTGGTTTCGCTAGTCACTAGAGTTCATCGTTTGAAAATTTTTGCAACATAAGAAGGGGTTTATCAGGTGTGTCACCCAGTCTCACAAATATCCAAACATGAGTTTGTACACTATAAATATAACTTTTAAAATATTTTCTGGGGGAGGGCGCTCAGACCTCCTCCTTTGGTTACTTGGAACTATTTGTCTACAATTTATTATATTAAGTTCAGCAAAATGCAAATTTTACCTACAATTAATGTATGAAAAGGCTATAATTAAATAATTGCAAAAAAAGCTGCACAGTGGCCTAAAAATGGTAAGTCTGTTTTAAAATATATTTAAAAAGGGAAAAGTATTCAAATATTTTTTCTCTTGAATCAAAAAATTTACCACTTTTGCTCCACTTTTCTTAAAATTGGTTGATAGTAAAATTTGATAAGTATATGAAGCACAAAATAAACATAAGTGACTTCCGTAAATGTATGCAATATAAAATTGCTTAAATAAATTTATTCAAATCACTTAAAACTTGCAAACATTTGTCAATGCAATGTTCCTATAAAAATATATACAAATACATGGAAATCCCTACCTAGTATTAGGTATTAGGATCTTGTTTTAACTCACCTTCAAGGAGAAAAAACTCCCCAAAACCGGCCATCCCCATGGTCCAGGAGGTAGATTTCTGTTGCTTAGCAACCGATTTATAGCCCAGTAGGTCACCAGCAATACTAGGGCAGTCGCCAACAACTCTGGAGACAAACTTCGCAACAGTTCCATTTTCACGGGCAATCAGTATCGGCACAACTAAACACAACTGAATTTAAAGAATACTTATTAATGGAATTTATGAGGGAAATCTTATCAACCTGTTAGTTAAATCGAAGCAAAGGAAGAGTTGATATTTTGTTAAAGAGTAATTTTTTTATTATTATTTTCATTTGGATTGATAAACTTATCGTAGGTTGAGATAAGTGAATAGCAAAATACAACTTTGAAATATTAGATTAGATATCAAATATTTTTTTACTAATGTGTACCGATTGTTGACATTTCTTGTTTTGAAGAAATTTGGTGTTTTCTGTAATAATATTTTCCACGATAACATATTTTTACTTCAGAAAATATTTTGGCGATAAAAAAATGAATGAACTACACCACTAGATTATTTTAACTGCTTAAATGGACAATTTAATAAGAAACAAGCAATTTTAAGCCTTATATTTAATTAAAAACTAGACAATAGTTTCGATAATAGGTATTCCTCGTTGTTTTAGAAAACTTTTAATTAATCACTATTGATTTATCACTGTCCAAAAAAGGACTAATTTTTTAAATTTTCCCTAGTGATGTTTTTAATCAATGTAAATCTCGTGAACAAGAACAAGTTTTCCAAAACAAAACTTAAAAGCAAATAAAAATTTAAAAAATAATTTTTTTCACTTAACTTTTCTTAACAACAATAACAATTATTTATGATACTGTATTTAGTTTGTGAAAGATCACCACATAAAAAGATTATCCTCTTTTTTTGAAAACCTGTAGATTTCAATTTTGGAGAGAGAGAGAGAGAGAGAGAGAGAGAGACCTTATAACTCTGTCTATATGAACTGTTAGACCTTTATAAAGTAACTCTGCTTTTAATACTAACTTTTTTAATGAACTAACTCTTCTGTTTAATATAAAAAAACAAATTATCTCACCTCATATTTGATCACAAAAGCGTTCCTTAAGAATAAGCTAGAATATTATAGTAGTAACATAATACAAGATTTACAGACCGTAAATGATTTTTCCTTCTTCCAGATTTTATAGCTAATAATATTTAAAGTTGGATAGATACTTTGGAAAGAATCAATGACGCAGTAGATGGATACAATAGGGAGTTTAATCAGGAAATTGGTTTGACCCTCGCGATGCATCGTCTAAAGAACGCAGGAGTGACGTCATCAAAGTGGACTATTTTATTTATGTCACACAAAATTATTGGAATGCTTTAAGATACAAGGCAAACGTTTAGAACCCTTTTAAAAACACTTTTTTTGTCCTTAAATTAGCAACACTTTAGCTTATGTGATAGTGTTCTAAATCTGGTTTAAAAGTGTGGCTATACAAGACATCAACGTTAGTTGACCCTACGACGTCACTAAAGAACAAAGTAGTTCCCATCGCGTTGTCTGAATTTCGAGTGAAACGAAGAAGGTCAAATTTAAAATACGATTATTTCGTTAAACTCATGTATATTTAGTTTCTTTTTATCACGATTTGCGTACCTAAACTCCTCCTAGCAACCCAACAGGCTTTGTGTTGGTCACTTTCTCCTTTCGCGTAGTGACGTACTTGGTTCATGAAACAACGTTGCTGTTGAGAATAGTCAGAAAGTTTTGAACACTTATCACAGAATATCTTTCAGACATACTTTATTCCTTTAAAAATTTGATCGTTTTAGAATAATTATTTCAGTGACAAATTCCGGTTTGAAGTTGATGTGGCCAGCAAAATCGTTTACTTAAAAAAAGTCATGCCTTTTCAACTATTTCAATTTATCGTGTTTTTGCTCTTAAATTATTTTGGAATTTTTAAGTCAACTCATTTTTAGAGGTTAAAAGGGCTATATGATTCACACTTTTTGTTCTTCAATTTAGGATTGTGGATCGTTCTGAAAATACCCTGTTTCTTATTATCTCATTTTAAAAACAAAACTATGGGTAATAAGAAACCCTTGCTTTTTATACCTGGAAATTTCTTTATCTAAATTTTCTCTTTATTATTTCAATATTTTATTGTTTTATTTATCAAGTAAAGTTCAATCCAATTAAGTTTATTATTACTTCATTTTCCTGAAAACTGTAAGGAAGTTAGACTCACTTTTACTCACCGCTTTAATGTTCATTAAAAATTTTATTATTAATTTAAGTTCATTAAGAAATGTAATTATTTAATTTAAGTTCATTAAAAAATGAAAGTAATCATAATAACAAATAGTGTTACGATTTAAGTTAAGAAAACTATCAAGTTGATATTTTATATTCACGATGTTACCGAGAAAACACTATTGAAACAGAGATGGGCAAAATGTAATCAGATTAATGATTAACGATTACGATTACAAATGTAATCTGATTACATTTGTAATCTGATTACTTTTTCACAAATGTAATCTGATTACATTTGTAATCTGATTACTTTTGCACAAATGTAATCTGATTACATTTGTAATCTGATTACTTTTGCACAAATGTAATCTGATTACATTTGTAATCTGATTACTTTTGTACAAATGTAATCTGATTACAGATTACATTTTGTAATCGTTAATCTGATTACAGATTACAATTGTAATCTAATATAACACCAATCTAATATAACACTTAGTGCCTCCTTACCTTATTAAAGCTAATGTAGACAGCTTTGTTTACCCTTTAATCATTTTATTCAACCTCTCTCTTCGTTCTTGCACTTTCCCTGATATTTGGAAGTCGTCCAAGATCATTCCTGTTTACAAAAAGGGTAAAAGATCGGATGTAAAAAATTACAGACCTATAGCCATTATATCCTGTTTTGCAAAGATTTTTGAATCAGTTATTCACAACAAAATTTCCTTACAAATACATCAGATCATTTCTCCTAACCAGCATGGTTTTTTAAAAAAACGATCCACTGCGACAAATCTTCTCATTCTAAATAAGGAAATTTCAGATGCCTTGCAGGTGAATCAGCAATTAGACGTCATTTACACTGACTTCGCTAAGGCGTTTGACACCGTTGATCATGAAATTTTACTGTTTAAGCTTTTCAACATGGGTTTTGACCACAAGTTACTCTTTTGGTTACGTTCTTATCTCTCTCAAAGGTCTCTTTTCGTAAAGTACAACTCTGTTTTCTCTAGTGTTTTTTCTAGCTCTTCCGGAGTTCCCCAGGGATCGATTCTGGGGCCCCTTCTTTTTCTTCTGTTTATAAATGATATCACTGAACTTTTTCAATCTTGTCTTTTATTTGCAGATGATTTAAAAATTTACAAGCGAATATCCTCTTATGATGATCTTGATACATTACAGTTTGAACTTTCTAAGCTATCTAATTGGTGCACGCTTAATAAATTATATTTAAACATAGATAAATGTTTTGTATTAACTTTTTCACGTAAGCTAAATCCTTTTTCAAAAGACTACACTATCAATAATTTGCCCATTTCTAGAACTTCCCACATTAAGGACCTTGGTGTCACTTATGAATCAAATTTTATTTTTAATATGCATATTCAGGACATTAAACTAAAAGCCACAAAAACATTGGGAGCTTTCAAACGAAGCACAATTAATTTTTCTAACATTCAAGTCTTGATTTTGCTTTACTTTACTTTAGTTAGACCTATATTGGAGTACAACTGTGTGGTATGGAGTCCCTCCAATAAATTGCATATTTCCTCAATAGAAAAAATTCAAAAAAGTTTTCTTCGGTACATATCTTTCAAAACTGGGAATTCACCTTTGAATGGAATCACTGTTAACATCACTTTGGAACAACGAAGGCATCTCTCAATTTTAAAGTATTACTATAACCTAATAAGATATAATATTGACTGCCCCCCTGTACTACAGTTACTTAACTTTTACGTTCCACCACGCATCACAAGAAACATAATTGTTTTCAAAATTCCACTTATTAAAAGCTATCTTTCACATCAATCCATGTTTCAATTTTATAAAATAGTGAATAATCTTCCCGGATCAATTGATCTTTTCTGTGATTCTTTTACCAAATTGAAAAATCAATACCTAGAAAGTGTGTCTTCTTAATTTTTCTGTACATATATTTTTTAGAGTGTTTGCTTGTTTGATATGTTTCTTTGTACTTTTTTGTGTCTTTTATCTGTTGTATTTGTATTTGTTTGTATTTTATTTTCCCTGCCAAGTAATTGGATTATTTCTGTTTGGCAGTGTATATATAAATAAATAAATAAATAAATAAATAAATAACATATCTCGATTACTTTTTCTGATTGATAATGGTAGGGTGCGAATAGGGTGTATTGTTGTTCCGCCACATACAGGAAGTGGTCCACAACTGACAGGAAATGGTCCAAAATTGACCGGAAGTGCTCCAAAATTGACCGGAAGTGGTCCAAAACTGACTGGAAGTGGTCAACAACTCACCGGAAGTGCTCCGAAACTTCCCGGAAGTAGTCCACAACTTGCCGGAAACGGTCCGCAACTTAAAAATAGAGGTTCGTAACTTCCCGGAAGTGCTCCGAAACTTTCCGGAAATGGTTCCCAACTTACCGGAAACGGTCCGCAACTTAATAGAAGTGGTTTCGTAACTCCCCGAAAGTTGTCCGCGACTCCCCGGAAGTGGTCCAAAACTGATCGGAAGTGGTCCGAAACTTAACGGAGGTGGTCCACAACTGACCGGATATGGTCCACAATTTACCGGAAATGGTCCGCAACTTAAAAGAAGTGGTTCGTAACTTCCCGGAAGTTGTCCACGGCTCACCGGAAGTGGTCCACAACTTACCGGAAGTAGTCAACAACTGACCGGAAGTGGTTCCCAATTGACCAGAAGTGGCCCGCAACTGACCGAAAAGGGTCCTCAACTGACCGGAAGTGGTTCACATCTGACCGGAAGTGGTTCACAATTGACCGGAAGTGCTCTGAAACTTACCGGAAACGGTACGCAACTTAATAGGCATAGTTCTTATCTTCCCGGAAGTTGTCCGCGGCTTACCAGAAGTGGTCCAAAACAGATCGGAAGTGGTCTACAACTGACTGAAAGTGGTACACAACTGACCGGAAGTGGTCCACAACTTCCCGGAAGTGCTACGAAACTTACCGACAAGTTGTGGACCACTTCCGGTAAGTCATGGACCACTTCTGGTAGGTTACGGACCACTTCCGGTTCGTAACAGATCACTTCCGGCAAGTTGTGGACCACTTCCGGTAAGTCATTGACCCAGTTCTGGTAGGTTACGGACAACTTCCGGTATGTAACAGACCACTTCCGGCAAGTTGTGGACCACTTCCGGTAAATTATGGACCACTTCCGGTAGGTTACGGACCACTTCCGGTAAGTAACAGGCTACTTCCGGCAAGTTGGGGTCCACTTCCGGTAAGTCATGGACCACTTCCAGTAAGTAACAGACCACTTCCGGCAAGTTGTGGACCACTTCTGGAAAGTCATGGACCACTTCTGGTAGGTTACGGACCACTTCCGGCAAGTTGTGGACCACTTCCGGTAAGTCATGGACAACTTCCGGTAGGTTACGGACCACTTCCGGTAAGTAACAGACTACTTCCGGCAAGTTGGGGTCCACTTCCGGTAAGTCATGGACCACTTCCGGTAAGTAACAGACCATTTCCGGTAAGTCACATACCACTTCCGGTAAGTTGTGGACCACTTTTGATAAGTCACGGACCACTTCCGGTAAGTAACGGACCACTTCCGGCAAGTTGTGGACCACTTCCGGTAAGTCATGGACCACTTCCGGTAAGTAACAGACCATTTCCGGTAAGTCACGTACCACTTCCGGTAAGTTGTGGACCACTTTTGATAAGTCACGGACCACTTCCGGTAAGTAACGGACCACTTCCGGCAAGTTGTGGACCACTTCCGGTAAGTCATGGACCACTTCCGGTAAGTAACAGACCATTTCCGGTAAGTCACGTACCACTTCCGGTAAGTTGTGGACCACTTTTGATAAGTCACGGACCACTTCCGGTAAGTAACGGACCACTTCCGGCAAGTTGTGGACCACTTCCGGTAAGTTATGGACCACTTCCGTAGGTTACGGACCACTTCCGGTAAGAAACAGACCACTTCCGGCAAGTTGTAGACCATTTCCGGTAAGTTGTGGACCACTTCCTGTAAGTCATGGACCACTTCCGGCAAGTTGTGGACCACTTCCGGTAAAGGTACCAGAGTAATTGGATTGAAGATTACAAATGTATTTAGACTAAAAATGTAATCAAACTAAAAATGTAATCAAACTACAAATGTAATCAAACTACAAAAGTAATCAGATTACATTCACATTTAGATTACAAAATGTAATCTAACTTCAAATGTAATCAGATTACATTCATTCAGATTACAGATGTAGTTGGATTGAAAATTTCAAAATGTAATCAGATTACAAATGTAATGATTACAAATGTAGTTAGATTAAAAACTGCAAAAAGTAATCAGATTACAAATGTAATGATTACAAATGTAATCAGATTATTAATCTGATTACAAAAGTAGTTTGATTACGCCCATCTCTGTATTGAAATACATAGTGGGATGAGGGGAATAATTTTGAGGGTTTTAACCCTCCTGAACTAAAGGAAAGAAACAGCGCTGAGTTTACAAATTGGAAGTATAACCAAAGTGGAGCCAAAGTTTAAAAAAATTGTGTGTGTTTGCAAAAAAAAATAAAAATAAAAAAGGAGTGGGAAAACTTTTTAGTCTCCCAAAATGAAATGAGAAGCATCAATTTATATGTTTTGTAATGATTTTCAAGTGTTTCATTTAAAAATGTAGGGTTTCGAAAACTTTTAGCTTGAAACTTTTTTAGCCCAATTTTTAACTGAGCATATCTCTAAAGATTTTTAATGAAAATTTTTGAAAATTACTGGGGTTATAAAATACACTTATATTAAGAGGTTATTTTAATACTTTCATTTGATTTTAATTGTTTTAATTAGTAAAATAACTTACTTGTTTCCTATTTGCCTTCGTGGTTGTCACTGGGGGTAAAAAGAAACAAGTAAAAAATATCCTTCCAATTTTACTTAGCAAGCGCATTATTTTTCAAAGAAAGTTGATAATGATAAAAACATTCTGTAACCCCCGTACCCCCCAATAGTATCAAAAATGGGGTATTCAGTGTTTATTTTTAGGAAATCCCCAAAATTTTGACATTCTGGGTCAAAAAGTAAAGGTAGTAGTGTTGAAAAGTCCCTCCCCTTAGACTCAAAACGTTTCTAAAAATGAGTTAAAACCCTACTTTTACATGTCAAATTTTAATTTTTTCTGGGGGAGGACCCCCATACCCCCACAAGGGTATCTTTTCTGGAAAAGTGCCCCCCCTTGGAGCCGTGCTGGATCCGCGCCTGCCCTGAATACAATTTAACAGGACCAACCTGGTTGGGCGCTTGCCTGTAGTTGGTCGACTTAATTTGTATTTGTATATTACAAAAATGCTATTGAATTTCTATTTTTTGAGGTCAGTGCTGTGCTAACTTTAAAAATGAATTCTGGTGATTTTTATACCAATTTTTAGTATACACTATCGTGCATAGTTAATAATATCCTTTTGTTGGTAACCATTGCGAAAGGTCTTATTGTAATCTGTGTGATTTATTCTTTAAAATAATTACTGTTTAAAAAGCTAATGAAATTTCAAACTGGTATTAAACTAACGTAATAGCGTTTAAATCATCTGAGGTTCAGAAGCTACCTTTTGTAAACAAAACTATTCAAAAAGATGAATACAAAGAAAAAGACATTCAAAGATGGTTTTAAATATACTAATTTCTTCCGATGCTGTAGGCGCTTCCATCTATGAAAAACTAGCTAAACTAAAACGTTGTTTGACGTCTCTTCTTGAAAACGCATTTGACGTCAGCTCAACGAATTTCTTTTTATTCGTCCCTTTCTTTCAACTCATTTCATCCATCATACCTCCCCTCAGATTTAAAAATATGACGGATTTTTGGTGCCAATAAGCCTATCCTTTTTATTACTGACTAGCGGATATGCCCGGCCTTGCACGGGTGGAGTGTATAATTTTTTTTTAAATTAAATTTTCTCAAAATATATTTATAATTTTTTAAATCAGCAATTACCAATCATCCCGGTATCCCAGACGCCTTTTCCCTATCCCGGTGTTCCCGGTAATTTTTCATATCCCGATGTTCCCGGTTATTTTCCTTATCCCGATGTTCCCGATCATTTTCCTTATCCCGATGTTCCCGATAATTTTCCTATCCCTATGATCGAGGTAATTTTTATGTCCCGGTAATCCCGGTACTTTTTTTTCCTATCCCGATGTTCTCGGTAATTTTCCTTTTCCCGGTGTTCTCGGCAATGTTTCCTAGTAAATTAGAGTCTAGTGAACAAAAATAACAAATTTGAAACAATAATAAAAGATCTAGTAAATTTAAAAGTCTAGTGAACCGCTTCATTTGAAACAATGTTTTATTTTTAAGTCGTTTTCCATGAAGAAAATTTACACTTTTCCATAAATATTTAAATTTCAAAGAAAAATATCTTAAAATAGGGGAAACTAACGTTTAAAAATTAATTATTTGTATTTATTTTGGTGTTTTTACAACTGATATAGTTTTTAAATGGACAATTATCGAGTTTTTCCTGTTAAAATATTTGATTTTTGGAGGTTTTCATCTCGTTAACAATAGTGAGTCGAGCAGATCTACTCTGGTAGAGAAATGGAGAAATAAGCGTTTTGGGCTATAAATTCGTTAATTACTCGAAAACGTTCGATTTTAAAGCTTTGAAAACTATCCCAAGTTACTCCCCGACTCGGAATACGTCTATACGTCGAGTTTGGTTTCGGTCCGTGGCCTATTTCAAGAGATTACCCCGGACATACATACATACACACATATATACACACACATCGCCCGTTAGCCTTTTATTTATACAGATACTAGCGGATATGCCCGGCCTTGCACGGGTGGAGTGTATATATTTTTTTTAAATTAAATTTTTTAAAATATATTTATAATTTTTAAATCAGCAATTACCAATCATCCCGGTATCCCAGACGTCTTTTTCCTATCCCGGTGTTCCCGGTAATTTTCCTATCCCGATGTTCCCGGTACTTTTCCTATCCCGATGTTCCCGATACTTTTCTTATCCCGATGTTCCCGATAATTTTCCTATCCCGCTGATCGAGGTAATTTTTATGTCCCGGTAATCCCGGTACTTTTTTTTCCTATCCCGATGTTCCCGGTAATTTTCCTTTTCCCGGTGTTCTCGGCAATGTTTCCTAGTAAATTAATGAGTCTAGTGAACAAAAATAACAAATTTGAAACAATAATAAAAGATCTAGTAAATTGAAAAGTCTAGTGAACCGCTTCATTTAAAACAATGTTTTATTTTTAAGTCGTTTTCCATGAAGAAAATTTACACTTTTCCATAAATATTTAAATTTTAAAGGAAAATATCTTAAAATAGGGGAAACTAACGTTTCAAAATTAATTATTTGAATTTATTTTGGTGTTTTTACAACTGATATAGTTTTTAAATGGACAATTATCGAGTTTTTCCTGTTAAAATATTTAATTTTTGGAGGTTTTCATCTCGTTAACAATAGTGAGTCGAGCAGATCTACTCTGGTAGAGAAATGGAGAAATAAGCGTTTCGGGCTATAAATTCGTTAATTACTCGTAATTATTCGATTTTAAAGCTTTGAAAACTATCCCAAGTTACTCCCCGACTCGGAATACGTCTATACGTCGAGTTTGGTTTCGGTCCGTGGCCTATTTCAAGAGATTACCCCGGACATACATACATACACACTAGGGTGTATCGAAAAAAACTTTTTTCGATTTTGATGACGTAATAGTGCGGAAAAGTTGTCTAAGGTGCCAGAGAGTACCTGTGAATTTTTTCAGAATTTTTGGATAATTTCTTAATGTGCCACATTGGCCCTGAAGTTCCCCATGTTAATCCAATGGGGCGCGCCGCCAAAAAGGCCGAAAATCGGTTTTTCGCCCCTCGTTTCTACCCTAATCACACGACGAATGTCTCGTCTCGAGTTATGTACTCTATATGATGTATGCTACCCAAAAAACTTGAATAATAACTTAAATATCTATATTATGTTGATTGTGGGCTCTGATTTGAACGAGGAAATACGCGATTTTCGACGAAATTTGAGCATAAAAAAAAACGTAATATAGATATTTAGGCTATTATTCAAGTTTTGTCGGATAGCCTAGATCATATAGAGTCCATAACTCGAGACGAGACATTCGTGGTGTGATTAGGGTAGAAACGAGGGGCGAAAAACCGATTTTCGGCCTTTTTGGCTGCGCGCCCCATTGGATTAACATGGGGAACTTCAGGGCCAATGTGGCACATTAAGAAATTATCCAAAAATTCTGAAAAAATTCACAGGTACTCTCTGGCACCTTAGACAACTTTTCCGCACTATTACGTCATCAAAATCGAAAAAAGTTTTTTTCGATACACCCTAATACACACATATATACACACACACACACATCGCCCGTTAGCCTTTTATTTATACAGAGATTACTCCCCGACTCGGAATACGTCTATACGTCGAGTTTGGTTTCGGTCCGTGGCCTATTTCAAGAGATTACCCCGGACATACATACATACACACATATATACACACACACACATCGCCCGTTAGCCTTTTATTTATACAGAGATTTAATCATCAGCCTCCAAAGAAGGGATAGTTTGGTAGTCGAGAATAAACGTTTACCATGATATGAAGATTGCTAAATTTGAAACGATTTTCATAATTGTACTGCTGGTTATTACTATGAGATTAATTTAATAAAACATACGCAGCATTACAATTCAACAACTGAAATTTGTAAACATAGTTCATGACTAAATTATATTCCCATGATGTTCTAGTTGTTTTCTTAGGTTTCAAAAGTATAATAGTCCGACAGCCACGAGAACAGCAATTGTTCCATTATTCCATAGTAATTGTTATGGTTATTTCTCTCATATTTTGGTGGGGATGGTAATTCATATAACGCGTTGGTAATTCATGGTCTGGTAATTCATAAGACGTTTTGTGCCAAACCTGGGTGACTAATTAATGACTAAAAGATTTTACCTTTTTTTTTCAAAGTTTTGTTTTTCCTTCAAAGTTTTTCTCGTGGCGGTGGGACAATACTACAAATGGCCCTTTTGGAACATCATGGACCGTTGGGGCTAGAGCTTTAATGAAGACCTCTGTCCTAATTTAAGGCTGCCTGAACCGATGTCATCACCACCAAGAGCTCTTCATCAAGTACTAATTGGGATTCCTCGTAAGAGCAATACATTTTGAAAGCAACAGAAACACAAATCTTCACTCTTTCTGCAATCATATTGGCAATTTTGGCGAGGGAGTGAATGATATGTTTAGATGCTGCTTGAGTTTTATTTTTTGACCAAAATGTTTCTAATTAAGAATTAATCATATTTAACTGAGTAAAACCGTAATCACTCAAATGCTATCTTGAATTTTAATCGAAACAAATTGAACTAAAGATTGGATTTCTTGAGTGTTATCTTAATTCTCTGACACGATTCTTAAAATATTACTCAAAATTGAACCAAGTATTGGTGATCTAACGTGGTTATTACATTAATTCCAACCCTAAAATGAACGATTTAATTTCGCCCAACCAGTAACATTAGATCCGTTCATTTCTTAACGTGAACTTGCGTCAATCTTACGTCTGAACAAATATATTTCAAGGTAGGATTTTAAGATCACCCCTTCCCTTCAAAACGTGCCTTCCAACACGTTTTCATCTTTTCTCATATTGCAAGTACAACTTTCCTCTTGCAAAAAAACAACCAACCGAGATTCAGACGTGCTCCAGGGTATCCATCCACTGGAGCCAAATCATAATATTTTGTATGCATAATGATGACGCTCCAGAATAATTATAATTGGTCACTCTCGGCCAAACAGGTTTATTTCTTGCTGTAACGTCATGGCAGGCATTCCATTAGAATTTTTTCCAGAACCAAACTCCTTCCCTCAAGGGAGTGAATGTGTTCCTGGGAAATTATACGGCAATGCTTTAGGCAAGTCGAGCTAAGTGATTGAGCAACAACCTTTTATTCGTGGCTGCAGCTGTCAGCTTATTTACATACTGTGGTTTTTGAGTGCATTTTTGAATGATCCCAGCTACCTCTCAATAATATACTAGAACAATTTCGCAATAATTTTATTCTCAGCTTTAAAATTCATTGGGAAAACAGTTCAATTTGCGTAGTTAGATCCGCATCATCGCGATAAGACAGACCTGCACAATAGGATATATCGAGAAATTTTTTTTTTATTTTGATGATTTGTTGGTGCGAAAAAGTTGTCTAAGGTGGAAGAGGGCAATTCTAATTTTCCCCCAGAATTTTCTAATGACGACTCTAACTTGGCCCTGAAGGTTTTCAATGCTATCTTATGGCGCGTGTTTCCAGATAAGAACCCTAATTTTTAGGGTTTAGGATTTTTAGCCTCTATCACGCCCATTCATTTTAGCATGATTTAATTATATAATTTTGGATTATTCAACATTGCTCTGCAATTTGAAAAACGCATTATATATACATAAAAGTACAGTTCTTTAACTGGTGATTGTAAAATTAAATCTGTGTCTAAGCTTAGGGTGTCCCTTATATGACTGAAAAAAATTTTCTTCCGAATTTAAAAACGGTCACCCTCTACTTCTTTTATAAATGTCTTGACCTATTCAGATATAAAATTTTATCCTTCTACGATGATATTAACCTGTGCAAAATCTTAATTAAAGATGGTCAATGTGTCTCTTTTTGTCTCTTTTACGACAGGTTTTTTCTTTTTACGAAATTGAAAAGAGATACCCTCTACTTTTTTTATAAATGTCTTGACCTATTCAGATATAAAATTTCATCGCTCTATGATAATATTAACCCGTGCCGAATCTCAAATAAAGATGGTCAAACAAGCTAAATTACCGGCACGTGCCCGCTAATACTCACCCCTTTTTTCTTTTTTCCTACTTTTTCAGTTTTTTTTTATATTTTATTATAAGTTTAGCCATAGAAATGTAATATTAATTGGTTATATATATATATATATATATATATATATATATATATATATATATATATATATAAAAAAATTATGAAAAAAGAAAAAAAAGTGGTGAGTGTTAGTGGGCGCTTGCCGGTAATTTAACTTATTTGACCATCTTCAATTGGAGATTCGGCATGGGTTAATATTATCGTAGAGGGATGAAATTTTAGATATAAATAGGTCAAGGCATTTATAAAAAAGTAGAGGGTAACCATTTTCAAATTTGCAAGAAATTTTTCTTCTGTCATAAGGGACACCCTACCCCCCATATTCCCATTCTTATCGAACAGCGAATGTCTTCCCCCTAGTTATGGACCTTATATAGCGAATGCTATCAAAAAAAAACTCGAGTAACTGTCTAATTCTATATTATTTTGTTTTGGGCTCAAACTTAAACGAGGAAATACGCGATTTTCTTATACCCCTAATCAACATAATACATACAGATTTAATCTGTTATTATAGTTTTTTCAATAGCATACACCATATAATATCCATAACTAGGGTGAAAACATTCAATGAGCGATTAGATGGGTATAAGGGGCAAAATGCCTCTTTTTGGACTTTTACCTTTACTTTAGGGCCTTTTAAAACGTAACTCAAAATTAATTATTAAAAAAAGTTTTGGCGATCAAGGGTGATCATTAAACTCAAACACTGGTTCCTTATTTTTCCTTTCCAAACAAAACTGTTTGGAAATCACGATCATAACCACCTTGCCACTCGGCATTCACCCAAACCTTGGCTACTTTCTCGGTTAGTATTACTCGCACAATTAACCCCTCATCAGGAAAACCACAGGTGATTTTTTTTACGCCGGCTGTTTAAATGCCACACACGCAATCCCTTGGAATCAAGTTTTCCTTCCAAGATAATTTGTATCCAAGAAAAGGAGAAATCCAGACCTTCAGTTTTTTAGGTAGTTATTAGGACTTATGTCTCGTTAAATGCGATAGTGTATTGTGCCTTCAACTCAGGTCTCTGACACATTTTTGAGGTTTTCAGTCTTTATCTGCTTAAAAAAAACTTTATACACACGGACTGTTGAGAACATACTATACTCCCTTTCATTAAATTTTCTTGGAGAAATGCTACTGTTATAGGGGTACGAAAATTTCATAAATCATTGTTTATTTTGATGTATGGAAATACTTCCTCATGGTTATTTAAATAAAGTTTCTTTAAATCCCCATTAGGTAACCTGAACAACAACCCTGGAACTAGTATTTTGGAGGGGAGACAGGTGGAATTTTAGAGGTAGTTGATCGAAAGAGGAAGAGACATTCCCTTGTATATAGAAGTAAGACCCTAACATCACCGGTTACCCAACTATCGGCCGTAAAAATCACGTGACCCTTTTACTATCGTTGGCTGAGCAGTACCACCGAATGGAAGACTGAACGAGCATTTCCATATAAGATAATGGTATAATTTTCAACATGGGAATTCCCATAGGCACCATCGTCCTTAACCCACGAAACCTGATTAAAAATTTTGGTCACGTGACCTTAGCTATGGAGGACAGTCTTTTACAGAATTCCTAATGATGGATTAATTTTATTTCTTGTATATTTTGAAATATTTTAAAATAAAGAGGGAATAAGATCGAACTTTTAGTTAGGAAATTAGAAACACTTTTAAAAAGATTTAAAAACCGTGAAAAAAAATTACAAACGTATTCGATGAAAAAATTTAAGAAATGCAACAAAATCCATGTTATTAGATTAGTTTTCAATGATTTTTTTTGTTTTAAAATGTGCCAGTTAACCAGATTTCTTTAAGTATAAAATAATTTAAAACTACAATAACTTTATGAAATTATTGCTATAAACATAAACAAATTTGGATTATACATAAACGAAATGTACTGAATCCTACTACTTTGCATATTAACGCTTTCTACTATTAAATTACTAATAACTTCTCTCGGTACGTTGAGATAGATGATTGTGATTCACAACTTTAAGGGTAAAGTGGGCTATTTCATACAGAAAAATTCAAACTCATTTTTTTGGGTAGAAAAATTACTTATTAATATACTTTTTTTTCTTAAAAATTACCCAATTTATAAAACCAATTAGAAAAAGAATATAAGTTTGATAAAAACTAAAATATAATAACTTTCGTAAAAAAAACCAGTTTGGTATCAATGTGCCCCACCAGAGGGGCAGTTGGAAATATACATTGATTGTGGCACATTGATAAAGTGATTTATTTTCTTAAAAATAGTAATTAATTACAAAAAATTGGGAAAATACTAAAAGTTCCTCTATTAAGAAATATTCTAAGCCCTTCTACATCAACATTTTCTGAATGAAAATCCCATATTTTCCATTCAACATTGAAGGATAAAAAAATCAGAGAATTTAAAGAATTATAATTTTTAACAAATAATCTAATTAAAGAAGTAAGTTGAAATTTTCCTGGTGATAATTGCTCTTGAATTAATTTTATTACCAAATTTCCAGCTAATTGCCGCCTAGTTAATCTAAGCAGAAACGGTCATTCAGTACAAGATAATAAATAAATTAAAACAAGTTTGTGTCTTCGTAATACGTTACCCAGTTTATGTAAAATTCCTGAGGTTTCTTACATCCCACTTGTCCCACTGACCATAAGCTGAATCCTACCATTATAAATTCAGAGAAAGGTCAAGGTTTATCTAAATGGGACACAAGCGACAGTTTTACACCGGTTAATTTACATCAGAACTGGTCAAGGATTCGTAACATATCAGATGCTTTTAGGCAAATCTCGGTTGATTAAATTTCAGTTGTTTTTGTCTAGTGTGGGGATTAACAGTAATCCAGCAGAAGTTAAGTTAAAAGTACAATAAGAAACAACTGTTAATTATTACGTTACGTAGTAATAAGTCTTATAAAATTTAGAATTTATTATTAACAAACTGCTGTTGATTTGATTGATATACATTTTTTATGATGATTTTCAATAAATCAAACAGGAGCTACCAAATTAAGGTTGAAGGGAAGATGTAATCTAAGGGTTAAAGAACCATTTATTTTTTATAATCACTAGGGGGATCTGCCCCCTGCTCGCTATCGCTCACCAACCCCCGGAACTGCTTCGCAGTTCATACAGATCGCTTCGCGATCTTAGCGAGCAGAGCTCGCTTGTTTCATCTCAACTATCCAGTACAACCTGGAACTTGTCTGCTTATAGTCTGTTCATTTAGAATAGGCGCCTGAAACAGGATCAAAAACGCTCAATAAGGCTTAATAACGCTCATCAGACAACTTCAATGACCGATTGTTTTTACAGTATTTTAACAACTTCTGCTTAGGCTGCCTTGTCATTGCAGAAGAAATTTTTTCGACGATAATTAGAATAATAACTGCTTCTAATACAATACGTCTCAGGCGCTAATTCTAAATGAACAGAGTATAGTTAATGATCATTTAATATCGAAACTTTTTATATCTCAAACTTTTCAATAATTTAATTCGGATCATTACCACGAAAATATCAAAATAAAAGTCCTACTAAAATATTCCTTTTAAAATTATCAATAATTTAATGGATAGGGGGCTACCTCCCCCTGCTCGCTTACGCTTACCAACCCCCATAACTGCTATGCAGCTCTTTAGAGATCGCTTCGCGATCTGTAATATCTGCAATAGATCTTTAGCAGAGTAAAACAAACTTCCCAAAAATCCTCTACCTTTCATCGGCACAAATAACACTAAAAAAAAGCTAAATTATTTATTTTATTATTATTAGTTCAAAAAATATCGAAGTATCTTTAAAAGATTTTTAACCAAGTCTATACTATATCGCTAGCAAATTTAGAGCAAAAATGTGCACCTCAAAACTTTTAAATTTAAATATCCGTGCTCGCGACAATCTAGTGAACAGGCAAATATAAAATTTAAAAACATTAAACACGTCTGATAAAGACCTACTAAAACTATGAAAAAAATGAAACTTTGATGCTTAATAATTCCAAAACTAATTAGAGTTTTTTAAAGAATTAAACGCCAATCTCTTTCTAAAAAATAAGAATATAAGTGTTTAAAAAATCATATTGATACCGTGATTAGTTTTCATTTAAGATAGAAAAAAAAAGTGTCAAAAATTTCGAAAATTAAAAAATTAATTACTCTAAACCAAATTCGAAATTTGAAAAAAGGGTGACGTAGTGCACATCTTCATACTTCAGAGTATTAGGCTGCAAAAAATCATAGTTCTGCTGCTAATAGATTTCGCTGAACTGGATTACGCGGCGAAAAAAGAAAAACTTCAACTTTGTCCTTAAAAATACCCCAGAACCAAGGTTAATAGAGTACTACAGGTTGGCTCATAAAATGTGCAAACAAAGCGAGGTCTCTACGTCACAACATACTGAAAGTTGGTCTGCCAATGTTAATCCTATGAGAAACTATGCATAAAAACCGACGAAAATAACTAATTTCGTCTAATTAAATTTGTTTTTTGGTGCTTGTTACTGATAGATGATAGTTCAAAATAATTTTTAAAAACAAAATAATAGATATAACTAGATTAATTTAGTTTTTATAGGGTTTTAATTTTTACTAAAATCAGATCATTCACAATGGGAAAAACTTATTTAAGCATTGTTGAAATTACTCGGTCGTCTTAAATTTTTTCTATTAATTTTTTAGCTGATTTAATCTTAATAACTGGATATTTTTTATTGTTTTAGTTATTGTATATTAGTGGAAATATTTTTAAAAGTCAATTATCTCTTTTCAATTTTCAAATTTTTTTAATATCACAATTCTGTTAGAAATTAAAATAGTATAAGAGAGAAATTCACTATCCAGCATTTCTTTAAAATTATTTGTATAATATTTGTTTTCTTGATTTTATCAAATTGAGTAGACATCTTCACTTATAACATTTTCTTTTTATAGTTAATATTTAATTATCTTGATTTCCTAAGAAGAAATATGCATACATGGACAAAAACACAGAAAGTTATAAAAATACACATTCATTATACCTGAGTTCTTTAAACAGAAGAAGAAAAATTCAGTTACTTAAATAATAGATTGTTGTACCTTCAGAAAAAAGTTTCGTTTTACTTTTCTAATACAGATAAAATGTCATTTAGACCATTTTTAGTGTCTTGCCAAACTTAATAAAGTAGGGTGTTATTTTTATTAGCTCTAATATTTCAAATTGGATTTTGAATTGTTTTTTATAACTTGATGAAATTTGTGTCCATAGGTACAACCTGTTTTACCTATGGACATACTCAGTTGTACCTGTCGACACCCATAAAAAGGGAAGTCTTAGTTGAAAAACTCATTGATGCATTACCCTTTAATGCTTTAACTTAAAATTTAAAAAAGTAGTTTAGATTAAAATTACTAGAAAATAATCCCTGAGAAAGAGATAGCCATTTAGAAGTAATTTAAAATGCATTTTGGAATATTCGTATTAACAAACGCCGATTCCTGTTAATTAACGCCGATTAGCCAGGCACATAAAGAACGTGTCCGTAGATACAACTGGGTGTCAAAAGGTACAGTGTAAGGTGTTTTTGTATTCAAAGTTCTGTAAGGTATAAAAAATACAGAAATAATTTAAAAAATAAAATTAGTAAATTCATTTAAAAAAACACATTTTCTCCATTTCTTTCTTTAGGCTATAGCTAAATAATTTTTTAATTGTACTTTTGATTGCGCTTTTAAATTTCATTCTCATTAGCAACTTTTGTTTAATAAAAGCTGTAACCACATCATATGAAAAATTATTATATATTTTTTTTAAAACTCTCATTGAAGCCTTTTCTATTTTTGGGTAGGTAACATTTGTAAAACATTAAAAAAAGACTCTCTATTTCTTTTTAATTTAGTCAAAAAAATTTTCAATTAAAACTTCCCTTTTTATGGGTGTCGACAGGTACAACTGAGTCTGCCAATAGGTAAAACAGGTTGTACCTATGGACACAAATTTCATCAAGTTATAAAAAACAATTCAAAATCCATTTTTAAATATTACAGCTAATGAAAAAATAACACCCTACTTTATTAAGTTTGGCAAGGCACTAAAAATGGTCTAAATGACATTTTAACTGTATTAGAAAAGTAAAACGAAATTTTTTTCTTAAGGTACAACAATCTATTATTTAAGTAACTGAATTTTTCTTCTTCTGTTTAAAGAACTCAGGTATAATGAATGTGTATTTTTATAACTTTCTGTGTTTTGTCCATGTATGCATATTTCTTCTTAGGAAATCAAGATAATTAAATATTAACTATAAAAAGAAAATGTTATAAGTGAAGATGTCTACTCAATTTGATAAAATCAAGAAAACAAGTATTATACAAATAATTTTAAAGAAATGCTGGATAGTAAATTTCTCTCTTATACTATTTTAATTTCTAACAGAATTGTGATTTTAAAAAAATTTGAAAATTGAAAAGAGATTATTGACTTTTAAAAATATTTCCACTAATATACAATAACTAAAACAATATAAAATATCCAGTTATTAAGATTAAATCAGCTAAAAAAATTCATAGAAAAAATTTAGGACGAGCGAGTAATTTCAACAATGCTTAGATAAGTTTTTCCCATTGTGAATGATCTGATTTTAGTAAAAATTAAAACCCTATAAAAACTAAATTAACCTAGTTATATCTATTATTTTGTTTTTAAAAATTATTTTGAACTATTATCTATCAGTAACAAGCGCCAAAAGACAAATTAAATTAGTAGAAGTTAGTTATTTTCGTCGGTTTTTATGCATAGTTTCTCATAGGATTAACATTGGGAGACCAACTTTCCGTATGTTGTGACGTAGCGATATTTTATGAGCCAACCTTTAGTACTCTATTAACCTTGCCCCAGAACTAATTATCACAGAAGTTAGCTTTTTGTTCGAGAATGTGCCCCAAACATTCCTCTACAAACATTTCAAATTTCATAAATTTCTATTAAGTAGGTTTTGCGATATGAGAGTTCAAAGAGTTGAAAAATTAAATTTTCTGAAACAGCGGCGGCGGCGACAGCGGCAGCGGTGACAGTAACTTTTTTTAATATAGAGATATAATTTTTTAGACATTTTTAGAGACGAATTGTACTATTAGTTTTTGAAGTACCGAGTATCATAAAATATGAACATATATAATATAAATGAATTTAAAGAATATATAAATATATTAATTTATAAATAGATTAATTCGTTAAATTAGTTATTAGTTATATATTTAGGTAGTAACAATTCAACTTCAAACTTATTAACAGGAAATCAATTTATATACGTTAAGAGCAAAGATACAGAAAACAGAACCGAAAGAAATTCGTTATAATTTGTTGGAATTGAAGTTCCTGCATTGGTTCTTAGATTTCCTTAACTAATATAAGTGGAGAAAAGAAAATAGATCAGGCTGGGGTGTTTATAGGAAATTAAAAATTCAATTTAATATGAGTATTTCTTTCCTATAATTAAATTCCCAATAATCATCAGTAAAACTAAAGATTAGTATTAATCTTTAGTTTTACTGATGATTATTGGGAATTTAAAAAGTTTAAAGCATTTAATTTAATCACTTTTTAAACTAACAAAATAAAAATGCCAAGAAGTCTGTCATATGGATAGTAAAAAAGCAAGTATCAAACTTTCTATCATATTAAAATACTTCAGCTCTTTGTTGTTTCAGTGATTTTAAGTTTAATTTGTAAAACGTTGTCATTTAGTACCGCCCGATTGTGGAGATTTGTTCCCGGCTAAAATAATAAATACGGTGGTAATAAACTTTTTCTTTCATCAGATTTGGGTTGACCTTTTTCTGTCAGATTCTCAATTCGTATTCTCCAAGCTACATCTTCTATGGAACATTTAAAAAGAATAACCTTTTTAAAGGCATTGCTCTGCTTCATTGTCACATAGACTTAACGTTAATGCCCTGAAAAAGGTCAATCAAAGTCCTCGATATTCGACCTTTGCTCAAAATTACCGTCGCCTTCGGGTACTTTACTGAGTGAATGACCCTCGAAAGGTTTTTAAATAAAACGTGCACTTGCAGCAGAAAGATCCTTTGTAGTAAGGTGACCATCTTAGAAAATAAAAAAAAAATATGAGTGAAACTTTTTAGTTTGTATAAATTTGTTGAATTATGCTCAATGGTAGAAAAAGAAACACCATTTTCACATGAAAGGAAAATTATAGTTAAATAGTTAATGGATTTTATTTATAATAAGAAGCAGCTCTGATTTATAATTTAAGCGTCAGTTTAAAAAGGGCAAAAGTCTAATTATGAAGTTTTGAGAAAATCGAAAATCCATTGAGTACTTAAAGCTTCTCTAGAGGTAAAATAAGGAAAAAATTAATTAAAAAACTTAGGTATTATACTCTGTTAATTTAGAATAGGCGCTTGAGACATAATGTATTAGAAGCAGTTACTACTGTAATTATCATCGAAAATTTTGTCTTGTGCAATAACAAGGCAGCCGAAACAAAAGTAGTTAAAATACTGTAAAAAAATCGGTCCCGGAAGTGGTGTGATGAGTGTTATTAGACGTTTTTGAGCGTTTTCGATCCTGCTTCAAGCGCAAATTCTAAATGAACAGACAATAAAAAATTAATTATTAAAACTATTAGGCATTAGCAAATACCTCAAAGAGGGTAATGTTTGCTATAACTATATTTAGTTATAACTATGACTATGTGTAATTGAATCGTCAGTTTGAAGAAGGGAATAAGTCCAAAAATCAAGTTTTGAGAAAATCGAAAAAAAGTAATGGAATTTTCATTGTATGGACATTGATTTCACAACTTCAAGGGGCGATATCTCCCTATAGGGGTTAGTTATTTTCCCCCTCTTTTCACCCATGTGTAGGGCAAAGCTTGGAGATTGTTTTGAGCACAAAAAGTCAATTTGTCATTTTTTGGACTTATTCCCTTCTTCAAACTGACGATTCAATTATAACTCTATTTTCCTCGCCCCTTCTCGTCTATGATTTCATTTCTGTCAACGGATTCCTCGACATGGTCTGACTTCGTCAGATCATGAAGGAGATTCGAAACAACAACAACATTTATTTGATTTTCCGGGATAGATGGCCGTGTTTGAATGGAATTTCCAAACGTTTCGCTCTCAGCTTCGGAGAGCATCCTCAGTGGCAAAAAATCAACTGATAAAAATTGAAAATAAAAACAAATACCAAACAATTACAGCGTGAATGCTAACGTGGAATAACGTGGATTTTCATTCCACGTTAGCATTCACGCTGTAATTGTTTGGTATTTGTTTTTATTTTCAATTTTTATCAGTTGATTTTTTGCCACTGAGGATGCTCTCCGAAGCTGAGAGCGAAACGTTTGGAAATTCCATTCAAACACGGCCATCTATCCCGGAAAATCAAATAAATGTATCTTCAGGTCGTGGAAGTTTTCATCAATTTAAACAACAACATTGTTTGTTAGCAATGTTTAATGTTACAAAAAACTCACTGAAAAGAATTTCATGAAAATATCGGGAACATTCGCGTAGACATTAGCATGGTGAGAAAAAAAATTGCAGTTTCTCAGGCCTTGAAAAAAGGAAAATTTCACAAATTCGTAAGTTTTTCAGTAATATTATGTAAAATTGTGTTTTTTAGTTAAATAAAGACAAAATTTTTATCAAAAACACAAATTTTTGTGAACTTTTTCTCTTTGCTGAGGCCTGAAGAAGTTTTATTTTCACAAGCTAATATTTCCACTCCCATATTCACGATCTCTGTATAAATAAAAGGCTAACGGGCGATGTATGTATGTGTGTGTATGTATGTATGTCCGGGGTAATCTCTTGAAATAGGCCACGGACCGAAACCAAACTCGACGTATAGACGTATTCCGAGTCGGGGAGTAACTTGGGATAGTTTTCAAAGCTTTAAAATAGAATAATTACGATTAATTAGAGAATTTATAGCCCGAAACGCTTATTTCTCCATTTCTCTACCAGAGCAGATCTGCTCGACTCACTATTGTTAACGAGATGAAAACTTCAAAAAATAAATATATTTCAATACGAAAAACTGGATATTTGCGCATTTAAAAACTATATCAGTTGTAAAAACACCAAAATAAATTCAAATAATTTATTTTCAAACGTTAGTTTCCCCTATTTTAAGATATTTTCCTTTAAAATTTAAATATTTATGGAAAAGAGTAATTTTTTTTCATGGAAAACGACTTAAAAATAAAACATTGTTTTAAATGAAGCGGTTCACTAGACTTTTCAATTTACTAGATCTTTTATTATTGTTTCAAATTTGTTATTTTTGTTCACTAGACTCATTAATTTACTAGGAAACATTGCCGAGAACACCGGGAAAAGGAAAATTACCGGGAACATCGGGATAGGAAAAAAAAGTACCGGGATTACCGGGACATAAAAATTACCTCGATCAGCGGGATAGGAAAATTATCGGGAACATCGGGATAGGAAAAGTACCGGGAACATCGGGATAGGAAAATTACCGGGAACATCGGGATAGGAAAATTACCGGGAACACCGGGATAGGAAAAAGACGTCTGGGATACCGGGATGATTGGTAATTGCTGATTTAAAAATTATAAATATATTTTTAAAAAATTTAATTTAAAAAAATATATATACACTCCACCCGTGCAAGGCCGGGCATATCCGCTAGTATTTTCATAAAAATTTTTCCGTGAGTTTTTCATAGCATTTGCAATAATACTCTCACTGAGGTTTTTGCCCCATCTCCTATAATTTTTATAATCAGTAATTTTTTTAACTTTCCTACTTCGCCTCAAGGAACGCGAAAATCATCTCAATGAATTCTCCAGGGTCACTTACATAGGGGGAAGACTTTACTTCCATGACCCTAGGAGAGGTTGGTTCCAAATAAAAGCTGTAAAAGGGACTTTTGAAACACTCTGTATAGACTACTTTTACCAGCTCAACAAATCAAACCCAGCTCGGAGCTATTCACTTTACCATTTTTTGCATACAGTTAGATTACACTCTTTCCCTCTACTACATTACCTCTATATCGACACAAACAGCTGGAACTAGTTTCAGTGGATGAGTATCAAGTAGTTTTTATGAGTGAGAAGAAGGCAAGGGTGCAAAAAAGTTCCTTCATGCCCTTGAGGTCATCTTCGGGGATAAAAGTAATTGCTATGCCACGCACAGCTACCATTTAAATATTAATCAGAAGATCAATCATGGCCGCTGGGATGTTTTGCAATGTGAACCAACTTTCAGGAAGGAGTTATAATATGAGCCCGTTGCCAACATCCGTTCAGAAGTCTCACAAGAAATTGTTGAGTTTGCTGGTTATTTTATGTTAATTTTGAAGTTCTATGCACCATGGAATGCTAATTTAATAGTTAAGAAGCTTGTTTTTTAGCCTTTTACTTTCAAGATTAAAAATTTATTATGTAGAAAATTATCTCTGCTGGTGACAATGCTCACCAGTCAAATAATCAGTAACTATCTAATTTATATAAACCAACTATCAAAGTTTATTATTAACTCGTAAGGTATCCGTCTGCAGACGGGTTTGGTTATAGTTTAATGTATAACCAAATACATAATATTAATGTATAAAGTTATGTTTGTGTATGGTTTAAACCAGTGGTTACCAACTCAAATATGTCTGCGGACCACTTCACTTAAATTTGAACCTCCGCGGACCATTTCTATCCCTAACTGTATCTTCAAAATTTTAACTTTTTATTTCAGTGCTTTCATTCCTCATGGAGGTTCTAAAATTTTGACTTTTTTCTGAAGTAAGGGAAACCGAGTCTTACAATGTTTCTAAATAGAACTTAGAAAATCAAATAATTTATTAAACTTGAAAGAAAAATAAACATTACATTAGTTTTATATCTAATTAATTAAAAATATACCTTTTATAAAAGACCATTTAACCATTTATATCAAGCCTTTTTATATATTAACCCTTATTATACAGGGTGTATCTGAAATGGTGCAACAAACTTTCAGGGATGATAGTACTCATCAAGACGAACAAGAATCGGTATAGAAAGGGGGGTCCCAGATCAAATCCCAGGGAGTTAAAAATGGAGCGACACCCCAAAAAAATCATTGAAAAATTCAATTTGTAGAAGAACTACTATTAGTAAAAACTTAATTATGGTCTCAAAAATTGTGGTTTAATATGATCTTTAAAATTATCTCAAAAGTCTTCACTTTAAAATTTGTTTTATTATGAAAAAAGTTAAAAAACACAAAAAATGTGAAAACTCTGCCAAAACCTTATTTTATATTTCGAAATCCTTTCTTTTGATTTCATAATCTGAAAGATCATAGCTGAAAACCCTTAAGTCCAAAGTTTCACTTAAATACAATCAATATTGAACGCTTGAGATCCTGTTAAAGTTTGTTTTTTGCGTGCGAAAACAGCTGTTCTGGAAACAACTCTGGAAAACTGCTAGCGCACGCAAAAATCAAACTTTAACAGGATCTCAAGCGTTCAATATTGATTGTATTTACGTGAAACTTTGGACTTAAGGGTTTTCAACTATGATCTTTCAGATTATGAAATCAAAAGAAAGGATTTCGAAATACAAAATAAGGTTTTGGCAGAGTTTTCACATTTTTTGTGTTTTTTAACTTTTTTCATAATAAGACAAATTTTAAAGTGAATACTTTTGAGATAATTTTAAAGATCATATTAAACCACAATTTTTGAGACCATAATTAAGTTTTTACCAATAGTAGTTCTTCTACAAATTGAATTTTTCAATAATTTTTTGGGGTGTCGCTCCATTTTTAACTCCCTCTGATTTGGTGTGGGACCCCCTTTCTATACCGATTCTTGTTCGTCTTGATGAGTACTATCATCCCTGAAAGTTTGTTGCACCATTTCAGATACACCCTGTATATTATATATTAACCCACACCTACACAAAAGTTACAGGTTTAAAAAAACAGCAGTATAAAATAGTTATTTTTCTTCTTTTTCATAACCAACAAATAAGGTAGTACATTATTAGTAGATTTAAATTTGAAAGAAAGTACTTAGCTTTAAATTAAACTGCAGGGTGAACTAGATAACCAGGAATTCTGTTGATCACAAAAAAAGCAAACTGGACAGGCACTGACTGAGTTGTGGCAGAGGAAATTCTATAGGCGAGGCTGATGTTCTCCCGAAAGAAACCGCGTCAAAAGTCACTAATTATTTCAAAGGAGCGATTAAAATAGAAAATAATTTATGGGTTCAAAAACTTTCGCCTTTTTGGCAATAAATTTTTCTCATATCTTCGAACAAACCTATTTCACGTGTGTATCTCAGAAATTTCCTCTTTTCATACCACGATTTCTCGAAGACCCTCTGTCCGACCATAGCATCCCAGTTTGAATTATCTTTCAACACTTCCACGCTTTGCTACGTATCAAACCAAGTATAAGTCCGATTATTCGATTCTTTATTAGCCCCACCCCTACGCCTCTCAGTTTTAATTAATCTGAGTCAATACTTTTCCACATCATCACATTTCCGTTTCTACTCTGTAAAAAACTACTGTTGAATAAAACTGTGCAAAATAATAGAAACTAGCTGTTACAACCCGGCAAAGCCGGGTCTTACAGCTAGCCTTCTTTGGCGCTGATGCGAGATTCGCTCGTTCTTACCTGTTCGTATTTATACATTCCCTAACATTAAATATGCAGTTTTAATTCATTATCTTCGAAAGGCGTTTTATCTCCGATTTCACATTGAATTATCAAATTGAAATAATTGTCATTTAAATTCGACAGGTCGTCAGCCCAATCCACCTAAATGGCTCTGTACAAAGTTGTTTTTAAATGAAATCTTACTACCTCGAAATGAACCCAGTTTATGTGGCATTTTCTCAAAACCTTCCATTCTTAAATTATTGTAAGAAATACTTCAATCAGATCTGTAGCAGTAAAATTTTTGAATTAAATGTGCCTAGTATCCCATTGGGCCTATCTAGTGAACCGTGAGATCTTTGAAGTTTAACTTCTAACTTCCACGCTCTTTAAAAGACGTTTTGCCAGTGTTGGTAAAAATAATTAATAATTAATTTAAAAACGGAATGCTTTGGAGGAACGTGTTATATTATTGGCTCATCTAGGAGGGGAAAGCTTCCGTTTAAGACCGAGTTTGTCCAAATCGGTTTGGGGGTTCGGGCTGGCGGCCGGCCGAAAGGAGCATCTCCATAGAGTTAACATTAGAGAAAAGTAAAAAGAACGCATAATTTTAAAATAGAAGGTTTTGGAGGAACGTGTTATATTATTGGCTAATCTAGGGGGGTAAAGCTTCCGTTTAAGACCGAGTTTGTCCACATCGGTTTGGGGGTTCGGACTGGCGGCCGGCCGAAAGCTCTCCCATTGAGTTAACATTAGGGAAAAGTGAAAAGAACGCATAATTAAAAAATGGAAGGTTTTGAAGGAACGTGTTATATTATTGGATCATCTAGGGGTGAAAATCTTTCGATCAAGACCGAGTTTGTCCAAATCGGTTCAGGGGTTCGGCCTGGCGGCCGGCGGAACGGAACCTCTCCATAGACTTAACATTAGAGAAAAGTGAAAAGAACGCATAATTTTAAAATGGAAGGTTTTGGAGGAACGTGTTATATTATTGGCTCATCTAGGGGTGGAAAGCTTTCGATAGAGACCGAGTTTGTCGGAATCGGTTAGAGGGTTCGGCCTGGCGGCCGGCGGAAAGAAAAACCAAATTATTTTAATATACAGGGTGATTCAGAAATAATCATCAATAATTTGGGGGGAGGTAGAGGGGCCCTAGACAAGCATATTTCGAATAGGGATGGTGGGGCGCAGCCTTACCGTTAAAGAGCTAGGACCTAATGTAGTGTGAGGGCGTTTCAAAAGGTAATTTTTAGAAGGCGCGTATGACGAAACAAAACATAATAAAATGAAAAAATATATTGCATGAGGTAAGGAAGTATCCCTACTACTTACACCATGAAATCGATAGAATTTGAACCACTTTCTAAACCGTGGAGTGAGTTTCAAAAGTGCAATAGTAATCTTTTAGTCAAAGAATGGAGTTCCCTCAATGGTATTTAGAAAAATGATGATCGGGGAAGGAATTTTCAATGATCGTAACATTGATCATTGAAACTGTTTGATCATTGAAAATTCATTCCCCGATCATCATTTTTCTAAATACCATTAAGGGAACTCCATTGCTTGACTAAGGGATTAATATTGCACGTTTTAAAACTCACCCCACGGTTTAGCAAGTGGTCCAATTTCTATCACATTTAGGATTTAAGTAGTACGAATACTCCTGTACCTCATGCAATAATGTTTTTCATTTTATTACGTTTTGTTTCGTCACACGGGCCTTCTAAAAACGGCCTTTTGAAACGCACTCGCACTACATTAGGTCCTAGCTCTTGGCTGCGCCCCACCATCCCTATTCAAAATATGCTTGTCTAGGGCCCCTCTACCTCCTCCCCAATTATTGATGATTATTTCTGAATCACCCTGTATAAGAAGATGAACAAATGATTCATAGGAGAAGAAAGAGAACATTACATTATTTATTTATGAGACGTATGATTTTTTACTTATGTTTTTGTATCTGTAGTGTTTTTACTATTTCCTGGAATAAGTGATTAGGAAAACAATTTTTTAAAATTTTCCACACATTTTTTGGATAAGTTATTTAAAAATCTTCTCACGGACCACCAGTGGTCCGCGGACCACCTGTTGGGAACCACTGGTTTAAATCTACAAGCTACAAGATTTCAATCATTTTATGATATTGTCAGTCACAACTCTGATTTTATTAAGTAAAGAAAATCAAAAATAAAATAAATGAAATTTAATCGAATACTAATCCTTCAGTTGTGATTTTAAAGTTATAATTTAGCTTATATTTGTAGAGGAAACTTCGCATGGAATTAGCCTAATTTAAGATGGTAAAGATCATTAAAGCATCATTAAGGTGATCATTATGAATATTATAGTCAATTCTTTTTCTCAATAATTTTGCTAAATGACGTCATTAAATAACTTTTATGTAACCACGATGGGGCTAAATAAAAAACTTTGTACTAAATATATATTTAACTTTATGGGTTGCGATAGGCATGAAAAAAAGATAGTTAAGGTTTTGCTATGTGTTACATAGATGATTTAACGAGAAAAATAAAATTGAAATATCAAATTCGAAAGAATTATAATGTTTAAAAAAGCACATTAATTGCAAAACGTTTCATGAGGTTCTGGGGAAGTCTTTTTTTTATCAAAGGCTTTTTAAAAAGATTATTATTCAGCCTGCCATAAAAATCTACCTTTTTCCTCTTAAAAGTCAATCTAAGTCTTAATTTGGGGGTATCTATATAGTTATTGCAATCACCTTTAGAATATAGTTTTTACACATCGATCAGCATGGATTCTGATGTTATTGCCAGTTTCCCTTTTTATGCTATTTTCCCCCTAATTTTATTTACAAAAAATGCTCTTGGTTTACCATCAAAACAATTTTTAATCCTTTTTTTTAATAATTTCTAAACTTAAACATGTTTAAAAATCCATGGAAAATTTCGAATTCATCAAGTTGGTAAGTATTGTTATAATTAGATCCATTAAATCACATGCTGTAAGTTTTAATAAAAACAGCGTTACCTCAGAAGCTAATGACTGCTGCGGTCATAATTGTTATTGCATATTAATAAGCTACATGCAAATCGGAACCAGTTTCCTGATTTACTTTGTTTTCTTGATTTGCCTTCACACTTTATTACAGGTGAATAATTTCCCGTCAATCAGCTCTTACTCAATCTGTCTTGTTGCCATTTAACCGAATGCAAGTATCATTATATAAAAGAGGAAAGGAAATCTGTCGAGGTGACAGATACCATTACACGAGTGCTTTTATTGATTTGATATTAGAGAAACTTGTCGGTTTTTTAAATAGACAAGACTCTACTTGATTGAAAAGTAGTTCTAATTGCTAGACAGGGTATACAAACATCCTATTTTAATTGAAATGTTATTTTTATGTGTCTATTCTCTTTTGAAAATTGCCATGATATGTTCTAAAAGATGGTATGAAAAATGATTTCTATTGTTTTAAGTTGTTTTTTAGACATCTTGTACCAAAGAGAGATAAAATACCCTAGAAAATATTGGATATTAGTAATATTTATTTTGACTATTCTTTAAAATCACAGATGTAATTTTCCAGAAACTCATCAATTCTGCTTCCGTAGTGTTAATTTCAGAAAAGAGATTAGTATCCTAAAAGGAAATTGTGTAATCATGGTCCAAATGCTTATTTAATTAGTCTATTTAAGGTGTACTTTTCCACAGACTTCAACGAGAGTGTAAAAACTGGTCTAAGATGAGGGATTTAATATGTGGTTGATGTTATTTTATTATTTACAATACTAAATTTACGAACATTATAGCAAAATTAACAAATAAACCCTGCCAAATGTTCAGGGGATTAAACCCTTTATACAACCCTTTAACCAGAACATATTTTTGACTGCCCTGCCATTTTAAGATCTCTGGCTCAGCTCGGAGAATTCTCCCCTTCGATAACATCAACAAATAATTAATAATCCGATAACATCATCAAGAAGAGAGCCAGCTGTGTATTGCATACACATACAACACATGCTTTTGTTTAGTTCCCCCTCATGAACACGACACCAACCAACCATACAACAACCCTTTAACAAGCATCTTTGTATGGATTCGACACGATAAAACTAGATTACCCGTTTCTAAACGCACATAAGCACATAGTCTTGAAAACAATTACTTTTGGACTTTACTTTCCTTGAATTGTCAGGTCTTATTCGATTACCCATAAAGCCCGCTATAAAAAATGAAACGAGAAAGCTAATGAGCGCATACAGAAAACCGAAGGTGTACAATGTTTTCCTGGTTTCCTTTCAGGCAAGAAATAGTTTTGTGGATATTTATCATATATTGTAGTTACTTTCACTGTAAACCTTTGAAAACTCCACACAGTAAACAAGTAATGCAGACTAATAACTTTTATAATGCATTATAAGAGTAACCAGGTACGACCAACATGATGATGGTCTTATTTGTATCCAAAGGAGGAATATAAATATTTTTTTAAATATTTATTTATTTATATTTTATAATCAAGAAACAAAGTAAAGAAAATATCATATCACCTGAGATCGTAGAACGATCCATGTAGGTGAACAAACAGTTAGTTACAATTGTTACACAAGGAATTACAATAAAAATTTAAACATGAATAATAAGCGCAAATTTTTTAAATTTAATTTCCAAGTTTGACTTTAAAAGAGCGCGTAGACGAAACAGATCTGACGTCATTCAATCCGAAACAAATGCAAAGGGGGTTGTCGATTTTTATTTTAAAATATTGAAAATTTTTTAAACTTTTCATGCCGATTTTATATCTATTTCTTTTACTGGAAAAATGCATTTTTTCTGTTTTCAAAAAATGCTGTTATTGCGCACTGCTTTAACATGTAATAATCGTTTTTGCAGGTTTAAATTGATTGTTTAGCTCTCCAGTTCAATTGGTATGCGAAAAATAGTGAATAGGAATCAAACACTTAAAACAGGAATTCAACCCAGTGTTGAAAATTTTTTCTTAGTTACAACTAGTGATGGGCAAAATCGATAATTTTAGGTATCGAATACTTTGGTATCGAATACTTATAGGTATCGAATACTTTGGTATCGAATACTTATAGGTATCGAGTACTTTTAGGTATCGAGTACTTTTTTTCAATGTCGGGAAATGAACCTGAAGGGACAATTTTTTTAGGGCCTATCCATAATCAGACTAATATTCAAAAAACTGAAAGCGATCCATCAAAAAGCCCCGTAGCTACGGGCCTGGAGGTGGATAGAGGCGAAGGATTTGGAGGGGGAAAAACCTAGCCGCGTCAAATTTCTCTCGCGGGTGATAACGACTTGGGTTTGAGCGTTGCAAAATGAAAACGGAAACAGGCTGCGTTTGATCTACAGTAGGTATTATAAAGATTACTTCATTGAAAAATTTAAAACGAAATATGTCAATAAAGTATCGATACTTTTGTGGGTATCGAATACACTCGATACCTATAGGTATCGAGTACTTAAGTATTTGGTATCGATACCTGCCCATCACTAGTTACAACACACAATCCAAATATTTAACTTGAATGAACGATTGTTCCACGTTTAGGAGATCTTTCTGTGACTACTACTGAATTTTATTGGGAACCTCAAGATCAATTAAATTCTGAATTACCTATTATTTGGGATTACGTGGTCAATAGTTCATTCACTCTATAACTAATTATGTTTTGAAATAGAGTTATAATTTCAAAACATCATATAAATTTTCATGCTTGATCAGGTAAAATGAACTTTCATCTTGCAGTTTTATGAGGGTGAAGGATTTCAAGCTGTAAAAAGATGATTATTAAAAATTTTACAATTTTAAAATTAGTTGCCCTCTGAATTAACAGCCACTGGTTCAAATCCTCTATTTTTACGATCTAGAAAAATTCCGTTAACGCTTTTACAGCGAGCATGGTCTGTCTTAAGTGATGATTGAATAATCTTTCTCCCTAACAAACAGTTTCTTTAAAAGTCCTGAGCTTAGGTAAAAAGGTAAGAAATATTTCTCTTAGGAAAACCGACTTCACCCAGAGTTACAACAATTCAGTTATTTACAAGAAAACGGATTGTTTTGAAAGGAGAAAATGCGTTTGAGTTGAGAAAGATAATCCATTTGAGCTATCAGCTGTTTTCGAAATTAGGGGTCCTTTCAGGGAGATGTTTCAAAGCGAGCTATAGGAAGTTAGTGCTAAAAGAGATGACCCAAACGACCCTTGTCCAGTTTGAACTGGTTCCGAGAAAAATACAGGTTGCTTTTTTTGTTCATTGCAACATAGAAAGCATGGTCAATAGGGAATGGCGTTAGACATTTTTGATGACAGATAATTTTTAGATGAGCAAGATGGAAAGTATCGGAATTATTAGCTAAGTATCCTTAATTTTTCTACACGAGCATTCGTATACAAAAATTAAGGATGATTAGCTAACAGTTCCTAATAATAATAATTTTCCTACCGTTCCAAATAAGTATGGAACTCCATTATCAATAAAGGGCCTCTGTACCCCCTTAAACTATGAGGGTAATTTGATTCCAGACAACATTCCATTCTTAGTTCCATTCTTCCATTCTTAGAAGATTCCATAGGAGGAATTTCATTGATAAGGAACTGAATGCTCATTCACACTATTCATTCCTGTAAAGTGCTAGTTTCTATAGAAAATTGAAGGAATAAAGAATGAAACGCCAATTAACACTTTTCATTTGGGGTGATTCATCTAAAACTGTTTCCCAACCTTTTTCGGTCCATGCCCCACCAAAGCCTTTCTAAATTTTCCATGCCCCCCCGGTCTCAGTGGCATATATAGAAATATATTTTGAGAGGGAGCCAAAATTATTTCTTAACCCCTCCCTCCTATGTATATTTATAAGTCTAATAAAGCTTTTCAGACTATATTTTAGCTAGAATTTGAATGCTAAAGAACTAAATAAAGTCATGAGTAACTAAGTTCTATGTACAAAGGGGGGTCTGGGGGTCCTCCCCCAGCAAATTTTCGGAAATTTGACTCTAGGAAGCAGGTTTTTTTAACTAGTTTGGTACCCTAGTTGGGAAATTTTGGATATAAATTTTTAGGTAAGATTTGCATTTTGATGAACCTAATGTAAAAAAAGTTTCAAATATAAACGGTCTAAAAACAAAGAGATCTTGGGTCACTCCCCAGAAAAGGTTTGGAAATTAGACTCTAAAAACAGGGTTTCAACTTGGTTTCGATACATATTGGTCCAGATTTCAGACATACATTCTCAGATAGGATAATAGGATCAGATTTTGATAAACTTCTTTTTAAAAAGTTTTTTTTTAAATTTTCCCCCTGGATTGGCCCCACCTGGGGGGCAATTAGGTTGAAAATTTTCAAATTGCCCCCCTAGAAAATGATATTGCCCCCCGGTGGGGCGTGCGCCCCACGTTGGGAAACACTGGTCTAAAATGAACTTAAAAAGAGTCTGATGGATCCTTAAGATTTGGGGTCATTTTCCCCCAAACGAAAATTATCCTTAATTTTTTGACACGAGCGTAAAAGCTATTGTGTTTATCTTTGGATCCTGCATACCATTTTCCACGAGGAAGCTCAACTTAAGCTTTGCGACACGATATTAAAACAATTAATTATTCTCTCCAGAAGATATAATGGCATACTACTCCTTTCCCTTATGAACACGAGGCAAAATGGATCAAGCAGTTTCTCCTAAACCCGTTTTGAGTCAGAGTAACCTTGTTTCGTATCCTCACGTACGGATGGTTTTTTTGCGCTCAGTCTTAAGATTTAAATTAAGCAAATAATAAATTCCGCCGCCTTTCGTCATTTTCGATTCCGAATTGCTATTGGTGGACACAGTCCGCGTCAGACCATTAACCGACCAATGAGAAGGATTATATATTTTAAGTGAAAGTCTAATGCTCAGTTTTCACTATCACTCGGAATTTCGGTTTCTGTTCCATTGGAATAACTCTCGCTTTACTAGTGTTGCCGTAAGTAGTTCGTGTTTGTGATCAAACTTAGCGTTGGACCAGTGATTAATGGATTATTTTTATAAGTGGATTAGTTATTTATTAATGGATTATTTTCGATGGATCACGATTCTAAGTGAAGTGCCGGTGGTAACGCTGGAATAATTCCTTGTCGAACCACAACAATTTTATACATCAGCTTGGATTATCTGTCAACATGAAGTTCCCTTTCGCGATCCTGATCACTGCTATCGTTCTGTGCCCAGCACTGGGATCGCTGGGTACGGAACCGACGGAGGCCACCAATGCACCATCAATGTCTTCCACTCCGTCTACTAGCACGACGACGGAATCGGATTTGATCGAGCAATGGAGGCAGCTGGAGAGTTTCGCCAAGAAGGCTTCTGGGATGCTCGTGAGGGCAGTGATGCCCCAAGCGGTCAGGGCGTTCCAGGAGGTCGAACTGTCCACCGACTGCTCCAGAAGCCTGATGAAGATGCTCTCCGGGATCAAGCAGATGAAGCTGTGGGCTTTCAGAAGTAAGTGTGGCGGGGAACATGTACTCATTTCTGAAAATGTGCAGTTACTCAAAAGTGAAACATCAAGTGCTTATTTTTGAGTTAGCGCCTGGCATTCGCATAAATCGAAGTGTGACGAATGCCACTAGTACAGGGGTCGGCAACCTTTTGAAAGGGAAGAGCCAAAAGTACCAGTTTAGGAAATTTCCCAGTTTTTAAAGAGCCACTATTTTTTTTGCTTCAATTTAATAGTATATGCTTAATATATATTTCATTTTAGATTGGAAGGGTGATTTTTGTTGGGGAGCATTTTAACCCAACATTTTTTCTGTTGGGTAAAAAAATCACTATTTCCTCCTTTCGGGTCGGGTACTTTTTTACATCAAGTTTAAGATGACTTGCGTACACATTGTAAATGGTCTGGGGGTCCTTCCCCAGAAAAAATTTTGGAAATTGCCCCTTCAAAATCGCGTTTTAGCTCACTTTTGCCTTTTTCGATTGCACCCTAAGAGCACCTCTCATTATTTAAGTGGCAGAATTTTCAAGGAAAAAAAGTAGTTATAATAAACAGCAAACTTTCAAGGGGGGTGTGGATCCCACTTCAGAAAAATTTTGGAAATTTGCCCCAAAAAATTGTGTTTTCATTAGTTTTTAGAACTTCTATAACGACCAAATAAGGATCACTCCTTATAAGTCACAGAATTTTCAAGGAACATTAGCACCTATTCAAAAAATTTTAGGAGTGTTAAGGAGTTCTCCCCCAGAAATTATATGGAATTCTTATCCTTAAAAGTAGAGTTTTGATTTTGACTCATCTTGAGAACTTAAAAATAAATTTTATGATTTTTTAAAAGTTTTGATTAGTAAATTATAAATTTTTTCGTATGGAACTGGAGAGCCGCAACTTTACAACGAAAGAGCCGCATGCGGCTCGCGAGCCGCAGGTTGCCGACCCCTGCACTAGTAGATTAATTTTTAGAAGTAATTTGGGTGTAAAATTGCAAAGTCGTGTTTCGTGCAATCACACCAAATTGGGGCTAAATTTAAAAAGCTTTTAAAATTATTTATTTACTCAATAGTTGACATTGAACAATACTTTTAAATAAATACTCACTAAAAAATAAGATAATCTGAAGCTCACCCTAAAGCTAAAGCCCTGAATACTCTACCTTAAGTAGCGACATCACGATCAATCGGCTCCCATTATGGGGAGAACTCACTACTAGCGATTATAAGCTAGACTATCCAGACTAGTAGTGAGTTCTCCCCAAAATGGTGGCCGATTGAGGGTCATGTCGCTACTTAAGGTAGAGTATTCAGGGCTTTACCTACAGCACCTCACCATCACACATTTATAATCACTAATAGATTTATATTTTGAGATTACCCGTATTTTATTGATTTAATCATCAAAAATTATTTAATTTTTCCCCCTTTCTTTCTTTCTTTTCTTTTTCTTGAAAACCCATTCATTTTTAATTTCCGGTCACCTGTAGGGGTTAATTTGACTCCTTGGTGTCTCATAATGTATATTTTTGTGGTTTTTTCTTATTTTTTAATTGACCTTAACTTTGTATGTACAGGGTGTTTCAAAAGTATGTTTCGCGGCTTTTATTTGGAACCAACGTGCCCTAGGGTCACGGAAGTAAGGTCTACCGCTAGGTAAATGACCCTGGAGAATCCATTTCGATAACTTACTACGCCTCTAGCGGTGAAGTAAAAAAGTTAGAAAAATTAATTTAAAAACTAAAGGAGATAGATCAAAAACCTCAATGAGAGTATTGTTGCCACCGTTATGAAGAACTCACTGAAGAAAGTTTCATGAAAATATCTTGAATCACGGAGATATCAGCATGTGAAAATAGCACTTTTTCAGACCTTAAAAAAGAAAAAGTTCGCAAATTTGAATTTGTTATTGGGTAGTTTTGTGTTGTTTTTAGTTGAATAAAAGCAAAATTTAATCAAAAAAATCCAAAAAACTTGCAAATTTGCGAACTTTTTTATTTTGAGGTCAGAAAAAGTGCTATTTTTACATGCTAATATCTCCACAAATATTCAAGTTATTTTCATGAAATTTTTTCATGTGAGTTCTTCATAACGTTGGAAACAATACTCTCACTGACTGAGGTTTTTGTTCTGTCTTCTATAGTTTTAAATTAATTTTTTAAACTTTTTTATTTCGCCGATAGAGGCGCTGTAAGTCATCTCTATGGATTCTCCAGGGTCACTTACCTAGTAGTCTAAGAGCTAGCAACGTTTTCGAGACAGAATTTTAGAAAAGCTAATTCTTTAATATATCTTTCCCTATGCTCTTTCGAACAGCGTGCGGGGTACCTGGCTGCCGGTAAGCGGTGGCACAATTAGTGCGCATCCCACCTTTACAGGTAAAAATCTTGATTTTTAAATCATTTTAGAAAGATTTTTTTCATTTTCACTAACTTCTAAACACTATTAGAAAAATTAATTTATTATTGCCAGGACTTTGTGTCGGTGTTAATAACGTGCCAGATGCAATTTTTGATCAACAAAAAGCCATTTTTTCAAACCATTTTAGAATTCCTGTAATTTTAATATCATTTTATATACATATCAATAAACCCAAAATTAATTTGCCAGGACATAATTCGGGTGGAATCCAATAGCAAGACCGATTCAATGTTGTAAAAAACACACTGGCGTTCAAAATTCAGAGAAAGTGCACATTTCTTCGATTTTCTCCGGATCTAGGGGACATATTGTGACGAAATTTGGTATGAATATTGGGGTTAATATAATACCCAATATATAATCATTCAAAATTGTTATACACACGCATAAGCAGGAGTTTAAAACATCAGAATTGAAAGGTATGAAATAGCGGTTTCAGAATGGAATTTCAAAATGCTAGTTTGAATGATTCAAAATGCTATTTTTAATCAACAAAAACATTAATTTAAAACATTTTAGAATGCCTGTAACTTTAATATTATTTTATATCAATAAACCCAAAATTACTTTGCCAGGATTTAATTCGGGTGCAATTCAATAGCAAGACCGATTCAATGTTGTAAAAATACACTTCAGTTGCACTTTCTCTTAATTTTGAACGCCAGTGTGTATTTTTACAACATTGAATCGGTCTTGCTATTGAATTGCACCCGAATTAAATCCTGGCAAAGTAATTTTGGGTTTATTGATATATATATATATATATATATATAAAATAATATTAAAGTTACAGGCATTCTAAAATGTTTTAAATTAATGTTTTTGTTGATTAAAAATAGCATTTTGAATCATTCAAACTAGCATTTTGAAATTCCATTCTGAAACCGCTATTTCATACCTTTCAATTCTGATGTTTTAAACTCCTGCTTATGCGTGTGTATAACAATTTTGAATGATTATATATTGGGTATTATATTAACCCCAATATTCATACCAAATTTCGTCACAATATGTCCCCTAGATCCGGAGAAAATCGAAGAAATGTGCACTTTCTCTGAATTTTGAACGCCAGTGTGTTTTTTACAACATTGAATCGGTCTTGCTATTGGATTCCACCCGAATTATGTCCTGGCAAATTAATTTTGGGTTTATTGATATGTATACAAAATAATATTAAAATTACAGGAATTCTAAAATGGTTTGAAAAAATGGCTTTTTGTTGATCAAAAATTGCATCTGGCACGTTATTAACACCGACACAAAGTCCTGGCAATAATAAATTAATTTTTCTAATAGTGTTTAGAAGTTAGTGAAAATGAAAAAAATCTTTCTAAAATGATTTAAAAAACCTTTAAGATTTATTTTTACCTGTAAAGGTGGGATGCGCACTAATTGTGCCACCGCTTACCGGCAGCCAGGTACCCCGCACGCTGTTCGAAAGAGCATAGGGAAAGATATATTAAAGAATTAGCTTTTCTAAAATTCTTGCTTTTCCGACGTTGCTAGCTCTTGTACTATAGGGATAGACCTTACTTCCGGGACCCTAAGACCCGTTGGTTCCAAATAAAAGCCGCGAAACCGACTTTTGAAACACCCAGTATATCAGTAAAAAATAAATTTTGTTTTGCTTTGATTTTAGGAGGAAATAAAGCCTCCATTTTGGGAAACATGATAAAACACATTTTTGAAAATTAAATGTAAACTTGACTACAATATACTACTATGTTCGTCTATGTGTAGAGATAAAAATAAGAGGCATTCATTAGAGTAAAATTCTTAACATATAACTAATATAAGATTCACTCTATTGCAAATCCACAAAAAGTCCGTTTCATGGCTTTTATTAACGTCCGTCGGGTAAAGGTGTATCCCCAAAGTTTAAAATGAAAATGTCTTCAATTTTCGAGGAGATTTTTGCAAGCAAAAATAGCACTTTTTTAGGACTTAAAAAACCAGTTTCTTTGATATTTTAGTTAAAATGTGTCTTTATTAGGCTAAAAAACGCTAAAACTACATGATAATAGTGAGAAACTTGAAAATTTGTGAACTTTTCCTTTTTTGAGGCTGGAAAAAGTGATATTTTCACTTGCTATTAATATCTTCTCGAGTGCGTTTTTTATGATATTGTCAAAGAATTTTCTCACTGAAGTTTTTGTTCTCCTTTAACTTTTTGATATTTTTTATATGTTCTTATTTATCTGCTAGGGGGTACGTAAGTCCTATCAATGGATTCCCCATGGTTTCTTTTTCATGACCCCTAGCAGAAGTTGGTTCCAAATAAAAGCCAAGAAACGAACTTTTGAATCATCCTGTAATATTAGCTCTTTAATTTTCCTTATTTTATATAGAAGTGCTCCTTGTATCGGTTAGACCTTTACTTCAAATTTTGATTGAAGATATATTTAATAAGAGGAAAAATTTCAATTAGATCTTTTTACTATACATGATTGGGTAAAAAAATTATACCTACTGATTGTAGATTGTATTTACCATTGAAATCGTTAACCTACATGAAAAGTTGTACTGCTACACATCTACGAAAAACAAAAAACATAATTATGAAAATGGTATTATGAAATTTCCACAACGGGGAAAAATATTAGTTTTTAAACTGCATTGCGAAAGGGGATATGGTGTAATAGGAAATAAACTTATTGTGACTCCAGGTAAATAAACAAAGTAAATTATGTTTACTGACACAACACCAATGTAATTAAAAAAGAAAACTATTGAGAATAGAGGCCATAATTTTCATTCTTTGGTTATCAATACAGGAATACAGTACAAAGAGCAAACATTTTACCTTGTAGAACAAAAACAGGGAAAAACACTCGTTTTTCAAAACTCAGGGCACGATACAGATTTCGTTTAGAGGACCAGTTTAGAAAAATGTTAGTTAAGTTAGTTTCCAGGCACACTTGGTCCTCAGTTTATCGACTCTCTGAAGTTAACCCATTATCTTCTGCATTATGATTTTCTACTATTTTTTTCGTGCAAATATTTTTTTGAGTCACTAAATTGGAAATTAAGGGATATTCTTTAAAAAATAATCATCTTTTGAAAATTCCATTCGCTAGAACCAACTAATTAAATTGATACTTTTGGTACCGTCAGTACACGGAGTGCTAAAATATTCTCACAATACAAAAAAAACATGGCTTTTTGTCGCAGTTTTAAGTTTAAAAATAATACTTTTTCCTATTTCTTTCTGACTGACTTTCTACTTTTGAGGGAACAAAAATGACAATCATGGGAATCCGATCTAAATGGCAGCCGAAAGCCCGACTTCAATTCAATCTATTCACATTTCTCGCACATATTTGAAATGGCCCAAGGCACAGAATGGTAGCTGAAATTCGCTTGGCCTCCGGGCATGACTCTCCTACGATGCCCTGCTCTTCGGAAGAATACTCTCCCAGAGCGCTACTGGGAGGCGAGAGACCTTCTTTGTTCATGAACTTTATTCTGTTTTTTTTAATCTTTTGCTGTAACTGTTCAATTTAACATGCCATTGGAAATAAAAAAAACATTTCTCGCTAAAATACTCATCATAGAACCCGTTCTGCCTTTTATCTTGGAATAGTAAACCTCATAGAGTGCAAAGTATCGTCAGTATATTCGAGAGGATGGCTGTTGTATGTAATTTTAAAGTTGGTGGTACCGACAGTAGAGAAAGGGTCAAGTCAGTTTCCGGGCACGCTTGGTCCTCAGTTTATCAACCCTCTCAAGTGGAAAAGGCTGAGTCGACCTTGTCCAGCCGGGGAATTTAAACTCCGGACCTGTGACATGGAATAGAGCCTTGAGTCATGAAGTAAACAAAGAAGGGCCCTCAATGGCAATGGAGAATTGCAGCATGTCTTAAAATTCTAAATTTTCAATTTTAATTTATTAAGAATTCTCTCCTGATTCCAAAAATATGCTTGTTTTTTCAGACAATTTTTTTCAGTTAATTATGATGTATTTAATAACAGAGAGCTCCTAACCGGGTGACGTCACATGTGTCTCGTTAAAATTTGGGACTAGTGTTTTCATCGAAACACTATTTTAACACTATTTATGTCTGTAAAAAAAACTAAGTAGAGCTCATTGTTTCAAAGCGGAATGATAGTAAACAAGGCACGCATGACGACACAAGCTGTTTCAGCTCGGACTGAAAAGAAGCTATTTTTAATTGAAAATAACTTAAAATGCAGGGCTTTGAAAGGTAAATCAAAATGATTTTTTGGAGGTTTAAGGCCATTCGGAATTCATTAAGATTAAAAAATTTTTTGACTGCAATTATCCATTGTTGCCAATGAGTTCAGTTTTTTCAATTACCTGTCCAATTATTGTGGCATAAACTAAATATTTAAAAAAATTTCTTTAGCTAAAACTCTGAAATTGAATACATCAAATGAAAAATGCTTGATTAAGAATTTAGAAAGAATGAATTATACTGAACAAATTTGAAATGTTAAATAATGGTAATTTTACTCACAAATCCTTTCACTGCTTGTTTTTAAGGAAAACAAAAATTCTACTATACACACTACCAGTGGCGGATCCATCCAGGTTTGACTTCTGGGGGACACCAGGATTTTTAAAGCATCTCGATATTTTTATACTTTAATACTTTTTTGGCCATAAAGTTACACATTAATGCATTTAAAAGCTTTAACTTAGGATACTTTCTTGGTAGGGGCACGTGCCCCTGTGCCGTGCCATCCCCTGGATCCGCTTCTGCACACTACCATCCGACCAACATTTTACGTTGTTTTGTGCCAAATCTGTGTGACTAATTTAGATGTAGTTAGTAGCTTCTTTTGGAAGTTTTGTGTTTCTGTCAAAGTTTTCTGGTGGCGGTCAGAATATACACTTTTTTGTACAAAGTATACTTTTGTTACAGACAGTACACTTTCTATTGATAAAAGTGTTCATCGGGCTGTTAAGGCAGTGTTCAAGATGATGGTATAAATGGAACGTTTCTCTAACGTTGTGTTAAAGCAAGTTTCCAACTCACAGGTACCACAACGAAGATAATAATCTCTCTATTCTAAAAAAAAGTTTTTGGTGAACGGTTTCCAGAGAAAGGCTTTTTAATTACTGAACCAAATGACACATATATGGTATCAAAATGTCCGAATTCTTTCCGGATTTCCGAGTAAGCCCTTCGATTTTTCAAAAAAATTCTTAATTTTAAAATATTTCCATTTTTTTAGATTTCGGATAAGGTCGCAGTTACAAAGCAAGAAACTATGAATTTTAAAACAATTGAAAATATATTTCACTGGTTTTTTAACATTCATATACATTAAATAATCATCTTTCTATTTATCACACTAATTTAAAAAATATATATTGGATTCTTTTTAACAATATTTATATTTTTGCTGTTCAAACGATTTTAATTATATTTAAAACTAATGTATAATTAATTTATCTTTTATTTTTAAATAATTAATTCATATTTATATATTTATATTTGTCGTTGTGGCAACCTAATCATTACTATATTTACAATAAAATATAAACTCGCTTTCAGAAATTTTGAACTTTTGCATTTATTTATTACAATAATAATTATTTTTATATCCTTTTGCAAGTTATATTATTTAAGGTAGTAAAAGGTAACTTTTTTTTATAATGCCAAAACGCAAAACTAGATATGGCGGGGGAATGTTTTAGTCTATGTTTATTTGTTCTCATGAAGCAAAATTCTAAATTTTCGTGATGTTTACGATAATTACTACATTTTTCACAGACAATCAATGAAAATCATTACAAATTTTAAGAAAGTAAAATTTATTCCGGAGATGTTTCAGTGCTTCTGAATGGATCTGTGTGAGAAAAACATTACCTTGGGGAAATGGTAAAAGAAAGTTTACACTGCTTTGTTACTAATTTTCTTGGAATTAAATGGCGATCCGCCAATTCATATTGCCATAAAGGAACTGTTAAAATTTAGCCGCTGAATGAATATTCCCCTTTTTTGAAAGAATACCCCAGAGAAGTAGTTCCCCTGTTTTAAGAATGTTTTATAAAATGAGTAAGTGCTGTGAGCTGTGTTTTGTGAGGATGGCAAAGAGATCCTTAAGTATCAGCGTCAGCAGTTAACGGGGGTTGGCGAGCGATAGCGAGCAGGGGGCGGTAGCTCCCTAGTTTATTTAAATATTTAAAAGTAACGAAAAATGAGATTTAGGAATTTAAGATAACTACATCTAGTCATTCATACATTTCTAAACTGTAGTTCATTTTGAATTGTACTCCGCGAGAAATCTATTGAAAATCACTGTTACCATCATATCTTCAATATCTCTTCGGAGCTACACTACAGTTTCGTTGACCCCACCTGCAGGCAGGGGTAATAATCAGCCAGGAATAAAAATTTCTGACCGCCACCTGCATTGATTTTTATTCCTGGCTGATGTTGACCCCAGAAGGTGGGTTCGAAACTTTCCATTTTTACTATCCTCTTTAACACGGCCTATAAAACTTTTATTAACATTGACACCAGACGTGGAAGCCTTCATCATTTCTGTATACTTTCTGTAGTATAAAAACTTTCACTCTAATTTAATTATCATTTATATCCAGCCTAAATTTCTGTTTTCCAGTGCTCGATGCCAGCGGAAAGATCCCGGAGAGCATGGTGGGTGGCACCTTCACTACCATGGGCGACTACGACAGCTGCGTGGAACTGGACGTGCCCGAGGGCAAGTTCCGAGGCCAGTACTGCAGCTTGGACATGAAACTGCCCTTGCCCCCCAGGGAGAAGTACGTGCCCGGCTACAAGGTCATAAAGGAGCTGCAGAACTTCTCTAATCCCGATACAGTAAGTGCAGTAAAGCGAACAATTAACGTTGTATAGTGCAGGCAGGTGCAGATCCAAGGGATCATAACTCTGGACAGTGCCCCTCCATGTACCAAAAAAGATTCTCAAAATGAGTTAAAAATCCTACTTTTACAAGTCAGATTTCAAAAATTTTTCTGGAGGAGGACCCCTATACCCCCCAGCGGTACCAAAAGAGGATTTCCTGAAAATTTCTGGAAATTGGACCCTAAACCCCCTGGATCCGCTGTAATCCACTGACAGGAGTTTATCTTGTCAGGGGAGGTCTTCGGACCCTTGGACAGAGGACACCTGCATGATAAGATGGTCATTTCACGATGAAAATGAATTGATTGGCCTTAAGAATATCGGATTACGTGATGTTTGCTCTGTTTGGTTTTTGGATAACTTTTTGGATATTCAGAAGAAGCTAGTTTCTTGGGATTGCTCGTTTTAGATTATACCCCAAGAGGATTGTTCCTTGTATGTACCAGAATTTCGAAGGAAATACAGTATAAAATTGATTCCAAAATATCGGGGAAAGGATATGGTGAATTATTAGGGGTGATTCATAAAGGATGACACACTTTTTTCAACAAATATTTTACCTCCTCCCTCCCCTAGATCACAAAGTGTCACATTTCACCGTACTTTTCGCATTTCCTGCTCTATGCTCTATGCCAGGGGTGGGCAATTGTTTTGTCTCGGGGGCCACTTTATTAAAGAAGAAGCTAACGGCGGGCCGTTTATTATGTAAAATGATTGCATTACCAAGTTAACTTTGCATTTTACAAGTATAATTAAGAAAAAAATATGAAATAATAATGTGATGCTGTATCAAGCGCTGATCCAGTGTGGGTCCAAGAAAAGGAGGGGGCACTTTTCCAGACCATCACCTTTCTTTTAAAACAAAATGTCAAAATATTAGGGATTTTCAGAAAAAGCATCACGCAAGATACCCTTGTGGTACCACTGAGGGGGGAATGGGGGTCCTCCCCCAGAAATTTTTTGAAATTTGGCTTGTAAAAGTAGGGTTTTAACTCATTTTGAGAACATTTTTGGGTCCAAGGGGAAACACTATCCAGAGTACCACCCCTCTGAATCCCCGCCTGTACTATGGACAGTACAACTTTGATAATTTGAACTTAATTTCAATGATTTCTCTTGGTTCCTTCAACTTCATATTAACTGTTTTTAATTTTTCATCATTAAAAAATTATAATAACTATACTGAATATGTTGAAGAAATAAAAATTAACGAGTTTTGCATAAAATTTAATCAATTTATCATGGTAATAACAAACACTGCACTAGTATCAAAGTAAATTAGAAATCTCCGAATCAAATCATCCAACTTACCCACAAAAAAGGTAATCCTTTCTGAAGAAAATCTCTCCACAATCTTAAGCAAAAATTAAATAGAACACACAAGAAAGACAAGGAATTCACAAGGGTGACAAGTACGCGTTGCGTTCAGGGGTCATGAAGTGAATGACCCCTGAAAATCCCAGACGGTGGAATGGGTGTGTACTTGTGGATGGGGTAGGGAGGATCTCTGTCGTGACGTCAATAAATCAGAAATTATTTATGTTTTGAACCCCCTCTCTGTCTTTTCGCGCCAGTGGCGGATCTACGGGGGGGCTTTCGGGCTGCAAAACGTCTAATATTTTACTAAGTTCGTCAAAACGCAAAAAATCTATACCCGAAATTCAGACGAGGCGTACCAAAACGAGTTGAAAAAGTGGGGTTTTTGACTTTAATTTCCAAAAACTTTCTGGAGAAGGACCCCCACACCCCCTATTATTGTTTTGAGTGGGATAATTCACTACCTTTTCCGTATTACCATTAACAAGAAGAATCAATTTGGATATGAAAATTCTTAGCCCCCCCCCAAAACCACATCCTGGATCCGCCACTGTTTCGCGCGCGGCCTTTTCTCACCCTTTTCTTACTGCACCCACTCCGTGCAAGTGATCCTTGACCCCACCTGCATCTGGAGGATTAATTTTCGTGGGTGGCGAGGGAAGTGGGGCCGAGATGACGTTACAAGAAGTGAAAGCAAGACCGAAATTGAGCTGATTCAAATGTGAACGATGCATGAGAAAAAGATGTAAAACATTGAACTATTAAATTCATAATTTTTATTATTTTTCCGTATGTCTTGGCGGGCCACCGAATATCCCTTCGAGGGCCGCATGCGGCCCGCGGGCCGCTATTTGCCCAGTCCTGCTCTATGCTATCAATAAAAAGTTTAGAATTAATTCGGAAATAATCTGGGACCAATGTTTTTTTCCAAGTTAAAGTGCACCCCTCCTTATAATTTGAAAGTGAACTCTTATATTGTTCGACCGCCACGAGAAAAACTTTTGACGTCGTACAAAATTGTAGCAATTGTTATGGAAACGGGTTATTCCACTCAATTTTGGGTGTGGTGGTAATACATAAATGCTGAAAAAACGGTTTGTGCTAAATACGTGTGACTATAATTGAATCGTCAGTTTGCAAAAGGAAATAAGTCCAAAAACCAAGTTTTGAGAAAATAGAAAAAAACTAAATAAGTAATCGAATTTTCGTTGCATAACCACCAAATTTTTACTGGAAATTCAGGACCCTATTTAAAAAACAGAGCAATCATCATAACAAATATAAGTACATATATTCAAAAATATTTTACAGTTGAAAAAGCTGATGGACTTATTCCCTTTTTCAACTTTATGAAATTTCAACGGAAGAAAAATCTTAAAACTACTTAAAAGTGACATTTAAATTATAGTTCTGATTTTTTTCACAGTACAAAAGTGAGAAATAGAAAGACTAGGAAAAATAAATTCAAAATTATTATAAAATTGAGTTTTTAAGGCTATATCAATGGAGTAAGGGAATACGAATGGAGTTAAACATTCCATTGATAAAAAAAGTTAAAAAGCACTTTTAAATTAAACGAAAACTTTATTTTAAATTAAACTTTTTTTGCACAAAGAATAAGAAAAGAAAGACAAATTAACTTTAATTCCAAATTAAATTAAAAATACAATAAATGGACATTGTAAATTCTAGTGGCTACATATCTGCCGATGGGGGGTAGTTATTTTTTCCACTCATGTGTAGAGCAAAGCTTGGAGATATTTTTAATCACAAAAAGTCAATTTTTCATTTTTGGACTAATTTCCTTTTTTAAACTGGCGGTTTGAACTTACTATTTTCGAAGGTTTTTTTTATGCCAAATATAGGAATTTTATTATAATAATGACGTTAAAACTACATTTTTTCAGAAATTTCTACTTAGTTGTTTTTCGTATGTGATGGCTCTGTTCTTGTGACCCCCCATCCCTCCCCTCCAAGAGTGACATAATTTATGGACGGTCCCTAACCCCCCTTGAATAAGGCCTTGTTGCAGTGAAGATTGTGAGAAAGGTTAGGAAGATGTTATAGTGATGGAACACATTTCCTTTTCAGGTGATTGGTGATCTTATTACAAGAGCTCGATACTTCTACCGCCAGAAGATACGCACAGCCCTCTGCGTGCCCTCTTCCTGCAACAAGGGAGAAGTAGAAAGACTCGCCAACAGAAGTAAGTTGAGTTGATGTGGTTTGATAACATGGTGTTGAACGGGAATCAATATGCGTGGCTAAAAACGGGAAGAAATCAACACGAAAGGGTCATTCCCTGCCAAATCATCCAAGCTGGTACACCCTCATACCACAGAGTTCCATGAAAACGATATGTAACTGTACAAAATGACCTCATAAACCCGAAACCCCACAAATTTTTTATATCAATTGGAGAGAAAATTTTCACTTCTTTTCAGTTTTGTATAACTTATTTGAAAATATTTATAGATATTTTTGCTTCTTGCGTCTTTTTAAGACACTATGAAAAACATGTTTTTTTTCCTTTTGGTACCCTAAGAATGTTCAAAATCTTAAACCGGTCGGATAATATTAACACGTGACCCAAACGGCCTAAGTTAAAAAATTTGACTTTTTTCTCGTTTTTTCGAAAATTTTTAAAAATGTATTCAAAAAATCCGCTACCGAATAATAGGGCTCGAATAACAGGGACATATTTAAACAATCTTATTTGACCGTTTTCCGTTACTAACTAGGCCAAAATGACCAGTTTGTAACCCAGCCATCAATCAGAAAATCGTCAAATATGTCCATTTTCGTTGAAGACCGTTGATGCTCAATCCAAGTTAGAAAAACTATCAGGAATCATTATTTGATTAATATTCATAAAAATATTATATTGGAAAGTGGTGCCTTTTATATATATATATCATAGTGAGAACGCAAGTTGTCTCATATTTGGAGAACGGTATCGCATATTTGGCACATTTTGAATTTTAATTAATATTCATTTTTAGGGGTGATTGCAATTTGTTTTCATAAAAAAACGATAAGTTTTACGAATCAGGCATGTAGTACACAATATACAAAACCACTTTTAGTTTTTTTAATCATTTTTCAGGTAGGCGTAAATTGCAATAAAAAAAGTATCCCACATTGGGGCACTTTTCCCCACTACTATTGAGAATATTAAAAAATGCACTACTCACCATTTTATAAATAAATTTTATTTTAAAATATAAAAATTTCCGAATGTAACATCATCAGGGAAGCTAATAATATGGAAATTAAAAAGCAATAACGCTTCGCTGGTGTTTTTGCGCAAAGTTAACTGAAGAGCACGGCCCCCCCCCAAAAAAAGAAACTAATACTCCTGTCAGATGTCGCATAAGGCGCGTACCAGACTAACTCAAATAAGACGCGACTGCCAATAATCAAGTAGAGGAGAGACATGGAACTGAGCCTTACTCTCCCCTAAGTTCCATGCTTTGACCGAGTATGACCATTTCATCAGAATACCGATAATACGGTATAACATCGAATCTCCAACATCCCTGTGGTTTATTGTTGTTGTCTTGTCCAAAAAGTTGGTGAAGAGGAGTAAAATAGAGCTGAAAGTATCCAAGAAAGAAACGATCCCTTTCGGAGAAGGGCCGAAAGTATCCAAGAGAGAAAGTACCCCTTTCGGATTAGGGCCGAGAGTATCCAAGAGAGAAAATACCCCTTTCGGAGTAGGGCCGAAAGGATCCAAGAGAGAAAGTGCCCCTTTCGGAGTTGGGCCGAAAGGATCCAAGAGAGAAAGTATCCCTTTCGGAGTAGGGCCGATAGTATCCAAGAGAGAAAGTACCTCTTTCGGATTAGGGCCGAGAGTATCCAAGAGAGAAAGTACCCCTTTCGGAGTAGGGCCGAAAGGATCCAAGAGAGAAAGTGCCCCTTTCGGAGTTGGGCCGAAAGGATCCAAGAGAGAAAGTATCCTTTCGGAGTAGGGCCGAAAGTATCCAAGATTTTTCTTGGAAGTAGTTGTAACTATAGTAGTTGATTATTTCCCAAAGTAGTTAACTACTAGTTAACTAAACTAAACCATCGGCGCAACAGCCCTAGTGGGCCAAGGCCTACGATGCCCAGCCCATCTTCTACTAGTTAACTAGTCCATTTAATTTCATAAGATATTTTCCCAAATTTTCGATTACTTTTTCTTACCTACAGCAAAAATATCATGGCTAAAGATTCGCCAATTTTTGATAGGTATACAGGTTTTTGGTGTCTTTAAGTTTTCCAAGTTGTATTTATATTAGTCAGTACAGTGTCGTATATAAGGGTGGTTAAGGGTTCTAAACCCCCTTAGCCTGAACAACAATATTATAAGCACAAAATTGGGCCGTTAACTTTAAGTATTACATTACTAATTTTTAATGCAGGAAAAACATCTAGAATTCTCGTAAACCTAGCCTAAAATCGCTTTTCAAAGTGCTGGAATTTCCAAGAGAGAAAACCCTGAACTCCCTAATTTCTTGAGAGGATTTCACTTTGCTTCCCCGCCATGGTCTTTCGTGCTTCCGAACACTTTTTAAACAAGTTAATTTCTTTGTTTATTTTTTGAAGTAGTTGAACTTTTTGAAAGTAGTTGGAACTAGAAGTTGGTGAAAAAAGTAGTTAAACTACTAGTTCAACTACTCTAAACCAAAAGTAGTTGAACTACTAGTTAACTACTTTTCAACTACTTTTAGTTAACTAGTGCCGAACATTACAATCTCGATACTGAAAAAGACCCTTATAAATTATCGACTGATGTGTAACTTTTGTACTAATTTAAACACTGAGTCTTCTAAAAGGTGTGCCAGCATTAAAATACGTGCCGATTTGGGAAAGCACTATATAACTTGAGAAAGTTCCCCACACGATATTCACGAAAAGTGTTACGAACGACACGAGTGTTTTTCGGCCCTTCAGTGAACTAATTTTTCATATAACCCTTTTGCACCGGCTGGGACATTTGCTGTCCCACGGTGGAAAAATTTTGAAATTACGACTGAGGCAACTTTATGTCCCAGTTGCTGAAAAACTTCAAGGAGCAGAATAAAATGCACCTTTGTGCCTCCAAACACATCATGATCTAATGGATATATCATCGCATTTGCCCCCCAGGAGCTCAAACAAGTGCAAAAATTGCACTTTTCTGATTCCCTTGCCGTATTGAAAGGGATAAAGTACAAAAAAGTACCTTACATGATATACGACAAGTGTACAAGTGTTTTTAGGCTCTCCAGTATATTAATTCATTATAAAGTATATTAAGTAAACTAAATCACTTTTTGACTTTTAGTGATGCACCAGCTTGGTTTGGCTCTGAATGCAACAGTGCCGCACTGCGCATCACAAGTGGACCAAGTAGTCTTCGATACAAGTCAAATCGTCATAATGTAAGTCTTTATTATTTTAACCTGACCAATGACCAAAGAAGCACATTTGTTTTTATTTAATCTTATATAACCTTAACATCATTCAACAAAAATAATATTTTTGCAAATTTCAAAACAGTAAAGTTTGAAGTAAAAATTTCAAACTTTGCTCTACACATGAGAAGAAAGAGGGGCGAAATAACTACCCCCTATAGGGATATTTTGGCCCCTTGAAGTTGCGAAATCGATGTCCGTTTACTGTACTATTTTTTTTTTCAGTTAATTTGGAAGTTAATCTGTCTTTCTGTTCTTATTTTTTGTGCTGCAAACTAAGCCAAAATAAAATTTAGAAGTGCTTTAACTTTTTTTTGTCAAGGTAATGATTGACTCCATTCTTATTCACTAATTCCATTGATACTGCCTTAATGACCCAGTTTCATAATAATTTTGAATTTTATTAGTCTTTGTCTATCTATTACTCACTTTTGTGTTGTGAACTAAGCAGAAATATAATAAGGAAGTTGCATGTGTCAGATTTTCAAAAACAAACAAGTGTTCCGTATGGTTTTTTGTATGGTAAAATGAAATATCTAGTCAGTTTTTCAAAAAAATGTATAGGTAATTAAATATTTTAATTTAAAAGTCGAGAAAAAAACACGTGACTGAAAACGTTTATTGTTTAAACTATAAGATGACGTCATCAATAATACCATCAACTCCATTGCTTTACAACAATGTTTAGTATGAGATGACGTCACATCCAAACTCTTGGCGTTTTCGCGCGCTTTTAAAAAGGGGATTTTTGTTAATTTTTTTGGCAATCAAAAAATTTCTCGATCGGCCTCAAATTTTGGGTAGTTGCTTATTTTTGCAAGAGGAATCGATTAAAAAAATTAAAAAAAATCATGCAACTTCCTCATTTAAATGATGATGAATTTAAGAGGTTTTTAAGATTTTCCTTCACAGGGTTGAAAAGTCCATCAACATTTTTCAACTGTAAAATACTTTTAAATGCACTTATATTTTTTCCGGAGATTGACCCTTTTTTCTAAATAAGTTTCTGAATTTCCAGTAAAAATTTGGTGGTTATACAACAAAAATTCCAGTTTTTGGACTATTCATAACCTTCTCACTCCTCATAACGTTCCCTTCTCATAACAGACTATTCAATACTTCCCTGCAATGATAGTTTTAATGGAATTTAAAGTAAATATAAATTACCTACAGCACGGTGCAGTGCCGCCCATAACTCTACCGGGCCCCCCGACAAAATTTTTTCACGGGCCCCTTAACTTTTTAATTTTTTGAAGTACTAGGGGGATACCGCCCCCTGCTCGCTATCGCTCGCCAACCCCCGTTAACTGCTGACGCAGTAACTTTTGGACCGCTTCACAATTCCCCACAAAACCCAGCTCACTGCACTTACTCACTTTATAAAACATTCTTAACACAGGGGTAGTACTTCTCCGTGGTATTCTTTCAAAAATGGCGAATATTTATTCAGTGGTGGAATTTTATCATTTCCTTTATGGTAACATGAATTGGCGGATCGCTTTATAATTCCAAGAAAGGTTCATATATAGTTCCCGCTAAATATGAACCTTCCCTTAATGTTTCAGTGATTTCCTTAATGTATCTGTGAAAAACACATTACCTTAGGGAAATGGGTAAAAAAATGTTTACATAGCTCTGTTGTTAATTTTCTTGGGGTTGAATTCCGTTATAGTTCCCGCTAAATATCACTACTCTCTTTTGGACACTATAAAGTATAAATATTTTCAAATTGTTTCAAATTCATAGATTAAAGTGTTTAATTAGATATATAACTATTCAGTTTATCATTAAAAATTTGAAAAACTGGTTTACATTTGAATATTGAGCGTTCGAAAGAGATTGACGATATTTAGCGGGAACTATAACGGAATTGAACCCCAAGAAAATTAACAACAAAGCAATGTAAACATTCTTTTACCCATTTCCCTAAGGTAATGTTTTTTCACAGATACATTAAGGGAATCATTGAAATATCTCAGGAATAAATTAAACTTTCTTAAAATTTGTAATGATTGACTGTTAAAAATGTAGTAATTATCTTAAACATCGCGAAAATTTAGAATTTTATCTTCATGAGAAACAAACTTCGAATTTGTGTCATTTTCATAGCAACGACACCGAATGTCAAGACTTCCAACATTTTCATCCTTATTTCTAAAACATTCACCCGTGTTATTTAGTTGTTTGCGTTTTGTCATTATGAAATAAAGAGTTACATTTTACTACCTTAAAAAACATACTTGCGAAAGGATATAAAAAATAAATGCAAAATTCAAAATTTCCGAAAGCGAGTGTATATTTTATTGTAAATATAGTAATGATTAGGTTGCCACAACTACAAAGATAAATATAAAAATACTAATTTGCTATTTAAAAAATTAAAAATAAATTAATTATCCATAAGTTTAAAATATAAAGAAAACCGTTTGAACAACAATTAAACCCTTTGAACAACAAAAATATAAATATTGTTAAAAATAACACAAAATATATTTTTTAAATTCGTGTTATAAATAGAAAGATGATTATTTAATCTATTTGAATATTAAAAAACCAGTGAAATATGTTTTCAATTGTTTTAAAATTCATAGTTTCTTGCTTTGTAACTGCGACCTTATCCGAAATCTAAAAAAATGGAAATATTTTAAAATTGAGATTTTTTTTAGAAATTCTAAAGGCACTTTGCACATCCTCAAAAGAATCCGGACAGTTTGATACCAAATATGTGTTATACGGATCAGTAATTAAAAAGCCTTTCTCTGGAAACCGTTCACCAAAAACTTTTTTTTAGAATAGAGAGATAATAAGGAATTTACATTTCACAAAGTATCCCTTAAGTAAAATATACAGGATATCTCAAAAGGTCGAGTAAAAAATTATTATGCATGTCTGTCATGCCATGACCAACAAGATTTTCATAGGAACCCAAGTCCGCTAGAGGACAATGTTTGCCGGCGAAGGAGTAGCATTTATAACTACTTTATTCTACTGAAAACTTCATTTATTATTACAGATTCGGAGAGAGCACCCTCGAAAACCCCTGTAAACCGAATTTCATTAAATTCTGCCTGCAGGGGCGGATCCAGGATTTGGTTTTGGGGGAGGGCTAAGAATTTCCAAAGTCCAATTGAATCTTCTTTTTGATTTTAATATGGAAAGGGTAGTGGAGTTATCCTGCTCCAACTACTAAAAGGGGGACTGGGGGTCCTCCCCCAGAAAATTTTTGGAAATTAAAGTAAAAAAACCCTCTTTTTCAACTCGTTTTGATACGCCTCATCCGAATTTCGGATATAGGTTTTATGGTAGAATTTCCGCGTTTTGACGAACTTAATATAAAATAAGGTTGTAATAATAGAGTTACAAGTACCAAGGGGGTCTGGGGGTTCTCCCCCAGAAAGTTTTTCAAAATTTCACCTTAAAATAACAGGGTTTTAACTCATTTTAGTGCATAAAATGCCATACCAAGAAATATTGGTAGCTTTTTCCAGTGTGCGGGAAGTGGTCACGTTGGGAAGAGGTTGTGTTATCTCATGTTTCAGAATTTGATTGGAGATGAAACTTCTGAAAAAGAGACCGACCACTTTTGACGGGCCCGTCCGTTTCGGGAACTGAATATGCTAAATGATATGAATTCAGCGGGTTCAATTTTTATTTGGAAAATAAAAAAAAACATCTAGTACAGACTTTGACTAAAAAAACAAAGTGGAACTCGTGGGCCCGGGCCCCTTAAAGCTCCGGGCCCTCCGACATTTGTCGGGGTTGCTGCCCCCTATGGGCGGCCCTGGCACGGTGTAGCATTTATGCATTTCTTAAAAGTTTGAGTAATTTAGGTTTTTATGTAGTTATATGTATCTTTAGTTTTAGGCTCCTATGCAGGTTAGTCTACTTCTCAATGATAGGATCTTGATGAGACCCATACTGAAAAATTATTTTTCGTCTTATTAGATATTAATAATAATAATAACTTTATTGACATGACATAAATAGTTATAAAAAATCTTCGAAGAAGAACATATTCATCACCAAAGGGACTACATCCCGTTCAGGTGACTGATAAATTAAGTTCAATTAATACAATAAATAAAATTTAACAAAAAATTAAACGAATGCATTAAAAAAACACTATGAAGGAGTATACACTAAAAAATAGAATAATAATAAGGTATAATAAGGAACTTGCATGTGTTAGATTTTCATAAACATTCAAGTGTTCCGTATATGGTTTTTCGTATAGTAAAATGAAATATTTTGTCAATTTTCCATAAAAGTGTACTAGGGTGTCCCTTATTTGGGCGTTTTTTCAAAAAGTCGGGGAAACTTTTGCGACACCCCCCAATTTTTTTCCTTTTTCTACCCTAAGACTGTGTGCAAAATCTTAAATCGATCAGATAATATTAACACGTGCCCCAAACGGCCTAAAGTTAGAAAAATTTGACTTTTTTCTCATTTTTTCGAAAATTTTTAAAAATGTGTTTAATAAATCCGTTGCCGATTAATAGGGCTCTAACACATTTAAACAATCTTATTTGACCATTTTTCATTACTAGTTAGGCCAAAATGCCCAGCTTGTAACCTAGCCATCAATCAAAAAATCCTCAAATTTTTCCATTTTAACTGAAAATAGAAGAATCAAAACGCAGTGGTAAATGACTTAAAACCGCAAAATTCCATGATTGAACACCATTTGTAGACCATATTGATGTGGAGATAAATTATCTGGAGCTCAAATTAATTATGGGTTGCTTAATTACAGACGCCATATTGGGTTGCATTAAAACTATAAAAAATTCTATAAAAACGGTATGGGCATGTTTGATATCGGGTAATGGGTGTATGAGGTTTCTAAACTCAATTAAGACTAATAAAATCCTCTTACACAACTTTTTAAAGCTCTTTACGCAATTATAAGGGCCATCAGATCTCCTAATACAAGTGCAAACTATGATTTCAGAACTATAGATGGTAATAAATTCTACACATAAAACCGGCAAGAGAAATTCTAGAAATAAGTTAATAATAAGACTCCACAGTGTGTCCACGAGTATTTTATTCCGTAATTTAGTTGAAAAGCTGAAGAAGATACAAAATTAACCCGCTCTTCATAATGATTGAGTTATACTCTGTGAAGATAAGCAATTAATCATGTTTATAGAGATTGTTCTTGTATTTTATCATAAATTTATACATAAATATAAAAAATACCTGCAATTTAACAAATCAGTGTCATTAAAACAATTAAACACTGATATTTTGTTTGAGGCTGAAGAATATGTTAAATATAAACTTCAGTTTCTATAACTCTTCTACTATATCCTTAGTTCTTCTTCGCGCTGTCGACTTATCATCAGTAAACGTCCTTGAAGAAGTACTTAGATTTCGAGTAAGTTTTTCATGAAAATTGTTTATGAAATTAAATTATTTTAAACCCTCAAAGCCTTCTTTGAGAATGTAGAGGTAGAGGTAGGAAACTTAGAGCGAAGAATAGCTCTAACTTAAAAACAGACTTTAAAGAAGGAATTATTTTCAGAAACTGTTGTTAATATTTATGATATTCACGTAGCCAATTTAAGTGTCTTAGTTTTTAAAGAGCCTAATTTGTTGAATAGCAGGTATTTTAATGTTAATGTATAAATTTATTATAAAATACAAGAACAGTCTCTATAAACTTGGTTAATTGCTTATCTTCACAGAGTATAACTCAATCCTTATGATGAACGGGTTAATTTTGTATCTTTTTCAGCTTTTAAACTAAATTACGGAATAAAATACTCGTGGACACACTGTGGATTCTTATTATTAACTTATTTCCAGAATTTCTCTTGCCGGTTTTATGTGTATAGAATTTATTACCATGTATAGTTCTGAAATCATGGTTTGCACTTGTATTAGGAGATCTGATGGCCCTTATAATTGCGTAAAGAGCTTTAAAAAGTTGTGTAAGAGGATTTTATTAGTCTTAATTGAGTTTAGAAACCTCATACACCCATTACCCGATATCAAACATGCCCATACCGTTTTTATAGAATTTTTTTTAGTTTTAATGCAACCCAATATGGCGTCTGTAATTAAGCAACCCATAATTAATTTGAGTTCCAGATAATTTATCTCCACATCAATATGGTCTACAAATGGTGTTTAATCATGGAATTTTGCGGTTTTAAGTCATTTACCACTGCGTTTTGATTCTTCTATTCTCAGTGTAAAATGGACAAATATGAGGATTTTCTGATTGATGGCTAGGTTACAAACTGGGCATTTTGGCCTAAATAGTAATGAAAAACGGTCAAATAAGATTATTTAAATGTGTTAGATCCCTATTATTTGACAACGGATTTATTAAACACATTTTTAAAAATTTTCGAAAAAATGAGAAAAAAGTCAAAATTTTCTAACTTTAGGCCGTTTGGGGCACGTGTTAATATTATCTGATCGATTTAAGATTTTGCACACAGTCTTAGGGTACCAAAAGGAAAAAAATTGGGGGGTGTCGCAAAAGTTTCCCCGACCTTCGATTTTAAGGGACACCCTAGTGTACAAGTAATTAAATATTTTAATTTAAAAGTCGAGAAAAAAACACGTGACTGAAAACGCGAAGTGTGTTTGCATGCTCAGTGACGTAGAATCCATCGAGCCAAATTGCAATCAAAATTGAATTTCTATGTTTTAGTTGATGATTTATTTTTTCAGAAGTGTCCGATATGAGTGTTTTAATAAATATTTACCTTCTAGACACTTCTGGTGGCGGTCAGAAACCCAAGGCAAACATTTTAGGGGAAGTTTGTATTAGTGACGTCACTGTGCATGCAATTAAACGTTTTCAGGTGCTTCGAAAAAAAAACGATTTTTGATAATTTTTTTTGTAGTCAAAAAATTTCTCAATGGGCCTCAAATTTTGTGCAATGGCTTATTTTTGCGTGAAGAATAGATTAAAAAAATAAAAGCAATGATAAAAAAAATAATGCAAGTTCCTTATTCTTAATTTCTAAAATATAAATTACATATAAATAAAAAACATTAAATAATTTAAAGCATAATTATACATAACCGAGAACTAAAGAATTTAATAATGAATAAGAAATTTAAAAAAATAAATATCTCCAAACTTGGTTTTTATTAGGAATGAATGATAAAAGCTAAGTGTGATGCTGATAAGACGAAACAAATGTTGTTAACATATCAAAGAAATTACATTTTTTGAAAGTGATAGGGAAAATCTCACGTGAGACTTTAAAGGGGGGGAAGGAGAGGTCCAAAATTTTGAATAAACACCAATTTTATTTCCAATGTTATTGTTATTACCATAAAGGGGTTATAACTCAACATTCTTTTTCAGGTCTTTTAAGAACATAAGCTTACACTTTTAGGGGACGTCCATAAATTACGTGAAGTGTTTATTCAAAATTTTGGACCTCTCCTTCCCCCCTTCAAAGTCTCACGTGAGATTTTCCCTATCACTTTCAAAAAATATAATTTCTTTGATATGTTAACAACATTTGTTTCGTCTTATCAGCATCACACTTAGCAAACACATAACAAAAGCCTTGATACAAATCCATATTGAAATCCAAAACAGGGTCTCAACTCAACATGAAATTATCATGACTAACTGGCTTAATGATTCTCTCTGTTTTGACTAATCTACCCATTTTTCCTAAACTTGTGCTAAAAAATAAAAGAAAAAACGTATACTTTTTCAAAACTAAAATTTCACTTGAGATTTTAATTGACGCCCCCTTCTCCTTTGATAAGATTTTGCTTTACCCCTCCCCCCTTTTCGACCTCACATAATTTATGGCCGCTCCTTTATGTTTTCCAACAATTTAAATCAGATCTAAAACTTTGAGCTCTAAAAGTCTGGTTTTTAATCCAACAAATTCATTTTCAAGCCATTTACTTTACTTTTTTTCGGAGTGTTTGTAATAAAACTATTTTTAAGAACCCCAGCACATATACATTAATGTAGCGTATTAGAACAATAAGAGGTAGGGTCAAATTCTTGCGATAACTTCTTGATTAGGAACATTATACTACCGGTTAATTTCCTTTATTTGATGAATGAATTTGGGGCTACGTGCTCTGATAAAAAATCGATATCGGATCGGTAAGTTATTGATTTTATAAGCTTTTTGTATTAATATTAGCTGTTTCAATGCCCTTTTGCAGGAAAACTCAATAAAATAAGCACTCAAATAGAAAATAAAATGTTGAATTCCAACATCAGAAGAAAAGTAAAAAAATTTAACCCTCTCGGCACCAGAGCATCAAAAAAGTGAAAAATACTTTTTATTATTCTTTTTAATACATCCCAAGTGCCCCTATAATTTGTCTGGAAATTTTTTTTTCTTGTGTGCACTCCTTCCTAGTTATTTTTATGAGCCTCATATGAGGCCCACTGAGCTATAAAACAAACTGGAGTGACTAGTTAGCGTGCCGAAACCGCATCACACCACGGAAAGGATTTCCCTCTTCTTTTAATTTTCCTCATCTGCTAAACCAGTTGTATACACAGAACGAAACGACCATTCTAAATTTTGCTCATAATATTTTAAAAAACAGGCATGGGCGGATTAAAAGATGGTCATGCGGGGATTGCCCCGATTGCTTCCAGCCCCAAAATGCCCCGATTGCTGCGAGCAATCGTGGCAATTTAACCTTCCGCGTGGGCACAATCGGTCGCTTGTTATAGTATCGGAGGTTGTCACTCCAGTTTGTTTTATAGCTCAGTGATGAGGCCATATGGGCCATATTTTTTTCATTTTAACAGAAAATACTTCGTTTAGAACTTATTAAAAGACATGGCCATAATATTAGACGATTTCGAAATAAGAAAATATCTACCAACCTATAAAAAATGTTCTACAGAGGCTAGTATCTAGCTAGTATTTTCTCTTCACAAGCATCACAGCTTAAAATGTAAATTGAGATATAAATCATCTTGCTGCCATTTAGGAACGAATTCAAAAACCATGTAGTGTAGAAGTCTCATATGTGATCCACATGAATCAGTGAAGTCACTGATGAAAAGAAAATAAATTTGCGTGTTTACATCGTACCAAAATTGAGCTCATAAGTAGGAGTCTCATATGAGGCCCAGGGTGGCAAGAGGGTTAAGAGGGTTAGGGGGGCTGCCGCCCCCCAACTTCTTCCCCCTGTCATAACTATAACCAAACTCGTTTGGGGTGTAATCAGTAATAGTAACGATTCAGAAAAAAGGGAGCTTGGTACTCTTTAATGTTACACAAAACGCGCAAATCACACAAAAAGAGCATTAATATAGCCAATATTAATACAAATAGCATAACTTACCGATTCGATCTCGATTTTTTATCAATGTCCGCTAAGAGCACGTCAACTCAGCACACGACACCGAATTTTTAGTGTTGTAAAATCTTTTTAGTTTCATGGTAAGATATTGTACCTTGAGTTATAAACTTTATTCTTTTGAACAGAATTGTGCTGAGCTGCTTGTTAGCACTTGCTGTTACGGCAACAGTCGTCGATGTAGTGCTGGCTATAAGATCAAAGGATGAGCAATACCAACGCGGGCTCAGTAAGAAATGCATTTTACACACATTTTTTATATTTTATTCAGGGGTGTAGCCAGAAAGGTTCCCCGGGTCAGGACCCCCCCTATTGAGCCAGGTCCTATTGCTTCTGAAGAGCGTATGTCTATGGTCTTTACCCATAAAAGTCCCTGAAAAACATTATTCTTGGCATTCTGTGGCTTACAAGTAGCGGTCCTCTTATAATGTAACCCAAATGGTCTCAAAATGAGTTAAAACTCTACATTGAATGATCAAATTTCCAAAATTATCTGAGAGAGATTCCTTTTAAACATGGAGCGACTGAAATTCATGCAAAAACTACTCTTCTTGTTTTGATTTCTTTGCAAATAAGAAAACATTTTTTACTTTTTATTGATGAGAACTTACTTAAATCTAACGAGATATCAAGATGTACTTAATCTTAATAAATCTAAGGGCCGTGGTCGACCTTATCCTTTAAGAAGATTAGGATCTATTCGACTACGGCCCACCAGACCGGAAGAAAAATTTTATCCTAATCTTAACTGTTATACTAATAAATACTAACTATTAATTAGCATAGAAAATTACTTAAAAATATGAAAAAATTATTAATTTATTTCTCTTACTATAGAAAATCTTTTGTATTCAAAAATAATATTTTTTTCAATGGACCCCCCGAAAGGGAAATCCTGGCTACGTTCCTGTAATTTCATAATAATGGGTCAGTTAAGCAGCTAATTTGTTTATTGTACAGGTCTGCCATTGAAGTGCCTGTTATGTTTTTCATTCTACACCAACGTCCAAAAACTGCTGAAGCCCGACAAATCCCCTGACTCCATCAAAGTATTCCATGGAATGAAAGTGATAACTATCCTATGGGTTATTCTCAACCACACTTTTGCGTACCTGAGTTACACAGCCATGAGTGAGAAAATCTTTTTTTTGTTCCTAACTTTTTGTCGGAAATTCACCAGAATTATCGATGAATTATTTGTTTTAACCCTTTATCTATACTGACGGTACTTACAAGTCCCACCGACTTTAAAATTACATAGAACAGCCATCCTCACGAATATACTGCAGTATTTTGAAGGAACACCCTTTTAGTCTTCCTCTTTCAGGATATAAGGCAGCATGGGTTCTGGGATGAGTATTTTTAGAAGGAATTGCGAATAGATTCGAAATTGAAGATGAGCTTTCAGCTGCTATTTGGATCGGATTTTCATGATTGCCATTTTATTTCCCTCAAAAGTAGTTTAAGGCAAAGAAGGGAATATTATTTTTTTCAGACTTAAAACTTCAATAAAAAGCCATATGTTTTTTTTATTTTTATTTTGAGACTATTTTAGCCCTTAGTGTACTGGCGTACTCAAAAATATCAATTTTATTCATTAACTCTAGCGGATAAAATTCCCCAAAGATGATTATTTTATTTATGTATATCCCTTAATTTTCAATTTAGAGACTCAAAAAATTGCAGAAAATCATAATGCAGTAGATAAAGGGTTAAAGATATGAATGAAATACGTATAAGTGGCAAGAATACTCAACAGCAAACTACCATTATATTTTAATTAGAGCAAAAAGACCATGATTCGAAATTAAAGATCTCATTTGATCTCTAATAAACCAAAATTAGTGATTTAAGTTTTGAGTAACATCGTAAAAATCAGGCCTGTTCTATAAAACTCATGATCGGAACATATTGGTTTCGACTAAAAATTATGATTATTTCACTCCGACAATAATCATAAATTTATGCTTAAAAAAATATAATTAATCCATTATTTATTATATTATAAATATCCAAGGGGGTTAAGAGTTCCCCCCCTCGAAAATTTTGACAAAAATTTTTATACTGTTTTTTTTCTTGTTTTTTCAGAAGTACCAATGGAGCACGTAGGTATATACAAGAAATTCGAATATCACTTCATCGCAAATGGTTACATAAATGTGGAAACCTTCTTTTTCATCAGGTACACGTTCTATTACACTCTTCATGGTAAAAAAAATGGATATAATAATTTTAAATTTCTTTTCATTTATCGAAAAAAAAAATTTGATGAAAAATGGCATCCTTTATGAAAGTGTAATTCGGAACTAAAACATAATGTAACTGTAACCAAAAACTTAAGGATTATTTTGATAGTGTATTTAGCGTAAGAGAAGTTAATTAAGTTTTTGTAATTTTTTAATTCTGTGATTTTTCAGTGCTGTGTTATTAGCTTACGGGCATATGAAAACCAAAGGGGATAACGTGAACATTCCTCTATTTATCTTTAGACGTATTTGGAGGTAAAAATATTTTGCTTTATTAACTCTCTTAATTATATCTTTACATAACTGTCTTAATGAATAATGCGACTCTTTATTTGTTATTGTGTTATTGAATTTTTATCGGTATTACCATGTGTATCTTACAGTTAGAAACCCTCAGTACTGTTTTTAAAATCATTTTGAATCTGAATTTATTGTACATAGACAAAAAATGAACAGGAAATACTATTTTAAGTACACAATTAGAAATATATAAAATACGTAAACATATATATTACGGTAAAAGTGATTAATTGGGCATTATTAGTAATGCCCAAAGTGGAGGCTGGCAAAGTGATAAATTTCATTTATAAATGCTATGAATTTATTACATTGCCCTCCTCCACTTCGGGCATTATTAATAATGCCCGATTTATCACATTACCCGTAGTATATACACATATATACAAAAAATAATCAAAAGGAACATATTAAATAAACGTACATAGGTAAAATTTAGGACCAAAAGATCCAAAGACTCGTACCAGGTACCTAAAAAGAAATAATTCTCCGGGTTTAAATACATTATAGGTCAGTTTAAGTGTTACGTTTAATTCATTATAAAGGTATGGTCATTAAAATGCATGTGATTTGTAAAAAAATTATTTTTAGATTCAGGGATGAAATAATTACCTTTTGCATTTCTAAGTTCAAGATTTAAATTTTTAACTTCATAGCAGTGATTATAATAAGGAAGTTGCATGAGTCAAGATTTTCATAAACATTCAAATGTTCCGTATGGTTTTTCGTATGGTAAAATGGAATATCTAATCTAGTCTTCAGGGGGTGTCTCTGTGTTAATCGTTTGCACATTGCATATTATATTCCAGACTGCTTCCCCCGTTTATGTTCGTGATCGCGTGTGTGTTTCTCATCCCTCACCTGGGTTCAGGGCCCGTCTGGCAGGAGATGGTGGTGGAGGAAATCACCGACAAGTGCAGGAAGGAATGGTGGACCAACCTGCTCTTCATCAACAACTTCTTCTCCAAAGAAGACATGGTGAGTCTTATTGTTGGCTTTCAATGTCTTTCTTGCCAGAAAAAGAGGTTTGGTATTGAACTGGCAGTTTGAAAAATGGAATAAGTCCAAGAACCACATTATGAGAAAATCGAAAAAAAAACGAGATTTAGTTCATTATAATAAGATTAATATTGTGAGCTTGAAATAAATGGTGGTCTCTCTTAATATTTTAGACACTTATCTTTAACTGTATGCAGTATTTATCTTCTACCAAAGGTTTCTAAGTTCACTAAATTGAGAATTTCCATTTTGAGTCAAAAACTTTTGATTTTCAGAGGTTGGACCTGACGTCATTCTCAAGAAATGTTGCATCTGGTATAGAATAAAATTATAGGTACCGTAGAAAAAATAAGTAGGAATTAAAATAAAGAATTAGATAATATTGCATCCGTTATACATTGGTATACTAACCCAAGCAGCACAAATGCTCAAGATTCGTCCAAGCATTCTCATGTATATGGCCAAATTTCGTTTACTTCTAGTTGTAGTTACGTTAACTTTACATAATTGGTATATACTGTGCTACTAGGGAAGGTGGGAAAATGTTCGGATGCTTCCAAGGATGCCATGACTTGAAAAAGATTGGAATCTCCTGCTGTAAAGCTAAATAGTTGTTTTAAAAAAAATATTTGTATTTTCTTTCAGTGTCTTCACTGGATGTGGTATATTCCAGCAGATACTCATTTGTATTTCATAAGTTTACTCGTCATCATCCCTTTAAAAAAGTAAGTTTGACAAAATCATAAGAAAAGGAAGTTTCATTCAGTATTTTTTTGTCGTCAGGGTCGGAAAAACCCGGGTTATTATGAAATAAACCAAAGTGGGTTAGGTTTTTTCGGGTTTTTTCAATAAAACCCTGAAAAAATCCTTATAAAACTGGGTTTTTTCAGAAAAAATGTTTTTTTCTGGTTTTCTCCTATAAAGTGGGTTTTTTTAAATAAAAATGCTCCTTAATTTTTAATGAAGTTTATACTTTGAACTTTAAACGTCCTAAATTTTGAAAAAAACAATTCAATAATAAAAAAAACTTAATTATTAAAACCTGGTTAAAATTTTGATAAAACCCACTCATCTGCAGTTCTTGGTATATTATATCGTTAAATGGTTTTCTTCAATATGAAAACTGCCAAAATCTTGATTTTTCTTGAAAAAAACCCCCAACAAGGTCTAAAATTAGGGTTTTTATTGAAAAAAACCCATTGGGTCTAACAAAATTGGGCCTAATCCAGCCAACCCTGTATGTCGTTAAATTTGAAATTTGTAATTAATCGATTATTATAGTACAGTAGAGCCCCGATTATCCGCGGAATTGGGTGGCAAGGGTACCGCGGATAACGAAAATCGCGGATAACCCGAAAAAAGACTAAAAATGAGGTGAAAACAAGAAAAAAAAATTTCCGCATTAAAACTATGTTTTATTGTACAAAAAACATGACATTAAAACTTATAAAATATGTACAGTACAGCAGAAAACTTTGTTCTACTACATCTAAATCTAAATCACTAAAAAAAAGAACAGTAAACAAAAAACAATATACTCTACTGTTACCAAAAAGTATTCAGCTATGCCTTTACGAAGCAATATCTTAAATGCTATCCAAAATTGTATAATTCTTCCAAAATTTAAGGTTCTTAATTAAAAAATTTGTTTCGTGGTACTCGCGGATAATCCGCACCGCGGATCATCCGCTCGCGGATAATCGGGGCTCTACTGTAATAGTAATTGTAGACGCTCTCTCAAGTTTCTTGATTAAAATATTTCAAAGACGTGTGTGAATCAAAATACTATTTACGAGTATTAATATAACTTAAAAATTGCACTATCTTCTTAAAGCTATGAACGAAAAACGGATGTGAATTTATAAGCACCTTCATACTAAAATATATACAAGATTTACTATTAGTGACGTTATTTACACCAAATGCTTTGATTGTTTCTGTTATTTTTCAATATTGTCGATCTTTCCAGGAATCCCAAGTTGGCTTTCATCATAAACGTTCTTATTTTCGTGCTTTTCACCACAATCACCGTAGCGATTCACATTGTCAATAAGCTGCACGCCACTGGATATTTCGTTCTCATTTTTCAAAAGTAAGTTTCACTTTTATAAACAACACAAATATTTTAAAATAATTTATTTCGTATTTAATTAGATACATATATAAATGTTCTCATATTTGATTTACGAAAAAAATTCCGTGTTGAAAAGTAAATAAGTTGGTAGATAACTAAACCATGTTATGATAGTTTTGAATAAAAGCTGTTTTTCCGAGCATTATAATTAGTGATGGGCAGGTATCGATACCAAATACTTAAGTACTCGATACCTATAGGTATCGAGTGTATTCGATACCCACAAAAGTATCGATACTTTATTGACATATTTCGTTTTAAATTTTTCAATGAAGTAATCTTTATAATACCTACTGTAGATCAAACGCAGCCTGTTTCCGTTTTCATTTTGCAACTCTCAAACCCAAGTCGTTATCATCCGCGAGAGAAATTTGACGCGGTTAGGTTTTTCCCCCGCCAAATCCTTCGCCTCTATCCACCTCCAGGCCCGTAGCTACGGGGCTTTTTGATGGATCGCTTTCAGTTTTTTGAATATTAGTCTGATTATGGATAGGCCCTAAAAAAATTGTCCCTTCAGGTTCATTTCCCGACATTGAAAAAAAGTACTCGATACCTAAAAGTACTCGATACCTATAAGTATTCGATACCAAAGTATTCGATACCTATAAGTATTCGATACCAAAGTATTCGATACCAAAGTATTCGATACCTAAAATTATCGATTTTGCCCATCACTAATTATAATGTTTTAATTAGATATGTGGGTTTTCCGGAAGATTTTGAAACGGAAAATTTTCCAAGCCACTAAATTATAATAAAGTGTTAAATTAAACTCTTCCGATCACTGGAGGCAACAAATTAACAAAATTGGAGTATATTCATCAATTCTGGATGATGTTCCTTTGAGATTCATCCACAAATAAAACACAATAAAAAAAATTAATAAAGTATTGAAATCATGATTTAAAATTTTTAAATCCTATTTGATGTTATAATGTAATAATATTGAAATAACTATAATGTATATAAAATGTCTCGATATTCAATTAAAAGATGCCACATAAGAAGAAATTATTTCATTATTTATTTACTAAATTGACCTATAAATCTCTCTATTCTAAAAAAAAGTTTTTGGTGAATGGTTTCCAGAGAAAGGCTTTTTAATTACTGAACCGAATGACACATATATGGTATCAAAATGTCCAGATTCTTTCCGGATTTCCGAGTAAGCCCTTCGATTTTTCAAAAAAATTCTAAATTTTAAAATATTTCAATTTTTTTAGATAACGGATAAGGTTGCAGTTACAAAGCAAGTACTGTCAATCAAATTATTATGCATCCAATCACAACGACCGATTGACGCTATATTTTTAGATGAAACATGTTTTTTCACCATTTAAAAAAGTTCTTACTTGATGAAATCACTCAAAGACTGATAAAAACATATTCTAAAAACTTACATGTACGCCATTTAATACTAAAATTTCATGTTTTTTGTCCAATATTTATAATTTTTAGTCTGATTTTATCGAAATTAATTGTAAACATAGAGGGATGTATTGTCTCTTATTTTCAATTGCTTAAACGGTATTGTTTAACAAGTCAGGGTTTAAACAAAAATATGAATGATAAACACTAGGCATATTATTACTAACGAGTTACTTTAAAATAATAGTTTTTGTTTGATCCGAATATTGATAAACAATTAGAATTAGTTATTTTTATAATCATAGATTAAAAATAATTAAGATGAATATTTTTAAAAACATTTGGTTTAAATTTTTTATAAGTTCGAGTTAATATATATTCAAACTTTTAAGGGAGATTTATTCATAGAGGGGATTTGGTGACGTATTTTTGGAAAGTTGGTTGACGTTTTTTCTGTAAATTGTTTAATTGTTTTATAAAGTGTATTAAGTTCAGCGAGTTGGAATTTGTGGGAATTGCGAAGCAATTCCAAAAGGTCCTGCGTCAGCAGTTAACGGGGGTTGGTGAGCGATAGCGAGCAGGGGGCGGTAGCTCCCTAGTAACTGAAATGAAAACAAAATATTATTCTAAAATTACTGGCAGGGCCATATTTCTCAGAAAAAAAAGAAATTGATTTTTATTACTATTTCTGAATTCCTATATATCACAAAGAAAGTCACTAAAGACAATGATCTCAATGCAAAAAAAATAACAATAACATTAAATTTATATCAAACTAATTTTACTTCTTTGAAAGAGAAGCAAATAGGATACAAAATGGTCCTATTAAAACAAAAAATAGCGGATAATTTTCCGGAAAAACATAGTGGAAAATTTTCCGACCCACATCACTAGTTTCATACAGATTAGGAAACGCGAGCTTAACATATCTTATTTATTCTTATTACTACAAGGAGGTCATTACCCCACAGGGGGTCACAACCTCCTATCTTGATCGAATGTGACAATAAACGAACCACAGTTGATTGTCAAATTTTTTACTTGAATTTAAATATTTGAACATAATAGCGGTGAGTATAACCAAGACCCTCTGTCTATATACATGGCCACCCAACTCGAGACGATGACGTCAAACGTGAGTGAAAATTGCCATGTTAAGTCTATGGAGTGACGTCAAAGATGAGTGAAAGTTATGACGTTGCACGGCCGAGTTGGGAGGCCTTTATATAGAGGGTCTTGGTATAACCACATCACACTACAGTATACAAGAACTGACCCAACTGCTACGAGAAAAACTTTTGAAGACGTGCAATATTGTGGCTGTTTTTATGGAAACTGGTTATTTCACTCAATGAGGTATTCTCACGTTTTGAGATTAAATTTTATTAAAATAGTAGATAAAAAACCATGAAGAATGACGTTTACATCAAGTATTTCCGTAGCCTAGTTTCTGAGATATAAATTTTTGAAATTTCGTTTTTTGATTGGGCGCGAAAACGCTTCCGAATCCCAAATCATGCGCTGTGAGCTGTGAGGTCACATCCAATAGGAGCCCGTTTTCTGATCACGTGAAAACAGAAAACGCAATGGTTTTCATGCGCTGTGACGTCACATCCAATAGAAGCCCGTTTTCTGATAACGTGACTTTTCTGACGTTTTGGAAAAAATAAAATTGAATTTTAAATTATTTAAAACACATTTTTGAACTTAAAATCAGAAAGTTGGGACTTTTAGACCATAATGTATCGAAAAAGTATAAAATCAAGCAAATCCCTCACTCATGCAAATACCTCATTTTGAAGGAGACGGTAATTCCTTAATGCTGATAAAACGTTTTTTGCTAAATCTGTGTGACTATCATTTAGATTTGGGTTTATTTTGTTAAAGTTTTTCTTTGTTGGACTATATCCCCCTCCTCTCCAGATAGATGTTTGGAAACTACTATATAGAGTGTTTTCAGGTGACGTCATGACCATTTATTTTCTTCCTTGCTGTAGGTCAAACAGTCTGTTGCTAAGGCCGTTGCTAGGTGCGGCGGTATCTTTTGCTGTCATGTGATTGCAAATGCTCCAATAGAAGCATTCCATGACCAGTTATTTTCTTTCAACTGTTAACCGCTGTAGGTCAAACAATCTGTTGCTAAGGCCGTTGCTAGTTCCGAGTCATGTGACTGAAAATGCTCTATACTATAGTCTGTTCATTTAGAATAAGCCAATAAAACGCTCCACTTACTTGTAAGGGGCCATCCATTAAATACGTGAGGTCAAAAAGGGGGGGAGGGGTTTGGAAAAATCTCACCAAATCTCACCAAGGGGGGAGGGGGGTCGATGAAAATCTCACGTCAACTTTTTAAGTTCGAAATTAAACGATTTTTTTTAAGTTTGAGAAAGGAATAATACCCACAGATAAGATACTGTGGTGATTTTTAGGCGGAATAATGTCCTTTTCCCCAAAATGCAAACGAATTGGATAGAAAATTATTTTTAAAGGTTGTACGTAAATCTCACTTGGGGGGAGGGGGGCCAGCAAAATCTCACCAAGGGGGAGGGGGGGTCCAGATTTTGGAAAAAACACCTCACGTAATTTATGGATGGCCCCTAAGCCCCAAGCTATACATTGTGGTGCACGGGGAGCTTTTTGTTTGTTTAAATAAATAAAAAGCTCGTATTAACGTTCAAAAACTCCTAATAACGTTGTTCACACAAACTCGGTGACTGATTACTTTACAGTATTTCATCTGAGTCAGTTCAGGCTGCCTAGTAATTGAGCAAGACAAATGTTGCGATGAGAATTACAATAGTAACTGCTTCTAATACATTACGTTTCGCCGGCATAATCTAATTGAACAGACTATAGTTCAGGAGTTTATGTAGCTTGCTGTTCAGTAACAGTATATTTTTACCCTCAGAGATATCGATGATTCTTACATCGACACCCATTACTTTCGAACATGGGTTCACTGCGCCACTTACACGGTAGGCCTCACCATTGGATACCTCATCGCCACCAAACCCAAGTTCTACATCCCACTGGTAAGTCCAATTCTCTTTTCTAATGAAAGATAATTCTAAAAAAACCGATGGTTTACTTACCGATCGCGGATGGTTGACTGAAAGAAAAGTATTGGATTGTTTCAATCATTATGAAGGACGATCAACACGATCCTTAGTAGACGAAAAGTAAGTGTGGTTCCCGTGTATAGATTCAATGCCCCCTAGCCCTTTAGGGTGACGTCTGGGACCATGGGTCCCTTTCCAATTCTGAATCCTCAGGATGTACCCTACCTTCCTTAGAAGTTTGTCCCATTCATAATGACACATCCTGTATAAAATGTCAGATTATTTGACAGATAGTTTCGTCCGTAGGGAATTTTAACCCTTTCGCACCGGACGGGACATATGCTGTCCCAGGCACGAAAATTTTTTAAATTACGGCTGGGACAAAATATGTCCCAGTTATTGAAAAACATCTAGGAACAGAAAATAACGCCAAGTTGCGCTGCCAAACGCATCATGATTGTTGTGTGATCCCATGATTATCTAATCTCAGTTCCCCAAATGATTAAACAAGCGAAAATCACCAATATTGTTTGATTGTTGACTCTTATGCCAAATTATTCATTTCTGTTGCAAAACTAGTCACCACTATAAAGTTTAAGTGAAACTTTCGCCAGTTTATTCATCCGATTCCAACGCTTAGCTCTTGCATTTTTGCACCTTTATTTTCTTCAAATTACGGATCCAACGACTATTGGTGGTTTAGTAATAGGTGTGAGTTTGCAATCAACAAAAAGCGGCTGTGGGACAAAGGCTGTCCCAGCAGTATTGACTCCAGGATTACGGCCGGGACATACCTTGTCCCGGTATGCAGGTGCTCTGGGTTCATGGTGGGACGTATGCTGTCCCATCAATAAAACTTGTAATATCGTTGTTTTTGTTGATGCGTCATTATGGTATCGTTTATGCGTCTCTTGAGCCTTCAGACTTTCATACAAAAAAGTTATTTCATCGTAATAATCACTTGGAGGAGAAATAACTGTTCCCGGTAATGAGGCTCACTAAACTGATTTTTTTGCCGTATTGAAAGGGTTAAAGTAGGTCCGATGTTTTATAATCTTCCTGTGTAAGAGCGCGCTTGATTGAAATGGTCCTCTTTTCCTTCCAGCGCTTGAACATCGTCGGCTGGGTGGTGTCGCTGTTCATGGGCTTCTGGGTGGTGTACGGCACCTTCTGGTGGAACCTCGGCGACTTCCCTGGAGTCTTCTTGTCCACTCTCTACGCCTGCTTCAACAAGCTCGTCTACTCCCTGGCTCTGGGATGGATCACCTTCGCCTGCGTCACCGGAAACGGAGGTATAGGATATGGTTTCAATTTACTGTAACTCTTGTGAGTCTTACTTTTCTATCATTTGTATTTGGTATGAATTCACAGGAAAACTACAAGACCCTTATATAAGGCCTCACAACTCGGACGTTTGACTTCAAATATAGGATGAAATCAGTGAATTCGCGATGCTACGAGGACTGTCCGTAAATTAAGTTTCCCTATGAGCTGCAGACGCTAGGAACGGTGTTATGTGGGATTGGACCATACTGGCGTGTACCTTGGCTCTTTTTCTACAAATCCCCGCCCCGGTCATCTATCTGTGATGATTATTATAGGTTTGGCAGCTGTTAGAGATGGAGCTTGCACTCCCTTCTCCCGCCACGTTCTGAGATTGGTTTTTGTGAGTGAAAAATTTGGCGGCAGTGGACATTCATTCCAATTTGTGTGAAGTCTACGTAAAAAAATGTATGAGTGAAAAAAAATGGGCAGAAATTGTACAGAGAATTTAAAAACGGGCGAAAAGACGCCCAAGACGACGAACGCCTATGGGGGAAAGACAACGCGGTTGGCGGGAGAAGCGAGTGATGGAAGCTCCATCTCTAACAGCAGCCAAATCTACAGGGTGTATCTGAAATGGTGCAACAAACTTTCAGGGATGATAGTACTCATCAAGACGAACAAGAATTGGTATAGAAAGGGGGGTCGCAAATGAGTTTTAAGGGGTGAAACCCCGGGGTGAAAATCTGCTAAAAAACTTGCATATTTGTGTAGGAAGAGACACAATGGTTCGATTCCGGTAGTTATTTTGTAAAACAACTTCAAATATTACTAAGCTAGTTTTCCCACCAGTAACACTTTTGCAGTCGACAGGAAAAAAAACTTCGCCAATCCGTGATCGCCAAATACTTTTTTTGTGATTCTTGCGGAAACTCAAATTTCAATGTAGTAGTACCATTAATGATTAAATTATAGTTTTGAAAGCTATAGTTTGAAAGACATTGCAACATGTTTTAAAGTATTAAGATTTCATTTGGTCCCTTTTAAATAAATTTTTTTAGCTATACTAAATAAGTGTTTTTTTAAATAGAAACATATTGATTAATTAATATCGTACCTTTAGAAGTAAAATACTAACACAAAATGTAGAATTAGTGATCCCTGCATTTTTAATTCATTATTAGTACTATTTATGCAATTCAGGACAATGCACAGCTTTTAAAGACAAACACGTCATTTAAGCCTTAGTCTGTGAAAGCAGCACTCCCTTCTCAGCTGTGCAATTGCCCGCAGTTTCGCAACCAGGGGTCAGTTAAAGCCCTGGATGGAACAAGCGTAGCACTCGCACAAACCCTAGGGGATTGGTAGCTAACTCCAATAAGCAATGCATGAGTACTGCTCTTGAGCTAGCTGCTGTGACACCGTAAGGATTCATAGCGATAATAAACAAGAGAAAATTATTTTAAAAGTGGTAGATTGCCGCTGAGCCATCCAGCTGGCTCGTTTTTTAACGTGAAGAAATTTAGCATTTTGAAGATAATGCCTACAGTCTAAATAAGAATTGAATAAAGAAATTGATTTCTACAAGAGATTTGGAGAAGTGGGGAAAGATTAACAAACTGACGGCCAAGCGAAATCGAATAATTTTGATTGAATAATTTAGGAAATGATGGAGTGATTGGAAAAGCCATGATTTGTTAGGTAGGAGGAAGAAGGATTTATGCCAAAAACTGATAGCTGGAGTTTTAAAGGAAAAATAAATTTAAACACAAAAATTGGAGGAGGGGGTGAAACATCACTAAAATAGTATTAATTTTACTAGAAACTAGTTTTAATTAAGTCACCACTCTGTTAATTAATTTTAAATGACTTTGTCTGTGTACTGAGGATGGGCTGTACAATCCGCTCCTAGGGTGTCGGTGCGTTTGAGGCTCATAGGTTAAAACAATTGGTCTGTCCTCGAAGGCGGATAACGTAAACCCCTTAGGGAAAGTGCCCGTACTACGTTACCCATTTATTTTCTATTTTTGACTCCCTACCTCATTTTGGTATCCACCTGTAGTACAGTACATGCCAAGAACCTCCCATCCCCTTCTAGTTTTCACGTAGTAATTCATAAATACGGTTTTCAATTATATTTTTTGCAAACAGAAAATTTTAAAAATTAATTCGGCTTAATTTGTCTAATCCTAATAATTAATTTGGCTTAATTTTGTCGTATTGACAAGAGGAAATTGACTACGAGACGAAACCCTAAGCTTCATAAACTACCCTCCCCTCCTTCAGCACAAAGAAATACTAAAATGGCCGAGCTCGCAACCCATCTCGACCGTGTATTGCTCGAACTTGTAATTTTTTTAGTTTTGTCTCGTCATGAAAATAACAGTTATAATTATGTAGTCACATCTAGAATAAGATAATTTAAGTATAAAACTGTATAAAATGCTTAGGTTTTTAAACTCTTTTTTTTCTATTAACACATATGTTTCATACAAAATTTGAGTCATCATTACATGTTCATAAAGAAGGGTGTTTCACAAAGAGCTCCCTAGTTTAAAAATTAATAACAAATAGACAAAACAAGATAAAAATACCCCGTGATCTGAAATGTATTTTTTTAGACTAAAGAAAATCTTAACACAATTTATTTTAAATCGGTAGATTAAAAAAATTAATACATGGCAGAACAAGATTTTGTGAAACGAAGGAAAAGCAGTCCTCGAAATCCTTATCATACATTGTAGGGAAATAAAATTTACGGAAGAAACGATTTCCGAATAAAATGAGAATCAAATACTTTGTAATCTAATTAATTGATCGTTGATTTAAAAACAGGGATTTCAAGGATTGCTTTTCCTTCATTTCACAAAATTTTGTGTTGCCAAATTTTTTTGAACTATCAATTTTCAAAAATTCGTGTAATTGCGTTGAGACAAAATGCGATTTAAAGCATAGTAATTACCTGAAAAAAATTACCGTAAAGAAAAACACTACAATTTAGAAAAATCAATAAAAATTCTCAAAATACTGTTACACATCCTTTAATTTTGTCCGATTTTTGAACCTCAAGCCATAAGACCCCAACCCACATCCTTTAATAGTACTCTTTCCGTGTATTGCCCAAAAATTATTGACATGACAGAATCCACAATCTTACGATTGAGAGTTAAAAGATTCCGGCTCATTACTCTACCAAGTTGAGCTACCGTTTTAAAGATAAAATAGGAAACGAAAAAATTGCGCCAAATGGCTAATAAGTTGCCAAATTTGGTTGAACATGCATTAAAAAAGAGACTGATCGAATAAATCTTTCGCTACTAAAAGATAACTTCCTGAAAAGTTACAGTTAAAATTTCTTTTTGCAAGTACGGGTTCTATTTTTTTGGTGTAAAAAATTACGGAATCGAACAATTGTGTCTCTTCCTGCACAAATATGCAAGTTTTTTTGCTGATTTTCACCCCGGGGTTTCACCCCTTAAAACTCATTTGCGACCCCCTTTCTATACCAATTCTTGTTCGTCTTGATGAGTACTATCATCCCTGAAAGTTTGTTGCACCATTTCAGATACACCCTGTATAATAATCATAGCAGGCAACTGGTCATTGCTGGGATTTGTAGAAAAGAAGCCAGGGTACACGCCACTATGGTCAAATCTGGCGTAACAGCCTTTCAAGCGTCTGCAGCTCATAGGGAAACTTACTTTACGGACAGCCCTCGTGTAAGTCTATAAAGTATAAAAACTTACTTAAGGGAATTAACTTCGATGGGAATTCAAAGATTTTTGGTATCTAGTGAAAGGGACCAAAGGCGTGTTCAGTAAATCTATAATTTATTTGAACATCAACATAACGGAAAGGCAAAAGGTAAGTAAATAAACAAGAGCAGCAAGCTTTATACAGTTTTGGAGCAGCGCTGCCAGCGCAGAAGGAGATGCGCCTTGAAGAAGATGCGCCTAGCGATTCTGGGATAGCTAGCGATTGTAGTGATTCTGGGTTCACCCCAAGAATCGTCTGTATGTCCACAGGTAACCGTTGAGACCAGATGTTTTTCAAGAAATCGTCCTGAACCGATTGTCCCGCTAACTCTCGCATCCTAAGTAAGAGATGAGATGGTTTCTCATCTCCAAGGGGGAGATCGGTAAGCAATTTTTTAATTCGCGCATTTTCAGAGTCCGAAAATTCCTCAATCAGACGTTTTTTTAATGCCTTGTACTTTTCAGTTGCAGGCGGATTAAGCAGAATGTCAGATACCGCTGTTAAGGTTTCAGTATCGATCACAGCAACTAAGTGATCGTACTTAGTTGAATCGCGGGTAATTTCCGAAAGTTCGAAACCACATTCTACCTGGGTAAACCAAAGTCGAATGTTGTTTTTCCAGAGGGGTGGTATTTTCAGTCCCATCTTAGCAACCTGGGGTTCAACATGAATACTCTGATCCCTACCAGATGCAGCTGGCTCTTCACTATCGTTAGGCATTGTGATCCAACTAAACTAACTAGCTTACTTTTTAGATCTAACTAGATTGGCTATGATCGAAGTTGTAAGTAAACTTTAAAGGGGCAAAATCAGACTTGAAAAAGGGTAATTCAGTGGTTAAAAAAAATCTGACCAGACAGAGATCGACCAGTGCTTATCATGTTTTGACCTTACAATCACGTCCTGTCATCAGTGAAAGGGACCAAAGGCGTGTTCAGTAAATCTATAATTTATTTGAACATCAACATAACGGAAAGGCAAAAGGTAAGTATATAAACAAGAGCAGCAAGCTTTATACAGTTTTGGAGCAGCGCTGCCAGCGCAGAAGGAGATACGCCTTGAAGAAGATGCGCCTAGCGCTTTGGTGATCTGGCTTTAGGCGTCGCACCGCATCTAGAAAGTTTATATAAGCGTTCAGAATGACCACGGCTAGACTGGATTTAACTGTGTTTATATACGGCTTGCGCAATTACGCGAAAAGGTAGGTTCCAGAAACTGGGATACGATCTACGATGTTAGCGCCATCTGTCTGTCATTCATGGCATTTCTTTTGACTGGAAAATAACACCGGCACACAAAAAAAAAGAAGTGGAATGTACTTTGGACCGGACCTACCTACCGGTATGTTTTTCGACCCGCTGAACCTGAATTTCAAGTCAGTTTGGCCCGGTCACCCTCCAGTTTTGAGTAAAATGCAAAAAAAGGCCAAAAATTCCAAAAAACTGCAGTCACAGCATAGAAAAAATTTTTGTGGACCCGGATCACGTATGATTTTTGTGTATTCTAAATAACTGAATCTAAATCTGAAAGTTAATTAGCCCGGTTAGCCGTCCAAATTTGAAAAAAACCGAAATGAACCATGAAAAAATGAAAATGAACCATGAAGTTAGTCACCAGTTGAAGTTTTTGAGAAAAGTTTGTAAGTATGGTTTTGGAACCTGTGTTAGGATTTTTCTGTGTGCTGCGTATTTTGAAGAGCCGAAGCAAACCAACCCTAACGAGCGACTACGCGCGGTACCCCCTCAAGCGGTAAAAACTGGAAACTTCCAGCGCCGTCGGCTCTTTTGATCTTTTGGATAGTGGATAAGCCGTATAACCTACGGTCGCGATCAAGTTTAGCCGTGGAATGACAGAAGGCATAAATGTGTATAGAAAGTTTTAATTATAAATGTTATCATAATTTTTAATGATTGTCTGAGAATAATATTTTCTTAGTGATTTATTTGAATGAAACGTAATATAAGTAATTTTTGCCGCATGAAAGATCACAAATTAGCCAATGGAGAGGTATCTCGATGATTCTGAAACCTACTGAAATAAAACTTCTGGCCTAGAAAAATTATTCGCGGTTTTGGCCAGCTGTGAACTATTTAAAATTCATTTTCAGTTAATAGGCTTTCGCAGTGCATTTTAGTTTTCATAAAGCCAACTCAATTAATAATAAATTATACTATTGCAATCGATTAATCATCTATTTCGTTTCAGGCGTGGTGACGAAGATTCTGAGTTGGAGTGCTTTCGTTCCTCTGGGGCGATTGACCTACATGACGTACCTCATCCACCCCGTCATGCAGCACATGTACATGGGAAGCTTCAAGACGCTCTTCTTCCCTGACAAGAGGACTATGGTAAGCACAACAATATGTCCAATCTTATGCAGTCAAATCTTTATAAGATCTCGATAAGAGGAACATAAGTGTCTGTCCCCACCTCTAAATCACTCTCTATATCTAGAACATCGCACTAAGATGTTGTTATTACCCACTGCATATTATGCGCTTCCTGTGGAATGAAATTAGGCTGTCTCAAAGGTTGATTCCAAACTTTAAATGGAGGTCTATCTCATGCCATGATGAAAAAGATTTTCATAGAAACTTATGTCCGCAAATGGAAACAGCGTCATCTATTCTAGAGGAAGGGACAATTTCACCTACATCTTTTATTCCACGGAAAAAATCCATTATAGTTACTTATTCTACAAGAGCACCCCCGAAAACACCATTTCACAGATCCCGCAAGGTTTTTATACTTTGATAACAATGCGCATGCGTATGGACTTTATTTTTGCTGTTTTTTGGAAATTTTAATAAAATACTATCTGGGGATAGAACCTACGAACCGCCGCATGCTACGCTGGCATCCTACCACTGCTCCTGCAGGATTCAATAACTTTAAAACGTATTAGTTATTAGGATGTTATTTTTTTGTGACGCATGCGCATTATATCAAAGCATAAAAACCTTGCGGGATTTGTGAATAAGCACCTCGCATACTCTGTGTAGGTATTTTAAAAATCTTTCGATTCGATTCCAGAATCGATTCCTGAGGTTCAGTTCTTTCGATTCTTGGATTCGATTCTAGAGGTTCGATTCCAACCTGGAATCGATTCCTTATAGCCAGTATCGAAAAAGAAGAATCGAACTTATCTTTTTCAATCACAAATCAAATTAATAATTTAATTTATTATTAACCAGCAAAATATTGATTAATAATCAAAATACTAATTAATTAGTGAACAAATTTGTTAATAATTATCTGTATTAATCAGAAGACAAAGTATGATTCCTAATATTCGACTCCTGCTGTATATAATACTAATTAATTATCAAAATACTATTTAGTGAACAAAATTGTTTATAATAAGGAAGTTGCATGTGTCAGATTTTCAAAAACAAACAAGTTCCGTATTGTTTTTTGTATGGTAAAATGAAATATCTAGTCAGTTTTTCAAAAAAATGTACAGGTAATTAAATATTTAAATTTAAAAGTCGAGAAAAAAACACGTGACTGAAAACGTTTATTGTTTAAACTATAAGATGACGTCAACAATAATACCATCAACTCCATTGCTTTACAACAATGTTTAGTATAAGATGACGTCACATCCAAACTCTTGGCGTTTTCGCGCGCTTTTAAAAAGGGGATTTTTGTTAATTTTTTTTGCTATCAAAAAATTTCTCGATCGGCCTCAAATTTTGGGTAGTTGCTTATTTTTGCAAGAAGAATCGATTAAAAAAATAAAAAAAAAATCATGCAACTTCCTCATTATCTGCATGAATTCGAAAATTAAGTACGATTCCTTTGATTCGATTCCTTGATATCGATTCCAATTTGAATTCAGAATCGATTCTTTCAGAAATATTTAGAACAGAACCCTAACCCTGTGTACTACAGAACCATTCAATTCCGCATCTCTTTTCAGTCCTTCACCTACCTCGCCTACGTCATGCTCTCCTTCATGGTGGCCTTCGGCCTCAGCATGCTGTTCGAATCTCCCTTCCTGGCCCTAGAGCGCACCCTCATATCGGGGAGGATGCGGCCCCCCAAGGCTGCCCCATCGGACAACAAGGAGCGAGAGGTCGAACTGGGCGACCAGAAGCACAACGGGCTGAGACACCTCAACGGGGACAACGGAGTCTACACCATCAATGTCAAGCAGATTGACAACGAGCGATAGTGTCGTGTGGATTTTTTTATATTGACTGTTTATATTATTGGTATTGAATGTTATTAGGTATTGACTGTTAGGTATGTGAAAGGCGGTGATTCTCAACATTTTCTTACCCAAGGACCACTAGATACTCCATCACGTATCCCTATTCCTCAATGTTCTCAAGACTATGAACTCCTCCTCTTAACTGCAACAGCAAATGAGACGCTTCCCGAAAGTCTCAAATGGGAGAGATCTCTTGTATTATAGAGAGATCCTTAATAAAGCACCAGTAAGATCTCACCATCACCACATTTCAATCACCATTATGAAAGGATATCTTGCATCATTAGCCTTAACGCCTCAAATGTTCTGTAGGATTCAATAAAAATCTCAGGTATACTCGAATGCAACTTAAGTTGAGCCTGACGTCATAATGGCCACGCGGAAAAAAATATGAGTAAACAGAAAGCCTGCTGGGTTGCTAGAAGCTGCGTTACGCCACTTTAAAAAAATAATAATAGTACTGAACATTTTTGCATATCGGGATGAAAAGATGCTTAATGTACGTGGATTTAAAAAACTAATCATTATTCAAAATTGAAGCTCTAAATTTCCCTCAAAATTCGGACAACTCGTGGGGAAATACTTTCTTTGGTTGCTCTCAGCATATTTCTACAGGCTCAAGTTAAGTTGCAACTGATATAGTCTATTATATCAGTATAGTCTATGAGTATAGTCCAGCGGTCGGCAACCTGCGGCTCGCGAGCCGCATGCGGCTCTTTCAATGTAAATTTGCGGCTCTCCAGTTCCATACGAAAAAAATAATAATTTATTATCAAAACCTTTAAAAAATCAGTAATATATTCTTAAGTACCTAATCAAATCAAAATTCCAAACAATTTCGGGGGAGAACTCCCAAACACTCCTTAAAATTTTCCCTTGAAAATTCTGTGACTTATAAGGAGTGATCTCCTCATTTGGTCATAATAGAAGTTCTAAAAATCGAATTAAAAAACTACTTTTAGGGGCAAATTTCCAAATTTTTTTCTTAAGTTGGACCCCACCCCCTCTCTAATGTTGGCTGTATTATAATTATACTATTTTTCCTTGAAAATTCTGCAACTTAAAAAATGAGAGGTGCTCTTTGGGTACAAAAAGGCCTAAAAATGAGCTACAACGCTATTTTGAATGAGAAATTTCCAAAAAATTTTTGTGATAGGGTCCCCAGATCCTCCAATTTTTCTAGGAATTTACTTTGTTTACAAAATTTTGAAATTAATTTACTAAAATTAATTTAAAATGTGGATTTAAGTCATCTAAAACTTTATGTAAAAAAAGTACCCGAACCCGAAAGGAGGTACCCCAGATAAAATGTTAAACATATGCTCCCCAACTAAAATAAAATATAATAACTACTATAACATTGAAGCAAAACAATTTAGTGGCTCTTTACAAACTGGGAAATTTTGTAAATTGTTACTTATGGCTCTTCCGTTTCAAAAGGTTGCCGACCCCTGGTATAGTCTATTTTATTGGACTGAAAGGTTTTAAGTGATAAAAGGTTTTCTTTACATGTATCAAACTCCATATGGGGAGGGTTAAGGGAGGAGATTATAGACTTGGGAAAATTTTGCTAAATATTGGTGTATACATGCCTCATCAAATCAATGACAGACCACATGCACTGACTACTAGTACTAAATAGTAGAAAAAACTTGTTATAGGAAGCTAATTTTCTCCTATACTCTATTCATTTTGAATAGGCACCTGAAAATATTTCCTACCCCCACCACCGATCGGTAACCATAGCAACTATCCTCGTCGAAGTGACGAAGAAGGCTTACTATTGGCTGCACGAAGAGCGTAACTATGGTTAAGCTTCTAGCCGAGGGGAAATCACTTTCTCAGGCGCCAATTCTGAAAAAACAGAGTATATTGATGTAGGGTACACATTTAAAATTCCGAAACGATATTGTATTCCTTTTTCATTTCTCCTACTAATATTTAAAATTCAAAACTATTTTGTATTATTATGCCAAAGATCAATATCACCTGAAAACGTCCTGTGGACCGCAAGTGCTCTCCGGATCATAGGTCGAGAATCACTAATCCAAGCTACAGGTACAGGGAGACCTTAATGTCTGTTTCAAGGGCTTTAGAATAAAAACATGCTTTCGTAGAGTCATTTAAATAATCGTATTAAGAGTTTTTGCTACCTCATTAATACTGAGTGAGTTTTAACTTTCGGGGGCAGGGGGGTCCTCCTCCTAAAAGTGTTGAGAAATTTCACAAAAAAATTGTGTTTCAACCTATTTTTAGATATTCTAGTTTCTTGGGTAACATTTAGACCCCATACTCCCTTGCTAAGCAAGGATTTCTATTCTCTTCATCATATTCTTTTCATCATAAAAAACAACTACCCCATAACCGAAGAGGGGGCATAAAGCTTCGAGGGCCCCACAAAAAAGACCATCGCTGGCCGCTAGTTGGAGAAATCCCTTATTTAGAATATTCTCAGTAGGACTATAATTCCTGAAGTCGCAGTAAAAACAATTCCTGATAATTTCATTGAAATCCGAGAGGGTCAGGATGAGATTTAATAATTTATTGGTTGATTTATTGTGACATGAAATAATAACAATAACATTTTAGTAGAAAGGCGAACATTTTTATAATATTACGGAGTCAGTCGATATTTCAAATCAAAAGACATGTGAAACGGATTTCATCCCCAGCTCGTTTGATTGGTGAATATGAATGTATATTATTTATACAGACGGGGATATTCGTGTTTTTCCATCGTCGTGTCGTAATTTGTTACTTTACACTAAACATTTTTGTTCTAAGTGTAAAATGTGCAAACATTGTCATCGGAAACTGTCGTCTATAGAGTGGTGGGTCTCCAACTTTTTTTGGGGGTTGGGGGGATCGAGGTACCCTTGCGGAAAAATAACTTTTCCATACCATTTAAATTTTAATGGAACCTTTAGCGCGTCAACAGCATACTTAAAAAGCTACAGATTTTCCGTTAGTTTGTATGGTTGTGGTTTTCACACTACGGATTACGGAAATATCGGGGAAAACCGCGGAAACCCTCCAAATAGGGGGAGAATACCGCTGATTGCGTCGCATCATGCAAAAGAACATAGTGGTGAATGACAGGGTCTGCTTATGATCTAGAAAAATCCAAAGCTGGAAAATTGTATACATAAACAATCCCGTTTAAAATTAGAATAGTACTAGTATAGTACACCAAGAGTATACACGGTATAATGAGACTCGGCGTGGCGGTGCGAACATAAAACTTGTGAGAAAATATTTTCAAGACAAAAATTCAACTACTTTTAATTAGAAAACCTGCTGATTAGAGGGAGTGGTTCCAAATTTTAGATTTCCTGATAGAGTGTACTAGGGAAAGTAAATCTATTGGAGGTTGGACCTTGTATAACATTGAAGTTTAAGTATAATTTTTATGTCTTACCTAATCCATCTAGAAAGGCAATCATGATTAAAGTCTATAAAATAAATAATTTACAATAGTAGATTATATCTACACAACAGTACATTATTAAATCGATTAAATTAGTGTAATTCGCCTTTTAGAAAACTTACATTTACTGAAAAAGTGTTTTCTACCTTTAAGTCTAATAATGTGTACTCCTTTGCAATGCGGAACATTTCTTACTTAAACTATCAGAACATGTTAACATGGCAATTTTAAAAATTTAGAATTAAAAGTTAAAGACAACAAAATGTCATAAATATTGTTTTAAAGCCCTATAAAAAATGAGTATTATTGTTACCAAATATTTTTGTGTTACAGGAGTTTTTGAATAAAGTTGTTTTTAGCAAAATTTGTTTTTTTCTTTTGGAGCTGTATCTGGAAAAATACATAAAAAAGGTATATTTTTACCTGTATATGAAAAAAATATAAAAAAATTAAATTTTATTTTCAATAAAATAAAAAAAGAATGGACGGAACCAAGACCCTCTATATACATGGCCACCCAACTCCGGACGATGACGTCAAACGTGAGGGAAAATTGCCATGTTAAGTCTATGGAGTGACGTCAAAGATGAGTGAAAGTTATGACGTTGCACGGCCAAGTTGGGAGGCCTTTATATAGAGGGTCTTGACGGAACCTTAAAGATTAGTATATTTTCAATAAAAACTGTTTATTGCTTATTAAACATAAACTGTTCAATCCATCATAGCTGTACGTGTACTGATTCATAAAAAAAAATTCTGCTAATTGAAAAAAATCTAAACTTTCAACTTAAAACATTACAATACTGTGGCTAGTGCCCTCTCTCACGGGGCTTTAAAATTGTTCTCCACAAACATAAAAAAGTCGACCCTGCTTGACCCCCCTAAGTGGAACCCTGACTATGCTCATGAATGCCTCCTATAAAATAATTAAAACGTGTGAATCTTGTTATTATTTTCAGCAATTTCTAAATTAAAATTTAAAAATAAAGCCACTATTGTCGGGGTGATCATAAAATAACGAAACTTCTTTAAAATTCAGACAAAATAATTCGTAAAAAAATATTTTAATAGAGGGCATTTTGAAAAGGGATAAGATTTTTTTTAATAAAAAAAATATTGATTTTCCACCTCATTGATGGCGCTTTACCTTCCTTAAGGTATGCCTTAGTTTTCGGATCGTATCCAAAAGTCTAAAAGGTAAATGTTTATCTTTATCAAACCATCTAATCAGACTCTTAAGAAAAAAGGAATTGTATCTAATATCCCTAAGTAAGTACGCAATTTCGTTCTAAAAGGATTTTTATAGTATTTTTTTCAAAGTGTCTGATTTGATAGTTTAAATAAACATTTACCTCCTAAACTTCTAGTTACGGTCCGAATTTCAAGGCAAAAAATTTGCTAACTTGTTTGTTTTTAAAAAAATCCCATCCCTTCTAAAAGATGAATAAATTTATAAAATAATACCCCAGAACTATACATTTTAGTACAACGAAAGTAAAAAAAGTATCTAATTTAGCAAGATAGAAGCAGGGTTAAATGAATTTCACATTACCAGAAAAAAGCATGCTCGTTCTAAATTGGCTGTTGCTAGCCGACCGTCGTACGACGGACGGCAAGTCCCACGGCCATGGCGACCGACGTATTGTTTCGTACTGTATTTCACAATCCCTGCAAGATTTTTATACTTTATTAGCAATGCGCATCCATGTGGACCTGATTCTTGCTGTTTCTATAAAATATTTTAGTGAAATAATTTTATTTTCAATAAATTAATAATTTAAATTATTTTTTTAAAAAATTAGACTAAGTAAAACATTTAAAAAACCACAATGAATTTAATTAAATAAGGAATGACCGTTAAACAAGAGCAATTAATTCTTGCAATTTTTAATGGAATTTATAAAAATTTAAATTAAATTTACTGAAAAATAATAACCGGGCTCGAACCCACGACCTTCCGCACGCCAGGCAGACACGCTACCTTTCCCCCATCGGGGCCACGCTTACCACAATCCTAAATACTTTAAAACCACGCCTTTAACCCGAGCATGCGCACAACGGTTACCCGACGGTCGGGAAGTCACTCCCTACTAAATTCGCAACATATTTTATTTTTTACCCAATCCCCTATTCTCAAACGGATGCCATGCGAGCGAAACCGTTTTATTGGAAGAAGTCTTTGAAATAGGGTTGCTAAAAAACACCCTATGTTCAAGGCCATGATCTGCTATTTCCTCCACTGGATTGATCCGTGATAAAAAAAAAATTTGATACTACCACTTTCACTGCAAGTAAAATAAAGAAGAAACCATGCGGTAACGAAGTCTTGTTTGTTTTGATTACAAACTTAGAGTGTAGGATTGACCTTCGAGTAATTTTTCGCATAAATCACGCTGAATACGTTTGGAACACAATGGGAAGATATAGAAAGTCGCTTTACAGGTCATGTATGAAATCCGACCGTGCTTATTCGAAAAAAGAATGCGCCAAATTGATTCGAAAATTGAAGGTAAGAGGATTTCTAGATGATTTACCGCCAGTCGAAGAAGTGTTCCCGTTTTTAAATTTTCAAACGGAGTTTGATCATTTTACACACGGTAGTTCGCATCCTTCTGAACTTGATGGTAGCAGATTCCTTGCTAAAGATTCCTTAGAAAATCAAGAGGACTTGTTCAGTTTTCCGACTTACTCACGGAAGGAATGGATTTGGCTTGGGGAAGAAGGTTTAGATGCTCCTCTTTTGGAACCTATTTGTGGTACGCTTCCTTCAAATCGGAAAGACAGTTACGATGGTCCCCCTTTGGAACCTATTTTCGGTGCACCTACATCAAATCCGATCGACTTCGACCAGTTGCATGAACCCTTTGACTTTGGCAGTAATGCCTTTCCCGATAGAGAAATTGAGAAACGTGATTATTACGAGAAAAAGGTTAGATTTGCCGATCAGGAATCCAAACATGCAAAGAGGAAAACAGAACCCGATAAATACAGCATTTATGAAAGTTATAGGAAGAAAGCCAATATTTTCAGAGAGCCATCCTTAGAAAGGAGTTCGCATGTGTCAACTCAAAGCCACCCCTCGGTGGTGGAACATCCTTCAAAAGTAAGGGACAACTTTGCTCATAAATGTGAGCGATGGAAAGGTTCTTTTCACTCTGAGACAATGCCTTTGAAGGAGCCAATAAGTAAGGGTAGATCAATTGAGGTAAGATTTAACAATGTGGCTGATATTATAGCTATCGCATCAGCGCTATCAAAAAAGCAGGAAGCCGAATCCTCTGCAAACAACAACAATAATAATAATAAGGACCAAGTAACTTCACGAAGTAAAAGCAGATCTGGGCAAGTTAAACAAGCATTCTCTACGCAGGAAGTGAAAATTAAACGCGAAATCTCATCAACTGATACAAAAGAATCTCCGATTGCAAACTGTGACACCCGACTAGAAGATTGGATGATGGGAAATCAAGTTAGTTCACCCAAGTCGGCCGCTTCCGAAAACTTAAGCATCGATTCAGATGACACTGAGATCTATTTTATTTCTTCTCATCCTGGTTCATCTAACAAAGGCTCAGTGAACGAAGGTGAGAATGATTCAAGTGGAAAACTTTCTAAAGAGAAGCCTGGAGTTATTGTGAAGGAAGAAGAAGAAGAAGAAGAATGTGATCAACAACCTCGGAGATCCACGAGAATTCATTTGCGTCAATGCAGAGGAAAGCAAAACAACTTAATTGAACCGCTTTGGTCGGAGACCGAATGGTGGGTGAAATAAATCCTGTGAATAGTCAAGATGTATTTCTTTTTCTGAGGTAAGTTTCTCTCATATCACTTGTTAAAACTTGGTTAAGTACGGGTTTAGACAATTTTGGGTGTTTTTTGTAGATTACGGATGTGAGTTTGATATAATTAAGTACAGTGGGCCCTCTCATATTCGCGGATTTCGATCTCGAAGTTTTTTAGCTATGAAACTTGCATATTTTTGGCAGAAAAGATATAATTGTTCGATTCCGGTATTTATTATGTAAAACCATTTTGAAAAATCTAACTTCTTCTACAAAGCAAGTTTTCTAACTAGTAACCATTCTGGTATTTACTACAAATTATTTACAGTTATTACAATTATTTACAGTTAAAACTACTTTTTGGATGAATTATTTTAATAGCTTTATGCAATAAATGACCGAATCGAACCATATCTGTCATATCATATATGCGCGTTTTAAAACTGGGTTCTCGCGGATTTCGCGTATGCGCGGTATATTTTGGAACGTAACTACCGCGAATAACGAGGAAACACTGTATTAGGCTGACCCTTGCATTGTACTACTTCCAAGTGTTGACAGGAGCCAAATTAGGATTTCTCATTCTTAACTTGGGGAGAGATAATACCTCGTACCTCCATGGATAATACAGTCGACTCCGCTGTCATCAATCGGATAATACTATCGAAATCAACAGGTCCCGATCATTTCTATTTAATTTAATGTAAAATACACCGTTTAATGTGATCATCACGCCGCTTAATGTAATCATATTTTGTCCATATTCCCTTAAAATAGACCGCTTTCGAGTTTCATTTTGAAGGTCAATTTTTACAATAAACATCTGCCGGGGCCTCTCCTATGTAAAAATTTGAAATTTCGGGACCTTGTCCGAAGTTTAAAAGGAAACAGTAAGCGGAATCATATGCTCAATAAATAAAAATACAAAGTAAGCTATTACTTTATTTTTTTATCAGTTTAATCTCGGACAATTTGCGATAGCGGAGTCGACATAAAACCAATCTTGGGAAATCTTGGCCGTAACAAGACTTTTTTTTTCGGGGGGGGGGGGTTGGCAAAAAACTTTCTTGAAACTTAATTTCGATTTTGTTGGTGATCAAGGTATTAGTAGACAGCGGTGGATCCAGGATTTGGTTTAGGGGTGGCTAAGAATTTCAATATCAAAATCATCTTATATCTATATAGGGGGGGGTCTGGGGGTCCTCCCCCAGAAAATCTTTGGAAATTTAAGTCAAAAAAGCAGATTTTCAATTCGTTTTGGTACACCTAATCTGAATTTCGGACATACATTTTCAAAAATTTAGTTTCCACTTTAGTTGGATCTTTGCATTGTGACGAACTTTTTACAAAAAAGTTTTAAATAATAGACTTTAAAAGGGGGGTCTAGGGGTCCTCCCCCAGAAAAGTTCTGGAAATTTGACCCTAAAAACATGATTTTAACTTGTTTTGGAGTTGCTTTTCCCTTTTTCCCCCCAAGAGTTCCCACTCCCCCTCTTTCTCATTGTTAGTGCTTAATCCAATTGGGGGGGGGGTTAAAGCAACCCGAAGAGGACCACTAGTAGTAAATCCCAAAATTTTCAAGGAACGACTGTAATAATAGATTTCAAAATTCAAGGGGTTTGGGAGTTCTCCCCAAGAAAAATTTTGAACTTAAACCTTAAAAGTAGGGGTTTTATGCATTTTAAGACGAATTTTTAAGGAAAAACAGTAAGTTTCGGGGGGTTTGGGGGTTCCCCTTTGATACAGCCCTGGGGTCGTATAAGGGCAATCCTAATTCCCTATGTCCGATTTAAAAATTTTCGGTTCTTTCTTGCGTATTATCCCCTCGACCACCGCCACGAGAAAAACTTATGACGTCGTACAATCACAATATTGTCACAGTTGTTATGGAATCTGAATTTGATTATTCCATTCAATGCATTAAAACGCTGAAAAAACGTTTTACGGGAAATCTGTGTGACTATTAATTAGATTTGAACGTATTTTCAAATTTCTGTTTTTCTGTCAGTTTTTCTCGTGAAGGTCGGATTATACCTAATTTTTTAAATTATATCTATGAAATTTTAATGTTTAATTATTGTCAAGGGTTCATTAAATCTTCACAATTTAAGCAGAAGACTCAGAACTTGGCTTCTGTCTTCCTGATTTTTATCCGGTTTTATAGAATATTAGAATTTGCTATATTTTTAAAATATCGGGGAAAATCATATCAGATTACACTGGGCAACAATTTTTGACAAAGTTCGTGTAAAAATGATGAAAACAGTCAATTCCTACTGAATTTGACCTTCTGAACCCGAATATTACCTTAAAAATTCTGGTTTGGTTCGAGTTTCGGAGATACAAGGGAGGTCTGATTTAGCGTAATTAATGCTGAAATCCCACTGTTTTTTAAGAATATTTTAATATACAATAATCTATTACCCATTTAATTGCGCAATATTTTATCTGAGATGTTCTCTAACATATACACATTCATAAAATAATAACATAGCTGCCAAGTACTCCGATTTTATCGGAGTTACTCCTATTTTTGGTTTCTTCTCCGGTAATTCGATTTTTCCCTAAAAACTCCGATTTTCCGATTTTTGAAAAAAAAAACTATGTTTCAATTGTAAGTAAGAAGTTTTTAAGAGTAAGATGAGTGAAATATATTAATTAAATAGTACATTTTCTTTTTAAAGTTGTATTTTTCCAAAAAAAAAAGCATTAATTTCTATTTTGGTTATAGAGCAGGAACCATGATTAATCGTTTTGGACGCCTTTGGTTGTAACTTATGGATGATTTTGTTTTCATCTACTTTAAGGGGGGTGTTTTTGTTTTTTCATAGACATCGTTTTAGGGTTTTATCTAGTGATGGGCAAAATCGATAATTTTAGGTATCGAATACTTTGGTATCGAATACTTATAGGTATCGAATACTTTGGTATCGAATACTTATAGGTATCGAGTACTTTTAGGTATCGAGTACTTTTTTTCAATGTCGGGAAATGAACCTGAAGGGACAATTTTTTTAGGGCCTATCCATAATCAGACTAATATTCAAAAAACTGAAAGCGATCCGTCAAAAAGCCCCGTAGCTACGGGCCTGGAGGTGGATAGAGGCGAAGGATTTGGCGGGGGAAAAACCTAGCCGCGTCAAATTTCTCTCGCGGATGATAACGACTTGGGTTTGAGAGTTGCAAAATGAAAACGGAAACAGGCTGCGTTTGATCTACAGTAGGTATTATAAAGATTACTTCATTGAAAAATTTAAAACGAAATATGTCAATAAAGTATCGATACTTTTGTGGGTATCGAATACACTCGATACCTATAGGTATCGAGTACTTAAGTATTTGGTATCGATACCTGCCCATCACTAGTTTTATCTAAATTATTAGTGCTTCGTAGTTCTACTATGAACTAAAAAGGCGGCTTAAATTTTAAATTGTGACTGAAAAAAAGCTATGTAATAATAAAAATATTTGGTAAAGAATTTGTCGATTAGAGTCGCCAGGTGGTCGACAAAGTTAAGAGATGTTTTCATAAGAAATATTCCCATGCATTCATGAATTCATAAAATTACTAATACATTAACATCTACCTCTTGATGTTAACGAGTGGCGTTTGTTCAAAGATTCCTCTATAATTGAATCTTAAGATGGTATTGCTCCACAATGGCAAAAAGCTCCCTTCCATTTCAGGGCATTTGCTGCTCATATGAAAAACTGAGTACGCAAAATATGATTGGGTGCCTGTGCCGACTTGAAAATTGGGGCGTTATTGATGGACTTTCAACAGGGATTCACAAAATATTGCTGCTTCCTTTGTGAAGGGGACAGTTGTGCAGCAGAATTACACAACATCCAAAAAGACTGGCCTCTCAGGATATGTTTTAAACAAGGAATAATGAATGTCAAGAACTCTCCTCTTATTTCTCAAGAGAAAATAACCTTACTTGCTTTGCACATTAAATTGGGCATGGTAAAGCAATTGATTAAAGCTATGGATAAGACTAAGCCAGCTTTCATTTACTTGCGCGAAAAATTTCACCGTCTCAGTGAGGCAAAAATCAAGGAATTCTTATAAATCCTCAGATTAGAGATATTTTTAAAAATTCAAAATTTGAAAACCTTCTAGACTGTGATGAAAAACAAGTGTGGGATGCACTCTGTTAAGTTTGTGTAACTTTCTAGGCAACGCAAGATCTGAGTATTATAAAGATCTTGTTCAGGACATGTTAGCCATGTACCAGAAATTCGGTTGCCGGATGTCCTTAAAGCTGCATTTTTTGGATTCTCTCCTTGATTTCTTTCCTTCTAACAGTGGAAAATTCAGCGATGAGCATGGTGAACGTTTCCACTAAGATATGTCTGAAATAGAGCAATGTTATAACGGAAAGTGGTCTGCCTCTATGCTTGGGGACTACTGCTGGACGCTTTTTAGAGATGATCCAGGTATGGAATAGAGCCGAAAGAGAAAGAGAACTCGTCAATCATGATTTGGCAGTACTTCATTCTTTTATTTTAATTTATTTATAAATTATGCAGAGAAAAAACTCAAAGTGCAATTTAATGTGTTTTAGGTATTATTTAGATCAATATCTCAACATTACAAAAAAAACCGAACCAATTTCCAATTTTTATTGCCATATTCGTGTTCAGCATGTCGAAATCTATTAGAATTTAACATTTTTATCATTTTTACATTTTCACTGTTGCCCAGTGTTATCAAAGAAAACCTGAAAATATCGGAGAATTTCTAAATAAATTTTCTGCGGCCATCCTCAGTTTATTTTATTTTATAGCACGATTTCAAATGTTCCTCGGGCCAGATCAAGCCGGTGCGGGCCACATCCTGCCCGCGGACAGGTGTTTTCTATTTTTTAAAATATTGCTATAGCTTTTCCCTACAAGCTTGAAAACAGATATTTCATTTTTTTATTATAGGTTTCTCAAACTTCATAAAGGATGAAGAATGTTAAAAAGTTTTTGTGTTTCAAATCTTTTATTCTAGTCTATCAAAGATAAGTGTATATATTTTTTTGCTTAGTTGTTGTTGTTGTTGGAAGAATTCCATTATAAAATTTCAAATTCCAAAAGTGCATTGGACTAGATTAGGGGGCCATTCAATATTTACATGAGCAACTTAGTGGGTATTGATATTGACTAGAGGGGTGCTGACTGCTAAGTAATGGAAAGACTATAAACATTGTATATTTTCGAAAACATTTGAAATCAGCAAAAATAATTTAAAAGCATGATTTTGCATTTTTTAATGTTTAAACCAAATTATTGTTCATTACAATGAGGACCTAAATTTTAAAATTAGATCTAATTGAATTTAGAATGTTAAAAAAAATTCGGTTGGGGTTCGGCAGCGTTTTTGTATTTGATTGCGTTATTACAAGGCTGTGTTTATTTCTTGTCTGCTAGAAAGAGAGAGACGAAAATCCCCCAAAGCATGCTCGAGTAATAATTGAAAGGTCCCTAAAAGAAGGAATATTTCTACCCTTGTAAAATTGTATTAAACAATTAATTTTTCATCAGGGTTGTGATAAAATAACACACCTACTTTAAAATTATTTACATATATAGTATAGACGAAACTATTGGTAAAATAAAATCGGTACTTTTCATTTAGCCGGTCGCAAATGAAAAATCGCCAAAAATCGTCATTATTTGCTTCACTTGGCGACTTGGCTCGCGTTTGGTTCACAAGGGGTCATCCCTAAATTACGTGAGGTGTTTTTTCCAAAATCTCGACCCCCCCTCCCCCCTTGGTGAGATTTTGCTGGACCCCCCCCTCCCCCTCAAGTGAGATTTACCTACAACCTTTAAAAATAATTTTTTATCCAATTCGTTTGCATTTTGAGGAAAAGAACATTATTCCGCCTAAAAATCACCACAGTATCTTATCGGTGGGAATTATTCCTTTCTCAAACTTAAAAAAAATCGTTTAATTCCGAACTTAAAAAGTTGACGTGAGTTTTTCACCGACCCCCCCTCCCCCCTTGGTGAGATTTGGTGAGATTTTTCCAAACCCCTCCCCCCCCTTTTTGACCTCACGTAATTTATGGATGCCCCCCAATAAGGAAGTTGCATGTGCCAGATTTTCAAAAACAAACAAGTGTTCCGTATGGTTTTTTGTGTGGTAAAATGAAATATCTAGTCAGTTTTTCAAAAAAATGTACAGGTAATTAAATATTTTAATTTAAAAGTCGAGAAAAAACAAGTGATTGAAAACGTTTATTGTTAAAAAGTAACGATGACGTCAACAATCATACCATCAACTCCATTGCTTTCCAACAATGTTCATCATACGATGACGTCACATCCCAAACTCTTGGCGTTTTCGCGCGCTTTTAAAAAGGGGATTTTTGTTAATTTTTTTGGCAATCAAAAAATTTCTCGATCGGCCTCAAAATTTGGGTAGTTGCTTATATTTGCAAGAAGAATCGATTAAAAAAATAAAAAAGACCGTGCAACTTCCTCATTGGCTACATTTGCGCCCGGCTAACGGAAAAGTACCAAAAATCTGAATTTGTTAGAGGGAATTTTAAAGAGATGGGATTTTTTTAAAACAAAAATAGTTTATTTTGCCCCTTCATAAGTGGAGCTTTACCTAAATTTTTGCCTTGGTTTTGGATTGTCTCCAGAAGTCTAAAAGGTAAATGTTTATTTAAAAGGGTAAAACAGACACTTGTAAAAAAATTAACTATTCCCTAGAAAGTACTCAATTTTGCTGAGCAAAAGATATATTATAGTTATAATTTAATTTTCTTTTTTTTCTTAAAAGTGTGATATGATAGTTTTAATAAACATTTATCTTCTAGTAGCTAGATTTCTGTTGACAGTCCAAAATCAAAGGCAAAAATTTAAATTAATTTATTAATTTTTTGTTTTAAAATAATTTTCACCCCTTCAAAATTGCTAAAAAATTATAATTTAAAAAAATTTTTAATAATAGATTTTTTACTAAGTTTGTAGATAATTTTAAGGTAGGCATGTTATTTTATAACCACCCTCTGTATTTGAACGGTCACGAAAAGGAACGAATGTGTTTCTACCTTTGTTGAAAAATTGTAATAAGTAATTAAATTATTCATCATATATTATATCGTCATCTTATTAGTACTATATTTTTCTCAATGCAAGACACTTTATAAGTTTTATTGTGCCCTCATTGGGGAAATTGTGTTATAAAATTATTGATTTGCAATCAATCTCGAATAAAATCGAATCGATTCTAAAACATGGTAGTCAAATGTTTTATTTCTAATTATAAATTTTTGTGTAACAAAAAATGAGCATTCTTAATAATTGTGATTCATATACACATACAGGATGTGTTTCAGAGAAGTGTTTCATAACTTCTAGGAGGGGTAGGGCACACCTAGACGACTCAGAATCACCTAGGAATTGGGGGGTCAAAAATGCACCCCTAATGACCTAGGGGTTTTCATAAGCCGGCATGGGAGGTTGTATAATCTTACAGTGGAAATTTACGCGTAACTTATTATAATTGAAATAAAACAAGCAATTCCGGCATTTGATACATAAAAATCGATTTAAGAGCTGAAATTTCAGCTCTTTAATTGGTTTCATGGAATAAATACCTGAAATGATGGTTTTACTATCTTAAAAGCTTACGGGTCAATTTCCACAGTGAATTTTACAACTTCAGATGCCGGCTCATAAAAAACCCCTAGATCGGTAAGGGTACACTTCCACCCCCCATTTCTAGGTGATTCTGAGTCTAGGTGTGCCCTAACCCCTCCTAGAAGTTATGTAACACTTATTTGAAACACAATGGACAAACACAATATAATTGGGAATAAAATTACAAATAAAGCTTTCATTTAAACGTAATCTTCCTCACTCTCCTCACTAAAATCCTCTACAGTTGCCAGATCCCTTTTGCTCTCAGATGTTTTGGCGGCAACATCAGTGACAGGCTCTTCCAAAAACTCTGCTGAGTCATTCTTTTTGTCTTCATATTGATAATCCAATGACTCTTCGTCGCTACTTTCATCTAGCTGTTGTTCCTCTTCACTTGAATCCCTGAAAATGAACTTTGCGGTAAGTAAGTTACTTTACAGGGTTTTTGAAGTCGATAATTATGGAGACTGAGAAAAAACTCAAAATCAGATCGAAATTTTTGTTTGCCACATTTAAAAATCGGGCAGCATTTTTCATCAAACAGGGATCATCGTTTGGCGTGCAGAAAGAAAAGTCGCAGTGATCTTGATTAATTAATTAATTAATTAACCCAATCCGCCCCCCCAACCTCTCGGTTTGTGGGGTAATAGGGGGATCGGGATTAGGGTCAGAGCTTTATTGAAACATAAAAGATTTACAGGCGATTGTACAATAAAATTTGGTAAAATACAGTTAAAATATGGTACAGAAAATTCGTGTAATATTTTAAGCTATATAAAATTTGTAACATAAGTTATATTAAAAGCTTAAACTCTATCAAAATTTCAAAAGAAATATTTTAAATTAAAAGTTAAAACCATTTAAAAATTAAAAGTTAAAACCATTTAAAAATTAAAAGTTAAAACCATTTAAAAATTAAAAGTTAAAACCATTTAAAAATTAAAAGTTAAAACCATTTAAAAAATTAAAAGTCTTATAAGCTGGGATCCCGATCTTCTGTGCGGACAGGCACCTCACCCCGCCGACAGTTGGTCCACCACCTCCTTTGCTTTTAGAACAGACATTCTTATCTTCAAAATCTTTTGAGGGTCTTTCATTACTGATTTAAACCATCCTGTCTTTGAATCCTGCGATGGGCGCTGAAGATGAAATGTGGAGGTGAGACTACAATCAAAAACATAGTGATCGGCGTCTCCGATCCCGCCACAAAGGCAAAGATCTTGGTGTAGTCTTTTAAAACGAAAGAGGTACTGGGGGAAAGGCCCGTGTCCTGTGATGAACCATGCTATCTCCCTGACTGGCGGAATTGGTTTTCTGGAAGGGTTTATGAAGTCGAATGATCTGTCCTCCCTTCCCCTGTCAAGCAGCCACTTCTTCCATTGCTCCATCTCGTCGTGTTTCATAAGGGAAACCATTCTTGAGTGTGGGACGGGCACATCAGTCGGCCTCCCCTCTCGGACGGAGTCTTTGGCCAGAATGTCCGCCCTCTCGTTGCCAGCAATGCCAATATGCGCTTTGACCCAGCTGATTTTAAAGTGGTCTTCGCTATATTTCGCATTGAGTCGGACTTCTCTGACGAAGCCCGAAACAAGGAAAGGAGATATCAGGGCTTTCAAGGAGGATAGGCTATCTGTGTAGATATTAACTCTAGTGCGGTTCTCCACCGCCCACCGGATAGCCCGATCTATCGCCAACAATTCAGCCTGGAAGACTGTGTTTGCCAGCGTAAGTTTAAACTTCTCCTCCTTTATCACCTCCCTGTCCCGGTAGACGCAAAAGGCAGCTCCAACTCCGTCCTCCATCCCGGATCCATCCGTAAAGACATCGAAGAGGCCAGGCTCCTCACTAGTGACTGGTGTGATGTTCTTAATTCCCACATCTCCGATGATGGCTCGGGAGTCGAGGGTTCGGCCGTGGATATAGTCCCCCAGGAGAGCAAGGTCTCTTTTCTTCCAAATCCTATACTGTTTATGCAGTCTAAGTAGGCTTGTATGTAGAGGGGGAATTCCTGTCATTAGATTAAGGGAAGTAGCCGGGGCCGTACGATACGCTCCCGTTATCTGAAGTAGGAATGGTCTTTGAAGAGATGCCAGCTGCTTGATCTGTTGTTTTGTCTTGGGGGTTCCCCAGACCTCAGCCCCGTAGTGAAAAATCTTGTCTATTACGGCCAAGTACCACGCTCTAAGGATCTTTTTGTTGGTACAAACAGGAAGTCTGTGCAGGGACCTGGATATTCGAAAGACCTTATCTCTAAGAAAATTAATGTGGGAGGTCCAGTTTAGTTTATTGTCAATTATTAGCCCTAGGTATTTAAGGGAGGTGTTTACTTTAATGGTGCTATTGATTCTAAATATTGGATTCCTCTTCATTCCCTTCCCTCTAGAAAAAACTATACAATTGGTTTTGTCTTCTGATAGCGTCAATTTCAGATCCCTTAGTCCGCTGCTGATCGTCGCGAGATGGCGGTTGGTCTCCCTCTCGAGCTCTCTTCTGGAGTCCCCAAAGGTCAGAACGGCCAGGTCATCCGCAAAAGCCTGGATGTGAACTGAAGGGCCATTGAGAAGAAGGATACGGTTAATATGGAGATTCCATAGTGTTGGCGAAATTATGGAACCCTGAGGACAGCCACCAGATAATGAAACAGTGTGGTGATACTGACTTCCCGGCTCTCCGTAGCAGACTGTGCGTCCAAAAAGGTAAGAGATTATGAAATTGATAAAACTCCGTGGGATCTTCATAGACTCCAATTCCCGGACAGATGATGACCAAACAAGTGAATCAAAAGCTCCTTTTATGTCTAATGCCGTTAGGGCAGAATATTTGAAGCTCGAATTTTCAACCGTGGTCACCAACCGGCAAATGGCATCACTACAGCTCGAGCCCTCACGGAAGCCAAACTGCAGCGGGTGGAGTACTTGGTTAGAATGGAGCCAAACATTGAAGGATTGCATAAAAACCTTTTCAACCAGCTTACCGAGAGTGGGGAGCAGGCAAATGGGTCTAAAATCCTCTGGTCTTGAGCCGTCCCTTCCCCTTTTTGGAATGAATCTAACCTCGGCGCTCCTCAAGCAGGTAGGAAAATATGAGTTCTCCAGGGGGACAGCAAGAAGCTCCCTAAACAGCATTCGAAAAGAGTCCCTAAACTCCTTCCAAAATTCATATGTCAGTAGATCACTTCCGGGTGCTTTACCCTTTTTTAGCCTATTAAAAACAAATTCTATTTCCAATTCGGAAACCGTGAGTCCAGAGGGAACCAATGTGGGACCCTGTAAGGCATCCGGACTGTCCGGGAAAAAATGAGACATCAGCGTCTTGATTTTGTCTCTCTTGAAGACGGCCCCCGAGCTGGGCATGAAATGATCCTCAGGCGATGTACTCCTGGATCCCTTGAAAGTATAGCCGAAAAGAGCTCCAAATGTATCTCTGTTGGACCCACAAAATTCCTTCCATGAGATTTCTCTGGCAAGTCTAATATTTCTCTTATACAAGGCTCTCTCCAATTTATATCTTCTGTTAATATTACTAATGTGGGGGTGATCCGGGTGGTTTGCTTTTAGTTTTCTGAGAGTCTTATAAATGTTTGAGACTAAACTTCGTTGTTTTTGTAATTCCGAATTCCACCACTTTATTGTCCACGGTCTGGATCTTTTTCTTTGTCTCATACATTTATTAGCTAATGTAACGATTTTCCCATAGACATCCGAGTATCTCCTGTCCAGCTCTTCCCGTGAGGAGGCCGTACGCAGAGATGCCGACAGCCTCGGGGCAATACCCTCGAGTTCCCTCCTGAATCTGGGAAACCTTTTCATAACGATTCGATTTTTCAGCTCCCTGGCCTCAGGGCCGACACCAAGCCGGACGAGTATATACTTGTGGTCGCTGGCCGTCTCCATAGAAAGAACCTCCCTCCCGATTATCCAGCCATCAACCACCGCCGAAGCCATCTGCAGATCTGGCCATCCCCTACCGTCGCGTGCCTCGAAGGAGGGGGGGTCATCTGGATTATTCAAGAGAAGAAGGTGGTTTTGCAAGATAAAGGATTCAATCCCCGCTCCCCTTTGGTTCCTTGATCGATATCCCCAACTTGGCGAGTGAGCGTTAAAATCACCTGAGATGTAGATAAGATCCCTTGTGAGAAAAGTCAGAGACTCAAGCTCCTCCAAGACATCCCCTAAATCACCATTTGGCGAGAGATAGACTGAGGTAAGAACAGCCATTCGTCCATCCAAAATAGTTTCAATTGAAACTGTATTTTTAGAACGGTGAAATAGTGATGATGGCATGGTTGAGTTTCTCGTTAGGATGAAAGAAGTAAGATTGGTGCTGCCAAATGAAGTATATACTGGGGAGATTCCAACTGGTCTGTCCCCCTGAACATAACCCTCCTGAAGGAAAACAGCATCCGGACACTCGTCCTCAATGAACTTTGAGAGCGCCGACATGGCGGCAAGACAATGATTCGCGTTAATCTGAAGAAAGGTGAAATTATTTGTTCTATCCTCCATAGTCAATCCTTTGTTTCATCAGAGTGATTGCTTTGTCATATTGTGAGCACCTGTCTGTATCCAGACATGTGTGATCCTGACCGCAATTGATGCATTTCTCCTTGTTTGGACATTTGTCCTCGTGCCCGGCTCCACCGCATTTCAGACACCTCTCATCTCCCTTACACTTTGACTTGGGGTGTCCAATTTTACCACATCTTGTGCAGAGGGGTATCTTGTTGAATTCGCTGACAGGGCAGCTCTGGCAATCCAGGAAGACCCTTCCAGAGGCCAGGATTCTCTTGAAAAGAGAAGGGTGGCATTTAAAAACCCAGCAGTGTGATTTTTTTGCTTTGAAAGAGAAGAGTGGGTCCAGCACACCATTCCCAAGTTCCAGTTCTTCATTCTTGTTCTCCAATTCCCTCATCACCTCCTCCTTAGAAAATTCTCTGTCAATTCCTTTCACTATAACAGTGGGCAGCCTTTTGTACGGGGATCTCGTCTGTGCTATTCCAGTCACCTCGACATCTTTCGAAAGGAAGGCCTCCAATCTCTTCCGCTCCTCTGCACCTGAGCATTCGACCGCCACTCCCGTCCTTATCTTCCGAACCCTGTGGATCCTAGCACCGCTCTTCGAAAGGGCAAAGTTTATTTTTCTATGATCTTCCTCGCTGGGTCCGGACTGAGATAGGCTGTCAATCAGCAGTGTGGACATTGAGGGACGAGATACATCTGAGTGGACAATGGGTGGAGGAATACGCTGAACTATCTCTGAGAATGACGGCACCGGGGCAGCATTACAATTCCTAATCAATTTTTCCAATTTATCCAGGCGCTGCAAAATTACTTCCTCTGTCGAGGTCGTTGACTGGAATGCTTCGGATTGCCCCTGCAAGGTAGTATTATCCCGTGTAATCACAGTGTCACCCGATAAAGCTCTTCTGGGTATTTCGCATAACCTTCTTATGATCGGGAGAAAGTCCGCCATAAAATGAGCAGATTGGATTTGGCTCCTGAAGTTCTTTTCAAATAAAGCCAACAGATCAACTAGGCATTTAAATTGCAATGACGGCTCCTCCCCTTCCATTGGTTCCCATTCAAGGGCAAGGTCTCGAAGACCAACGTATTGCTCCCGAACATCATTCTTACCCGTTCCGAAATCAAATGCCAAGGTCTGGCATTTGCTGGTGTCTGGCAAACTGGGAGACTCCCTAGCAGGCGGTGTCCTTGGTGTCTTGTTCATCCCCCGGTACCCCAGAGGATAAAGCCGCAAAGAACGCTCAACCCCACCGTCTGCAGCGCAGGAAGCAGAAGAAACTGTCGCCGAACAACTTCACCAAAAGGGTCGCCGATCCAAAAGTAAACGCCACAGAGAAAACTGACCTGCGTTAAATCAATCACCTGCCGAACATCAAACAGATCTTCAAAGGTAAACAAGAAAACTGGGGCGCTCTGAGACGCACGCAGCGCAGGAGGCAGAAGAAACTGTCGCCGAACAACTTCACCAAAGGGTCGCCGATCCAAAAGTAAACGCCACAGAGAAAGCTGACCTGCGTTAAATCAATCACCTACCGAACATCAAACAGATCTTCAAAGGTAAACAAGAAAACTGGGGCGCTCTGAGACGCACGCAGCGCAGGAGGCAGAAGAAACTGTCGCCGAACAACTTCACCAAAGGGTCGCCGATCCAAAAGTAAACGCCACAGAGAAAGTTGACCTGCGTTAAATCAATCACCTGCCGAACATCAAACAGATCTTCAAAGGTAAACAAGAAAACTGGGGCGCTCTGAGACGCACGCAGCGCAGGAGGCAGAAGAAACTGTCGCCGAACAACTTCACCAAAGGGTCGCCGATCCAAAAGTAAACGCCACAGAGAAAGCTGACCTGCGTAGTGATCTTGATTTTAATGATATCTAATGTGAGCATTATTTTATTTTTAATTTCAGAAAATAAAAATAATTTTTGTTGCTCGGAAAGATCGCCAAATTGCCAACGAAGGTATATTTTTATTATTCTGAAACTGGTTTTTTGTGTTAGTGCTTCATCTATAATTTATATAAATGTTAATCGTATTGTAGTTACTTTTCTTCACTGAAGTCCGAAGATACTTCGTATTCTACTGGCTTCATACACAGGGAGCAGATATTGTCACAGGCCTCAAAGCAAGACTGACAGTAAACGGCTGAAACATAAAAGCCGACAAATATAGTGCTGTCCTTTAAAAAAAACCCACTTTTTCATATTTCTTTCATTAAAAGCTTAAAAAATATAATTAAATCGAACAAAATTGTGTTGTAACGGCTCACCCTCCCCTACATTTTAGTGCTTAGTATTTTTAATTCCAACTCTCCGTTACAAATTGGCAAATGATTAAGTGAGAATCCAAAAAAACCCCAATTTTCCTAAAAAAAACCCCATGTACCCTAAAAAAAACCCACTCTTGAAAATACTCAAAAAATTAAGAAAAATATGATTGAAAGGTTTATTTTGATAGAAAAGAGAATAGTTAAGATAATTAAAACCAAGTTTATTACAAATTATTTTTAAAATTAAAACTGTGATAAGTTTTTCTACTCAAGAATTTTGCTTTCAAAACACTACGACAATAACGTTTTTATTGTTGTATTTTGATGAAAACGACCTATTTAATACAAATAATACATATAACTTTTATAAAAAAGCTTAAAAAACGGTAATTGGCACTGATATTTTATTTTAAACCCACAACTATTAACTCTCTAAACCCATTTTCGTGTAAAACTCGGTAAAATGCTATATTTTCATGAAAAATGGCTGTTTTTGGTATCATTGAGTTTTTATCAAAATTACTGAAAAAAAGTCGAGAATTACTGGAACAACTATTCTGTTTGCATAATTAGTTGTATATCATGAATAATAATTAATATTTTGCATAATTATTTATTTATTTTATCATTTATTACAAAAGGAAAAGTTGGTTTTTTTTAGGCACCCTATGGGTTTTTTTCACTCTCATTTCAAAGACTACCATAATGTCCCTAATTGGCGGACTGAACTGAAATTTTAGTATTTTATTCTCATAATAACGGGAGAACACAAAACCACGTGAAAAATGCTGTAAAGTCTTCATAACATATATTTTTACAGCATCAAAATCTGCATAACTAAATCATATTTTTAGCCCAAAATCGACATTTCTATTTATTCAAAAAAATTAAGTAAATAAACGGTTCTTGGACTTGCTTTTACGTACCTGCCACTCTTAATGGCATACAAAGACAGGGCACATGAGAATTTAAAATTATTTCAATTATTTATTTAAAATATCTCGATGGGTTTTTTTTAGGGTACAATTTGGAGTGGGTTTTTTTTAAAGGACAGCACTATACATGGTTAGATATGATATTAGCATCCATACTTTATAAACTGGATATATTTTATAGAATTTTACAATAATTCAAAAACTTATTTATATAATATATTAACCCTGCTGTAGTTATTTTAGGATTTCAAAAAAATATTTGTAAGTCATTGCCATTATGTCAATGTTTAGAGCTGTTTCCTTTGATTTCAGTTTCCATTTTGCCTTTAAACATAAAAAAAGGTAATTCCATATATCTTTTCACTATTTTCCCTAGTTGAGTTAGATTAGACTAATAAATCAGACTCGAAATTTTAATGTTCTGAAAATACTTTTTAAAGGTTTATAATTTCTCCAAATTTAAGAGTAGTTTAGATAAGGATTGATTCCTCTATGGTGGTTTTTTCGCAAAATGCGAAATAAAAAACAAAATAGTAAAATATTTTTATCCGTTTTCTCAATAATGCGAATGAAAAATTGAAACGATGTAATTACTTAAGTTGTTGCAATATAATGCAAAGATTTTAAAGAAATATTCAGCTCTTTGCGTTTGTTCTTTTTGTTCCAGCTAAAAAAACTGATGTATCTAACGAATTTGGTATTTTAGCATTTTGCCATTCAGCCTTTTTGCTATAGTTATTTTTTCAATAGCTTTAATAAACCCTAGCAGTGAGGTAATATTAAACATGGAAAAAAAGACAGTTTAATTCCTCTAAGGTAGAACAAATTTACTTCAGATATTAGGGGACAGCTTAAAAACCCTACTTCCAATATTTCTTACCTTTACAACCAGCAGTGCCGCATTTCCGATAACCCTCCAGATCTTCTGTGTCCACCTTGTCCCCACAGTCTATGCAATTGACCGAGGAATATCCGCACCACTTGAAGGCCTTGGCGATCCAGGGACTCTGAGCCGTCAGCCAATCAACGAAGGAAACCTTACTGAAACTTGAGTCAGCCCCGTGTATTCGCCTCTTCAGAAACCTTGTGTGAGAATAAAGACATTAAACTTGAACATTCTGCTACAGTGGTTCCGAACTTCTAAAAGTCTGCTCAACTCAAAATTGACCTTGACGGACAACCCTTTCCCCATATCACTTCGATGAAATTTCAAGATTAAAATAATTATATTTGCTCCATAAAACATGGTAAACCCGTTGGCTTAGAGGGGAAATAGTGGTGGGAGGGAGCAGTGGTAGTCCTAAAGAGTGGCTAAGATAATTTCTATACTCGAGTGCAACTTAAGTTGAGCCGCCTGACGTCATGGCCACGCGGAAGAAAATCTGAGTAAACAGAGAGCTTGCTGGGCTTTGTGAGATCTTATTGGTTGGCGAGTTTTATTCAAACAAATTACTAATACGCACTGCGCCCCTTGAAAAAATAATAATACTCAACATTTTGCAAATCGGTATGAAAAGACGCTTAATAAACGTGGATTTAAAAAACTAATCATATTTTAAAATTGAATCTCTTAATTTCACTCAAAATTCTGACACCGCACGGGGAACTAAGTCGCAACTGAGTATAGAAAGACCACACCGTCACATGATGGAGGTCTTACTGGAAATCGTTTTCACTTCCGGACTTTTATGCCGTATCGTGTCGCCAACTCATCGCCAGAAGCCCTGCTGATGTCTCGGGTACTCTTTTTTAGGTTGTTGTTTCTTATGCCACTTGGAATATCTAAGCTCCATTCGCAAAGCGTACAGGATTTAAGGCAAAGGGGGTGCTGAGAAAGTGAGGCGCAATGAATGGCAGGAGTCCGACTTAAGCCTCGGAGCATAGATGCCGCCATCTCCACAATTTAGCCATGTCTCTGAAGGGGAGGGAAGAAGTCTTCAGACGACCTAGATACATGGTAAACTGCGCCATGACCGACCGTAGGACTTTCAGACCCACAAATTTAAAGAACTCGTACTCCGCATATAGGCGTGGGTCCTTAAAGTGATGTCGGGAATCGAACCCGGGACCCTCCGATCCCAAAAATGATGCCTTAACCACAAGGCTCCCCTCGGCCACTCTTTTCTGGAGTCGATTCATGGGGAATGCACACTCCACTTGTGTTTCTCCTCTATGGAATGCCTTACAATGTTCATCGCATATCTATTGGTAAGGACCTTACCTTTTGAAGCCGCCCCTCGTTCTAAGGATGTGGTTGTAGAGCCACACCGCCCGCTCCTTGTCTCTTTTGGGGTAGTAGCTGCCACATATGACGTGGCGGAGACGTAGGCCGTAACTCTCGGTCAACGAAAGCACCAGGCAAGCAAAGTACAGCAGACCTATGGGAACACGACTCTGCATGACTATTCAAGATTCAAATCAAAAACTGTCCTAATAGTTGTAAGTTTTTACTCGTAACAAAATCATTGTAACTTAACAAAAAATATCATACATCACTTTAAACTAAAAAGATAATGAATCCAGTGATTTTATGATTGTGGTGGTCCAGTAGTTTTATTTAGATTTTCTGATTTAGTTGTTTTTCTTTTCCCCGTATTTCGTGACCCCCATAGTGCCGTGACCCACCGCAGCGGTTGAAAGCGCTAAACTTATGTTCCTATTATAGCAGAACACCTGGAAATATCACTCATTTAACATTTTCAGTCCTATACTCTATTCATTTTGAATAGGCGGTTGAAAATATTTCCTTCCCCCTCCACAGAACTAGTAACCATGGCAACTCTACCTCAAAGTGACGAAGAAAGCTTACTATTGGCTGCGCGAAGAGTGTAACTATGGTTACGCTTTTACCGAGGGGGAAAGCATTATTTTTCATCCGCCTATTCTAAATGAATAGAGTATAGCTACTCCAACTTTTCTATTGTTTTTAATGACAATCTCGGGTGGTCTAGGAATGAAAGGGTTAAAGGAGAGTGTTAGCGGACAGAGCAATATCTCAATCACAGGTTAATCAAATTGCAGGTTATTGGTAATAAAGTTCTCACTTTTATACTGGAACAAGACTCTTACCAATAAGTCTGTACTTGTCGAAGTCTGGGGGTATGGGATCTGGCAGACAGGCTTTGATATCCATTTTTGGGCTGGATTTCATCAAAGGATCAAATTGGTGGACTAGTTGTCGGTACATATCGGCCATAACTCCGCTTCCCTTTACTTGAACCTGGACCACATTCGGTACTGGAAAAGAAGTACTCCAAAAATTGAATTGGGGTTATTATTCTTACAAGGGAAACTTTCCCAGGCTAAACTCACAAAAATGGGCGAAAGTTTTACAGGCATAAGATGACTCAAAACACTAACTCATAAAAAAATTAGTTGTATTTCATTGTTAACGGGAGTTGGAAAAAGTTTGGAGTTTCGGTTTGGCAGTGAAGCTTTTCGTTCCTGTAAAACTAGTTTTTCCTTTAGTGTACTTAGTGTATACAGAAAACAACTTCATCAGAGTAATTGTTGTATACTTGTTTTCTCACCCAGCTCTTACGCGCATCTTGCTTAGTCCAAGGACAGAAGTAAATTAATTTTGTAAATTGGGTTCTGAATTACCAAACCCATTCAGTTAGCACCGTATATCGACTTGGCAAGCATATTTGATGAACCTTTTTATGATTGGCTAATTTAAACTGCTTCAGAGAAAACTCAGCCACTTCGTTTAAGCATTTGACTCTTTCTTTGCATTTCTCGCCTAGTAGGGTTGCATTTGGCGTTAAAAATGATTTTGAAGAATTTTTTACAGATTTTCTACTATAATTCCGCAGCTAATTTTTACACACTAAGTGTTTTAGAGTCATCGAATAACCCCTGTAAAATGTCCGTCCATTTCTGTGTGTTTAACTAGTATATCTTGACAACTTTAAATTCCTATGGAAGTGCTTAATGCGCATGATCCAGAACTTTGAGCAGGAAGAAAATCCCATTGAAAGTGTTCACAGCTTTAAATTCTGGAGCATGCGCACTAAGCACTTCCATATTAATTGAAAGTTTTCAAGAGATACACTAGTGCGAGTTTACCCTGGAAACGTTTCCTTGTTAGACTTGTTCTGTAACTAAGATATCCCTTTCCCAAATTAAAATTACAAGGATCTTAGAAGACATTAGTACTGAAATTAAATTTGTTTATCATTCAAGTGGCGACTCACTCTTGCTCTCCACCGTCGACATCTCCCCGAATTCCCTCACCATTTCGAGGAACCTGTACAGCGCGTAGTCCACCACGATGTAGAACCCCATCTGCAGTCCCGAGAGCCCCAACAGGACCATGGCGCGGGCGTACTGCTTTCGCTCCGATCGCACCATGCGCAGCGAGAAGGGCGCCACGTACTTGCCCCTCTCCCGGGCAGAGCTTAAGGGCAGCACGGTCTCCTTGCCTTTAGACCCCCGCAGATCGTCCATCTCCCGAAGACGCAGAGTCAGGTAGTGGTTGTCGAAGTGGTCCGCCGACAGGTAGCGGATGCGGTACAGGTACGATCTGGAAGAGGTTGGAGAACCCATGAGCAAAAGGCAGCTCACGTAGTGGAAGTTCCAGCTTTCATAGTGGTCGGTTGGCAGTGGCGGATCCAGGATTTAGTTTTTGGGGGGGCTAAGAATTTGCATAATCCAATTGAATCTTCTTGTTAATGTTAATACGGAAAAGGTAGTGAATTATCCTGCTCCAACTACCAAAAGGGGGTCTGGGGGTCCTCCCCCAGAAAATGTTTGGAAATTAAAGTAAAAAACCCACTATTTCAACTCTTTTTGGTACGCCTCATTCGAATTTCGGATATAGGTTTTTTGCGTTTTGACACAAACTTAGTAAAATATAGTTGTAATAACAGAGTTACTAGTGCCAAGGGGGCCTGGGGGTCCTCCCCCAGAAAATTTTTTAAAATTTGACCTTAAAGTAACAGGGTTTTAACTCATTTTTGTACATAAAATGTCATTATGTAGAGTAAAACTTTTCGTTTTTTGGGGGGGGCTTGAGCCCCCTAGCCCCCCCCTGGATCCGCTAGTGTCGGTAGGGAACTACAGTCAAATACACCTCGAGGTTCTAGGGAGTGGTTCCTAACTTCTCCTGAAGTAAGGAACCACTCCAGCTAGTCCTCCGTTCTAACTTCTAGGTGGTGGTTGTTTACTTCTAATGAAGTAAGAAACCACTCTCCAGAAGATGGGATTTACTAAAGATGAATAAAGATTACGAAGATAGTCCTCCTTCCTAACTTCTAAGGGGTGGTTCCTTACTTCACGAGAAGTTTGGAACCACAACCTAGAAGTTAGGAACTATCCCCTAGAATTTAGGAAGGAGGAGTAGTTCTCACAATCGTCTCCCCCGCAATTGCATTCGATTTGATTGCCAATAGTGTACCCGCAGTTATAGTCCGTGTAAATAAAAGTAGCGGCTCGTCACCATGGCAACAACGTGCCACTGCAATAGAAATTCATTGTGACTAGTGGGAAACGACTAGTAGTGAGCCGCCAATATTTCAACATACTATAGAATGGACTATACCGTCTGGTCTGACGTCACATTTTCTCCATCATGTGACCTACTGTGAGCTTGCAATTGGTTACTACAGAGATAGTTTGCAGTGAGATACGATGATAGTGAGTTTGTTTTTCCCGATCACGTGATTAATATGGGGGTGGCCGAATATAGTCCATTGTTCGACCGTCAATCGTAGATGGTTTAGTTGCAAAATCAATTTAATCGTCAATGGTTAACCCAACGCTGTACTCAGTGACTGAAACCTCTGTACAAAGAAAGAGTGGACAGAGCACTCACTTCCAGATGAGCAGGCCGAAGAAGAAGGCCATGGACAGGTCCGACCAGTCGATGACGTCCATCATCCAGCGCGTGCGGTCCTCGATCTCGCGTCCGATGTCGCCGCGGATGTCCGAGAAGCTGCGGCTCTGCTCCAGGGAGTAGTTGTAGTAGTGGACGAAGGTCACGTTCACGTAGAACTGGCAGTACATGTAGCGGGCGAACGAGCGGAAGTCTGCTCAAAGTATGTATTGTGAGTATACACTAGTGTCGTCATAATCTCCAACTCTGTAAACTAAATGCAAGCCGGATTCTCATAGAAACCCTAGCGAGACTTAGAACTTGCTACTACTGGCGTATGGAGATAACACCAGATGATACCAGCTACAATTAAATAGGAAAAATATTAGGGAAAACTATCTGGTGGTCTGTAGGCCTGTATCCACATCCCGCCTCCAAGCGCCCGCGATCCTCCACTTTTCTCGGTGAGAGTGCGCTTTTTACCCCAGGGGAACTTTCCCCCAGCATGTGTGGCATTGAATATTTTTCCAATAGGATCTTAAGAAAATGATATCCCAAAGGTGCTATATAGGTTTTAACCCAATATTGACAGCGTTCAGGATAATTAAATTAAAAACAACAAAATATTAAAGATATTTTCAATATTTTCCCTATATCGTCGCCTTAGAATCAAAAACTACTATCTCTGAAAATTCACGCAGCTTGATTCACAGTAGTTGTTCATTCTACTCGTTTTGTTGGCGGTTTTGGCGTTGTTAAAGGGTTGCTGCTATCCATTGTTAATTCACTTCAGTCCTAGAAAGGGAAAATATTGAAACCACAGACAATAAGAGACAGACCGGTCAATGGGCGGCCTACGACACGAATGCCCTCAACCCGCGGTACCTGCACTAAAACTGTGGTTACAGTTAAGCTTTTAGGTCTGGCAACCATGGAGACGTTTTGCAAAGACGTAATCCATCGACCATATGATCACCAGGATCGCGATCCTTGGCGATCACATAAGCCCATTAAATGGTTTTTAAAATTAAAAAATATCTTTTTTTCAACAATTTTTTTTAAAATTTACTATTATAATAGAAAATTTAAATTAAATCATTAAGATTTGTTCATCAACAAAATTTCGTGATCGCATATGATGAAAAACTTGATTGTAAAAACACAAGCTTAAATATAAAGTAAGCAAGAATCACACAAGTAAATAATGAATCTAAATGATTTTATTAAATCTCATATTTCAATAACTACAAATATTTGTTATAATCCCTTGGCCTTTTAAGACAAACATGATGTGTAAATGAAGTTGAAATCCTCGTGAATCTAAACGAACACATCCTTTGCAAATACGAATCCCAGATCCCAGGCACATACTAGTATAATACTAGTATACATTTTCATCTGAATTAAATACATACGCCTATAATTAACGCGAATTATACTGAATTCTATCAGGCTTAGAAATCAAGTTCAAGAATGTAACACAGATTTTCCAATACATTGCAAAATAGAGAAGAAACGAGATAAAATGTGCCTTAATGCAATAAGACACTGTTAAAATGATTTATAAATCTTGAAAACAATTTAAAAGAGTACGATTAAACGATTAACACAAACTTGATGTTTACTTTCGAAATCGAATATTGCAAGTTTCGTCAACAAAAAATTTATAAGGATTTCGATTTAAAAATATTAAATTAATCGATTAATGCCGGTACCGCTTGTCGCAGGCGCCACTTGAGCTCTCTGGATAAGCTCCGCCTATTGACCGGTCTGTCTCTTATTGTCTGTGATTGAAACTTTGAATCTTAATAATTCTAAAACTAATTCGAATTTTTTAAAAAACGAAACGACAATATTTTTGTAAAAAATAATTGTATATGTGTTTAAAATATTGTACTTCTACCATGATTAGTTTTTCTTTTATAACGAAAAAAGTGCTCTAATTTTTCATTGGCTGCTGCGAAACGAGCTAGATTCAATTTTAATCTTGGCGGTCTGATATCGTAAGCAGGTTGCCATATCAGGGGCAATATTTTCTTCATCTTAAAATCAAAATAATACTGCCTTCTGGTCTGATTCGGAAATATTCGGAATTGCAAGCGAGAAAGCTCATTTCATTGGTTCGTAAGCGTGACATCATCGAGCTGGCAAAGTGCCAAACCAATCAAATGAGCGCCTGCAACGATCTGAAGTAATTATTATTATTTTTTGATTTAGTGGTATTTATTGGTGGATTTTTTTATGGGGAGTGGTTTGAATTGGCGTCTGATTATAAGTCGCCAAGGATCGGGGTCCCCGAAGTTTGCCGAACGGAGATAGTAGTTTTTGATTCTAAGGCGACGATATATTAACATGGAAAAACAACTTTTGAGAGGCGCGCGGGGGGTCAAATATTGCCCTAGAGACCTGAAATTCTGCAGGTAATAATGTTTTGTATTTGTAACAACATGAGGGGTGGCACCTGGAAAATTTAAAAAAAAATTCCCCGTAGACTTTTGCAATGCTCTATTCCTCAACCATGGGTACGACGGGCTTGGATTCATCAATTGTGCATATACTTACGTTCTTTCAAAGGCTCGATTATTCCAACCTTTATGGCTTTTGGTATTTGGCATAGTAAATCAACAACTAAAAATAAATGCGTAAAATATTAGAGAAATCATATCTTAAGTAATCCTAGGTAGAAAACTAACTACTAGCAGTGCAGTTAACTTATTGTTAGAAAGCAGAGCTTATCTGGCTTTATAAGACTAGGTGGCATACATTGATGCGATTAGGTTGAGAAATATCTGTAAGTAAGCCAGCATCTGGCATGCTAGCCACTGTCAACCACTAGCTTGGTGTAAATTGGGTATAACACAAAAACTTGACTTACTCTTAGCCACGTGGCAAACGTACTTCACGGCAGACACGATGTGACACAGGAATTTGAAGACTCCCATTTTTTGCGAACAGTCTTCAATGGCTGCGTCGAAAGCCTGCGTGCATCGCTCAAACGGGCTGCCGTATTTGCTGTTACACACGTTCACTATGCTCAGAAGCCAGTCGAACATCGTCTTTATAGCGTTGACTGTTGGGAAGAGAAATCGTGTTCGTCTTCATCAAGGTTTGAGGTTGGTAAATTGGATATACAACAAGTCAGCCCAAACTCACTTATTTCCAGAAAAAGATCTCTTATCGCAAGGAAAGCATCTTTGAGCATGCGCGCAAACTCCTTCAGGGCTTTCAAAATGTCCCGCATTACGTCCACAACGGCTGAAATTAATTAAAATTCACATAAAAAACGAACCCTAGTGGCCTTTAAACTTTGGTCCAAGTGTTAAGTATCTATTTTTGCTGTCTCTCTTCCTCGGAAATACGATAAAAAGAAAATACTTGATTTACCTATTAGAGGGGCAAATATAGCCTTCATGATAGATTTGGTCTGCCTGATGAGGACTTCTTGTCCGCAATTGAGGGTGTTGACGAGGACATTAGCGTTGCGCAGGCAGTTTTTCGCGGGTCCACTCATCACCATGATGTAGGTGTAGGCCAACAAAGCCACACGACCGCGACCTACAAACCATGGTAATATTAGCATTGACTTTATAAACGATAGATTATTAGAAAGAGCAGGGCTTTATTTACCACTAACTTGACCTAAGGTTAACCTGAAATCAAGCTTATCGACAACTGATTCTGATTGGCCTAAAACTTGTTTCCCTTTTTTAACAACCAATTACGGCCGTATTAATCCCTAACCAAACCTAAGGTTAACCTGAATAAAAATGATCGAGGAAGGAATTTTCAAACATCATACATTGATCATTGAAACTGTATGATCATTGAAAATTCCTTCCCCGATCATCATTTTTCTAAATTACACTAACACTAAGGAACTCCATTCTTTGGATAAAAGATTAATATTGCACGTTTTAAAAACTCACTCCACGGTTTAGCAAGGGGTCCAATTTCTATCAAATTAATGGTGTAAGTAGCAAGGATACTGCTTCACGTCATGCGATAATTTTTTTCATTTTACTATGTTTTGTTTCGTTAAACGGGAGTTGGGAAAACGTCCTTTTGTAACGCTCTCGCACTATATTAGGTCTTTGCTCTTTAACGGTGTATCTGCGTCCCCCATTTCTATTCGAAATATGCTTGTTCCCTCTACCTCCCCACCAAATATTGATGATGAATTCTGAATCACCCTGTATTTATAAGTTCCGTATTCAATCAGGAGTCACTTTCGCATTTCGCCTTCCGATTATGGCAGCTGGTGCGCTAGAGACAAACTTATAACTAGTGATGGGCAGGTATCGATACCAAATACTTAAGTACTCGATACCTATAGGCAGGGCTCGATTTCTAAAAAAAGAGGTACCGGAACGGTAAAATTATATTGGTGTCAAAACTGAAAAAGCGAATACTTTTTAATACAAAAACTTAAGCATTTAATTTTCAAATTTAAATCTAAAACATAAATTAAAATGTGTTGTACTAGATAAGGAAGAGTATTCTAACTTAGTTATTGTATAAGACGATGAACTCTTTGTAGAATTATTTTTATAAAACACCTTTTCTACAGTGGGTTATACTTTTTTTCCAAAAGGGGGCCTGAGGCGGGATGTCTTATGCTTATCATCAATGAACCATAAGGGTTGTATATTTTGCTAATTTAAGGAATATAATGCGTAGTATCAGTTCTTAAATGGTAGAATTTAAGATGTCGCAAATTTTCTTTGCAAATTTGACCAGCAATCTGGCAAATCTGGTTCAAATAAAAAAAGAATCAACACCAGGAGCGAATTGTGGGTTGTTCAAATGGAGGTTCACGATTATGTTTTAAAAGAACAATTATGTAGTAACAACCTTACAATTAAATCACAATTATTGTTATTTGAAAAAGATAAAAATGCATTAAATTTTTTTTTAATTTGAAATATGTTTTTTTAAATATCTGTGAAAACAGGGTTTTAATTCATTTTAGGATTTTTTTCGTACATAGAAAGGTATATCCGCGGGCCTGATGAAGGGTCTCGCGGGCGGTAGTTAGGAGACCCCTGAAATAGAAAATTAATTTTTTTTCGAAAAAAAGAGGTTCCGGAACGCCGTTCCGGCTGAAATCGAGCCCTGCCTATAGGTATCGAGTGTATTCGATACCCACAAAAGTATCGATACTTTATTGACATATTTCGTTTTAAATTTTTCAATGAAGTAATCTTTATAATACCTACTGTAGATCAAACGCAGCCTGTTTCCTTTTTCATTTTGCAACGCTCAAACCCAAGTCGTTATCATCCGCGAGAGAAATTTGACGCGGCTAGGTTTTTCCCCCGCCAAATCCTTCGCCTCTATCCACCTCCAGGCCCGTAGCTACGGGGCTTTTTGATGGATCGCTTTCAGTTTTTTAAATATTAGTCTGATTATGGATAGGCCCTAAAAAAATTGTCCCTTCAGGTTCATTTCCCAACATTGAAAAAAAGTACTCGATACCTAAAAGTACTCGATACCTATAAGTATTCGATACCAAAGTATTCGATACCTAAAATTATCGATTTTGCCCATCACTACTTGTAACGGTCTCACTTGAGCATGCCAGTAATAATCTTCTTTCCGAATGAGGCAGTGGAATTAAAGAGGAAAATTGCCACTTGGACTATCTGGTTAAGCTCTTTTGGTTTAAACCCTGAATAAAATAACAAATGAGAAACTATCGTGTTAAACTCACTGGAGAATAGCGAGGGTAGGGCGAGCAGGGTAATGCAGCGGGCGTTGGGACTGAAGGCGAGCGCATGGGTGAGCACCACCCCTACGGCACAGCTGATGAGGGTGGTGGTCAGGGGATGGACGCTCAGCTGTCGGATGAGAAAGAGGAAGATCAGCACGGTGAAGAAGGCGCCAGACGCGAAGCCCAGCAGGCTCTTCACGGCGAAGCCCTCGAACGAGCTGCTCAGGCACGCTCTCCTGACAAAAAAGAAATAAGCGAAGTTTAGGGCCGTATTCAGAAACTTTAACACGAGATGGAAACGAGACGGGAACGATGCGTAAACGATGAAAAATCCACGGCCATTCCGAACGGAAGAGACCGTTTCGAGAGCTCGAGCGATCATGCTGTCATCTGTCGAAAAACTTCACAAGTAATCATACACTGATAATAATACAAATTTTTACGAGCACTAGATGTCCATTACTTTCGTAATATATTAATGTCTGAGGACTTATTTTGGTAATTAGTAGCTGTTTTCAGTGGCGGCTCGTCCACAGGGGCTGCAGCACCCCCAACCAAAATTTCCCGAAATTCCTATTTTTATTTGCTTTACAATATTTAAAAAATTATCTATTTCCCCCTTTAATCTTTGTCCTTTATAATCCTTTTTCAATTAATAATTCTCTGCTATGCCGTCTCGCCAACAGATTTCTTTCCGGGTCGATCAGCCCCCTCAAGTATACCTATCGTGGTATAAAACACTATCTCTATCATATCAAATCAAAATATCAAGAATTTAGCATGCGAATCTGTTAGGAGAAAAGGGCTGCTGTAAAGCAGCCCCGACCTAAAGAATGAAAGCATTTTCTCTTGAGAGAGCAGTGAAAAAAAACTGAGGGAAGAAGAAAAATAAATATACGATTTTTTCTACAAATAAATCACATTGGCTTTTCAGCTTTTCTCACTTTTCACTTTTTTTTTCATCTTTGTAATAATTAGCTATATGTAGGAATAAAGGTAAGTGACAGTTTTTGAATAATTAATTATTAATGGGAAATCAAAATTTTATATTGTTCCCATATTTTCTACTTGATTTTTTCCACGTTTTTGTTTAAAAGAAATATTATTTGCCATTATATCGCTTAAAATACGTTGCCAACTTGGTACCGCCGGAGCAGCACCCCTTATAATTTTACCTTCGAGACGCCACTGGCTGTTTTAGAATTTTTGGAACTATTAAACGGGGGCCACAAAAAGTGTAAAAGCAATCGGAATGCGCTTCGAATCTCAAAACAATATGGCGGACGACAGCTGTGGAGTAGAAATATCTCTAGTTTAAAATCTCTCGTTTACGTCTCGTTCCCATCTCGTGTTTTTCCCATCGAAAGTTTGTGAATGAACGGCCCTTTTTCTACTATTGACATTTGGCTTTGGGTGGTCATGGTCACTCCAAAAGCAAAAATCTAAGATTGGGGCAGGATGTTTGGGCCCTTCCTGGAATAAAATTCTATACATGCTACTGACTTAACGTATCGTAGGGAAGAGAAATAATGTTGCGGTAACCCCCCACCCGAAACAAATAACCTGGACCTGGCCTGACCCAGAACATTGAATTTAAGTACTCCAATTTCATTTTGCATCCATTTATAAAGTAGTTATGACAAATATGACATAAAATTCCATCTTGTCAAAACTTTTAAAAGTATAGAACTTAGCTATAAGTACAGATTGCTTCAGATAAATGTTTAAGAACTTCTTGGTGAGGTAAGGCACACCTCCCATCCCATAGGAAAGGGGGGTTGGAAATGTGCCCCTAACGCCCTAGGTGTTTTTATAAGCCGACATGGGAGGATGTATAATTCTTTTTCCTTTTGGAAAATTTATAGGTCTGGCTAAGCATGAACTAAAATTTCAGCTCTTAAATTGGTTTTTATGAAATAATGCTGGAATATCAAACGATTTTGCTTTTTTTATATAACCTTAAAAGGTTAAGTGTTTATTTCCACTAACAAAGAAACGTTCTTAGGATCTTCACAAATACTTAATTTCTCGGTGACATTTCGCAGACCCCTTGGACACAGCCCGTGGACCCCCAGGGGTCCGCAGACCACCTATTGGGAACCCCTCCCCTGCCCTATCCGATGCAACATTTTTCAACGCCCTCAAGCAGAAATTCTAGGAGTTATAAATTTTATTTTAAAAACTCTTAGAGATTTACTAAATTAGTCAGTTCTATTAGTGCAGGTACCACGTGTCGAGGACGTTAGTGTCTGGGACCGCCCAATGACCGGTCTGTAATTTTGTCTGTGCTTTTAATATGAATATGTGTGGGCGAAAATGGCAACGCCAAGAAACATTAATAAACTAAACTGTTGGCTTTTAATTTTTTTAAAAGAAAAAGTTTGACGTGCTTTTAAATATTGAAACAGAAATATTGTTTGAGCGTTGTTGAAATAGAGTAGGGCGTTGGAAGGTTTAGGTTTTGCGCTGGACTTTGATTATTTCGTGTTTAGGTTTTGTTTTGATTGAAACATCGCGGAAGTGAGATTTGTGTAAATAGTCATTGTAAATATCAAAAGGCCGAAGGAAAATACCGATACTGGTGAAGGTTGGCGAGAAGGATGGAAGAGCCTGGAGGCGTTTCCATACCAAAGTATGAACCGAACTCTGTTGAGAGAATGGACGATGGAAAATCAAACATATATATGAGCAACTACAAAATAAACGATCAAATTGAATTTGGGAAAAGAAATGGCACAAATAACTTTGTGATCGTATTCAATCCCTCCCAGGGCAAGGTACCAAGGAATCCCAAGGCAATCAGGGATTCCTTCCAAAGCATATCAAACCCAAAGAACGTACAAGAAATCGTACATGCAAAGGATGGGAAAATCCTGGCTATAGCATCCAATGAGAAAACTGCTGCTGAATTAGCAAAAATAAAAAACATAACCGGCTATCAAGTGAATGCTACGATCCAAATGGAAAGCAATACGATAAGATTCCTGTTATATGACATACCAAAAGAATATACCCTTGAAGAAGTAAAAGAAGAACTGGAAGCGGAAAACAACTTAAAAGTACAAAGTTTAAGAAGATTCACGAAGCGAGTAAATAACACAATAGAGCCTAGTGAAACAGTCTTGATCACAATCTTCGGAAGAATTGTCCCGAAAAATGTCAGGATCTGGATGACTAGTGTCAACACAAAGGTATTTTGGGATAAACCAAGACAATGCACAAAATGCTTTAGATTTAGTCACCCCACTAAGTTTTGCAAAAGTCCACAAATCTGTAAAGAATGTGGAACATCTCACGCGAAAAACGAATGTCAGGGTCCAATGAAGTGTGCACTATGTAGCGGCAGTCATCGAGCAACCGATAGAGAATGCGAGTTTTACAAAAAGGAAACTGAATTCCTGAAATTCAAATGTCTAAATGGTCTCACTTTTGCAGAGGCTAGGAAAAAATTTAGAAATGACAAAACAACATACGCGAAGATAGTAAGCAGTTCAGAACCAATATCCACGATTAAGAAGACCGAAGAATTGAAAGCTTTTCTAAACGACAAACTTGAAGCCCAAGAAAAACAAATTCAGTCGTTTGCTGGAATGCTAAAAGCACAAGAAGATCAATTTACAGCAATGCTAAATTCATTTGCGACCCATATGACAACAATGATCACTGAGACCCTCAAGGCAATGACTGCACAATTCCAATCGCAGATGTGCAGTGAAATTGGTAAGCAGATATCCAATAATATTGAAACGACAAGAGCTTCGCCTGAAAAACCTAGGAAACTAAGGGCCCAAAACTCCGAAGAAAAAGAAATCGCAGCCAAGAAAACACTGGAAAAGGTCCGTGAAGAGCACTATGTATCCCTCAGTAACTTAAAGACAAATCCGTTCGCCTTTAAACCTGGGGAACAAAAATGATGAATGGATCCTTTCCCTTTTAAGTTCAAGCAAAAGTCATTCCTTATTACCTCTGTTTTAAGTTCCTATATCCCCTAACTGGGCCAGATTAGACAAAGTCAGTCAAATTTTCACAACTTTTATGTTCTCCATAATACATTGGAACTGTCGTGGCATCAGAAATAAGAGTCACTGGTTACAGAAGAGCCCCTTTAGGGAGACCTCGATTATCATTTTACAGGAAACCTTCCTAAAACCTCATATGGATTTTAACCTACACCCAAAAAATATCTTTAGGACAGACAGAGACGAGGCCCAAGGAGGAGGGTTGGCCATAGCTATTGAAAACAAGCTACCAGTCCAGGTTGTTCAAGCGGATCTTCCACCTAGTTCAAATGAATGCCAAATTATTTCAACAAGGATAAAGGGGCAAAGGTTATCAATTGCCAATATTTATTCTCCACGGGGAAAATTCAAAAAAGATTGGCTGAACGGAATTATGAAAAGCCTCAAAGAACCTTTCATAATCACAGGGGACTTTAACGTCCATCATAAAAATTGGGGTGCGTCCAAGGATTCGGCTGGGTCAGAGACTCTAGTGGAATGGATAACGGAGAATAATGTATGCATTCTAAATACCAAAGATCCAACTCATTGTACTTACAACTCCTCTTCCTTACTAGATCTCACTTTGTGCTCTCAGGATATCTTTCCTGAGCTGGTGGTTGAAGTAATGGAAGACTTGCACGACTCAGATCACTTTCCCGTTCAATTAAATTGGAGAAGATGGGAAACTAACAAGGTCGAAACCATACGCTACAGATGCCACTGGGGAAATTTTAAGAACGAAATAAACAAGGCTTTAGATCAACAAGAAGAAATAAGTTATGATACCTTCCTGGACGATTGTCAAGAAAGTTTCACAAAATGTAGAGAAAAACAGATGATGAAAGAGGCATCTCTTCCCCCATGGTGGAACTCCGAGTGTAGTAAACTGCTATGGCAAAAAAGAAATTTTTTTAAAAAGGCAAGAAAGCACATGGCACTGGAAGAATGGCTGAAATACAAACAGACAGCGTCAAAGCTAAGGAAGGTGATCAGGAAGGCGAAAAACGCCTTTTGGGAATCCACATGTAGTGAGGCTGGAAAATCGGGAAGAATCTACAAAATTATAAAATCCCTAAATGATAGGAAAGGAAAAAACCAAACACAGCATACTAACAATCTAATTCTGATTGACGATCTAGGAAACGAGATCTTTGATCCAATAGATCAAGGTACACTTTTTGAGCGATTCATAGCAGGTGGGGAAAATTCCGAAGGAATCCCCCTCGACTTCAGTTCTACTGGGTTCGGCAATGGTACTGAAGAAATGGAGGCGAACTTCACCTTGAATGAGTTGGAAGAATCGATAGCTGCAACAAAAACAAAAACCCCAGGAGAAGACAGCATTTCCATCAGGGTTTTCCTGAATCTATCTCAATCAAACAGGAGCAAAATCTTACAAACCATCAATAACCTGTGGACGGATGGCAATATCATAGATTCATGGAGAGTATCGGTTATAGTCCCAATATGCAAGCCGGGCAAACCTCCTCAAGAGAAGGTCTCATATCGCCCCATCGCCCTCACGTCAGTCCCGTGTAAAATAGTGGAAAGAATGCTTCTGAAAAGATTAATGGACTTTGCACTTACCAATAATATTTTTAGCAGGAACCAATTCGGATTCATGCCATTCAAAGACTGCCAAACGGCACTGAAAATAATGTAAGAAGATCTTATAGAGTGGAGAAACTCCTCAGAATACATTTTTCTAGTCACTCTCGATATCCACAAAGCTTATGACTCTGTCTGGCAGGATGGCCTAATTCATAAGTGTTTGGATCTAGGCATACCTGGAAAAATTTGCAAATTTATCCACGATCTTATTTCCAATCGGATAATTAAGGTCAAATGGAGAAATATCGTATCAAGAGGGACAACAAACAGCAAAGGAATCCCACAGGGGAGTGTGCTCTCCCCGTTTCTTTTCACCATTTACATGACGGACATGCACGAAGCCATTGGAGAGGATGTCAAATGTTTTTCATACGCAGACGATGTTATAATATACGCAAAAGACAAATCAGCCAAACAGGCAATAAAAAAAATTCAAGCAGCTCTGGACCGTCTAAAGAAATGGTGTCAATACAATAGATTAGATATCATGCCGGATAAATGTTCCATGATCAACTTTTCACGGAAAGCAACCACTGAGAACGTCATCGTCTTCATAAACTCTCTTCCCATCCAAAAGGTCAGAGACATCAAAATCCTCGGAATATACTTTTCTCATAACTTAACATTTCACACACATTTCAACTACCTAAAAGGGAAATGCTTCAAAAAAATAAACGCCATAAAGGCAATCTCAGGCCATAAATGGGGAGCTCGAACTGATGTCCTCATAAAAATAGTAAACCAAGTCATTCGTAGCACTCTGGAGTATGGTAGCAGCGTTACAACTGCAGCGTGTGCCTCGTCTAGAGCACGGCTGGAGACTATATACAACGAAGCCCTCAGAGTTGCGGCAGGATTACAAAAGTGGACCCCCATCCCTCTGCTAAGGAGAGTAACAAACCAAACCTCAATACAAAACCGACAAAAATATCTAACGACAAAATTCTACATAAAACAATTTGCGCTAAAAGACGCGTCAAACCTATATCCGAAGATGATAAAGAGGCTCGAGGATACAGACTTGAATCCAAAAGGTAACATGGAAAACATGGGAGACGTGTGTGCTCTCTTAGCCTCCTTGAGAGTTGACCATCAAGACCTAATTCAGTACAACCAACGGTCCCAATTAAATGGGAGAATAAAATACCATATATCCGATCTACCATTCCAGACATCATCAATCCCGCAAGAAATAACATTCCTCTACGAAGAATTTATTACAAAGTATAGGAAAGATTGGAATATAATTGCAACAGACGCCTCGAAGACCAAAATAAGAACCACGGCAGCCGGCATTAGCTTTATGAAAAATGCATGTTTTGTGAGAACCATCTCCAACGTTAACAGCATCTTTACGGCTGAAGCAATAGCCCTGATTTTTGCAGTTGAGAACTTCATTGGAGAAGAGGAGAAAGTCATTATCCTCACAGATAGTAAATCAGTCATAACAGCACTCTCCAAAGTAACCAACAAGTCTGCAGCCGTGGTACTCAAACTAAATAAAGTCATCCAAGAGGCGCGACATAAAGTCAAAGACATACTCATGGTATGGACCCCGAGTCACGTAGGCATCAGAGAGAACGAAGCCGCAGACAGACTGGCGGGAGATGAGAGCGGGGGTACAAAAACCCTGAAGTGGATATCCCCAAGGGATGTAATGAGGGAGGCAAGAGAAAATTGCTTGAGACAAACAATAGATGACTGGAACATCTCAAAATATTGCAACGATTATCAACACCTTAAAGATCCTCCAAACTACAAATGGTCAAAAGACAGAGAAATGGACGTCCTTTTAACACGATTCTTAGTCAAGATGCTACCAACTAACAGCCTCATGCACAGGTTTGGCTTAGCTGCCTCTCCCCTGTGCTCCACATGTCACGTCCAAGAAACAACAGAGCACTTGATATCCATATGTGGTAAATTTTCACGAGAGAGAAAAAAATTAAGAGATAGCCTCCACTTCAAAATAAACGAAGTTATGGATTTCAAAGAAGTAGCTGCAAGAGCACTGAAATCTAAAAAAAACTTTCAAGCACTAGGAGTCTTTTTAAAGGAAATAACCAAATAACTGAAATCATAATCACAGAGTCACGAAAAAGAATGTAGAGAGGAAGAAGAAGACGAAGCGACCCAGATGGGTCAGCAAAAGTCTCTATGCACCCCAATTTCAATTTCAAAAAAAAACTAAACTGTTTGTTTTTATTTTGGCGGTTTGTTTGCATTGCATGTGTTCGTTTTGTGTTCGATTGTGCACGGAACTTTTGCATCAGTTCATTCGAAATGAACGGAGAATTTTTCGAAGTTGTAGAATGGAGAATCGAAAATATCTGTGCCTGGTCCCCGGAAGTGTTTCTCTTGTCTTCTATTTCAAGCCCAGGTACCCTTCAGAATAAAACTACTTATTTCGAACTGGAACCGGGAGTGAAAGGTCTAGAGAGTTATACCTTTTCAGATATATATCTTACAATCCGAATAAAAAACAAAGAATGTGCTAACCTCTCTGGTGATCTGTCCCTAATCGCATCAGATGGATATCTTCTCAGTTTCCATCTAGTGAACACGTGGAGTAACGACGAAATTTTCCAGGGACCAAAGCTCAAAGATGTCGTTGCTCGTATCCGAAATTGTGAGTCAAGTCACAAGGACTACATTACTATGCAATGCCGCTTTAAGAGTGCAAATCCATGCAAACACGTTATGTCTAGCTCTATACTTGCTTCTGAAATGTCCCTAAAATTTGATCCACAATTTATAGAAAACCTGACAACTTCTAAATCCATTGCACACGTCAAGTGCCCATTCGATAAAGTTGAAATGTTATTTAAAGTAGAAGTTAATGAAGAAGAAGAAAAAATAATATTTAGCTTAGTGTCAAATGAGAGCCTAGATTCCAAATGGCTTAAGAGCTGCATGAGTTTTTTAAGCAGTGAAGGCAAAATTGTGAGACATGAAAGTAGGGAACATCTCCTTTATGAGGAAGGCCCATCATGTACTGAAATATATTCACTGGAAAAGCAGGAGCTAATTGGAAAAAATATCACCTTACTCTTGCATTTTAAATTTTTGAATGATGAAATCAAAGGTTATCACAGCAAGATTTCCTGCCTTGCCAAAAACGTCTCCATTATGCCTAAGAATAATTTATGCTTTTGTAAAAAAAAATCATCTGATAGTCTTAAAACTTCCAAACAGCTTGATAAATCAGTCACTGTTCTTTCAAAAGATCTTCTGTGCCTCTATCAGGACAAGGAATTTTCTGACATGCAACTCAAATGTGAAGGTGTTTCATTTCCAGTCCACAGGAACATTCTCAGTGCCCGGTCCCCAGTCTTCAAACGTCTGCTATTGAGCGGCATGAGAGAAACAGTATCTGGCACGGTGGATATAAAGGACCTAGATGCTTCCACGCTTTCCCTCTTCTTGGCTCATCTGTACGCCGGAACCGCGCAGTTTGCAGGCATGCAGTTTGAAAGCTGCCTGAAACTGTACTATGCAGCTGACAAATACGATGTCCCCACCCTCAAGAGGGAGTGTTCTGACTTCTTTCGAACCAACATTTCTGTTTCGAATGTGTGTGACATTTTGTCGCTGGCAGATAAACACCAGGACGATCTTCTAACAATATCAGCATATGCCTTCATCTTAAGGAATTTGCAGGAAGTTTTGGGAACTGAAGAATGGAAAAGCTTTGTGAAGAGCAAACCTTTACTTGTTGCAGAATTGTTAACTAATTTTGTTCAGAAAAAATACGTTAAAAGTAGCATTGCTAATTTTGGTAATGTATTACCCTAAATGTTTGAAAATTTCATCTAATTTGTACTTGGACATTTAAGTAAATACCATCTTATTTTTTTGAAAAACCAGGATTTTTGATGAAGTTTCTTGTTTCTTTCCTATATTATAATTTTAAAAGTGCAATTAATATTTAATAATGTAGATTTTTTAAATGAATTAATTTTTATCAACTTCGTAAGAATTACAGAAAATTCTATTTAGGGGCACAAATATTACGTAAGCACTTTTTGGTCATTTTTAACCCCCCTCCCCCCTTGTCATCAAAGATAAGCAAACCTCAACCCCCCCACCATAATTACGTAAGAAACTGACGGACCCCCCCCCCGAAATTTTGACATCCCTTTTAGTCAGTGCTGTTTTTTTCTTCTTAAAAATTAGATGACTTACAATTAGCTGTCCTTTTTGGGTTAACTCTAATGGTTCAAAAATGAGTCGAAACACTACTTATCGGGGTTAAAATTTCAAAATGTTTGGGGGGTCCATCCCCAGAAAAAGTGCTTTTGTCAGATTTCCTAATTCAATTTTTGGTTAAATTTATTTTTGGTTGAGAGTTGAAATTATTTATGCAAGAAACAAGAGATTTTCGAAAATGCTTGTATCTTACGTAAGCATTACAATCACTCATATCCCCATTCGGGGGAAATTCAAGCAGCTCTGGGAAATTTCCCCCTAGATAGGTAGAAAAATATCCAACATCATTAGCTGAAAAACAGATATTTTGTGCAGTGACTGCATCATAACCTCCAATTTTAACAAAAATCAGGTGAAAACCGATCAGAAGGTATTTTCAGGAGTCACATATGTTAACGGATTGTAGAAAGCATTATTTTTTAAATAGGATAGTGGATAGATGGAATGCGATGCCTGAAACAATTGTAAATTCAAGTGGGGTAAACGAGTTCAAGAGAAAAATTGACAAATACTGGGATTCCAGTAGTGTGGGTTAAAAAGACTGGACCAACCTTGCTGGGCTTACGCCTGTAGTTGGTCGACTTAATTTGTATTTGTATCAAACGCATGAAAATTTACTTAAATGTAACCAAAGAAAATTATATTTATAAAATCCAAATACTTATATTCTTTCACATTTTCTGTGATATAGTTTGCCTAAATATATAAAATGAACTTTAATAAATAAAATAAAGGTTCTTAAAATAATCTGGAAAACTCAAGTTCTATATTTTTTGAATAGTACCTATGTTGAACATTATAAAAATATTTCAAAGGAAATGTATTAATGATACACTTTATTTTTATCTATAAAAATATACACTTATTTTTTATTATTGACCATACACCTTAGTACTAATTGTTATAATATATATTAAAATATCTATTTAAATCTATTAAAATTAATATTATTCTAGAGTTATAACTTACAGTGATTGGAAGCGGCTATAAGCAGCACCTTTCTACAACGAAAATCAGGCCAGATTTTTCCGAACCTTTTTTATACTATTTGATGAGAAATAGTTCATACGACCAGATGCTTTTGTGTCTGGAGCCTCCACGACACTTATAATATGAGCAAAAGGTACATCGCATGAATCTTCTCTGCCTTGTGGCCAATAAAAGGAAGGTATTTCACTTTGACTATTTCATCCACTTCTTCTACTAAAAATCTTCTACTGATACTTCAGTCCTTAAACTCAGAATCTCCATGTCGCTCTTGCTCAAACAGAGATCTTTCAAGTTTTTTAACTATTTCAGAATGAAATGCAGCATCTTTGTAGCACTAAGTTCCAGTGAGTACTCCCATGTAACATTTTCTTGATGCAACAGCCATATTAAGGAGAAGAATTAAGTGTGAAAACATTCACCAAAATGATATTTAAATAATTTAATAAATTTACTAAGATATTAATTTTTAAGTTTAAATAATAAAAAATTATCAAATTATTTATTGAAATATTAGACAAGCACAGAGAAAGGTTTTAGTAGAAACTACTCACAAAATCTAGATTGAAACTGATAATATGAGACTTCTAAGATATGTTTCTAATGATTTATGGGAATGATTAATTCAAGATAGAATGCTTTACTTCAAAGCAAGCTTGTTTAGTGTCAATGAAGAGTGGTGAATGATTTTTAACAGAATGATAAAACATACAAACTTGACAGCTTTAGTAGTTTGATACAACCGTAATTTTCTTTCATTCAGTTACCATTTCCAAACCTGATATTCCCATGGGAAAAATATTTTTTAAAGAAAAATGCCTGCAACAAACATTATTTATTTCCATTGCAAACTATTAAGTAAGTTAATCTATTGACATGATGAAAAATCAGAGCAACCATGTAAATTATGTTCCAAATAGGTAGTCAAGAAATTATCTGAAGTATTGTGTAAGCTATTTTATTTACTTAATTATATCAATAACAGTTCATTTATATATTTAGGCAAACTATATCACAGAAAATATGAAAGAATATTAGTTATTTGGATTTTATAAAAAAATTTTCTTTGGTTACATTTAAGTAAATTTTCATGCGTTTGATGTTGAGAAAAAATTTTATACTCAAAAGTTTTAATAGCTCCCATTGTTTTTTTTCTTTACATTAAAGAATAGTGCATATGAAGTATTTAAAATAATAATTGGTGAAGGTTTGAGGATGAACTTTTTCAAAATTTGACTTTGTTTCATTCCACATAAGTTTTCATGGGTTTGACGTAGAAAAATTTTTTTTATTTAAAAGTTGTGATAGGGCCCATTCTGTTTTCATCTTTATATCAAAGAATATTGTATATGAAGTATTCAAAAAAAGTTTGGTGAAGATTTGAGGATGTACTTTTTCAGAATTTGATTTTGAACATTTGAACTCGGAACTCAAAATTTGACAACAAAAACAATTTTTATAAAAATAAATACATATCTGGCATGAACATAATATTTTTTTCTGAATTCCTCATAAAAAGAACTATAAGTGGTAAAATTTTCAGCTTCCAGTCACATTTACCAGCTGAGAAATAAAATTTTGAATCTCAAAACACACCTAAAAATTCTACTGCAACGTGACACAATCGGGGGCTAAAGAGCCATGTTTAAAATTTTATATAAAAAAACTACTGCTCGTATTGATCTAAATTTTTATATCCCTTTCTAACTTCATCAGAACTATGTTACCTGAAAATTTCAGACAAATCTGAGATGGTGGGTTACATTTTCATCTTTTTCTGGGTGATTTGGCATGGAATGACCCTGAGGCAAGATTATTTAAGTGTTAGATTAGTGGTGTAAGAAAGATTAAAAAAGAATATAAGGATCATTACAATTTAAATTTATGGATTATGTGAAAATTATTGAATCTGAAAGAAGTTTAAGAACTGAATAAACTATTTTTTTAATGAAATTTCATTTTGGGGGAAATATTGGAAAAAAATTGTGTTCTGGGGAAATTTGGGATTCTGAAACATTTTCTGCATTCTGCACCCCTGATTACATATATACTTTTCACAAAATTCCTAAGAGAGGACCCTGGCAGAAAACCTGGATTAACCCTTGGTTAATAATTGTCAAGATATTAATGATAGATTTGTGCCATGATTTTGTTATTCCAATAAAGTATCAAATATGTTTTTAATACATTATCTTGATATTTAAAAAAATTGAGTGAACTTAAAAAGATTACAATGTAAGGGGTTTTTTCCAGATGGGTTGTCTCACAAAAAATGAGTAAGTATTAGGGGGTTTACTCAACATTATATCTGAGGTTCTTCCTTACGAATTCTTCAGTAGCGTATATATAGAATTTTTTTCCGTAAAGGCCCCAAACATCCTGACCCAATTTGTTTTTAATACTATAAAAATCCAAGAAAAGAAGGTAGTCTGGTCTTGACCCTTAAAACATTTGGATCATCCAAAGAATCCAGACCTGCGCCAAAAAATGGTGATAAAATAGTGGGTTCTGGAAACCCAGTTCTATAGAAGTTCAATAGCTTACTTGCCAATAAGAATAAGTGGCATTGGCAACACCAAATTTCGCCAAAAATGTCACCGGCCCGGATTCTTCGGATTTACCAAACATTTTTACTTTACTCGTTTTTATCTAGTCCGAATTTCAACGTGTGGACCCTTTCGGCCCCCTTTTAAATATATACGCACTTGCGTTAAGTATTAAATAAATTACACAGTATTTTAGTTTTGGTGCACTTGAGGTTCAATTCCGTAACGTTCCCGCTGTATCGCCAATCTCTTTTGAACGCCATATATTCACATGTCGACAAATTTTCCTGATTTTTAATGATAAACTGAACAGTTATTGATCTAATTAAACATTTTAATCTATGAGTTTGAAATAATTTAGCAGGTTTTCTACTTTTTGGAGATGGGCGATATGTAGCGGGAACGTTAACGGAATTGAACCGGACTTATTAATTTCAAAATTTAGTTGACAATGTGAATCCTTGAGTCCCTGTGGCGTAGTGGTATATGAGTAACTCTTAATAAGATAAATTTACGGTTAATCTTTACAAGGCCAAGGCCCTTTTCGCCAATTGGCGATAAAGTTTCCAAAGCCGCAACCCATATACCGCCCAGTAAGTTAATGGTGATCCTATGGGCTATTCCCACAGGGGCATCCCTAGACCTGTTTGGCGCACCAGGCGATATTTTCTTGGCGTCAAAAATAGACCTCGGCTTGTAAAAGCTTAACCAAATTTACCTATAGAAACTATCAGAGTTCCTCCTGATACTTTCCTTCCTCTTCGTCTTGGCCACGCAACATGGACAGCAAGGGGAACAGAAGTAATCCCTCAGGCAATCCACGCACCAGCTGAAGCACTCTTCGTACCACGGGTACCGCGGTCTCTCCCCATGGTGTTCCCTCAAGGCGTTCTCTTTGGCCAACTTCAAGCGTTTCAGGCATCGCTTTATTTTATACGCTCTCAGCAGCAGCAAGATTCCAGGCATGGCTTTCGATTTGAGGAAATTTCTGGGATGTGGAAGAAGCTATGTTTGGAGTTGGTGGTTCGGTACGTTTCCACTGGTGCTGGCTTCTGCTGCCAGTGACTGTTGTATTTTTATTTCTACTACTAGGTTAACCCTTTTAGGGGCCAATCCAATCAACCAACCTTTCAGGGGCTGTGGGGAGCCTAGTGGTTCAGACATCGGAATCGGAGGGTTCCAGGTTCGATATCCGACACCACCAAAGACCCACCGAGTATATGCGGAGTTCGCGGTCTACTGCTCTACTACTATTCGGCACAAGAAATAAAAGTGAAGTAAAAGAACTCTTTCATAATCCTTCTAAAAATTAGGAGAAAAAATTTTGTTTCAGGCCTAACGGGCCGACGCCAAATCCCAAACAGCACAAATGTTCAATTTTCGTCATATACGGCCAAATTTCGTTTACTTCTAGTTGTAGTTACGTAAACTTGACATATTTGGTATGAGCTGTGCTACTAGGGATCGTCTCATTCCGCGCTCATTAAATCTGTTGGTCCGAAACTACTGTGGTCGGTAGTAGACGCCACAGTGGCGAATCCAGTAGGGGGGGCTGTGGGGCTGCAGCCCCCCCAGGAATAAGACATTCAAGTTTTGGTAATAGCAATAAAGCCAAAAAATAAATTTCACACATTGCGGACATTCAGTTTTTTACCCAAAGGGTCTCAAAATGAATCAGAACCCTACTTTTAAGGGTAAAAATTCCAAAAATTTTCTGGAGGAAGTCCTCCAAACCCCCTCGAAATTTGGAATCTAATAAGTACGGTTTTTTCTTGAAACTTTAGGGATTTTCAAGAATTGATCCTCTTTGATGTAACCTAAAGTGTCTCAACATGAGTTAAAATGCCACTTTTAGGGGCAAAATTCAAAAAATGTTCTAGAATAGGAACCCCTAAACCCCCTAGAAATTTTCCAATTCATAATACTATAAACTTTTTTCCTTGAAAATTCTTCCGCTTACAAATGAGTGGTGCTCTTTGGGTGGAATCTAAAAGGCTTCAAAATGAGCTAAAACACTATTTTGAGGTGCAAATTTTCAAAAAATTTTGGGGGAGGACCCCCCTTTTTAGAGTTGACATTTTTACACAATTTTGAAACTTAGTGCACCAAAATTAAAACCTTACAAAGTCATCTCACCTTAAACTTAGTATTCCTAAGATTAGGCCTCAGAAAAGATGTTGAGTAACCCCCTAAACAAAAATCTGGCTACGGCACTGGAGACCCCCTCTCCCTTTCAGTTATATTAATATTTGAACAGCCCGTAATAGAAATTAAGTTATTTGTGAAACTCAGCCCCCCCCAGACAAAAATCCTGGATTCGCCACTGAGACTCCATAGACTTTTTCCTCCCCTTCAGACATGGCAAAATTGTGGAGGTGGTGATAGATGGTGGCAGCATCTATCATCCAAGCAAAAAAAATAAGACGAAGCGGCTGCTCTTAGAGTAAGCAAAAATGTCTCCTAAACTTTCCAACTAAGAACTAGTGATGGGCAGGTATCGATACCAAATACTTAAGTACTCGATACCTATAGGTATCGAGTGTATTCGATACCCACAAAAGTATCGATACTTTATTGACATATTTCGTTTTAAATTTTTCAATGAAGTAATCTTTATAATACCTACTGTAGATCAAACGCAGCCTGTTTTCATTTTGCAACGCTCAAACCCAAGTCGTTATCATCCGCGAGAGAAATTTGACGCGGCTAGGTTTTTCCCCCGCCAAATCCTTCGCCTCTATCCACCTCCAGGCCCGTAGCTACGGGGCTTTTTGATAGATCGCTTTCAGTTTTTTGAATATTAGTCTGATTATGGATAGGCCCTAAAAAAATTGTTCCTTCAGGTTCATTTCCCGACATTGAAAAAAAGTACTCGATACGCGATACCTAAAAGTATTCGATACCTATAAGTATTCGATACCAAAGTATTCGATACCAAAGTATTCGATACCTAAAATTATCGATTTTGCCCATCACTACTAAGAACTTAACCCTTTCAGACCTAAGCAGTAGGGGATCCATGCACTGAAATACGTGCCCCCCAAAAGAGTAAAAGTTTATTGGATAAAATGACTTCTGAGGATAATTTCTAAAACTTCACCTAAATTTGAAGCTTTTCAATGTTTTAATAAGTAGCTTTATGACCAAAAAGTATGTTATCCTTCAATATTTTCAAAAATATCGCAGTTTCTGCTGCTGGAGATGTATAAAAAAAATCCTGGTGCCCCGTCCAAAGTCAAACTCGCTCCTGGACCTGAGCAACCCGAGATTTCTATTGAATCCTATGGAAAGTATGGGGCGGTCAGGAATGAAAGGGTTAAAAATAGCTTGAAGACTTTTGATGAGAAAAGATCCAACTGACATCTGGATAAGCAGTGTAAACAATGGATTAGAATTCTGTTATCTAAAAAATTTTGAGACTTTCATTCTATACTTTGGGTGTTAATCTTAGTTTTCCTCTATTGTTCAAAAAATCTGGAGTGGTTCTATTCAGTGAACTGATATTTTATAATGCTGAGCTGCAAAACTTCGTCAGTGAAGTAAACCAAAAGGGGTTTGATATTGATTAAAATAATCCGATTTCTTTTACAGGGAAACTATTTATTGCATAAAAATGGGCTTATATGGTCTACAGCAGGGGTTCCCAAACTTTTTATGTCGCGGAGCCCTTTTCCGAGGACAAATTTTTCAAGGTACAAAAAGCAAATTACATAAAAACCATTGCTACAAGAAATAAAAGCATAAATGCAGTAGCGTAAATAGAAATTTATTTCAATATGGTTCCAAAATTATTCCACAGCCCCTCCCATGCATATTTAACAGGTTTAATGTAGCTTTTGAAAACATTTTTAGGTATAATTTGCATCTAAGAGCAAGTAAGAAAAATTGTGATTAATTAAGTTCCAATTATGATAGGGGAGTCTGGGTGAATTTAGTGATATATGATCCTTAAAAACAGTTATTTTATACCTGTTTTAAGTACATCATAGTCCAAATTTCGGACATTCGTTTTTAGGTAGGATTTTAATTCTAACGAACATATTATAAAAAATTGACAATAATTAAGTTTTAAGTACAATAGGGGGGTCTGGGGATCTCCCCCTGACGAATTTCGAAAATTTGACCCTAAATAACATGGTTTTAACTTGTTTTGGTAAACCAAGAAAGACTTGAAAAAAAAGACAAAAACCAGAAAAAAACTATAATTAAAAGAGCTCCCCATCAAATCCACTTTAATTCAAGGGTTATTTAAAGCTCAAAAAATTTGGGTAGGAAGGAGCAAAAGTAAGTTCTTAACAAGAAACACATTGCAGAAAGTTATTTATTCAACATTTCAGAGCAACGCAAATTAGAAATTATCAAAAAATGTATTTATTTCAAATTTCTTCGCGGAGCCCCTGGAAATGTTTGGCGGAGCCCTAAGGGCTCCGCGGAGCACAGTTTGAGAACCGCTGGCCTACAGGTTTTTCAAATTTACACTTCGAACTAGATCAAAACTCGGTTCCTACTTTCTCTTTAGGCTAAGTGCGCACTAGAGACTTCTGTCACGGTGACTATAAACACTAGTTCACTCGAGATCAATGCATTTCTATGGTGAGATTCTTGGCAATCGGCCAAAGAGTCTCGTCGCCTGTGCGCGCACTCTAGCTTCTTGCAATAGCCAGGGAGACAATTTTGTCTTTGTCGCCGTGACAAAAGTCTCTAGTGCGCGCTTAGCCTTTAATGTTTTTGAATCTCATTTTAAAAATACTTAAACAGTAATTCAAAAATTCTAAAACACATCTCTAAAATTCAGAAATTTTCTAAATAATTTAAATGGATTAACGAATTAATAGGAAATTTTTTAAAATTATATTTGCGGGGCACCATCTTTCAATTTGAATACGAACTCAAACTTAAATCGGATTAGTTTGAGAATTTCTTTATTCTGTTCTTATCTTTATTTATAAAACTAAATCAAATGTAAATGAATACAAACAAATTTAATCACCTAAATACAGCTTAAAATGTTTGTTTTTTGCACTATATCCTTAATCCTCTCTACTATACTCGAGTGCAACCTAAGTTGAGCCTGACGTCACGGCCGCTCTGAAGAAAATCTAAGTAAACAGAAAGCTCGCTGGGCTCTACAGGGTGTCCCATAAATAATGTGTCACACTTCTAGGGGGGATAGTAGACACTAGGGTCTCTAGTAGACACCTATACTCAAACGCAATGTTTCTTGTCCATGGAGAAAAGATGCTGGGAGCAAAGAGAGGAAATAGTTCCCAGCGCTGTGCCTGAATTTCGAGTTTAAAACAATTTTTCATTAAAGAAATACTTCAGGTTACTTTGATGAATTCATTTATAGCGATTATTTGTCGTAATTTTCGAATAACGTTTTTCATTTTAAGTTTTACGAATGCATAACGTGGAGTATTCTTCCGCGCCTCGCTCGAAAGACTGCTGTGAAGTATAGACGACACAGAATCACATAGGATTTAGATGTCCCAGACCAAATCCCAGGGAGTTAAAAATGGAGCGACACCCCAAAAAAATTATTGAAAAATTCAATTTGTAGAAGAACTACAATTGATAAAAACTTCATTATGGTCTCAAAAATTGTGGTTTAATATGATCTTTAAAATTCAGTTCAGTTCAAAATAGTTTTCAGTTTAAATTTTTTTTTATTACAAAAAAGTTTAAAAACCACAAAAAATGTGAGAACTCTGCCAAAACTTTATTTTGTATTTCGAAATCCTTTCTCTTGATTTAATAATCTGAAAGATCATAGTCGAAAACCCTTAAGTCCAAAGTGTCGCGTAAAAACCATCAATATTAAATGCTTGAGATCCTGTTGAAGCATGGTTTAAGTCAGGTATGGGCAACCTTTTCGAATCCGCGGGCCGGATTCAATGATTATAATGACGTCGAGGGCCATTGAGTAGATAATAGGTATAATTTTTTAAGTAAAAAATGAGTAGTTTTATTACATACTTACAAAGTTTAATACTAAAGTTAAAATTTAATCTGGACGTATATTGATTACATACAATAATTATAATGAAGTTACATTAATCTGGACTAGAATAATATTATATACAATAATTATAAAGTTAGTTACATTAATCTGGACTAAAATAATATCTTGATTACATACAATAATTAAAATGTTTAAGTTACATCAATATGAGCTAAAAATAATATTCAGAGCTCATATAGTAATGAAAAAATATTTCAGGACAGATTTTAACAATTGTCATTACACGATACAGGAGAATTAACGGAGGAGGAATTAATGTTCAGAAGGACAAATTAAATTTAGAAGCATTGTGAAAGGCAGATAATGAATATAGTCCGTATGGTAGAGCCGGAAACAGCCGGATTTTTTTGGGTGAGAACCGGCTTCTGAACCCGAATTGCTATGATGAGTTGATGACAACGGCTAGGATTCGGTTACAAGCCTTTTCTCTACTTCCAAGTTAGGGTGAAAGGGAGGGGAATGTAACCGTCGTGAAGTAACAACTCTTCCACGCTTATAGACGCCTCCCAAGAACGAAATATAGTTGTACAGCACGTTTTAACTGCTAAAATTAAGTTATTTTTGGGGAAAGTTCTGTATCCCCTCTTTCGCTCTTGTTGACGAAACCCAGAGTGATTTTTTGGTACAATTTTTAAAATGTTCCGCGGGCCGGATAAAATGACGAGGCGGGCCTGATCCGGCCCGCGGGCCGTAGGTTGCCCATCGTTGGTTTAAGTCAAACTGCCGTGCCGTGACGGCTATATAGGAAACCACTTTGAGCACGCAAAAGGCACTGTATATTTGGACAAAAGTTTCTTTGAATCAAACCCACTAAAATACCAAACCTACATGATTGGCTCAAACATATCATGTGATAGGGCTTCTCTTTCCTATTATTCAGATCATAGAGGAGATCATTCATTTCGATCTTTCGAATGCTGAGTAATCGAATGATTCTTTCTGGAATTGAAAAATTTGTTTACATTTTGTGGTCGTGTTTTGATAAATATAATATGGCTCAGAATTTTTAGTTACCTTAGCTGAATTTGACATAAGGATAAATAGTTTAATGGCTTAATTGATCTCTAATTAGGTCAAAAGTTGAATGTTTGCAAACTAATGCCTTAGGATTACTGGTCATAAAATTCAAATTTTTTGGTACTATTAAGTAACAGATTTCAAAAATTTCACACTTTAAATAATGAAATTTAGTAATTGTTTTTAAGACATTTCAACTACCTTTAGTCTTTGAGAAGTAATTAAGTTAAAATAACAGTTGAAAATTTTACTAAGCCCCATAGTATTAATATTGTATAGTGTACATTACTAATTATTGTAATAAAACCATGAATTGAAATATTTAAACCTTCAATAATAGAAATTCTTAAAATGTCTGCAGTGTTCTATTTGTGTTTGATGTATGTTTATCTTCATATTTCTGGCACATGATTGAAAGATTTCTGGAAAGCTGATAGATGTGGTTTTATATCACTTAGTGGCGGCTCGTCCATGGAGCTACAGCACATCCAATCAAATTACAACTGGGAAAAATATAGTGGAGACTGGGGATGGATGGGACACTGGGTAGGATGGGACACCTTCAATAAATCTTAAAATTATAAATAACATTAGTTTTTGAGTGTTCCACCAGGTAAAGCCACCATGGCTTAATATTTTTATACAAATTTCTGAATGAAAAAGATGGTTTCACTAGCAAAAGTAACCAAGTTTTTTTCTTTTCAAAGTGAATTTTCAATCTGATTCTTGGTTGCTTTCTTAATGGTTTATATTGTTTTTTTAAACAAAATAATGTATTCTTTATGAATATATAGTTGAGTTAAGCCTAAAAGCTACAGTTCTTTTGAAAGAACCTCTTTTTTAAAACTGTTGCTACCGGAGTGGGATGGGACACCATGACCAATTCCTCTCAATACCTAAATACAAGCTATTGCATACAATTCTTTGGATACCATTGTTTTGAAACTGATTAGTATTGCAGTTGAAAACATATTTTTTTATATTAAAGAAGAATTTTAACTATTTTGTATTTTTCACTTAAGTTAGATTTTTCGAAGTAAATATAGGGTTAAAATAACTGATGTTTTTGTAATAAATCTTTAAAATGTGTAAAATACTTCCATCTTTGTGGTTTTTAATCATATATTTAAAAAGTAATCCTAAATTTTAATTTAAAAAGATATGTCCTACCCCGGCCCGGGGTGGGATGGGACACTTTTAGAGGTTACTTTAATTCGTTCATAAATCCTAAGTTTTGTTTGCTATCACTTTGGTTATATTATTTAAACATGTTAAAATGTTCCAAGATGTTAGTTTGAAAGTTTCAAATTTATACCATGAAAATTAAATTTTTAAAAAATATTCTTGGAAAAAGTGTCCCATCCCTCCCCGGTCTCCCCTAATCTTCCCTCGCGAGTAAAATGTCCTGCCTTTTTACATTGCAAAACCTCATCCCATTAAATAATTCTAAAATCAAAAATTCTACCTCTTCTATTCATGGGCGGATTTAGATGGTGAACCCTGGGGGTGCGTACTGGGAAACTTGGGGGTGCAAGCTGCCCCTGATGACTTTGAAAACATGATTTTCCCCAATAAAAATGGAATTTTCTCAAAAAGTTGGGGTGCGTTGCACCCCCTTAAATCCGCCCATGCTTCTATTTGACTTTTTTGCCATTATTGTTTAATTGAAACAGGCTAGTTAGTATAGAATTGCATTCCCATTATAAAATTGAGTTCTGTGAGCTGTGACTGTAAGTAAACTTCAACATCTTAAATTTTATTTTCTGTATTTACATGATGAAATTGTAGCAATGAAAAGAGGTTAGATTTATTTTTATTTTTTATTTCCTTAAAATACTTTTTCAACTTGGTGCTGCTGGAGCAGCACCTCCAAAAGTCTTTGCTACTAGCGTCTTGCATTAATTACTTAATATTCAAGAAGTTTAAAAGTTTTAGCCCCGTTTGTGCTTGTAGATTCTATTTGCAATTTAAAGGATTCAATGATCTTCAGCCCCTATGTAGCATTTATTCCCTTCCATGATCAGCCCCTACAAAGCTTTAGGCAGTGTTTGAAATTAGCGGTGGTCTGCTTGTCAGAGGCATAGGCCACAGAAAAACTACTCGGACCTACTTTTGTAATTATTTTTATGGTTACAAAATTAACTAATAAGAACTGTATATATTTAACCCGTAGCAGGGGACGTGGGGTCTCCCAGACTGCAACGATAATTCAATAACATCGATAATTTTAAGTCTATTGGAAAATTGTCTGGAAAAAATTTTATTCCATCATAAAGTTAAAGACAATATTTTTCTTTCAAGAGATAAATGTTCAAATTACGAAGTACTGAAATATCAGAATCGTATCTTAATTAGATGATTTTTTAAAAATATAGAAAGTTGCGGAGTCTCTGAGATATGTTCTAATTTTTCACCTCCCCTGTTACGGGTTAAATATGTATTATAAAAAACCATTGAAAGGAAACTCTTTGGTTTTTTTTATTAAAAAACCTGTATGTTTTTAATTTATTAAGAACAAGATTTTTGAATGCATCTTAAAAACCAATTTGGTTTTTTTCACTCAATAAGCACCATAATATTAAATATAAGTATTGGAAAAACTACTTGGTTTTTATGCTTTAAAAAAACCTTTGGGTTTTTTTTATAAAAAACATGTTTTTTAATCCATTAGGCACTGGATATTTAAATATGCATTATAAAAACCATTTGGTTTTTATTCTTTGAAAAGAAATTCTTCAGGTTTTTTTAAATTATATAAACACCAGATATTTGAATCCATTATAAAACCACCGTTGGCTTTTATTTATAAATAAATTAAAATCTTATTAAAAATGCATATAACAACTATTTCTTTTTCATGATAGAAAAAACAGTTTTTAATGCAGCAAAAAAACCCTGTTGGTTTATATACATAATTTTAACTTTTTTAAAAATTAATTTTATTAAATAAATGAATGAAATCACTTTGTTTAAATAATAGCTGAATTGATAAAATCTTCTTCAATGCATTCATTATGGAAAATAGTCAGGAATAGTTATAATATTTATGAGGAAGGCAAAAAATTTTTTAAAAAACTGGTTTAAACAAAAACAAAAAAAGACCTGATTAAAAACACTTTTTTTTCAACCCTGGAGTTAGATATTCTCTAAAATTTGTAATTAAATCATATATAGATTCATATAATTAAAAAGTTGGCCTAATTGATTGTTATAGTGGTAATATCCAGAGACAGTATGGAAAAGACAATCTAAATTATTTACAACACAGTTTATTAAATTTCAAATTACTTTTTCCTAAATATTTCTTGATTATAATCTCCGTAATTACTGTCCTCACAATGAATCACCTGAAAAAAAAGCAATATTTTTATTGTTGGAAAAATAAGAACTCTTAGACCTTAAACACCTGATATGGAAATAACAAATTCTAAAAGGTTCTATAATAGTAAAAACATTAGAATCATTGAAATAGGTTGAAATAAATAATTGAAAATAAATTTTTATGAAGGTAAAACACTTCATTAGTTTTGGATAAACTAGTACTACATAGGGCAGAGTGGGGCACTTTTTAATAAATAATTTTTATACAAGGATCTAATATTAGGGTGGTCACAAGTAACATGGGGAACAAATTTTTTCGACTTTTTTTAGGTCTCACCCCCTAAAGAAGAGTGCCCTAAACAAGAGTCACAAAAATTTGATAGTTTTAGACCCATAAAACTAAAAGCGTTTGTCCCAGAAGCCTGGTTAGGGTGTAATTAAATAGGTAATTTTCTTAACTTTGATATAATCAGATTTTATTTTCTAAAACTATTTTCTATTCTATGAAATTGCACTATTTAACAATTTCATAGTGAAGGTCCTCGAAAGCGAATTTCCTTGCAAGAACCCTAGAACATTACGAAGTCACAAAAAACTTTCTTCCCGGTCTTTCCCTGTTGATTTTGGCCCTAATAGATAGTAAATGAGTTTTTTGACCCCCTAAGAGAATTCTAGGGTATGATTTCTACCCCCCTTGGTTTAAAAAAAGAGAAAAAAAATTTTTTGATTGTTAAGTTAATGTGATAAAATTGGTTCAAATACATTATTAAGAGTTTAATAAGGTAGAAGACCAATGATAAAGGGGATTAACCTTTCGATATGACCCCTATAATCTAAACGATAGAAGCTGTGAGAGGTTTAGCTAAAAAAAAAAGGCTTTAATATCCATTAAAGTGATAAAAAGGTCTATTATACAAATTTCTTCAGCTAAAACCTCTAGAGATGTGTCACATTTGGGGATTTATGTCTATGAAATGATAATAATAGCACCCTTACCGAGCTAATTAACCAGCTAAGTTGTCAGCTAGTTAACCTAAAAGTATATATTAGAAAAATGTATAAATTGATTTAATTTTAATAAATATACCTCAGAGGTTTCATTTGCCTACCATTCGAGGAAAATTAATTTATTATAGGTATGAAAAGGTTTCATTACATATGTTTGATCTATAATCTAATTACTTAATATTTTATTCTTTAGTCGCCAATTATATTCACACCTGTGTTGAAGGAGACAAAAATAGCGCGTAAAATAGGAAATTAAATTTAGCTAATAATTTCCTCTTTTTTCTTAAAATCTTATTAAATAGGTCTATTTTTAACATAAATACACTTATTTTTTTTTAAAACTAGCGCTGACGCGCTAGACCCGGGCTTCGCCCGGGTTTCACTTTTTTTTAATAAATATCATCTGGTGCGTTACAGATGGGCTTGGGGCTTCGCCAGTCCAAATGTGGAAATAGTGAAATAAAGGCGCCATTTGTATGTTTATGCTACAACAATTGATTTGAAACTACAATAATCGACATCATGCCTACAACAATTAATGTTACATCTTCTTTTGTTATATATACAACAATGTGGTTTTGCCATGAAGTTAGGCACGCAATATGGGTTTTTGAGCATAAAATTGACCAAAAAAGTTATTAGGATGCATCGATTTTAAATTATTTTGATTCAGAAACCTACCCTGGAGCGAGTAGATCAACGTGGTATAGTTTAATAGTTAATGTAGGTTCGAAAAGTTCAAAACTATAAAGGACATACAGACATTGATTTATATATAGATGATTTCCAACTATAAGTGATAGTAACTTTGCAACACGCAAAACAAGAAAACCAATATAAATAATTGAATCGTCAGTTTGAAGAAGGGAATAAGTCCAAAAATCAAGTTTTGAGAAAATTGAAAAAAAGAAATGGAATTTTCATTGTATAGATATCGATTTCACAACTTCAAGGGGCGATATCTCCCTATAGGGGTTAGTAATTTCCCCCCTCTTTTCACCCATGTGTAGGGCAAAGCTTGGAGATTGTTTTGAGCACAAAAAGTCAATTTGTCATTTTTTGGACTTATTCCCTTCTTCAAACTGACGATTCAATTATCCACACGCACCAAGTAGAGTAGATTTTAGGGTCATTCATAAAAACCTATAAGGGTCCTTCCAATTCGTAAGTACACAAGTTCATAACTAGTATAAAATTTCTTCTGAAAAGTGGAGTGTCCAAAGGTGCCCCACTCTCCCCTCCCCTACTTTTTATGAAAAATTCCTTAAATTTAGATTGACACATTTAAAAAAGTCAATCCTTCAAATGGAGAAACACAGAATTAAGAATTTTGTAACAATCATTTGAAACATTTAGTAAGACTCCAGGCATGTCCAGGCTATTTTTAGAGACATGTTTCGTAATTTTATGACTCGGTTCGGGAGCTACGAATTTTCAAAGTTTCAGAACCAAAATGCTGGTTTTCTAGGAGATTCGCATTCGCGGGTTCTTTTAAAATACTAAACCTTTTAATTAATTTTTTTAAGGGTGCTTTAATTTTCTACATCCGTTTGGCTATTATTTTCTGGAGTTTCGTTGAGATAAGGGCGTTATTAAAGATTTTATTAGGAATTTCCGGAACACTGTAGGTGTGCATAGCAAACGAAGGGATTTATAGATTTTTAAGTAATTTAAAATGAGTAACGGAATTTTCAACACTGGTTTCTAGTAATAGGCCTCTCGATGAGCAACGTATTCAATTTTCATGAAATTCTGACGGTAATTTTAATTTTCCGGCGCCTTTTAAGGTCCGATTTTGAAATGTACCTGAAACATAGAAAAAAAACACTTTAAAGAATTTCTACCGGGTCGACGACCTGTAACCTTTCGAGTGTGATGTCATAGCTTCCAGAATCTGGAATTTTAAAAAATTGGGATGAAAATTCAGCCCTCCGCGATTTTGCGTTCTGGTTCCGAGAAATGTCGGTTTTTCGCGTTTTGAGCACAATAGATATTAAAATTTCGTCTTTTCGGCCAATGAAACTTAAAGTTGACCTCTAGATGTCCATCATATCCGATTTTTATACCAATCGAAAAATAATTTAGGTATTTATTAGAGTTTGAAAAAAAGTCGATGCTACCCTCAAAAAACACAAGTCCGCAAATCCTTAATAAATCGAAAATTATTATTAAAAAATTTTTTTTGATTTTACTTATGAGTAAGGGACCGTCATGGCAAAGTTTTTCCAGAATTACAGGTTTCCATGGTGATTTTGACGTCAACCAGGATTTTCTAAAGCAGAATGGAGCCTACTTGTCTTGAACGCGAATGACTCTAGTTAATTTCCCAAATTCGAGATCACCATTTAAATTCTTATTATTTCACAGAATAATGCTTTATATATTCTGGAAGCTCATTAAAAATGCTAATAGGAACTTGAAAATTTTAGGGGATCATGTAAAAATTGCGCTCTACAATCTGGTTTGAACGAATATATTGAAATCTCAAACTTTTTCCCAAATGGACCAAAAATCTTTTAATTAATTTATGAAAAAAATATATGTTGTAGCTTATGATTAGAGGAGTAAAAGTACGTGTCGCACTAAGGAATCGGTCCGTTAGAATTTGAACGAGAATTTTTTCCGACTTTTTGACTTTTGAAATTCGTATACGGCCCCCTAATTAACTTTAACCTTCGAAACTTTAATAGGTGTTAGAAATCACCTCCAGTAACAACATATTAAAATTTCGTGTTGATCGGTTAATATTAAAGCTTTCATTAAGCCTGTAATAGGCGATTTCCGGTGTCTTGTAAATTTTCAAAAAATCGCAGTTTGAATTCATACCAACGGATTTTAATGAAATTTCAGTATGTTTTAAAAATTTTACAGACCTTTCAGAATTCGTATCGCACTAGTCGATGTCTATTATTTTTCCCGCCATTTCGCTCCTGGAAAGCTGTTTTAATTTGCATACGACCCCCTAACAGTAGCACATACCCGAAAAGTTAATAGAATCTCTAGGGTCGCACATTTAATGACATATTAAAATTTCAGAGTCGTTCCTCAATTAGAACCCCTTCAATTAGCGCATAACCGACCGGGCGCCATTCGGTCCAACGAACTTTTCCATTGTCTGGATCCTTTGTTGCTAGGGGCAAACGGAAACGAGGAATTCGACCCCTTGTTCTTTATCGATCTTTCTGAAATTTTATTATGTTGTCACATGTAACTTGAGGAAACTTTAGACACCTAGAACTAAGTTATTAGTTAATCAGATGATTTTTAATTAATTAATTACGATTATAGCTGTTTTTAATTTCTGGAAGGCCCCCTAATTTAGATTATGCTCCCCGAAACTTTAATAGAAATTAGTCCACTGTTGCCCTCACAACATATTAAAATTTCAAAGTCTTATCATTAAGGGAAGTTAGGTTTTTATGTCTCCAAAACAGTTGCATCCATTTTGTATATTAATCAAAGATTTTGATTGATTTTTTTACCAGTAAATCTTGAAACTATCGCTGGGTAAATTAAGTGACATTTATACACAACATATACTTCTTATTTAAATTGATTTTTCTTAAAAACAATTATTACACCAGCTGTAAATCATGTTTTTAGGTTCGTGCCATACCATAAAAAACCATATATCTTAATGAAAAATTAAGTCTGGAATTTTTTAAATATTTTTCCTGTATTCGTGGCTGTTAGAAGATGTTAAATTATTTTTTTCAAAAGAAATAAAAAAATTGTGCAGTGAAGGGTTAAAGGAAAATTTTGCCTGGGTGCAAACGCAAAAATACCTTATAAACGCGCCCTTCAAATAAACTTTTTCTATCAAAGAATCGCAAAAAAATCGTGCTTTCTATTATGATTTTCTAACAAAATTCTTATTTAAATTGATTTTTCTTAAAAACAATTATTACACCAGCTGTAAATCATGTTTTTAGGTTCGTGCCATACCATAAAAAACCATATATCTTAATGAAAAATTAAGTCTGGAATTTTTTAAATATTTTTCCTGTATTCGTGGCTGTTAGAAGATGTTAAATTATTTTTTTCAAAAGAAATAAAAAAATTGTGCAGTGAAGGGTTAAAGGAAAATTTTGCCTGGGTGCAAACGCAAAAATACCTTATAAACGCGCCCTTCAAATAAACTTTTTCTATCAAAGAATCGCAAAAAAATCGTGCTTTCTATTATGATTTTCTAACAAAATTCTTATTTAAATTGATTTTTCTTAAAAACAATTATTACACCAGCTGTAAATCATGTTTTTAGGTTCGTGCCATACCATAAAAAACCATATATCTTAATGAAAAATTAAGTCTGGAACTTTTTAAATATTTTTCCTGTATTCGTGGCTGTTAGAAGATGTTAAATTATTTTTCAAAAGAAATAAAAAAATTGTGCAGTGAAGGGTTAAAGGAAAATTTTGCCTGGGTGCAAACGCAAAAATACCTTATAAACGCGCCCTTCAAATAAACTTTTTCTATCAAAGAATCGCAAAAAAATCGTGCTTTCTATTATGATTTTCTAACAACATTTTAGCCACTTAACTTCAAGTTTAAAAACAAGCATCCCTTAATCTTTTGTATTAGAAAAAAATGCTTAAAATACAATTTTTCTGGTTAGAAATTACCTTTCAAATAAGTATTTTCTAGACAAACCTTTATTACTTACTGCGTTAAAACATGAAAAATCAATGAGATTCATTATATATTAGAATATGTGTTATATATACATTTAAGCTTACCGAACACTTTTTAACAAGTAGTAATCGTTGTGTATTTGAAAATACATCTAATAATTTCCTATGTGGCAGTGGCGGATCTACGGGCGGATTTCGGGCTGAAGCCCCCCCCCCAAAACGTCTAATATTTTACTAAGTTTGTCAAAACGCAAAATATTATATCCGAAATTTGGATGAGGCGTACCAAAAGGAGTTGAAAAGTAGGGTTTTTGACTTAAATTTCCAAAAATTTTTAGGGGGAGGACCCCCAGACCGCCAGACCCCCCTTTTAGTGGTTTCAGTAGGATAATTCACTACCTTTTCCGTATTACCATTAACAAGAAGATTCAATTGGATTATGAAAATTCTTAGCCCCCCCAAAACCAAATCCTGGATCCGCCACTGCATGTGGTAATACATAACACCATTTAAACTTTAAGCATTTAGTTTTTAATCAGTATATAAAATAAATTGAGACTGTATGCGTCCTGCTAGTATGCTACAAGACTACTTAAATTATACCAGCCATATAATGAATAATAGTAGGGAAAAGGGAGATCAGGCTAATATGACATACCACTTTTTCAAAGCAACCGTGAGAGACTATTTGATAACATTTCCTGTAGTTTTCTAAGCCAATGAAATGTTTATATAATGCTCTAACACCTCCTAATTGAGTAATATCATAATCTTTCTTTTTTTTTTCAAAAACTTACTTTTCGAAAAAAGTAGAAACTTTGTCATTTTACCCGATATAAGGATAAAATGACATAGTAAACCTTAAGAAGAAAAAAAGTGATTTCTTCAGCAAACATAATTTTATTTGATTCCATACAATAACTATATTAGTTATTAAGCACTTTTACATAGTCTATAATTAATTTTTTGTGAGAAAGATCGGGAAAGTAAAATGCATCCAAATCATTCATTAATAAGTACTGTACACATATTTGGATTTGATAAGTACATTAATAAGTAAGGCTTTTTTCTTATTTTAAGTGATAGTCGTAGAGACAATAAATTTTTCCTGTAAAAACCATATTAAATGTGTACCATGATTTTCAAATCAAATCAATTTTATTGTTATACATACACATATATTACACAAAGAATGAGAAAAACAAATTATGATTCGCCTGAAGGAAACAAAGACCTGTATAGGCGAAAGAAAAATTACAATTTTTACAGAAAAAATAAAAACATAATATGAAGATTTAAGTAAGTTTAGTAGGGAAAAACATTATGTATAATAACAGAATTAGAATAACTACAATATATACACTTCAATTGAATTAAGTAAAGAAAATAAAGGCACAGCAAGGCTTAAAAATTTTATGCTTCTGGATTTAGACGGAAAAAAACATCCAAATTATCAATGTTACAAATAAAATTAAATAATGATCGCTTGAAAATATTAGGAGATGGAAAACTGAAATTCTATAGGCAAAAAATTATATAATTTAGGAGCAAGATAAAAAAAATGTTTTTTGAAAATTTCTTTATGAAAACGGGGAATATTAAATATTACTGTGGGTCTTCTATTTGAGGTATGAATTTTTAAGTCGCAAATATTTTTATGGTGATGTAAAAAAAGTAACATTCGATAAAATGCAAAATGGTGAATAGGTAAAATTTTTAAATTTATTATTAAGTTACAGGGATGATCAAATTTATAGTTTAATAATTTGAAAATTTTGTTTTGAATTGATATTAAAGGAGACAAATTAGATTTATATTCACCTCCCCAAACTATAATGCCATAATTTATTAACGATTGAGCCCAAGAATGATACAAAGTAATTAAAAATGACTTATGAACTTTATTTTTAAGAAAATGCAATTTGATTAAAACGAAGCGTAGTTTTTTAAATAATTCAGTGATGTGAGTTTTCCATTTAAGGTTTGAATCAATAAAAAGACCTAAATATTTTATGCTATTTACTTGTTGCAGCAAATGACAGTTGCAATGAAGAAGACCATTACATGATGAAGAGTGAAATTTAATATTAAGGGTAGAACTTGATTGAAATAAATTGAAATGATCTTTCGCAATTATTTTGTGGTTTTGAGCGATGTTTAAATTTTTTCGACTTTCCAAATTTTCAATTAATTTTTAAATGATATTTTAATTTAAAAAAAAATTAAATGGAATATTCGTATTCAGCACTGTCTATAGCAACTTATCAAATCCCAAAATTTTCTAAATCAATTTTTTGTAAGCATTTATTTTACCTCGCACCAAAATTATATAATAGTTTACCTTTTAATCTATAAATCCATTAACAATATTTAAATGCCATCTTTCGCAATTATTTTGTAGAATCTTGGGACTGTTTGGGACTCAGCCGAGAGGACTTATGTTCAAGACATGTTATGTTATGTTTGTCATGGACCATGCAAATATTCAGTTTTCAAAAGAAATTTATTTGAGTTCTTAATTAATATCGACGACCTTGATCTATATTTTTCACTTCAATGAAGCATATTTTTAGTTAATAGCTTACCAGCTTGCTGCCATACTTGTATAAAATGAAAACCTTTCTGCGAACTTAAATTTTTCCAAAAAATTTTCTGCAAGAATTTACACATTTTTAAATCCTTCTCTCTCAAAAAAACACATTTTTACTGAAATACCCAAATTGGGATTTTATCTGTGCTTACATTGATACTAATTTTTCATACTAGTGATTTTAAAACTTTTAAATAATTTACATCATTGTATTTTTTATCATAATTGGAGATTCCTAATAACTGCTCTATCTAAAAATGAAAGATGTAAAATCTTTGATAGATCGGCAGGATTGAAAAATTTAATCAACTAGTTAATATACCTGGCCTTGCATGGGTGGAGTTATGGCTTTTAGAATTTCTTTTTTAAATTTTTCAATATATTTTATACCTTATTTTTTACCAGGTAAAATGTATTAAAATCCATCCAATTCTGCAGAAAAATTTCTAAAAAGAATTTTTTAGTAGTTTTATTGCATAAAAAATTCTAAAAAAATTGTTTTCATATTTTTTCTGCAGAAAAATTTCTGAAAAAAATTTTTCTTTGTAGTTTTTCTGCAGAGGGCAAAATTTTCTGTGAACGCCGTTGGCGCGTTCGTGTAAAATATTATACAAGTATGCTTGCTGCCATTATTATTTAATTATTAGGTTATCATTCTTGTTCAGTTTTGTGTCTGTTGTTGTAATAAATTTGTTTACATAATTTTTCGCCTGTATGGAATTTTCTTTCCCCTTGGGGAATCATGTGTTTTCTGATTTTTCTTTGTTTACTATGTGTATAATAAAGTTCTTCTTCTTCAGAAGGATCTTCACTGGACACTCTTCTGATGATGAGACAATCCGTTAACTGAGAAAAGTTTGTAATTGATGTTCCAAAGAATCATTCAAAAACAAACTTCACCCAGTTTTATGCTGCTTTCCTTCTTCTGAAACGAACATAATACACAAAAAATATTCCCTAAGTCAGGGGTGGGCAATTGTTTTGTCTCGGGGGCCACTTTATTAAAGAAGAAGCTAACGGCGGGCCGCAGATTATGTAAAATGATTGCATTACCAAGGGGGCATTCCATGTCAACTCAACACACTCATTCACACTTCAGGTCTCAGATTTTCTCGATTTTCGGTATGCAGCAAGACATCATAGAGTTATGAAAAAATCTCCAATTTCAGCGGCCTAGCTCAAATACTTATGAAGTTATAAATTTTTAAAGTTTAGAATTTTCCTCAAAAAACTGCACTTTTTGACATCTTTGATTGCCTGTAAGTTGGCAACCAATTATAATACAGTCTTGGGAGTGGTATAATTTTAAAGCCCTTGAGTGGGGCTTTAAAATGAGATGCATCAGTATAGAGTCCCCATTTAAATTTTTTTTGAAATTTTACAATTAAATTTTTAAATTTGAATTTCTCAAAAAATGGCATTTTTAAAAATCTGAAAAAATTACCAAAAATAGTTTGTATTGTCTTCATACTTATGGTAAAAACTTTGTGATGGGATCTCAATGGGATCAGGTGATAATAAGTCCCTGAAAATTACATGTTTTGTGAACACTGTACAATATCTTGTATAATTCGCACTATTTTTGCTTTATTCAGTTTGTAGGATGTGGTAACAAATTAGAAATGTTGGTATTTTCCCTTTTTTATGAAAAACTAAGCAAATTTAACAAATTTAAAAATTTTTAAATTTTGTAGTATTGGCATGGGATACATGTCTGTAGGCTATATTTTAGTGCAGTTTATGAATATTAGGCCATATTTTGGATAAAATTTAGAATAAGTGTGGAAAATTTGAAGTAATTAAAACAAAAATTAATAATAAGATGAATACTTCAATTTTCCCACACTTATACTAAATTTTTGTCAAAAGTTGGCCTAATATTCATAAACAGCACTCAAAAATAGCCTATAGACATGTATCACATGTCAATACTACTAAATTCAAAATTTTTTAAAAATTTAAATTTTTTAAATTTGTTTTAAATTTAGTTTTTTTCGAAATATTTGTTGTCTCTTTTAAAATTTGATCTCTATTCATATAATTTTTAATGAAATATTGTCAAACTATTTTAAAATTAAAATATTTTATGTATATTTAAAAATATATAAAATCTTTCAATCAAATGAAACAAAGTATTTTGAGAATATTTGGTTATAAAGTATCTAAGAAGTAATTAAATCTTAACAAGATATAAAAATCTTTCAAAAATTTAAATTTTAAACAAATTTTAAAAAATTTAAATTTTTAAAATTTTTTAAATTTAGTACTATTGACATGCGATACATGTCCATAGGCTATTTTTCAGTGCTGTTTATGAATATTAGGCCAACTTTTAACAAAAATTTAGTATAAGTGTGGGGAAATTGAAGTATTTATCTTATTAATTAATTTTTGTTTTAATTACTTCAAATTTTCCACACTTATTCTAAATTTTATCCAAAATATGGCCTAATATTCATAAACTGCACTAAAATATAGCCTACAGACATGTATCCCATGCCAATACTACAAAATTCAAAATTTTTTAAAAAAATTTAAAATTTGTTAAATTTGCTTAGTTTTTCATAAAAAAGGGAAAATACCAACATTTCTAATTTGTTACCACATCCTACAAACTGAATAAAGCAAAAATAGTGCGAATTATACAAGATATTGTACAGTATTCACAAAACATGTAATTTTCAGGGGCTTATTATCACCTGATCCCATTGAGATCCCATCACAAAGTTTTTACCATAAGTATGTAGACAATACAAACTATTTTTGGTAATTTTTTCAGATTTTTAAAAATGCCAGTTTTTGAGAAATTCAAATTTTAAAATTTAATTGTAAAATTTAAAAAAAAATTTAAATGGGGACTCTATACTGATGCACCTCATTTTAAAGCCCCACTCAAGGGCTTTAAAATTATACCACTCCCAAGACTGTATTATAATTGGTTGCCAACTTACAGGCAATCAAAGATGTCAAAAAGTGCAGTTTTTTGAGGAAAATTCTAAACTTTAAAAATTTATAACTTCAAAAGTATTTGAGCTAGGCCGCTGAAATTGGAGATTTTTTCATAACTCTATCATGTCTTGCTGCATAACGAAAATCGAGAAAATCTGAGACCTGAAGTCCTAAAATGTCCCAAAACTGTGTTGAGTTGACATGGAATGCCCCCAAGTTAACTTTGCATTTTACAAGTATAATTAAGAAAAAAAGAAATAATAATGTGATGCTGTATATCAAGAGCTGATCCAGCGTGGGTCCAAGAAGGGGGGTCACTTTTCCAGACCATCACCTTTCTTTTAACACAAAATGTAAAAATATTGGGGATTTTCAAAAAAAGGATCACCCAAGTAAGTGTGGTACCAGTGAGGGGGGTATGGGCATACTTGTATAAAATAAAAACCTTTCTGCGAACTTAAATTTTTTCCAAAAAATTTTCTGCAAGAATTTACACATTTTTAAATATCACTCCCTCTAAAAAGAAAACATTATTACTGAAATACCCAAATTGCAGGGATGAGTTTATCTAAAGATGAAAAAAGAGGAAAAAGCACGTGAGCTTAGTTATGTATAATTTTTTTAATGTGTGAAACAAATAATTTTAACAAGAAAAATTTTAATTTAACTGGGTTATACTCGGGAAGATTTTAAGAACTTTAAACTGGCATTAAACTAGTCATTAATATTGATAGTCTAGATAAAAATATCTTTAAACAAAGAAAGATACATATTTCACGTTATCTTCATTTGCATGAAAATAACCAAAATGCAACTAAAATCAGATGAAAATTTAGGAAATCAGTTAAATACTAGGATAATTTATTGATTACTTTAAATATAATTAAATTACTGAATTTTTTTACCAATAAAATTTTTGCTAAGTGAAGAAAAAGTCAAATGAATTTTTAAAAGTATTATTAGAATCTCAAATCATATCAGATATGTCTCGTAATACAGGTTATAATCTAACTCGATTAAAAAAACTGAATTTTTTTCTTAAGTTGCTTCTCAAAGTAGCCTTTCAAAAATTTTGCAACTTACAAAAACCTCATAAGCCAGAAAAACGGAACTTTCGCGAAAAATCGCCATTTTTTTACTTCCGGACTTGTTGGCTTCTAACTACGGTAAAGTTGTTTTTTCTACATCGCAATAACAACGCGATACGAAGCCGACTTCACCTTAACGTCCGCGGCCGTCCAAGAAAGCATCGCGGATGAAACGATAAACTCCGCGAGCAAAAACGGAACTAACGGGAGAAGTTGCGATTTCCCGACTTCCGCGATTCCGATTCTTCCTAAAATCGCGATTCAGCGGATGGAAGCATTTGGTGAAAAACATGAGAAAAATTTATCGATCAAAAATAAATTCTGCAGAAAAATTTATGAAAAAAAAATTTTTTTTTGTAGTTTTTCTGCAGAGGGCAAAATTTTCTGCGAACGCCGTTCGCGCGTTCGTGTATATTATACAAGTATGGGTATGGGGGTCCTCCCCCAGAAATTTTTTGAAATTTCGCTTGTAAAAGTAGGGTTTTAACTCATTTTGAGAAAATTTTTGGGTCCAAGGGGAAACACTGTCCAGAGTACCACCCCTCTGAATCCGCGCCTGTACTATATACAGCACAACTTGGATAATTTGAACTTAATTTCAATGATTTCTCTTGGTTCCTTCAGCTTCATATTACCTGTTTCTAATTTTTCATCATTAAAAAATTATAATAACTACTGAATATGTTGAAGAAATAAAATTTAACGAGTTTTGCATAAAATGTAACCAATTTATCATGATAATAACAAACACTGCACTAGTATCAAAGTAAATTAGAAATCTCAGAATCAAATCATCCCTTTTATTCACAAAAAGGTAATCCTTTCTGAAGAAAATCTCTCCACAATCTTAAGCAAAAATTAAATAGAACACGGTCAAGAAAGACAAGGAATTCACAGTGACAACTACGCGTCGCGTTAATGAAGTGAATGACCCCTGAAAATCCAAGACGGTGGAATGGGGGTGTACTTGTGGATGGGGTAGGGAGGATCTCTGTCTTGACGTCAATAAATTATTTATGTTTTGAACCCCCTCTCTGTCTTTTCGCGCGCGGCCATTTCTCCCCCTTTTCTTTCTGCACCCACTCCGTGCAAGAGATCCTTGACCCACCACCTGCATCTGGAGGATTAATTTTCGTGGGAGGCGAGGGAAGCGGAGCCGAGACGACGTTACAAGAAGTGAAAGCAAGACTGAAATTGAGCTGATTCAAATGTGAACGATGCATGAAATGTAAAACATTGAAGTATTAAATTCAGATTTTTCTTATTTTTCCGTATGTCTTGGCGGGCCACCAAATATCCCTTCGAGGGCCGCATGTGGCCCGCGGGCCGCTATTTGCCCAACCCTGCCCTAAGTAATTATACTGTTTAAAAAACTTTGAATTCAAATTTAACCAAGAGTTAAAATTAACAGAACTTATCACTTGAAATGTTTTTTTCCAGTTTTGGGCATCGTCAGTTTGAAGAAGGGAATAAGTCCAAAAAATGACAAATTGACTTTTTGTGCTCAAAACAATCTCCAAGCTTTGCCCTACACATGGGTGAAAATAACTAACCCCTATAGGGAGATATGGCCCCTTGAAGTTGTGAAATCGATATCCATACAATGAAAATTCCATTTCTTTTTTCGATTTTCTCAAAATTTGACCACAGTTTAAGAACCACCGCCTTCAGGTATTATGGATAGCAAGCTAAAATATATTTTGGTAAATGAAGCGAATCCAGCCCGCAAGCTGAATTTGGTGATTTTTTTTGTCGCCAAGGGCAAAACCGATGGCATTGAATTGTTATCGCCAAATTTGGCGCTGAAAATCTACGGGCCGGATTCGCTTCACTAACCTATATTTTTGTTTTTAGTCCTTTTTTATTTTGTGAGATTTCCACATATATCTTGTAAACCATTTTGTCAACTTTTTAGAATGAAATGGTTCAAGTCTAAAAGTTAATTTATACAACTTTCAGTTCAGTTTTGACAAAACGGATCTCGCCAAAAATGGATATTATGGTGAAAGACAAATTTACCACACTAATGTAAAATATACACAATCCCAGGTTTTACTTGGGGGAAATAAACCAACTTATAATAATAATTTTAACTCATTCATATTTTGTCTGTGAAGTTAAACATAGCAATAAAAGAAATAGTGAATACTTTATATTTCCTTTTAAATTAGTGTATTTAGTGATACTAACAATTAAAGGCCATTTACTTGGCTTTAACATAAAAAGAATGCAGCGAATTATCTTTGGTTTTCAGGACTAATACTTCACTGTGCGATGGAGGGTTAAACGTCTCCGATTTAAACTAAAAAAGGAATTGCAAAACTTACTGTATGTGGAGGAAAATCCTATTTTCTAAAAAGATGTTACTTCTTGAAGTTAATTTAACAATATGTTAAACGAAACATAATGAAATTTCTCATATTCAAGAGAATGAAAATTAAAAACAATCACAGCAGGCCTAATGTGATGGAGTGAGGGAGGGATGAGAGGATTCGATTCGATCTTCGATCCGATATAAATCGATTCATTCAAACAACACAAGTTTTCAAACAAGAGGAAAGGTGGTGATCACGTGGTATATTTTCAGCCAATCATATAACTCTGGTATTTTTGTGGGTTTGATACGAAGACGCTTGTTATTTGGACGGCCATTTTTCAACTAAACTCTACTCTAATTTCCACGGCTCGGCGTTCCATTGGTTCCATCACTAAGCGCCGAGACTGCTACGTAATCACGAGACCTACAGCGCATGCGCCACTGGCCGTTTTGGCCGTCCAAATATACACTTCGCACGCAAAAAACGAACTTTAATGGAGGTTTTACACCACCCGGTTTGCGACAGCGATTCCGCGGTTTTCGGGAATTTCGACAACCGCAGTAACTCAGCGACCTCTCGAAAGATGGCGCTGTTCAATTAAGGAAAGAGGGTCAATTTTTTGTCGCGAACCGGATGTCGCAGAATTCAAATTATAAAATCAAAAGAAAGGATTTCGGAATACAAAATGAGGATTTGGTAGAATTTTCACATTTTTTTGTGGTTTATAACTTTTTTCATAATAAAACAAATTTTAAAGTGCAGACTTTTGAGATAATTTTAAGCCGCTCAATGACCGGTCTGTGCCTTTAATATGAATATGTGTTGTGGAAAATGGCAACGCCGAGAAATAAACTGTTTTGTTTTGATTTTGGCGGTTTGTTTGCATTGCATTAACGTGATTTGGTGTTCGTGTTCGATTGTGCACGGAACTTTTGCATCAGTTCATTCGAAATGAACGGAGAATTTTTCGAAGTTGTAGAATGGAGAATCGAAAATATCTGTGCCTGGTCCCCGGAAGAGCTTTACTGGTCTTCTATTTCAAGCCCAGGTACCCTTCAGAATAAAACTACTTATTTCGAACTGCATCCGAGAGCGAAAGGTCGAGAGAATAATAACTTTTATCTTACAATTGAAATAATAAACAAAGAATGTGCTAACCTCTCTGGTGATCTGTCCCTAATCGCTTCAGATGGGTATCTTCTCAGTTTCCATCTAGTGAACACGTGGAGTAGCAACGAAATTTTCCAGGGACCAAAGTTCAAAGATGTCATTGCTCGGATCCGGAATAGTGAGTCAATTCACAAGGACTACATTACTATGCAATGCCGCTTTAAGAGTGCAAATCCATGCAAACACATTATGTCTAGCTCTATAGGTGCTTCCGAAATGTCCTTAAAATTTGATCCACAATTCATAGAAAACCTGATAACTTCAGGGGAATCTAAATCTGTTGCATACGTCAAGTGCCCATTCGATAAAGTTGAAATGTTATTAAAAGTAGAAGTTAATGAAGAAGAAGAAATAATATTTAGCTTAGTGTCAAATGAGAGCCTAGATTCCAAATGGCTTGATAGCTGCATGAGTTTTTTAAGCAGTGAAGGCAAGATTGTGAGACGTGAAACTAGTGAAAATCTCCTTTATGAAGATGAACCCCCATCATGTAAGGAAATGTATTCACTGGAAAAAAAGGATCTAATTGGAAAAGATATCACCCTACTCTTGCATTTTAAATTTATGAATGATGAAATCACAGGTTATCACAGCAAGATTTCCTGTCTTGCCAAAAATGTCTCCATTGTGCCTAAGAATAATTTATGTTTTTGTAAAGAAATATCATCCGATAGTCTTAAAACTTCCAAACAGATTGATAAATCAGTCACTGTTCTTTCAAAAGATCTTCTGTGCCTCTATCAGGACAAGGAATTTTCTGACATGCAACTCAAATGTGAAGGTGTTTCATTTCCAGTCCACAGGAACATTCTCAGTGCCCGGTCCCCAGTCTTCAAACGTCTGCTATTGAGCAACATGAGAGAGACAGCATCTGGCACGGTGGATATAAAGGACCTAGATGCTTCCACGCTTTCCCTCTTCTTGGCCCATCTGTATGCCGGAACCACGCAGTTTGCAGGCATGCAGTTTGAAAGCTGCCTGAAACTGTACTATGCAGCTGACAAATACGATGTCCCCACCCTCAAGAGGGAGTGTACTGACTTCTTTCGAGCCAACATTTCTGTATCGAATGTGTGTGACGTTTTGTCACTGGCAGATAAACACCAGGACGATCTTCTGACAATATCAGCATATGCTTTCATTTTAAGGAATTTGCAGGAGGTTTCCGGATCTGAAGAATGGATAAGCTTTGTGAAGAGCGAACCTTTACTTGTTGCAGAATTGCTAACTCATTTTGCTCAGAAAAAATATGTTAAAAGTAGCAATGCTAATTTGGGTAATTTATTGCCCTAATGTTTGAATATTTCAGCTAGTTTGTACTTGGACATTGAAGTAAACACTGTCTTTTTTTAAAACCAGGAGTTTGATGAAGTTTCTTTCAAAAGTGCAATAAATATTTAATAAAGTAGATTTTTTAAATTGTGAAATGAATTAATTTTTATCAACTTCTTTAGAATTACAGAAAATTCTATTTAGCCGAAAATGGCATATAAGCAAGTTTAAAATGAAAATTATCATATTAAGTAAATAATTATGATTTGACTATTAATTAATGACTACAATCCGTTTTAAACACTGAATGTACTGGGTTAACAGGGGTTCATCTAGAAAGAAAATGGAGTTCGTTTTGGGACCCTCTTCACAAAATTCTGATATTCAAAAAAGGACCCTCTTCACAAAATTTCAATTCCCAAAAACAAACAAAATTACATCATTTGATTTTTCACAAATCTACATTTACTTTTCACAAAATTCCTAAAAAAGGACCCTGGCAGAAAAATCTGGATGAACCCTTGGTTAATAATTGTCATAGTATTAATGATTGATTTGTGCCATGATTTTGTTATTCCAATAGAGTATCAAATATGTTTTGGGCAATTCCACAGAAAAGGGGAAAATGTGACCAATTTTAAAATTTATTTTTTCCTCACAAATGAGGTATCATTAGAAAGGTAATTGTATAAAATATATGAAAATTGCAAAAAATATTAAATAAATTAAAATAAAGTGTGATTTTAGGACTGTTAGTTAGAAAATTATGGCCGTGTTTTTGTGAGTAACTCCTTAAGACAACTTTGAAATGGCTGTTTGGAACTAATTTTGTTTATTTTTCAACTTTTCTATGGTTTATATCTTAGATACATCTGTCTAGTAGAATTAAATATAAAAAAAATTTAAGATTTATTTTAAAAATTATCTTTTATTAAGCTTTTTTTGTTCAGTACTTTAACAAATTTACGTCCGACACCAAATTATAAAAAAGTTTATGTACTGAAAAACCAACTGGAGATTTTTACAAAAAAATTTGTATGCAAATAAGGATTCTTAAGATAATTAAAACTGATCATTCAAATTTAATTTAATTATATTATATTAGCCGTAATCAATGGTGTCGGACGTAAAAATTTTTTTACGTCCGACACCAAAATTTTATGGCTAAATACTATTTTATTCATGCCCAAAGTCTTTTATTTTTACTAAAACTGAACAAATTTATCTGATTATTTGTTATTATCCCAAAATACCTGAGAAAATGATTAATTTTAATTAAAAATAAAGAAATCTGTTAAAAGTTGCTTAAAACATCAATTAAACAAATAGAAGATGTTAAATATGTAAATATTAAACATTTATATTATACAAATTTTGAAACAACTAATCTAAGTAAAACAAAAAACCTCTCAACTCAATTTTAGAACAAAAACGTTCTATTCTCTATGAATAATTTTCCCATGGTTGTTGCTTTTTTTATTCACTAGTGTGAATGTAATTTGATTTCTGCTGCAGCTTTAAAAGCATTTTTTAGATAGATTCTAAGGCCTGTTAGATTGAAAGCAGTAGTGTTGCCAGAAATTTTGTTTGTGGGGTGCATGATGATATCGTAATGAAAGAAAAAAAAATTAAGGTTTTGAATTACACTAATTTTTTTTCTCACTGAATGAATAATAATAATAATATTAAAATAATTTTAATATATTTTAATCATTAAACAAAGAAATCTGTTGTTAACAGCAAACTAGAATTATTTCATCAACACTCATAAATGAAATGTGTCAAATAGAACATTTTTTTATTTAAAATCATAAATTTATAAGCTGGGGCGAACATAGGATTGGTTTTTTTCTGGGGAGGGCTAAGAATTTTCATAATCCAATTGAATCTTCTTGATGATCTTAATATGGAAAAGGTAGTGAATTATCCTACTCCAACTATTACTAGGGGGTCTGTGGGTCCCCCCCAGAAAATGTTTGGAAATTTAATTCAAAATTCCCCATTTTTTTCATCTCGTGTTGGTACGCCTCATCCGAATTTCTGATACAGTTTTTATGGTAGAACCATAGTAGTTTTTTGGTATGGTAATATCCCAAGTTTGAGTGTAAATTATTGGGTTGTAGTGTGCTATGAGTCCTATTTATATCCAGGACTCATAACTAGAATCACAGAAGGTGAAGCAGAAGTAGCTGTTATGCACAAGGCAGAAGGCCATTTTAAATGACCAAAAGCTGAAGACAAAATTTTCTATTCCTTTGAAAATATAGTAAAAAAAATTCTGCCCCAATCCCTGTTGGAAACAGAGGGCAATATTCATTCGACAATATTTTTAAAAAACTGCATTTGTATCATTATTTTTACGTTTTTAGTTCTCTAATCTTGTATTATACAAGATTTATATATTCAAAACTTTATTATTGTATTCAAGTTTCATATATTTATATTATTCAAGGACTAAAAAAGAGAAATTATTAGGTATTTGAATATTTAATTTACGTCCTACACCAAGAAATCTGCACAATTTACGTCCGACACCATTGAAAAAATTGCTATTTAGGTATTTAAATTTTGATTAATTTGATATAAAAGGGCATTCTATTCTTATTTCATCTTTGATCTTCAATATATGAGTGTTTATAAAAATAAAAAGCATCCCATTGGGCTGAATTTAAGGTTTATGCAATACAAGTGAAACTGCTTGTCCCCTTCAATTTACGTCCGACACCAAAAAGTTTTAATTTTTTTTATAATGTTTAAATTTTTTTAAAGACCTTCTAAATAAGTTTTTTATTTGTCCATATGTTGGTAATTATTGAGTAAAAAAATTGGACCAGTTCAAAATTTTTAGCATAAAAAAATTCCAACTTTTGTTGGAAAATTTTGTACAAACTTTACGTCCGACACCATGGAATTGCCCTTTTAATACTTTATCTTGATATTTAAAAAAATTGAAGTGAACTTTAAAAGATTTCAATGTAAGGAGTTTTTTTCCAAATGGGTTGTCTCAAAAAAATAAATAAGCAACAAATCAATGAGAAACTGAGCATAAAATGTAACGTATTAGTTATAATGATAAGACGCCAACTTGGCATAGTAAGAAGTGGTAGTACTTGTTAGTTCTGGGTAATAGAATAGTATCAAGAAAGATGTACACAGACGATCCAAAACGTCAAAGAACCGTACGTCTGTCCTCGGTATTTAATAAAAGTGGTGGCAGCGAACGTGTTAAGTTATAAATTATACCTTTACAAGTTTTGGCAAGATGGTATTTTATGCCATAACTCTACTTTATAAATTATGTAAAATGAAATTAGAATACTTAAATTCAATGTGCTGGGTCAGGCCAGGGTAACCAGGCTTTTGTTTCGGAATGGGGTTTACTCAACATTATATTTGAGGTTCTTCCTTACGAATTCTGCAGTAGTGTATACAGGGTGTCCCATAAATAATGGGTCACACTTCTGGGGGGTATAGAAGACACCTAGACGAGTCAGAATCACATAGGATTCGGGGGTCCCAGACCAAATCCCAGGGAGTTAAAAATGGAGCGCCACCCCAAAAAAATTATTGAAAAATTCAATTTGTAGAAGAACTAATATGCTTAGAAATTTAATTATGGTCTCAAAAATTGTGGTTTAATATGATCTTTAAAATTATCTCAAAAGTTATCACCTTAAAATTTTTTTTATTATGAAAAAAGTTAAAAAACCATAAACAAATGTGAAAATTCTGCCCAAACCTCATTTTGTATTTCGAAATCATCTCATTTGATTTTATAATCTGAAAGATCATAGTTGTAAACCCTTAAGTCCAAAGTTTCACGTAAAAACCATCAATATTAAACGCTTGAGATCCTGTTAAAGTTCGTTTTTTGCGTGCGCAAATTGGTTTCCTATAGCCGTTTCCAAAACGACAGTCTGCGGACGAAAAAAACGGACTTATACCGTGCTTTAACAGGATCTCAAGCAGTGAATATTGATGGTTTTTACGTGACACTTTGGACTTAAGGGTTTACAACTATGATCTTTCAGATTATAAAATCAAAAGAAAGGATTTCGAAATACAAAATGAGGTTTGGGCAGAATTGTCACATTTTTTTGTGGTTTTTTAACTTTTTTTATAATAAAAAAATTTTAAGATGAAGACTTTTGAGATAATTTTAAAGATCATATTAAATCACAATTTTTGAGACCATAACTAAATTTCTACCAATAGCAGTTCTTCTACAAATTGAATTTTTCAATAATTTTTTGAGGTGTCGCTCCATTTTTAACTCCCTGGGATTTGGTCTGGGACCCCCGAATCCTATGTGATTCTGACTCGTCTAGGTGTCTACTATCCCCCCTAGAAGTGTGACCCACTATTTATGGGACACCCTGTATATAGAATTATTTCCGTAAAGGGCCCAAACATCCTGCCCCAATTTGTTTTTAATACTATAAAAATCCAATATAAAAGAAGGGAGTCTGGTTTGGGTGTTCCCCCTAGAAAATTTGACCCCTAAAAACATTTGGTTCATCGAAGTGTATATTTGGACGGCCAGTGGCGCATGCGCTGTAGGTCTCGTGATGACGTAGCAGTCTCGGCGCTTAGTGATGGAACCAATGGTACGCCTAGCCGTGGAAGTTAGAGTAGAGTTTAGTTGAAAAAAAGCCGTCCAAATATACAGTGCCTTGGTTCATCGACATGCACAAAAAAATGGCTATAAAATAGTGGATTCTGCCAACCCAGTTCTATAGAAGTTCAATAGCTTACTCTCCAATAAGTGGCAGTGGCATGGCAACACCAAAAATGTCACCGGCCCGGATTCTTTGGATTTGGATTTATCAAACATTTTTACTTTACTCGTTTTTATCTAATCCGAATTTCAACGTGTGGACTAGGGTGGTTTTTTTTAAACGAAAGTTCGAATTTTTTTCGGGGCACCCCCTCAAAAGGTGCCATTTGATATAAAACTAATATTCTGAGAGTTACAGCTCAAAAAAATAATATTTAGACCCCGCCCCCGAGCGTCAAAGTTTCAAAAAAACTCTAAATTTTGCACGTTTTTACCTATAAAATCCAAACTAATCGTTGTAAAAATACAAAGGGGGTCTCATTTTGTAGATAATTTATTTAGCTTCAACTTTTATAATTGAAACTTATTTGTAAAGCTTACAGATCATAAGATACCAGGGGTTTCATTAACTCCCCACGCAATATCTATTTTTTAAGAAGTGCCAGGAAATTTCTTTAAATTTATCAGCTACCGTAAAATGGTTCAATAACATATAAATAATAGTTTTAGACAACATAAGTACAAAATTTAATATATTAAAGAGCAAAAACATTTTTTTTTCGTACATACCTGTTATTTTTTTCACAATCGTAAAATAATTCAAATAAAATATATAAAATATTTTCCACTACTTATTAAATGAATAATGTGTAAAAGTTCATAAACAAGCAAAAAAATACAAATTAATATTATTTTTACTTTTTTTCTAAAATATAGAAATTTTATTTTCATCGCTTTGACAGTATTTTTCATAAGATCTCCTTTTTAGAAGTAGTTTTGAGAGCAGTATTCGACACCACCCTTATCCGAAGTTTTTAAATTTAAATTGAACTGGTGTAAATAAAATAGTACAAAGTTCGAGTTAATGATAAAGAAGTCAATTCAAAACTAATTATCATTAAAAATATTGGAAGTTTCATTTCTATGCATTAGGAAAAATTCAATATACTATCTTCAAAGAAAGGAATCTTGCAAGTGCTTGGTATTTATAAGGGTTAATATATAAAACCATCCCTAGGTACCATTGTATCATGCTATAGATGTCATGCAAAAGTTCAATATTGCGTGAAAATTCTCCTTTTTAAATACAATTTTATCTAGCCCTTAAAAAAGATAGCTGTAATCAGAAGTATCTGTGGTATTCTACTACACACCTTCATTACAGTTTGGTTTTCTGAGCTAGATGCAACATTAGTTGCATATCAAGAACTTAAATTTGTAAAATTTGTAGTTAGTTACGAAAAAAATGCAGAAATATCAAAAATAGCATTATTATTTTTTTAATAGTTTGTGGTACTTAAACCCCGAGACTTTTGAATTCTCAGAAAGCTTTAAAAATAAATTAAAGTTAACATGCTTTTGTGTTATGAGGAGGAACTATAAAACTAGCTGAAGGCTATGTGAAAGTAGAATAATAATAGTGAGAGTTAATTTAAGTGTCTAATTATCTTTTCAGCAACGAAATCGACAGTTTCATCCCTTCATTTCCATTTACAATGAACTTTTTCAAAATATTTAATATTTCTATTCTACTTTTAAAGGTCTGATAAAGCTATTTGAAATATTGACTGGAATTTTCATACAACAGAGGGCTTTTGTATTACATCTAGCATGTAGCATGATTATTTTGGACACCTAGTCTAATTTTTTGGGGGGAAGGGGGTTGGCGGGTCCCCTACCAACCCCCTTGATATATCAGTAGAATACCACAGATACTTCTGATTACAGCTACCTTTTTTAAGGGCTAGATACAATTGTATTTAAAAAGGAGAATTTTTCACGGAATATTGGAGTTTTGCATTACGTCAAGCATGATATAATGGTACCTAGGGATGTTTGATGTATCAAGACTTAAAAATACCAAGCACTTTCAAGATTCCTTTCTTAGAAGATATTCTGAATTTTTCCTACTACATAGAAATGAAACTTCCAATATTTTTTAATGATAATTAGTTTTTAATTGACTTCTTTATCATCAACTCGAACTTTGTACTATTTTATTTACATCAGTTCAATTTAAATATAAGAACTTCAGATAAGGGTCGTGTCGAATACTGCTCTCAAAACTACTTCTAAAATAGGGAGATCTTATGAAAAATACTGTCAAAGCGATGAAAATAAAATTTCTATTTTTTAGAAAAAACTAAAAATAATATTAATTTGTATTTTTTGCTTGTTTATCAACTTTTACACATTTTATTCATTTAATAAGTAGTCGAAAAAATATTTTATATATTTAATTTGAATTACTTTACAATTGTGCAAAAAAATAACAGGTATGTACGAAAAAAATTTTTTTTGCTCTTTAATATATTAAATTTTGTACCTATTTTGTCTAAAACTATTATTTATATGTTATTGAACCATTTTACGTTAGCTGATGAATTTAAAGAAATTTCCTGGCACTTCTTAAAAAATAGATATTGCGTGGGGAGTTAATGAAACCCCTGGTATCTTATGATCTGTAAGCTTCACAAATACGTTTCAATTATAAAACTTGAAGCTAAATAAATTATCTACAAAATGAGACCCACTTTGTATTTTTACAACGATTAGTTTGGATTTTATAGGTAAAAACGTGAAAAATTTGAGTTTTTTTGAAACTTTGACGCTCGGGGGCGGGGTCTAAATATTATTTTTTTGAGCTGTAACTCTCAGAATATTAGTTTTATATCAAATGGCACCTTTTGAGGGGGTGCCCCGAAAAAAATTCGAACTTTCGTTTAAAAAAAACCACCCTAGTGTGGACCCATTCTATATATGCACTTGCGTTAAATGTTAAATAAATTACATAGAATTTTAGTTTTGGTGCACTTGAGGTTCAATTCCATAAGGTTCCCGCTAAATATCGCCTATCTCTTTTGAACGCCATATATTCATACATCGACAAATTTTTCTGATTTTTAATGATTTATCGAATAATTAAATATTTTAATCTACTAGTTTGAAATAATTTAGCAGGTTTTTTACTTTGGGGCCTTCCATAAATGACGTCACGCTCAGAGGGGGGTAGGTAATCAATTTGTGACAGTTTGTGACTAGGGGAGGGAGGGGGGTTTGAAAGTTGTGACATCAACCTGCAGCTGAAAATCAACGAAAAAAACCTTCATTCTGGGCACTTTCAAATTAGTGCATTAGACATTTTTGGTTTCAGAGCGTGACATGTAAAAGAGGGGGGAGAGGGTATAGGGAAATGTGACAGTTTGTGACAAGGGGGGGTTAAAAATGGGTAAAAAAAAGTGTGACATCATTTATGGATGGCCCCTTTTTGGAGATAGGCAATATTTAGCGGAATAGAACCGGACTTACATGGGCGTAGAGGGTTCCACTTAGGGGGGGCAAGCTGGGTCGACTTTTTTGATTGACCGGACATCTCGCCCCCTGGATTAATGGGTATTCTGACATGTAGGGTCAGCTTCCCCTTCAACCCCTGCTGTTTTATGGCCTTATCCCCTCTCCTTCGAGAAGAGGGTTGTAAGACTCACAAAAGGGTTGCCCTATTTGGCGAGATATCGAAGACTGAACTATTCCAATGTTTTTATCTATACGGCCCCTTTAGACTGAAAAAGGTCTTGGTTCCTCTAATTCGATTCGGTTGTAAATCTGTAGGCCTTTGAAATCGACATTCTTTTGAAAAGGGGGTCACACCTGATTACCATCTCATTTCTTGCAGTAACATATCGGCCAACGATTTTTAACCACGTGTGTAAGGACTTTAATAACCACGTGTTTATATCAAAATTTAAAAATTGAATAGAAACTAAACTATATCTACAGCACTATGGAAATATAGCTTATAAATAAGCATGGTTAAATATTAAGCCATTTTAGAATTGACAAATACTTACAGACAAAAACTTACATAAATAAATAAACAAAAAATAATTAGAGTAAAATTAAATTAAATATTAATTAAGCTTTGGTAATCTTCTCTAAATTAAAGAAAATTTCTAAATCATAAATATTTATTAATCGTACAAGAAACGTTTAATATTGTAAATTAATAAAAACCTGTAACTCAAAACTTCTTTATAAAAGTGCTGAATCTCTTTTTTACCTTCCCTCAGAAACTATATTAATTTTACAATTTCAAATATTTGTATTCAAGTTTTTAATTCCACTTGAAAGTTGACCCAATATAAGCATTTATTAATTTTATAAAAGGTAAAATATTTTACGGATCAAAATGATTGTCAGTAGACCAAATTTGTTTGAAATAACAAAAAGACAAATAATTGCATACAGATTTTACAGTAATAACTTAACATACGACCAAAATCAATTTAAACCAGCCCAACTTTGTTAAGTTAAAACAAGGAAATTCTTATACATGTAACTAATCGATCTAATTAATTAATCTTGTACCATTTAAAAGAATGATTTATTTTCTTGTAAAAAAACAGCATATTTATTGATAGAATTTTTTTAGCTTTTATGAGACTATTAAACACAGGCGTAACAGTTATGACTGGTCGGTCATGGAAAAATTTTTTATTTTAAAATAATCTACTTAAATAAATAAACTCGATATTAATTTCTTGCATCATGAGATGCAGTTGATGATACAAATCAAAAATTATTTTGGGTAATTGAATCACTTATTTCTGAAACATGTCAAATGCCAATTTTCTTGTTTTGAGAAAAACATAAAAACTGTACATTTAGAGGCTCACTACATTTTAATGAAAATGTTTAGTAATTTTTTTCTTAAAGAATACCTCATTTGGATATTTTAATGACAAAAAAATTTCTTAAAAAAATTATCCTCGCAAAATTTTTTTTTCAAATTTTGCATTTTTTGACAGGTTTCTGAAATTAATAGTGTTCAAGCCTATTTTCATGACTTAACTCTAATTTTTTGAGGATTCGGCAGTAAAATGGGTATTTTTGTTGATAATATCATTTCTTTTTAAATACTAACCCTTAAAATTATTATAGAATTCTTATTTTTTTCTTTTGGTTAGTAGATGTATAAATACTTATTTTTTAAAGGGTTTAAAAACTGATTTAAACTATAGACTCAAAATTACTGGCCAGCCAATTCAAAATGTTAATATAGAAATCTTCAAAGTCAAATTAGATGGTGTTTAGATGTAACTTTGTTCCATGTGATTAAATTCTATGTGCTTAGTATATTTTTTTAGTGAGAAATCAAGACATGTATTTATTAAGTTCCTTTAAAGGAGTATTTATGGTACAGAAATAAATTCTTCATTTTAAACAATTGATTTCCAATTTATTATATGCGAAGAATGGATCATTATAAGTAATCCATCAAAAAAGTGTTATGTTTTAACTTCGTTTTAACATGAAACTTTTTGAGTTACTGATAAGCACAATCGTTTCAGTTCATAGGAAGAACAGCTTGTTGTAACAAATTTTATAAATGGTCGAAATATGATTTTATCTGCTTTATAAAAATTAAAACATTAATTTTTCCCGTAGTCACAGCAGTTTCACCTTTGGAATTTATTTATTTAGCCCATTTAGTTCATATACTGCAGCGGTTCTCAAACTGTGCTCCTCGGAGCCCTTAGGGCTCCGCCAAGCATTTCCAAGGGAAATTGAAATAAATAAATTTTCTGATAATTTCCAACTTGTGCTTTGCTCTGAAATGTTATATAAATAACTTTCTGCAAGGTGTTTCTTGTTGAGAACTTACTTTTGCTCCTTCCTACCCAAATTTTTTAGAGTTCCAAATAATCCTTAAATTTAAGTGGATTTGGTGGGGAGCTTCCAATGAAGTGAGCTCTACTGATTATAGTTTTTTTTTTTTGTCTTTTTTATCAGGTCTTTCCTGGTTTACCAAAACAAGTTAAAACCATGTTATTTAGGGTCCAATTTTCGAAATCCTTCTGAGGGAGAACCCTCAGATCCCCCTATTGTACTTAAAACTTTATTACTGTCAATTTTTTATAATACGTTCGTTAAAATTAAAATCCTACCTAAAAATGAATGTCCGAAATTGGGACTATGATATACCTAAAACAAGTATACGAAACTGTTTTTAAGAATCATATTTCACAAAATTCACCCAGACTCCCCTAACCATAATTGGAACTTAATTAATCACAATTTTCCTTACATTAAATTATCTTGGATGCAAATTATACCTAAAAATGTTTTAAAAAGCTACTAAACCTGTTAAATATGCATGGGAGGGGCTGTGGAATAATTTTGGAACCCTATTGAAATAAACTTCTATATACACTACTGCATTTATGCTTTTATTTCTTGTAGCAATGTTTTTTATGTAATTTGCTTTTTGTACCTTGAAAAATTTATCTTCGGAAAAAGGCCCATCGAAGAATTTGTCTCTTGAAAAGGGCTCCGCGACATAAAAAGTTTGGGAACCCCTGATAGTATGGTTTTATATTTGTGGGGCCGAGTGCCATGAAAATCTCATTGAAGGCCACATGCACACACAGTTATAGAAAACACATATGTAATGAACACATATGTTGACTTAAAAAAGGGTTTTTTTAGAAATTCAATTTCACAAAGCATTAGTGGAGTCGCTTGTGTCATGTTTCAAAAAATGTTTCGCTGGAGCTTAGTGAGTGGTATCATTTGATTCGTAATGACGTCTGCATTAACGTGGAAGCAGGTGTTTTTTCCGAATTTCGTGCAGGGGGCGGGTATGACGTCATGAATGCAAGATGGCCACCGCAGGAAAAATGCTGTAAATGGCGAAATAGAGATAATATCGGAATAATTTTGGACGAAAATCTCAGAAATAGATAGATTTATCGAATAGCTACCGAAAAAAGAATCTAAATCCATAGAAAACGGAGTTTATGACGACATAACCAAAAAAAGGGCTATTTTTACCAAAAAAAACAGTGTGAGTATTTTGTCATCAAATACTTTAAATAGATGCTATTTTCAAAGTGAATGTAATGAAAATAAGTTCCTAATTATAAACACAACAATGAAACAAAAGGCGGATATGACGTCATAAATTCAGGATGGCTGATGCCACATACAGTTAAAATTTCTAATATTATTGCACTCTAATAAACGTAATGAAGTTATTTATAAGACTAAAAGTCGAAAGTGTTACTTACTGAAGTTGAAAAGTTAAGGTGTAAATGAGAATTAAATGACAGGTGTTTAGAAATAATTCCGGAAATATTAGTGTTAAGCCAAGTTGTTTCTAATACCGTTTACATTAACTATGAGAAAAATTTTTGTTTAATTTAATAACATTTGATAACTTATTTAATTCAACTAATTTGGAACGAAAATATAGATTGAAATATATAGGCGTTTTCTTCATAGTCCCGTTTAGTTTACTGTAATTGAAAATAACAACATTTACAGTAAATAAGAAGTGTCAAGTAATTTTCAAAATAGAAAATATTTAATTCAATAACAAATTAAACTGTTAGGAAAATATAAACCATAACGTCATAGCGGTCAAATCACGACGTAAAATTTATTTTTGGCTCCCATCGATTTTTTAGTTCTTATATGATTATCTAACATCCCTGAAAGTCTCATTAAAATATCACATTTTGCAGTTTTCGGTCATTTTTATGTAATAAGCTACCCAACTATTTGATAGTTAACTAAGAAATTAATTCCTGAAATTTATCAAGTCTTTTATATAGTTTATATTTTCCTAACAGTTTAATTTGTTAATGAATTAAATATTTTCCATTATAAAAATTACTTGATACTTCTTATTTACTGTAAATGTTATTACTTTTAATTACAGTAAACTAAACGAGACGATGAAGAAAACACCTATATATTTCAAACTATATACTATATTTTGTTACAAATTAGTTGAATTAAAAAAGTTATCAAATGTTATTAAATTAAACAAAAATAATTATTTTTAAAAACATCTAATGTTTTCTCATTATAGTTAATGTTCGGTATTAGAAACAATTTTGCTTAACACTAATATTTCCGGAATTATTTCGAAACACCTGTCATTTAATTCTGGGGTTTATATTATCATCATAATTACTGATTTGGACGATAAAATGGGGGAGGGAGATAGTAAAAGTTCGTTGATTCTTTAATAAGTCAATTTAATCTTTAATTAGTAGTAACTATAATGATCTTTTCATAGTTATTATAATCAATTTCTCAAACTAAATTAAAAATTACTCCTAACGAATTAGTTTTTTCAATCTATAAAACCAACTTTTCTTTAATAAACTATAAAAACAAGAGTTTTTAATTATAAACTGATAAAAACCACTCTGTTTTTAAATAATCAAAAATTTCTCCAATTTTTTATTTAGCAGATTGTTCTTAAAAAGGCCATAACTGGTACATTTACCCTACTTTTTTTAACAAAAGCTTCCTTCCCTTAAAAGATTTTTTACCGTGTCCTTTATGGTATTTTATATGTATGGAGAATAATTATAACATTTAAACTTCATTTTTTACCTATTATAAGTTTAAAAGTTATGTATCATTTAAAATTCTTTAAAAATTTTATATGTATCATGTATAAATATCTTTATAAAACTATTTATCAAACCCAAACATGGTTGGGCATAAACTCTAAAAGTTTGTAAACTTATTGTTTGTTGTTAGATCTAAAACTAAAATGCTAAAAAACTTAGCACTCTATAAGTACATCTATACTTATTTCGTTCTTCTTAAAATGTATTTAAATTCGATTTTATTTTTAGAATTATTTCTTCTGTATTTCATTTTGACCAGTTTATCATAGTCAATTTCTTTTCTAAAATGTTCATCGCTCTTCATTCCCACGCCACCTAAATGTTTACGAACATACAACGGATTCTTGCTTGGACATGGTCTAACTTCGTCAGATCATGTGGGAGATAAGAAACAGCAACACCCCTTTTCCTTAGGGGACCATCTCCATAGTTACGCCTTTTGCAATCAAATTTAAAATTGGCGAACCAGGCGCAACATCCATTTCGCCAAACGGGGACGGAGAAAGACTCGCCACGGTGCTACGGTCGATTCGGTGTCTCGGTCGTTTCGCCGACACGGAGATTTCCTACCCCCCTGATCTCCTGCTGGTTTCCTGTTTACTCTCCCGTGTAGGGATTTTGTCGGCGAAACATCCTAATCGAATGCTGTGGAATCGATACTAAATCACCAAATCGAATGCATTGGAATCGATGCCAAGGAATTAAACGTGAAGGAAGAATCGATTCCCAAGAATCCTGAAATGGAATCCTACTAAACAGTTTTTTTCGGTGCGGATAACTGGCTAAATACCAATAATGTATTTGATTTTAAATGAAAATAAAAATAACTGCTTTTTTTTCAAAAATTAATAGAGTGAGACAATAAAAAAATCGCTCAAACCCACAAAATAACTGTAAAAGAAGTCATTCAAACGGGTTAGCCTTAGAAATTACATAAATGAATCGTCAGTTTGAAGAAGGGAATAAGTCCTAAAAATGACAAATTGACTTTTTGTGCTCAAAACAATCTCCAAGCTTTGCTCTACACATGGGTGAAAAGAGGGGAAAAATAACTAATCCCTATAGGGAGATATCGCCCCTTGAAGTTGTGAAATCGATGTCCATTCATTGTATTTTTCAAGTTAATTTGGAGTTAAAGTTAATTTGTCTTTCTTTTCCTATTCTTTGAGATGTAAAAGAAGTTAAAATGAAATTTTCTTTTAATTTAAAATTTTTTCAAACTTTTTTTATGTAGGGAATGTTTAACTCCATTCATATTCACTCACTCCATTGATACTGCTCTAATAACTCAGTTTCACTATAATTTTGAATTGTATTTGTCTTATTCCTTTTATTTCACCCTTTTGTGGTGTAAACTAAGGAGAAATATAATTTAAATGTGAATTTAAGGGTTTTTTAAGATTTTTTCATCAGAAAAATTTCATAAGGTTGAAGAAGGGAATAAGTCCATCAACTTATTTTGACTGTAAAATATTTTTGAATATACTTATATTTGTTTTGATGGTTGTTCTGTTTTCTAAATAGGGTTGTGAACTTCCAGTAAAAATTTGGTGATTATACAATGAAAATTCTATTACTTATACAGTTTTTTTCGATTTTCTCAAAACTTGGTTTTTGGACTTATTCCCTTCTTCAAACTGACGATTCAAATAATGTCCCACTAAAATTATAAAAAAAATCAAACACACTCACAGTTACATATTTGTATAGTAAATATTTGGTTAATTAATAAGAGAGGAAACCCCATCCCCTTCTAGCACTTTTACTGGTAAATTTAAAAACACTTTTTCTTAAATTTCCAAAACATTGTGAATTGCCGAATTTCTAAGAAATTTTTTTACTTTATATTAACTATTCTTTTGACAACATATCTTCAGTTTCGTTATGAACATTAAGGAAAATAGTACCGTAATTTCGCACATATAGTCCGCAGACACGATTTTATGTAAAAATTTTTTCTAAAATCGTCAGATGTATTTAATGATTTTAGTATTTAGTAGATGATGTAATGTATTTTAGAAACAAAGAACTAAGTATAAATAGAAAAAAAGTACTTACTAATATACCTTCAGAAATAAAACGCTAAATACAAATAAAAAACAGTGCTTACTAATTAATCATATTATTTATTTACTATTATGTATTTTTAATCATTATATTTGATCATCGGCAGTTCACGACAGCGTGTTTTTTAAATTAACCGTGAAAAACCAGCGTATTATCCGCACAGGTGGATAGTCAGCAGCTTCAAAAATTCGCATTTTAAACACAGATAGTCCGCGGACTGAACGCGCGAAATTACGGTATTAAAAATGTGGGCCAATATTTTTGCTTGCATTTCAAAGTGAGGAAATCCTCAATAGGGGGTTTTCTAACTTGATTTCGCGTGCTTTTTCGTGATTATGCTTAGTGAAAATAGCCATTTTGTTCCTTAAAATCTGTAGTTTACGAATCGCGATGGTGGACACTTCGGGTCTGCGCCAGGGGATGGTGAGAGGCGCAGAAGTGGAAAATCGACGAGTTTCAATTTTGTGTTGTTTGGAGTCAAAATGGTTCCTTTTACTTTTTTAATTTGCTCAAATGCCCCATAATACGAGAGAGGCGAGGGAGGACTAACGGGACATAGAGTTTGGAAAGGATCAGTTCACTCCAGTAGAAGGGGTGGAAGGATAAAGTGGAACGTAAAAATTGGTAAGCCTATTTTCTCTGAGGCGCAGGCTTATAGTCGTCCATTAACGTAATGAAAGGTGCCATTCTTTTCCTTATTTTCAGGCGAGAAATAATTGCGATAGTAGAAATCTGGCAACGCTCACTAGGGGTAGGGAGAGGTGCAGGAAAAAATTACGAAAATCAGCAATATCTCCTGAAAAATAATTTCTTTTCTGCACCAACTGCGGTTGAATGTTTTGTAAATTGACACCAAAAATGGGTAAAATGCATTAAACCGATTTTCGAACGATTCTTCTACTTAAAATAGGGCCTGAAAGGTGTAGAAAAAAATAAGGGGAAATTCTCAACTTTTAAGTCTTTTAAAAACTTATTTTTACTCGTGAAGAAGCACTAGTTTCAGGCTAATTTTTCCCTTTATACACTTAAGAATACGAAATACCATCGTTGATATCTGGGACCTGCGATTAAGGAGGGGGGCAGGGGCAGAAAAAAATATTCCTGTTTTTATACTCTTCGTGGGAGTAAAATTCAAAATTTTCTACTTTTAGTAGAGTCATAAGTGGTGCAAATAAAGAAGATAGATACCTGACATGTCTAACAGCCCGTTAGAAAAGAGTTCCTGCCATTGGAAGGTGAAATGGAAGGGTTAAGCGGAACATGAGGAAGTATATGGGATGTTTTGAAAAAAATTGTGTCTATTTTAGTGAAATAATGTAGAAATCTATTTGAGCAGGTTCTATGTAATCTGTAGAACTGGAAATGCGACAATAAGTAACTTTCATTCTCGACCGAGGATAATAATTGGGGCAGAAAAAAGTTAAAATTATACTTTACTGAGAAAAAGAGTATTTATCCTGTTTAAAAGGTTTTATGGACTGAAATTTTTGATTGGGGTCACTCAAGGTGGCCTATCCTGAGAAGCATAAACTCATCTTTGGGGGTTGAATGGATGAAATGGAATACTAATTCGATTTTTTGACAAATGGCGTGAAATTTCTTGGAAGAGAGTGATAATAAACAAATCGATTCCTCTTTCCAACTCTCTCGAATGGGTTACCCGACAATGAAATTTGGGAATCAAGACAAGGGTCCGTGGTCGGCGCAGAAAAATTTTATACATTAAATTTTAGTTTAAATAATTGTGTCTAAATAAGATAAAATATCCCTAAAATAAGAAATTTCATAGCAGATATGAAGGAGACCCATGTTAAAACTGTTTCTTGGAGGGTAAGAGGATAAAATAGAATATTAGGGGGTATAACATTTTACTATTTTACTAAAAAGTGAGTATTTCTCGCAAAAATTGCATTAAAAGGATTCGATTTTCCAATTTTACTCCATGGAATATGATACGTATAAGATAAATCTGTAGTATTAGGCAGGGGAAGGTTAGTTGGGCAAAAAAAACCTGTAATTATTACAAAATTAAGACAAAAAACTTTATAATATTCTAATTTTTTGAGAAATAATTAAATGACTTAAATTTGTAATAATTACCGGGTTTTTTTGCCCAACTAACCTTCCCCTTCCTAATACTGCAGATTTATCTTATACGTATCATATTCCATGGAGTAAAATTGGAAAATCGAATCCTATTAATGCAATTTTTGCGAGAAATACTCACTTTTTAGTAAAATGTAATACCCCCTAATATTCTATTTTATCCTCTTACCCTCCAAGAAACAGTTTTAACATGGGTCTCCTTCATATCTGCTATGAAATTTCTTATTTTAGGGATATTTTATCTTATTTAGACACAATTATACAAACTAAAATTTAATGTATAAAATTTTTCTGCGCCAACCACGGACCCTTGTCTTGATTCCCAAATTTCATTGTCGGGTAACCCATTCGAGAAAGTTGGAAAGAGGAATCGATTTGTTTATTATCACTCTCTTCCAAGAAATTTCACGCCATTTGTCAAAAAATCGAATTAGTATTCCATTTCATCCATTCAACCCCCAAAGATGAGTTTATGCTTCTCAGGATAGGCCACCATGAGTGACCCCAATCAAAAATTTCAGTCCATAAAACCTTTTAAACAGGATAAATACTCTTTTTCTCAGTAAAGTATAATTTTAACTTTTTTTCTGACCCAATTATTATCCTCGGTCGAGAATGAAAGTTACTTATTGTCGCATTTCCAGTTCTACAGATTACATAGAACCTGCTCAAATAGATTTCTACATTATTTCACTAAAATAGACACAATTTTTTTCAAAACATCCCATATACTTCCTCATGTTCCGCTTAACCCTTCCATTTCACCTTCCAATGGCAGGAACTCTTTTCTAACGGGCTGTTAGACATGTCAGGTATCTATCTTCTTTATTTGCACCACTTATGACTCTACTAAAAGTAGAAAATTTTGAATTTTACTCCCACGAAGAGTATAAAAACAGGAATATTTTTTTCTGCCCCTGCCCCCCTCCTTAATCGCAGGTCCCAGATATCAACGATGGTATTTCGTATTCTTAAGTGTATAAAGGGAAAAATTAGCCTGAAACTAGTGCTTCTTCACGAGTAAAAATAAGTTTTTAAAAGACTTAAAAGTTGAGAATTTCCCCTTATTTTTTTCTACACCTTTCAGGCCCTATTTTAAGTAGAAGAATCGTTCGAAAATCGGTTTAATGCATTTTACCCATTTTTGGTGTCAATTTACAAAACATTCAACCGCAGTTGGTGCAGAAAAGAAATTATTTTTCAGGAGATATTGCTGATTTTCGTAATTTTTTCCTGCACCTCTCCCTACCCCTAGTGAGCGTTGCCAGATTTCTACTATCGCAATTATTTCTCGCCTGAAAATAAGGAAAAGAATGGCACCTTTCATTACGTTAATGGACGACTATAAGCCTGCGCCTCAGAGAAAATAGGCTTACCAATTTTTACGTTCCACTTTATCCTTCCACCCCTTCTACTGGAGTGAACTGATCCTTTCCAAACTCTATGTCCTGTTAGTCCTCCCTCGCCTCTCTCGTATTATGGAGCATTTGAGCAAATTAAAAAAGTAAAAGGAACCATTTTGACTCCAAACAACACAAAATTGAAACTCGTCGATTTTCCACTTCTGCGCCTCTCACCATCCCCTGGCGCAGACCCGAAGTGTCCACCATCGCGATTCGTAAACTACAGATTTTAAGGAACAAAATGGCTATTTTCACTAAGCATAATCACGAAAAAGCACGCGAAACCCATTTTCGTGAAGTTAGAAAACCCACTATAAGTGAAATTCATCTAATCGTAATTGAAATATAAATGTTCCAGGGTTGAAATAAGCTTAACTTGCCTGTATTGAAATTTATTTTTGTAAAAACTCCCACCCTAATTCGCTTTCCTCTACACTACATGATAAATCTGAATTTTTATTATTGTAAAGAAATTTATTTGGAAAGCTTTTTCTAGAAATTCGGGTTGCTATGTAGATTCTAACGTTATCCGGGAAGAGCTTGGGGTCTGAAATTTTAGTATGTTTACCTCTTTCAAATTCTATTTTGAAAGAATTATGACACTAAGGGGTGGTATCCCAAATGGTGTCGCGAAAAAACCGTTCAAAACAAAAACCGTTCAGACGAAAACCGTTCAAAAAACAAAAAAATTTGTAGCTTTACACATGCAATAAATTTGATTGTTTTTTATTGAACGGTTTTTGCATTGAACGGTTTTTTCGTATATCCATCCAAATTTGGAGGTTTTGCGTCCATATGCGGTTTCCAATTTTCAATTTTTAACGACGCTAGCCCCTTTTCCCGTAAAAAGGTACAGAGTCTATTAAAATGATTCTTAAAGATATCAAAATTTCTTTGAGAATATGGTTACTGCTAAGTTCTCCAACACTTATTTAGCAAGAAATCCGTAAAAAACAGATTTTTAAGTAAATTTTCTAGATTGCACAATCTTTACACTACCTCTTAGTGAAACATACAGTTTGAAATCCCTTTTTTAAAATGTTTTCAGAAAATATAAACCACTAAGCTGTGTTTCTAATTGTTCCGGAGGTATTCAGTGTCAAAGTTGGCACGTGTTAGGCTTAGTGCGCCATGTGGGTTTCTCGACAAAAAATGAAGCTATTTTAGCCGCTTTGTTAGAAAAGTACCGATCTCTGACGCATTAAGGCTTACATTTTATCAAAATTCTCATCGATACCTTTAAGAATCGGGATTTTACTAAGCTCTACGATATTTATTTCGAGAGAAATTACACAATAGAAGTTACGCGATTTTTTAATGAATACGTGCCTACTAGAAAACAAAGTTTGAAACACAAATTAGAACATTGCATGTTGTGATGAATTAAAGTAATTAAGCTTGGCTTAAAAACTCTGGTTGTGAGATAAACGTCAAAATTTTAAAATCCTAAATTTGTATACCATCCTCTTAGGCAAGAGAGGTCAATTATAGTGTAAAAAACATCATGCATCTATGACACACTAAAACGACTACTGATATACCGCGAGGAGAAGAGCTATGAACAGGGTTGCCGTGAGTAGACGAGTCCAAAAGAAGAGGGAAGCTTGTATGAATTGAACTGCAATATTTGGCATTTTAAGCGTACATTTGGCGAATGAGAAAACGTTTATTAAGCTACATTAAATTATTGATTATCTTTGAAATTTCTCGTCAATAAAAATCGGAAATACTTTTTCACATGAAAACTTTTTACCGTTTAGTATGCCTTTATATTTCTATTTTGAGGGAATTAGTTATATTCAGTTTTATATAGCTGATATAACTTTAGTTGTAAATTTTATAACTTAATCATCATACTTAGGAAATTTAAATAAGGCGTTAGAAACTTGTGACGTGAAAAAATATAACAAAATGTATTCATTATCTTTTTGATATTTTTTATAAGATTAGGGAGCTACCTCCCCCTACTCGCTATCGCTCACCTAGCTGCGTATGCAGGACCTTTCGGATCGCTTTGAAATCTTCACAAAGATTTGCTCATTGAACTTATTCTCTGCAAACTGAACTTAAATGCAAAATTTAACAAAATATTTAAGATTAGATCATATATGGATTAGATCAGACCAGTTGATATAGATCAGATTAAATCCAAAAAAATTACAAAATATCCAAAATCAAATCAGGTAAAATGATGTAAATCAGATAAAATAAAATTAAATTAAATAGATCAGATTTTATGGAAGATCAGTTGAAATAGATCTGATTAGTTGAAATAGATGTGATCAGTTGAAATAGATCTGATCAGGTGTAATAAATCAGATTAGATCTAGTAATGTAAGGAAATTCCCATCCGTGACTCTAGAATCGAAAGAAGCACAAAGTTGAAAAATGGCCACTCAGATTTGGCGCAAAACATTTATTTCAGCGCCAAAAGAATCATCATCACCCCCGAAATTCAGTGGAGTAATCCGTTTCTATAACAACCGCAGCATCATCGTATGACGTCAATAGCTCTTCTTCTGGTGGTATGTCAGTATAATTTTGTCTTTTAAACTGTAGCCTGTATACTCCTCGCAGTTTCGGAAATCCATTATTATACATAAAGGATCTAATTTGGAATAATAACATTTTTAACAAAAATAAAAATCAATAAGTATGAAGATTGGTTGTCTTAAAATTTGACTATTTTTGAAATTTGAGGACTTATTACCACAGCATGTTGAAATGTTAAACGTTTTAACTTGTTTGAAAGGCTTCCTTGGGTTGTTTATTAAATTAAATAATTAACTAATAATTTACCACTAATTATAATTTTTCTCTTATGTAATATTTATATGAATGCAAAAAGCATGGGAAATGACCTTGGCAACTTTCAATCATCCATCATCCTCATCTCATACTTTAATGTATATAGATTTTAAACATAAAATCTTTACATCTAAGCCTCTAAATGCCGTATTTCCTACTGCGATGGAAGAAGTGAAGCGAATTAAGCGGATTTTTAATCAATTTCTACACTTACTGTAAAACCAAGACCCTCTAAATAAAGGCCTCCCAACTCGGCCGTGCAACGTCATAACTTTCACTCATCTTTGACGTCACTCCATAGACTTAACATGGCAATTTTCACCCACGTCTGACGTCATCACCCGGAGTTGGATGGCCATGTATATAGAGGGTCTTGGTAAAACCCAATAAAAACCAAAAATTGTAAAAATGAAATCCAATAATTATTTTAAAAGCTCTTTCAATCATATTTTCAGGATTTTAATTTACTATTAGGTGAAATAATTTACTTCTCAAAGCATATTCCTAAAAATTAAAGGAAAAAATTTAATAATTTCAAGTTTCGAAGTGAAATAAAACTTTCAATTGTTATTAACTTATGGACTAACTTAAGTGTGGTCCTAATATTTCGGGAGTAATCGAGGTTCAAAGTTTCTTTATAAGAAATGAGATTTTCCTTATTTCCTTTCAAGGATAATAAGTCTATATATTTTCTTTTCCTGTATGTTGTTCGGGACGTCTAACTAAGACGTATAACATTAAGGGACCCGATCTTTATAACGGATTCTATTATGTCCGGCGTTTTACCGAAAAACGCCGATAATTATTAAATAAATCGATTTATTTTTTAATAATGGTTTAAAAGGTGATGGATTCTTAAAATATACATCAAGATTCACGTCGATTTTCATGAATATATCTTTATAATTTATTAAGTTATTAGACTTGTTAAAATATAGGATCGTTAAAAAACACAAGTCCACTTTTTGTTTAATAAATCGATAAATATTATTAAACAATTTTTTTATTTTACTTCTGAGTAAAGGACCGTTGTAGTACAGTTTTTCCAGAATTACGAGTTTCCATGGTGATTATGACGTACTTGAGAATATTCGAAAGCAGATTAGATCCTACTATGATCCTTAACGCAAATGACTGTGGAATACTTACCAGATTTGAGTTCTCGGTTTGTGTACTTTTAAAGTTACATTTTAATGCTTTACATATTTAGAAAGCTTATAAAAAATTGGAAAATTTAAGGGGAATCAATACATATTGCGTTTGTAATTTAGGTTCAAAGAATTTTCGTTTTACTTGAAATTTTTCCCAAATCTATAGAATATAAAAATCAATGTTTGTATGTATGCCTGTATGTATGTCCTTTATAGTTTTAAACTTTTCGAACTACATTAACTATTTAACTATACAACGTTGATCTACTCGCTCCAGGGAAAGTTTCTGAATAAAATTAATTTAAAATCGAAGCGTTCCAGCAACTTTTTTTGGTCAATTTTATGCTTGAAAACCCATATTTCATGCCTAACTTCATGGCAAAACCACATTGTTTTAAATATATTAAGAGAAGATGTAACTTTAATTGTTGTAGGCATGAAATCGATTGTTGGAGTTTAAAATCTATTGTTGTAGCATAAACATAAAAAGTGGCTCCTTTATTTAACTACTAGCTGTTATACCCGGCCTTGCACGGGTGGGGTGAATAAATTAATTTTTTAAATATTTCTTAAAATACATTTATAATTTTGTAAATTAGCAATGTTACAAATCATCCCGGTATCCCAGGCGCCTCTTTCCTATCCCAGTGTGTTCCCGGTAATCTTATCCCGGTGGTCACGGTAATTTTTCTAATCCCGGCGTTCCCGGTAATTTTCCTATCTCAGTGTTTACGGTAATTTTTATATTCCGGTATTCTGGGTGTCTTTATGGTAAATTTCCAATCCCAGTGTTCTCGGTAATTTTTATAACCCGGTAATTTTTCCATCCCGATGTTCTCGCTAATTTTCCAATCCCGGTGTTCTTGTCACTTTTTACAATCCCGATGTTCCTGATAATGTTTAATATCTTGGTGCCTTTATAAAATAACCAATTTGTAACCACAGTAAAAAGTCTGGTAAATTAGTAAGTCTAGTGAACAAATTAACAAATTTAAAACCAGTGTTTAAAACTAAACTAAAAGATCTAGTAAATGAAAAATTCTAGTGATCTGTCTCATTTGAAACAATGTTTTATTTTTAACTCGTTGTATGACTGGTAAAACAGGTTTTTAAACACGGAAAAATAAGTGAAAAAAAAGCAGGAAAAACGGGAAAAAAAGAATGAAGGACTGATTTTCTCTTTATAAATTATAGCCCATGTCCTATTCTGATGTATCAGCTACATTATGGTAGAATTTCATTAAAATCCATTCAGTAGTTTTTGCGTGAAAGAGTAACAAACATCCAGACAAACATTCACAATTATAATAGTAGTAGGATTTCCACATTTGGACTGGCGAAGCCCATCTGTAACACACCAGAATAAATTTAAAGACAAAATGGACTGGCGAAGCCCATCTTTAACGCACCAGATGATATTTATTAAAAAATGTGAAGCCCGGGTCTAGCGCGTCAGCCCTAGTATTAAGATAAATACGTACTTAAGATTTTAATATGTTGTAGCAGATCTTTAGGCAAAAAAAAATTTGCATCGCATTAAGGGGTTGAAGAATTAGTTCTAGATTTATAAATTATTAAAGTTTATTAATGTATTTATTATGTATACTGCCCCCTATTGATATTGGACCCTGAAAATTTACTAAATTGTGTGGATTCACACCATTAACAATTAATTTCATGGTCCTAGATCTATGGGAAATCCCTTAATTAGCCTAAACATGCACATCTAGTGTATTTTAATACTTGAAAAAATTCCATTTCAAAAACCTGCTTATCGATTTCGATGAAATTTTAGTATGTTATGCAACTCAAATAGATGCTTCGAACGGCGTATCGCACTGATGTAACGTGTGAAATTTTCTGCCCCTATTCCTATTTCTATATTGATAGGTTTTTAATTCGTATACGACCTCCTAATTGTCCCCGGGTACTATGATTAAATAGATTCACTGTTATTACAACTTATTAAAATTTAAAGTATGTACTTCAGTTAGAAAGAAAGAAACAACCGTTTTTGAATATTGACACGTGTTAGGCTTACCATATTTTCTTGGGTCCAACCCAGGATATATTTTTGAAATTTCTTAATAAGTACCTTATCAAATCATCAAAGATTAAAAAATAAGAAAAAACATTCAAATTAATACATTGAACAGAAATATCAAATTTTATTTCTTTTTTCGACATTATTTTTTCAAAAATTGTCTGATTGACTGAATTTTATTATAAAATTCACGGAAAGTAAATTCTCATAATTAATAAATTAACCCGATGAACATTTCACTTGTTCATTACATAAGACAATACGTGCCGACACGGGATTTCCTACCCCCACTAGTTGAAAAATTCCTTCTACTATCACCCCTGTTCGCCGACATTTCCCACACGTTCCCTTATCTTTCGGGTTTTTTTCGAATCGGTGTAAGAAATCGATTCCGGAGAAGAATCGAATGCAATATCGCAATGAAGGCAAAGCACTCGCTAGACAAACTGCAAACGTATCCGCTAGATGGCGTATCAAAGTGGCGCTAAAACAATGAAGTTCAAGTTCAGACACAGCCTAACAATACAAACACGTGTTTCAAGTATTTAGTCTTTTTTTGGTGCAGAATTGGAATATGACCGACACAATATTCATAAAATCCAAACGTGGCGCGTGGCGGTAATCTTGTGGATTATAAAGATTTTTTATTCCGCCTTGATAGAAGAAGGGATGATTTATCATATTGGAAATGTGCGGCCACTTCGAAATGCAAAGCACGTATTGTCTTATGTAATGAACAAGTGAAATGTTCATCGGGTTAATTTATTAATTATGAGAATTTACTTTCCGTGAATTTTATAATAAAATTCAGTCAATCAAACAATTTTTGAAAAAATAATGTCGAAAAAAGAAATAAAATTTGATATTTCTGTTCAATGTATTAATTTGAATGTTTTTTCTTATTTTTTAATCTTTGATGATTTGATAAGGTACTTATTAAGAAATTTCAAAAATATATCCTGGGTTGGACCCAAGAAAATATGGTAAGCCTAACACGTGTCAATATTCAAAAACGGTTGTTTCTTTCTTTCTAACTGAAGTACATACTTTAAATTTTAATAAGTTGTAATAACAGTGAATCTATTTAATCATAGTACCCGGGGACAATTAGGAGGTCGTATACGAATTAAAAACCTATCAATATAGAAATAGGAATAGGGGCAGAAAATTTCACACGTTACATCAGTGCGATACGCCGTTCGAAGCATCTATTTGAGTTGCATAACATACTAAAATTTCATCGAAATCGATAAGCAGGTTTTTGAAATGGAATTTTTTCAAGTATTAAAATACACTAGATGTGCATGTTTAGGCTAATTAAGGGATTTCCCATAGATCTAGGACCATGAAATTAATTGTTAATGGTGTGAATCCACACAATTTAGTAAATTTTCAGGGTCCAATATCAATAGGGGGCAGTATACATAATAAATACATTAATAAACTTTAATAATTTATAAATCTAGAACTAATTCTTCAACCCCTTAATGCGATGCAAATTTTTTTTTGCCTAAAGATCTGCTACAACATATTAAAATCTTAAGTACGTATTTATCTTAATACTAGGGCTGACGCGCTAGACCCGGGCTTCACATTTTTTAATAAATATCATCTGGTGCGTTAAAGATGGGCTTCGCCAGTCCATTTTGTCTTTAAATTTATTCTGGTGTGTTACAGATGGGCTTCGCCAGTCCAAATGTGGAAATCCTACTACTATTATAATTGTGAATGTTTGTCTGGATGTTTGTTACTCTTTCACGCAAAAACTACTGAATGGATTTTAATGAAATTCTACCATAATGTAGCTGATACATCAGAATAGGACATGGGCTATAATTTATAAAGAGAAAATCAGTCCTTCATTCTTTTTTTCCCGTTTTTCCTGCTTTTTTTTCACTTATTTTTCCGTGTTTAAAAACCTGTTTTACCAGTCATACAACGAGTTAAAAATAAAACATTGTTTCAAATGAGACAGATCACTAGAATTTTTCATTTACTAGATCTTTTAGTTTAGTTTTAAACACTGGTTTTAAATTTGTTAATTTGTTCACTAGACTTACTAATTTACCAGACTTTTTACTGTGGTTACAAATTGGTTATTTTATAAAGGCACCAAGATATTAAACATTATCAGGAACATCGGGATTGTAAAAAGTGACAAGAACACCGGGATTAGAAAATTAGCGAGAACATCGGGATGGAAAAATTACCGGGTTATAAAAATTACCGAGAACACTGGGATTGGAAATTTACCATAAAGACACCCAGAATACCGGAATATAAAAATTACCGTAAACACTGAGATAGGAAAATTACCGGGAACGCCGGGATTAGAAAAATTACCGTGACCACCGGGATAAGATTACCGGGAACACACTGGGATAGGAAAGAGGCGCCTGGGATACCGGTGTGGTGGACTCGAACCCAAAAGTTGAACCGGTGGACTCGAACCTGACTCTATACGTAACTTAGATGTGTATGTGCTAATTTAAGGATTTACCTTCTTAATGGATCTCTGTTGTTGTAACTGAAGTTGTAACTGTGCACAACATTATATATAGTGTTTCGGTTGTGATGTGGTCTTCTCCTTTTTCCCGCACGTGGCGGTATTTTTTAGCCCTTTTGGCCTGCATAATCTTTTAGTAATATGTTGTTGTTGAATAAAGTTTAATGTTTTTTACAATATATTTAGTGGTCATTCAACATTAGGCTCTTTAGCCTTAATCACTAAATATTGGTGACCTTTTCCTGTGAGAGATCGCGCCCAACTGAAAGTAGCTTTGATGATGCCGGTGTAGAATTATTCGTAATTTTTGTTTCAAAATTTCCCCTCGCCTGTGCTGTGCCTTGTTTCCCACGTCCACTTAGGCCTACCCCTTGAGATATATTTGATCCTTTCCCTTGACTTCCAGTATGCCTCCTCCTGTCACGGTAGAAACCGCTAACCCTACTGCGGTAGAAACCGCAACACCTGTTACGGTCGATTCTCAGGTCGCTCATGTGGCAATTAAACCACCTCCCTTCTGGAAGAGCAACCCAGCTCTTTGGTTCGTACGCTTAGAAGCTCAGTTCGATCTCGCAAAAATTACTGTTGACTCTACTAAGTTTAACTATGTCCTTTCGTCAATTGAGTCGGACATTCTAGATTCGGTCAGTGACTTGGTACTAAATCCTCCCGTCGATGATAAATACAAGTCCCTTAAAAAACGTCTAATTGATGTACATTCAGAAAGCGAAGCATCGAAATTTCGAACTCTTCTTCATGGTCTAGATTTAGGTGACCAACGACCCTCACAGCTCTTGAGTCGCATGCGTTCGCTTGCTGGGGATAACATAAAAGAGTCCCTATTAAAGTCCTTATGGCTTGGGCGCTTACCTATTGGAACTCAGACAGTCATAGCTGCTCTTAATGGAAACTTAGATAAGTTGGCTGATGACGCGGACAAAATTAACGACCTGCCTTCCTACCAAGGGATCAACCCCGTTGCCGCTGCATCGGGGAATGGGACCTCAAAGTTAGAGCTACAGGTGGCGAGCCTGACTGAACAGGTTAGTAAGTTAACCGCAATGGTACAGCGTTCCCGTAGCCCGGAACCCAGTCCCAACCACTTTCGCAGACGCAGAGACTCCCGGAATCGTAGCAGCTCCCGGGATAGGTTCAGGAAGTATCTAGAGCCGTCCAACGGTAATTGCTTTTACCATACCAATTTCGGCAAGGATGCCAGGAAGTGCATTGCCCCATGCTCTTTTTGTTCGGAAAACTAGGTGGGCGATCGTCAGTTGGCCAGGTTCCCGATCGCCTCATTAACAGAGTTCTATTGGCCGACTCTTCATCTAAGATGACCTTTTTGGTGGACACAGGCGCGGACGTCTCAGTAATCCCAAAATCCTATGCTCCCCATGCTAAAGTTCAACCGGACTTGACTTTGTACGCTGCAAACTATACAAAAATACCAACCTTCGGTACAAAGCGGATCATACTGGACTTGGGCTTACGACGCCGATTCGCTTGGTCTTTTGTAATTGCAGAAGTACGTCAACCAATCACAGGAGTTGATTTTTTAAGACACTTCGGGTTACTAGTAGACGCAAAAAAATCACAAAGTTATCGACGCCCAGACCAAAATGTCTTCTAACGGCAAGTCTCTAACCATTGGTTCTGTGCCAGCTAACTTAGCAATACTAGTAGGTAATTCTAAATTCGATAACGTGTTAAGTCAGTATCCAGAGTTAATCAACCCCTCACAACCAGTGAACTCTGATCGGAAAAATGAGGTTTTTCATCATATAGAAACCAAGGGCCCGCCTGTGTTCTCAAAGCCCCGTCGTCTTGCTCCTCACATTTTAAAGGCAGTAAAAAAGGAGTTTGCCCATCTCATGTCTCAGGGAATTATCCGACCGTCAAAGATCCCCTGGGCGAGCGCCCTGCATGTGGTAAAAAAATCTAATGGCGAATATCGCCCTTGTGGTGATTACCGTAGACTGAATGCAATCACTGTACCTGATCGCTATCCTGTTCCCCACATACAGGATTGCACTCAAAGCTTGTCTGGGAAAACAATATTTTCCACCCTCGATTTGGCAAGGGCGTACCACCAAATCGCAGTAAACCCTTCTGACATTCCTAAGACTGCAGTTACCACACCCTTTGGCCTTTATGAGTATACTGCCATGCCTTTCGGCCTTAGAAACGCTGGCCAAACTTTCCAGAGGCACATACACCAGGTGTTACGCGATCTTGATTTTTGTGTTCCCTACTTCGATGACCTGCTCATAGCTTCCTCTTCAGAAACTCAGCACCTTGATCATCTGCATCAGGTCTTTTCTCGCTTGAGGGAATACGGTCTAAAGCTAAACCCTGGAAAATGTGTATTGGGAAAGGCCTCGGTGAAGTTTTTGGGTTGTCTGATAACTTCGGAAGGAGTTAAACCACTTCCTGATAAGGTTGACGTCATTGCCAACTTCCCTAGGCCTGATACTATTTCTCAACTCAGGCGTTTTTTGGCCATGTTGAATTTCTACAGACGTTTTTTGCCTCATGCAGCCGAAATACAAATACCCCTTAACAAGTTACTCGCGAATTGTAAAAAGAACGACAAACGCCCGGTAATTTGGAATGAGAAGGCGGAAAACGCGTTTTCCCAATGCAAAACAGCGTTAGCTGAAGCTACAACTTTAGCTTACCATGGCCCTGAATCGCAGATATGTTTACTTGTGGATGCCTCGAGTACAGCAGTAGGAGCTGCTTTGAACTGCTTAACATCAAAAGGCCCCAGACCAATTGCTTTTTTTTCCCGTAAGCTAAGTCCCTCGGAAACAAGGTATAGCACATATGACAGAGAACTTCTGGCTGTTTATTTGGCTATTAAATACTTTCGGCAGCAGCTGGAAGGTCAAAATTTTACTATTTTCACGGACCATCGTCCGTTAATTTTTGCATTTTCTAAAAATTCTGATTCTGTTTCCCCACGTCAGTTAAGACATCTTGACTTCATATCACAGTTTAGCACGGACATAAGGCACGTGTCTGGCACTGACAATGTTGTCGCTGACACATTGTCCCGAATACAGCAAATAAAGGAGGTTCCCCTGGACTTCCATGAATTGGCTGCCGCTCAGCAGGATGACGCAGAACTGCAAGCTCTCCTGGTTGATGATAGATGCTCACTAAGGTTTCAGAAGTTGTCTTTAGCAAAAGACCTCGAAATTATTGGTGTTGAAACCAATAATAGGATCCGACCCTACGTGCCCTTGCGGTTTAGGAAGTCCATCTTCAGGTCTCTCCATGACCTGTCACATCCTGGCGTCAGAGGTACCAAGAGGCTGGTCTTGGAGAAGTATGTCTGGCCGTCTGCATCCAAAGATGTCGCGGAGTGGACTCGATCCTGCTTGGATTGTCAAAAATCCAAAGTCACGCGTCATACTGTTAGTCCGATTCAGCCTTTTCTTCCACCATCTGCTAGGTTCGACCACGTCCATTTGGACTTAGTGGGTCCTCTACCACCTTCCAATGGATACTGCTATCTGTTCACCTGCATAGATAGATTTTCAAGATGGCCTGAAGCAGTTCCCATCTCCGACATCACCGCCGAGACCGTCGCCAGAGTTTTTGTGTCTAACTGGGTGTCCCGCTTCGGGGTCCCTTCCGTGGTCACTACAGATCAGGGAAGACAATTCCAGTCATCTTTGTTCTCAGCCTTGACGAGATTGCTTGGGGTAAAGAAGATCCGTACCACACCTTATCATCCAGTCAGCAATGGCTTGGTTGAAAGGTTTCATCGTTCGCTAAAACAGGCTCTCAAGTGTCACGACAACATCAAATGGTCGGACACCCTGCCACTTGTCCTGTTGGGTCTCCGCTCTGCCTTCAAAGAAGATCTCAAGTGTACGGCTGCCGAGCTTGTGTATGGATCAACCTTGCGACTACCAGCAGATTTCATTTCTCCAACTCCGATGACTGGCGAACAAGACCCAGCGGCCTTCGTCCAGCATCTAAAGACCACCATGCAGTCTTTAACTCCAACGCCAGCATCTGCTCATGGTCAGTCGAGGTCTTTCGTCCATCCAGCTCTGTCCGGTACCACCCATGTCTTCGTGCGCCACGGAGGTGTCAAAAAACCCCTCCAGCCACCCTACGATGGCCCGTTTGAAGTGATTGAGCGTTCGACCAAGCACTTCAAGGTTCTGATCCGTTCAAGACCCACTACCATCAGTGTGGACCGCTTGAAGCCATGTTTCATGACCGTTGACGGCGCTACCCCCTACAAAGCGGTCTCCAGAACATCACCAACATCAACGGATTCCTCATCTACTTCCCTTTCCACAAGACCGTCCGTAGATGTCAAGGACACTCCAGTTTACACCCGTTCTGGTAGGAAAATCAGATTTGCCCCTTGCTACACCTGACCTTCCGTGCCTTTGGCACTGGGGGGGAGTAGTGTGGTGGACTCGAACCCAAAAGTTGAACCGGTGGACTCGAACCTGACTCTATACGTAACTTAGATGTGTATGTGCTAATTTAAGGATTTACCTTCTTAATGGATCTCTGTTGTTGTAACTGAAGTTGTAACTGTGCACAACATTATATATAGTGTTTCGGTTGTGATGTGGTCTTCTCCTTTTTCCCGCACGTGGCGGTATTTTTTAGCCCTTTTGGCCTGCATAATCTTTTAGTAATATGTTGTTGTTGAATAAAGTTTAATGTTTTTTACAATATATTTACTTAATTACCTTACAATATTTTTATTCGCCTTAATCACTAAACCTGGATGATTTGTAACATTGCTAATTTACAAAATTATAAATGTATTTTAAGAAATATTTAAAAAATTAATTTATTCACCCCACCCGTGCAAGGCCGGGTATAACAGCTAGTAGTTAAATAAAGGAGCCACTTTTTATGTTTATGCTACAACAATAGATTTTAAACTCCAACAATCGATTTCATGCCTACAACAATTAAAGTTACATCTTCTCTTAATATATTTAAAACAATGTGGTTTTGCCATGAAGTTAGGCATGAAATATGGGTTTTCAAGCATAAAATTGACCAAAAAAAGTTGCTGGAACGCTTCGATTTTAAATTAATTTTATTCAGAAACTTTCCCTGGAGCGAGTAGATCAACGTTGTATAGTTAAATAGTTAATGTAGTTCGAAAAGTTTAAAACTATAAAGGACATACATACAGGCATACATACAAACATTGATTTTTATATACTATAGATTTGGGAAAAATTTCAAGTAAAACGAAAATTCTTTGAACCTAAATTACAAACGCAATATGTATTGATTCCCCTTAAATTTTCCAATTTTTTATAAGCTTTCTAAATATGTAAAGCATTAAAATGTAACTTTAAAAGTACACAAACCGAGAACTCAAATCTGGTAAGTATTCCACAGTCATTTGCGTTAAGGATCATAGTAGGATCTAATCTGCTTTCGAATATTCTCAAGTACGTCATAATCACCATGGAAACTCGTAATTCTGGAAAAACTGTACTACAACGGTCCTTTACTCAGAAGTAAAATAAAACAATTGTTTAATAATATTTATCGATTTATTAAACAAAAAGTGGACTTGTGTTTTTTTAACGATCCTATATTTTAACAAGTCTAATAACTTAATAAATTATAAAGATATATTCATGAAAATCGACGTGAATCTTGATGTATATTTTAAGAATCCATCACCTTTTAAACCATTATTAAAAAATAAATCGATTTATTTAATAATTATCGGCGTTTTTCGGTAAAACGCCGGACATAATAGAATCCGTTATAAAGATCGGGTCCCTTAATGTTATACGTCTTAGTTAGACGTCCCGAACAACATACAGGAAAAGAAAATATATAGACTTATTATCCTTGAAAGGAAATAAGGAAAATCTCATTTCTTATAAAGAAACTTTGAACCTCGATTACTCCCGAAATATTAGGACCACACTTAAGTTAGTCCATAAGTTAATAACAATTGAAAGTTTTATTTCACTTCGAAACTTGAAATTATTAAATTTTTTCCTTTAATTTTTAGGAATATGCTTTGAGAAGTAAATTATTTCACCTAATAGTAAATTAAAATCCTGAAAATATGATTGAAAGAGCTTTTAAAATAATTATTGGATTTCATTTTTACAATTTTTGGTTTTTATTGGGTTTTACCAAGACCCTCTATATACATGGCCATCCAACTCCGGGTGATGACGTCAGACGTGGGTGAAAATTGCCATGTTAAGTCTATGGAGTGACGTCAAAGATGAGTGAAAGTTATGACGTTGCACGGCCGAGTTGGGAGGCCTTTATTTAGAGGGTCTTGGTTTTACAGTAAGTGTAGAAATTGATTAAAAATCCGCTTAATTCGCTTCACTTCTTCCATCGCAGTAGGAAATACGGCATTTAGAGGCTTAGATGTAAAGATTTTATGTTTAAAATCTATATACATTAAAGTATGAGATGAGGATGATGGATGATTGAAAGTTGCCAAGGTCATTTCCCATGCTTTTTGCATTCATATAAATATTACATAAGAGAAAAATTATAATTAGTGGTAAATTATTAGTTAATTATTTAATTTAATAAACAACCCAAGGAAGCCTTTCAAACAAGTTAAAACGTTTAACATTTCAACATGCTGTGGTAATAAGTCCTCAAATTTCAAAAATAGTCAAATTTTAAGACAACCAATCTTCATACTTATTGATTTTTATTTTTGTTAAAAATGTTATTATTCCAAATTAGATCCTTTATGTATAATAATGGATTTCCGAAACTGCGAGGAGTATACAGGCTACAGTTTAAAAGACAAAATTATAGTCGTTTTAGTGTGTCATAGATGCATGATGTTTTTTACACTATAATTGACCTCTCTTGCCTAAGAGGATGGTATACAATTACAAATTTAGGATTTTAAAATTTTGACGTTTATCTCACAACCAGAGTTTTTAAGCCAAGCTTAATTACTTTAATTCATCACAACATGCAATGTTCTAATTTGTGTTTCAAACTTTGTTTTCTAGTAGGCACGTATTCATTAAAAAATCGCGTAACTTCTATTGTGTAATTTCTCTCGAAATAAATATCGTAGAGCTTAGTAAAATCCCGATTCTTAAAGGTGAGATGGTGCTCTGGATTACTGCTTATAAGATTTTAGTGCTACACCATCTACTTGATAAATGAAACTAAGGCTGATTGCTTTTTATGAACTATTTATTAAAAACATAACAATAACGCGCGTGGCGTTTAGGCTTAGCCGCGATACGAGGACGAGAGAAATAACAGAGCGCGCAGAGTGTCCGTCGTTCGTTGAGGAATGTCGTTCTGCCCGGCGAGAGCTGCCCGGGCAAGGTTGCTTCGCGGCGCTGGTGTTGCGCTCGCCAAAAGTCTTTCTTCTGGCGCTTGAGCGCTCTTTTGGCGGTGTCGCCTCACACTCCCTCCCCAGTGTCAACGGAATGTGACATATCTTCTGGGAAGGGTAATCTTTCGACCCGAGCGTGTTGTCACCGGTCGCTCAGTCGGCGACGTATCTTGTACAGTCTTTGAATTGTCACTATCACACTTGCTTGGAGGTGGCGTAGATACGCGCTGAGTAACCAAATAGTCCTTGTGTACAGTTCGGAACACTGGTTTAAGACGGTCGAGGGACACCGTTGTTCGGCGTCCGTTCACAACGATGTCGAAGTTTTTCTCTCGGCGAGAAACTACCTCGAACGGGCCGTCGTAAGGCGGTTGTAACGGTGTGCGTACACCGTCATGTCGTAGCAGGACATGTGTGCACTTTTCCAAGTGTGGGTGCACGAAAACACTGCGTTGGCCGTGGCTGGAAGTGGGGGTTGGGCGGACGTCGGCGAAGGAGCTCCTCAGGTCCTCCAGGAACTGCTTGGGTGACGACGTGGTCTCGTCAGTTGACGGGCAAAAGAACTCGCCTGGTAGACGCAAGCTCTGCCCATACACGAGGTCTGCGGTGGTCGCTTGTAGGTCTTCCCGGAAGACGGAACGGAAGCCCAACAGGATGGTCGGGAGGGCAGAGGTCCACTGCTCCGTGCTGTGGGCCTTCAATGCCGCCTTGAAGGGACGGTGGAACTGCTCCACGAGTCCATTGGCTTGCGGATGGTAAGGAGAGGAACGGATCCTCTTGACGCCCAGAAGACTGCAGAGGGATCGGAACAGCTGGCTTTCGAACTGCCTGCCCTGGTCCGTCGTCAGGTACGCTGGAACGCCGAATCTTGACACCCAGGTGGTGTAGAACGCTTGTGCCACTGTCTCGGCAGTGATATCCTGGATAGGCACGGCTTCCGGCCATCGGGTAAAGCGGTCGATCATGGTGAGGACGTAGCTATATCCTCTGGATGGCGGCAGGGGTCCAACCAAGTCTATGTGTACGTGGTCAAATCGCCTCATTTGGTCAGGAAAGGAACCGAGGGGGGTCTTAGTGTGTCTATACACTTTACATTTTTGGCATGCTAAACATTCCCTCGCCCAAGTGGTGCAATCCTTATTAATTGAGGGCCAAACGAATCTAGATTTGACCAGTTTAGTTGAGGCTCTAGTGCCGGGGTGGGACAAGTTATGCAAGTTTAAGAAAACCTGTTTGCGAAATTGTTCGGGAATGAATGGTCTGGCTGCTCCCGTTGAGATATCGCAGTAAACTGGGGTTTGGGATTCTGAGAGGGTAACTGTTTTTAACTGCAAACCCCGAGGATTTCTTAGTAGCTCCCCTAGCTCTGTGTCCCTCAGCTGAGCCTGTGCAATTTCATTAAAGTCGATCGCGCTTGGTATGGTTATCGTGGCTATCCTGGACAATGTGTCAGCCAGCAGTTATGTTTTCGGCACCTTTGATATGCTGTATATCTGTTGTGAATTGGGAAATGAAGTCAAGTTGCCTACTCTGACGCGGCGATCCTTTATCCGCTTTTTGTCGAAAAGCGTAAGTAAGGGGTTTGTGGTCCGTGACAAGGGTGAAATTTCTGCCCTCGAGCATATGTCGGAAATGTTTTATTGCTGCGTACGCGGCCAGCAGTTCTCTATCGTACGCGCTATATTTCTGCTCAGTTTCTGATAACTTTCTAGAGAAAAACGAGAGCGGTTGTAACTCGATATCAATTGATTGGAACAAGGCACCTCCTATAGCCAAATCAGAGGCGTCTACTTGTAGCACTAATTTTGCATCCGGTTTAGGGTGGGATAATAGTGTAGCATTACAAAGGAGCTCTTTACAAATTTGGAATTCTTTTTCTGCCTGTTCGGTCCAGTCGATTTTAGTATTTTTATTTTGCCTAACACCCTTGAGGTACCCATTCAATGTGGTTTGATTGCTGGCAATTTTTGGCAAAAACCTCCGAAAAAAATTAATAAATCCCAGAAACCGTCGTAGTTCCTTAATGGTGGTAGGTCGGGGGAAATCTAGTATAGGTTGCACTTTTTCCGGTAAGGGTTTTGTACCGTCTTTAGAAATTAGGTGTCCTAAAAATGAGATTTCTTTGACATTAAACACGCATTTCGAAGCGTTTATAGTGAGTCCGTATTCGTTTAATTTTTTCAAAACACTGCGCACATGATTCTCGTGCTCCGTCTCGTTATCACTAAAAATCAAAATGTCGTCTAAGTAGACGTAACAAAAAGAGAATTCTCCAAGTACCTCGTTCATGAACCCTTGGAAAGTTTGAGCAGCTCCACAAAGGCCAAAATTTAGAAAAGGAAATTCGAAAAGTCCGAATGGTGTACACACGGCTGTTTTTTGTACGTGGTCTGGGTGTACAGGGATGTGAAAATATGCGCGGACGATATCGATTTTTGAGAAGATACTTTTGCCAAGCCCAGGTTAAAATTTATGCTGGAAAAAGCAAAGAAAGTATGCTTGTTTTTGCTGGTTTTTGCTGGGTATGCTGGTTTTCTTTGCTGGCGTATGCTTGTATATGCTTGCCAGCATGGGATGCTGTCTGAACCAGCATACATATGATAGCATGGCTTGCTTATTAACAAGCATCCGATGCTTTTAAGCAATTCATGCTACCTTCACAGCATGGAGAGCTAGGTACCTTGGTGTGCTATTTTATGCTTGCCAGCTTGGGATGCTATGTAACTAGCATGGGATGCTATCTGAACCAGCACACATATCATAGCATGGCTTGCTTTTTTCAAGCATCCGATGCTTTTAAGCAGTTCAAGCTACTTTCATAGCATGGAGAGCTGGGTACCTTGGTGTGCTATTTTATGCTTTTTTATGCTTGCCAGCTTGGGATGCTGTGTAGCTAGCTTGGGATGCTATGTAGCTAGCTAACGCAGCAATAGCAGCACATGCTATGGACAAGCATCCGATGCTTTAAAGCAGTACAAGCTACTTTCATAGTATGGACAGCTTGGTACCTAGGTGTGCTATTTTATGCTTTTTTATGCTTGCCAGCTTGGGATGCTATGTAGATAGCTGACGCAGCAATAGCATCACATGCTATGGACAAGCATCCGATGCTTTTAAGGGGACGCGGTACCTCTGTTCGACAAAATTACGAACAAAAATTTTTTAGTCCAAACTAATCTATTTGCATTCGTCTATCATCCTACAAATTTCTAAAACTTTTCATTGAAAAATATCCAAGCTGTAGTTAAAATTTTTACTCAGAACTACTTTTTCATTGTTTAAAATGCTAAGGCTTTTTATCTATTGGACCAAATCTCTTGAAATTTTTTCTGGCTATTGTTGGAAGTTCGTTTAACAAAAGGTGGTAAGGGTTTTTTGATATTCATGGTAGATTTTTTAAAAATATTACTGAATTTTGATTTTAGGATCTTTATGGGTTTTTTGCTAGCGATACAAGAAAAAAATATTTTTATAACTTAAACCAGAAAACCCTTAACAGATACCAACTTTTGTTGTATATAGATTGAGGTATTTAATAAAAAAATTAATGAGTGTAAGTAAATTATTGTAGGAGGAGTGGCATTTCAAAAACACCTCTTAAATTTGAAGTTTCTTTTTTTTTAAAACTTAGAATTCTTAATTTTTTGGTATTTTCAATTTGGAATGTCCTTAATACAAGGCAAATACATTTATTACCACCAAAACGTTTCAAAGAACGATGAATTTAAAAATTTTGACCAAAAAGGTACTGTGTCCCCTTAAGCAGTTCAAGCTACTTTCATAGCATGGAGAGCTAGGTACCTTGGTGTGCTATTTCATGCTTTTTTATGCTTGCCAGCTTGGGATGCTATGTAGCTAGCTAACGCAGTAATAGCATCACATGCTATAGACAAGCATCCGATGCTTTTAAGCAGTTCATGCTACTTTCATAGCATGGAGAGCTAGGTACCTTGGTGTGCTGTTTTATGCTTTTTTATGCTTGCCAGCTTGGGATGCTGTGTAGCTAGCTTGGGATGCTATGTAGCTAGCTAACGCAGCAATAGCATCACATGCTGTGGACAAGCATCCGATGCTTTTAAGCAGTTCATGCTACTTTCATAGCATGGAGAGCTAGGTACCTTGGTGTGCTGTTTTATGCTTTTTTATGCTTTCCAGCTTGGGATGCTGTGTAGCTAGCTTGGGATGCTATGTAGCTAGCTAACGCAGCAATAGCATCACATGCTGTGGACAAGCATCCGATGCTTTTAAGCAGTTCATGCTACTTTCATAGCATGGAGAGCTAGGTAGCTTGGTGTGCTGTTTTATGCTTTTTTATGCTTGCCAGCTTGGGATGCTATGTAGCTAGCTTACAAAGGTTTCAAAATTTTTTGATAATTTTTATAGAAGTAATTAGATTCTTTCACTCTGCAAATTTTCTATATCAGTGAGAATAACATTTTTAAAAATTTCAATTTTAAAATACTCTGGTTAAAAATATTTAGTACAGTAATTTTTTTAATTTACTTGAATAAGTTTTGAAAATTCTTTCTCAAAGTAGTTTTATTATGTAGTAAAAATTTAAATTTTCTACAAAATTTAGTTTTGGATAATACATTCAAAAATTGCATAGTTCAGAGTCCTGAGACCCGTATGACACAATACCATGACATGCTAGGTAACAAGCATCCAATGCTTGTTAGCTAGCTGTTTAAGGTACCTTCATAGCAATGAATGGTGGGATGAACCTGGGACGTTAAGCCTACATGTACTAGCTTTGACGCTGAATAGCTCCGGATATATTTGAAGCCAAGCTTAGTGGTTTATATTTTCTGAAAGCGTCAGAAAAGTTGTTTCTAACAATAGGTTAAACTAAGACGTGGTATAAATGTTGCGCAATCTAGAAAATTTATATTTTAGTTTTTCAAGACGATTTTTCACGGATTTCTCCCAAAATAATTGTCAAAGAGCTTATTAATAATCATATTCTTGAAGAACTCTTTGAACCTTGTTAGAAAGACTCCGCTTCTTCTGGAGAAAAGGAGTTAGGGGCGTTAAAAAGTGAAAATAAAAACGAGCACGCGGTTCTGAACTCTCTTAATATGAGTCCAATCTCCTAGTGTAATACATCATTCAATAGGAAATATTAAGGAGGTACACATACTAAAATTTCAGAACCCTATCTCTAAAATTAAGGACGTGAGGCCCAATTAAAAGTTTCCAATAAAACTGGGAAAAACTCCCGAAATAAGGAGCCAATCCCCTTATGCTTTACATATTCTTAATCTACTAAATGACGTGAACACGATGATGTAAAACACTTGGGGGTTTATTTATATTTTTACGCATTCCTCCTTTTTCTCATACCCCAAAAAACGTAGTGGATTCCTATGAAGACAAGTTAATCACTTTTGTGTTCAAAAATTCGTGGATGACGTCAGAATCACCATGGAAACTCGAAATTCCGGAAAAAGCTTACCCTATTACTCTACTATCATAATAAAAATTCAAAAAATTTCAAACTTGTTATTAAATACCAATTATTAGGCTACTTTTGGACTTGTATTTTTTACTCAAAACTACGATTTTTTACGACTCCGAAAAGCCCCTAAATGTTTAACGAATTGCATGAAAATTCGATATGAAGTGTATTTTAAGGTCCTCTTTAAGAATATGTCAAAAAAAAAAAATTTTAAATTGCGTTTATTAGGTTTAAAAGGACAAAAGAGTACTATTTCGACAGTGAAATACCTGCTGTAAATAATAATTACAAATAGAAAAAAATGCATTCATTATTATAAATTAAATAAAAAATAATGACATAATTTGAACTACTTTAAAATCTAAGTAAAAAAATAAAGCTGCACAAGGGTAAATGAACGTAAACTAAGAACAAGAGATACATGTCACAATCTCACCCCTCACTAACAAACAGATCGGATGGGCTGTTGTATCGATTTAATAGTGTTTTTGCTGTCTCAGATTTTTGCAAATTTACTTTTAAATTTTTTAGGATTCCTTTTTAAAGCTTGGTGTTATTAATCGAGTAAAAATAATTTTTATTTTATAAATTGAGATTTTGAATTTATTAGGTTTTACTTGAGCAAATGGCAACACTAGGTTTGTTTAGGGATGGATAAGTTTATTTGAAAGGGATTGTCGCGTGGCTTCTTATTCCAAGTAAGTTGAATCCTCAATATATTTTATTTATTTTCCAGGTTTCATCCAGGTTTTTCTGCCAGGGTTTTGTTTTAGTGATACCTAAAATTATCTATATCAAACTAACCGTACGTGTCTACCCTGTTTTTGTGGATGCCTGTGCTCTTTCATAAGAGGACATTCACGAGCAACTTTACCCCCAGTGAAAGTGATTAATTAGATTCAAGGCAAATTGCATCGGAACAGAGTTGCGGTATTTTTTGGTCGTCAGTAAATATTAACATTTTAACTGATGCTGAAATTCTTCGATTAGAATTTAAGCCCTGATTAGATTAATCAAAACAATTTATAAGAGAAAATAAATTCAGTGTAGAACGAAAAAATTTTGACAGTGCCTGAAACATCAGTTTTTTACCATATTGTTTTGGAAGCAAAAAATTAAGAAATTTTCACAAAAATCTTCTTCATAGTCATCTTCCCCACTGAAATTACTCAGAACTTCATCAGAATTTTTTTCAACTCTTCCACACAACCCGATCAGATATAATCAGAAATAATCTTCACGAGCTGAGCTACCATGCGGGCTAACTCTGGACGAAAACTGTTACACTGCGGAGAGCATTAGATAATGTAGAAGCGCACAACCGAGCAAAGAGCGTTTTAGAATATTGCAGAAAATATATTTAAATTGTTGATAAATAAATAGATATTTTCGTACTGTTGTTGCTTTTATGAAGCTTTATTACAGTATTTAGGTGATCAACAGGTCTGTCATTGTTTTAAGACAAAATTCAAACGACTGGGGAGTACTTAATAAGTTTGCAGAATATATTTGAAGAAAATTTTTGTGCGCAGAGAGTTTTTTGTTTTATCAAACTATGCTGCGGAGGAGGTGAGGTCTAGGAAACCGCTGAAAAAGAATTAGTTGAATTTTGAAATTTTGAACAGTTGTACTTGTCAAAACATGCTGATAAGAAATGGTCAGGGACAAGATCATGAAAGGGGAAGCTACAAGAACAATCCATTCAATTTGACCAAGCATGTGGTAGAGAGGAGGAGAGGAAAATGTTGTGCGGTCTTCCAGACCGCACATCTGCTTACGGTTAATAAATCTTAAGGTTTTTAAATCCTTCCCAGGGAGGAATTCCCAAATTATCGGGACATCTCTCGACATTCTCTTGCTCACGACATCCATTCCTTTGAAAGATGGGGATTATAAAATTTTTTCAATATTTTATAAGTTAATTATATTTTTTGATAATAGTGTTTCTGCAATGTGGTATGATTTAATGGCAACTAACAGTTCTGTTTAATTTTAAAATATAATTAAGAAGATAGTGTATTACACTTCTTAAATTGCAACTATGTAAAAATGTGTATTTGAAAATGAGAATTATTATACACTATATTATACATTATATTATTAAAAGTAATTAATGCCTATTTTTTTCTCTGGACTTCAATAAGAATTTTCAAAATTATTTGGTTCCCTCATTAAATTACTTGACACCCTTGAATTAGAGTATCCAAAGAAATTAAAAAGTCGTCATGTGTTTAGCAAAATAAAATGCTACTTCATTTAATGATTGAATTGAGTTACCTGTAAAAAATTTTTCTTAACCATTAATGTAAAATATTATAATTTTAATATAATAGAGGGATTGTTACCTAATTACTTTTTTTTATTCTCATTTTCAGTTACATTTATTTTTACATGCATTTATTTTAATATGCTACCGCTAGCCTCTTAATTAAATTTGCACAAAACTTTTTTGCCATTTCGCATCACAACAATGTGTGACCTGTAAGATTATTAGGAGGATGACCGAGAAATTTGACTCCTCCCTGCAGGGATTTAAAAACTGATTCATTACCTCTGTGAAATTTTGTTTTGAAGATTTAGTACCCCAGTCTAAATGATAAGATTCGTAACCACTGATTTGTTTTCTACCTGCAGGCCCACTTCCTGCATCAAGGTGATTGTTGAAGATGAATACCCTCTCTGTCCACCATCAAATGGCTAAAAAGCCATAGACTGTTAGAGTTAAAAGTAAGTAACATTTATCTTAATTGTTTATAAAACAAAGGGTGTTTCTGGGTTTCTCCAGGAATTGTTTTTGACATTTAACCCTCATAATGAAGGTAAATAGCTACTTTTTGTTATGCAAAGACTACATTATAATTTTCAAAATATTCAAATTTTTATACTTAAACCAATGCTGTATTTTGATAAAATACACCTTTTGCTACCCAAAATTAAATATTTCCATTTTCCTAACCAATAATTAATGTTCAGGGACTTGGATAAAACAGTATTTTCATTTTGAATGTTACCTTTTTAAAAATAGAGCCGTGTATGTAAAAACCTACTCGACAGCAACGTTTCCTGAACCTAGTACGTCCTATGGGGAAGGAGAAAGTGGGTAAACACGGTTGTTAGGAGGAGTTTCGGTTTGCAAATTGTGATAAAAAGACTTTTTATACATGGGTTTAACGAAATAATCATATTTTAAAATTGACGTTCTTTGTTTCACTCGAAATTCAGACACTGCGAGGTAAACTACTTTGTTATGTTAGTGACGTTGTAGGGTCAACTAACGTGGCTGTCTAGTATAATTAACAAAATTGTTATTTCATAAATTATTATCTCTATTCTAAAAAAATGTTTTTGGTGAACGGTTTCCAGAGAAAGGCTTTTATTAGTGGTCTCCAATGTAAATTTGTAAAAATGTTTTGTTAATTTATGGTACCCAAGTTATTTTGGTTCTTTAGGATATGGAGAGTTAGAAAATCTTTGGTACCAATTTTTCTATTCACTTTCCTGGTGTAGAGGTCAAATTATACATTTCCATATTTTTAGGATTAAGCAGGTATAATTCAGTTCAAAAACCTTTTAAATTATTGTAAATTGGTGGAAATAAAGTAAAAAAGTTTCTAAGCTTAAAAGTATCAAATATTGTCAAACAAATAAATATTTTACAAGAATTAAGCTGAAGTGGTATGTATAAAATTTATGATTAATTGCAAACTTTCTTATTCATATTTTGATATGAAAAGCACAGTAGTACAAATATCAATATTTTGCTAAGAATTGTCCCATACGTAACATATGAATACTGTGGAATGAATCTTATTTTTATATGCATGTAATAAATTTGAGTATGTTACTTACTTAATTAAATTTGAGCAAAACTATTTATCGCTGTTATAACCATTTCACATCACAGCGACGCTAATTTTGAAAATCGTTACGTACTTATTAAACAAAAAATTTTGATAAAGCTATCACTCAAACAAACAAGCATAATCAGTAAGAGAATATAAGGAGGGATGACCCAGGAATTTATGATGCCTCCCCAGAAGGATTTACAAAACACAGATATATTACCTACAACAAAATAAATTTTTACATTTTAGCAACCCCGTCTAAATAATGTCCATAACCATTAAATTAACTTTTGTGTTCTATCTGCAGGCCCACCTCCACCAAATTAGTCTGCTGATGAAGTTGCTCTCTCGGATACAAACCATTGCTCTACTTATGATGGGGAGATGTCAACCGGAAGGCTTTGGAACAGTGTTGGATAAAGTAAAGTAAGTTACTTTTGTCTTCAATGTTAGTAGGGGAGAGGGGGACTTATTTGTACATGGGGTAGGGGAGACCGGGGTACAATGGACCACGGGGCACAGTGGACCACCCCCTGTTTTTTATATTTATTTTATTTATATGTGTTTCAAATTTAGTTATTTAGATGGTAATCCTACAGCAGTCAGAACAAACCAGAATTCATGTTATTACTTGACTAATAAGCCATTTTATTCCTGTTAGTCTATTTAAGGTATACGAAAGTAAATTTTTTCCTTCAAAGTTGAGAGTGATTTTTCACTGAAGATTTTTGATTTGGAAAACTTTGCTAACCATAATCTTAAGATAAGATTAAACTATTATATTCTATTGAAGTTAAGGAGTTACATTTACATTTTATATCTTTTTTAAAATTATTTTTGCTAAATCTCTATCCGGGGTACAATGGACCACTTAGTTATGCATTTTTATAAGTGAATAAAATTAGTGGAATTAAGAGTTTACTTTTTTACTTGCATAATTACTAATTATTCATTCTATAACATTTCCCATTCTTAATTGCTATTGTTTTATGCTTAGTTTTATTTAAATGTAAGGGCTTTAGAAGGTTAGTTTTCTTTTTCCTGATCTAACAAGGAAACATTCTCAGGATGAACTCACAGAATTGGACGAAAATTTTACAGGGGTTAGTATATGACTTAAAACACCTTCTGTAAAAAAATTAGCTGCTGAATTACAGTAGAAAAGCTGTAAAAAATTATTGAAAATTGTCATATTTAACGCCAAATGTAACCCTACAAGGCGAGAAATGCAGAGAGAACGCCAAATGCTAGAATGAACTGGCCGCGTTTTCTCTGTTGCCACTTATAAATGAGCGAATGAAAAAAAGTTCATCAAATGCAAAACAGGAATAAAAATTAATTAAAGAAGGAAAATTAAAATAAATAACGCATGAAGCAATACAAAATTATATGCAAATTAAAAAGAATCCAGCATCTATTTAGCATTTAATTTTTAGGAGTTATCTGTTTGCCGCATATTTTTTAAAAATGCATTGGGAACTATATATTTTATGGCACTGTCTAAATCCACGAAAGTAACAACTCAACTCTAACAAATTTCGCTAATAGTTTCGCACGGGCCAATTTTCGTGGATTTAGACACTTCGAATCAAATTTCTCATTCCATCCGATTGGAAAGTCGCCAAGTGGTGCTAAATGAATGTGTTTGGCAACTCAGAACCCAAATTTCAAATTTAAATAACTTCTCTCCTATTGAAATTCAGCAGCTAATTTTTTCACAGTAAGTGTTTTGAGTCATCTTCTTATGCCTGTAAAATTTTCGTGCATTTCTGTGAGTTCACCCTAAGAATGTTTCCTTGTAAGTCTTATCATAAATTTAATACTATCTCATATTTAAAAAATAATAATCACAAAGTGAATATTTGTTAGGTAATGTGGTTGTAATTAATTCTGCTACTCTATTTTTATTTATTTACTATTATGTTACATAATATGTCATTATTTGAATACATAATTTATGTATTCAAATAATGACATTTTTACTGTCCTTAATGAGTGTTTATAGTGAATCAAAATTATGATATCAGTAATGGGAAATTTTAATTAATTATTAATGTTTGAAATGTTACCAATGAAACTTAAAGAAATGTTATGAATGTAAAATATTACTGATAAAAATTTTCTAATAATTTTAAATAATTGTTTTTCATAGTATGTATTTCAGCAATGCAGGTTTTCATTTGCTGGATTTAATATTTGTTAAAATTAGCATCATATGTATAAATTATGTAACCAAAATAAACCAATTTATCATTTACTACATATTTTGTATCATTAAAAAATGTATTTACTTCATTTATTTCAAAATAGTCAAAGTGGTCCATTGTGCCCCGTGCTGTGGTCCATTGTACCCCGGTGCCGGGGTACAATGGACCACTTTGTCACTTGCCATTTAAAAATTTTTATAAAAAAAAGTAATCATTATATTTACTTTTCAGTGGATGTTTTATAAACCTTAATATATGGTTAATATGTATGCATGTTATCTAATTTAAAAAATAAGTAGTTTGCCCTTTATGAGTAAAAATTTACAAAAGTGGTCCATTGTACCCCGGTCTCCCTACATTAGAACAACCAATATTTCACTATGTTAAATTCAATATAAAAATCTGAAGAAATATCAATAAGTTGAAGTACGTAGGCCTATTGGAACCCTTTGAGTGTAACATTTGCTGGCTTCGGAATATGAAAAGTAAAATTTCTTGGTGGGAAAATTAAATCTAGAGAGTTTTTAAGTAAAAATTTTGCCTTTTCTATTATGGTATCAATCAAGTTAAGTCCAAAAAAAGTTTTGTTCCCAATTTCAATTACAAATATTTATATTTCCTACTATAAAAGATAGAGATGATAGATGAGGATGTTTGAACACAAAAAGTTGGAGTATTTTTGAATAGTTCAAGAATCCCTTCTAATCCCTTTTCTTGATTTTGGACGCAGACTTTCAATAAAGTATTATAATTTGTTTTAAATTTAATATAATAATCAAATATCGTTGGTATTATATTTATTAGTATTCAAAGCCTTTAGAATTTCCCCAATTTTAACTTATGATTGAATTTGGATTCATTAAAAAAAGATGGTTTTATGTATAAAAATATGGTTTTACTTTATATTCTTTAATATTAGTCAGGTTTTTATGTATTTATTTAAAAGCCCTTTCAAAATAAAACCTAGATAATAATTGACCTAACAATAAACCCTGCCTTTTTAACTCAGTTGAAAGATATCTTGTTTAATGTATTTGTAAATTTTAAAACTAAGTAGAGCTAACTGTTAAAATTAATAGCTAGCTTTATAGGTTATGATTTGAAAAGCATGGTTAGAACAAAGCAGAAAAGATTGAAAGGAAAATTCTTTTAGAACCAGGGGTCTGTTTAGAAGAAATTTGGGTCCGTTTTCAGACCCTTCACAAAATGTGTCATTGTGCAAACCGAACTTTCACAAAGTATTTTACCTTAAGAACGGACCCTTCTTAAAGTATTTTGGCCTTTAAATGGACACTATTTTTCACAATACTGAAAATTTGTGATCTTATTTTCACAAAAACAGGCTCCTGGCTGAAAAGAACTATTTTAACACTAACTAAAATTCACAAAATTATGAGTAGATTTTCACAATTTTTACAAAACCGGACCCTTCACAAAAAGTCTGGAATGACCCCTGAGAACATCTCTTACATATTTACCATGATATCCACCCATTTCAAGAGATGGGTATTGAGTTGCTAACTAGCTCACTTTCCTTAAAATCTGAACAAAAATAAGTTTCTTTTAATTTCTTCTCATTGATTTTAATAATGTCCAATATATTCATTATAAGTTTTCCCTTGGAGTACGTTTCCCTCATCAAAAACTTAATCTATACTAAATATTCGTTAAAAATTTTCTAAGTGCAAAAAAACTCTTAATTTTAAGAAAAAAACCCCCATAAAAGTGCTAAAATGCAGCTCAATTGATAATTGTAAATGTAGATATTACATCGTATTGTATTGTAAGATAGGTTACACTAGGTTAGCACCTTTAATATGTGTTCATTAATTATTTATATTATTTTTTGTTATTTCATGTTCTATTTCTATTTCAGGTCAAATGAGAAAATATCTGACGAAAGAAGAAAGGTCCTGCCTGAGAAGAAATTTTTTTTTCTAGATTTATGTTGAATGTTGAAGCTCTAAATAAATATTTTTAAATGTTAAAATTTACTTTTTTTTGTTTCACAAAAGAAAATAAATTAAAATTTTATAAATTACTATTTTAAGTTACATACAAATGCCTGCATAATGCTAAAATGGTAAAAAAAATAAGAACAGCTGCAGGTAAAAATTATGCTCTTATAGAATAAATTATGTACAACTTAATTTAGAACAAAAGTAATGTGTTATAAGCTCTAAAAAAATAAAAAGCAAGTGGAGCAAATATTTTCTAGCAACACTAGCTGGATTTTATATGCTAGAGAAGCAAATATTAAAAGCAATAGATAGTAGAAAAATCATGCTAGAAAAGCAAAAAATAAAAGCAACGGATGGTGGAAAAATCATGCTAGAAAAGCAAAAAATAAAAGCAACGGATGGTGGAAAAATCATGCTAGAAAAGCATAAAATAAAAGCAACGGATGGTGGAAAAATCATGCTAGAAAAGCATAAAATAAAAGCAACGGATGGTGGAAAAACCATGCTTGAAAAGCAAAAAATAAAAGCAACGGATGGTGGAAAATCATGCTGGAAAAGCAAAAAATAAAAGCAACGGATGGTGGAAAAACCATGCTTGAAAAGCAAAACATAAAAGCAACGGATGGTGGAAAATCATGCTGGAAAAGCAAAAAATAAAAGCAACGGATGGTGGAAAAACCATGCTTGAAAAGCAAAAAATAAAAGCAACGGATGGTGGAAAATCATGCTGGAAAAGCAAAAAATAAAAGCAACGGATGGTGGAAAAACCATGCTTGAAAAGCAAAAAATAAAAGCAACGGATGGTGGAAAATCATGCTGGAAAAGCAAAAAATAAAAGCAACGGATGGTGGAAAAACCATGCTTGAAAAGCAAAAAATAAAAGCAACGGATGGTGGAAAATCATGCTGGAAAAGCAAAATTTTCCAGCAACCCTTGCTTGATTTTCTTTGCTTTTAAGCAAAAAAAGTGTCTCATAACACACTATGGGTTGCTTGAAATTTTTGCTGGTCCAGCAAAGAATTTATGCTGGTTTATGCTTTTTTTCTAGCTTGAATCCAGCATCCAATGCTTGTCCAGCAAAGAAATACCAGCATAAATTTTAACCTGGGAGAGCATTGGAGAAATCCTGTATGTGAGGAATGGGATAGCGGTCCGGAATGGTAGAGGAGTTTAATTTTCGGTAATCTCCTACCGGCCTAATGCTACCTGAACTTTTAGTGACAACATGGAGAGGGGACGACCAAGGAGATTTAGAGGGTCGACATATCCCTTGCTGCATCATGTGTTGGAATTCGTTTTTTACTTCGTTGTGCAATTTAGGATTTAGTCGTCTGGGTTTGCTATAGACTGGGGGTCCGGACGTTTCAATATAATGCACCGTGTTGTGCTTTATGTTTGTTACATTAGGGTTAACTTTCAACAAATCTGGAAATTCTCCGAGCATTTTATGGAACGGGGAATCTCCAGAGATTACCTTGACCGAAAAGTTATCTACTGATGCTATTATCCCCTGTCGTTTGAATTTTGTGGTGCTATCGATTATACGTTTATTTTTTAAGTCTATGAGTAAGCCAAAATGCTGAAGAAAATCTGCACCAATAATAGGGGTTGGTACGGAAGCAATCAAAAATTTGAATTCAAAATTTCTCCTGAAACCTAAATCTAAGCTGAGTAATTTGGTACCGTAGGTGAAAATTTTTGAGTTATTTGCTGCATATAGCTCTAAAGAATCAGGTTTTAAGGATTTGCTGTTTTTAGGGACCGGAATACACGAAACGTCGGAGCCAGAGTCAATTAGGAATTTAAAATGGGTTTTTCTATCGTAAACATGCAGGCGGCTAGATTTAGCGGCTGTCGGCAGATTTGCTGCCGATACTTTTACCCCGACAGCCGAATTTAGTTTTCCTGGAGGTTTACGAACCGGGGGCAGCCAGGTTTACATTTACGGGCCTCGTCCCCGAAACGGTCATGGTAAAAACATAGCTCGCCGTTTGCGTGCACCGGGGACCTATGCCGTCTCCTACGGGGGGACCGCGAGTACCGGGAGCGAGAATTACTTCGCTCCCTGCCCATTTTGGCAACCTGTTGGGTTAAAGCGGCTATTTCCTTTCGCAGCGTGGCTACTTCTAGCGTAAGCTTATCAGTATTACCCATATTTAGTTTTAATTCTGATAAATTACAAGATAAGTAAGGGAAAGAAAGAGGGCTGACCAAACGAGACGAAAAAAAAATCACGCACTTACTTAGAACATGGCATGTCGTTGCTTGACTCCATTAGAAGAAGAAAAATCCAAAGTCCTGGAACGTCCGTATCACCACTGAACGTCTTGGTCACCACTGAACGTCTTGGTCACCACTGAGATGGTGCTCTGGATTACTGCTTATAAGATTTTAGTGCTACACCATCTACTTGATAAATGAAACTAAGGCTGATTGCTTTTTATGAACTATTTATTAAAAACATAACAATAACGCGCGTGGCGTTTAGGCTTAGCCGCGATACGAGGACGAGAGAAATAACAGAGCGCGCAGAGTGTCCGTCGTTCGTTGAGGAATGTCGTTCTGCCCGGCGAGCATTTTCGCCGATCCCAACCGTTTCGTCCAATGAAGACTCAGGCGCATGCGTTTGGACTTGGATATTTCCACAATACTCCGTGGTCTTGAATGGGGTTGCCAAATTTTGGCATAATTCGCGTTTTTGGAAAGTTTTGAGAATATGTTTAGGAATATTTAAGAGTTCTGAATGTTCTGTTTTACAATTTTTACTTTCATGAATTATACCTAGCGTAAGCATTTTTTTCACAGTTTGGAAAAGTTTAAGCAAAAGTTTTTTTAAACCTTTCTTTTAATCATCAATATATATATTTCTCTTACATGTTTCTCAAATTTGGCTGGATTTCTTATCCTTGGTTTGCAACAATCAGTTTATTTTTATTTAGATTTACAAAATATGTGGATTATTTAATAAAAAATTATTTCTACAGGGGCCGTTCAAATATTATGTAAGCACCTAAGGGGGGGGGACGGGTTTGCTCTTTGCTTATTTTTCCAGACAACATGGGAAGTCAGTGATGCTTACATAAGGAGTGCCTTTACTTTACCTTTAAATAATATACCTTAAAAGGGTTTCAGTGCGTTTTTAATTCCAATGACAAAAATACTCTCATTATGCTTTTGGGCCTATCTCCTCCATTTTTAAATAATTTTTTAAACTTTTTTATTTTGCCTTTAGAGCCACTGTAAGTGTAAGTCTTCTCAGTGGATTTTTTAGGGTCACTTACATAGGGGTAGACCATATTTCCATGGAGGCGTTGGTTCCAAATAAAAGCAGTGAAACTGACTTTTGAAACACCAGTATAATATTTACTTAACCCTTATAAATTTTTGGTCTATGTACTCTGATTTCGTTTCATAATAAAACTTACACACATGTGGGGAGTAAGTCTGATTTCAGAGAATTAATTTATTCACAGAATTCATTTCTGTAAAAGTTAAATTTCTGTTCACAAAAAACCCTTCAGTTATAATTCTTTTAAACTTTGGATTAACATACTTTTAAAACATTATATTACATAAAGAATAATTAAAACATAATTACATTATATTAGTAAAAATGCTTACATAACATAATATTTATTAGTGAATCAATAATATTAGAAAATATCCTTATTTATAAATTTCACACATTTTCAAGTAAAAATGACTTTATTACTGTGTATTCAATACAGTCTCATTAGAATAGATTTTTATTACATACCAAAGGTTAGATAAGTGGACCAAATCTAAAAATTTATTATGTACCTAACTGTCAATTTCGAACAAAGGTAGATTAAAACTTTTAAATTATTATTTAAAACTTTTAAATAATATTTTACTTTAAAAAGTAAGATAAGTACTATGGCTTTATAAATATTGGCTGAGATCTAAAATATCTCATCACCCAATTCCGCTAAAAATGTATAAACTTGTAAACGAAAAAAAAACAGAATATATCCAAGTAAATTTATCGCCAATCAGAACAAGCCCAATTTCACCGCCAAGCAAAATGTAACAACTAGAACAACCTCAGACTTCGACGCATGCGCCTGAGTCTTCGTTGGACGAAACGGTTGGGATCGGCGAAAATGCGCCCGGCGAGAGCTGCCCGGGCAAGGTTGCTTCGCGGCGCTGGTGTTGCGCACGCCAAAAGTCTTTCTTCTGGCGCTTGAGCGCTCTTTTGGCGGTGTCGCCTCAAAGGTATCGATGAGAATTTTGATAAAATGTAAGCCTTAATGCGTCAGAGATCGGTACTTTTCTAACAAAGCGGCTAAAATAGCTTCATTTTTTGTCGAGAAACCCACATGGCGCACTAAGCCTAACACGTGCCAACTTTGACACTGAATACCACCGGAACAATTAGAAACACAGCTTAGTGGTTTATATTTTCTGAAAACATTTTAAAAAAGGGATTTCAAACTGTATGTTTCACTAAGAGGTAGTGTAAAGATTGTGCAATCTAGAAAATTTACTTAAAAATCTGTTTTTTACGGATTTCTTGCTAAATAAGTGTTGGAGAACTTAGCAGTAACCATATTCTCAAAGAAATTTTGATATCTTTAAGAATCATGTTAATAGACTCTGTACCTTTTTACGGGAAAAGGGGCTAGCGTCGTTAAAAATTGAAAATTGGAAACCGCATATGGACGCAAAACCTCCAAATTTGGATGGATATACGAAAAAACCGTTCAATGCAAAAACCGTTCAATAAAAAACAATCAAATTTATTGCATGTGTAAAGCTACAAATTTTTTTGTTTTTTGAACGGTTTTCGTCTGAACGGTTTTTGTTTTGAACGGTTTTTTCGCGACACCATTTGGGATACCACCCCTTAGTGTCATAATTCTTTCAAAATAGAATTTGAAAGAGGTAAACATACTAAAATTTCAGACCCCAAGCTCTTCCCGGATAACGTTAGAATCTACATAGCAACCCGAATTTCTAGAAAAAGCTTTCCAAATAAATTTCTTTACAATAATAAAAATTCAGATTTATCATGTAGTGTAGAGGAAAGCGAATTAGGGTGGGAGTTTTTACAAAAATAAATTTCAATACAGGCAAGTTAAGCTTATTTCAACCCTGGAACATTTATATTTCAATTACGATTAGATGAATTTCACTTATAGTGGGTTTTCTAACTTCACGAAAATGGGTTTCGCGTGCTTTTTCGTGATTATGCTTAGTGAAAATAGCCATTTTGTTCCTTAAAATCTGTAGTTTACGAATCGCGATGGTGGACACTTCGGGTCTGCGCCAGGGGATGGTGAGAGGCGCAGAAGTGGAAAATCGACGAGTTTCAATTTTGTGTTGTTTGGAGTCAAAATGGTTCCTTTTACTTTTTTAATTTGCTCAAATGCTCCATAATACGAGAGAGGCGAGGGAGGACTAACAGAAAATAGAGTTTGGAAAGGATCAGTTCACTCCAGTAGAAGGGGTGGAAGGATAAAGTGGAACGTAAAAATTGGTAAGCCTATTTTCTCTGAGGCGCAGGCTTATAGTCGTCCATTAACGTAATGAAAGGTGCCATTCTTTTCTTAATTTTCAGGCGAGAAATAATTGCGATAGTAGAAATCTGGCAACGCTCACTAGGGGTAGGGAGAGGTGCAGGAAAAAATTACGAAAATCAGCAATATCTCCTGAAAAATAATTTCTTTTCTGCACCAACTGCGGTTGAATGTTTTGTAAATTGACACCAAAAATGGGTAAAATGCATTAAACCGATTTTCGAACGATTCTTCTACTTAAAATAGGGCCTGAAAGGTGTAGAAAAAAATAAGGGGAAATTCTCAACTTTTAAGTCTTTTAAAAACTTATTTTTACTCGTGAAGAAGCACTAATTTCAGGCTAATTTTTCCCTTTATACACTTAAGAATACGAAATACCATCGTTGATATCTGGGACCTGCGATTAAGGAGGGGGGCAGGGGCAGAAAAAAATATTCCTGTTTTTATACTCTTCGTGGGAGTAAAATTCAAAATTTTCTACTTTTAGTAGAGTCATAAGTGGTGCAAATAAAGAAGATAGATACCTGACATGTCTAACAGCCCGTTAGAAAAGAGTTTCTCCCATTGGAAGGTGAAATGGAAGGGTAAAGCGGAACATGAGGAATTATATGGGATGTTTTGAAAAAAATTGTGTCTATTTTAGTGAAATAATGTAGAAATCTATTTGAGCAGGTTCTATGTAATCTGTAGAACTGGAAATGCGACAATAAGTAACTTTCATTCTCGGTCGAGGATAATAATTGGGGCAGAAAAAAAGTTAAAATTATACTTTACTGAGAAAAAGAGTATTTATCCTGTTTAAAAGGTTTTATGGACTGAAATTTTTGATTGGGGTCACTCATGGTGGCCTATCCTGAGAAGCATAAACTCATCTTTGGGGGTTGAATGGATGAAATGGAATACTAATTCGATTTTTTGACAAATGGCGTGAAATTTCTTGGAAGAGAGTGATAATAAACAAATCGATTCCTCTTTCCAACTCTCTCGAATGGGTTACCCGACAATGAAATTTGGGAATCAAGACAAGGGTCCGTGGTTGGCGCAGAAAAATTTTATACATTAAATTTTAGTTTGTATAATTGTGTCTAAATAAGATAAAATATCCCTAAAATAAGAAATTTCATAGCAGATATGAAGGAGACCCATGTTAAAACTGTTTCTTGGAGGGTAAGAGGATAAAATAGAATATTAGGGGGTATTACATTTTACTAAAAAGTGAGTATTTCTCGCAAAAATTGCATTAATAGGATTCGATTTTCCAATTTTACTCCATGGAATATGATACGTATAAGATAAATCTGCAGTATTAGGAAGGGGAAGGTTAGTTGGGCAAAAAAACCCGGTAATTATTACAAATTTAAGACATTTAATTATTTCTCAAAAAATTAGAATATTATAAAGTTTTTTGTCTTAATTTTGTAATAATTACAGGTTTTTTTTGCCCAACTAACCTTCCCCTGCCTAATACTACAGATTTATCTTATACGTATCATATTCCATGGAGTAAAATTGGAAAATCGAATCCTTTTAATGCAATTTTTGCGAGAAATACTCACTTTTTAGTAAAATAGTAAAATGTTATACCCCCTAATATTCTATTTTATCCTCTTACCCTCCAAGAAACAGTTTTAACATGGGTCTCCTTCATATCTGCTATGAAATTTCTTATTTTAGGGATATTTTATCTTATTTAGACACAATTATTTAAACTAAAATTTAATGTATAAAATTTTTCTGCGCCGACCACGGACCCTTGTCTTGATTCCCAAATTTCATTGTCGGGTAACCCATTCGAGAGAGTTGGAAAGAGGAATCGATTTGTTTATTATCACTCTCTTCCAAGAAATTTCACGCCATTTGTCAAAAAATCGAATTAGTATTCCATTTCATCCATTCAACCCCCAAAGATGAGTTTATGCTTCTCAGGATAGGCCACCTTGAGTGACCCCAATCAAAAATTTCAGTCCATAAAACCTTTTAAACAGGATAAATACTCTTTTTCTCAGTAAAGTATAATTTTAACTTTTTTCTGCCCCAATTATTATCCTCGGTCGAGAATGAAAGTTACTTATTGTCGCATTTCCAGTTCTACAGATTACATAGAACCTGCTCAAATAGATTTCTACATTATTTCACTAAAATAGACACAATTTTTTTCAAAACATCCCATATACTTCCTCATGTTCCGCTTAACCCTTCCATTTCACCTTCCAATGGGAGGAACTCTTTTCTAACGGGCTGTTAGACATGTCAGGTATCTATCTTCTTTATTTGCACCACTTATGACTCTACTAAAAGTAGAAAATTTTGAATTTTACTCCCACGAAGAGTATAAAAACAGGAATATTTTTTTCTGCCCCTGCCCCCCTCCTTAATCGCAGGTCCCAGATATCAACCATGGTATTTCGTATTCTTAAGTGTATAAAGGGAAAAATTAGCCTGAAACTAGTGCTTCTTCACGAGTAAAAATAAGTTTTTAAAAGACTTAAAAGTTGAGAATTTCCCCTTATTTTTTTCTACACCTTTCAGGCCCTATTTTAAGTAGAAGAATCGTTCGAAAATCGGTTTAATGCATTTTACCCATTTTTGGTGTCAATTTACAAAACATTCAACCGCAGTTGGTGCAGAAAAGAAATTATTTTTCAGGAGATATTGCTGATTTTCGTAATTTTTTCCTGCACCTCTCCCTACCCCTAGTGAGCGTTGCCAGATTTCTACTATCGCAATTATTTCTCGCCTGAAAATAAGGAAAAGAATGGCACCTTTCATTACGTTAATGGACGACTATAAGCCTGCGCCTCAGAGAAAATAGGCTTACCAATTTTTACGTTCCACTTTATCCTTCCACCCCTTCTACTGGAGTGAACTGATCCTTTCCAAACTCTATGTCCCGTTAGTCCTCCCTCGCCTCTCTCGTATTATGGGGCATTTGAGCAAATTAAAAAAGTAAAAGGAACCATTTTGACTCCAAACAACACAAAATTGAAACTCGTCGATTTTCCACTTCTGCGCCTCTCACCATCCCCTGGCGCAGACCCGAAGTGTCCACCATCGCGATTCGTAAACTACAGATTTTAAGGAACAAAATGGCTATTTTCACTAAGCATAATCACGAAAAAGCACGCGAAATCAAGTTAGAAAACCCCCTATTAAGGATTTCCTCACTTTGAAATGCAAGCAAAAATATTGGCCCACATTTTTAATACCGTAATTTCGCGCGTTCAGTCCGCGGACTATCTGTGTTTAAAATGCGAATTTTTGAAGCTGCTGACTATCCACCTGTGCGGATAATACGCTGGTTTTTCACGGTTAAAATCGTTGAAATTTAAAAAAACATGCTGTCGTGAACTGCCGATGATCAAATATAATGATTAAAAATACATAATAGTAAATAAATAATATGATTAATTAGTAAGCACTGTTTTTTATTTGTATTTAGCGTTTTATTTCTGAAGGTATATTAGTAAGTACTTTTTTTCTATTTATACTTAGTTCTTTGTTTCTAAAATACATTACATCATCTACTAAATACTAAAATCATTAAATACATCTGACGATTTTAGAAAAAATTTTTACATAAAATCGTGTCTGCGGACTATATGTGCGAAATTACGGTACTATTTTCCTTAATGTTCATAACGAAACTGAAGATATGTTGTCAAAAGAATAGTTAATATAAAGTAAAAAAAATTCTTAGAAATTCGGCAATTCACAATGTTTTGGAAATTTAAGAAAAAGTGTTTTTAAATTTACCAGTAAAAGTGCTAGAAGGGGATGGGGTTTCCTCTCTTATTAATTAACCAATTATTTACTATACAAATATGTAACTGTGAGTGTGTTTGATTTTTTTTATAATTTTAGTGGGACATTATTTGAATCGTCAGTTTGAAGAAGGGAATAAGTCCAAAAACCAAGTTTTGAGAAAATCGAAAAAAACTGTATAAGTAATAGAATTTTCATTGTATAATCACCAAATTTTTACTGGAAGTTCACAACCCTATTTAGAAAACAGAACAACCATCAAAACAAATATAAGTATATTCAAAAATATTTTACAGTCAAAATAAGTTGATGGACTTATTCCCTTCTTCAACCTTATGAAATTTTTCTGATGAAAAAATCTTAAAAAACCCTTAAATTCACATTTAAATTATATTTCTCCTTAGTTTACACCACAAAAGGGTGAAATAAAAGGAATAAGACAAATACAATTCAAAATTATAGTGAAACTGAGTTATTAGAGCAGTATCAATGGAGTGAGTGAATATGAATGGAGTTAAACATTCCCTACATAAAAAAAGTTTGAAAAAATTTTAAATTAAAAGAAAATTTCATTTTAACTTCTTTTACATCTCAAAGAATAGGAAAAGAAAGACAAATTAACTTTAACCCCAAATTAACTTGAAAAATACAATGAATGGACATCGATTTCACAACTTCAAGGGGCGATATCTCCCTATAGGGATTAGTTATTTTTCCCCTCTTTTCACCCATGTGTAGAGCAAAGCTTGGAGATTGTTTTGAGCACAAAAAGTCAATTTGTCATTTTTAGGACTTATTCCCTTCTTCAAACTGACGATTCATTTATGTAATTTCTAAGGCTAACCCGTTTGAATGACTTCTTTTACAGTTATTTTGTGGGTTTGAGCGATTTTTTTATTGTCTCACTCTATTAATTTTTGAAAAAAAAAGCAGTTATTTTTATTTTCATTTAAAATCAAATACATTATTGGTATTTAGCCAGTTATCCGCACCGAAAAAAACTGTTTAGTAGGATTCCATTTCAGGATTCTTGGGAATCGATTCTTCCTTCACGTTTAATTCCTTGGCATCGATTCCAATGCATTCGATTTGGTGATTTAGTATCGATTCCACAGCATTCGATTAGGATGTTTCGCCGACAAAATCCCTACACGGGAGAGTAAACAGGAAACCAGCAGGAGATCAGGGGGGTAGGAAATCTCCGTGTCGGCGAAACGACCGAGACACCCTCGCCACCAAACCCTTCGTTAAGTGACAGTTGTGATGGATGAGAAAGGGAGGGTCAACGGGGTCGAGTACAATGGCGGGGGCGAAACGTCCTGGACACCACTTTTTTATGTTTGTGGAGAACAATTTTAAAGACCTGTGAGAGAGGGCTGTAAACACAGTATTATTTCGACAGGGGCTTTTGACAAACCCTTCTCATTACCAAAATTTTGAAAACATTCTGGAAATTTGACCCTAAGAACAGTGTTTTAAACTGTTGGTACTACTCCAGAATCCCGGCGCAAGCGATAAAGTCGCCAATAATGATGCAACCAGCGCAGATGATGAGAAAATATCCAACTGACATCTGGATAAGCATTGTAAACATTGGATTAGAATTCTGTAATCTAAAAAATTTATATATGTCTCAGGAACGTAACGAGCCGTGCTAAATGCGCCTGTGTCAAAGAGAAAGAAAATATTTTAATAAGTTTTAAAGTTACTGAAGTCCCGCTGGAGCAGTGGTAGCGTGCCTGCATAGCATGCGGCAGTTCCTGGGTTGAATCCCCAGTTATTATTTTATTGTATTTTCCAAAAATATCAAAAATAAAGTCCAAACGCATGCGCATTTAGCATGGCTCGTTACGCTCCTGAGACGAACATAAAAATTTAAGCGTTTCTAGCTGGATCTTGAAATTTTGAGACTTTCATTCTATACTTAGGGTGTTAATTTTAGTTTTCCTCTATTGTTCAAAAAATCTGGAGTGGTTCTATTTGACAGAGACCTTCCTCTCAGCCATTAGACGCGCACTAAGAAACGATTTTAAAATCGAACGACTCCTTCCCTGCTTTTCGGCGCTTTTTCGACTCCGTTTTACCCATTGAAATAACATTGTGCATTGTTGTTGAAATGCATAAATTGCAGTGTTTACTTCTCTATCTTGAGGCGTCGTCTTGCCTCACTTGAATAAATATTACTTCAAAACATTTTATAATTTACAATTAAATTTAAGAAAAACAGTGTGAATATTTGTATTTAAATATTATAACAGCTATCAGAAAACCGAAATATATTAAAATAATTAATTACTTTCTTTAAGATTTTAATTTTCTTAAATTTATGGAGCAAAAATTTAAATGTTTTCATGAAAACAGAGCTAAAATTTCAGTGTTTCACAGAGCATGGTTTACTAGACTATAATCACTAGATTTTTTTATTATAACTAGCAATCTGTTTTTACTTTTTAAGTAGCTTCTAAAGAAGTTGGTTATTTTAAGAAGAAGGCAGGATTTTAGTTTTTTACTTGATAACTTTTTATCCAGGGATTTTTTAAATTTATTTATTTTGAAATTGAATTTTTGAGAAATTTTGAAAGGGCAGCGGGAATACTTCATGAAAATTCTGTTTAAGACTTTAAACACTAGATTTCAAATGACTGAGATGATTTCAATTAGATTGTTTTTATCACATAGAAAGGATAAATGTTTAATAGGCAAAAAATCGGGATGGAATGAGTTATCACATTTAGAACTGGGATGAAAAAAAGGCACCGGGAATACCGGGATGAAAATTTTTGGGAACACCAGGATATGAAAATTATCGAGAACACCGCCGGGATATGAAAATTATCGGGAAAACTGTGATATGAAAATTATCGGGAACACCGGGTTATGAAAAAGTACCGGGATCACCGGGTCATGGAAAAGTACTAGGAACACCGGAATATGAAAATTATCGGGAAAACCGGTATATAAAAATTATTGTGAAAACCGGGATATCAAAAGGGTACCGGAAACACCAGGATATGAAAAAGTACCGGGAACACTGGGATATGAAAAAGTACCGGGGACACCAGGATATGAAAAGGTGCCGGGAAAACAGGGATATGAATATTACCAGGAACACGGGGATATGAAAAGAGTACAGGGGACACCGGGGTGATTGGTGATACGAAAAATTGGACATAAACTTGGGAGAACTTAAAAAAAAGGAATAAATACACTCCACCCGTGCAAATCAGCTAGTTGATTGATATAATCCTATTTCTTTTACAGGGAAACTGTATTTATTGCATAAAAATGGGCTTAAATGGCCTACAGTTTTTTCAAATTTAAACTTGAATTTTAAAACAAGAGTACCCGTTTACAAAAGGTAGAAAAATCCAAGGTAACAGAGAACTCTAGATTGATTTTCTAAGTGTGATCAAAATAATTTGCTTGTGCTGTCATTTTTTTGAATTTATTACAAACTTAAGCTAAGAATGACACATGTCATTTTTATTTTGCTCATACTTTTCTTCAGGACTATTAACAGATGTCATCTATGGTTTCAAAACCCATACATGCTTCAAACATTTTCTCATTACACTTATAACATTAAATAATTATTTAACACCATTTAGATTTTACTTAGTCAGAAAAGGATAAATTTATTGATAATTTTCAAAATGATATTTGACAGAAAAATCTCCGCATCATAGCCTAGTGTGTTTTGAAAATTGTTCAAGTTTGTTTCTAGATTTGTAAATGCTCCAATATTTAACACAAAGAGCAAAGCAGCTACAATGCACAAGAAAAATGTCAATTTAAGCTGCTGGAAGTATTCTGCTGGAGAGATTCCATACTTTGTCGATTCTAAACAATAGCAAAAGAGGGTTAAATAATATTACAAGAGCTAGAAAATTTCTGAGATGGAATAGGAATTAACTTACAAAAAAATTCCTTGCCAACCTTTCAATTAATGCCTGTGTTAATTTGTCCAACCTGTTCTGCCCTGAAGAAAGCTGCTGGGTTGTATATCTGTTTCAGGACGTAAAACTTTTACCCATGGGGTCAAAACAAAGCTTTCATAGGTTGAAATCAACTGTTCAACACAATTATATTTTTATTTTCTGCATAATTTGTTTACATTCTGCTTTTAGTAATCAAAAACAGCATCATAGTCCCACTTTGTCATCCCACAAAACATGTAGCCATCAAAAGTGGCCATATGTGCTTACTCACTAAGCCTATGTAATGGAACTTCAACAAATCAGAGGGGAAATGTCCAAATGTTTCCCAGCAAAAGCTTCCTCTGGAGCAAGCGTTTTGAAAAGATCATTTACAAATGTTTGATTGATGATTATAGATCAGGCATTACAGAATTTGGCTTTTCAGTTTTTAGGGAAAACCCTACAATAAACCTAGACTTTTTAAAAATATATTTTCACCAATTAAGGGGTTCATTCAGGTTTCTCTGTAAGGGTCCTGTTTTAGGAATTTTGTGAAAATGAAGGGCTGTAGTACAACCACAGCCTTCATAACTTTGAAAATCGCCCAAAATTTCTCAAATTCCATTCCAAAATGATGGAAACTAATTTTAAAAACAATTTTCAAACCCACTTTTGATCTTAAGAATTTTGTGAAGGGTCCTTTTTAAGGAATTGGAATTTTGTGAAGGGTCCCAAAACGGAACCATTTTCTTTCTGGATGAACCCCTGCAATTAGTCACTGATTCAAACAGTAAAGCTGTTATAAACATGAGTAAAAAAAGTTCAAAATACAGAAAAAGACTGAAACTTTAATTAAAAGTTTACTGGAGAGAAAGAAATACAGTTCTTATATGTACAAATCCATTTATTTTTACATTATGCTGCTGCTTCCACCTTCTGCTTCTTTTTTGCTGGGGTGTCTTTGGAGTTTTCTTCCGAGGCGGACTCTTTCCTCTTGCCCTTCAGACCCTTCATCTTGCGAGTCTGCAGACGAGCATAGTCCTGGCGTTCCATGTGAACACGACCTTGCGTTGATCCCAAGTTATCTCGCTTCACATTCTTTACCTTTGTTGGCTGTAAGAAAAAACACATGCTAAATTATGAAGGTTCTGCTTTAAGTTAAGGTTAAAACACTTGTTCATTGCAATGCCAATTTTCACAATCATTTTTGTTGACAAACAAATTTCAACAAGAAACATAGGGCCCAATGCAGCTACGTTCTGTAACGATTCAAGGAACCGTAGAAACGTTCTAGGGAACCGTATATCGTCACGTTTTAAAACGCCTGCTCCTGACCAGGCGTTCAACAACGATCGGGGCGGTACTTCCGATCGTTCTGTGCGGGCGCACAAAGTGGAGAAGGCGCGGGCCACTCAGGATGGCAGTGGATCACGTGGTTAAGACCACGTGGGACTATGGGCTGGGGCGAAGATTTCCTATCTTGAAGAGTATTTATCGATTTGAACGACGCGTCGCCGCAGAACATAGCTGCATCTGGCCCATATTCCCTCTATACTAGCTTACGTTTCTTATCCATGAAGTCGCAGGTTGATTATAAGTGAAAGTTTATGGAGTGAAAAGCAGCCAGCTGTTAACATCTTTAATTTATAATTGTATAAATTCCCCGATAATCTGGTAGGATTTTCTCTGATATTTTATAAATATAGTACATTTTACTCATCTAGAAAATCAGAGAATGACTGTAAAAATCGCGGAAAGCAGGAGAAATAAAATAAACAAGATTTAGATAAGAATATAAAATAATATTATTTTAAGACTTTTCACATGGAACCTTAAGAAGCCTTTTTTGAACATTTGCAATTATACTTATTTATATGGATTGGAGATTTTATTTTGTTAGAGCAGAGTTTCTCAAACTGTGGGTCGCGACCCACTGGTGGGTCGCCAGTCAGTGTTTGGTGGGTCGCGAGAAGATTTTAAATTTTTCTGAATATCTGATATATTTCTTTCTGTCATACCTTTTTTTATAATTTTTACAAACGTGTTATAGACATTTGAAATTTATCAAATTACCATTTAGTAAAAAGAATAAAAATAAGAACAATAGGAGAGATTTGAGAAAAACTACCCCACTTGGTGCCCAAACGGAAAAGGTAATTAATTTAAAACATATCCAATACATGGGAGTCAAACATCCTTCCTACAACCAAGTTGTTGGGGCGTTTTTTGTTGTGAGAACCAAACATGAACAGTGATGCATCACTCTCTATCTAGCTTACGTTTCTTATCCATGAAGTCGCAGGTTGATTATAAGTGAAAGTTTATGGAGTGAAAAGCAGCCAGCTGTTAACATCTTTAATTTATAATTGTATAAATTCCCCGATAATCTGGTAGGATTTTCTCTGATATTTTATAAATATAGTACATTTTACTCATCTAGAAAATCAGAGAATGACTGTAAAAATCGCGGAAAGCAGGAGAAATAAAATAAACAAGATTTAGATAAGAATATAAAATAATATTATTTTAAGACTTTTCACATGGAACCTTAAGAAGCCTTTTTTGAACATTTGCAATTATACTTATTTATATGGATTGGAGATTTTATTTTGTTAGAGCAGAGTTTCTCAAACTGTGGGTCGCGACCCACTGGAGGGTCGCCAGTCAGTGTTTGGTGGGTCGCGAGAAGATTTTTAATTTTTCTGAATATCTGATATATTTCTTTCTGTCATACCTTTTTTTATAATTTTTACAAACGTGTTATAGACATTTGAAATTTATCAAATTACCATTTAGTAAAAAGAATAAAAATAAGAACAATAGGAGAGATTTGAGAAAAACTACCCTACTTGGTGCCCAAACGGAAAAGGTAATTAATTTAAATACATATGTGTCTCTCACTTTAATGTACTGATAACGCAAAACTATTGTTTGTCTGCCTCAAGTTGAGCTCTGGCCGTCGCTACGGTCATAAGTTTTGTTTTTATGATCTAAGAACACTTTTAGTCATTTACCTAAGTCATAAGAATACAAATTTATGATTTTTCATGATCGTGATCTCGAAATTTACAATTCATCATTCGAAACCATACTACCACTCCAGTGAACTAGCCACAGCCAGAGCTAAACTTCCGGCAGAGAAACAATAGTCGGTTATTCAAATAAGATTTTTTTTTAAATTAGTGTTACTAAACGTAGGACTCCTCATCCACACCGTGGGGAACACATTTTAAAAATTTTCTTAGGAAATGATGCAACTGCAATTTTTTCCATATTACTAATAAACAAGTTAAAACCCTGTTTTTAAGGGTCAAATTTCAGAATTTTCTCTGGGGGGAACCCCCAGACCCCCTTTTTATTGTGGGGGAATCATTGTTATCCCACTATTAAACTGTTTCATGCACTCAAATTCAAATATTTATTTTAATATTCTAAAAATTTTATTTCTCTTCTGTGTGCATGTAGTAATATATTGTCGTAACAAAATAGTTGGGGAATACCACCCAGCCCAGAAAGTTAAAATTCTGTTGAGGGGCATTAGATAATTAACAGAAGCTGAGGTGGGTCGCATTAGATTTTGTTTCTAAAAAGTGGGTCGTGATGTTCAAAAGTTTGAGAACCCCTGTGTTAGAGAATGGAAATGCACATGATTAGACATGGAAATCAGAAAAATATTGAATTTTTTGTTGAAACTAGGCAGATTCACAAAATTTCCCTGATAATTATTAGATTTTCTAAAATTCCCTGATAATTCCTGGTTTTTTAATTTTCCCTAACAATTCTGGGTTTTTAAGGTTTTCCAGGTCTGTGGCCACCCTGTTTAAGGAGTAAAATTCAGTTTTGGATCATTTTATAAAAGTAATTGGTTCACAACTTACTTTGAGTTGTTTTGGTGTCTTGCAAGATTGTTTGAATAGATCATCAGAGGCCATGGTTGACCTTCTCATTGTGAAATCCATGTGGGGTCCTATATCTGCCAAATCAATGGAAGGTGCTTTTTGGCCTTCAATTTTTCTAAGGGCCGCTCTGAAAAATAATGCACATAAGAATGTGATACAAAACCTAGGAAAACTAACATGCAAAACAGTTTAAATTCAAGCTTGAAACCCTTCAAAATCAATAATAAAATAGAACATCGGAAAGTTTATTTTCTACACAAAGAACAACCCCCTTAAGTGTTTCTAGAAAGCTCATTGATATTGTGATACTACTAATGGTCATTCACAAATTCCATCACATGTTTAAGGACAGGGTGTCACATATGTAACACAATGCAAAAAGAGAGCAATAAGAAGAGCTCATGGAATTGGAAGAATTTGTTTAGTTCTCTTTAATATGCTCAGATATTTATAGTAAAATCATGAAATACTAGCATATTTACATAGATAATAATTAAAGAAAAAATGTCTCTTTAGCTACTATAATACTTTAGTCCCTAACACCTAAATAAACACTTAAGCCGTCTTATTATTAATTGTCATTGTAGAGTGGGGAAATACCTGTAACTTCTCATTTGTACTTTTCCATTGATGAGGGCAAAGACTAGGAGATGCTCCAAGCCTTTGAGGTTTACATATTCAACCACAGGGCCTCGGAAAAAATCTGTAAAAGTTGAAATTTGTTACAAGTCTAAAAAATAGCAGATATGCAATAATTTGATCATATATTTCAAATACATTCAATATTATGAAAGTACAGTTATGGATTTTAAGATATATTTTGATAAATAAATCTAAAAGTTGTAAGATGAGAGCAAGATAATAGTTTCTCGATGAGGAAGTTTCTTAAAAGTAAACTTCTTACCAATAAAAAAGTTCTTCAATCTCTTAAATTCTGGTTTTTGATCAAATCCCTCAGTAAACATTAACATGGGTTTGCTACCAGTGGCTACTTTTGCAGTCTGAAAAAAAACTAATGTAAAACATACACAAAACAACTTTTCAAGAGAAATTTTAACAAACATCTTAAAAGGGAAATACAGGAAAAAAAGCTTAAAAAATATTTAAACACTTAGGAAGCGAAGTTTTAATATTAAACTTATCCAGGTTTTACAACAACAGTTTTTACCAGGGTTGTTACATTTAAAACACTTTTGGATACAAACCACCAAATTGCCTAAACAGGTAGTACATTGCTTGATAAAGAGCATGATTCTGAGGTGAAAACTTACAAAAGTGATATCAAAATAGATTGGGCTGTATTTAGAAAGTATAGCTTTGTTAATCTAATTCCAATTTTAAATACTACATAATGTAATTTTTAAAAATTATGGGTTTTTGTAGCATTTTATAGCAAAATAAACCCACCCAAAGCAGTTTTAAACAAAGGGAAAAACATGTTTTTTATGGAGAAAAAAACTTTTTTTCCGATTCTGGTTTTAACCAAATTTACAGAATTTGAGGGTATAGTATAGCTTGTCTGTCTTCGGAAGGTGGCTGTTATCGCGAAATCTTGTAGAACTGTGGAAGGCACGTTTAGGGTTGCACTAACTGCATAGCGAGGATACAGACTTTACTGTCTATAGGCAAAATATTTGTTTTTTATACTAAAACTGAATTTGTAGTCTATTAACCTAGGCAAAAATTTGCAGGCAGCAGCCTGAAATTTCCCCAAACCTCGTATATCTGCACCACTGCAAAGAAGTAAATCATACCTTGAAATCTTTTAATGCCTTGAATCCTTCAATGCCCAACTCAAACATATCCAATACATGGGAGTCAAACATCCTTCCTACAACCAAGTTGTTGGGGCGTTTTTTGTTGTGAGAACCAAACATGAACAGTGATGCATCAGACTTCTGACAGAAGAACTCCTGTAACATGAGAAAAAAAATAAAATTGAGATACTTCAACCAATCACAAAAGATTGTGGCTGAAAATGTAAATTGTGAAGTATTAAAAGCAAAATCAAGAAGATAAGCATTTAATAGCCTATTTTTTATGACAGGACTCTTGGCAAAAGAGATCAAATTTAACAAAAATATTAAATTTACAAATTCTAAATAAATATTTATAATTTGATATAAACATGGCTTTTTACAAAAAGTTGGGAGATCCCATGATGTCTAATTACTAAATTCAAAATCAATAAGTAATTTTGACTATTTTTGATTCATTACGTTACCAAGTCTAATTTTCCCATAAAAATAACATACAATCTAAGTTTTATGCTTTAAAATAATTTTACTTATCAAGTAATGTTTAGTTCATTATAATAATGATAAATAATAAAATAATCAGCCACTTACCAATGAAGATGCATCCTCAAATGGCTTAATATCATTTTTTCTAAAAAAATAAATAAATAATAAAATATTTAAGGATGTATTGAAGTATAGTAGGGACCGTACCCATACCAAATTAAGCCAATTTAATTATTGAAATTTACAAAATTAAGACCAATTAAGCCAAATTAATTTTTAAAATTAGACAAATTAAGCAAAATTATTTTTAAACTTTCTGTTAGCAAAAAATGATTGAAAATTGTATATATGAATTACTAAGTGAAAACTAGAGGGGAAGGGGGGGTCTTGGCATATACTGCGGATGGTCACCAAGGGGGTAAGGGGGTTCAAAAATGGGTCACGTAGTATGGGTAAGAGGGTACGTTCCCTTAATACTATGTATTTCAATTTTCTTTTACAGGAATTTTCATGCCTATAGGCAAAGGTATATAAAATTAACTAATTACGCTTGAGGAGTCTTAATATCTAACAAATAACCTTAACCATGAGTAAAAGAATAGCAGCACACAATCTTGAAACATGTTAAAAAAATCTTAATAACTTCATATAAAAAATTAAATTATGAAAAAACAAATAACTTAACAAGGTTATCAGATGATGCCAGCTATAATAAAATGGGAAAAAGATTCTATAAAACCCCCAGGTGACATTTATTTATCTCTGCGCCCAAGCGCCCGCGATCCTCCTCTTTTATTGGTACGAGGGTGGTCCCAGAAGTACCCGGCCTAACAAAGAAAAACTAAAAATTTTTGGAAAATTTTTCCTAATTTCTCTAGATAGGCTTCTTTTAGCCCCATACACCTCTTCCAGTGAAGTTCCATGGGTTCCATGACCTATTTTTAGAAGGATTCGTAAAAGACCTCAAAATGACCGTTAACAGCATATTTTACTTGATAATTTTTGCAAATCTTTGCCCATCGAACCATTTTTTGAGGTTTAGGAGCAAAAATGACCTGTGGGGAAAAAATCTGGGGAAAACAGCACGTTTGAGTAATTTAAACATTGATTTAACTGATTTTAGCCATCCCGACAATGGACGCAATTTTCATCAATTGCGGCAGCCATCTTGCACGAAGCTTTTTCAATATCAAATTTTCTGTCAAAATTCTGTAAACTGCACTTTTTGAGATCCCTGTTTTATCTGCTAGGTCCCTCACCTTCGATCGGCGATCATCCATCACCATTTTATGGATTTTTTTAACCAATTCTGGAGAAGGAACTTCATTTGGTCGACCGGTTCGTTGTTCGTCTTGGCAGCTCGTGCGACCACGTTTAAATTCCGCCACCCAGTATTTGATGGTGGAAAATGAAGGGGCAGAGTCCCCCAGTGTGGAATCCAGCTTTGCTTTAATATTCGTGCAACTTAAGCCCTTCAAATGGAAGTATTGAACAACAAAACGATGCCCATTTTTATCCATCTTTAAAATTTTACTGCACTTGTTTTCTATTAGAACCCGCGAAAACGAATTCTAATTAACTTTCCCCATTCTGATTAAGAATTTGGTCCTAATTATGTTTGAACTTTCGCCTCTAGTCATTTTTTCGGTTTAATAAGCGCCATCTGTAGGTCAGGCCGGGTACTTTTGGGACTACCCTCGTAAGAGTGTGCTTAAAACCCTAGGGGAACTTCTCCCAGTAGGTGCAATCGAATGTTTTTTTTTTCAATAGGATTGATCTTATTTGAAACCATATGAAAGGGGGCACCTGGGAAATTAAAAAAAAAAAATTCCCATACTTATCCAACACCCTAATCTGCATTGATTAAAATAATAAAAGTAATAGAACAAGACAGAATATCCCAGTTAGTTGGGAATGTTGATTTTAAGGATTCAAGGGTTAATATTCAATATACTTTAGTATTAAATGGAAGATATTCTTACTTATTGAAAAACACACAATTTGGCCTCTTCAATGCAGCCTGTAAAAGATATAACAAAAGACTTTTAGAAACAAAAATTATATGTAATGTAGTTCTGCATTACAATGGGCAAAAAAGCAGTCTGAAAATTGTATGAAGAATATTTGATCAATAATATTTAGCTAATAGGCATAAATTTATTTAGGTCTAGAAAAAAATTAACCATTGAAATGATCCTAAAAGTATGACGAATACAGTAGAACCCCGATTATCCGCGAGGGCCAAGAAAATTTTTTTTAAAGATGAGAGCAAATTTTAGATGAGATTAGAGATATTTTATACATATAGCAATGGTTTCTGCTGTACTGTACATATTTTAAAAGTTTTACATATCATGTTTTTTGTACTGTAGAGTAGAACATAGTTTTTATGCTGAAATATTTTTTTGTGTTTTCACCTCATTTTTAGTCTTTTTTCGGGTTATCCGCGGATAATCGGGGCTCTACTGTATATAAATTGATTTAAGAAATTTTCACATTTCATCCTTACAATACGGTGGGACACGTCCTACCAATAAAGCTTGTAACATCATTGTTGTTGTTGAAACATTGTGATGGAATCGTTCAATTCTCTTAGACCTTCAGACAGAAAAGTTATTTCATCATAATAATTATTTGGAAGAGAAATAACTGTTTCTGGAAATGAGGGGCACCAAACTGATTGCCATATTGAAAGGGTTAAAAAGAGAGAAAAGACTAAAAATGTACTTTTAGAATCTTAAAATAAAATGTTCACATTCTGAAACCAATTATAAAACAAATTTACTTAATACCCCAATGTATTTTTACTCATTCCAGGTTGTAAACCAAATAAAAACCTTTGGCTATTGTATTAAATTATCTCAATTTATGAAAATTTACTACATAAAGCCTTGAATTGATAAAAAACACAACTATGATTAAAACATTTGGGCCAGTAATATCCAAATATTGAATATCCCCAAAATAATTGGGAAGCATTTATTTAAATATTACCTAATTCTTATTGATGTTATCAATATTAACAAATTGCAATTTATGGTGATAGATTTCTAATATTTGGCATTTTAAACAGCAAGTCAGTATAACTGAATTGAACAAAAATTTTTTTGTTTATGAGCCAATTTATTAATTTCAAAATTAAAAAGCCTACGTAATAATCTTTGTGAAAATTCAAAACAGTCTTCCAGTCTAAAAGTTTTAATACCCCTGAAATTCCATTTAAGAGTTTTTTAAATACAAAACTAAATTTACACTTACAAAATCTTTCATAGCTTGCAAGACAACATTGTTGGCATTCACACCTCGAATGAAGATTGTTTTCTTGTCATTTTCAATCAATTTAGGTGCCTTGTTTACTAGGAACCGTTTCCCAGCACGGGTCTTAGGTTTACTGTAAAAAAGCTAGAGGTAATGTTTTGTAAGGCATACAATTTTCATTTCAGAATACTGTAAGATAATATGGCTCATCCAAAGAATCTGGGCCTGCACCAAAAAATGGCGATAAAATAGCGGATTCTAACAACCAAGCTCTATAGAAGTTCAATTGCTTACTCTCCAATGAAAAAATTTGGAGGATCTAAGGTAAGAACTTGTCTTAGTATTGATGTCATAGAACCTTTCCAGGGTCACAATGCAAAATATGGATAGTTTTAATTTACAATTATAAGCAAGAATTATAAAAAGAGTGAAAAAGGTTTAAAAATTTTTTTGCGGTTTTTACTTGTGTCTGAAAAGTGAAAATAATATATTTTCAGGAATTTGTAACCAAAATCAATGTTTAAAATTATAAAAAATATTTTCAAATAATGTATATAGTGTATCACCTTAATGATATCTGAAAGTATTACATGCAATTTCTTGTTCAAAAGATAGTTTTTGCTTTAAAAAGTCTAACACTCGAAATGACTGCCTCCGTAAGTTCTAGGTATGAGGCAGTAGCCAGAGCTTTTAGTGTTAAGGTTAAGAGACAATAGTCCTTGCGAAAATCCTTCACATACCATTAATTGAATTAGGTTCAACTTGGGGTGGAGTCTCCCTCTTCCTCGGGGTAGAGGGAAAAGAGCTTAGGCAATAATGCCATTGCTCTACCGCCGGTAAATGTCGTTTAAAACCGAGAGTTTTAAAAGGTAATTCCCTTGTGAGGTAAAGATTGAATTAGGTTAAGAAAGATGGATTGAATTAGGTTAATCTAAAAACTTCAAGCCTAGGTAATATTTATGCATGGGTGCCATGCTTCAAAAATTGCAAGACGGAACTTTAAACTATCCTTTTCCCCCAGTCTAGCAAATTTTTCAAAAACTGCTGATGAGAAGTTAATAGTTCCTTAAATTTTAAGTTAAAGCTGTATCTGAGTAAATTGAGGCTTATTCGCCCACATAAGTGGACCAGAACAATCGAAACCAGTCACACTGGAAAGAATACCTTGAGTCTGGTACCTTAGAACGCTCGGCCATTCTGACATAGTGATCTAAAACTTTCAAGTACTCGTGAGGGGGTATATAAAAAATATTGGATCATTATTGAATATGAATATATTATAATATAACATTATAATATTGAATCATTTCCCCCAGAGCTGCTAGAATTTTCCCCAAACCTTGTTCAGGCATATTCTGCACCCCTGACATGTTTACCTACAGCTCAAATGATGACAACACCTAAACATGTTGCTGTGGTTACACATGGCGACTGTAGGACTCTTTCTAAAGCTGTTCTCTTTGAGCCCATAGAATCAATACAGTGCAACTTGGATGAATTCAAAGCTGAAGGGAAAACTTATATCACCGAATTATTGAGACTTGGAAAGAGAAGTTTCATCCCTTGTCTCTAATTTAGGTTCATTAAAAATATAACTTTACAGCTCGTGAATGAAATCGAGCTTTTGTATTAGGAAATCTCATTCCAACCGAACCGTTTGGACACGAAGTTAGCCTAAGATTTTGCATGGCTGTTCAGAACTAAATAAGGACACAGGAATAATACACATGTATGTTTTATAATGTATACATTTGTGTAATATATACTTACTTAACGTTATTTAAAGACATTCTTTCTCGTCCACTCCAGCCTACTTTTGTAATGTAAATAAACGTGTTTTGTGTTTGCGCTCAAAAAAATCTCCTTTCACTCCACTTGTGTAATGTGGCAGTTGAATATTTTCAACTTAGAAAAATAAAGTTAAAAATAATTTTTTCACACCTAAAATAAACCTTTGAAACTGATTAAAAGTAAAAAATGATTGAAATATTTTTAAATTAGGAAATAAAATTTTTGATTGAAGACACTACCGGTAAAACGATACTAATAGAATCACAAAATATTAGGAAAAAGATCGATGGCAACAAGGTCTTCTTAAATATGATAAACAATTTTCCCAAAATGTAAATAAATCTGCTAACTATCTTGATCATTTTCTGTTTCATAAATGATTAGAATTGTTTATCCAACATTTTAACAAAGTGGTTACAAAAAAGTGGAATCCCTTAAAAGTATGACACCATCTTATATCACATTAAATAGAAATCTGAATTATCTTTTTACTTCTGACATTTGCGTAATAAGTACTATGCTTTATGAACGTTTCGAATTTCTTCTATTTGTACTCAAGTTTTCAGTATTATTCATAATGCCCAGTTTACCCTTGCTCCTTGAAGATGTAAAATTTTATAAGATTCAGAGGCCTGTTCATACTTTTTGTCCGAACGAAATTCACAAAATTTGTGAAGGGTCCAGATTTTGTGAAATCTACTCATAATTTTGTGACTCTGAAAGTAGTGTTAAATTAGTTTATTTTTCAGCCGGGAGCATGTTTTTGTGAATTTTTGAAAATAGGGTCCCTTATTTTGTAGTAGTATATTGTGAAAAACATTGTCCATTTAAAGGATGAAATACATAAGGAAGGGTCCGTTTTTAAGGTAAAATAAAAAGGCCATTATAACTATGAAACATTTTGTGAAGGGTCAAAACAGCCAAATCTCTTCGAAATAGACTCTAATTATTATAATTCTATAAAGTACTCATAGAATTGTTATAGTTTTATATTTACCCAAATATGTTGCAGTTAAAGTTATCCGCCCTTAAAGTGCTTGCATAGTGTACTAGCACTTGGTATGGCTTTTATAGGAGTAATTTCTTCTCTAACTTTCCAGGAAACAGGTATAGAATATGGCAGAAGACAGAGAAGTTTTGAGAGAAATTTGGGATGGCCAAATTCCAGTTTGTTTTCGTCTTGCCAGTGAAGAAGTGTATACCTTACAACATCCAGAGCCATTTTATGTAAGTGTCTACTACCTAAACAAGCAGTGAATTGTTTTGATGCCCAGAACTATTACCAAAACTAACTTGAATCTGACTATTAAATTAGCTAGCCCAAAGCTGTAGTTCATGACTTCTGAAGTTGGATCTTGTGTTAGAAAATAAGTTTAGCACCTGATGCTATATGCATCTATAAGAATTTGGTTTTAAGTTAGCTATAGGTTCACTATAGAGGGATTTCAATACACAATGCAAAACAATTTTCTATAACAGTCTATGATTATATTTACAAGCTAATACTTGGATGTTGTTTCAGCTGATGGTCCCCAGAATCACCTACTTTCCTTTAGTAACTGACAAAGTCCAGAAACATTTCAGTCACCATGTCAAGGATGACGCTTTGGGAGCAGAAATGTGGATAGATTACGACGGACAACCTTTAAAGTGGTAGGATATCTTTGCACTGAATACTGTTTTAAACTTGAATCATTCTCTCTAATAACAGTGTTAGGCATGGGCAGATTAAGGAAATTAATTAAGAAAATTTGAGGGGGCCAAGCTGTCCCTAATGGCTTTGGAAACTTGATTTCCCCCCATAAAAATGAAATTTTTCCCATAAATGACCCCCTTAAATTTGCCCATGGTGTTAGAGGAATCAGAGTATTAACAAGAAGATATAGGAAATTTGAATTTTAATGAGAGTAACTCATATGCTTAAAAATCTGATTTCCATGGGTGCCACTCTTTAGTCTGGAGAATGAAATTCCGTCTTAAAAATTCTGTGAATGGAGTTATGTCCTGGTTCAATAAAATCGGGAGCCAATCGGCAATGCTTTTGTGAACTTCAGTTTTTAACCTTGATGTGTACTTTGCTTATTAGGTTCTTATTCTAATATTTTGATTTATGAATTTTCTTTTGGTAAAATATGTAAATTTTTTTTGTCAAATGGAATGCTTCATAACCAATCACTGCACAAATCATATTTATAGCAAAATCTCACCAATACTGCACCATTTTAATAAATTTTAAGACCTACGGCAGGGGTTCATCTAGACAGAAAATGGGTTCGTTTTGGGACCCTTCACAAAATTCTGATACTCAAAAAAGGATCCTTCACAAAATTTCAATCCCCAAAAACAAACACTTTACAATTCCAAACATCAAAAGTGGTTTGAAAATTGTTTTTCAAATAGAATTCTATCACTTCAGAATTACGGTACAATAGACCAATGGTCGTAGTGCTAAGGCTCTTGTAGCCACCCCATCACAAATCATCATTTAAGAATGGAATTTGCCAGTTTTTAGTCCTAAAACTCTTCATTTTCACAAAATTCCTAAAAGAGGACCCTGGCAGAAAAACCTGGATCTGTACGGGTTTTTGAAAAAATCTACCAACTTTTATTGAAAAACATTAGACGGTAAAATAACTAACTAGACTTTTTAGTCTTGCAGTTTTTAAAAATGGCACCTATGGTAATTTCCTATCTTATAAAAGAGCAAAAAATGATAAAAATAACTTGCTTCATGAATTATTTTTATTTTGGGTTTTTTATGTTGTGACTGATGCATGTTTTAAAGTTAAAATTTAACATGAAATGAAACCTTATTAAAAAGTCTTATAAAGACCTTAATTTCGATTTTAAAAGGGGTGAGAACCCTGAAATTTACCCCAATGTTCATCTTTTCAGGCACTATCCAGTTGGTCTTCTGTTTGACTTTTATGGCTCTGATGCACAATTGCCATGGAATGTCACTATACATTTTAAAGTGAGTTTTTCTTTTGTTAGTCGAGTGTATTGATTCATTGTAAGTGTATTTGAGTGTATTGGGTCTTATTCAATGGTATTTTTTCAAGGATTTCCCTGAAGAGGAACTAATACATTGCTCAAACAAGTCTGCAGTACAGTCGCACTTCATGTCAAGTGTAAAAGAGGCTAGTGCACTGAAGCACAAAACACAGCTTGTGCAAAGTATGTTGCCAAAAGAACACAAAGAGCTGTGGCAAGGATTTGAAAAAGGTAATATTTATAGGTATTTTTAAACTTTTAACTAATTTATTCTAACTACAAAACAAGTTCAGATTAATTTTTCAATTTTGCCAAAATATTTGATAATTTTTAACTAACTATTATAAACACCAATGTTAAATTTTCAAAATTGTCTCAATGAAACCTGCAAAATTAATGGGCTACTGTTGTTACTTGATGATGTTATCGTAACAAATTCTAGTGTAAACTTCAAAAATTCAACTGTGCTTTCCCTCATAGATAAATTTGACCAATTTTGGGCTATCAACAAAAGATTCATGGAGAATTCAGGAGAGCATTACTTCAAACACATTCCATTTAGACTTTACAGGGTAAGCTTTGTTCTAGATCAGTGGTATAACGTTTTAAAAAATAAATTAGCACTAAGATAAAACAATCAGGACTTTTTTACAGTTAGCCCGAAAAATCTTTGTTCATACGTCTCCTGCCGAGAAACCCTTTCTGTTCTGTTCTAATTTTTTACAGTTGGTTGTTAAGCAGGGGTCATTGTAAAGATGTTCTACTGTAGCTTATTTTCCAAGCAATGTTTAAAATTTTTTACTATAATTTATATTCAGATCTTAGGGTGGCCACAGAAAACTTATTTCAAAATTCCCTGATAATTCCAGGTTTTCAATGATATGATATGACGATTTTCCCGGATATTTATTATAAATAAATATAGTTTATTTAAATCATCTAGAAAATGGGAGAATGGCTGTAAAAATAGGAAAGCAGGAGAAATTATATAAATAATAATATTTATATATAAGAATATAAATAAGATTATTTTAAGACTTTTTTTCATATAGGAACCTTAGGAAGTCTTTTTTGAACATTTGCAACTACACTAATTTAAATGGATTGGAGATTTTATTTTGTAAGAGAATGGAAATGCACATATTTAAAGACTTGGAAATCAGAAAAATATTGAATTTATTGTTGAAACTTGGCAGATTCCCAAAATTTCCCTGATAATTAACAGATTTTCAAAAATTCCCCGATTTATCCCCTGATAATTCCAGGTTTTTTAATTTTCCCTGGACAATTCTAGGTTTTTAAGGTTTGGGGCCACCCTGGATCAGGATTCTTAAATAACTGAAGAGGTTTTCTTAATCAAAGATCATGTTCATAATGGTTGGGCTTGTTCAAAGCTGTTCATTAATATTATTAAACTTGTTTGAAATGGAAGTGACTGAGATCGAAATTTTGAAAGCCTTCACAGATATTTAAAATTTTTAGTTTGAGTCAATATTTTAATCATTAGCTCTGACTAATATTTTCATCAAATCAAAGATTTTAGCAGCCATTAGCTTGGAAAATAATGTTCAATAATTTTTTGGGTCTTTTATGCATTGAACTTCAATATATTTAAATAATTAATTTATTTGGGTTTAACCATTTATTTATTAACTCAAAGAGTGTTTCTTGTTCACCTCACATTGTATGAATCTTATATCCTCAGCAAGGAGAATCACTAATCCAGTCCCTGGTAAAACCAATGAAAGAGTCTGGGGAAGCTGTTACATTAAAAGAATTATTGAAGACTGTTCTCCCAGACATGGCAGATGAAATAGGTGAGTTGATATTCAGGAAATATTGATTCGGAATTATATCACATGGGGGGAACCTTTAAAGGATTACCTCTAGTCCAGATGACGCAACTTCTCAAACTTTGAAATTGTACTATAGAATGAGAAATAAACCATGTGTTGTTATTTTTACATATCATCTCCTACCCATAAGTTGTCCATTTCTGAATTATACCAACAACAAGGGTAACTTATCCCTCTTAGCCTAAATAACGTATGCAGGCCTGGCAAGCAAGCAGGTTGTCACATCAGGCACAACATCTTTCATCAAATTAGAATCTAACAACGCTGTATCCTGGTCTGCTTTGAAAATATTTGGAATTGCATGCGGAGAAGCTCATTTGATTGGTTTATGAGTGCTGTTATCATTGAGCTGGATAGATCCAAACTAATCAAATGAGCTTTCTAACGGCCTGAAACGGATAATGTTATTTGATTGGTGGATTTGTTATGGGTAGGGGTTTCGATTGGCATCTGTTCGTAAGTTGCCAAGGATCGAGAATCTTAAAGTTTGCCAAACAGAGATAGTTGTATAAATTGATGAAACTTCCTTGACCTAAAGAGTAACTATTTATACCATTTTCCGGGATGGTTGTGTAGATTAGAAATTTCAATCCGGAAAATGGAATAAAAAGAGATAGTGTTTGATATTAAGGTGATGAATTGAAGTGGTGCATGCCTGCTTTCTGAAAAAAATTTACATACACCATAGTATCTTGTTTGGAAGGAAGGATAAGGTATTAACAGGCATGAGATTCTTCCGAATTTTTTCGGAATTTCCGATTTTTTTGAGAATTTTCGGACTTTTTCCGAAATTTCCGAATTTTCCGATTTTTTTGAGAATTTTCAGACTTTTTCAGACTTTTTTTTACATTTTGAAAATTAAGCGTTTCTAAATGTTAATTTTTTTACATCCTCAAAAAATTTTTGAAAGAAAAATTCAAGTAACGTAAAAACTAGAACTCTACCTTCCCTTATCAGCGCCCGTTCCCCATCGTTCCGGACAGCGCGTATCGCTCTTCGGTTGACCTTGCCCAGTTGCTTTCATTCTTTCTGTAGGCGCGTAATTTTTTAATTGTTACATTAAGATGGAATATTAGTTAAGAACCTGATTAGTAATGACGACCTCGCGCAACGATATCGTTGTCCGTTTGGATGGAACTGATGTTCGAGCGATAGACAAAGGAATCGAGAACAGCTGGAGTTGGCTAGAGAAAAAATTGATGGCGTATTCGTTCAAGAATCCATAAGAAAAATCAGTAAACCCGGATTTGCCTACTGCTTAATATGATCTCAAGATAATCTTCATATTTTATTTGATTTTTTCCTTCTCACTAGATATCGCCGTTATAGTCAAATAATTTGAAAGAGAACATCTTGGCCTTTAGCCTTTTCATCACCATGTAATATTTTTAATATCTGAGGGGTTTTTTTTAGGAATATAGCAAGATTTATGCATAATGCATCAACAGCTTTAATTAATGTGAATGAGAAGTGATCTTTTTTTCCCTAGCTGATATAAACTTTAGCATGTGTGTTTCAGCTGGTTTCAGCACCTTTTTTTACTATTTATTTCTTCAAGATTTCGCTTGCATTCGGATGGAATTATTTATTGCTAAAACAGAAAACATGTATGTGTTTAAGTGTCTAGTTGAAATGGAGATGGAAATAGATATTTTTTAAAATATATATTCAGAATTTAAGATGCTTAAACGATTTCGGTGCGGTAAAAGTAGCTGCGCGCTTTGCGGGTCTTAAGTGAAAGAAGATATAAATAGGTTTTGTTCTAAATAATTTTATTTATCTTCATGAATAAGTTACTTGTGATAAATATCTCCTCATTTTCCTCAGTTTTATGCGTCTTGGGTATATGGAATTGTTAATTTTTAAGCATTATTTGTTTTTAAAAATTTTCAAAGAAAATAGTGGGATAGCAGTACAATTTTTTCAGCATTTACTTTGAATGTGTTATGCTGATCATATAGTAAAAATTCGGTATTTTGGACCACAATTTTAATTTCTACGACTTTTTACTGATGTTCATCATCTTAGACGCAAGTAGGTGCCAAGTGTTACGATTTGACCGTAATATTTACGGATTCGATAGAAAATTACGGTGTTACGGACATCGATTAAAAATTACGGATTAAATGAAGTCTCGAAAATTTCTGCGCTTTAAAAATGTATTTGCTTCCCTTTTCTCCATGCAAAGTACGATTTTTCATGGTTTCGTCAACTCGTAGCCTGTATGACAACCTGGGGAAACTTTAATATCGTTTCCATCAATGTTAAGTGGAATTTGGGCCTGCTATTGGTCTATGGTTTTGTTTGAGGGAGGTTGGATTGTTGAACCTTTCTTCCAGGCATGAGTTTCTTCCGCAGAAAATCGAGACGTCTCGCTTTTTCATTGTTTCGCGGCCCGCGAACTAATTGTAATTCAGATTTTACTTTTCCGGATTATTTTCAAGAAAAATCACGAGTTTTCGCGGAAAATCGTGAAAGTTTCGTTTTTGTTTAATTCGCGGAGTGTATCGCTTCTGCCGCGATGCTTTCGTGGAAGGCCACGGACGTCAGGTTTAAGTCGGCTTCTTCTCGCGTTGTTATTGCGATGTAGAAAAAACAACTTGACCGTGGTTCGAAGCCAACAAGTCCGGTGTTACTAAATCGTACAACAGCTCTGGTTACGGAAAGCTTTTTTTGAAACTTGGCAAAAACTTTTTTCGGAAGTGCCCCCGGCCCGTGGGAGCAGCTCGATAGGGGCCGCCCGTCGCGAAAGGAATAAAGAGAGGCAAAGCCCTCACTTAAAAAATTTGGATGGTGTTCCAAAATAAGCTAAAACCTTGATTTTTAGGATCAAATTTTCAAAATTTTTCTGGGGAGACCCCCAGACCCCCTTTTGGTACATAGAACTTTTATTATACCCAATTTTTCGTATTATTGTCATTTATATGCCAAAAATCAAACTAAAATTTATTTAAAAGATACATTGAACCCATAAAACTAAAAGGAGGGGTTTTTTTTCACAAAATTTCGTTCCCGCAGTTTTTCCGAATTTTTGCTTTTTTGTCAATCTCATCCCTGTATTAAGAATTGTAGACGTCTCTAAGAAAGGAACCCATACCTTGCTGATTTGTTAATGTGATCCCTTTAAAATTGGAAAAATTGTTTCCCTATCCCCTTTTAATTTACTTCTTAGGTGAGAGAATATGATACATGGTGTTATGAGATGCCCTATTAAATCATATACATGACAATAGGAACAAAAAGGAAAATCAGTTAAATTTATGTAATAATCCGTTTGTTGGAAGCTTTCCTTAAAAAAGAGCAATTGGAGCGTCTATACCTATTTCTCGGCCATCTAAAATTTATAGGTTCATCTAGCACTATAAAATCTGGATTGTAATAGTCTCTTGTTTCAAGAAAGGCTAACTGTCTCGTTCTGTTTTAGGTTCCAAATACCGTGTGCTAACTCACGGAATCGAGCCTCCCTTAGACATTCACATTCAATGGATGTCAGAGCACCTCAGTTATGCCGACAATTTCCTACACATAGTACTGCTGTCCAAAGAATGAGCACCGCGCTCGTTTGGTTTTTGTATTTTTAAAAATTTTTAACCTATGAAATGAACTTTCATAGCTTGATGATATTCTGTAATTTCTACAATTTTCTTTTGGATACCACAAAATATTTACTTGAGCCCTGTGAAATATTACGTTTCTACATTATTAGAGGCTGAATCTTATTTTTCTCTCATAAAATTGGTACATAATATATTTGCTCTTTTCAATTGTTCCTATGCTTGAATTTGTTTTAAAATTTTAGCTATGGTATCTAACATTAACCACCAAGCTAATATAAACTCCAGGTCTGTAATTGATTTTGCTTATGAACATTTCTTAAAAGTTAATCTCCTCTTGATGTATTTATTAATTGTGCATATTATTATGTTCTAATGTTTGTATCCAACATGGTTTTACCTGTTTACAACATCCTGTGGGATTTTCAACTATTAATAATAAAATTATAATAGAATTAGTCTTACTCTAAAAATTATCTGAAGTAAATTAGACTTATGAAAATTAGTAACATCATTTTCCACAAAATAGTAGACAAAAATTAAAATTTTGAGCCCATGGTGATAGTGGTTTAAATTGTAGAAAAGCAAAAGTTTCGTAAACTTTGAGGTAAAAATAACTCTTTGGTTTTCACTATTAATGCTTTTTTTCATTCTTTATCTAATCACTTATTAAGAAACTCAGTGTACTACAGGCTTTAAGGGAATTCCAATTTTTTTCAGAGGTTGTAACTTGAAATATTTGTCATTTAATGTGTAAATTTGATATTTTTTTATGCTGTCACGTTAACAGGTTCTGTTATCTGCTTAGAAATTTTTTTTCAAGCTTTTGTAACAATAAGAGACTAGTTATTTGTTACTGACTACTAAACTTTATAAATACTGTGAAATGCCCCTTCAGTAATTAGTCCAATATAAGTTAGGATAACGGGGAATAACTCCTGACCTAAATTACATGAGACAACAGTAACTGCCATAAAACACCTACAAACCAACAGTAACTGCACCTTAGATTTTATGTGCAAATTGTTGAGTTAAAGTAGGTTAGAAAAACTATTGATTACTGAATTTATGTAAGAAGGAAATCTTTCCAATATTGTTTCTCAATTCTCCCTAAAATAAAACATGGGGACATGTCTCTTAAGTACTCTTAAATGTTATATGGTCTTTTTTAAAATAAATAAAGCAATGTTATATGTCACTATTGTTATCATATGTAAGAGTTAGTCTACTCTCTACCGCTTTGATGTTGTATAAAGTGCTTGTGTAAAAAAAGAGCTCATTTGTGATAAGGCTCTTTGTTTTTTTAAGAGCTTAATATGACTTTGTAATAAATTGTGTCAGTGATTTAATAGTGATTTTTCTCTTATCCTTTTCCATCACTTTTGAATTTGGGGTGACCTACGCTAACCACTTAAATATTTAACAACACTAACTGCTGTGTATAAGCAAACTGGGAAGGTAGTTTTTCTGAAAATATCATTTAAATGAATCCTTTTGGTTAAGATTCTCTAAAACCGGTTCCTCTATCATTTCCCACAAATTTGACATAAAAGTCGATCTTGCTAACAAAAAGTTCTAAAGAGTCTTTAGAACTTATTGTCTAAGTTAGAAAAAAAATAAAGTAATAAGATGAAAACTATTGCATTATAATTTGTATAGGTTTGTATGTCCTACATCTATGGAATTCCAAGAGAGTAGTAAAAAACAATGTTTATTTACAAAATGTTTTGCATGAAATATGCATGATGAATACAATGATGCAATCTTTTTTTCTTTCAAATCTCGTGCAAATACCTGTGAAATCAACAGTTTAAAGGGAACAAAGTTTTACAAACGAAGTTGAAAAATTCTTCAACACAACAATTTCATGCCATTCGTCCAATTTTAACTTTCTTTACACCAGTAGATGCAACGAAATCTCTATTATTATCTAGAAAATATACTTCGTATTTACAATCATTTCATAACTGTCAACTGATTTGATCAAAAAGTATAAAAGCATTTTTTCCCCTGTTTAGAGTTTGAATTAGTAAAATCAAAAAGTGCCTAATTTCTAAGTAAGGGAAAAGTGTAATTTAAATCAACTTATTCAATCCTCAATAAATTTCAAAAGTTTTGAAAGTGTGATATCATTTGTGAATAGCCCCTATATACCTTGCTTTTTCACTTTGCAATTTGAACTTTTTAACATGTTTTCTGTTAAAACTCATACAGGGTGATTCAAGACTCATGGGCAAATGTGATAAAGGTTGTAGAGTATCCAAAGAATTTAGAAAAGGCCCTGGGAAAGGGGGCTCCAAAGCAATCTTGAGGTACTTGAATGCAGACAAAAGTTGCCGAAAATGGGTTACGCAAACAGTAAAAGGTAGACATAAAATTCCAGTCCTAATTATCATGTTTTCACTAATTCATAAAACTTGAGTTTTTTTCTTTTAGAGGTCATCTTCAAAATGCAACAATAATAAAATTTTTACGGTCAGATTTTGAAGATGACCTCTTTGGCACAGAAACTTAACAGTTTTTATTAGTAAGTCAAAACATAATAATTGGCACAAGAATTTCATTTCTAACCACAGTAACCCATCTTTCACTGCTTTTGGCAATTTTCGTCCACACTCCAGCACCTCAGGATTGCTTCACAGCCCCAGACCTCTTCTAAATTCTTTGGATACTCTACCAACCTCCATCATTTTTATCCATGAGTTTTGAATCCTCCTGTATTAAGTTCCCTTACAAAACCCAAGGACACAGGATACCCAACACACAACGGTCTCACAAGTACTGTCTTGCCATGGCCCTTAGAAACCAGCCTTTCCTCAAGCCCGCCGCTTCCCTCTGAATCTCCTCGTTGTTGTTGGCATTGAGCTCGAGCTGGCCCAGCATCTGTGCTGCCCTCTGGCGGCACTCCCCCTCCCCTCGGCGGGAATGGTGGTGCACAAGGTACTCCAACAGCGTAACGTCCCAGGCGCAGGCATAGTAGGTATCGCAGCTGTCGTTGCACACGCGTTCCCCCAGCGCTTTGAATGCCATGGAGTAGTGTGGCTCGTCCAGGAATTGGTGGAGGATCGATGCCTAGAAAGAGGATTTCACAGGAATTTAATTTTAACGTTATATTTAGTATGTGGCAAGAACACACACTCGTTAGTCAAACAGTTGATAAATTGACTGGGGTGTAAATACCTTCTAAAACAAACTTTTTTCTGGAAAGAAGCTTTAAAAAAATCACCAAATTTGGAGCAACTTTAGATAGTGCATTTTGGTCACATTTTAGTGCCTTTCCACTTTAACCCTCTTCTTCCCATGTTAGCAAATATGCTTCCATAAGTTTAGCTTCAATTTTCAGCAATATTTACACCTTCAGGTGCTATAATTTAAAGTCTGTTCAGTACCCAGTTTCATTTTCATTTTGAATTAAAAAATAAAAAATATTTTTGGTCATTTTTACTTTGTTTGGCCCCAAATTACATAAATAAGGCAAAGAAAATAATTTTTCTCAAAGTTATTTCTGGTTGTGAGCATTAGAGGGTTAAGCTGACAACAAAAACAGCAAAGGTAAATTATGTTTGATGAAAATACCATGTTTTTTAATCAATACCATCGTCTTGTACTAATCTCAAGTACTAAATAAAAAAGCAAATAAACCCAAGATGAGAACCTCAGAATGCAATAATTAACACTTTTTAAAAGAAAACAAATGATGAAACTGTTACCTGAGTGTGGTTTTGTAGCTTAGTGCAGCAGTGAATCATGTGCTTGTACTGTTGGTCATCAAAGATGGGCTTGGGTAGAGGAAGGCTGAAGAAGTCGCTGCTCACCATGGCAGCGGAAATGTAGTACTTTAACGCATTGGCATAATGACTCTGAACTGAAAAATGCAAAGTAAGATATTACGCAATGCATACTAACAAACACAACTTTTGTGCATTACTTAGTAAACATTCATGTGAGTGCCACTCTTCAAAAGTTGCAAGACTGAACTATTCAGTTATTCATTCCACCTAGTCTATTGTTTTTTAATAAAAGTTGGTAGAATTTTCAAAAACACTGAGGGGTCTGTTAAAAATTATTAAAAACGGTATTGAATAAGTCAGTATGAAGCAAAATATACAAGGTTAGTGCTGAAATTCAGTACAAGTACTGCCGATTTGTTCTCGATTTCATTAAACCCAGGATGGAATTTTGTTCACAGAATTTTCAAAAAGATAGAATTCCGTCCTCACAGTATGGAAGAGTAGCACCCATGTAAACATTTTGTCACCCATTGAAAAACACATCCCTCTATATCAGTGGTTCCCAACTCAAATATGTCTGCGGACCACTTCACTTAAATTTGAACCTCCGCGGACCATCTCTATTCCTAACTTACTTTTTTCTGAAGTTAGGGAAACTGAGTCTTACAATGTTTCTAAATAGAATTTAAAAAATCAAATAATCCATTAAACTTGAAAGAAAAATTAGCATTAAATTAATTTTATATCTAATTATTTAAAAGTATACCTTTTATAAAAGACATTTAACCATTTTTATCAAGCCTTTTTATCTATTAACCCTGGAAGGGTTCACACTTACACAAAAGTTGCAGGGTTGAAAAAAAAGACAGTATAAAATAGTTATTTTTCTTCTTTTTCATAACCAACAAAAAATAAATTAATATATTATTAGTAGATTTAAATTTGAAAGAATGTACTTAACTTGAAATTAATCTGCAGGACAAATGAGATAATCAGGAATTGTGTTGATCACAAAAAAAGCAAACTGGACATGCACTGACTGTGAGTTGTGGCAGAGGAAATTCTATATAGGCGAGGCTAACTGATGTTCTCCCGAAGAAACCGCGTCGAATGTCAATTATTATTTCAAAGTAGCGATTAAAATAGTAAATAATTTATATGTTCAAAAACTTTCGCATTTTCGGTAGTAAATTGTTCTCATATCTTCGAACAAACCTATTTCACTTGTATCTCAGAATTTTCCTCTTTTCATACCACGATTTCTTGGAGACCCTCTGCCGGACCATAGCATCCCAGTTTGGAATATCTTTCAACACTTCCACTCTTCGCTTCGTATAAAACCAAGTAAAAGTCCGATAATTTGATTTATTTGCCCCACCCCGACGCCTCTCGGTTTTAATTAATCTGATGCAATACTTTTCCACATCATCACATTTGTTTCTACTCTGTAATAAACTACTATTGAATAAAACTATGCAAAATAATAGAAATGAACAAATTATTCCTAGGAGAGAAAGAGAACATAACATTTTTTATTTATGAGACGTATGATTTTTTACTTATGTTTTTGTATCTGATGTGTTTTTACTATTTCCTGGAATGTGTGATTAGGAGAACTATTTTTTAAAATTTCCCACACGTTTTTTGAAAAAGTTTAAAAATCTTCTCACAGACCACCTCTGAAGGCCTCACGGACCACCAGTGGTCCGCGGACCACCTGTTGGGAACCACTGCTCTATATCAAATAATCCAGCGTCATTCTTGAAAAGAAGAATAATTTTCAAAATGGTTCTTTTTCTAAGTAACTCAATCTAGAGGTCAATTAATCAAAAACTATAGTTTTGGTTAAGGCCCACTTATTTTTCTGAGGATACATGCAGTAATACTCACCATACATGACATCTCCTTTGGTGCGAAGCCAGGCAGTGTGAGTGGGATGGGTGGACAAAGCATGGTGCAGAGTATTCTGGAACACTTCCCCAACAGCAGTCATGTTGAAAGCATTGGAACTATGGGGGAAAGTATTGAAAGACAATTGAATATTTATACAGTAAAATCCCCTTTATAACGAACTTCACAGGAACGTAAAATTTCTTCGTTGTAACGGCGGTTTTGTTGTAACCGAACTATCGCTAATTCAAATAAAAACGGTTAGGGACTTGATGGATTTTCGTAATAACGGGATTTTTCGTTGTATCGGTATTAGTTGTAACGGGATTTCACTGTATTTAATAGTTGTTATACATTACAAGACCCTTTTACCTAAAACAGTAATTAAACAAAACAAATATGCTACAAAACAGTTAAAAAATAAAACCTTTAATGTTTGAATAGAGATTTCACTAAATGCAAATGAATGAATAAACTGTTTTCTTACTTTGTTATGGCAGTAGGCCATAATCCTTGATATTCAATAAATATTTCACCCATTGAGTCATCCTATAACATGACATGTTCAGATAATTATTTCTCATTTCAGTCTCCAAAAACAACTATACTCTATTCATTTAGAATTGGCAATTGAGAAATAGTGCTTTCCCCCACGCTAGAAGCGTAACCATAGTTACGTTCTTCGAGCAGCCAATAGTAAGCCTTCTTCGTCACTTTGAAGAGGATAGTTGCTATGGTTACCGATCGGTGGTGGGGGAAGGAAATATTTTCAAGCGCCAGTTCAAAATGAACAGAGTATAGTTCCAACTTAATGCAAAGACATAATTATTAAATTTAAAAAATGCTTCAGATCATAAATGAATTTATATAAATCTTAACGTAATCCAGAAGAATAGATAAATTTTCATTAGAAAGGCAAAAGATCTAACAAAAAATACTAAAGCTACTAAATAATCACATTTATACTTAAATTAGGAAATTTAATACTCACTTTTAGAATGTTGTATATTTTAGCCAGACAAGAAATAATAATGCCTAATACTAGAGTATCCTGAAAAGAAAGTTAAATGTAGAAGACAAAATAGGACATAGTATTACACATTTTCAAGTCGAATAATTTGACATTTAGCTTTACTGTTCATCTTGTCAGAACAAGTAACAACTTTTATAATTATTTGCACAACCAAAAAACAAACTGATTAGATTACCTTGAACTAGGCCTAATAAACACATACAATGAAAATGCTCATCAAATAAAAAGTTATTAATTGATTTATTATAAATCCAATTATACTTTTTATATTGGTTATTTAAAGCAGCTGTTTTAAAATATAAAGCACATGGTATTAAATAATTTTAAAGACAAAAACTATGCTTACTTTCAGTTTTTTTATGAATTGAAAGAGTTGAACCCTGAAAGAAAATAATTTTTATCAAAACCAAAACAAAGAAAAAGATCTAAGGAATCATTAAGTCTGATTTAACTTCAACACAAAATTAATTAAAAACAGTTGATTTCTTAAATGGAAAATATGTAATAAAACTTGCCATACATATTCTGAATAACAAAATTAGTTACCAGGAAAAAATATAAACTATAAAAACCTAATTAGAAAAAAACAACCTTCTGACTGTGCTTAAAAAAGTTGTATAATTTTTCGTCAAAGGCAAAATGTAGTAAAAATATCAATTCATGCTGTTCTGATTCTACAAAGAAATCTCTATTGAAGAATTCCACAGTACTTAACCTACAAAAACATAATGGCAATGCAATTCTAAAGATGGATGGTAGGTAAACTGAGCTAAGAAATGACTAGGGCTCTTTTGTGCGATAATAAAGGGAAGGCAAAGCGTGCAGTTGGTATTTATTTGAATACCTTAAGCCAGGGGTCCCCAACCTTTTTGTACCTAAGAGCACATACTAGAATATCGGTCGAATGGCGGGCACCATTTATTTTTTCCAAGATAAATTTATAGTTGGTGGACATAGTTAATAATACGCACTACATATATAATGCACAAAAAATTTAATTTTAAAAATGAATTTAACATAATGAATAGGTATAATTAGTATCAATATTATTTTGTAAAATAAGTTGCTACTAAATTGCTTGCAAAACATACGAAGTATAAAAATTATTTATAAAATATGTAAAATACATTGCATTTCACTGGCCAGCGCTTCATAATTGGGAGATTATGATGAAATTCTTGCCCGCAAGCTATCGTCAAGGTGTTCATCTGTACGTCGTGATCTATATATTTTTTATTTTATTATATTCATTGTCGAAAGTGATACACATAAGTGTGTGGAACCAAAAAACTACTTTCTGCTCTTTTTAAGAATGGAAATTTATTTCTATCAACTATATTCCAGAATTTCTCATATCATCTGATAATAGTTTTGAGGATAATGTCATTCTGAAGATCCAAAATTTCTATTCTCGCCTTACTTGAAGAAACTCTGAAATGTATGTTGCTATTTCATTTCTAGAATTTTATGGAATAGTGGAAAACTGAAATATTTTATCGTTGGGCACAAGCAGCGGGCGCACCTAGACCGATCGACGGGCGCCATGGTGCCCGCGGGCATAGGGTTGGGGACCTCTGCCTTAAGCCCAAAGGCATATTTTAACACATCAATAAAACTACTCACTTGCTTATGATGGCCTGAGTGTTGTCTCTTTGAGAATCCTTCATAACTCCAGATGCTGATCGCTTATGTGTGCTGGAGGCAGAGTTGCTGAAGATGGGTAGAACTGAAAAAAGTTACAGATTAAGAGAAATATTTAGGGAATCAAGATTTAAAACAACTTTATAATTTAGCAAATATTGAAATAGATTTTTTAAATGAATATAAATTTTAAAAATATATAATTGAGAATGAATTTGATTGTTCTATATGAACTGACTGTATGTATATTAGGGTGTATCGAAAAAACTTTTTTTCGATTTTGATGACGTAATAGTGCGGAAAAGTTGTCTAAGGTGGCAGAGAGTACCTGTGAGTTTTTTCAGAATTTTTGGATAATTTCTTAAGGTGCCACTTTGGCCCTGAAGTTCCCCATGTTAATCCAATGGGGCGCGCCGCCAAAAAGGCCGAAAATCGGTTTTTCGCCCCTCATTTCTACCCTAATCACACGGCGAATGTCTCGTCTCGAGTTATGGACTCTATATGATGTATGCTATCCGACAAAACTTGAATAATAGCCTAAATATCTATATTACGTTATTTTGTATGCTCAAATTTCGTCAAAAATTGCGTATTTCCTCGTTCAAATCAGAGCCCACAATCAACATAATATAGAGATTTAAGTTATTATTCAAGTTTTTTCGGGTAGAATACATCATATAGAGTCCATAACTCGAGACGAGACATTCGTCGTGTGATTAGGGTAGAAATGAGGGGCGAAAAACCGATTTTCGGCCTTTTTGGCGGCGCGCCCCATTGGATTAACATGGGGAACTTCAGGGCCAATGTGGCACCTTAAGAAATTATCCAAAAATTCTGAAAAAATTCACAGGTACTCTCTGGCACCTTAGACAACTTTTCCGCACTATTACGTCATCAAAATCGAAAAAAAGTTTTTTTCGATACACCCTAATGTAAGTAAACTACACTGAAGCTTTTGGTCTGTAAAGAAAATTCAATTGAAGCTAAGAAAAATTTTACCATAGAAAAATTTAAACCTGTAAAAAGTTAATTTTTTTACATTAGGTCACTGGTAATATAAATAACCATAGGTTATTGCACAGCTACACTATGACATTTTAGAAAATATAGTCAAGCAAAAAACTTTAGTAGTACTAAACTTACTGGCATCCCAAAGTACTTTGGTGCAATTCTTATCTCCTTTATTCATTACTTCTTTACAAACCGATGCAATGATTTTAGCAAACTACAAGAAACAATTCAATATATTTAGGCACACTTTTCAAAATTCTACACAAAATGTTAGAAAACAATAAAACTTTGTTTACTTGCATGTAAGACTCAACTTTGTGCTCCACTTCTATCAGCTTATCCCATTCCCTAAAGTTGAGAAGAACAGCAGAGCAAAGTTCAATCAAATTAGGATCAGGTGGCACTTCTGCAAAATGTATTCAGTAAAAATTTGCACCTTTAAAAATTGCAAATTAAACAAAATCCAAGTTTTAATCTTATGAAGTAGTAAAGCAAGTTTTCATAGACTTTTTCAAGAAGTACAATGAATTGCATATTAAATGAATGATATTTTAACAAATACACAAAAATAATTGCTTGACTGATATAAGTAGGTTTTTGGTCTATTATTCGGAATATTTTCTTAAGTCTTTCCCTTCTCCTATACTAGTCTTACTGCTTCCAACTCTTAAAAAATTTCAGATTATAATCCAGTTATTCAAGATTGTAATCCAGTAATTAAGCTAGCAAAACCTTTTTTCTCAAGAATCTCATAGTATGAAAACACTTTTCTTGAGAAAAGGCTTGTATTTAACAGTTTATTCAAAAAACCATTTCAAACAATTGACATTATAAGTGAGTACTAGAGGGAATTCTAACTACTTAATTTGCATTTTTAAGGTTTTTGTTCATACGTTGGGCTTATTTTTAATACAAGAAGCATTTGACACAACCAAACACATCTCTAATTCATGCACACCAAACAACACAATTTTTTTCACAGAATCAAAATACATACTAGATTTGACTAGGAAAACCAACAGAGACAAAAAAAAAGTAATAGAGAGCTTATTGCTAAACAGCCCCAATAAACACCATCTTTAAACTTGCCTCTTTCCTTTTTGTAGGAGGCAAGGACCCTCTGCACTATCTCAGCTCTGTGCTGTGGGGTGTGGCACACATGTACTGGTGCATCCAAAACCTCCAGCAGGTCCAGTCTCAGCTTCTCCCACTTGAGGAACTTTAACAATCTGTTGGAAGAGCTCCGGACCTCAACCTGGATCAGTTGGTACAGCTGTCGAACTTCAGCGTATTTCTGAAAGAATTTATAATGTTAAATCAAAGGAAAAGTGGCCAAAAATACCATCAGCTGTATTGTATATGAGTGGAGTGAAAAGAAAAAGTGCAGAAAATGTTTCAGGGCCCAAAATTTCCCCAGAACACTATTGTTTTTCTTTTCAAAACTTCTCCCAAAAGGAGATTTTTTGTAAAATAGTTTTTTCAATTACTGAACTTCTTTAAAATTCAATAATTTTCACATAATTCATAAATTTAAATTTTAATGAACTTTAAGTGTTTTTTTAGATGCTTATAAACTTATCTCAAAAGTGACTCTTGTCTTGAAGTTTCCCTTAATTAGTTATGATCTATTTTTAACTCAACGTTAAGAACATCAACGTGAATAAACAAAAATGCAAATTTTATTGAAAATTACCCATCTTTAACAGGGTTATGTTGTTTTTTCTGCATAACAATCAAAAATAAACTTTCAGGTGAAACCTAGAAAACTTGCTTATTTTTTAAGCATAGATCAGTGGTTTTCTACTCTACATTCATAACTCTGAAGTTTTAATCAAATTTCCAAAGAAGCTGGAGGGAATGAAGCAGTCACTATAAAAATATTTGTTCGTCAGCTAATAATAATGGTATTTTTTTAGTTTTTCTTTTTAACTTTGAAGAAAATTTCCCCATAGCCACTTGAATTTTTCTTCAACCTCGTTTGGGCATTTGGACATATTCAGCACCCTTGCAAAAAAGATATAATTTCTGTAGATATATTTTAAATGACACCTCATGCTTGAGCTCCCTAAACCAGTTCCTAAGGGTCCCACAATTTATTTAACCTTTTACAGGCCAATGTTCCCAATTGGGAACATCGTGTTTGAAAATTCATAAAAAAATAGCTACTATCAGTATACTGTTGAAAATTTTACCATGTACAGTTGAAAGATGACTTGATTTTTTAAAATTCAAACGAAGTACCTATCTTTATAGGGAAAAAATACAAAAAATCTTGAAATAGGCCATTTTTACGCTTTTTGATAGAGGTACACAAAATAATTCATGAAAAATCGAAATATTGTCCTAGGTTTCCAAAATTTGGTAAGAATATTGGCAAAGACTTACCTTAAATAGATATCTTCTGTATCATTAATAGCTATTAAAAACACGCTTGTGGTAACTTGCGAAACATGCATGTTCCCAATTGGGAACATTGGCCTGTCGCCGCTATTCACGGGAAACCGAGTTTGCAGTATGGCGTTGTACTATAGAACTCTGTAGAATGGGAGTATTTCTTTTTCGTTAAGTATAAAAAGGTTACATAATTGCTTAAAGGGGAATCCCCTTTCGGAAAAGAAATAGCTGGTTTGTTCTTGGTTTTGATTGTATATTTTTTTTTTCGTTTGATTCTACGATTTTGTTCGGAGAAATGATGAATGTGTATAAACATTGAATAAGTCGGCTTTTTAAAGTTCATAACTTATCGCAGAGAATTTATGCTAGTAAAAAAGAAAGGTTAGTAGATTCGGATGTCTGGTATTGTGTTATTTATTATACAGAAGAAATAAATTTTGAAAATACGGAATCCTAAATGCGTTTTGCATAAGAAAGTAAGGATACAATGCTTCAAGTTTTATTTAGTAAAGACAGTAAATTGTCTTATAAATATCTTAATGCTACATTCAAAAACCAATTATTCAATTCATTACTCAAATTTTTAATCATTATTTTTGTACAAATTATTAAAATCTATTTTAAATCATATTTATAAATGTACAATAATTTCAATACTTTTCTTGTGTTATAAAATAACTTGGCTTTTGATAATAGGAAAATTAAAATTAGTTAATCCCTTTTATATATTTTAGTTGTTTTAGATAGTATCTGGAATTTAAAATTGTATTTTTGAAGCTAGTGTATAAAATTTACTTACACAATTATATAAAATGTTGGTATTTTGCATGAAATTGGCATTAAATTGTTTTCATATTTCTGAAATTTCTATAAAATTTTAGCTTAAACACAAAGATAAACTGTAATTAAGGTTGATTTTGTTAGTTATTCCACAAGATTTGGGTTCTATTTGATTTTTTTATCATTTGAGTCTATGCGTGCTTCCCCGGTCGAAGTATAGTCGGAAGTGGCCAATGTTCCCAATTGGGAACATGGTGAAAATCACACTTAAAAATTTTTTACCGCCATCATATTGATAATTTCTCTTAATTGGACCATTAGAAGGTATTTTATGTAAAAAAAGTAATTAAAATATATCTGGATCTTAATTCGGCCTGTAAAAGGTTAAGAATCTAGCTCAATTTTAGAGGAATGATAACTTACTTTTATTGCTCTGAGCTCAGCAGCTTTTGCCAGCAAAATGTGAATCATTTCTTGATCAACATTGGGTGGAACATTCTTTAGGAAAATGTTAACAGCTACTGGAGACTCCCACTGCAAGTAAAAAATAATTAACAAAACTTTAAGCATAAATGTGTAAGATATAAGAACTAAGTCATTAAAAGTGATTGATGAAGCACACAAAGCTTTAGTCATCAGTTAAATCTTTCTTAAAAAGATCTCATACTATCTTTTGGCAAAGCTTAAACTGAAGGTTACTTTTTTGTTTAGAGTCCACAGATGGGGATGGTTGAACTTGGTCCTTAGTTGGTTAACTAAATGCTTAGTGTTGCTTGCTTCTGTGCATGTCAAGAGTTTTCTTTCAAATGTTGTGATTTGAACATTGACATCGTCTGAAATAAATAATTTTTTTTAATATCCCCAGAAATACATGAAATTACAAAATATTATGAAAGTAGTTGCTATGATGATCCAATTGTTTGTAGTAGAAAGTGAAAAACTCACAAATAATTGATAGTTATGTGAAATAAAAATAAAAATAATTAAATATTAATAAATGGGATAATTAGTTTCAAATTAATGGCCAGCTTCTTATGAAGTGTTTTTTTAGAACCACAAACACATTTTTTTCTTACCACTGGACAACATTTTTATTATAACAAAATATTTTATTTTTTACAATGTCTTAACCAATGTGTATAAGAGTTAACACATTCTACTGACTTAAACATTGGACTATCAAGAAGGAATACAGTCGAATCCGCTTTATGTGATCACGGTTAATGTTATCAATCGGATAATGTTATCGAAATCGACAGGTCCCGATCATTCCTACTTAATTTAATGTAAAATACATTGTTTAATGTGATCAACTATGAATTATCACTCCGCTTAATGTTATCAAAATGTAACCATATCCCCTTTAAAACGACCGCTTTTGAGTTCTGGTTTCATGTTGAAGGTCAATTTTTACAAGTAAACATCTGCTCCATGAGAACATCTGGCTCTTCTTTTTTCTGAAACTCAGTATGAGTAAGAAAAATAAAACGTTCCGCGTATTATATTGAAAGAAAGCGATTATAGGGGGGGGGGGGTCCGAATCCATACTTGTGATGTAAAGTCTATGTTGTGATGGGTTAAAGAAACACCAAGATCCACGCTTTGCAGATGTTCCTGATAAGAGATTTTGATTTTCCCTCGTTTATTGGAATTCAGATTATTTAAAAACTAAGTGATTATTGGAGTGGAAGGATATAATGGGGCGGAAAAAAGAGACCTTTCTTTAAAAATTCAAAGTAAGCGATTATTTAAATTTTATTAACTGGGGGGGAACTACTCTTATACTTTCCCCTTAAAATTTTACCTAGTGTAAAAATAAGAGTTTTTAATTAATTTATTACTATTACATGATTTTGATTTTAAAGCAAACAATCTAGTTACACTGTTTTTTATGAGATCGCTTATTGTTATCAATCGGATAATGTTATCAGTTTAGTCTCTGACAATTGCGATCACATTAAGCGGACTCGACTGTATCAACTATATTGCATGAAAGTTACTCTATGTGTGGACCTATAGAATATCTAGAGAACATTAAGATTACAGCTTTCCCACAGTTTATGGTTTGATAAAAGCGAAAAACTTCAAGCATTCAGATTTCCCTTTCATCATGACTTTAAAAACAATAATGGGTAATTAGTTACAATACACAGATATAAAAAAATTCTTCACCTGTAAAACTTTTGTCAAATTTGAATGTCTCTCTTTTGGCTGTAGGTCCATATGCAAACATTGTTTCCATTTCTTCAGCAGTAAAAATTAATAAAAGAGTTTTTTCATATTTCTTCATTAGTTGCTTGGCAGGAATTGATGTTAGACACAAAAACCTTAAATAAATTCAAAATTTATTCACTCAACCCTTCTAATGGGGCTTAAAACAGCAAATAAGAATAAACTACGGAATTAATCAAGCCAAAAATTATAAAATCTGAATAGCAAAAAAATCAGTTTCATTTTAAGCAACAAGAACTTTTGAGTTTTCCTTTTCATGCATATTCACATCATCGATACAAGTCTTAATTTATCAAATTAAAAAAGAGTAAAGGAGACTTAAGAACACTTTGACTTTTAAGAAGCACAGGGAGTCTTGAACATGGCAAGTCCTTCCATGAGAAATACTAAAGACCATTGATGACCCCTTTGAAATATTTTATAATTGGAACAATTAATCTCAACAACTCACTTAACTAATCTAATAAGGCAACTTTATCTTAATAAGCTATACTTGAAATTAATTTTCTTCACAAAACACATTTAATCCATCCTTCTTTAGGTAGAAAGGGTTGACTCCCATAGTAGATTTTTCCCATATGATCCTGGTATTACTAAACTAGATACACTAAGCTTTAATGTTAAAAACTATAAATTTAACTTTAAAAAACCCTGATGATAAATAATTCAACTTTGAATGCTTTACCTAGCAAAGTTTTTCAAGTAACACTTGACTATAGGAGGAGCAGTAGGTATAACATCTTTAAGTAACTGAAAAAGATAAAAGAGACATAAAGATAAATAATACTTCATAACTGAATGTAATGTAGAAGCAGGGGCCGCGCTAACCATTCGCCAATTCGCCAAATGCGAGTAAATCGCGAAAATGGCGAGAAAAAAGTAATTTTGGCGAAAGTACTGGCGAATACTTTTTCCGTTTACAATAACGTAGCTCGTAAGTTGTAACGTAACCTGTTCTAGAATTTCATAAAAAAACCTTTTATAATCTACTGAACATAATAAAAAAATAATCATAATTTTATGTTATTAAGATTCACAGGTTCTAATACTCTTTTAATTTTAAATACTCCATTGAAAATTTCGACGATTAAAAAAGATTGCGAAAAAAGAATTTTGTTTAACGAGCTGCCTCATATTGGAAGGCATGCATTTATTTCTGAGGGAGCATTATTATTATTATTTAAGTACTTGTTGATAATAAAAAAATAATCGATCTTGAACAAAAAGCTTGCTGTATAGATTATTATCTTAATGATTTAGAATTTTTTTACATAATTAATGAGCCGATTGACTTGGATTTAAAAAGTATCTTTTTAACTGATTTTGAGAATCGAAACCTGTCTAGTAGATAAGCGATAAATACAGCGCCATCTATATGATGGCGCTGTATTTATTAGCTGTTTTATGTAATGTACCGGTTTTACCCGATATCCGATTACGCCGGCGCGGCGCCAGCCACGGACTGCCTCGAACGCTTTAATTTTTGGTTGGAGTAACTTAAAAAAATCATGCAATTAGATTTTACTTAAAAAAATATGGCTAATAAATTTATGATTTGGCTAATTCACTGGCGAATGTTTTGAAAACCTTAGCGCGGCCCCAGTAGAAGCAACATGTAAATTGCCCAAATTAAAGTTTCGTTTGGGCATTTCACACATTCTTTTTACTTTACAATAGAAGAGACATAATGTAAATATTTTACTGAAAGAACAGGGCATAATGGTGATTCCTTACCTCACATAGAATTAACGAGGATTTCTCCTCATGTTGTTTCAACATGGAGTACCAATTACTGATCACTACTTCCCCAGCCATGACACGTCGAATGGCATTCGAGAATAAAACATAGAGCACTAAATCTGTTTTGCTGCAAAAGACAAACATTATTTTCAAACTCAAGCAGACACATATTAATGCTAATGAAATTTCAATTCATTAAACTATGTCACCAACAAAAGGTGAAAGATAACCTTCAATCCTAGCCCACCCAAGATTGTCATTGAAACTCCATCGAAAATTTAGTGAGTCAGTCAACACTGAAAAGGTTAAAGGCAGATTGAAGCATATTTACATTAGAGGATAGGAAAGTTAGGTGAACCATAAAAACATTTTAAAAATGGAGTACACTTGTTTATTTCATTTTAAGTTATTTCTAAACTGTATATTATTTTTAAAATATGTGGTGTTCATTAATTCTAAAGCATATTTTTACACATATTGTCTTAAATATCATATTTCAACACATATTTTATTTTCAACTCAAACAACAAACAATGGAAGCCATATTTTACAATGAAACCTGAAACAAATTTTTTACCTTTTTAAAATTGTACTTTAGAGTACTTTCCAAATTAAATCGCATTAAATTATATTTATAATTAATGACTATTTATAAATTTAAAGGTTACTAAGTGATCAAGGACTACACGTAAGTCAACCTTTCATTTAAAACTAAAAAATTAACAAAAGTATTGTATTTGCTATATTACAATAAATATATAAGTCACCTGTCATCTTCTTGTAGAACACCTAGTTCAACAGCATCTCGTAAAGACAATGGTAGTTCCCTTTTTAAATTGTCACTTTTTAAAATCTCCACAGTTTTCTGAAAGGAAAAAAAGAGTAACTAAATTTATAATTTCCAATATTGCTAAGCTTAAGGAAATGACTAATTTAAGGAAATTGCAATAACAATGTAAACAAGAACATGCAAAAACGCTTGAAGTTGCTGAATTTTAAAATACATACATTGTGTCCTTCTTTGACAGAAGTCTGTAATGACTCTTTTAAGGGGGTAGAGGAATCAGAAACTTGGTATCCCAAAACATGTGCACAGGCATCATAAAATCCTTTTAATTTACCAGGATTCAACTGGCAGAAAACTGGCTCCTTCAACTAAAAGTTAGATAAAAGCTTTACAAAACACAATTTTAAATACAAACTTATAGTTCCTACCTCATGTAACTTAAATTTTAAAATATAAAAGTACTCAATTAAGGATTAGGTTTATTCATATTTGTATACCATGGGGTTATAAATTGTTTTTTTTCTTATTAACTCTTTTTAAATAACCATATGATTAATTTATAGCTTCACAGACCAGGGTTTAGAAGAAAAACACTTAAGTGAATTTAAATGGAATTGAAACAAATGAAACTGTATGATCAAGCATATAGTTATTTGTAAAATTAAAAACATAAAATTATGTGTAACTGGGAAATTGCTATGCAAATAAAGTTTTTAAAAGCAATCTAATAAATATTATTTTATTCCAGTTCTAAATAAATTTTAAATTTGAGGATTTACAAATATTATGAATAAAATGTTTTGATTTAGGGGATCCTAACCAAATATGTATCCATAACTTTGAAAGTTTACATTCTCAAATTTGTTGTTGGAAACTTACCTTAGAATAGATTTTTGAAGCTGTTATGAAGTGCTTACTGGCTTTTTGATACTTTTCTTGAAAGAAATAATACCTGCCCATGTCATAAGAAATCTAAAAAACAAAGAGAGAATGGTTTAAAAAAATATTCATATGATTACCAAGCGTAAATCAAATCTATATACTTTTCCTCAACTCATTGTAAAAAATATTGGAACTACAGCAAATGTTACATACATGCACTGTTAAATACCAAAGTATTTTGCAGAAGTGAAAACCAAACCAGAAATATACCAAACAGAAAAAAACAGTGTCAGGGGTCTGTCAACTTTTTGTGAAGAATCCAGTTTTTGTAAAAATCGTGAAAATCTACTTATAATTTTGTGAATTTTAGTTACAGTTACTTAGTTTTTTTTCAGCCAGGAGCCTGTTTTTATGTAAATAAGCGCATAAATTTTCTCAGCAGGGTTGGCAAAAAACCGGGTTTTTTTAAAAAAACCAAAAAAACCGGGTTTATTTGGTTTTTTTTGGTTTAAACCAGGTTTTTTTGGTTTAAACCAAGTTTTTTTAGAATTTTTTTTATCAGAATAAGTTATTTTAGCATAGATGTTTGAAATTGAGTTGTAAATGAGACATTTATTTCAGGGGTTGTTTATAATTGATAAATGATTTGTATATTTCAATTAATTAATTAAAATTAAATTAATTTGTTTTAAAAATAATTTTTGTTTCTAAAATATTCAAATTTGAATATCTAATATTATTGTAGTGAATAAAAATCAGTGTTAATTTATGTTGGATAAATGGTTGAAATAATCAAATTATTTATCTTAATTATATATGAATTAATTTATGAACTTAAGAAATTTCTTTAGAAAGAGAAAATTTTATTTTTTAAATGAGAAGTAAAAGTGAAATGTAAACAACTAATGTTAATTGAAATTGGATAATTGATAAAGATAATTAATTTGATTAATTATTATATGGTAAAATAATCAAATTAATTATATGGATTATTTATGAACTTAAGAAATTTCTTTAGAAAGAGAAAATTTAACTTTTTTAATAAATAAAAGGGAAATGTAAGCAACTAATGTTAATTGAAATTGGATAAATGATTGAGATAATTAATCCGATTAAGGAAATTAACGGTTTTTATTAATTTAGTAAAAAACCCAACTGGTTTTTATCTGTTTATAAACAAACCAATTGGTTTTTAGTTTTCATCATTAAATAAATCAACGGTTTTTATTAATATACTAAAAAAACCAGCTGGTTTTTATGACTGACAAATAAGACAAATCGGTTTTATTAATTAATTAAAATCCAAGCCATATTTTATCAGTGAAAAACAGATAACTTTTGTGTATGTTTATATACTCTTAGAAATAATAATGCTTCATTTTAAAGGAAATTAATAAATGAACTATCTCTTGCAAAATATAATAAGTTTAACTTAAGCATTTAAGGTTAAGTTTAGAGAGAATTCAATAATTAAAACCGTTAAATTAAAAGATTTCTGATTTTTAATCACCTTAAAATGACAATTTTTTTATAAATCTGACCTTTTAATTTTGTGCAAAAGATTATACTTAATAACACTTTCTTTAAAAAAATCCTGAAAATATTTTATAATTTCTAAAAAAACCAAAAAAACCAAGTGGTTTTTTTGGTAAAAAAACCGTGGTAAAAAAACCATGGTTTAAACCAATGGTTTAAACCAAATGGTTTAAACCGGCCAACCCTGTTACACAGCATTGTGAAAAATAGTGTCCATTTAAAGGCCAGATACTTTGTGAAGGGTCCGTTTTTAAGGAAAAGTATGTTGTGGCGGGTCTGTGTGAAGGGTCCGTTTTCACAATGAAACATTTTGTAAAGGGTCCGAAAATGGACTCGAATTTCTTTTAAACAGACCCCTGCTGTTGCTTAGGTTTAATTCTCTTCACTCAGAATAAACTCTTAGTTTGTTCTGTCCAGTATTAGCTGATTCCATTGGCAGCATCTCCCGCTTTGGAGTGGTGACTCAAAATTCAGTTTCAGTTCGTGAGGAGGGGAAGAAAGTAAATGATGGACAATGGAATGTGTTGTTTTGTTTGGATTACTATAAGTTGATGTGTTCGACTCCAGTGTGGGGTAATTAACCACAATGTTTTTTGTATCATACACAAGTCTTTAAGGTTTTTAGTGTTTTTTTTTAGTTTTCAATTAATGTGTTTGGTAATTAATGATGTATTTAAGGTGTTCTTACAAACATAGTTTGAAGTTACTATTTATTCCATTTTCCATGACGGATGGCCATGTTGGTTGGAATTTAACTCTAGACGTTTCACCCTCTTCTTTGGAGGACATCTTCATTCCGCACCCGGGGAGATAAATTCCAACCACCCCGGAAAATGGAATAAATAGTTACTCTTCAGGTTGTGGAAGTTTTCATCAATTTATAATAGTTTGAAGTTACTTTTCAACAGTATGTTACCCAAGATATAAAGAATTGAAACAAAGGGTAGACCATTTAGGTAGCTTATAATGACATAACAGTAGCATACCGAAAATTTTGAAATCTCGATTTGGGTTTCTTTTTATGTTTAGTATGGTAGTATTTCTGAATTCAGAACATATGTCGCCAAACTATACTCTATTCATTTTGAACTGGCACCTGAAGAATAGTGCTTTCCCCCCCGCTAGAAGCGTAACCATAGTTACGCTCTTCCCCTGTGGCCAATACTTAGCCTTCTTCGCCGCTGTGAAGTTGATAGTTGCCATGGTTACTGTTTCGGAGGTGGGGAAGGAAATATTTCCAGGCGTCAATTCAAAATGAATAGAGTATAACACAAAGGCTTCTGAAGTAGGATCTTGCCAGTTGAAAAAGTAGTTTGGGACATGTTGCTTCTTAAGTAATAAAATAGTTATATCCATTCACTAGCTTTCTGAAAAATTATTTCTATCAAACAGTTTTTGGAAAGCAGTTATTAGTTTACCTGACAAACAACATCCTCCATCTGCAGCAGAAGCCCCTCCTCCCACCTGTGAATAGGGGCGGGGGTTTCCTCGGTCAACGCCCCAAAGCAGTGCATCAGAGGCATGCGGACCGCCTTCTCACTTTCCAAGAAGGATTCCAGAGCATCTGTGCTTTGCTCGGACTCATCGCACAGCTGTAAATAAGAAAATAACTGTTTTTTAGTTTGATGACTCAAGGGTAGAAATGTACATGGGTGTCGATAAAGGGGGGAGGCCCCTCCCCTTGATTTCATTTAGAATAGGTCGAACCCAGTGTTCAGATTGGTCAGATTCATCCCAATAAAATATTTTGCTTCTAGAAAATAAATTGAGCCCCCTTTCCTTTTCCAGCTACAATACTGGTAATAGCATAGAGATTTTAAAATTGCCTTATCATATAACACTGAAGAAACGAATTCTTGGGGAGGACCCCCAGATCCTCCTTTTTAGTGAAAAGTTACAAAAAATTTGCAAAAACTTGGGACAAAAGTAATTAGTTGATTCAAAACCACCTTAAAATCATTGAACGGGGGCATGAACGAAAAAGATTATTTAGGGGAAGTTAATTATGGTCTTGTAAAATTCTTCTAGGGTAACATCCCAAATCCGTGGATTGCCCCCCACCCCAATTTTCAGGATCTGACGACGCCAATGGAAATATGCTAATAGTTTTCTTGCATATATAATTTAAAAACTCAACCAAAAATAAATTTTACAAAAACATTTCAAGCATTTAGACTTCACAAGGAAAATTTTAAAGGTAAGTTATGTGTTCATGAGGCACTATGTATTTCTGGAATCTAGGCACTGCTTAACATTTTTTTCCAAAAAAGTTCTAAAGGGGGCTGGAAATTTTCTCTTACAAGATTAACTATAAGAGGAGGTTTGGGGTTTGCTTATCTTTGCTAACAAGGGTGGATGAGGGTCAAAAATATGCTAAATGGGTTGAATTCCGATAACGTTCCCTCTAAATATCGCCAAGCTCTTTCAAACGCCATATATTCAAATATAAAGATATTTTTCTGATTTTTATTGATAAACTGAACATTTATTAATGTTACTAAACATTTTAATCTATGAGTTTGAAATTATTTTTGAATATTTCCACTTTTTGGTGTCTAAAAGAGCATGCCAGTATTTAGCAGAAACATTAACGGGATTGAACCGCTAATTCAATAAAAGAGAAGTAGAAAAAGAACATGCTAAATTATTTGAATAATGCCAAATGGAAGACCAAAAACCTACTTTCATGCAAGGGATAGAGAGAGTAGTTGTCCATTTGTTTTGGTTATGACCCTTAATACTGGTGTAACTTGATTATAAACCTGTGACCAAATATTAAGGATGATTTGATATTTTGGGAAATAATTATACAAATCGTAATTCCTGTAATGCAACTTTTAGGGTCCCCAAATAAAGAGAAATCTCACCGATAGACAGTCATTGCCCGGAATAGGGTGAGGTAGGGAAGAATTGGCCAGACAGTCTTGGCCTGTAATAGGCTATAGTACGAAAGAAGAAGAAATAAAGAGAAATGATTTGAAAATGCACTTTCTGTTAGTAAGTACAGTAGAGAGTCCCAATTAAAGCAAAAATTGTAGATAATATCAACCCATGTAGTTTTGTATATTATATTTCAATGTATATAATTGTATATAATAGATTTGTATATAATGTATATTTCAACAAATACAATAGTTATTAAGATACTCCACATGCAATTCATATGGTATAGAAAGAGTTTTTTTTTACTTTAAAAAGTTCTTTTGGTGTTATGTCTTTTGTTCCTTAATGTTTTTTGTAACTAAGTTTCGTAATTCCAATTTTGGAAAAATTTGATAGCTTCGCTAAATAATCGGCGCTTTTATAATTAAGGTCTTTATATCTTTGTTAAGAAGAAATAAAGAGAAATGAAAATGCATTTTCTGTTAGTAAGTACAATAGAGAGTCCCAAATTAAAGCAAAATTGTAGATAATATCAACCATGTAGTTTTAAATGTATATTTCAACACATACAAAAGTTATAAGATACTCCACATGCAATTAATATTGTACAGAAAGAGGATATTTTATTTTAAAAAGCCCTTTATGGTGTTACATCTTTTGTTACTTTCATGTTTTTTGTAACAAAGTTTCGTAATTCCTTTTTGGGAAAAATTTGATATGTTTGCTTAAAAATTTGCTCTTTTATAATTAAGGTCTTTATATCTTGTCTTCAAAATGTAACAAACCAACAGGACAATTAGAATTATTTAATAACAGCCGAGTTGAACATAAAAAGTTCCATACCTTTCTCATGATGGATTCAACAACACTCTGGGATACAATAGATGGATCTACTTGGCCAGGGCTGAAAAAGTTTGGTTGATAAACAGAATCACAAAATAGATTTTCATGGAAAATATTTAAAATTAGAAAACTACAAGTTAAAATCCAAACAAATTTTGAATGCTGGATACTGATAAAAATACAAAAAAGGATAACAAACTAACTTTTAAAGGAGATTATAATTTTTAATGAAAGTTTCACAAAGTACTTACAGTTGAACATTCAATCCCTTTTGACTTTTAGAAGGAAAACTTCCTTCAATTACTGCTCTCAAGACCCTAAAAAAGAATGAAAATAATTTTTCCTCCTTCCAAATATTTAAGTAAGAATGCAATAGTTGATCAATTATCACTTTTCTCAGTTTGCATAAACAGTACAAAATACTTATCTTAATAAAATACTTGATCCAAGCATAAAAACCAGCCAAAAGATATCTTTTAATACAATTTAATAAATGATTAATTTTTAATGTGTCTGGTTACTAATATATGGATCCCACTCTTTGAAGACATTGAAAATCAAGGACTTTTCAAGGACCTTTTTTCACAGGCATTTAAAAATTATAATCCTTCTTGAGCAATTGGAGTTGTTTCTTAAATGCCTACTCCAACTTAATACTATACTTTATTAAATTACCATAATGGCAAGTGCCTCAACTTTTAAATAAGCATTAAGTACGAATTCAAATGCATTTCGCTCTCAACCAGAAATTAGTTCTACCTAGTTGGTTCACTTGAATGGGGAGGCGATTTATATATTGAAAAAGGCATTAGGTATTTTCATGATTGGAGTGTTTCAAACATTGCCGGTAACTGAGAAAAGGAAATGTAGATGAATCAGCAAAAGTTGGCCCGAGTAGTTTCAAAGTTCAAGGACCTATCACATTTTTTCAAGGACTGCGGGAACCCTGCAATATGGCTAGCAGATAGATGACTTACCATGAGTTGTATAAAATGCAAGCAAACAGTCCATCCCCAGAAAAGTCTTTGGCATTAGAAGAAGTGAAGTTTGTATCACCACCAGTAATTTTCAAAAGTTCCATAAGAATTGCTTGCTGCATTGTCAGAGGTAATCTATTAAAATTATGTAAGGTTAATTTAGTTCATTTTCAGTTAATAAATTATTCTAAAGTACCTCATAATTTTGTCTCAAATGGTTAGATTCAAATCTTAAAGATTGAGATTGAATGTGTAAACCAGTTTAGAATTATAAATGTGATTTTTAAGATTTTATTACATAGTTCCTTTTTCAATATTTCAGAATGGAGAGAGCTGGGCCAGGTATTAATGCTGAATTCACCAAGAGGCAAATGTAAATGTTTGAAAGCAATATAATACTAGTAAGTAGAAAAAAATCAAGTGATGCATGCAAAAAATATTATTAAAGATAATTATTTTTAGCTAAAAAACTAACAAGAATTAAAATGAACACAAAACATGTTTCTTGCTCATTACTTTTTCTCCAGAATATTTAAATCCCATTTGAGATAGGCAGCCACTTTGAGGGCAAGTAGTTTCAATGCAACCTTTTTCTTGCACTCCTTCTCATCACCATTGTCTGTAAAATAGAAGCAGGTTAACAAGAATTCCATCAATGAGCTCAATATTCAAGAATTCCATCCTCAATCAAGAATTCCATCAAAGGAGTATTTTACTATTACCACTGGTTATCAAACAATCAGTATAAACTCTAACTCAAAGTAAAATACTCCTTTTCATCCTTGCCTTTCTTAAATTAAATATGTTCTAGGGAATGCGCAGTTCATTCCAGCAGATAGTGGAGGACTAATCAATAGTCACCACTTTTTTGTTATAGTTGGTTAGACTAATTTTTGCCCTCCACTCTCTTGCGTTGTCTTCCTATGCCGTGCTGATGAGTCCTATCAAGGACGAAACCAATCCATTGCTGGAGGCGACGCTTGATAGTTGGAGTTTATACTTATTGTCTGATAACCAGTAAAAGGTAAAATACTCCTTTTCATCTAGGATATTTATTACCATAAAATTCATCAAAAGCGAGCTTACAAGAATCAATGCAACACATTTGAGGTTCAAGGAAATTACTTAATATTTTAGAAAGAGAAATCCTTATATCCATTCAAAGAGGATTTTAAGAAATAATCCAATCATGAATAAAATATTCTACATTCAGTGCATATACATGCAAGCAGTTTATAGCATTCCAAAAGCAGATCTCTAGAAAATAAGGCCCGTCCAGAAAGTAAAAATAACTTTCCTTACAATGGAAGCAAACCATTGAAGATGTAAAGCTAATTCAAAAGGGTGGATTGACTGGGAGAAAGCTTTATTTCCATCAGCCCATAAGATTCCCCATAAGGATTTTCCAAAACCTTGAGTCATTAAGCAAAAGAATGAATTCCTACCCAAAATATGTAATCTTTTGCTTTTCAGTACTTTTCTCTTTAAAAACATTAGGGTTCTGAATCATTGAATAATTTTCCTCGCAATTATTTGCAAATTATTAGTAGCTTTATGTTAAAAAGGGCCCAGGGGATCTCTTAAAATTTTCATAGAAAGTAGACCCTTAAAACAACATCAAACTCATGTTTGGTGCACTAAGGATACATGTGATAAATTTTTAAAATACTCAATTTTTATCTTCAAATATTGAGGTACATATGTACACCTTCAGGCTTTCACGGCCGGATTTGTCAATAGAACTCATAAAATTAAAATTATCCAAATGCAGGCAGTTGTAAATCGTGCTTTTCTGTGAACACTGCAATATACAGGGTGGTCCTTAATTCATGGTACAAACTTCTAGGGGTGTTAGAGTACACCTAGACAAACAAGAATTGGTATAGGAAGGGGGGTCGCAGTTACACCGTTAAAGAGCTAGATCCTAATGTAGTGCGAGAGCGTTACAAAAGGACGTTTTGCCAAGGCCCGTTTAACGAAAAAAACATAATGAAATGAAAAAATTTATTGCATGAGGTACAGCGGTATCCGTATTACTTAAATCCTCAATGTGATAGAAATTGGACCACTTTCTAAACCGTGGGGTGAGTTTTAAAACGTGCTCTTAGTCAAACAATGGAGTTCCATTAATGGTATTTAGAAAAATGATGATCGGGGAAGGAATTTTCAATGATCAAACAGTTTCAATGATCCATGTTACGATCATTGAAAATTCCTTCCCCGATCATCATTTTTCTAAATACCATTAAGGAATGTGATTCTTTGACTAAAAGATTAATATTGCACTTTTGAAACTAACTCCGCGGTTTAGAAAGTGGTTCAATTTCTATCAAATTTATGATGTAAGTAGTACGGATACTGCTGTACCTCATGCAATAAATTTTTTCATTTCATTATGTTTTTTTTTCGTTAAACGGGCCTTGGCAAAACGTCCTTTTGTAACGCTCTCGCACTACATTAGGACCTAGCTCTTTAACGGTGTAACTGCGACCCCCCTTCCTATACCAATTCTTGTTCGTCTAGGTGTACTCTAACACCCCTAGAAGTTTGTACCATGAATTAAGGACCACCCTGTATTGTTTTAAAAAATTTTTCAAAGTTTTCACTGATGATCTCCACAGAGAGGGAAGAAACGTATGATGTTAATAAAAATACAACACGGCCTTATATCCCGGATAATTTTAATTTTATGAATTCTATTGTGGTACATAGTTGAAGAAAATGTTTTAGAAGGGCTAACTTTTTTCCAGAAACTAAATATTCCTTTGGGATGGTCAATTAATCCATTATTGGACAGTGAACTTTATTGTTTGGTGAGTTTACTAGAATTTTGAAAAAGTTAGTCATCCAGTTGAGTAACTGCACTTCAGTTTAGTTGGTAGGCATGAAAGCTTCCAACAAGAGTAAGAAAAGGGTATTTCTAACTGTCGTAAAAAAAGTGTTTAGATATTTTTTCTTACTTAAATAGAATTTAACATACTTATTCTTATTTTGTATTTATAATGTGTGGGGATTAATTGACATTAGAACATTTTTACCTATAATAGTTTGGAAAATGTTTTGATTAAGTTGTAAAGCAATTTCTTTCTGATTTTTAGGTTACCTTTTTTGAGCCACCACCCTTCTTAATGACTTAGTTTTATCGGAACAGAAGGTGGTCAGTCAAGTGAGGATTTTTTTATTATTGCCCGCGTGCGGAGGAGTTCATATAGTTCTTCTGTAATCCATAGTATGAAAACAACAAAGAATCTGTACTAAGAGTCTCTGAGAAGGTGTCAAAGCTTCAAAAGGGGATTTTGGGGGTCCTACCCCAGAGAGTTAATGAAAATTTGACCCTTCAATAAGGAATTTTTTTTTTCATCTGAAGGGGAGGCACTTTCCCTGTGTCCTCTGTCTGAATATGTGGCTCAATATAAGTAATTCAAGGTTCAGATTAAAAATATGGCTTTTTGGGCTTTTGCAAAAACATATGACCTTATAGGGCTCCTATAAAAAAAGTAAAATTAGGGCATGTATAGTCTTTTCTGGGGCCCAGTGGGAATCCTACTTTACGACAATCCAGGGACTAATCAAGAATTTTAAAACTAAACCCCCACTTTTGTGAAAAACTTACATAGCATTTTAATTTTTAAGAAAAATTGTAACATCTTTTTAATTTATGTGAATTTTTTTATTAATATTTTAAATGGGAACTCTTAAACTAATGAAAACCGCATTAAATTACTTATTTCTACAGTTTTATAGCAATTTAAAGACTAATTTAACCATAAACAATTCACCTATCATTAAAAAATAATTTTAGAATTTTTGTGAAGGTGCACTTTTTGTGAGTACATTTTTTGTGAAGGTGCTGATAAACGGTACCAAAATTGGCCTGCATCAGTTCCTGCAATCAATCTCAATCTTCAACTAGATTTTTTTTTCACAAGCACAATATGCCTACTGACATACCCCCTGATATTAAAGCACCCTGCTTTACTTTCTGGAGAACCTTCGAGCTCACAGCCATACATACTTTTGGCATGTTCTCCCTCAATAAGGGTGTCCTCAGCTCCGTTTCCGAAGCCTTGAGACGAAGAAAAATGAGATGTAGAAGAATGGTTACCAGGGGCCTCTGCTGAGACTGGAGACATGGAGTTGGCCAAGAACTTGATTATCAGGTCAGTGGGGCTAGGGTCTGGAAGAAAGAAAATTGTATGAAACAAAATCTGTATTGCCATGCTATGATTGTTAATTAGGCAGATTTGTGCCCGGCTTTTCTAAAAGTGCCTTAAAGTAAAGGAACAATTGAACACGATCTAAAGCAAATAATTTACTAGTCCAAATAATTTTGAAATTTTTTTATCAAGGTCCAGAGAAAAATAGGTTCTTATTACTACTTTAAATTCTCATTTTCAGATAAACAAATTTTTTACAAAGATTTAAGGTACTTTTCCATTATAGCCATGCAAATCTTGCCAAGCAGAATTTTTGGCAACAGCACACAATCGCCGGAACAAATCACACGAAGAAATGGTGAAAACGAAATGAAAAGAGGCAAAAGGTTATCAGCGGTGATATTCTGTTTGGAGTTGGTTGCATCATTGTTGGCGACTTTATCGCCTGTGTTGGTATATTGGAAAAGTACCACCCAGATTTAATTTGAGTTTAAATTCAAAAAATGTTTATTATCTGCATTAAAACCGTTTTAAATCGCAACACTGTAAAAAAATAAAGTTACTTATAGTAATATATATAAGAGAAAACATAAGTAAGGCTATTATTTAAATGAATGGCCAACTGTTAAAAGAAAATGTTGAGGTTAATGGGCAAGAAATTTAGTATTCTTCCCTGAAAAGATTTAACCTTGATTTATTGACACGGAAGATACTTATATTTCAGCGCACTCTTCCTAAATTATAAGATTCAAAGTCATTGAATTATAGGCTTACCATACATCTGGGATTACCCCGGACACTCCGGGGGTTTTAGAGCTGTCCGGGGAAATGTCCTGGGACGCTAAATGTCCGGGGTTTCATACATTTAAGATTTGCCAGGCATTTTTATGAAAAAATCCTGACCAAACTTTTTAAAATTGTGTTTTTTTACGTTTTCTAACGCCTCTGCATTACTTCAGAAAACTTATTTTCAGTGAATTTTGTGATAAAAATTAAGTCAATCAAACAATTTTTGAAAAAGAAATGTTAAATGAAAAAATAAAATTTCATTCTTTTGTTTAATGTTTATTTGTTTGAATAGTTTTTAATCTTTGATAATTTTATATGGATATATTGAAAATGGGGGTCTGGGGTTTACCCAGAGGAAATTTTGTGAAAATTGAAAAGCAGGTCAAACTAATTTCTTTTTTAGTAACATATTAAGGATTTTCAAAATGTTTTTAAGATCCAGGAAAGAACCTCACGCGGGTTGGCAGGCAGTTGCCGATCCTTGATCAAACGATTTAGGAAAGTTTCGCAACATTCATTTAATTGACAAACTTTTCCAACGGTTCTTACGTATTATACAGTCGACCGTACCGCTTAATCAAAAACGTTATCAAATCTAATTGACTTTTCTATTGATGTGCCGCTGAATTAAACGGCCACTGATCGGTCGACAGGATAATACGTAAGTACCAAAAAAAATTTATCCCTTAAAACTACGGTTAATACCTGTATTGTTCTCGGATAAATACTTCCCCAAGAGTGAGGGGTTGAGTAAGAATTCGAACCAAAGAACTTTCTGTGGAGAAGGAGGACGAAGTTTGCTTCTCGCGTCAAACATTATAGGTTATTTAGAAACCAAATTTTTAAAAAGATACTGTGTAATAGAGGTAAAATCTTCTAGTTTAATTTAATCAGAGCGTTTTGCTCATCTTCGAAACACTACACAACAACACAATACGATTTGTTTACTTTTGATAGGTAATAGAGGTTTATTTCACAATTTCTATTTTGTCACACCCGGCTTAACAGGTAAATTTTTAAAAAGATCATTTAAATTAAAATTCATTGGAATGAATAAATTTCGGCGCAAGTTCAGAGTTGCGTATGCTTGGCGATTTTTGCCTGTTTAGCGGCACATTTAGAAGCCAAATGACTCTTAACATGAGTTAGGGTTACCATATTAGTCATCTTTAACGCTAAAAACTTGGCGCATACGCAAGTCTGAACCACTGAGCTATCTGAACTTGCGCCGCCATGTCAATGTCATGTCAATGTGATGATGTGCAGTCACGTGACAATGCCACAACAGTTTCAAATAATGCTAGACGAGGACGCTACTGTCTACGTTGCGTAGTCGTAGTCGGAGCCACAGAGAAAAATCCTAACAGAGGGTACAAAACGATATATTCAAAAGTTGGATGGTTTTGAGGGCGCCACGATGAACTAAATGATTGACAGAGAGATCAAACCTGTGATTGGCTGTCCCTCCATCTTCTATTTTCGAAGGAGAAGGAAAAAGTTTTTCTCAACCAATCAGGCTCTTCCCTCCCGCCTCTCGTGACGTTGATGCGATCACAGCGCCAAAATAGCCCCACACTCATCCAACTTTTCAATTTCCATTAGCGCCTATGGCGACGGACTCTCTGTTCTAGTACTCTGTGGTCGGAGCAGTCGGAGGGAATTTTAAATTTGTATGGAGGAATCGCAATCGCCAAATCTCTTTAAAATGTTTATTTGGAATTGGGATTTGAAACTAATTTAAATTTATATGATTTTTATTAATTTAAGAATTTTTGATAACTTTTAATCTTGATGAGCAAAATAATAAAAAGTCAATTTTTGAAAATATTTTCATTCTTTTCAGGTTCAATTTCAACAATAGGACCTAATAGGGTGTAACGAATACGGAAATTTTTTTTTTAGATATTCAATTTTTAATTGGGGAGAATGGGGTAATAAGAAACAGGGGCATGGGCGCCCATACATAAGGGCATCAAAGGGGGACCCGGGCACTCCTTGCAAAAATTTACGAAACATCTTCCTTGGACGTCGGTTATAATAATTAATCGGTTTTTCTAAAACTTTTTTCATTTTAAATATTTAACTGTAATTAATCTTTTTACTATGATTGTAAGCTAATTTAAAAGCAAAATGCAAGTAATTTCTAATAATGCTGACCACTGTATTTATATACGAATATGTAAAAATTTTTTGCATTAAGTACACATTCAAAATATATAATTATGAACTGACTCCCCCCATAAAAAGAAACATAAGTCTAGTTACTGGCTTGACTGGCTAACTTGCAAAAATTTTCTTGGGTTCCCTCCTGAATTCAAAACATATTATGGGAGCTTATGAACAGGGAGGGGTAAGAAATATTTTAATTTGCGGCTTTGAGTGGGGGCCTAAAAATCTCAAAAAAATCATAGAATGTCTTTAAAACATAATTTAAAGCCAAAAAAATTTTATTGTTTTAGAATTCATTTAGGGAAATATTATCCGGTTTGAAGTTGATGCAGCCAGCAAAATTATAATACTTAAAATCAGGCCTTTTCAACTACTTCAATTTTCAATTTATCTTGTCTATGTTTTTTCTATTAAATTCTTTTGGAATTTTTTAGTGAACTTTTTAGGAGATTAAAAGGGCTGGCTATGTAATTCACTTTTTGTTCTTCAATTTAAGGTTGTGGATTATTCTTAAAAGTACCCAGTTTCCTATTCCTAAAAAGTTTCCTAAAAAGTTCCATTTAAACAAAACTATATGGGGTAATAAGAAACACTAGCATTTTATCCCTGAAAATTTATTCATCGTATTTTACTCTCTTTTAAGTCAATATTGTTTTTATTTTATTTATCAAGTTAGAGAGTTAAATTAATTTAAGTTAGTTACTTCATTATCATGAAAACTGTGGGATTGTATAAGGAACACTTTTACTCCCCACTTTAATGTTTGTTAAAAACTTTTATAATAATTCTATTGAAATTTTGTTATTAATTTTCGTTTTAATTTAAATAATGGTGTGTATAGTAAAATATTAAGTTGGTTTTTGATTATTCACTTTTCAGAGAAATTAAGTAAAAACAATATTGGAAACACCATTTGGGATGGAAGGAATAGTTTCCAGGGTTTCTTAAGAAACCCTGAACCATTTAAACCTGAAGGAAAGGAGCAGCGCTGAGTTTATAAAGAGAAAGAGGAACCAACCTAAAAAAACTGAATTTCCAAAAAAGTTGAGTTAATTTTAGTGGAAAATTAACTTTTTAATCTGACAAAATGAAATAAGAGAAACACCATTTCATTTGTTTTGTCATGATTTTCCAATGCTTTATATAAAAAATATATATAAGGTTGTTTAAAACTCAACTGTTACTTTTTCACCCTTATTTTCAATTGGGCATATATCGAAAGATTTTCATGAAAATTTTTGAAAATTACTGGTGTTTTAAAATACTGTTTAGAGATTATATTAATACCTTCACTTGATTTTTAATTGTTTCAATTAGTTCATTAATAAATTTCAAGTTAAAAATCAAATTAAAATCATGTAGAAAAACATAAAATCTTCGAAATTTTTGCAAGTTCCTAAACACCATCTGAAACAATACAAAAAGAGCGATTAACTAATGGAAAATCCATAAAAGCCTTTAAAAACCTTCCTATGACTCAAAACGCGCAAAAAAAAAATAATAATACAGTTTAGAAAATATAGGTTTGGTTCAAAATCTTACCGAGTAAGCTCGCAACTTAGAAGATAATTCAACATAGATTTCATTTTAATATAATTCCTTAATATTAATTTTTCTGGAAACTTACCCTAAAAAACTGGTACGTCAAGTTTAAATTTAGGGGGCCCTCTCGTCCCCCCTTTTCCCATTCCTCCCTTTTCCCGTCAAGGTACGTCGAACCGCACTTATTTCAGTGGACCAAATACATGGACCCTGATGGAAAGATACCGCTCAATGGTGGGTTCTGGGTTACTTTCGTGAAAATAATTGGTTTACGCGAGGTTCTGATGAAAATGGGCAACGGAGGCGGGCGCAGGGTTAGAGGGAAAGCCAACATTCCCACAAAATCTCAGATAGCGTAGGGGGAAAGGGAGAAATGAAGACGGGGTTCGTGGGATAATATTCCTAGACCCCTGCTACACCGCTACACCTCTTGAAAAAAAATATGTGCACCAGAAGGCTTCATAACAGTAAAAAATACTGTAAATAGCAAATTTTTTGTGAAAATTAAAAACTTTTGGCCGAGGTTCAGAACAGAAGATATTATTTAATAGGTCTAAAATGTCACACACAAGTTATTTTTATGGGTAGGCAAGTTTTCCCGCACTATTACCATTTTTTCCGCTGAGATAAGTGCGGTTCGCGACAGGGCCGGACTGGGAAGAAATTTCGGCCCGGGCATTTTAAGTCTGAATCGGCCCACCGCATAATTTTTATGGAAAATATAACTTCATAGAATTGAAAATTTCGGGGGGGGGGAATCGTGGTACCTCCACCAAGAAATTCTTTTGAAAATTGACCCCTAAGAAATAGTCTAAAATTAACCTTGAAGTCCTTAATTGGATACGTAATAAACTCAATATGGACTTTTAATTCTTTAATAAAGGAATGAAGGCTTTCACGGCCGGGATCAACATTAAAAAGTAAATCTTCCGGGCTGGTATGCCGTGGTCTATGTTGACTAAAAACGCAAGACGTTTCGACCTCGCTTGCAGAGGTCATCTTCAGTTGTAAGAACGCGTCCAAGGTGGAGGCTTCTTGTTTTTATCAGCTCTCGAGGCGTCGTTTCTCCGATGTGCGTCACAGGGTCTCGTGATGTGAGCGCCGTCTCCTGATTGGGCTCTTCCCTCCTCGATGGCGATTGGTTGCTGAGAATTCCGCTCCTCTAGGGCTGGCTCCCGAGATCTCCTGGTGATCTCCTGGTGGTGGTGATGACACCAGGAGATCTCGGGAGCCAGCCCTAGAGGAGCGGAATTCTCAGCAACCAATCGCCATCGAGGAGGGAAGAGCCCAATCAGGAGACGGCGCTCACATCACGAGACCCTGTGACGCACATCGGAGAAACGACGCCTCGAGAGCTGATAAAAACAAGAAGCCTCCACCTTGGACGCGTTCTTACAACTGAAGATGACCTCTGCAAGCGAGGTCGAAACGTCTTGCGTTTTTAGTCAACATAGACCACGGCATACCAGCCCGGAAGATTTACTTTTTAATGTTTTAATTCTTTGTTAGTAAATTCAGTGGGTAAAAAGAATTTCCAACTTGACGAACTTAATATTAAAAGAATTTGTGAATGATGTAGCTGAAAATAGAAAGGGGGGTCTGGGGGTCCTCCCCCAGAAAAACTTTGTAAATTTTACTCTTAAAAGTACTGTTTTAACTCATTTGGGACACTTTTCGGTGACATCCGAAAAGGTTTGCTCCTTTTATGCTGTAGAATTTTTGAAGATGAAACCAGGAAAATTCTTTCATAAAAATATTTTAAATAATATAATATGTTTTTGAATTCAGTAATTTATGCCATCATTAATGAATTTAATTGCTGGTAAATTAATGGTTTGGTGGCCGCACAAAAAGAATTTGTGGGCCGCTAGTTGGAAAATCCTGCGGAGTGCGGATTCATTTTTAAAGGATCTTTTTCATTCATACCACTGTAAAATATTTTGGTTGTAAGCGGCCCACAATCGGCCCTCGATGAGTAGCGGCCCACCGGGCATTTGCCCAAATGCCCGCATGGCCAGTCCGAGCCTGGTTCGCGACGTACCTTAGACTTAGTAGTCCATCTACATTACACCCTTTTTCATTTTTGCCCACTAGATTTGAATCGCCTTCTATAAACATATAAAGTTTATTGACTGTTGCCAATCATCGTCATAATAACGTCCGGTGAGTGATTTTCCAACTCAATTTGTCGAATTGCTTAAGAAGAAATTATTCTCCCTTTCACGGTCGCTGATAGAATCGGGGACTAACGGCAGTGAAAGTAAATTGACATCCGCCGACCTTCGAACGTGGACACCTATTGACCTTCTCGGGTCACGATGGAGCGTGCCGGTAATATTCATTCTTAATTCGAAACAATACCCTTCGAAGCATTTCACCGGAAATTATATTTGCTAAGCACAGTGGCATACACAAATTGCTTTGTCCGGCTTTTATGGTACAACAGTCGACCCTGCAGTAGTTCGAAAAACTTAAAAAACATTTTTTTAAATGGTATATAGAAATGTTGTTTTAAGTTTTATTTTCAAACTTTCCTTCTTTGCAAATTAAATTGTTTAGACATCGTACAAAATAAAGTTACACATTGACATTTTTATCTATTTATCATCTGTTCTCAAGTGAATCGTCAGCATAAAAAAGGAAATTAGTCCAAAAAATGACAAATTTACTCTTTGAGCTCAAAAATATTTTCCATCAAATTTATAATCAATTAATTTCTTTTTACCAGAATGGGATTTTTGTTCCCCCTTGGCGTATCATATGTTTATTTATTTGTATTAACTTTAAGTTTTTATCTCATTTTGTTAATAAAGATTATTGTTGTTATTATTATTAAAAAGTCTCCAAACATCGTTCTACATAGAGAGCCTGAGAGGAAAGAGGGGGAAATAACTACCCCTTATAGGCAGATGTAGGCCCTTGAATTTGGATGAAATCGATGTTCATTCATTATTTTAATGCCTCAGTTTTATAGTATTTTTTAATTTTATTTGTTTTAGTCTTTCTATTTTTCACTTTTGTGCTGTGAACTAGGCAGAAATATAATTTGATTGTAAAAATAATAAGTTTTTAAGATTTTTTCAGCTAAAATTTCATTACTTTCGAAATTCACAAATTTTTCAGAGAAATCAAGATTGAAGTAAATTCATGAATTTTATCAATTTATGGTGAAAATAAAAACATTAAAAAAGTTGTTTCATTTTAAAATGCGTAAAACTTCTTTCAAAAACATTCAAAACCAAAAAAATTTTAAATTCAAATTTCATAGAAAGCGAGATTTAAATAATACTAAGTATGTGGTGTCATAATCATAGACATCACATTTCTTCTTATTTACAGGTTTTTCCTCTTTACTAATCAATACCCAAACAGCACAAACGTTCAAGATTTGTCCAATGTTTGTCATGTATGGCCTAATTTCGTTTCCTTCAGTTGCAGTAACGTAAACTTGACATATTTGGTAGGAGCTGTGCTATTACAGACCTTCAATTTTACACGTGAAATCTACCACACAGAGTTAAAAACTCCATAGGTTAGGATTAGGATATATAAATTTCTTAACACATCAAACGGATATGTTGAAAGTATCGCCTGAGATTTAAAAGTATGATTTCTTTCTTTTTATTAAGTGGAAGAAAACAATGCCTTTGATGACCTTTGCCGATGGTGTACAAACAGTTCTTCCATGTTTGGCGAGTTGTTGCTCTTATTGGCAAATTACAAACCTAAATGCCATCTGGTACCATCCTAAGCTAAACTTTTCAAGGATTCCCCTTCGTAATTTAGCAACAGAGATTTTTGAATCTTACATCACACCAATCCTATTTTTCTTTTGCTTCAGGCGCGATTATAACTTTTCTTACTCCCTGAACTTGAAAATCCTCATGATAAAGAAATGCAGGTATGGAGAATGTTTGTATTTTTATGTTTAATATAGAAGAATGATATAACTTTTGTACAAGAAAATTATTTTAACTTTATTTATTCTTCAGCCAATATTATGTAAATTACTTTTCAAAGTAATGGTCAAAATGTTTTTTTTTACTGCGTAGTGATAAATTTATGGTTTCCATCTTCTATGATTATTAAACCAGAATTCTCGATCTTGAATAGATAATTTTTTTGTAAAATATTGATTTTAAACTATATTTTTGGTTATTTCCTTGAATTATTTTGATTAAAATAGTACAAGGTACAATAAAATAAATATCCAATAAAGTTAAGAGATGCCTTTTTATTCCCTTAACCCCCCTAAATCCATATTTATAATGTCCTACCACGATTTTCAATCAGTTAGTATATATAATTTGACGTTTTCATCATTTTAAATAACCCTTAAAAGCGGCAAAATTCATATAAATCTTAAAACTTCCTTATTTTGTCCTTAAAACATCTTAAGAATTTATGTCTTTGCAATAACGGCAATAGTATAAGTAATATTAAATATAAAGAATGTCTCTGTATAAAAACTAAAGTAGTTTTTATAGTGGTGAATTAAAATTCTTTAAGTGACATCTTTTATTAGGTTACCTTTATTTCAGTTTAGCTGAGGAACAAAAATTATTCTATGGCTTTGAGCCTGTAGCTGGTTGACAATATTTGTATTTGTATGCATTGTCATAACCATAACAGGCACCAAGCATTGGCATCGCCGGCCCCTGAAAACTGGGGGGACGACCCAAGGATTTGGGATTCCTCCACAGAAGATTTTACAAAACAATGATCATCCACCCTTTAGAAAAATCTTTTATTTCGCTTAAGCTTTTAAGGTGGCTCTGTGAATCAAATAATAAACTTTCACTTCAAGTTTTTTGTAAATGTTTGAAACTTTCATCTAAGAAGGGGGGTCTGGGCATCCTCCCCTAGAAACTTTTTTGAAATTTGACCTTTTAAAACAATGTCAAACTCATTTTTAGTGTTATATAATTATACTATTTCAAAATCAAATTTCTATGCTTCAATCAGTGCTGAAGCCTAGATTTTTTTTCTCGGAGAAAAAATTAACTTTCTTAATCATTCTCTCTTACTTATCTCTTACTTAGAACTTTATCTTTAAAACTTTCTTATGTTACCCAGGTCAAAATTTATGCTGGTACAAGCAAAGAAAGTATGCTGGTTTTTGCTAGTTTTTGCTAGGTATGCTAGTTTTTTATGCTAGCGTATGCTTGTTTATGCTTGCCCAGCATGGGATGCTATCTTAACCAGCATACATATCATAGCATGGCTTGCTTATACACAAGCATCCGATGCTTTTAAGCAGTTCAAGCTACTTTCATAGCATGGAGAGCTATGTACCTTGATGTGCTATTTTATGCTTTTTTTATGCTTGCCAGCTTGGGATGCTATGTACCTAGCTTGGGATGCTATGGCTCAGCTATAGCATCACATGCTGTGGACAAGCATCCGATGCTTTTAAGCAGTTCAAGCTACTTTCATAGCATGGAGAGCTAGGTACCTTGATGAGCTATTTTATGCTTTTTTATGCTTGCCAGCTTGGGATGCTATGTAGCCAGATTGGGATGCTATGTAGCTAGCTAAGGCACCAGCAGCATGACATGGTATGTACAAGCATCCAATGCTTTTTAGCTGTTCTTGCTACTTTCATAGCATGGATAGCTATGAAAGTAGTACCTTGATGTGCTATTTTATGCTTGCCAGCTTGGGATGCTATGTAGCTAGCTTGGGATGCTATGTAGCTAGTCAACAAAGCAATAGCATCACATGCTATGGACAAGCATCCAATGCTTTTTAGCTGTTCATGCTTTTTTCATAGCATGGAGAGCTAGGTACCTTGATTTGCTAATCTATGCTTTTTTATACTTGCCAGCATGGGATGCTATGTAGCTAGCTTACGCAGCAATAGCATGTCATGAGTCATGCTATGTACAAGCATCTAATGCTTTTTAGCAGTTCATACTTTTTTCATAGCATGGGATGCTATGTAGCTAGCTTACGAAAATTTCAAAACGTTTTGATAATTTTTATAGAAGTAATTAAATTCTTTCAATCTGCAAATTTTCTATATGAGTTAAAATAACGTTTTTAAAAATTTCATTTTTAAAATACTGTGATTAAAAATATTTAGTACAGTAATGTTTTTTAATTCACTTGAAATTTTTTTAAAATTCTTTCGCAGAGTAGTTATTAAATAGTTAAAATTTCAATTTTCTTCAAAATTTAGTTTTTGTGTAATACTAATTCAAAAATAGAGGTACTTTTATTGCATAGTTTCAGAGTCCTGAGACCCTTATGTAACAATAGCATGACATGCTAGGTAACAAGCATCCAATGCCTGTTAGCTAGCTGTTCAAGCTACCTTCATAGCATTGAATGGTAGGTGAACCTGGATCGACGTTAAGCCTACATGTGCCGACGCTCAATAGCTCTGGATATATTAGAAGCCCAGCTTAGTGGTTTATATTTTCTGAAAGCATATGAAAAGTCGTTTTAAACAATAGGTTTAACGAAGAGGTGGTATAGAAATTACACTATCCAGAAAATTCATTTTTTGGTTTTCCAAGACAAGTTTTCGCGGATTTCTCCCAAAATAATCATCATAGAGCTTATTAATAACCATATTATGTAAGAACTCTTTGAACCTTGTTAGAAAGACTCCGTTTCTTCTGGATAAAAGGAGTTGGGGGCGTTAAAAAGGAAAATAAAAACGAGCACGCGGTTCTAAAATATCTTAATATGGGTCCAATCCCTTAGTGTCATACATCATTCAATAGGAAATATTAAGGAGGTACACATTCTAAAATTTCAGAACCCTACCTCTAAAATTAAGGACGTGACGCCCAATTAAAGTTTTCCAAAAAAACCGAAAAAACTCCCGAAATAAGGAGCCAATCCCCTTATGCTTTACATATTCTTAATCTACCAAATGATGTGAACACGATGATGTAAAACACTTGGGGGTTTATTTATATTTTTTCGCATTCCTCCTTTTTCTCATAGTCCGAAAAACGTAATGGATTCCTTTGAATACAAGTTAATCACTTTTGTGTTAAAAAATTCGTGGATGACGTCAGAATCACCATGGAAACTCGAAATTCTGGAAAAAGCTTACCATATTACTCTACTACCATAGTAAAAATTCAAAAAATTTTAAACTTAAAATTAAATACCAATTATTAGGCTTTTTCGGACTTGTGTTTTTTACTCGAAACATCGTTTTTTTTTCGACTCTGAAACGCCCTTAAATATTTAGCGAATCGCTTGAAAATTCAACATGAAGTGCGTTTTGAGGTCCTCTTTAAGAATATGTCAAAGAAAAAATAATTAAGCAGCGTTTATTGGGTTTAAAACGACAAAAGCGTACTTTTTCGACACTGAAATACCTGTAAATAATAATTGTTATCTGCAAATAGAAAAAAAATCCATGCATTAATATAAATTAATAAAAAATAATGCCATAATTTGAACTATTTAATGAAGCTAAGTAAAAAAACCAAGCTGGGCAAGGGGGAATGAACCTAAACTGAGAACGTGAAATATCCCTTGCTTCCCACACACTAACAAACAGATCGGATGGGCCGTTGTATCGATTTAATAGTGTATTTGCTTTCTCAGATTTTTGAAAATTTACTTTTAAATTTCATCAGGATTCCTTTTTAAAGCTTTATAATTTTTATTTTATAAATTGAGCTATAATTGAGCCACTCGAAGATTTCGAATTTATTAGGTTTTACTTGTGCAAATGGCAACACAAGGTTTATTATGTTTAGCCTTTTGTTTACCTGGGATCGTCGCGTGGCTTCTTATTTCAAGTAAGTTAAATCCTCAATATATGTTATTTAGTTACAAGGTTTTTCGGCCTGGCTCCTCTGTTTTAGGAGTACCCATAATTTAATCAATATAAAACTAACCGTACGTAACCTACCCTATTTTTGTGGATGCCAGTGCTCTTTCATAAGAGGACATGCACGAGCACGTTTACCCCCCAGTGAAAGTGCTTAATTAGGTTCAGGGCTTAAATTGCATCGAAACAGGTATTTTTTTGTTTTCAGTAAATATTTATATTTTAACTGATGCTGAAATAGTAGCGCTCTGGTACTTCTTTGGTTAGAATTTAAGCCCTGATTAGATTAATCAAAACACAGGAAAGAAAGTATTAATAAAAAACTATTCCAAATTTTACCGTATTCTGGATGATTTTCAAGCTTCTCTTCTTCTATGGAAATAACGAAAACTATGAAAAGAAACAACTGCTAATTGAGATATTTTAAGTGTTTTATTTCTACTTAATTGTTTTTGAGCAATTTAGCTTCAGACTTTACTTATCCGCCCGGCTAATCCTAAAGTACTAGATATTGTTTTTAGAGTTTTTCGTACTTTTTGAATAATTCATTTTCAACAGCACATATACAGTGGAGAAATGGGCAAGGCAAGCAGAAAAGCTTTTGTCATACTGGCTCGGGGAGAAAATCCGGTTCTTACGTATTATCCTGTTGACCGTACTCCTGAATCTGAAAACAGCAAACAAGCCATTGACTTTTCTATGGCTGTGCCGCAGAATTTGACAGTCACAAAACGGTCAAAGGGATAATCATACATGTGATTCCTCCGTCGATTGGCTGAAATCCGCCAATTTGCTTAAGCAAAAATAAAATCAGACAATTCGATGTCAATGGGTTGTTTATCGTTTTCGGATTCAACGGTACAGTCAACAGGCTAATACGTAAGAACCGTTAATTTTGTGTGTTTTTAAAAAGAGTTCTACAGTAAAATCATAAATCTGAAGAATTCTTTTTAAGGGTTGTGGAAAATATTTTTGATCAAAATACGACTTGAGCGACAAACCAGAGATTTCAGAAGGTAGTATGAACTAAACCAAAGGTTTGAACTGGCAGACAGCGGACTGCATCCATACTGGGTGAGGTTATTTCCGTGACCGCCAAAGTAAAACATAAATATGTAGGGGAGACTGGGGATGGATGGGACACTGGGTAGGATGGGACCTTATATAAATCTAAAAATTATAAATAAAATTAGTTTTTGAGTGTTCCACCAGGTAAAGCCCCTATGGCTTCATACTTGTTGCTGTTTACTATTTTACAAGTTCCTACAAGTTTCTGAATGAAAAAGATGGTTTCACAAAAGTAACTAAGTATTACACTTTTCCAAGTCAATTTTCAATCTGATTCTTGGTTGCTTTCTTAATGGTTTATATTGTTTTCTAAACAGAATAATGTATTCTTTATGAATATATAGTTGAGTTAAGTCTAAAAGCTACAGCTCTTTTAAAAGAACCTATTTTTTAAAACTGTTGCTACCGGGGTGGGATGGGACACCATGACTTGGGGTGGGATGGGACATGCCCAATTCCTCTCAATACCTAAATACAAGCTATTGCATACATACAATTCTTTTGATACCATTGTTTTGAAACTGATTAGTATTGCAGTTGAAAACATATTTTTTAGATTAAAGAAGAATTTTAACTATTTTGTATTTTTAACTCAAGGTTAGATTTTTCGTAGTAAATATAGGGTAAAATAACTGATGTTTTATAATAAATCTTTAAAATGTGTAAAATACTTCCATCTTTGTGGTTTTTAATCATATATTTAAAAAGTAATCATAAATTTTAATTTAAAAAGATATGTCCCATCCTACCCCGGCCCAGAGTGGGATGGGACACTTTAAGAGGTTACTTTAATTCGTTCATAAATCCTAAGTTTTGTTTGCTATCACTTTGGTTATATTTTTTAAACATGTTAAAATGTTCCAAGATGTTAGTTTGAAAGTTTCAAATTTATACAATGAAAACTAAATTTAAAAAAAATATTCTTTTAAAAAGTGGCCCATCCTTGCCCGGTCTCCCCTATTTATAGACACTGGCAATTAGTTTGAAGCGGTAAGAAGTTCAGCGGTATGGTCAACGGGATAATACGCAAGAACCTTTATTTTTATATGCATTTAATTTAAATATGCTACCGCTACCCTCTTAATTAAATTTACACAAAACTTTTTGCCATTTTGCATCACAACAACGAGTGACCTGTAAGATTATGAGGGGGATGGCCTAGAAATTTGACTCCTCCCCATAGAGATTTAAAAAACTGATTCATCACCAATGTGAAATTTTGTTTTTAAGATTTAGTACCCCTAGTCTAAATGATAATATTTGTAACCACTGAATTAACTTTAGTCTTCTACCTGCAGGCACACTTCCTGCATCGGGGTGGTTGTTGAAGATGTCTACCCTCTCTGTGCACCATCAAATGGATAAAGGGTCAGACAGTGGGATAAAGTAAAAAGTAAGTAACATTTATCTTAGGTGTATGTAAAATATAGGGTGTTTCTGGGTTTCTCCAAGAATTGTTTTTGAAATTTAACCTTCATATTAAAGGTAGATAGCTATTTTCTGTTATGCAAAGACTGCATAATAATTTTCAAAATGTTCAAATTTTTATACTTCAACCAATGCTGTATTTTGAAAAATACTCCTTTTGTTACCAAAAAGTAAATATTTCAATTTTCCTAACCAATAATTGATGTTAACCCTTCACTGCACGGTGTGCCGAATTCAGCACATACCAATAAAACTCCTCAATTTTCCCACATGTGTTAAATGTAAGTTATCTGAGTTTTGTGCCACATCTTGAACATACATATATATAATATTAACTACTCAGTGTGGATCCAGATGGCAGCTTCTCACTGATTATTAGGTTTTTATGTCTCCAAAACAGATTGCATCCATTTTGTATTTAATCAAAGATTTTGATTGATCTTTTTTTACCAGTAAATCTTGAAACTATTGCTTGGTAAATTAAGTGACATTTATACACAACATATACTTCTTATCTAAATTGATTTTTCGTAAAAACAATTATTACACCAGCTGTAAATCATGTTTTTAGGTTTGTGCCATACCATAAAAAAACCATATATCTTAATGAAAAATTAAGTCTGGAATTTTTTAAATATTTTTCCTGTATTCGGGGCTGTTAGAAGATATTAAATTATTTTTTTTTCAAAAGAAACAAAAAAATTGTGCATTGAAGGGTTAAGGGACTTGGATAAAACAGTATTTTAATTTTTGAATGGTTACTTTTTAAAAATAGAGCCATGTATGGAAAATCCTATACTCGATAGACGTTTCCTGAACCTAGTATGTACCTAGTATGTATGAAGTACCTAGTATGTATGAAGGAGGAGTTTTCTAGGAGGATTTCAAATTGCAATTCGTGGTAAAAAGACACTATTTATTCATGGGTTTAACGAAATAATCATATTTTAAAATTGATGTTCTCCGTTTCACTCGAAATTCAGACACTGCGATGGAAACTGCTTTGTTAGTGACATTGTAGGGTCAACTAACCTAGCTGTCTAGTATAATTAACATAATGGCAATTAAAATAATAAAAATATCATAAATTATTATAATTTATGTAATTAAACATATGTTTTGAATGTTAATAAAGTTATTTAATTACTAAAATAAACATTTGTATTAAATAAATTTTAGTTCATAATGTCCTGTACATAACAGCCTTATCCCGTCGTATTATAACAGTAATAATTAGTCTTCATTAATTAAATGACACTTCTTTAAAAAATAATTTTAAGGTTAATTAACAAAATATTTATTTCTGCTTTTACTCAAAAAAAAACTTCAGAGCAAAATGGGAATTACTGGAAGAACTTTTAAAATATCTTTTTGGGAAGTATGGTATGTAACAAAGCTTAAATTGATTTTTAGGGAAAAAACTATTGTCTATAAAAACAAATAAAATATTTTACAAGAATTAAGCTGAAGTGGTATGTATGAAATTAAAAATAATTGCAAACTTTCTTATTTATATATTGATATGGAAAACACAGTAGTACAAATATCAAAATTCAGCTGAGAATTGTCCTGTACGTAACACATTAATACTGTGGAATGACCCTTATTTTTATATGCATGTAATAAATTTGAGTGTTACTTATCTTAATTAAATTTGAGAGCAAAACTATTTATTGCTGTTAAAACCAGCGTTCGAAATTGTACTGGATTGCTGGTCCGGGACAACCAAAAAACGGCTCGGACCAGTGGAATCAGAAAATCACTGGTCCGCTGGACCAGTGGTGAAAAAATATCCCACCCTCCAGTTTAAGCCTGCAATTTCTCTTTGCTTGGAATCAGAAGAAAGGCAAAAAAAAATTTAATTAACTAAACCAGATAACAACCAGTTTGTCAACTAACAATGTAAAACCAATTCGAAGTTATGTATTAATTAGTGTGCAATATCATTTATTCAAGAAAAGTTCTTATTTTTTGCCAATTAGTGCAATTGTATCCAATTTGTATGTCAATTAGAGAAATTTTATTTAATCAAGAAGATTATTGTATTTGTATGTCAGTTAGTGGAAATATTATTTAATCAAAAAAAGTTATTTAATTAATGATATTTTTTAAATAATTGATTATTTGGAGCTATTGCTTATTTCTCATAAGTTTATTTTATTACTTATTTTATATAAATCTCATATTTACAGCTGGTAACTTATTATTGAATATGTATTAATTTTTAACATTACCCCCCTATTTGGTACTCACATTCAGTGCTATAGTTACTTAATGATAGTAATATTTAAACTGGTCCTTTTTAATTTGTCGAACCAGTAATTTTTGTTGTGGACCAGTGAATTTTTTTCCTAATTTCTAACGCTGGTTAAAACCATTTCACATCACAGCAACGCTAATTTTGAAATAATCGTACATATTAAACAAAAAGTATTGATAAAGCTATCACTCAAACAAACAAGCATCAGTAAGAGAATATAAGGAGGGATGGCCCAGGAATTAATGATGCTTTCCTAGAAGGACTTACAAAACCCAGATATATTACCTACAACAAAATGAATTTTTACATTTTTAGCAGCCCTGTCTTAATAATATTCATAACCATTTAATTAACTTTTGTGTTCTACCTGCAGGCCACCTCCACCAAATTAGTCTGCTGATGAAGTTGCTCTCTCTGCCAGTAGTCCAGGATGGTGGATACAAAGAATTGCTCTAATCAAAGGGAAGGTGTCGCATGACCGGAAGAACTTGGAAGAGTGTTGGATAAAGTAAAGTAAGTTACTTTTGTCTTCAATGTTTGTAGGGGGAGAGGGGAACTTATTTGTACATGGGGTACATTAGAACAACTAATATTTCTCTATGTTAAATTCAATTTAAAAATCTAAAGAAATATCAATAGGTTGTTGTAATAGGTACCATCTTTTGCCTGGATTTTCAGACCAGTAGGCCTATTGGAACCCTTTTGAGTTTAAAATTTGGTGGCTTTAGAAGATGAAAAGTAAAATTTCTTTGTGGAAAAAATAAGTCAAGAGTTTTTACAGTAGAAATTTTGCCTCGAGTTCTATTGTGGCATCAATCAAGTTAAGTCCAAAAAAGTTTTGTTTCCCAATTTCAATTACAAATGTTTATACAGGGTGGCTACAGAACCTGGAAATCAGGGATTTCAGGGAAAAGTCAGGTAATTTTATTAATCTGGAAAAATCAGGGAAATTGTTAAAAATATGTTAAAATCAGGGAAATTTCCTGATGAGATCCTTTTGAGCTACAATTTTTCTTCCTCTGAAATCTTGTGAATATTTTTTACTTTTCTTAGCTTAAAGAGAAACATATTATGCATTTCATACTATGCTTAGACTAAAGCATAACTCAACTTCGAAATTACGTTTTATATTTTATATGTATTTTTTTTCATTTTAAATAACAAGTAGCGATTTTTTTAATTATCTTGGTACGCTCTTAATGGTTCTAAGTACAGAGAAAGCCAGAAAATTAATGAAATTAGATCCTGTAAGTCAGGGAAAAGCTGTAAGTTAAGTCTTGGAAATCAGGGAAAAGTCAGGGAATTTGTTTTCTCAGTTTCTGTAGCCACCCTGTTATATATCCTACTCTAAAAGATAGAGCTGATAGATGGAGCATGTTTGAACACAAAAAGTTGGAGTATTTTTGAATAGTTCAAAAATCCCTTCTAATTCCTTTTCTTGATTTTGAATGCACTTTAAATATAGTATTATAATTTGTTTTAAATTTAATATAATCAATTATTTTTGGTATTAAATTTATTAGTATTCAAAGCCTTTAGAATTTCCCCAACTTTAACTTTTATGATTGAATTTGGATTCATTAAAAAAAGATGGTTTTACTTTATATTCTTTAAAATTAGTCAGGTTTTTATGTATTTATTTAAAAGTCCTTTCAAAATAAAACCTAGATAATAATTAACCTAACAATAAACCCTGCCTTTTAAGTTCAGTTGAAAGATATCAATATCTTGTTTAATAGTATTTGTAAAATTTTAAACTAAGTAGAGCTAACTATTAAAAACTAATAGCTAGCTTTATAGTTTATGATTTGAAAAGCATGGTTAGAACAAAGCAGAAAAAAGATTGAAAGGAAAATTCTTATAAAACATCTTTTACCTATTTACCATGATATCCACCCATTTCAAGAGATGAGTATTGAGTTGCTAACTAGCTCACTTTCCTTAAAAACTGAACAAAAATAAGTTTTTTTTTAATTTATTTGAATTGATATTAATAATGTCCAATATATTCATTATGAGTTTTACCCTTGGAGTACTAGTGCAAAAAAACTATTAAATTTTAAGAAAAAAAACATAGAAGTGCTCAAATGCAGCTCAATGAATTGATAACTGTATATATGTAATCTTTGGAAATTGTTAAATATAAATGCCTCCAAAAAAACTTATAAAAACTTGGTATAATTGAAAAGTGCATATTACATCATATTGTATGTACAAGTTATTTGTAAGATAGGTTACACTAGGTTGGGACTTTTTTAATATGTGTTTTCATTAATTATTTATAGTAGTTTTTTGTTATTTCATGTTCTATTTCTATTTCAGATCAAATGAGAAAATATCTGATGAAAGAAGAATAAGAAGAAAAAAATTGTTCTAGATTTTTGTTGAATGTTGAAGCTCTAAATAAATATTTTTAAATGTTAAAATTTATTTTTTTTGTTTCACATGAGAAAATAAATATTTTAAGTTCTATACAAATGTCTGCATAAAAATGCTAAAATAGTAAAAAATAAGAACAGCTGCAGTTAAAAATTATGATAAATTATGTACAACTTAATTTAGAAAAGTAATGTTATAAGCTGTAAAAAAATAAAAAGCAAGTAGAGCAAATATTTTCTAGCAACACTAGCTGAATTTTGTATGCTAGGGTAGCTAATGTCCATTTTTAAACTAACTTTAAAATGCATCTTACTCATATTTACTTTTTTTAGCCTGATTTCTTTTCTCGACATAAACCTAACATGACAGTAATTTTATCTAGGGGTTTTTGAACATCTTGTATAGTTTCGAAAAGTAAATTCTTCTGAAATTGTTCCCTTTGAAAATTTAATAAAAATTTTGATTGCTCTGTGAAAGTTTTTAACTAAAATTTAGGATGTGTGTTTATGTGGAGGAATGAATTTTTTTAAGCCAGAAAAGTAGATTCATTTTAGAGTATCTCCTCCTCAATATATACCTTTCAAAAGTGATGGTTTTAATTTTTGCTAGGCCAGCAACATGTTTTAGCAACACATGCTTGATTTTGTATGCTAGAACAGCATGGATTTCCAGCAAGTGTTGGTCGTAATTGTTGCTAGGCAAGCAACTTGTTCTAGCAACGCATGCTGGATTTCGTAAGCTGGAATAGCACGAAATTCCAGCAAGTGGTGGTTGTAATTGATGCTAGGCAAGCAAGATGTTCTAGCAACGCATGCTGGATTTTGTATGCTAGAACAGCATTAAATTCCAGCAAGTGGTGCTCGTAATTGTTGCTAGGCCAGCAACATTTTCTAGCAACGGATGCTGGATTTTCTATGCTAGAATTGTACAAAATTCCAGCAAGTGGTGGTCGTAATCTTTGCTAGGCCAGCAACATATTCTAGCAACGCATGATGGATTTTGTATGCTAGAGTAGCAAAAAATTCCAGCAAGAGGTGCTCGTAATTGCTGCTAGGCCAGCAACATGTTCTAGCAACGCATGCTGGATTTTGTATGCTATAATAGCACAAAATTCCAGCAAGTGGTGGTCGTAATCTTTGCTAGGCCAGCAACCTTTTCCAGCAACACATGCTGGATTTTTGTTTGCTGGCGAGCATAAAAAGTGGGTCATAACAACACTTGGGTTGCTGGTGACTTATGCTGGAACAAGCAAACATTTATGCTGGTTTTTTGCTAGTTTTCTAGCATGAATCTAGCATGCAATGCTTGTCCAGCAAACAAATTCCAGCATAAATTTTGACCTGGGTAAGAATTTGTCTTTCCAAAACGGTAATACAAAATATTTTTTGTCATTATTGAAACAATACAATTTTTCTGTACTGTTCTTTTAAATTTTATGTGACTTATCTTGTATGAATTGGACTGTCTCTTTATATGTTATAAAAACTAAAATATTTTTTAAAGTGGTGAATTATGAAACACTTTAAGTGACATCTTTTATTACGTTACCTTTATTTCAGTTTAGCTGAGGAACAAAAATTGTTATAACAATTTTTTTTTCTCGCGTAAAACCCTACCCATTAAGAATTTCTCTCGCTTAGTTAATACATTGCATAACACTGTATAAGTAATTCTTCCAAAGGTCGCTAACCTCTCTAAGTCCCTTCTCACGAACGACTATTAAAACGAGCAGTAATCCTTTAGAACCTGCTATGAGAACCTTTTTGTCGCAAAATACTCTCTCCAGATCTAAAGAATTGCTAATAAGAGTTTAGTTCGTTACTTGAATAAAAAAAGGTGTAATCCCACTGAATTGCGTTCTAAGATAGTCTAAGTTCTATCTAATTTCTCCACTTTGCTGTCCATTAAATTGTTACTGCAGTGTGGTGTGTAACCTTTCCTTATCAGATGACGCCTTGGATGATGAATAGCGTCTCTAAAATCAAGTCATAATAGTGCCAGTAAATAGCATAGGAAAATAAGTAGCAATAAGTTAATTTTGAAAGAAAGTGCCCTTATTTATATGATTAGTTGTAAGGGCCCAAAATAAAGCTTGTGCAAAAAAAAATAGTCTACATCAGGGGTTCGGGTTCTCAAACTTTTTAACATCGCGACCCACTTTTGAGAAACAAAATCTAACGCGACCCACCGACTTCAGTTAATTAAAATTAACTGAACTGATAAAATATCTCATGCCCCCCTCACAGAATTTTAACTTCTCTGACTGAGGGGGGGAGGTGCACCAACTACTTAGAATATTTGAATTTGAGCGTATGAAATAGTTTAATTGAGGACTAACAATGATCCCTACAATAAAAAGGGAGTCGGGGGTCCTTCCCCAGATAAAATTTTAAAATTTGACCCTGAAAAACAAGGTTTTAACTTGTTTTTTAGCAACATGGGATAAATTGCAGTTTCATCATTTCCTAAGAAAATTTTAAAAATTTACATTGCTCCCCCTTCATTGCTCAGAAACACTGAATATTTTTCATCTTATCTTATTTTAATAACTGGCTAGATTTGCATTATCGGCACATTAAAGTGACACACACAGTACGTATTTACATTAATTGCTTTTTCCGTCCGTTCGACACAGTGTAGTTTTTCCTCAAATTTTTATTCTTCTTACTGTATGCGAATTTGATAAATTTCAAAAGTTCAAAAAAAAGTTCAATAATTCAAAAGTCAATTACAAAAAAAATAAAAATTATAAAAAGATACTTTATATTCAGAAAAATTAAAAATCTTCTTGCGACCCACCAAAAACTGACTGGCGACCCACAGTTCAAGAAACTCTGGAAATTTTTGAAATAAAAGAAACCAAGGAAGATATAATTTTCTACGTAATTAACAATAATTACTAATAAATTAGAATCGTAATTTATTTGTACAGTAAAAAAGTATATCCTTTATGGACGACGATACCCGGTGAAGACTAGCTATTCAAGGATTGTTTGTATATGGAGTTCAATCTCATCGAGAGAGAGAGAGAGAGAGAGAGAGAGAGAGAGAGAGAGAGAGAGAGAGAGAGAGAGAGAGAGAGAGAGAGAGAGAGAGAGAGAGAGAGAGAGAGAGAGAGAGAGAGAGAGAGAGAGAGAGAGAGAGAGAGAGAGAGAGAGAGAGAGAGAGAGAGAGAGAGAGAGAGAGTCTTTGACTTTTTCTTTGAAACTTGTAAAGTGAAATTATAGGGGTACACCTCAGGGGATATGCAAAGATGTATAAATGTTCAAAAAAAAGAGTCCAACCCCTTTTTTCATAAATATTCATATACATTTCTGGGGAGAATGGGGAGAATTCAATAAAAAAGGGGTTCCCTTTTTTTTTATTTAAATTTAGTATTAGCAATAGAATTTTAATATTAAGTATACAAAATTTTAAATCCTTAAATAATGTTCTATAATTTAGTGTAGGGTTTCTTGGGGTAAGTGGGGCACCCCCTAAAACTATAATATGTACAGGAAATTTCACACGTACTCGCATTGATTATGTTACAGCTTGTTACACCGATGAGTTTTGCATATAATTTCAGATTTTTTATATTTATTTTTAAGATTATAGAACTAATTTAAAATATAGATTCCCAGAATGGATTTTTCGGAGAGTTCAAGACGTATTTTTCAAAGAAGTATTTCCAGGTAAGTTTTCATTACATTTTAATGTTTATTGAACTGTTTTGCAGAGTTTGACCAAAAATACAAACAGCAATTTGAAAATTTTCAAAATTTTTAAGTGTTTAACAAGGGCTCCCACTTACTCCATAGTTTTAGCATGGTTGTGGTAAGTGGGACCCCTCTTTATTTAATAAGTGAGACCCCTTATTATGATATAAGTGGTTCTAGAGGGTTCTCTAAATGATATATACTGAAGACATGGGCGGATTTAAGGGGGGTTATAGGGACAATTTCCCACGATATTTTCAAAAAATTTCGATTTATAGAAGCAAGACCTCTTACTCACCACTTTAAAATTCATTAAAATTTATAAGTAACTTGATCGACATTTTATATCAAATTTGCGTTTTAATTTAAGTTATGGTGAGTAAAGTAAAATATCTCATCAATAGTGTTCATTCTCACTTAGTGTGTCCGATTTCTTTTTTATCTTACAATGTTTATTAAAGTGCCAAAATAAATCTTAATCAACCTTATTATGGTTTTCAACACTATTTTTATATGTTAAAGTAAAACATATCCCTTTGGCTTTTTAAAACATTATGTAAAATACTTATTTTGCTTTTATTCTAATCTTTCCTTGTCATATAGATTTTAATGCGAGTAGATTTCTCACTCATGGTTACATATTTTGTGGTGAAAATTTCTGTACTTTATCAAGTAAGACTCACTTAATTCCTTTTAAGTTTTGCTCACTTTCAATATAAATGAAGAGGGGGTGTCCCACTTACCCCATAACTTTGGGTAAGTGGGACACCCATCTCATTTTTTAAATTAAGACCAATTAAGAAAAATCTAAAGCTTTATTTTAGAAACTACTAATAAATTCTTGTTTATGGATAGTGTCTTTAACGAAATTAGTCAATAAGTTCAAATTTAACCCGTACAAAATTCTTCTATTGAGCTCCAAAAATGCACTAGGCCAAAAAGGGGTCCCACTTACCCCAAGTGACCCTATATGGCCTACTATAACTTTTTTCAGTACTCGCAGTTTTAAGATCAAGTTTAAGTTTTTAAGCACTTTATAAGTTTAAAGAGAACTTTTATTTCTTTTGTACTATATGAATATTATTATAATGTTGTTTAAACTAAATTTCCAGAAAAAATTTTTTTAAGTTTTATTTTTGATTTTCAATGTGTGCTGTCACAATTCTTGAGACCCCATTGGTCGCCAAGTGTCACAGATTGATGAACCCCCTCCCACCCCTCTAAGCATTTATGGACGACCCCTAAGAAAAGTACCCTCTCCCAGAACAAAAGTCTTGGGGGTTAATATTATTTTGCATATAGCTAGTCCCCTTGGTGATGAATATGTTCTTCTTCGAAGATTTTTTATAATATTTATGTCATGTCAATAAAGTTATTATTATTATTATTATTATTATTATTATTATTATTATTATTATTATTATTATTATTATTATTATTATTATTATTATTATTATTATTATTATTATTATTATTATTATTATTACAAGTGAACCATGGTGAAATTTCTATTCCTAAATTCCTTTTCTTAAAAAATTTTTGGAAACGACAGTCCTAACGTCTTGCCTGGCGACCTTGAAGGATGACAACAGAGATCTTCCGGTGCCACCCGTAGCTGACATTCATCAGCACTTTCTCACCCTGTAGGAAATGATGCAAACCGTATTGTTCCAAAGCGCCCGTCTCTCTGGTCGTGTGCTTGACCATCGAAATAGGCAAGCGGCACGCGACCCTGAAAGCTGACCGGAAGAGTGGTCACGCTTGGACAGTCCCCACTGCAAGGAATGTATTGTTTGGAAGGAACCGTTCATATTAAAATTCGTAAATATGCATTTTTCTTCTGTGGTGAAGCTATAAGGCTTGGTACAGGACTGTATATAAAAATAAATATAATATAAATAGACAAAAAATTTTAAGTCAACGGTTTTAATCCACGATAATAATAAAGAAAAAATCACCATCTTTTAGCACTGACGAAGGGGCCCCGAAACAATTTTATGCATTTTTAATTGTTATATTGTGGATTAAAACCGTTGACTTGAAATTTTTCGTCTATTTATTTACCTTTACCACAAGGTATTTTGCCTTATTTAAATATAATATGGTTCGACTGTCTTAAAATTTCGATACCTATTTTTACTGGGTGATTAAGGTCCAGGGTTAGTTTAATATAATTGCACTTCATCGACAAAACCTGGTTTAATGATTAAATTTTGAGTAAAATCGTAAAAATCGGGCCTGCGGTTTAGGCATAAAGCTCACGATAGAGTTTTTAGTTTTATTGGTTTCTATTAGAAATCGTGATTACTTATTTAGAGAGCGATGTCAAAAATAATTTTTATTTTGTTACTAAAATATGAATCAGAAAATAATGTTCACGCAGTAATCAATTAAGTTAAAATCATCAGTCCAGTAATGATTAGAACAGGGGTTTCCAACTTCTAAGTACTCGCGGGCTGCAATCGAAATCAAGTCAAGTGGCGGGCCGCAAAGTAATCTGGCTCCTTTTAAACGATGATAATTTTTTTGGGGTGAGAGTCTTCAATATGAAACTTTTCCAGCAAAAGAGGGACGAAGGCTGTTTGCATATTTTGAATGTATGCACTACTGTATTTTCCAAAATTCCAGAGGATATATGAATTTTTTTACTCTTATACAACTCGTAGGAATACTGAATATATATAATATTCTGAATATTACTTAAATGAAAAGGTCCTCCTCAAGAAAATTTTTGTAAATTTTCCTTAGAGTTTTCCTTAAATGTTTGTAAACTAATTTTACCTAATTTTTTTGATAATCCATTTGGCCCCTCCTCATGATAAAGGTTATAAAAGCCTTCATACCCCCTTGCTATGCTCAGGGGGAATTTCAGGTTTTACTAACGACCTCGCGAAATTTCAAACTTTTAATTCATGCACCATAGAAAACGATCGAAGCTAGTCCATAATATAAGAGTTGTATGGGGGGTCGGGGGTTCTCCCCCGAAAAAATTTTGAATTTTAGTGTGCTAAAAAGTGTTTTGAAGCTACTTTTTGGAGGGTTTTCAGAGAACTTCGCGGGCCGCGGGTCGCCAGTTGGAAACCCCTGGATTTGAACGGGGTTTTTTTTCTGATCACCAAATGATGATCCGTGTGTTTTGATGAAAAATGCTGCTTGATTTTTAAAAGGGGCAAATAAAAATTATGATTCAAGTTTGATTGAGTTTTTTCTCTCCGTTTTCACAATTTATCAATTTGAAATCCTGTTTTTGTGTGATGTTCTACCAACGGTACAAATTCAATAGGAACCCTTTCATTGATGTGACTTTGTCGAGGTTTATACTGGTAAAGAGAGCGTGACGTGTAAATATCATAAACGTGTGTGTGACATCCGTCCCTCTATTTCCATTGATATCGTTTGTGGGACAAAGAAGAGGGGAAGAGAGTGAAGGAAAAAATTAGGACGTGTTTCACTAACGTACCGAACTTTTGAGAATTTGGAGAAATTTTCAAAAATAATTTTATCAGTTGAAAATAATCAACTTACATCGCTTTACATTACATCACTAACATAAGTACAGTCACCTCAGCTTAATGTGGTCATTTTTGTCCAAAAGTAGAACAAGCGATTTTATACTAGAGAGTCTCAACCAGTGTAACTCGAGTGTACATATTCTTTAAAATCACAATTATATAGTCCTAACTGAAGTATTTGCACCTTTTACATTTTTAAAGAAAAATATGAGAGAAATATGCGCTAGAAAAGTATGAGAAACTATTGGTACAGTAACATATAACTTCTAATAACTATGACTCATTTTGTATGATTATGTTTTAAAATTTGCCATCAAACGGGGGAAAATAATATTTTTAGGGGATTTTACCAAATTTTGATAACATTAAGCGATATACAGGGTGTTTCATAAGTCCGTTTCGCGCCTTTTGTTTGAAACTAAAGTGTCCTAGGCTCACGGAAGTAAGGTCTATCCTGGAAAATCTATTGAAATGAGTTACAGAGCCCCTAGCGGCGAAATAAAAAAGTTAAAAAATTAATTTAAAAACTAAAGGAGATAGACAAAAACTTCAGTAAGAGTATTGTTGCCAACGTTATGAACAACTCACTGAAAAAAAATTTCATGAAAATATCGTTAATATTCGTGGAAATATTAGCATGGAGTTGGATATTAGCATGTGAAAATAGCACTTTTTCAGGCCTCAAAAAAGAAAAAGTTCACACATTTGGAAGTTTTTTGACTTTTTATTAAATTTTGTCTTCGTTGTACTAAAAAAAACACAAAAACACAACAACACTGAAAAATTTACAAATTTACGAACTTTTTCTTTTTTTGAGGCTTGGGAAAAGTGCTGTAGTGACTGTTAATATCTCCGCGAATATTAACGATATATTTTCATGAAATTTTTTTCAGTGAGTTCTTCATAACGTTGGAAACAATACTTTTACAGAGGTTTTTGCTCTATTTAATTTGGTTTTTAAATTATTTTTTTTACTTTTTTATTTCGCCGCTAGGGGCTCTGTAAGTCATCTCAATGAATTTTCCAGGGTCACTTACCTAGGGGTAGCCCTTACTTCCGTGACCTTAGGATACGTTGGTTCCAAATAAAAGGCGCGAAACGGACTTTTGAAACACCCTGTATTATTGATCACATAAAACGACACATTTTTCTTTAAGTTAAATATAGATGATCAGGACTATTTAAATTTGATGAATTCAACCATTTACAATAATATTGACGTACACTCCACATTGGTTCCTCTATATGATACCCCACAAACATCAAGAAATACTATATATTCCACTCCCTTTTTTACGAGAAAACTAACATAGCTCTAAATCTTTAACAGAAGTAGCAAAATCACAAGGTTACTAAACAATTTTCAATGCTGTTAGTTCATTTGTGATTAAAACACTTCACTGAAATAACGTGAAAAAAAGGTCATTAATTTCACGGTCAATGGTGAAGATAATTTTAGAATGCACTGCTTTAGAAAGTGTTTTTAAATGTCTAAATTCAGAAGTTTTTTTTGTCTAGATCCTCTGTTATACATCAGATGAACTTAGAATAAATCATAATGTCAATCATAACTGAACTAATTAATAATTAGGATTATTGAAAATAATTTTTTTATTTAGTCTGCATTATAATTGCTCACGACTAAAAAAAAGTTAAATATTTTTACAACGAATTAAATGCATAATTTTGAACTGTCATGCCTAAACGGCAAATTGAAACTACATTAAAAACAATCTGAATATTTTTTAGCGTATCACGTTCATTGACGATTCCTTAATAATTGTAGAAATTCGGTTCTATTTTTAGTAACATTAAGGAATAGTGATCGCGCGAAAAAAGGTTCCTCTAATTCTCTCACAGAGCCTTCTAAGTAGTGATTAATTTTAGTTATGATATTTTTCTTTCTTTTATAACAACACAATCTTCTTCCAAATCTTCATCTTCATTTCATATTGATGTTTGTTACGATTTCGTATATTATTTAATAAAAACTATTTGTGACTAAAAATGTCTCGTGATACGTGTGACAAAACTGCAGTGGCATATTAGTGACTTTAAATTTGAATAGAATATAATCTCATCTGTTATTTCTTGACTGCTTGAATAAATAGATTACAACACGAGAGGTTTCGGTTCCATCCCCCTTTAGGAATTTCACTCAATCAATAACTCACTGATGCTGAAGGATTTTAATCAAATATTATATCAAGAGTTCTAGAAATAGGAATTTTAAGAAGTAAATAACATATTATAGAAGAGTTATGTTCGCCACTAGTTAACTAAAAGTAGTTGAAAAGAGAGTAGTTAACTACTAGTTGCAACTACTAGTTAACTAGTAGTTCAACTATTTTTGGTTTAGAGTTGTTGAACTAGTAGTTTAACTACTTTTTTCACCAACTACTAGTTCCAACTACTTTCAAAAATTTCAACTACTTCAAAAAATATTGAAAGATCAAAATTTTTAAAATTATGTTACATCAACTAACAATGCCATTTTTCGTGATACATTTTCATATTTGGCAACCTTGAAATATATTTAGGCATGATTTTTTTGCTATAGGTAAGAAAAAGTAATCGAAAATTTGGGGAAAAATATCTTATGAAATTAAATAGACTAGTTAACTAGTAGTTAATTACTTTGGGAAATAATCAACTACTAGTTACAACTACTTCTAAGAAAAAGTAGTTAACTAGTAGTTAGGGGCCATTCATTAATTACGTAAAGATGATTTTGGCAATTTTTGACCCCCCTCCTCCATGTATAAGGGTACGTAAGATTTTTCAAACCCCTCCCCCCTATTCTTACGTAAGATTCCATTATGTTTTTCAAAATAATAAAATGTTAGAAAACTCTCCGTTTGACGTAAATCAAAGATTTTTATTTTTCAACAGATAAGTAATATTCTTGCTGTCACATATATTACTCTTATATTATTATCTCTTGATTAGAATAATTGGAATTTGTTTATATTAACCAGGAAAATATTACGTAAGAATTGGTTTGACCCCCACCCCCAAGTAAGGGTATGTAGAGATTTTTCCAACCCCCCCTCCCCCTCGGGACCCTTACGTAATTAATGAATGGCCCCTTACAACTACTTTTGCCCAGACTAGTTGGTAGTTAACTACTTTTTGACCAGTAGTTGCCAAACACTATACAGGGTGATTCTGAAATGGTGCGACAATCTGGGTAGGGTAGGTAGAGTACATCAAGACGAACAAGAATTGGTATAGAAAGGGGGTCGCAGTTACAGTTACACCGTTAAAGAGCTAGGTCCTAATGTAGTGCGAGAGCGTTACAAAAGGACGTTTTGCCAAGGCCCGTTTAACAAAAAAAACAATGAAATGAAAAAATTTATTGCATGAGGTACAGCAGTATCCGTACTACTTACATCATAAATTTGATAGAAATTGGACCACTTGCTAAACCGTGGGGTGAGTTTTAAAACGCGCAGTATTAATCTTCTCGCCAAAGAATGGAGTTCCCTTAATGGTATTTAGAAAAATGATGATCAGGGAAGGAATTTTCAATGATCATACATTGATCATTGAAACTGTATGATCATTGAAAATTCCTTCCCCGATCATCATTTTTCTAAATACCATTACACTAATTTAAAGGAACTCCATTCTTTGGCTAAAAAATTCATATTGTATGTTTTAAAACCCTCTCTACAGTTTAGAAAGCGGTCCAATTTCTATCAAATTTATGATGTAAGTAGTACGGATACTGCTGTACCTCATGCAATAAATTTTTTCATTTCATTATGTTTTTTTCGTTAAACGGGCCTTGGCAAAACGTCCTTTTGTAACGCTCTCGCACTACATTAGGACCTAGCTCTTTAACGGTGTAACTGCGACCCCCCTTTCTATACCAATTCTTGTTCGTCTTGATGTACTCTACCTACCCTACCCAGTTTGTCGCACCATTTCAGAATCACCCTGTAGAAGAGTAACAGGATAGCTGAAATTTAGAATAAAAAAAATAGAGCATTTCTAATCAGACTCACCAGTCAAACAGTAAATTTTATAACTTCTGGGTATGTGTGTTTAGATCCATACTTCTCCGTGCTATTCTCTCATATGGTTATTTAAACAAAACCTTTTTTCTATGTAAATAGGGTTGTTATCAGTTTGGAATTGAAAGGGAGGAAGATGGCTTCCCTCTCTCGTGCGAGCAGCAGTGGTGGATCCAGGATTTGGTTTGGGGGGGCTAAGAATTTCCATAATCCAATTGAATCTTCTTGTTAATGGTAATACGGAAAAGGTAGTGAATTATCCTACTCAAAACACTAAACGAGGGGTCTGGATGTCCTCCCCCAGAAAATTTTTGGAAATTTAAGTCAAGAACCCCACTTTTTCTACTCGTTTTGGTACGCCTCATCCAAATTGCGGATACAGATTTTTTGCGTTTTGACGAACTTAGTAAAATATTAGACGTTTTTGGGGGGCTTCAGCCCAAAAGCCCCTCTCCGTAGATCCGCCGCTGGCGAGCAGGGCCTTCTTTTATTTGCGCTCAAATTGACCACATGTCGCCTCCGGGTGCTTTTGCTCTTTAAATACCGTGGATCTAAGAGTCTAAACCACTGGGTAATATATGTAGAATAGAGAGTCCACAGATGGGCCATAGACGATTGTGGAATGCCCTTGTATTGTAATAAGGGCTCTGGGATCGCATCAAACTATAGTCTGAGTAATTAGAATCGGCGGTTGAAAAGTCACGTGATTTACCCAGTCTCCACACCTTTCCCCTACCACATTGTCATTGAATCTAACTCGTATTGCAGCAGCTAATGAAATACTAATCGGAAAACTTCTTTCGTTATAAAAGAAAAATTAATCATTGTAGATGTACAAAATTTTAAACAAATATACAATTACTTTTTTCTAAAAGATTGTCGTTTCGTTTTTTAAAAAATTTGAATTAGTTTTATAATTATTATGATTCAAAGTTTCAATTTAATTTCACGCCCTGCCTTAACTGATGTGCAAAAATAAAGCAGAACCGCTTACGTTTTCTCCTTCGTTACCAAGGCGACGAACTTCAACTGATGACGTCCATCCGCCTATTTTAATTACACAGGCTATAACGCCTCCCTTGTCACATCACGAGAGGCGGAGATATGGAATCTCAATAATCTAAATATCCTTCTGAAAGTGACAGACCTTCGTTGGTTATCTCATAAACAGCGTTTCTCTATGAGATGGTTAGATTGAAAGTGGCATAAGTCCACTGAATTTAGTTTGGAGTAATTGAAGGTTTTCTCTAAATGCGCCTGTGTTTTTCTTCCGGAGAAGGCATAGGTACTTTACCGTTAGCCGGGCACAAATGTTGCCAATTGGGAACCAAACGCGAGCCAAGTCGCCAACCCCCAAACGAACATTCCCATATGGTTGTAAGAAGTTTGTCGGAACTATTCGCAATCCACAGCACTGCGCCTGCGTCAAAAATTAACCCAAAAGGGATAGGGATGTTTTTATTTTAAGGTTACTGAATCTTCACTGGAGCATTGACAGGGTGCGTTTTTAGCACGCAGCAGTTCTGGGTTCTATTACTGGTCATTATTTTATTAAAAAACATTTTCCTAGAGAAAAATTGCAACTAAACAATCAGAAGCAGACACTTCTTAAAGATCTCCTTGGCACTAGCCGATTATCAATCACACTAGGAAAATGATCCTACAATCTTTAACATCCAAATCCATGCTTTACTCAATTTTTGGACTCATGATGCCACTTAAATCCTGTGCAGCTCATATCATTGAACGTAGATATTTTGTGAAAATTAGTAGCTGACCCAACAGCTCGTTAAAAAAAACCTCGTCATTTCAAAATTAACTTCCCCTTTTTGGCATTGGCGAATTCATTAAAACACAGCTACAACTGCGACCGCAGCCACCGGAAAACCAAATCACCTCTCCATATTCTGCGGCCGCGGAAGAAAAGATCCGAACAAGTCGTTATGTCACAACATCACTTCCGATTATCAAACAGTTTGAACCCACGCGACTCCAAGGTTAGCCGGTGAAAAAAAAATTGAAAGATAGACTGAACCATCCAAACGGAACGCGTGGCATTCTTGTTGACACCGAATTCGATTTCGTAAACCAGAAAAACATTTCATTACCGAAGGAGGAGAAAAAGGAGTCGTTCCATGACGTCATTATGACGCCAAGATACCACGCCAAGCACCTGAAGGTTTCGGTTTGCTGCCCGGCTTATCTCACCTGAAAAGTAGTAATACAGTGTTTAAAATTCCGTTTTACGGTTGACCCGAAATATCTCAGGTCATGGAACGACTAGGGTCATACCCCAAGGATGGCCAACCCGCGGTACTCGTGCCACAGAGTGGCACCGCTGAGCTACATCAGTGGCACGCAAAGATAATGAAAAATTTGGGTTTCAAATGAAATGAGGATTTAGTGCTCCGTCCATCTTCAGTGCTCCTCTTCTAAACTTAGTTTTCAAAAAATTTACAATAAGGAAGTTGCATGTGTCAGATTTTCAAAAACAAACAGCGTTCCGTATGGTTTTTTGTATGGTAAAATGACATATCTAGTCAATTTTTCAAAAAAATGTACAGGTAATTAAATATTTTAATTTAAAAGTCGAGAAAAAACACGTGACTGAAAACGCTTAGTACTCGTAGTTTAAAGATGTCAACAATCAGGCCATCAACTCCATTGCTTTCCAACGATGTTTATCGTATGATGACGCCAACATACGATGATCCCAAACTCTTGGCGTTTTCGAGCGCTTTTAAAAAGTGGATTTTTGTTAAGTTTTTTAGCAATCAAAAAATCCGCGAATAATATTTTTTTTATCTTTTATTATTTTTTGCATCTTTGAAAGAAGTGTAAGTAAAACGAGTGATTTTGTTTCCCAAAAAGTTGGCCACCTCTGCTGTACCCGTATGTGCGGCGATTGAAATAATATGTTTGGAGAAATAGTAATATTTATGAGATTAATCTTTTGCCTCCCTTCGGAGGTGGAGAAAGCTCAAATTGTAAAAAAAATGAATCTAAATAAGATTTTAAAAATATCAAATTTGTTGCAATGAATGAACAAGAAGAGAGTCCCTTAATCGTAAATCCAGAAAAATTTTTTGCCCCTTTCCAATACAGCGAGGGGTCTAATAGATTTGAATATTAGCTCCATACTATATCTACTAAATTAGCAGGGGTCCAGAAACCTATTTTGCCCCAAAAGGTAATTTTCCTTGGGGTATCTAAACTAGATTTTTGATCGGGGAAGGGGACACTAAATTATTCCTCAGTCCCTCCCATGCACATGGTAGAATTGCATTATGGTAGAATTTTTGCCTTTTGGAAACTTAATATAAAACAGAGTTTTAATACTAGAACTACAAGTACCTAGGGGGTATGGGGGTCATCCCCCAGAAAATTTTTGAAAATTTGACCTCAAGATAACAGTTTTAAATAATTTTGTTGCATAAAATGCCATATTATATAGTCTAAAACTTTTCATTTTGGGGGGAGGACTTAAGCCCCTTAGCCCCCCTGGATCCGCTAGTGCATGAGATTGTTTGGAAATTTCTTTTTATCTGTTAAAAATCAGGTAATGAAGGAAATATGTTCTTGAAAGATTGCATGTTTACAAAGGGTCATGACTGGGGAACCTCACTAAATTTTTTTATTCGTAACTATCTTTAAACAAAATAAAATAAAATTTATAAAATTGACAATAGTTCCCCAGCATTGAGCTTTTGTAAATATGCCAACGGATTCGAAATATGAGAAAAATATTTTTATTTAAATTGTGCTGCAAATTAATAAAAAAATCTTTAAGGAATTGCGGCGAAACTTCTCGGACATCAAACGACCAAACAGAAACTACCGCCAAAGTTTCCCCGAAAGCGCGCATGCGTGAGAGACGGCCGTGGAACGGAAAAATCGTCTGTTTTGTCTCCCGCCGACTTCGAAATGGTTCAGTTTCGAATTCTGTGTTTGCCGTGCGCACGTGGTAGCGTTTTCTTCTCCTGACAGTACAGCTGTGTGTGTGCTGGTGCAGTGTACACGAGGGTACATAGAACCAAGTGTGAACTGGTCGAATACTTCAAATGGAAATTTTTACTGCGATGAATTGTGCTGTTTTGTGGTTCTTCGCTATCGGTAAGGAAATTTTTTCCGTACTATTTTTTCTTTAGAATTCAATAATTTTTTTTACATTTTGATGCTGTTTTGTGGCAGCATATTTCCTACCATACACTCCTTGTATAGTTCATTTAAGAAAAAAAGGTTGAAAACAATATTATAATTAAACAACAAAATAGAGAATATTACGGACTCCATTAAGAGATGAGTGAATTGAAAATTGAAATTAGGTTCAATATTATCTATTAGTTTCATACATATCAAGAAAATTTATAGTAAGTTGAAACGTTAAACTAAAAAGAAAATAATGTTTAGTTTACTGAAACTGACTGGAAAAGCTTTAAGAAACAAATAAGTTGCTGTGTATAATATGAAATTAAGTAGTACCCCACTGTATTTAAGTTGTGTTTCAAAGCAATATTTTATAAAGATAAGTTTTATTTTTAAGACGATTCTGTTTGTTTATTTCCATAGCTATAACCCACCTTTTTTAGAACTAGCTAACCAAATACTCGACTGTATTTCTTTCCAACTTTTTTATTTATACAGCTACATAATTAAATAATAGAAAATGTTAAGTGAAGATTTTCCACACTGGAAGTGACTAAGCCTAAAATGAGAACATTTAAGTTTATTTGAAGAATCATTGGAAATTTTACATAGAGAAAATATGTCTGAAATAAGAATTCATTCAAATTAGCAACACGCATGACTATAAAATCTCAATTTTCCTATATATTAACTCTTAAATTATCTGAAAAACCTGTGTATATAATGCATATTAGATAGAAATAATGCGGAATACGATAAAAACGTAAAGTATTTTATTTATTTCATTTTCCGGCATGGATGGCTTTGTTGATTGGAATTTATCTCCAAACGTTTCGTCCTCTTCTTCGGAAGGCATCCTCATTGGCGAAAACATCATTAACTACTAAAAATAAAAAAATTTTGAGATAAATTCCAATCAACACGTCCATCAATCCCGGAAAACGGATTATATAGTTACTCTTCAGGCTGTGGAAGTTTTCATCATTTTATTTAGTATTTTGTTAGTTTAAAAAAGAGAGAACAAAGAAATAATTTTTTATTATTATATAGGAATAACCATTAAAATTTGTTTTGAAAATACTGTATACTCCTTGAGTAAGTTACACTTAGCTGGATATTGCTTTACCTAGTCGTATCAATAAATCAGTTAAAAATTATGCCGAAAGTCGCCGAATTTTGAGTATTTATAGCATTAAAAGAAATTATTAAATGAATCATCAAAAATGATGTGGATAAGTCAGTTGATTCACGCGTGAAATACTTTTTACATCCGTTAACTTTACAGCTGCTGAGAAATTTAATTTCAGAACATCGAAATGTAGTCATGTCAACATTCATGGTCCGGTTGCATTAAATGGTAGGTTACAGAAATATTTACCGTTATACTGGTGAGTTTGTCTCTAGAACACTTTCAGTTTGAATAGCTCAAGTATGCCCATGGATTCTGCACATTTTACTTTTAAAAATAAATCTTGAGCATTCCTCTCCATATTCTGGACAGGTCATGAAAAGTGATACCCAAAACCAGAATAAAAAAAAGTATCTAACAGAAATGTCAACACAATAGCCGTCATTTTGAACAGATTTCCCCTCTATAATACTAGGTTCTGTCCTTAAAGAAAGGCATTATTTATTGCATATAAGAGATAAAGTCAAGCCAAAAAATTTCAAAGAAACCTTCATCAAACAATGCTAACCGAAGACTAATTCCGATATTTATGTTCCTAAACCGCATAACCAGGAAGATCTAACCCATTGACTCATTGGAAAACGTTAGCTAAGCTGCTGCCACCCGGTTCTTCTCCAATCCTGATTTACAAACTTATGTGTCTTCAATGCAAATGCCCCTTCCCACGTCTTTCGAATGTTGCCGGTTCAGTAACCCACATATTCCGAACTGTTTCCCTGATATTTTAAGATGCTCGATCTTGTTAGCAGGGGTTTAAATTGATATTTATGGAGTCGTAGGCAATAACTGATTAATCGGATCAAAATTTTATTTGCTATTTATTGCCAGGGAGCGTTTTCATTATCATGGATCGTTTGGATATTATAAAAAACATATTGTAATAATTACTAGTGATTATAATTTTAAGGATTATCTTTGATTATAAATTTAAGGATTATCTGTGGCAAAAAGGAGAGATACTTTGATTATTCTGAAAAATACCGAAAAGAGCACGTATTCTCGAAAAATTAGACAAGGGTGTTGACCGCTGTTTGAGTTTTATTTTTTGATCCATACATTTGATCATCATAAATTGATCATAATTATCTGAATAAAACCGTATCGCTTAAAAGAAATCATTATTGTTAATAGCAACCAATTAAACTCAAATGACCTTAACATGAGTTTTACACCTTAAATCAGGCCCGATTTTTAAGATATTATTCAAAATTTATTCATTAAACCAGGTTTTTGCGATCAATGGTGATCAAATCCTGGTTCTAGGTATGGGTACATTCATACACCAATGAGGGAACTTAGAACTTCATGTTGAAGTTTCGTCCTTATTTTGTATTTGTCTAACGTTGACCTGTGAATGATTTGCAATTTTTAAAATAGGAAGTGGTTATACGCCCTTTTTAACCACAATTGCGGCACAAACACAATTTAAGCAACCAAGCTTTCTTTGATGAAATAACCGAGATGGCCACAATAATTGAAACCCACAGAAGCATTTTTAAGTGTTTGTACAAGTCTGCCCAAAGGATAGATTCCCTGAGTGGAGTACATAACTAATGTCGAAAGAACTAGGCCTCTAAGACACTTTTCATGTTTCGAAAAATATGACATCATATCTGATAAAACTTGTATTTATCTTATTTCATTACACAGCGTGTGATAGTATTCGCTGTGGCCATTTTTGACATCTTAGTATGCAAATGTATCCAAATAACCACACGTTCAAATTCTCCGAGTGTAAAAACTCTTCTATGTGCCTATTATGTAACTTTTGTATTTTAAATTAATATTTTACATGAACACATATAGTTAATTTTGAGCATTGGAAAATATGGTAGAAGGGAGTAGTATTTTAAAAAAGAAGTAATAAGAAATCAGCGCAGATGAATGTTTGAAAAAAGGGTGTTTCCTTATTTAAATATTGTGATTATTTTTTACTATCTTGAGAAACATAATTATTAGGAAATTTATTCCGTATAGAGACGTTTCCGAATTCCATAACACAAGTTTGAGGAACTGTTTCGAACCAGAATTAATTTCTGAAAATATCCTTATAGAAATTTTATTAAACTCAGCTAATTAGCTCATTATATTTAAATTATCTATTACCTACTGAAAAAAATAGCATTTTTTAAAGTTAAAATAAGGACAAAAAAATTTAGAGTTTGCATCAGCACGTAAAACAGACAGTAGTCGGTTGAAAAGGAAATTTTGTGTTGACTTCTAAAGTGGATGATCAAGTCTTTTTGGCTGTTGAAAGGATTCCGCAAAAAGAAAATCTAATTAGTTTAATTAGAAAAGAATTTCAGAGAGGAATAAACTTAGGTTTGATGGACTTTCGTTAGTACATTTGAATTCAGAACAGTAGGAGGTTTGGTATTGGCTGTACTGTATACCCCCTGAGGTTAAGTGTTATGCCTTTTATAAGTGTTCAATTTCATTGTTTAATGCAGTCGACGTTTGTTGGAATGAGCTCTTAGGAAATATTTAAATAGACTTCTCAAAATAGACTTCGTAAAATTGAAAAACATTTAAAAATGTTTGAATATATAATTTTTGAGTATAGTTTTATTTAACTTTTTTCTTTTATAAAAACAAAGTTATACAATAACCTTTAATTTATTTTCCATATACAAATTGTAATGTTATCAACAAAAATAATTTTCAGAAAAACGCTAATCATACTTTCAATACTTAAAAAATTAATAAATAGGTATTTAGATTTGAAATTAATCACAGAGTTTCTTATAATTTGTTTCGAAAAGAAAAATTATCTTCATCGTAGCCTGGTGTCAATTAAATAAAGTGCTAAATTTTGGGTTTCTTCATTTAGCTTCAATTTATCCAAGTTTTGTACTGCAGTTACCTCCAACCGTTTCAAAAATCTCCACTTTTTGCGTCAACTTTCTTTTTGAAAGTTTAAATCCAACTCTTCCGTCACATGCCAGCGCAAAAAGTATACCCATCTAACTGCTTAGAAATAAACAATTAAATAAGAATGCCTGTCTGACCGACCGCACAGTGTTAGAACAATTAGGGAGGTTGGACTTAACATCTTTCGCCTTAAGCGCTTCGGTCCCCAAGCGTGAAAGTTACGTTCTGCCGGGGAAAGAACATAGGTAATAAGGTAGTAAGAACGTCGGAATTGACGCTTGAAAATTGTAGGTTTTTGTTTAAAAATAACCTTTTGGCCGGTTAAGAGTTAAACTTGTCGAGTCGTTCAGTTGAAGAATAAATCGACGTCACCTGTTTTGCTCTGGTTAATCAACCTTTGACCGATAGTGCTATGCATATTTTGTTTTCTGTCCATATAACGCTTTATACGTGCAAATGTAAAAGGGTAGTGAAAAATAGTGTTTCATTTTTCGTTTCGTTGCTTGATAATTATAACTGATTTTTCTCTTCCATGTTATTATTCAGGGAAAATCTCCACCACTTAAAATATTTTGAAATCCTACCTTTAGAAGGAGTTTTTTAAATTTTACTTATTTTTTGACATACCCTTTGAGTGACCCCTAAAAAGGACCCTAAAAGCACAGCTTTATACATACAGGGTGTTTCAAAAGCCCTTTTCACGGCTTTTATTTGAAACCAAAGTATCCTAGGGTCATGGAAATAAAATGTACCCCTAGGTAAGTGAACTTGGAGAATCCATTGAGGTGACTCACAGCGCTCCTAGCGGTGAAATAAAACAGTTAAAAAATTAATTAAAAACAAAAGGAAAGAGGGAAAACTTCAATACAAAGATTGTTGCTCATTTGGTAACTTTTCTTTTTTAAGGCTTCAAACAGGTCTATTTTCACATGCTAATGTCTCCTCGAATGTTCACGATATTTTCAGGAAATTTTTTTCATAATGTTGGCAACGATATTCTCATTGCTCTATCTTTGGTTTAATTTTTTAAATTTTCTTATTTCAATCATCCCATTGGATTCTCCAGGGTCACTTACCTAGGGGTAGACCTTACTTCCATAACCCTAAGATATGTTGGTTCCAAATAAAAGCCGTGAAAGATACTTTTGAAAACCTTGTACATAGTTGTCGAAATGTCAAAACTGTCCCTACCCCCTTTCACTGACCTCTGTAGTATACATATTTTTTATGACACGAACCAGACAATAAACATGATTTTGTTTTTGCCATAAATTTGGATAGTTGGACATCTCCACGGGTAACAGACTGACATGGATATTTCATAAATATCAGTAAGTTACCACGTTGTTTAACCCTACAATGCATGATTTTTTAAATTCACTTGAAAATCAAATATGTGACTTCTATTATGGTGTAAATTAGTAAAAAAATACTAAAAAAATTTAATTTAATTTTTTTCTACTTTTTATTGGCAAAAAACGTTGTCCTTGTGAAATTTATTTGTGTCTCTTGTGAAATTAATTGTGAAGTGAAATAAAACCAAATGCTCTAAAAATATGAAAAAACAACTTATCTTTTCAGAACATTTTTTGTTCAAGCTGAAAAAATTTTTTATTTTAATTTATATGGGCCTTTATTTTGGCGTTTTCTGTGTCTTGACTTTCGTCTCACTAGCTACTAACAAATGTCTCAAAATAGTACCCCGGCTGTGATCTACTGGCAGTCTAAAGAGCTAATACAATGAAATGTTATATCTATTGTACTTATAGCATGTTATTGCCGTTTGGAAATGAAAGTTCGAGTAGGAAATGGAGAAAAATGTTGTGGTGCCAAATGGCAACAGTATGCACTGTAGGGTTAAAACTTTTCAAAAATAAATAAAAACATATTTTAAAAATTTAAATGTGCCATTACATTAAGCTAACAAGAAAGCACTAAACTTGGTTTAAAATGTTTTCTTATCATTTATTTTTGGGAAGAAAATTACAAAATTCTAAGTGCTTTTCTTAAAAAATGTCAGTCAGTTACCCGTAGAACTACCCAGTTGGTGCATTTCCTTTACGTTGTAAACAAGACTGCTGCAAATATAACTACAAAATTACAAAATTGTCTGCTGTTACAAAATTATATACTTCTCTTCCTGTTTATTACTATTCCTATTGTGTCCTATTATCTTCCTGTGATCTTTGATTAAAAACATAATCTCTTGTTATAAGCATTGCTTAGTACTTTAGCTTAATAATAGGACCGTTCAGAGATTTCAAAATGGGAAGTTCGTAAGGTAAGCAATAGGTTCGGGTTCACCCCCTCCCACAGTGTCCATCTCTCAGGTCGGCGACACTATCCGCTCGCCAAGGGCAAGGTCACGGGCGCAGTTACGCAATTATGAGCTCCTTATTTGTTTGAAACGCTCTGCATTCTCCCACGCCACGGAAAAGACGGAAGAGAAACGTTTGTTGTGAGTCTACTACAAACAGGAATTCTAAATAAGGAATTGAAAAATAAAAAGAACTAGGGGGCTACCGCCCCCTGCTCGCTATCGCTCGCCAACCCCCGTTAACTGCTGACGCAGTAACTTTTGGACCGCCTCACACTTCCCCACAAAACCCAGCTCACTGCACTTACTCACTTTATAAAACATTCTTAACACAGGGGTAGTACTTCTCCGTGGTACTCTTTCAAAAATGGCGAATATTTATTCAGTGGTGGAATTTTATCATTTCCTTTATGGTAACATGAATTGGCGGATCGCTTTATAATTCCAAGAAAGGTTCATATATAGTTCCCGCTAAATATGAACCTTCCCTTAATGTTTCAGTGCTTCCCTTAATGTATCTGTGAAAAACACATTACCTTAGGGAAATGGGTAAAAAAATGTTTACATTGCTCTGTTGTTAATTTTCTTGGGGTTGAATTCCGTTATAGTTCCCGCTAAATATCACTAATCTCTTTTGGACACTATAAAGTATAAATATTGCTAAATTGTTTCAAATTCATAGATTAAAGTGATTAATTAGATCTATAACTATTCAGTTTATCATTAAAAATTAGAAAAATTGGTTTACATTCGAATATTGAGCGTTCGAAAGAGATTGGCGATATTTAGCGGGAACTATAACGGAATTGAACCCCAAGAAAATTAACAACAAAGCAATGTAAACATTCTTTTACCCATTTCCCTAAGGTAATGTTTTTTCACAGATACATTAAGGGAAGCATTGAAATATCTCAGGAATAAATTTAACTTTCTTAAAATTTGCAATGATTGACTGTTAAAAATGTAGTAATTATCTTAAACATCGCGAAAATTTAGAATTTTATCTTCATGAGAAACAAACTTCGAAGTTGTGTCATTTTCATAGCAACGACACCGAATGTCAAGACTTCCAACATTTTCATCCTTATTTCTAAAACATTCACCCGTGTTATTTAGTTGTTTGCATTTTGTCATTATGAAATAAAGAGTTACATTTTACTACCTTAAAAAACATACTTGCAAAAGGATATAAAAAATAAATGCAAAATTCAAAATTTCCGAAAGCGAGTGTATATTTTATTGTAAATATAGTAATGATTAGGTTGCCACAACTACAAAGATAAATATAAAAATATTAATTTGTTATTTAAAAAATAAAAAATAAATTAATTATATATAAGTTTAAAATATAATGAAAACCGTTTGAACAACAATAAAACCCTTTGTGAACAACAAAAATATAAATATTGTTAAAAATAACACAAAATATATTTTTAAATTCGTGTTATAAATAGAAAGATGATTATTTAATCTATTTGAATATTAAAAAACCAGTGAAATATGTTTTCAATTGTTTTAAAATTCATAGTTTCTAGCTTTGTAACTGCGACCTTATCCGAAATCTAAAAAAATGGAAATATTTTAAAATTGAGATTTTTTTTAGAAATTCTAAAGGCACTTTGCACATCCTCAAAAGAATCCGGACAGTTTGATACCAAATATGTGTTATACGGATCAGTAATTAAAAAGCCTTTCTCTGGAAACCGTTCACCAAAAACTTTTTTTTAGAATAGAGAGATTCATCAGTGGTTAATTTACTTTTCATAAAGATGGGTATTTCCTTATTGCTCCCCCGTTCGATGGAAAAAATCAAATCAATGTGTTAAATTTTTTCTGATGATTTTTAACACTGCTAGATGTATACATTTGACCCTAAATAACGCACTTAAGGTCAGTTCAAAGGGGAGAACTCTACCCCTGTGCCCTTCCTTGTATCTGCCCCTGACGGTTGTTAGCCCAGTACGGGCAACCCATTACTACTTAAATTTTCCACTGTACTTTCCATTGTCTTTTAACATATACAAACCCACAGCGGAATTGTATTCAAATTATTCCAGAATTTTTAGGTACTAGCCATGAAGATAACTCTAAATAATTTAATATTAAAAAAATATTAACTTTCTTACTGGTGATTTATAAGTAAAAGGATCTGGAATGTGGAGTTCCCATTACATTATTATAATAGTGACTGTGTAGAAACTTTCTCAAATACCTTTTAGATAAGCAAGAATGGGGATAAATTAAATGATTTTCCCAGCAAATGTTACGACTCCTGTAAGATTTTGCACCATTATAATAATATGCAACATTACTATAATGTTAAATATTTTGTTAGTTAATAACGTACAGGGTGTTTCAAAAAAGACCCCTAACTTTAAAAATTCATAAAAAAAAACTAAAAGTGATAAAAACACGCGGTTTGCGGCTTTTTTATTCTTGGACAATGAAATTTTTTTACACAAATTTTTAAACAAGTGTAGTTTAAAAAACCAAATCTATAGGGCATCACTTTACCATTAAAATAGTATGGGATGAATCCTTATTCAGTTTTTCGTCGGAAATAAAAAGAAAAATCCTTATGAACATAATCAATTGGAGCAAAAATATAAAATATTTCATAATCATTCGATTATAGAATCCATTATTTTCACAAACTCGGACACACAAAGATGAGCGCAATATGGACTCAAAGCATAGCTTTTTTCACTATTTTGAACATACAGTTTTGCCAACGGTTTTAATAATTCTAACAGGGTGTGTCTCGATTGACCGAAATCCATCTTACCGAAGCGCCTCTTTCCCGAACGCCACAAGCCCGAACGGGACACTTGCCCGACAGGACTTCTTACCGAATGGGACACTTGCCCGACAGGACTTTTTACCGAACGGGACACTTGACCGACAGGACTTTTTACCGAACGGGACACTTGACCGAACGGGACACTTGACCGAACGGGACTTTTGACCGAACGGGACACTTGACCGAACGGGACTTTTGACCGAACGGGACACTTGACCGAACGGGACTTTTGACCGAACGGGACACTTGACCGAACGGGACACTTGACCGAACGGGACTTTTGACCGAACGGGACACTTGACCGAACGGGACACTTGACCGAACGGGACACTTGACCGAACGGGACTTTTGACCGAACGGGACACTTGACCGAATGGACTTTTTACCGAATGGGACACTTGACCGAACGGGATTTTGACCGAATGGTGCGTTTGGCCAACAACTCACTATGGTCACTCATTTTAAATATGGGCTTTCGATTTAGGTGTCCTGTTGCTTGACCACTGGTCAAGATTACCTCTATGGCTAAAATCATTATAAAATTAATTTTGGAGATGTTGATTGATATTTTGTAATCTTAACTAGTGATGGGCAGGTATCGATACTAAATACTTAAGTACTCGATACCTATAGGTATCGAGTGTATTCGATACCCACAAAAGTATCGATACTTTATTGACATATTTCGTTTTAAATTTTTCAATGAAGTAATCTTTATAATACCTACTGTAGATCAAACGCAGCCTGTTTCCGTTTTCATTTTGCAACGCTCAAACCCAAGTCGTTATCATCCGCGAGAGAAATTTGACGCTGCTAGGTTTTTCCCCCGCCAAATCCTTCGCCTCTATCCACCTCCAGGCCCGTAGCTACAGGGCTTTTTGATGGATCGCTTTCAGTTTTTTGAATATTAGTCTGATTATGGATAGGCCCTAAAAAAATTGTCCCTTCAGGTTCATTTCCCGACATTGAAAAAAAGTACTCGATACCTAAAAGTACTCGATACCTATAAGTATTCGATACCAAAGTATTCGATACCAAAGTATTCGATACCTAAAATTATCGATTTTGCCCATCACTAATCTTAACAGTTTTGACATGTGTCTTTGGTTCCGGTGAACGGATACTTTTGGGACACACTGTACATAAATTAATTTATACTCAGTTACCATTCTGTAAAAATTTTAATTAAACTACCTTATTTATTACTATTATTACAGGAGAAACTTGTTAAAATATATTTATTCATTATTATTAATTACTGGTTATTACAATTAATACCTGGTGTTTTTATTCATTACTGATTATTATAATGAATTACTGGTGCTATTATTCATTACTGTTTATCATAATTAATTACTGGTATTATTATTAATTTACTGGTTGAAGAGTTCACTTTTGTTACTCATACTGTGTGTATCAAATAATTTTTTATTTTAAATATTAAAATTAATAAAAAAATTATTACTGGTATTTTATTATTATTTCCTGAACTAGATATTCAAGTAACAAGTTGCCCTAAGACAAATTAAGCTAAAGTCAACCTCCCCTTTGCAAATAAACTTTAAGTAGTCGCTTTTCTAATACTAAAATGAAAATAAAGGAGTGAACCTGATTCCTAGTTTATTAAGAATTACAATTAAATATTTTTTAATTGCAAACATTACGAAAGTTTAATTTTTATTAAATATATAGGGTAATTCAACAAAAAATATGCTCCAGTGTAATTATATTTTATTAAAAGTTATGCTTAGTTTCACGTGTTAAATAAAAAAAAATAAAATATGATATCTGTATTATTAGAGTGAATTGAACCACAAAAACTATTTCTGTTTAAAAATCTAATGGAAAATTGCAGCATCTCCTAAAATTCTAAATATACTTTTAATTCAATCAAACATATCTCTTGATTCAAAAAATTTTTGTGCTTTTACACAATTTTTTTTCCAGTTAATTATGAGATAGTTTATTACAGAAAGCACCTAACTGGGTGACGTTACGCGTGCCTCTTGTAAATGGGGGAAGCACCGTATTATCGAAACACTATAAGGATGTGAAAAAAAAACCTTAGAGCTTTGCCTTTTTAAACAGGAATGATAATAAACAATGCACGCATGACGTCACACGTTGCTTCAACTTACACAGAAAAGAAGCTACTTTAAATTGAAAATAAATTATATTTTAGGGCTTTGGTAATCTTAAGGTTTTTCTGGAGGTTTCAGCTATTCTAAATACACAAGAATTAACAAAAAATTAGACTGCAATTATTCATTGCTTATATTTGTAATAGTATTCTATAACGGGCAACAATTTTTAAGTTTTGAAAATAGTTTAATACTTGTGCAAGTTTGTTGACCTTTCAACAAACTTGCACAAGTATTAAACTATTTTCAAAACATAAAAAAATTAATCAGTTTTTTCCCGGTGCATGAATGATACTAGAATGTCCTATTTTTACAGTAAGATAAAGTTCTTTGCATAAAAATTAAACGCATATTTCCGATTCAAGCATGGAAGACATCAGTATTTCATTAACCTAATACATTTTTTAAAACGTAATTTATTATCTATTTTTCGGTAAAATCAGAAACTACCATCTTGACCAGTGGACAACCGGAAAATGTTATAGGTCTCAAGGTGTTTGGTTTGAGCCCCCACATGACCTACTTCAGTGCCAAAGCAAAGAAGTTACAGAAAGTGGACCGGACTGACCAATGGTCAGCTGGAACCAAAAACACATGTCAAAACTGTAAAGATTACAAAATATCAATCAACATCTCCAAAATTAATTTTATAATGATTTTAGCCATAGAGGCAATCTTGACCAGTGGTCAAGCAACAGGACACCTAAATCGAAAGCCCATATTTAAAATGAGTGACCATAGTGAGTTGTTGGCCAAACGCACCATTCGGTCAAAAGTCCCGTTCGGTCAAGTGTCCCGTTCGGTCAAAAGTCCCGTTCGGTCAAGTGTCCCATTCGGTCAAAAGTCCCGTTCGGTCAAGTGTCCCGTTCGGTCAAAAGTCCCGTTCGGTCAAGTGTCCCATTCGGTCAAGTGTCCCGTTCGGTCAAAAGTCCCGTTCGGTCAAGTGTCCCGTTCGGTCAAGTGTCCCATTCGGTCAAGTGTCCCGTTCGGTCAAGTGTCCCATTCGGTCAAGTGTCCCGTTCGGTCAAGTGTCCCGTTCGGTCAAAAGTCCCGTTCGGTCAAAAGTCCCGTTCGGTCAAGTGTCCCGTTCGGTCAAGTGTCCCGTTCGGTCAAGTGTCCCATTCGGTAAAAAGTCCATTCGGTAAAGTGTCCCATTCGGTAAAAAGTCCTGTCGGTCAAGTGTCCCGTTCGGTCAAAAGTCCCGTTCGGGCTAAAGGTCTTTCGGTCTTGTGGCGTTCGGGAAAGAGGCACTTCGGTAAGATGGATTTCGGGCAGACGGGCGCGACCCATTCTAACACTGTGGTCCCCAGGAACAATGTTTATGAAACAATTCTGGCTGTTTCGTATATTAAATGATTCCCTGCATCTAAATATGAGCCCCATCCTTAGTTTTTGCGATTTGATTAATTTAATTGCAATTTAATTTATTTTTTCACTGTTCAGCAATTTTATGGCTGCGAATTTATTTTCTATGCATATGGCTATGAATCATAACTTCATACTGGTGAACCAACGATAGTAAAAGGGTCACGTGATTTTGACAACGCTGGAACTAGTATTTCGGAGGGGAGACAAGTGGAAGTTGAGGGGCAGTTGATCGAAAGAGGAAGAGACATTTGCTTGTATTTAGAAGCAAGACACCAACTATCACCGGTTACACAACTATCGGCCGTGCAAAGTCTGTAAAATTTACGCGACCCTTTTACTATGGTTGGCTCATCAGTATGTGTCAAGCTGCTGGAATTGATACTAGTTCACACGCAAAAGACTCTACGATAGAAAGAATAGACAGAGTGTCAACACAACAGAGAAATATCCTAAGAGAGGGTCCAAAACGGTATTTTTAAATGCCACATCGAAGGCAGAACTGCAAATGTCTATGATTGAGAGAAGGATATGCAATAGGGTGGGTCAAAAAAAATTTTTTCACATTTTCCCAGGGGCACAGCGACAAAAGGGTGCCAAATGGTCTCAAACTAACATGTGTAAAATATTATTCCATTATAATAACTCTTTTTGCCTCCGGATTGGCCTCAAAGTTTCGATTAATATAGTAATTTCATGTAAAAATAGACGAACGAAAATCAAGCTTTTACCTCGATTGCACAAATCCGTCATGAATATAAATGTACACAATGGTATAAAAATCATCATTGAAGACTATAAAATAATTATAAATGAAACCAGAGTTGAAATAATTGAGTTATAATACAACATATTTTGAAATATCTCAATGGTTAGAACTGACAATCAAAAATTTCTCGCTGGAATCATAAAAATGTGCGAAACCTTTACTGTCGGTTGAGTAGGATGGTAAAAACATTAAATTTTTAATAAAAATGGATATGTCAGAAGTTGGGTACCTTTTTTGGGTTATAGGTTTCAACCCCATGGAAAACATTTGGATAATACAGGGTGTCCCAAAAAAGACTGACACATTTTAAAAATCAATAACTCAAAAACTAAAAAAGATAAAAATGTGCAGTTACTTGCCCCCTTCTTCTCAGACCAAAGAATTTTCATCCCAGAATTTTTGATTTTAGTTCTAAATTTTTCACTAGATGGCAGCACGAGATCTTTTGAGGGACTAAAGGGAAAAAGTATTGGAATATTCCCTGTTAGTTAACTTGTGATAGGAAAACCAAAGTTAGGGTAAAAGATCGATTCATTGAATCGAATGTTGTTCGATTCTGAAAGAATCTTTTTCGATTCTGGGAAGATTTAAGAATTGATCGAAGGAAAGCAGCAAGATTTGGATTACGCTTTGAATTAGTTTGACAACTAAACCTAACTGAAATCCTCCCGTAAGACAGGTCTCGCATTTCAGCGAATGTTTTTCAAATTACTGAATTTGATTTTGTTTTATCCTGATGTGGATCATGCGCCATGAAACTCCAAACAACTAATTAATTTTGTTCAATATACGCATTAAGTTCTTCTAATAAGTGGAAATCCAAATCTATCCTTTAAACGTTTTTATTGCGGGAATAAAAAGTTTAGATGATGTGCTTTGGAAATCAATTTAGATAATATGCATTTGAGGATCTGCATTCTGAATCCGTTGTGTATCACTTGTAATTTATCGGATTTTACCGATATCAAGGGTAATTTTTTTTACTACGAGTTTTTTACTCTTAGTCACGGCGATCACTCCTTGTACTTTTATTTAAGGAGTGTTCAAGTGTTTTTAGGACCTGAAGATAAGGGGGTGTCGGGGCTGTAAGGAAGATGGTGAGTCACCGGCTACTGAAAATGGGGGGAACTCAAGGATTTTTGATTCCTCAACAGAGGGATTTTACAAAATCATGATTATCTACCCTTAAAAAATCTTTCATTTCGCTTAAAGATTTAATAATGCCCAGTGATTTTAAGGTGGTTTTGTGAATTAATTAATAAACTTTCACTTCAAGTTTTTGGGAATTGCTTTTAACTTTCAACTAAAAAGGGGGGTCAGGGGGGGTCCTGTCCCCGAAAATGTTTTGAAATTTGACCTCTTAAAACAGGGTCAAACTCATTTTAGTGCTTTATGATTAGACAATTTCAAAATCAAATTACTATGCTTCAATCAGTGCTGTAGCTAGATTTTTTTCTGGGATAAGGGCTCGCCGTATTATTACGCACTTTTTTCTTCCATTTTTTTTATTGAAATAATGTCCCCCAAACTCAGCACTGGCCACTGGCTTTAACCAATTCTAAAAAAAGTGTTTTAAATCATTGGCTGTCCCCTTTTTATGCGCCCCTCTTATGTTAGGTGCCATGGTAAATTGGCACCATCCTTTATGATTGAATGTTGGAAAAACATATTCATAAAACTTTATGTCTTTCCTCAAAAGTTAAAAATAAAGTTTTTCTAAACAATGTTCCTAATTATTGAGGTGGGGGATGCGTCCACCCCCGGGAACAACGCCCAGAGGGACGTTATGTTTGTTGAAAGAGATTGTGTTTTGTTCAGGGTTTTACTTATAAAAAATATGTGTCTTAATTTCCAAATAAAAGTTTGTTTTTTATTGCTTAAAATACTTTTTGAACGTTTAGGTATTTCAAAAACTCTGAGAAATAATTTTATAGGCCAAGACTGTAAGCTAAAATAAAAGCTAAAGAAATGTCTGAAAATGGAAAAAATAATCTAAATTGATTAGGGTTTAGACATTGTCTCATGACCCCCTTGAACCCGCATTTGAATTCAAAAGTTAGCGTAACGCAAAGTTAACTATTTGCACAAGTTTGGCTCAGTGTTTAAGAATTTCCACACTTTCACCCAAATTCTTGCTTAGTTCATATATTTCTTAAATACCTTACATAAATGCAGTTTCAATATACTGTAACTTAGTCTTTAGTCTAATTGGAGCAATACTCAAACACCAAGTCGAAATTGAATATTCCCTCTATTGCATGTTATCTGAAAGATTCTAAAATTTCGATTTTTCCTAAAAACCTTAAAAATATTTTTTTACATCCTCTGACAAAAAGCAGAAAAACCCCGTTTCATAAAGAAATTTTCAATAAAAAGTTTCCGTTGACTTAAAATGTGTAAGCCTTGGCCAGAAATCATGTGTACCATATAGTCATTTTCATGACATTCCTTATTAAAAATAATTTCCATTTGGCAATAGAAGTTCGATTTCCCGATCATCTGATTATTTAGAAATAATTCCTAACAATATCTCCTCTGTGCCATAAAAAATCAATCAAACAACCAATCAGCTAAAGCATTTCAATCTAATTCGATTCTGAAATCGATTCTATCTCTCAACTTCGATTTTCCTATCACGAAGCAATAGGGATTCCGCTGATAGTTTATACCTATATTTCAGAAAAAGTTCTCGTGCTGCCATCTACTAATGCATTTATGAACTAAAATTTTGAAATTTTGGGAGCAAAAATTCTTTGCCCCCTTAAGAAGGATGCAAAAGACCGCATATTTTTATCTTTTTTAGTTTTTAAGTTATTGATTTTTAAAATGTGTCAGTCTTTTTTGGGACACCCTGTAGTTTAAAAGTTGGGGTTTCCTTGAAACTTCTTGGCATATTAGGAATAGTTCATCCCAAGTGACCCCATATGATTCCCTAATGTCCAAAAATAAATTAAAACCACATTTTAAGAGTCAAATTTTGAAATATTTTCTTAAGAAAAGCGGTAGATCCCCGTTTTCAGCATAAAGCTCAGTATTATCTCCTAAGTTTTTAAATAAGCTACATTACTTTTCAAAAAGTACTTGTAATTATCCTTAACAGTTAAATTTGCTATATTTTAACTTTTATGAACGCATAAGGGAATGCTAAGAAGCTATTTTGAGTCAGTCCTCAAAGAAGTATAATTTCATGGGCCTGGGTTTCAGTCAATTGTTATAGCAAAAATTTAGGTAAATCATGACTGAGCGAATCATAACTGATATTGCCTATGAACGAACTATCCATTCGACAATTGTTTCAACATATTTTTACGATCATATTTGGATCCCAAGACCAGCCAGTGAAATAACTGTCCGCTGAATTTCGAAAGCGCGGCATATTTATGAAAAATACAACTGTTTCTATTTTGAAAAATTAAAAATACCGTTTTTTACTGACCAAACTTGAAGGAGAATGTATATGAACTACCAATATTTAAAATCTGCACCACTGACAATCCACTGTTTGTTGGCAAAAAAGAGATTCATATTCTACGGCTCTTGTTAATATGATAGCATATCATATTGCCACTTTGGCAGTTGTTTTTGTATTAATAATGCATGAAGGTGACTAATGTGATTAAAATTGCTTTTAAATACCTTTATTTGTGAACTTTAAAGAGTTATTGACAAAAAAATTTAATTTATAAAATTTTTAAAAAATATGAAAAATTACATATTTTTGTTCTATTTGAGGCCAATCCGGAGGCAAAAAGAGTTATTATAATGGAATAATATTTTACACATGTTAGTTTGAGACCATTTGGCACCCTTTTCTTGCTGTGCCCGATAGAATTTGTAAAATTTTTTTTTCGCCATAGGAAAATGACCCACCCTAATATGCAATACAAATTAAAGAACACAGTTGTGATTGCCTATGACGTGTTAATTCAATCATTTACTCTCGAAGGGGTATTAGAGGATTCGACGATTGAGATTCTATCTCTCCGCCTCCCTTGACGTGAAAAGGAAGACGTGAGTTTAAGGCGACTCCAACGACAAAAAAAGCCGCAAGGCTTTGCCCCATGTTTTTTTGGATTTCTATCATCACCTACCTATGACCATAGACTCCCTGATCTGATAATCAGAGGTCAACAAAACTCAACGATTTCGCGATAAAATTTCTGACACTGACACATATGCTGCCCGAAATTCAAAGGAATTTCATAGAGGGTGAAATAAACCACCAATATCTTGACGGGGGCTGAAGCCAAAAGAACAAAAACAAGAAAAACAGGACCACAAGGTCAGATGCGATATAGCCTCGATAAGACACCACCCAGAGCTCCCCTGAGCCATTGAATGACCAAGCCCACGCATCCAAAGATATCAGGAAGAATAAAGAAGTCGCATACTAATGCTTCTGCCTGGTGACCGAGTGTGGGCAAGGTGTTGTCGTTGTGAAGTTGTTCGCATTGGGAATTAATTCAACTAGCCGATCGTGTTCGATAATAAAGAAAATCGTTAACTTGTCGTTTGAAATGCATTTCATTGGGTATACAGGGTGTCTCAAACTGTTGGTGTCAACTTTAACATTCAGATCTGTCAGACCACGACAAACAAGATTTTCATAGGAACTCATGTGCGAAAGTGTATACTGTGTCCATTAGAACAATGCCGTTTTAATTTCGTTACGTATGCATGATGATCCAAAACTTAATGGCAATAATCAGCTAGCTGATCCAAGGGACCTCAGGGGGACCAGGGAAGGCACGGGGGCACGTGCCATCGATCAGAAGGAAAAAAGTTCATTGGATAACTAAACATCTGAAGATAATTTCTAAATAAAATCGTAATTTTGAAGCTCTTAAATGCTTCAATGTGTAGCTTTATGGCCAAAATAGAGTATCATCCTTCAATATTTTCAAAAATATCGCAGTTTCTGCTGCTAAAGATGTTATAAAAAATTCTTGTGCCCCCAGAAGTCAAACCTGGATCTGCCCTTGGAAATAATGGTAGGGACTATAGAATATCTTTCTTTGCTAAGTGATAGAGAAGGGGAGAATCCAAGTTCTAGTGGTGGTGTGGGAAATTTGGGTACGTGGCTTAGCTACGTAAGGGGTCATCCATAAATTACGTGAGGTCAAAAAGGGGGGGGGGAGGGGTTTGGAAAAATCTCACCAAATCTCACCAAGGGGGGAGGGGGGGTTGATTGAAATCTCACGTCAACTTTTAAGTTAGAAATTATACGATTTTCTTTCTTTTTTAAGTATGAGAAAGGAATATATAAGAAGGAAGGAGAAAAATTATTTTTGAATAATCTCACGTGGGGGGGAGGGGGGGTCCAGCAAAACCTCACTAAATCTCACCAAGGGGGGGTCCAGAATTTGGAAAAAACACCTCACGTAATTTATGGATGACCCCTAAGTATCTTCTGCAAAAAAAAAGAGGGAAAGGAGGTGAGGTAATTATTAGGGTGGGCCGAAAAACCTTTTATTTTTTTCGAAGTTTTAATAGCGCGGAAAAGTTGCGAATTATATAGACAAAGAAAAGGAAAATTTTTTTTCAAAATCGGTTAATATCTTCCGATCGCGCAAAGGCCTCAAAGTTTGAGAAAATATGAAAAAACTTGATTTTTGTGATTATTTTTTTATTTGATGTTTTCGTAACGTAATAGTTTGCAACATCTTCTAATAGAGCCTAAAAACATTGTGTTTTAATTTGGTTTAAATCAGTTAATATAATCCGATCGCGCATAAGCCCCAAAATTTGCCAAAATATTGAAAATTTCACACTTTTGCAAGTTTTTTTTATATCTTTAATATATTTTTTAACGTAATAGTTACACTATTTTTATTTGAAACATAATATTTTTGAATGTTAAACATCTATTTGGTGGCTTAAGGTACTTTAACCCTTTATGTCCCAAATTATGTTTTCAGAAAAATTGTGCTGTATATTTTTTATACGTTACCCCTATAAGTATATTAAGTATATAAGCTTCATATTAACCCTAGTAGCACAGCTCGTCCCAAATATGTCAAGTTTACGTAACTGCAACTAGAAGTAAACGAAAATTGGCCTTACATGACGAAAATTGGACGAATTTGGAACATTGGGAAGTGGGACTTACAAGTCCCGTCGGGGCATAAAGGGTTAAAGCTGGATTTGCTGATGAAGTTCGGCATGTATGATCTAGAGAGCAGGGGTGGTTCTTATAAATCCTTCTCGTGATTCAGCTCCGCAAACTTTTCCTGAGGCTTCCGTGACGATTAGAAGACGTTGCAAACTTACGAAAACATCAAATTAAAAAAAATAAACGCAAAAATCAAGTTTTTTCATATTTAGTTAAGTTTGCATGCATTTCTCCTGAAAATTTCTAAGAATTATGTTTATATCTAATTGTTTTTAATTTTAACAAGTCAAATCAAAGTAAATTAAAAACTTAAGAATATAAAAAAATTGGATATAAACACATTTCTAAGGAATATTCAGGTAAAATTCATGCAAATTGAATTAACTTAAAGTTGGGAACTAGCACTGTAAGATTTTGAACCGAATCTGTTAATTGTCTTATTTTCTGAAATTTATGTGACATTTTTTACATGTTGTAAGTCATATGAACACTAGGGTGGGTCATTTTCCTATGGCGAAAAAAAAATTTTACAAATTATATCGGGCACAGCAAGAAAAGGGTGCCAAATGGTCTCCAACTAACATGTGTAAAATATTATTCCATTATAATAACTCTTTTTGCCTCCGGATTGGCCTCAAATAGAACAAAAATATGTAATTTTTCACATTTTTTTAAAATTATATAAAAAAAATTTTTTTGTCGATAACTTTTTAAAGCTCACAAATAAGGGTCTTTAAAAGCAATTTTAATCACATTAGTCACATTTATGCAGTTTTAATACAAAAACAACTGCCAAAGCGGCAATATAATATTCTATCATATTAACAATAGCCGTAGAATAGGAGATTCTTTTTTGCCAACAAACAGTGGATTGTCAGTGGTACATATTTTAAATATTGGTAGTTAAGATACATTTTCACTTAAGTTTGGTCAGTACAAAACGGTATTTTTAATTTTTAAAAGTAGAAATAGTTATATTTTTCATAAATATGCCGCGCTTTCAAAATTAAGCTGAAAGTTATTTCACTGGTTGGTCTTGGGATACAAATATTATCGCAAAAATTTGTTGAAACAATTGTCGAATAGATAGTTCGTTCATTAGGCAATATATCAGTTATGATTCGCCTCAGTTATGATTTACCTATTTTTTTGCTATAACAATAAACTGAAACCCAGGCCCATGAAATTATACTTCTTTGGAGGGAGGATTGACTCAAAATAGCTCCTTAGCATTCCCTTATGCGTTCATAAATGTTCAAATATAGCAAATTTAACTGTTTGAGATAATTATAACTAAGTTTTGAAAACTAATATAGCTTATTTAAAAACTTAGGGAATAATACTGAGCTTTGAACTGAAAACGCTGATCTACGGCTCTTCTTAAGAAAATGTTTCAAAATTTGACTCTCAAATGTGATTTTAATTAATTTGTGGACATTAGGGACTCATATAGGAACACTTGGGAAGGACTATTCCTAATATGCCAATGAAGTTTCAAGGAAAACCCCAACTTTTAAACTATTATCCAAATGTTTTCCTTGGGGTTGAAACCTATAACCCCAAAAAGGTACCAACCTTCTGACATATTAATTTTTATTAAAAATTTAGTGTTTTTAACATCCTACTCAACCGGCAATACGAGTTTCGCACATTTTTTTGATTCCAGCAAGAAATTTTTTATTGCCAGTTCTAACCATTGAGATATTTCAAAATATGTTGTATTACAACTCAAGTATTTCAACTCTGGTTTCATTTATAATTGTTTTATAGTCTTCGATGATGATTTTTATACCATTGTGCACATTTACATTCATAATGGATTCGTGAAATCCAGGTAAAAGCTTGATTTTCGTTTGTCCATTTTTACATGAAATAACTATATTAATCGAAACTTCGAGGCCAATCCGGAGGCAAAAAGAGTTATTATAATCGAATAATATTTTACACACGTCAGTTTGAGACCATTTGGCACCCTTTTGTCGCTGTGCCCCTGGGAAAATGTGAAAAAAATTTTTTTGACCCACCCTAATGAACACCCTCAAGTGATTTGATAAATTTTCCATGAGTGAATCGCTCTTGGTGTATAATTTTAGGGAATGTTTAGGGATTTGACTAAATTACGGTTATTTTTATTTTTTTATACATGATTAAAATTTTATTTTCAACTTGAAATTGGGTAGTTATCTTCATTTTAAGAGTTAAAAGGCTATTAATATTTTTTCAAAAAAAAAAAATTTAAATTTTTTTTTATTAAATTGTTTTTCACTTTTTTCAAATTTTAAGAAAAACTTTTTGAAAATGATGAGCATGATGCACACCAAATCAAAGACAAAAAATTTACGAACAAAATGGGACTGATTTCAAGTTTTTAAGTTGTATAGTTCTAGAGATCTAGAGTTATTAGCTGTTTAAAAATTCAGGAAAAACAACTTTACAAAATTTGTATGAACATTAAAAAAATTATATCTAATGAAAAAAAAAAGTGATAGAAGAATGGAATCTGAACGATTATGTCTATAACTATATTAGTTTCACATAAAAAAATCATGAACAATGTTTGATAGTTTAATCTTTGATTTTTAAAAAAAAATAATCGCAAGAATCAAGTTTTTTCATATTTTTTCAAACTTTGGGGCCTTTGCGCGATCGGAAGATATTAAACGATTTTGAAAAATTTTTTTCCTTTTCTTTGTCTATATAAATCGCAACTTTTCCGCGCTATTAAAACTTCGAAAAAAAATAAAAGGTATTTTCGGCCCACCCTAGTAATTATTGCCTAGAAGTTACCCCAGTCTGGCTTCGGTCCCCCTTCTTAACCAAGGGGTTTCAGAATTTTCTTTGGGTAGTCTACACCTTACCATTTTTGCCCATGAGTTTTAAACCACTCTGCTTGAAAAGGACAGAATTTTCGTAATCATAGACATTTGCAGTTCTGCCTTCTATCATACGAGGCCATTTGAAAATACCGTTTTGGACCATCTCTTATGATATTTCTCTGTTGTGTTGACACCCCGTCTATTCTTTCTTTCGTAGAGTCTTTTAAGTGTGGTGAACTAGTATCAATGCCAGTAGCTTGACACATATGGATATGTGATTCATATGTGTCATATGAATCATATGTGGCGGTATGATTTATAGCCATATGCATAAAAAATTGAATTCGCAGCCATAAAATTACCGAACAGTGAAAAAATAAATTAGGGGACGGGACGCCTCGCTAAAACTAAGGATGAGGGGTCATTTTGGGATTCAAGGAATCATTTAACATAAGAAACAGACAGAATTGTTTCGTAAACATTGTTCCTGGGGACCACAGTGTTATTACGTTATTATCTAACAAAACATATTTAACATTATAATGTTGCATATAATTATAATGATGCAAAATCTTACAGGAGTCGTAGAATTTGCTCGGAAAATCTGTAATTTATCTCCAATTCTTGCTTATCTAATGGGTATTTGAGAAAGCTTCTACACAGTCATTATTATAATATGTAATGCGAACTCCAGATTCCAGATCATTTTACTTATAAATCACCAGTAAGAAAGTTAATATTTTTTTAATATTTAATCATTTAGAGGTTATTTGTTTATGACGAAGCCCTCTTCATGCTGCAATAATTTAAATACAAATCCGGTGTGGGTTTGTATATGTTAAAAGACAATGGTAGTACAGGGGTGACAACCGTCAGGGACAGATACAAGGAAGGGCACAGGGGTAGAGTTTCCCCTATGAACTGACCTTAAACCACTCTGCTTGAAAAGAACAGAATTTTAGTTATAAGTGTGTTAAAGTCATAAAAGAGCTAAGAGCACAACAGTGATTAATTTTGAAACGTGCTATACCGGAACTAACTTGTTTAAGAAAATCAGAATAACATTGTTTACTTCCCATAACGATTAAAGTTTCTTACTTTATATAATTTTTATTTCTAAATACATTTTTAGTAATAAATAAATATAATTTCGGATAAACTTTTTTTGTTATGTACTAACTTAATATATTTATTGCAGAACATCCCTTTCTTAAAAAGCTTCTTAAATAATCTTTTTAAAGTAAAGTAGAAGACCTCAATTTTAGTTGTTTTTGCAAAAGCTTGAGCCTATCAAAAAGAAATCTGTCAAAAGAGACCAAGTACACTATTAACGTTAGTTAAAATATTTTATACTCATCATAACTGAACATGCCTTCATTTAAAATGGAATATCTCGGTCAATTTTCAATGCATTTTCAAAAAAATTTTTACAAAATAATCCTGATTTATAGTATTTTTAAAAATACTCTAATTAGATTAAGGGAGTTTTATACGGTTACAGTTATTAACATGTGAAAAAACGCGCAAATTTTCACATTGATGTCATTTAACTCTCTGTATTCCAAATTTACAAGTTGTTTCATGTAAAAAAATTTATTGAAACTTATAAAGGGTCTTTTTCTGAGTATATAACATTTTACAGCATTAAAAAATATTGATTTTTTGCCTTAGTTATGAATGAAAGATTGCATTGCTTGGCGGCCATCTTTGATCGTCATTTTCGAATGAAGCAGGCGGGGGAACTTTGGGGACTTTTGAGGTTTGGTTATAGACGTCATAGAGAACTTATTCTGAAATTTTCAGCGAGTTATAAATTAGTGCGCTAAAAAACCCTAAATTTACTGGGCTATATCTCCAATTTTGTTAGTTTCAAATTTTATCTGTAATTCTCTGTTGTTTTCACTGTCCCTCTTGATTTCAGGTCTACCCGGCCTCCTGTGCGTTTCTGTGGGAGATGATTGCGAAGTCTCCCGGCAGCGGCGCTGCAAGCAGGGCCTGGTTGCAGAGATGGATGCGGTGGGTGCGGATAGAAGGACTGATGCCAAACAGATGGAACTTCGCTGCAGGTTGGAAAAATATCTATATACAGAAAGGATATCATGATTTTAATCCTAATAAACTTTAACCAGATTTATTAGTTAGCTTAAAACAGTGTGGCCCTCGAAGAAATATTCACTCGGCCACAAAATGTAATGTTTAATAAAACTAAATAGAAGGGAATTAGCTTTTTAGTTTTTATTTCAAAATTGTATTAATAACCCGTTTTACCGTTCAAATTATTTAACCGTAAATTTTAAAAATTTTAGGGGGGCTCCCCTTAACTCATTTGAACTGTTTTGTTCTGTCCACATTTGAACTGAATTTATAATAATTTATAAACTGTAACTCAATAAGGGGTATGAGGTTCATGAATGGGGAGAGGATTTTCCCCCCTTGTTCGTGTTCTCTCCCTGGCAGCTGTGGGATGAGCAGGATCTCATCTATGGGGATCTGGCGCGACGGGGCCTTTTGGACCTGGTGTAGGCCTTCCTACACCAGGTGGGATAAGTAACAACAACACAACACTGTAACTCAAATTTTGAACTCATTGAACCCCATGGAACTGTTTTTGACTTGACTTAAAATTGAAGAGGGTTACCAAAAGTATATCAATACAAGATATAGTAAAAGGAATTATCAAGTCAGTAGAGGTGGTTGTGTCTATGTATTTGGAACTCAATTTTTAGAATTAAAAGTTCCTAATTTCTTAAGCAAAAAATCCAACCTCTTCTTTGGATATGAACAAATTTAGAAATGACACTTTTACCAGCAAATCACTAAACACACTAATGAAAGATTTCTGAACCTCTTGCTCTTTCATTTTTAAAACATTGTGAATCACTTATTTTCTAAAGGTTTTCCAGGAATAAATAAAAAGTATGTTAATGAGACCCAGTCAATATTTTTGTGTTTCTTTTTCAAGTGAGATATTTCTTAAGTAAAAATACGCCTCAGTACGTTTATATTAGTTGGAAGTAAATTTTTCAGAGTTGAAGTATGAGCTTTATTTGCCTGTTTGAAAATAGTGAAATGCAATTTTTACTGTCTCTGGCATTCACCTCCCTATAAAAAATTTAATTGGCTAAAGGTTGAACCACACTGGCTTAAAAACTTGCATGATTCTCTTTTCATTGAGGTTGCATGATTGATTGATTGATTCATGATTCTCTTTTCATCCGTTGTTAACTTGTTTTTATTTTAATTTTTTTGTACACTGAAAAAAGTAAAAGTGCACGCATAATTATGGTTTCTAAAATAGTGGCACGCTTCCGAAAAATGTTGGCCACCCCTGCACTAAACTCTCACTCACAGCCAAAGCATGAATGTCTGCAAACACTACTTCCTGAAAAGAAAAAAAACGACCTCTAAACGTTTACTCCCTTTGTTTGACTTTGTTTCAAACTAAGTATTTCAAATATCGCTACTCCCTGTCTTGCATTTCTGCGAGTTCTCGCTGTAGAAGATTTCTTTTTATTTGTTTGTCAAAGAACGTGAATAGTTAAACACTGCAGAGATATTTGAACCCTGGGTATTTCAGTTGTAGAAGCAACAGTACAATGGAAGTGTTTTTTATTCCAAACATATTTTCTGGAGCTAGTTGTTGTTCTTGAAAAATAACAATTATCTCTATATGGAGGGGTTAAATGTCAAAGGGTATAGTCAGTCTGACCGCCAGTGCCACGAAAAAAACTTTGACAGAAAAACAGAACTTTGAACTTTTGGCTCAAAAACGTTTTTCTAACGGTTATGAATCACCATCAAATCAAAAATTGAGGGGAATAACCAATTTCTATAACAATTGAAGGGCTTGGTGGATGAAGGGGCTATGTTACAAGGCCTGTCCCGAAAGTAACGAGACTGAATTCCCTAATACTGACTGGAATTCAGTCTCGTTACTTTCGGGACAGACCTTGTAACATAGCCCCTTCACCCACCAAGCCCTTCATTTACCACTATATTGTAATGGCGTCAACATTTTGATCGTGGCCGTCAGAATATACAATGACCAAATGTTTATAGTTTTTGTAAACTAGGTTGGTTGTCTGGGTTAGTTTTTTTACCATTCTTTTGTGCTCTGTTTTAGAAGTTTTCCTTGAGCAGTTTGACATCATCTCTTAAAGTGAAATATAGCATTAATTAGTTTTCCTAACTCTTCAAAAAGAATAAAATAGCTAACTGAGGGGTATAGAAGCAAAATGGACAACCTTACCTTTTTGAAACTTTTCAGGAGATCGCATATTTTGTTTTATGAAGGAAAAATTGCTATTTTACTTTAATTCTACATCGAAGCGTTCTATTATTCCTTTTTAACCAAACCATAAAACAAAGGTTGAAGTTTCTTATTTACTTTAAACGTTTCTTAAAAACTAAAAAACTTGTCTTAAAAACAGGCTTAGCATTTCCTGTAAAACTAAATTTAAATCTCTACAGTCTTCTCCGGTATTTTTGCAACAGGCTTTTCGATTATAAAGAACCATCATATCAAAGTGATTTTATCCAAGCCATGTTTTTTCTTCTTCAACAAATTAGCATACCAGCTGACCAAATAACAACATTATCGCCAGCACGAGGTCCGAAATCCATAAAATCTCGGAACTCGGTTGGGCAAAATAACTGGCTTCTCGCAAAAATTGTACCTTCTATTAGAAAAAAATCCGAGATTTCGGCAGGATTTGGTCGTGATTCCTAACCTGTCATTTTCGGCCAATTTTTGGCGGCGTCTTCACTCTTCATCGGCTGTTGGAAGAAGTTGTTAAGTATCCTTTGCACTTGCTGATGATCCTTGTGTATAACGCCCTCATATAGTAGATTAGTGGTCAATGGCTCTTGGATGGAATAGGGTGAAAGTGCTGATTTATACACTGAGAGAGAAATGACAGTTTCAAATTTGAGTATATAAGTAGATGTTTTCATTTTGGTATGGAACTTAGTAGGTATTTTACAACTTTTACATTCTTTAAGGAAAGTGGAACATATAAAACAAATAAATTAATTTCTCATTTTGTATATTTATGTATTAAAATTGGCCTGCGAGCGGTAGAAAAGGATTATTTAGATGATTTCACCCGATTTTGATAACATTAAGCAATGTATTGATCACATAAAACGATACTTTTGGCGTTAAGTGGAATAGGAATGATCGGGACCGGTCAATTTTGATAACATTATCCCATTGATAACATTAACCGTGATCACAATAAGCGGAGTTCGCAAAGGTTCCAAATATAGGCTAAATGGTCCGCGGACTTCTACTAATTAGGATCCACTGATTCAAATGGATAATTAACCTGCTGGTCGCCAACCTACTGATCGGGATAATCGCAGGAGAGGTTATGGCATCCGAGTGGGTCGCGTGAACTCGGAGCCTCCCACGAACATCCCCGAATCTTCCCGAACTCGGAGATCGTAAATCTCACACGAACCGAGCGTTTCCGACATTCTATGCCCTTTGGAAGAAGAGATTGATGGTGGATGGCCATAGCCGTATTATAATGGCCTGGCCGGTCAAATAATAAGGATAAGTGCCTGATGTGGGATTAGATGAATGTTCAAGGATCGTATCCAAGGAGGGATATCCTGAAATCCTGAGGATATGTTTTAGAGCTTAATTCAAAACTGCAAATTCAAAAAGAAACTTAAGGAGTACTTATTTTCCGTTGGAGACATTTAAACTTTTTTCTTCTTTAGACCTCTCATCGTCTTAATAAGTGTGCGGGTATGGTATTATTTTTTAAGTATGTGTTTTCTTTTTTATTTCTTGGTGTTGTGACTTGAAGGTTTTGTATATCTAATAGACAACCCCTGTTGCCACACTAAACTAACTATACCCATATTTATTCGTGTAATGTATCCCATTTTTCCAATTTTTGTTTCTCTTGTCTATTGTTTACTATATTTGTTAAACTTAACGGTATGGTCTGACGGACACGAGAAAAACATCGACAGAAAAACAGGACTGTTAAAATGAGTTCAAATCTAAATGATAGCCACACAGGTTTTGCACAAAATGTTTTTCAGCGTTCATGAATTACCATCGCCCCCAAAATCGAGTGTAAAAGCCGGCATTCCTATACTCTGTTCATTTTGAACTGGCGCTTGAAAATATTTCCTTCCCCCACTACCGATCGGTATCCATAGCAACTATCCACGTCAAAGTGACGAAGAAGGCTTACTATTGGCTGCTCGAAGATCGTAACTATGGTTACGCTTTTAGAGTTGGGGAAAGCACTATTTCTCAAGCGCCAATTCTAAATGAATAGATTATAACAATCGCCACAATATTTAACGACGTCAAAAGTTTTCTCGTATAGAATTAACAGCATTTGGGTTTGTTTTCAAGGTTATAATAGCCTATAGACTAGACACAGATTTAATTTTACAATCACCAGTTAAAGAACTGTAATTTTATGTACAATGCGTTTTTCAAATTAGCTGAACCACAGGACAATTTATAAATCCTGATACTTTAAAAGAATCATGCTAAAATGAATGGGCGTGATAGAGACTTAAAAATCAAGAATTTTCTCTAATGGGGATAAGTGGGAAAGCGTTTCAAAGATTCGTTTTTATTTGTTCAGGGTTTTGAAGTTAATATATTAATCTCCAAAACCTACTTTGATGATTAAGTTTTGAGTAAATTCGTAAAAATCGGCCTGCTTTGAGGTTTAAGACTCATGATCAGATTTTGGTCGGAATTGGTTTTGATTAAAGACAAGACAAGAAAAGAAACTTTATTGTAATGGGCACTGCCCGTTTACAAAATGAAACATAAAAAGTAGCAGTAGGAGACTATATGAAATAAATTAAAAAAAAACATTTTTACAAATAACAAATTTAACACAGATAAATTAACATTAATATTTTAACAGATAAATTAACACATATAAACATATTTTTAGTATACACACAAATTTTATTGCATTTTTTTAAAAAAAATATTCAAAGTATGACTATTAAGTTGATTCAAGTAATATATATATTGCGGCGAAGTTTTAAAACAGATATAGTAAAAAGGAAAATTAAATTATAGTTTATGTTTTTCTGTTTTAGAATATGAGGAAAAGGTTTTAAATTTTGTAAATGAGTTAGTCTGTGGTGGTTATACAGAGGACAAGAGTTAAATATGTGTTGCCAAGTCTCATTCTCTTCCATCAATAAAAGCAGCGTACAATTTCCCCCTTTTTTCCTGAGTTAATCTTGAATGATTGCATTTAAGACAAATTGACATTGCATTTAAGACAAATTTTGATTAAAAATAATGCTAAATTTTAAAAAAGCGATACTGTGGAGTCGTGGAAGATGAAGTACGAGTTATCAAATAAAAACCTTCATTGAAACATCAAGGTGCAGAGACAAGAGTATAAGATCAATCAAAAATAACAAGCAAACGAGCTAATATATATAAAAATTTAAACAGTTAAAGTTAAACAGTTAACAAGGTTTAAATGAAGCCACATCAAAACAGGTATTAAGGTTTAAATCTAGCCATATAAAAACAGTTAATAAAGTTTAAATTAAACCACTACTTTACAATTCGGTTTTACTCCGATATTAAACATCAAATAACAATGAAAATATTTCGATCAAAAAATGAAACTCAAAAAGCTTATCATTCACAACTCGACACAGCCAATCTAACTTTTCTAAGATTAGACGTTCTCTTCGGCATTTTCCATAATTTATAAATTAATTAGAATGATAATTATTTAATTTCCAGTATAACTGAGTTATCTCTTCGTTTCAGATAACTTGTCCTCATTTTCAGATCTGTAAATTAACTTGATGTGTTTTCCAGGCGTCTCGAGGAGAACCTGAACTGCCTAGTGTTACAGGTGGCAAAGTGTACCACCCCCAACAGAAGTGGGGAACTCATAGAGAGAGTCTCCAAATACATGGAGGACAACTGCGACGCTTTCGGCGGTAAGAGCGCCGTTTCAACTAATCCTTTCAGTATTCAAAATGCTGTAAATGGTGATATATAGTGATTTCATTTGAATTATTTTTGGATAAAAATTTTAGAAATATACAACAGATTCATCAAATATCTGCCAAAAAAGCGTCTAATCTGAATCCATAGAAAATAGAATTCAACCAAAAAATGGCTATTCATCCCATTAAAAAAATACAGAATAAAATTTAAGAAAATCTGCTTTATTTTATCGAAGGAGTAAATGGTAGGAAGGACAGTTTCAAATTTGAGTAAATCGATGTTCTTATTTTGGTATGAAACTTTTTGTTTCAAATATGAAGGCCCAATGCTCTCAATTTTGAAACACCAGACATACTTAGCATTGCATCGAAAGTAATACAAATACAAATACAAATACAAATTAAGTCGACCAACTACAGGCGTAAGCCCAGCAAGGTTGGTCCAGTCTTTTTAACTCAAACTACCGGAATCCCAGTATCTGTCAATTTTCCTCTTGAACTCGTTTACCCCTCTTGAATTTACAATTGTTTCAGGCAACGCATTCCATCTATCCACTACCCTATTAAAAAAATAATGCTTTCTACAATCCGTCTTAAATTTTACTTTATTCAATTTGAAATTGTGACCCCTTTTTCTATTACCCGTATTGAAATCTAGTCCCTCTGTGTCCCCTTGCTTTACCATTTTAAAAAGTTGAATCAAATCCCCTCTAATCCTTCTTTTCTCTAGAGTGAACATATTTAGCTTCTTTAATCTTCCCTCATAACTTAAACTGGATATACCCTTGACCATTTTAGTAGCCCTATGCTGAACCCTTTCAATTGAATCAATATCTTTTTTTAAGTATGGAGACCAAAACTGAACAGCATACTCTAGATGAGGTCTCACCAAGCCTCTGTATAGTGGCAAAATAATATCCTCGGACCTTGAAGAAACAGTTTTTTTAATGTATCCCAATATCCTATTAGCCTTTTTACTAGCAGATGAACACTGTTGAACCCATTTAAAGTCCGAATTTACAATCACCCCTAAATCTTTGATCATATTACCTTCTTTAACTTTGTCCCCTTGCAGATAAAATTCTGCCCTACCATTCCCCCGACCCATATGAAGTACCTGACATTTACTTATGTTAAAGGACATACCCCATTTTTCAGCCCATTGCGATATAATATCAAGATCCCTTTGTAAATTTTGTACCTGCTCCTGAGTATCTACCCTACCCCAAATTTTTAAGTCATCAGCAAAGATGCTGATTTTGTTCCTAATGTCCTGACTAATATCGTTAATGAAGATTATAAAGAGAATTGGCCCCAATACTGACCCATGTGGCACCCCACTAATGACCTCCGATATTAAGATCCGAATATTAAGATTGAATGATTTCGGGAAACACAAGGTTGTAACGTTGCAACTCAACATACTGGTCTACCTCCCACCTGATGATGGTTATATCGTCATCATAACTGTAACGCATTATACCCTCTTTATAAGAATGTTATGGACGAATTAAAAAAATGAGTAAATGATGCTTTATTTTTGAGTATCTGCACATTTTCAAAAATGAGTACATCCATGCTTTCAAATTTGAGTAAATTTGGATCGGAGCCTTTTTGAGTGCGTGACATACTCAGATTTGAGTAATTTATACTCTTTTTTTTGAGACTGTCGTTTCAAGAGTCTAAAAGGCAGGAATGACACATTGCGGTTAGAATAAAATAATCGAAATTTTTCTATCCATCTCCTATATTTTTATGATTTAAATCAATAATGATGTTTTTGATAAATACTTTTAAGCTCAAAGTGATAATTAATTGACAAGTGTTTAGAAATAATTAGTGAAATATTAGGTTAGTATTAAGACAAGTCGTTTCTTATACCGTTTGTGAACATTAACTATGTAAAAAGATCAAAGTCCCTTTTTGTTTGTTTTTTTTAAAACAAATTAAATTAGGTTTTAGTTCAAGTAATTTGGAAAGAAAATACAGATTGGAAGATGAAGTCCTTTTCACAACCGTCACGGTTAGTTAACCATAATTAAAAATATAATAAATTTATACATAGTAAATAAGAATTGTTAAGTCGTTTTCAAAATTGGGTAAATTGAACTTCTATGAAAGTAAATATCCTCATTAATGTCATAAATTAATTGTAATAATATATAATAAATAATAATCATATATTAATAAAGGACTTGATAAATTTTAGCAATCAGTATGCTAGTTTGACTTATTTTAAGGTCATAGGGAAAAAATAAGACAGCTTCTCTAAAGTTCAACTATAAATATATACTCTACTATAATTTTACTTAACTATAATTGTATTTTAATGGAATTAAGATTATTACTTACTCTATGGAAACTCTTTTATTGAGAAGCAACTTACAGCGACTATAGGGTTAAACTCTCAAGATCAATTAATGATTAATAATTATGAAAGATGAGTTACGCAAATTTATAAAGAATACTACTTACGCGTATTAAAAATATTCTTCCTATTACATTGCCATTTAACTTATTAAATGGATGAGCTAAGAAGTTAATAACTTGATTAGTTACTTAAAGGAGATTATCCCCTAATGGTCTAGAGCTGGATGCAAATTTTGGGAATGATAAGGTGCACGAGATATTTCACCTGGAACAGATTCGATTGATGATGGGAAAACTTATGTCACCAACGCCAGAAGGCGGAGTGGAAGCTTTCAGTGTGAAAGGGGGGGTCGAACATGCAAACAGCGCGCGGTCCCTTGCGACAGAGATTTTGAGGAAATCGCTTGAAATTTTGCACAGTTTAAAGAGAGTGTAAGTAAAAGATAATGTAGCATTCTCAAAAGTATAAGTTGTGTTTTAAGGGTCGTAGAGAACTAAACGAATTTTCGAATGTTTATATGAATGATCTGTACGGCTGACGAGGTGCAAGGCTGGACATAGGCTTAATGTATTGAAGAATGTTTGTAAAAGTTAGGGTAACACTCCCAGAAGACTAAGTGGAAGACAAAGGGTGGCCAGAAGTCACCAAAGGTGCAGAAAAATCTTAAAACCCGAATCATTCGGAAACTTCTGGCTGTTTGCATACGTATAGCTGACATATAGAACAAACTATATGCAAACATCCATAAGTCTAAGTGGAAGCGTTTGGGAGATATTCAGGCGCGAAGTACAAAACCGAATAAAAGCACGCGGTCCCTTGCGACAGAAATTTTGCAGAAATTGGTTGAAAATTTGCACAGTTTTAGGAGAGTGTGAATAAAAGATAATGTAGCATTCTCAACAGTATAAGTTGTGTTTTAAGGGTTGTAGGAAACTAACGAATTTTCCAATGTTTATATATAACAAATGACTTATAACATATAACTTTTCTCTTGCAACAATGACTAATAATATGCTAAAAACCACGCTAACAATGACTTTATATTTATTAGCGTATTATTAGTCATTGTTGCCAGGGCCGCCGATAGGGGGGGGCAAAAGGGGCACTTTTCCCCGGGCCCGGGAATTTTCCCAGACCTATAGGGGCCCGTAAAGAATCTCCATCTTGGGATATACTACTAAACGTTTTGAAACAAGAATACCCATTCATAGATTTTTCTCCCAACTACCCCTTCTTCCTGAGAACGGGCCCCGGGCCCCCTCCTCCCTGGCATGCAATCTCCAGCGTTTCCTAACTAAGATAATTACCACCACTACCACACACACGCTGCAACACATTCCAAGAATTGTCACAAGATAAGGGCCCGAACCGGACACCCCCCCAACCCTATTTGCGGAAAGGTCTTTCGTTAGCCAGAACAAACAGGAAATGAGGCCCCTTTTCCTCCCCTTGACCAAATGGAAAATACCACAGAGGACAGCGGAAACAATTTTAGTTTCAAGCCATTTACCCATGCAGACCAGGTGGATGAAGTTGTAGAAAGCGTTAGTTAAACGTGTATTCTGTTTATAAAAATCGTCAATTTTTTTAAAAGCAATTAAGTTTTTTCCCGATTGTTTGAAAGTTACCGTACTTGAAAAAGTTGGTAACGTTAGTCTTCTAAGATGACCGTACCGTAGGTCTAGGTGAGTATTCTATTCATTTTTTATATAATAGAAATTTCAGCTACCAAATACATTTGAAAGTATTATACATCTTTTTATTTTTCTAGTTGTTTCTGTCTCTTGTTTTACATATGCTGGAGGGTTGTTGTTTGTTTAATTTTCTTTAAAAAAATTGAAGTTTTCGATAATGAAAAGTTTTGTAAACCATAAAAAAATTTACTTAGAAAACAAGAAAATATATTCCATTATTAAATGAAAATAAAATATAAGAATCGGTTGAAAGAGTATACGGATTTTGCATTACACTAGTTGTTTTTGTCTCATGTTTTGTATAATGTTGGTGTTGGGGGTTTTAAGGGCATTGCTATTTGCTTAATTTTCTTTTTAAAAAAATGAAAATTTTCGATGATGAAAAAATTTAAATCATTAAAACAAGAAAATTTATTACAATATTAAATAAAAATAAAATTTAAGAATAAAGGATTTTTAAATTTTGTTAAAAAGTAATGTATATTGTCTGTGTCATTTAACAGGCTGTCCCAAAATTAAATAATATACTCTTACAAAATTAATAAAAAATAAAGGAGATAAAAACATACGGTTTGTTGACTAGCCTGGGAGTTTTTTATACGAAATTTCATACTCCACACCCACAGAGACTTAAAAAATTAAGGGTTTAGGAATGCTACAATTTAAATGTTTCTTATTCACAAATCTATTAAGCTTAATTTGCCAAATTGCTTTAAAATACGCAAAATACGCCAAGAGCTTTACTACGCTCAGTTTTACAGGGTAAAAAAGCATGACAAATTGGGTAAAAAACACCAACAATCTATGTGTTTGAGGGTTCCCCCTAGAACCCCGTTCTAGCAGTGGCGGATCTACGGGGGGGGGGCTTTCGGGCTGAAGCCCCCCCAAACGTTTAATATTTTACTAAGTTTGTCAAAACGCAAAAAATCTATATCCGAAATTCGAATGAGGTGTACCAAAACGAGTTGAAAAAGTGGGGTTTTTGACTTAAATTTCCAAAAATTTTCTGGGGGAGAACCCCCAGACCCCCCTTTTAGTAGGATAACTCACTACCCTTTACGTATTATCATAAACAAGAAAACTCAATTGGATTATGAAAAATTCTTAGCCCCCCCAAACCCAAATCCTGGATCCGCCATTGCGTGCTAGATGGGTCATTTGTTAACTAATAGAGCCATCCATCCGGAGTGTTCTTTAGGATCATAAAACTAAGGGTGGTAACGATTTAAACTTTATCTAGGTAAGGGGCTTGGACTGGGGGGCCCGCTTCTCAACTTTGTCCCCGGGCCCGGCTTGGCTCTCGGCGGCCCTGATTGTTGCAAGAGAATTGCTTTTATTCAGTTTTTACTTCGCGCCTGAATATCTCCCGAACGCTTCCACTTAGACTTCGGGCTGTTTGCATATAGTTTGTTCTATATGTCAGCTATACATATGCAAACAGCCAGAAGTTTCCGAATGATTCGGGTTTTAAGATTTTTCTGCACCTTTGGTGTCTTCTGGCCACCCTTTGTCTTCCACTTAGTCTTCTGGGAGTGTTACCCTAACTTTTACAAACATTCTTCAATACATTAAGCCTATGTCCAGCCTTGCACCTCGTCAGCCGTACAGATCATTCATATAAACATTCGAAAATTCGTTTAGTTCTCTACGACCCTTAAAACACAACTTATACTTTTGAGAATGCTACATTATCTTTTATTCACACTCTCCTTAAACTGTGCAAATTTTCAACTGATTTCCTCAAAATCTCTGTCGCAAGGGACCGCGCGCTGTTTGCATGTTCGACCCCCCCTTTCACACTGAAAGCTTCCACTCCGCCTTCTGGCGATGGTGACATAAGTTTTCCCATCATCAATCGAATCTGTTCCAGGTGAAATATCTCGTGCACCTTATCATTCCCAAAATTTGCATCCAGCTCTCAGGCTATAATGCCTGTTTGCTAAATTTAATGCCACAAATATTGTACAGATGATTTCTTCATCAAATCCTCAAATACTTAGTCAATCAAATATAGATCTTCAAATATAGATCAAATCTTTTTTCTTACATCGTCATTTCACTGACGAAGAGGGTTCAGTACACCCTCGAAACATGTCTGATTTTAATATATTTTAATAAATTATGTGCAAATGAAACGTCGTTTTTCAATTTTATTTTAACTTAGTCAATATCATGATAGACTTATAGAAATTTTGTTTTGTCTACAGTAGTTTCAAGAATTTTTTTTGTGTTCATAAATAGCCCGCCCTTTTGGAGAGATGGAAAAAAGAATTTGAAAGTTTGATTAACAGAGAACCTTTGATACACACATTGTAAATATACAAACGATGTTAGAAACGATTTTCATTACAATCCTAATATTTCCCGTATTATTTCTAAACACCCGTCGATTAATTTTTACATTTTTTATATGGGAATATTAAATTTTATTGATATTCCATTGAAATTCAATTAACTGGCTTAATGACTCAGTTTCATCATTCTTTTGAATTTTATTAGTTTTAAGCTTTGTATTTCTTCCTTCTGTGCTGTGGATTAAGCAGAATTATATTATTCAAAATTTTTTAGGATTTTTCTAGCTGAAATTTCAAAAGCTTGAAAAAGGGAGTAACTCCATCAACTCAATTATACAATATACAATTTTCAATTATACAATAGTTTTTGAAATTTAATTATATTTTTTTTTCGATGGTTGTTCTGTATTCTAAATAGGGTTCTAAATTTCCAGTAAAGTTTTGGTACAAAGCAATGAAAAGTTCCTTATTCAGTCTCTCCATTTTTCAAACTGACGTTTCACATTTAAGTAGAAAAATCCTTTTCTACGAAACATTTTCTCGTTTTTTTAGGATGGTGGAGCTATGACTGTTTTCATTTAGAAGATATGAAAAAATGTGAGAAGATTTTTGCCATCAGAGATACGCAAACGTCTGAAGCATCCTGCAGGTAAGGCCGTCTCTCTGATTTCTCAAATTTTAACAAGCATCAGTCACTGTTATTTTTATAAAATTAAATTAATTCAAAAATATTATAGGTATAGTCAAGGGAGGTAGTCAGCAAGACGGCACGGTGGCGTTGTGGTAGCGCATCGCGCTCCCATGCCAAAGGTCCGGGGTTCAAACCTTGGCCTCCGGCCAAGGCACCCTCAGCCTTTCATCCCTCCGGGGTCGATAAATGAGTACCAAGGTTACTTGGGGAAATCAAGAGGGTGTTAGCTTCAAGCTAGCGCGCTCAGCTGACCGTGACATTTAGTCACGCACGTTCTGTAATAGCTATGCATATGGCCTCACCCAGTGAGGCTAAGTTCTACTGGAGTTTAAAGGTCCACCGACCTAGGTACTCCCTCATCCCCCCCGTTGATTCAGTATTCAGCGGTAACTTAACTAGGGGGGTCAACGGGGAGTAAAACATCTAATTGGCGGAAAACTAGTTCTCTTTCTTTAACTGCCAATCAAAAGTTTGACTGCCGGTTACCGCACAGAGTATAGAGCTCAACAGTGTTCATCTCCATAGACGCTTATGGCTTGTTTTTTAACAGGGCTTTTCCCATTGGAAAAACTTTAGGTCAAACGGACCCGCCTCCTTTAATACCACTTCATTCCTGCTAATTCTGTCATTCGCCCACTGAAGCTGTCACTCAAATCCAAATCGCCTATAATCAGAGTAAAAATCAAATAAAATACATTTCGCTTTCTCTGATTGGCTGCTAGTGAACTGAATTATAATATGCGAGTTGAATTAAATTAATTACCTAAAGAGGAAAACGGCCGTTTGGCATATCTGTTAAGCTCTATACTCTGTGGGTTACCGGTGAATTACGGCCGTTAAGGTTGGAGCCAAACTTAATATGCAGGTAGATTTTCACAGGAACTCATATTCGCGCCAATTTCAACTGTATCCGCTAGTAGAGGACAATGTTCCCCGACGAAGGGACAACGTTTATTGTTTTTTTATTTTACTAAAAATATTATAGTGTGGTTTCAAACTTGGAAGCTGCTTCGCGCAAACCTTATTTTAAATATTTTTTAAATAAAATAATAGGGACTACGACCGCTTCCGTCACTGTATCCGTGACGTGGTTGAGAAGCAGTGCAGCCCGGCCGACGAGCACTCCCTCGGCAACTACCTATTGGACAGCGCCGGAGACCTGGTGTGGCGATGCCCGCCCTCGGCACCACGCCTTCCCGCAGCAGCCAATGAGGGATTCGTGTCCGCATTCCCCGCCCCCGTGGGGGTGGTCCGTGCTCAAGTGGGCGTGGCTACAGAAGGTCGCAGGATGAGTGGCGGCATTGCTGTCGAGGAGTCACACCTTAGGGGCGTGTACAGCTCTGCTCTGACTGGAGAGTCGCCTTTTGTCACTGGTTAGTGCGATATTTTTGCTCGTTTTGTATTGATTCTGTCTAAAGTTTTCGACCTATTTGATCCTCGTATAATCTTAAAAAAATACTGTCGACTTACAGGTGAAAGGCACTTTATACAATTGAGTATATCATGCTGTAAACGTAAACCTTACCATGCGATTTCGTGCGGCGTATGGTTGCAACAAGGTTTATATAACCTTATATTCCTCTCTGGGTAATAACGTGCTTTAGGAATAAAAACATATTGCCCTTGTGATTCAAAATTTAATACACTATAAACAAATTCTGGAACTTTATACTTAAAAAATCTGGGCAGCTGAGCTGCCCATTTTTTTTGTAATGTTCCTAGAAAATACCAGTAACGTTTCTGTAAAATACTGAAACGTTTCGCAGAAATACCAGTAACCTACGTATATGTGAGATATCAGGAACGTTACTGCAAAATACTGAAATATTCCGCAGAAAAATCAGAATGCTATGTGTATCTCAGATATGTCTCGTTCTTTCCCGTTTCTACAAGTATTCAAATTGTGGCATATTATGAACCACGTGGAGGTACCGATCTACGAAGGGTGTGGGTGTACTTCTTAGATTTAGAATCTTCAGCCGGTTCTTACACCTAATCTAAATAATTTGACTCTTTTAGTGGTGAGCGTGAAAACAAAAACAAACAATGGTTGCCTGTCCTCAAGGATTCAGAAACGTTTCAGAAATGAAAACCCGAATTAACTGTTAAGTTGCTGTAAAAACTCATAAAAGCAGGAACGTTACTGGAATTTATGCGGAACGTTATATACTAATAATTTTTACAGTGTAGAACTCTATACTTAATGGAATAGCTAGATAGACAACCTGGAAATGGCCCAGGTATACTTCCACTTCCCAGGCATGGGCGGATTTAGGTAATGAACTACGGGAGTCACACAGGAAAATTTAGAGAGAGGAAACATTCCCCTGCTGTAGTAGCTCCCCTCATAAATCCACCCCTGCATGGTGGAAGCTGGCAGTGTCAACCCCCTCTAGATATCCTCTCAATAAAATGATATGAAACTTCTAAAAAAATCACCATTTCTTTGACGGAGACCCCTCTGTTTGCACAGGAAACAGAAACACCTAACAGCACCCATCCAGTACTGTAGAACTCGTACTAATTGTTCTTTTTTTCTCTCTCACCAGGTTGCAACGCCAGAGCCACCGAGGAGATGCGAGGCTGTCTGGACCGACACCAGTATGAGAGAGACCAGGCTCTTGCCTCTAGAGAAGAAGAGGACAGGCTCAGGAAAGAGTGCTGGTGAGTAGAGTTCTAAAATTTTGCCAAGGAATCCATTCCAGAATCGAATGCCTTGGAATCGATACCAAAGAATAGAAATGCAAAGAATCGATTCCAGCATGAATCGAACCATAAGAATCTTATCTGGGGTTTTCTTATTAATTCAGATAATTATAAACAATTGTGTTCATCATGACAATTCATACTTGGAATTGGCTTTTTACAGGTTTAAAAGGAAATTTCTAAATTCAGGTGGTATAGAGTTGAAAGACAATTTTATTTATGAGAGTATTCTCAAGCAGGAAAAAAACGACTTTTGATAGTGTTATTTCCTGTTGTCATTAAAATCCTAAAACAATGAAATACGATATTTATTAGGGGTTCCGTAAAACTAAAACGTTGTCACACAAAGGTTTCGGGAAAATGTGAAACTCTAGAGCAGGGGTTCCCAATAGGTGGTCCGCGGATCCCTGGGGGTCCGCGGGCTGTTTCCAAGGGGTCCGCGAGATGTCACCGAGAAATTAAGTATTTCTTTTTTATTTTCCTAAATTTGAAGTAACCATTATCCTACTCAGCAGTTCATTAGTTAGTTTTGTTAGTTAATTGTCACTGTAGTACGAATAGATTGATGTAGGTTGCGCAGCCTCTGTTTACCACCAAAGATAATCAATGTTTTGTTTCTTGCAATTTTTTTATTGACTAAAATACGATAGTTTCGGTTTTGAATACATCCAGTTTCTGAAAAAAAATTAAACCTTTAAGTTCAAGGGGTCCTCGTCAGTAAATTAATTGTAAAGGGGGTCCTCGGCAAAATTATATTGGGAACCCCTGCTCTAGAGTACAGCGCAACGATAAATTTACGTGTTCCGCGTTAAGGAAAAAATGCATTATACGGGACTAGATTTGATCACCAGTAAAAGAGTGGTAATATTTTTTTTTGTGTGATTTCCTCCGCTTTGAGTGTCGGATCGACTCTCTATAACCATAGGTAATTCAAGAACTTGTGCCGATAATGTGCACAAGTGAACATTCCCAAAGAAAGGAAGTAGGGGAGGGTGGGGCACCATTGCACACTTTCCGATCGTTATTTTTTTGTGGACCCACAAATTGACGCATCCTAAAACTTTCACTTGCATATCCTACCGTGGACTTTCGGGCACATTGTGTAATTTTACCCTAGTTCTCAGAGAAAACTAAGGAGTCCAAAATTGCATTTTAATAAAGGTTATCTTCTATTGAAATCTGGCAACCGGATGGTACAGGTTTCAACAGCCGCACAGTGGAGTATTTCACCCCAAATCCGTGTCAAAATTATTTTTCGAATTTTGTGATTATAAAAACGTCAAATTTGACTTAAAATATTTATTTCATGAGTATATACACTGATTTATCAGTATGTTTTAGAATTTAAACATCTTTTTATTAAATTAAAGTGTAAATCCATGATATATACGGATTGTAGTATATAACGGATTGTAGTATACATATCGTGTTCTGAAGAAAATTCATTTAATACAAATGCTTATCTTAAAAATCCAATTTAAATATTCAATTACTGATCTAAATTATTTTCATAAAGTGTACAAGAATAATAACAGAAATAAAAGGCAATTAAATGTAGTAGGAAATAAATTTGTCCTTACTGTGTATATTTTTCTTTATTTTAAATAAGATAAAAAGATAAACCATAATTCATCTGTCTAAAAGTTTAAACCAATTCAAGAACATATAAATAAAAGGTTGAATATGTTGCCGTCCTTCTGTTTTTAATTAAGTATAAATGGATAAACATCGTTTGCAATATAAAAATAATAGCAGAAAAAGAAAAACAAAAGCGTAGTTGATATAAATAAAGTACTAATTAAAAACCATGCTCCCAGCGAATGTAGACGAGATACTCGCGAAGCCAGGTGCAAACTTTCATCATAACAAAGGGGAAAATGCTAATGTTTGATCAAGGTAAGTTTTTAAAAAAATTATTGTGAAAAAAACGCAGGTTTCCGCACCCTAAATTTAACTGAAAGTGTTCTCTAATAGTGTGAACTTTATCAGTAAACTTTGATTTGGGCGGTGCAAAGCGGTGAACCTTTTAAAAACCTCTCTAAATATAAAAAATGCAGTTATAAAGGCAACAAATTGGCCGTTTCTTGATTTTAATCGCTTTTTATAAAAGGAAAAACATAACTATTTAAAATTTAAAAAATACTAGAAGAAAGCTCATGCTTTTCGTAATCAGACACCCTTTATTCCGTTTTAATTAGTTTATTTTTCCATTCACAAAAAATACTTGCGTAAACCTCTTAAAAAGCCAAAAATCAATGAAAAATTGCATTAACATCAACGAAATCTCAACTTTAACTGAGGCTAGCAACAAAACTAAAAAACCAATCGCCAAAACAAATATACCGATGAATGCACAATTTATTTAGCTTTTAGAAAATGTAGTTTTTATTAATGTTCGTTAAACTTTTTGTTAAGCCTTTTTGGCACTCAAATACTCCACTGTGAGCCGGTTAATTTCTAAATTTTAAAAGTTTCAATTGATTTAACTTTTCATACATTGAAATATACATTATAATAAGGATATTTTACTAGTTTAGAGTAAAAATTTTCCAAGTGTGTTTCACTTTATTTTTTAATTTAAAAGTTCTTTTGAGCTGCATTACAAAAATATATGGTTAATTCGAGTATTTTTCGATCAGAATTTGCCAAATATTTTATTTTTTAACCTCTTTTAATTTATTTAAAATTTTACTAGTTACTAATAATCAGAGAGAGGTATAAAATAGAAAGCTTTTTGAAATCGATGCATACATTTACTAAATGCATAAAAATTGTTTTTAAGACTAATATAGTAGCCTTAACTTTAAAAATTGTATGTATTTTAATTTTTAATGTAAATAATATAAACCAATTTTCAACTGTTTTTTCGCTAAAAATAAATTATAAACCATAATAAAATACTATTATTTGCTATATAAATAATCTAAGAGAGTTTACTTCAAGAAAAAACATTGCGAAAGCTCAATATACCAAGAAAAACGCATTTTTGTGGTGTTGAAACCTGCCCCACTCTAAGTGTTGAAAAAGGTGCCCCACCTTTGGTCGTCATGGTTTAAGACCTCTCATACCCTTCAGAATAAAGATATCAGTTTGAAAAGAGTATACGTAGAAGCAGAAGACTTTAAATAATAATATATGTAAAAATCACTCACCTGAATTTATAAAAAGGGGGTAAAATCCGATTTTTTCAAAGAAATCAAAAAGTTACTTTGAATCGTCAAAATCAACTTGACTCGATTATAAAAAACCTTAGAGGTGAAAGGGTGGAAATACAACGGACACATGTTCTCATGATAAAAAACATTATTTAACACCAGATGGCAATTCAATCAACCGCATAACTAACCAGAAAACGATTTTAATTGAAAACGAAACTGTTGAAACCTGCCCCACTCTCCCCTACAGTTGACCATATTTTATCATGTAATAAAGAATTTTAATTGAACCAAAAAAGAGGCAAATAAGGTCTGGATAAGAGGATTGCATATAACAAAAACACCCATCTCATATCCTATCATAGCTATCATACCATCTCATATCCTATCATCTCATATCATAGCTATACTCAACAGCTAACGTTTCCTGAACCCAGTACTTCACTACGCGGAAGGGGAAAGTGAGTAAACACAAAGCCTGTTGGGTTATTAGGAGGAGTTTTGGTACGCAAAAAAGACACTATATATACATGAGTTTAACGAAATAATCGTATTTAAAAATAGACGTTCTTCATTTCACTCGAAATTCAGACACCGCGATGGGAACTACTTTGTTTGTTAGTGACGTAATAGGGCCAACTATAACGTTGCTGTCTAGTATATATGGCACATTGGGTTATTGCTTGCTTGGCAATTCTAAAAGCACGCGCTAAAGCTTGGTGACATAACACGACGCCAAGAAGGCATGCATTAGCACGGCATGAAAGTTTAGCAGTGAAAACAATTTAGATAATATAACAACTGCAAAACGTGGCAGCGGTCTGGTGTTTGCGGTATTTGGCGACCTTTCTGGAAAATAACTTTAAGGTTACCATTCCACCACGTATTCTCATTGGTACCTTTCGTTAGCATGAACTCACGTTAGCAAGACACTAGCGATATATCTCTTTAACTCATCTTTCCCTTTCTTCCAGTGCCACCTGGAACTACCGCCGCTGCCTGCAAAACTCTGTCCGCCTGCACTGCTATGACACTCGGCAGGTGGACATCCAGCCTGCGGTGGACGCAGCCGTGCCCCACGACCGCGGGTTCCTCTGCAGGAACCACTGGATCTACTCCTGCAACGGAGCCCACTCCCAATCCATACCCCACCTCTTGATGGCGGTGGCCGTTGTCATAGCGACCACCAGGACTGTGTTTTCTAGATTATTACTGTGAGAACAGTCTGCTTTACTGGACCAAAATGAGAGAATTTGTGTTGGTGGAAAGGTTCAATTCCGTTAGAGTCCCCGCTAAATATCACCAATCTCTTTTGAACGCTTAATATTCATATATAGACAATTTAAAAAAAAATTTAATGATAAACTGAACAGTTATAGACCCAATTAAACATTTTAATCTATGAGTTTGAAATTATTTAGCAATATTTTTACTTTTTGGTGTCCAAAAGAGATTGGCGATATTTTTATCTGGGACTCTAACGGAATTGAACCGGTGGAAATAGCGTGTGGCATTTAGAATTACACTTTAGAAGGAACTTTTTGGATAATCTTGTTCGTTTACTCTCCAAACACTCACAATGCATTTGGGTTGCGTTGAATGCGTTGAATTTACAGAAGAAAACTGTAAGCCATTTAATTTTGCAGATATTTTCTGTGATTTTTAATTTTTATTTTAATGTTACAGAATGTTGGCTGTTTTTAGCAGATTGATTTCAGGAGAGAGAATTGACAAATAGCAAACATTTCAAACATATTCAGAACATTATCACAACTCAATAAAGATTAATAAAGTGTTCTAGCTAACAGCAAAAACTGAAATGTAGCTAATTTAAGGTCAATAAGTGTTTATTGACACACTTATCAGGTCATAAGTGTTTATTGACAACACCTATAAGTGTTGATAAGTGTTTAATGTCAATAAGTGTTTTTTAAATGTGTTGAGAGTGTTTGCAATCTAATATAACGCAGCTTAACTGAGTTCAGTGAGTTTTTTCCTCCGTTGACATTTGACAGGTTTAGGGGGGGATGATTTTTAAAAAAAATCTTGGCACCCCCTACCCAAAAGCCAAACCTGCATCATCTCCTGATTGCACATGTACTGTTTTCTTTTGTCCCGTCTAATGTCTAACCTATCTTTACGATTGAAAATTTCTTATAATCTAGCAAGACTTGATTGAAAAAATGCTGTATGAAATAAAAGCTTTACATGTTAGCGCTTAGATAAAAAGGACTTTTTCAATCACGAAGAGAGGGATGTGAGAATTGTATTGAGAAGTCACTGTAAAATGCAATACATTCAAGTTATCGACTTACGTTTGCACATCTGTTGGGTGGGAACTCTTAGTTAAGCTCTATTCCATGTGACCCTGTTTATTATTTACTGGTTATGTTTGTTTTAACTATAGATGTTGTTTGTTAAGTATAGTATTAAATAAGTTATGTTTTTCGCTGTGGGTAGAGGTTGTTCTGATGGACTGTGATTACAAAGCATTTTATGTAACAAAACTATTATACATTTTAACAGAGTACTTAAACCAGAATGGAAGTACCGCTTGTGGAAAATTTATTATGGATGTCTTTCACTTTTATTCCGTCCGTTTATTTTATTTTATGGTTCATTGTGTGCACTATGAAAACGGCATTTTCAGAAGTGAATAAAATGTACTTTAAGCTGGATAAATCACATCAACAAACTGGCTCCGAAAAAAAAAAAAAAAAAAAAATATATATATATATATATATATATATATATATATATATATATATATATATATATAAATCATTTTGCCCGTAACATATATATGGACAAATATTGTGTTGATATTATACACCGTTGTCAAAATCATCTCCCCTCTTTGATCTATGTCTTGTCTACATCATGGCGTGGCGATCTCAGAAATTTTAACTAGGATTTAATGTTTACATTGTTACACAGAGCACCTGACCCTGTATGTATTAAGTAATTCACCAATGAACCAATGGCTAATTGAACTATTAGTTTTGTTATAAAAATACATATTTACTATTTAAGTGGTGACTATTAAATAGTTTTAAACTCTTATTTTTGGTATTTTAAAAATCGGAAAGAATTGGGTTGTTATATTGGAGACAAAATTTTTCATACCCCCAAATGAAAACATCAATTTATTCAGATTTGTAATTGAAAATATCATTTCTATCAGTGTGTATAATATGAATGTGCATGAATTTTAATAGTTCTTCCAAAACTATAAGTGTGATAAAGTTTTAGTTATTTATTATGTATGAACAGCTTTTCGGTGTGAGTTTTAAGATATTTAATTATTATATAAGATAAAGCCCTTAATTACCTCTCTCTTAATTTAGGTATCAATTTATAAAACTAACATTGCAGATATCTAACACAAAAACCAAAATAAACTACATTTTGCTACTTTTTGAGAAGTAGTATTGATTCTTTGACATGATTAATTAATACATATGGAGATTTGGAGAATAAATGTAAATTTTCACTACTGATGTTTATAGTGGAGATGTGGGAAGATATTATAACTCTGCAAAAAATTTAATAAAATTACAACTTTTATTGATTCTATTTATAAATTCCTCTAATATTGCGCTATCCTCTACCAATATTAGTTCATACCAAATATTAGTTCATACTAATATTTGTTCATACTAAATATTAGATGGTGGTTAAAGTATAAAAAGAGTGTTTTATACAAACTTCATAGGAACAAAGAAGCCAATGTTTACACTAGATTTTGGTGGTTTTTATTTTCATTTGTAAGGTTTTAAAGGGAGATATTGAATACTTTTTTATTCATCTTGTAAAAATTTAAAAATTGTTCATAAAAGATACAAGTTTTGATATAAGCTTCAATTTCGACTCTTAAAAAATGGGAAGGTTTATAAGTATTCTATTTCCTTAAAACTAATTCTTCACTGCATAAACGTGTAAATATAATCATGTAAGATGTAAGGTATGAGTGGATAAAAGTGTTTTTAATTTAAGGTTTAAAAAATACTGTTTGCTTTATTGTTGTTTTATTACTACGTACTATGTCTACATGATGATTTTTATTAGACGAGGTAACTTTTGACTCTTCTTGTGTTACAAGTGGTTTTTAGTGAATATATTTATCATGATAGCTTTATGTGACTGTCTTGTATTTTGTATTATTTTTAAATATATAGTTTTTAATAAATTTTTTTACACAATTTAGTCTGTTTTTTTTACAAAATTGTTTACTAACACACGTTTATTATACTTTAGCCCTGATCTGTAAGGCTTGAATTCTTTAAAAAAAATAATTGAAATTTAAATTGAACACATTTGCGAGACTATTAGAGAGATTTATATTAATTAATATTAAATAAATTAGTTATAAGTGTAAAATTAATTAATTACGTGTTACGTTTGACAAAACAACTTTCATGGTGGGCGTTAGGAATTTTTAACAAAACAGTAAACCGCTCTATTTTAATTTATTTTTCCAAGCTATTTTCTTTTTAAAGTTTTGATAAGTTATTATTTAGTCCTTAACTCTGCTCTGTAACTATTACAAATGAAATTATACTTCTGTAGAAATTCAATCCTGTGTATCCCATTGGAAAATTGTTCATATAAAAGTAATGCAGAGATGAGTTTGACACCTACAATTACTTAGACCAGGGCTTCTTAAACTTGGTCCACGGACCCCCGTGGGTCCCCAGCGCCTTCCTAGGGGGTCCGCTAGTTACCTTGGGAAACACTCAAGTTCTATAAGTGTTCCCTAAAGAGTTTCAAAACGCGATAAAACACTAGTTTAACAGAAAAATTTCTGGGGAAGGACCCCCAGCCCCCTCAAAATTTTGATTTCTATCTCCTTCTTTTCCTTTGAAAATTTTGACGCTTACAAGGAGCTCTTCTATTTGGGTGTAACCAAAAATGTCTCAAAATGATCTATAACACTACTTTTAGAGGCTAATTTTCAAAAATTTTATGGGGGAAACCCCCAGACCCCCAATCATTGTTTGGAGTAATTGTAAAACTTCAACGTAATGTGGAACGTAATTCCAATGCTTCAAAATCTTGGGGGGCCACGATGTTTGTCTATTACATTGCGGCGACCACCTCGCAAGTCAGCCAAGCTGTGGGGTAGCAAACGCCGCATTTCTCCTCTCCTTATCGTGTGCCGCACGGGAGATCTTTCTCCCGGTCGAAAGAGACGCGCGAGCGAAGAAGACGCTCGCCTACCTAATTATCATTTTTTCCTCCTGTGTATATAAACTTTGTTTTCCAGTTTCGTCCAGCAGAAGCAAGCGGACGTGTATATACCCACGTATTAAAAAGCTGTTAATTTCATATTTGCCTGTTTGTTCCTGACTAATTTATTGCGTCCTACTCTCATCTGCCTTTCCATTAGATATCGAGGTAGTTAGTTTCTAAACCCGATACTGGCTCTCAGCACTGCACCACGATACTTCCCCACTGGTGACCTTTGGCCAACAACATTGAGCATGGACTTCTGACGACTGAGCTCCGGAACTTGAGCAGCTACGCATACTTTTGGTGAGTCGTCCATTATTCTATTGAATTTTACCGTCGGTTTGTTTCGGGTTGTCCTTCAATGGCGGATGATAAAGATAAACAGGTTCCCGTGGTGCCAGTAACTACAACTGAAACAACACTTGCAAACACTTCGGTGAACGTAATAACTCCTCCTTCTGCTGAAATTAATAGGGTAGGTGTTAAATTACCTCAATTTTGGGATAAACATCCAGAGTTATGGTTTTCTAGTATAGAATCTCAATTTAACTTGTCGAACATTACTAATGACAATACTAAGTTTCATTATATTGTATCAACATTGAGTTCAGACATTCTTAACTTCGTTAGTGATGTTGTTGTCAATCCACCTTCAAGTGATAAATATGAAACTTTAAAAAAAAGGTTAATTAGTGAGTTTACCGATTCGGAGCAAAAGAAAATTAAGAACCTTCTTTCGGACCTTACTCTCGGTGATGATAAACCTTCACACCTACTCCGTAAAATGAAGGGATTAGCAGGTGATAAGTTAGATGATAAGTTCTTAAAAACACTTTGGTTACAAAGACTTCCACAAAATGCTCAGGCTATACTTTCTATATCGAATGAATCACTTGATTCCTTGGCTTTGATGGCTGATAAAATTCAGGAAGTGACCGATAATAACCAGGGAAGTCATATAGTTTCTATCGAAACGGACACTAAATCTCAAATTACTAAGTTACAGGAACAAATTGATAACCTAACTAAGCAGGTTAATAAACTCATTCGCTTACGTTCTAATAGTCGCAACTTTAGTCGTGGTAGGGATCGAAAGAGATCAAATACTCCCTCTCAAACTACTGATCCGCGTGACTTGGAGGAAATATCCAATGGTAAGCGTCGACTTTTTGTTAAAGACTGTCAAAATGGTCTTGAGTACTTGATCGATACAGGTAGTGATATTTGTGCCCTTCCACGTCCTAAAATAATTACAAACCAGGAAAATGCTAACATTAAGCTGTTTTCCGCTAACGGATCAGCAATAAAGGCTTACGGTGTTAAAAACTTAAGTGTTAATTTGGGTTTGAGACGAAAATTTGTTTGGCCTTTCGTTATAGCTGATGTTACTAAGCCGATCATCGGCGCTGATTTCATAAAGCATTTCCGATTGCTCATAGATTTGGGTAATGGTTGTCTTAAAGATTCTATAACATCTCTGACAGCTTCTGGGTCAGTAACTGCTAAAAACTTTTCCCAAATTACCTTGATTTCTAATGATACTAAGTATAAGGAATTACTTCAAAAGTATTGTGATATAACCAAACCATATCCTTCGGATCATGTGGTTAAACACAATACTGTGCACAGAATTGAGACTAAGGGGCAACCAGTTTCATCTAGACCACGTCGACTACATCCATCTAAATATAAGTCAGCAAAACAGGAATTTCAATTTATGGTCGAAAAAGGTATTTGTCGACCTAGTAAATCAAATTGGTCTAGCCCGCTCCACATGGTTCAAAAACCAAATAGTTCTGAGTTCAGACCCACCGGTGATTATCGCGCCTTAAATCGCATTACAATCCCGGATAGGTTTCCTTTGCCCCACATACATGATTTTGCGAATGAACTTTATGGTAAAAAGGTGTTTTCTAAAATAGACCTTGTACGCGCGTATCATCAAATACCCGTTCATGTAGATGATATACCTAAAACCGCGATCACTACACCATTTGGGTTATTTGAATTCCCCTTTTTACCCTTTGGGTTGTGCAATGCCGCACAAACTTTTCAGAGATTCATTTCTGAGGTTTTGCAGGGATTAAATTTCACTTTCGCGTATCTGGACGACATTTTAGTCGCAAGTTCATCAGATACAAAACATTATTCCCACTTAGAAGCCGTATTTCGCAGACTTTCCCAATATGGCATTAGGATAAATTTAACCAAGTGCATTTTTGGTGTTGAGGAATTGCCCTTTCTAGGATTTCTAGTTAATGAGCAGGGTATCAAACCGTTACCAATTAAAGTTGAACCAATCTTAAACTATGAACAACCCTCTAATGTCAAAGGTCTAAGACGTTTTTTGGGGTTACTCAATTATTATAGACGTTGTATACCACATGCTGCTCAAATCCAAGCACCCCTTAATGAACTATTAAAAGGTCCTAAAGTTAAGAGCAAAAAACCTCTAGAATGGACTAAAGAAACTACAGAGGCATTTGATAATTGCAAACGCCAGTTAGCTAACGCAGTTCTCTTGGTTCACCCGAACCCCGAAGCTAAATTGTGCTTGTTTACGGACGCTAGCAACACAGCTATTGGAAGCACTCTGAGTCAGGAAGCATTTAGAAATGGTTTCAAACACCTTGAACCATTGGCTTTCTATTCTGCCAAACTTCTACCTTCTCAACAAAAGTGGTCCACGTTTGATCGCGAATTATACGCCATCTACGCGTCTATTAGACACTTCAGGTTCATGTTGGAGGGCCGACCCTTCACGATCTTTACAGATCATCGACCTCTAACGTTTGCGTTTTCTCAAAACTCTGAGAAGTTCTCACCTAGGAGAGTTAGACATCTTGACTACATTGGCCAGTTTTCAACCGATATACAATTTATAAAAGGCATTGAGAATACTGCGGCCGATATTTTGTCTAGGGTTGAGACAATTACGTTTCCAAGTACGATCAATTACTCGGATATTTCTAAAGAACAACAAAAAGACCATGAATTAAAAAATTTCCTTAATTCTCCCAATGAATCTGACATTAACTTAAAGTTAGTAACTTTACCTGAATCAGACACCCAAATATATTGTGACGTTTCAACCAATAAAATTAGACCATTTATCCCCAAAAGTTTCCGTAAGGTTATTTTTGAACAACTGCACAGTTTATCGCACCCAGGGATGCGAGCGACCGCACGATTGTTAAGTAGTCGTTTCGTGTGGCCAGGTATAAAAAAGGATGCTAAAGAGTGGACAAAATGTTGTGTCCCTTGTCAACTATCTAAGGTTCACAAGCATACAAAAAGTCCCTCTCAAAAGTTTTTAGTCCCAAATCAAAGATTCCAACACATACACTTAGACTTAGTAGGGCCGCTTCCCCCGAGTGAAGGTTTTTCGTATTTACTGACAATCATTGACCGTTTTACTCGTTGGGTTGAAGCTATACCTTTGCCTAATATCACTAGCGATACGGTAGCCAAAGCATTTAATGCTCATTGGATTAGTCGATTCGGTGTCCCTCAAAAAGTGACCACCGATCAAGGTCGACAATTCGAGTCGAACTTGTTTCGCTCGTTCACAAAATGTTATGGCATTCAACATATCCATACCACATCCTACCACCCTCAATCTAATGGGTTAATTGAGAACTGGCACCGTAGTTTGAAATCCGCATTGAAGGCTGCCCTTACTAACCGATGGATGGACGTACTTCCATCTGTATTACTGGGACTACGCTCGGTATTCAGGGATGACCTAAAATGCTCCATAGCAGAAATGGTCTATGGCGCACCACTCCGACTCCCTGGAGAATTCTTCCATCCTGTTGCGAGTCATATCAACGACTCGGAGTTCCTAATGAACCTAAAAGACTCCATCAAACAACTCACTCCTACTCAAACTTCATCGCACAACAAGGTTAAGATATTCGTCCCAATGGACTTATCTACTTGTGCCAGTGTGTTTGTGCGTAAGGACTCTGTGAAACCGCCCTTGAGCCCGCCTTATGAGGGCCCTTTTCCGGTTATCTCCAGAACTGGTAAATTCTTCAAAATTCAAATCAGAGACAGAGTCACTGTTGTCTCCATAGATAGAATAAAACCTGCCTACATCTTGGCGGAGGACATTGCACTAGCAATCCCTCCGGTCATCAAGGACTTTACCACGACCAGGTCAGGTCGAACCAGTAGACCTGTGGTCCGTTTTCAGGTACGCTGACACTGGAAGGGGGGTACTGCGGCGACCACCTCGCAAGTCAGCCAAGCTGTGGGGTAGCAAACGCCGCATTTCTCCTCTCCTTATCGTGTGCCGCACGGGAGATCTTTCTCCCGGTCGAAAGAGACGCGCGAGCGAAGAAGACGCTCGCCTACCTAATTATCATTTTTTCCTCCTGTGTATATAAACTTTGTTTTCCAGTTTCGTCCAGCAGAAGCAAGCGGACGTGTATATACCCACGTATTAAAAAGCTGTTAATTTCATATTTGCCTGTTTGTTCCTGACTAATTTATTGCGTCCTACTCTCATCTGCCTTTCCATTAGATATCGAGGTAGTTAGTTTCTAAACCCGATACTGGCTCTCAGCACTGCACCACGATACTTCCCCAACATAAATGGGGGCCGAGCCGATCGGAAGTTTAAGATCCTCTGACTTAGACTATCATAAATCAGAATTCTTGCACCATAAATAAAAACACCAATACTCATACTTTTTTGATATCCTTTTCAAATTAGATACTTAAAAACATTAAAAAAAGTTTTTTAGTTTTTTTATGAAATAGGGGAGGGCGTTCTTATCACAATTATAGAGAATCTAGACAACTTCTGTGAATGCGTTGTTTCCGACGATTCCATTGGATGTTGAGACATGACATTGGATTTTTAGGTATAGTCAGAAACTACTGTGTTTTCTGGTAAATTATTAATATTTTGAAAATAAAAAGTTATAAGGTTGGTGGGGGTTAAAACCCGCACTGGGCAAATATCACACTGCGATTTTTAATTGTTAATATTCGATTCAAAAGTGGATATCCAGGTGGCTGGTTTATCTTATTGTGACTCAATGTTCCATGGAAGTTCATACCTAACTAAAGATAATCACCTAGATGTAGTTTTTCTAATCTTTTACATTAACATTGTATAAATAGGGCTTGAAAAGAAAAACCCACAAATAACCCATGCCTATGATATAATACCATTTAAACTTCAGTTTCGTTTTGAAAGAATTGTCTCAACATGTCTCTGAAAATAAAAAGGATTGTTTTTCAAAATATAGTGAAATGGGGCAAATCCCCGAAGGTGTTTTGGGGCAAATCCCAGTAGCTTCAAAACTTCAGGAATTCGCCCCCAAAAGGCCAAAAGGAAATTAGGACCTACATGATCCCTAAAAAGATGTATAAAGGTTTCCGAGATGCCAACCCTCTACCTTAAATCATCCTTTCCCCGTTTTGAAAGATATTGGACACTTTGAAAAGAGTTGCTAACATTCCTGTCCAGACCAGGTGATGATTTTGTCTTCGCCGTGACGAAATCTCTATACTCGAATGCAACTTAAGTTGAGCCTGACGTCATGGCGACGCGGAAGAAAATCTGAGTAAACAGAAAGCCTGCTGGGTTGCTAGAAGCTCTTATTGGCTGGCGAGTTTGAGAGCGAGTTGTACTACTACGCGTTACACACTTTAAAAAATAATAATACTGAACATTTTATGCATATCGGGATGAAAAGATGCTTAATATACGTTGATTTAACCTTTTACAGGCAAATGTTCCCAATTGGGAACATCGTGTTTGAAAACTCATAAAAAATTAACTACTATCAGTATACTGTTGAAAAATTTACGATGTAAAGTTGAAAGATGACTTGATTTTTTAAAGTTGAAAGGAAGTCGATATCTTTACAGGAAAAAATTACAAAAAATCTTAAAATCGGCCATTTTTACGCTATTTGATACAGGCCCACAAAACAATTCATGAAAAATCGAAATATTGTCCTAAGTTTCCAAAATTTGGTGAGGATATTGAAAAAGACTTACCTTAAAAATATATCCTCAGTATTAATAATAAATATTAAAAACACGCTTGTAGTAAGTTGCGAAACATGCATGTTCCCAATTGAGAACATTGGCCTGTCGCCGCTATACGTAGGAATCCAAGTTTCTTGTACGGCGTTATATCATTGAAACGATAGAACTGGTGTGTATTTCGGGAATTTCTTTTCAGAAACGAATTACAAGGTTAAATAATTGTTAAAGGGGAATCCCCTTAAAAAGGGAAGTAGCTGGTTTGAATGTTTTTTTATTGAGTAATTGTTTTTTTATTTGAATCTAAGACGCTTGTAGAAATGATGGATGTGAATAAACCACGTTCCAAAGTTCCCAGGGATTTATTCTTGTACAAATAAAAAAAGAGAATAATAGATTCAGATCACAAGCTCAGTATTATTTATTATACAGAAGAAATAAATTTAGAAAATATTTTCTCAGAAATGATGATTAACTGGGGAATAAAAGTATAAAAGGTTTAAGATTTTTTTAAAGTAATGTGAGTGAAATTTTCATTTAAATATATAAATATTACATTGAAAAATCAATTATTTCATCCATTACTCAAACTTTTAATCATTATTTTAGTACAAATTATTATAATCTGTTTTTAAATCCTATTCATAAATGCGTGATAACTTCCAATATTTTGCCTGTGTGTAATTAAAGAACTTTTTTAATTATAAGAAAATTAAAATTATTATTAATCTCCCATATATTATTTGTTTTTTGACATCCCCATTCTTCATTTGTATTTTTCAGGCTAGTGTATAAAATTTAGAAGCAGAATGATATAAAATTTGGGTATTTTTCTGATGTGTAACGTGAAATTGGCATTAAAATTTTAAAAAATTATGAAATTTATACAAAATTACTGCTTGAACCGAAACATAAATTACATTTAAGGTTAAATTTGTAAGTTATTTAATATAATTTGGGTTATTATTCCATAAATTTATCACTATAGTCTATTCGCTCTTCCCCGGGAGAAGTATAGTCGGAAGTGGCCAATGTTCCCAATTGGGAACATCGTGAAAATCGTATATCAAAATTTTTTATCAACTTCATATTAATAAAATCTCTTAATTGAAGCATTAGAAGGTAAATTATGCAAAAAAATTAATTAAAATATACCGGGATCTGAATTCGGCCTGTAAAAGGTTAAAAAACTAATCATTATTCAAAATTGAAGCTCTAAATTTCATTCAAAATTCAGACACCTCGCGGGGAACTACTTTCTTTGGTTGTTCTCAGCATATTTCTACAGGCTCAAGTTAAGTTGCAACTGAGTATAGTGCGCGCTTAGCCTTTTGTTTAATATTGTTGGTTGACTTGGAAATTATTAAAACAATGTTACGAGGTTTATTTCTAGTCTTTTCATAATGAAATATTCTGTTTATCCGTGGTTTTTTCACTTGGACACAAAGACCCGCAATTTTTCCCTACTAAATTGTAAATTTCTCTTAAAATACCATCAAAAAGAGCTAAAACTTGGATTGGTTTTGTAGGTAAGATCTCAGTCTCTAAGACTTCCAATTAAAATTTCGGGATTATCTACCCCCTTTCGACCACAGTAGTAGACGGCGTACTCTACGGGACGGAAGTGACGTCATCAAAAGGGGCGGAGCTAGTGACGTCATGGGCGTGGCTTATGACGTTATAGCCAATGGCGTTGAAGGAGGCGTGTCGGAACTTGAGTTGAGTTGTTTACCTCCTGCTGCTGGTTTTCCAGAGTTGAGTTGTTTACCTCCTGCTGCTAGTTTCGTTTTAGCGGAAATTTTAAAGTTTAGTTTTTCGGGTATGGCAACAGTATTTTTTCACGTGTTTGAACCGAAATTTTTGGCGTTCGTACAGCCATCTAGCGGTAACAGAAAGATTTATTTGTAAGATATTTTAATTAAATATTTAAAGGTTTAGAGTACCCGTGCTGCCATCTATCTGGCGAAGTTCTTGTTAAATTTATTTTTTTAAAGTGAATAAAATAATATATTTTTGGATTCGAACCCGCAAAAAGGTACTTGACCTAACGGATCTCCGACGCTATGCACTCCCCGTTAGGCCATCAGTACCCGATTCGGTAAGGCGTAAAATAAGTTCTCAAGAAAAACTCTCGAATTAATTAGTTTGTTTGCAATTTGAAACTAAAATTTTACTAAAGTAGTCAGAGGGACGTAGCTCAGTAGTGTAGGTATAGGACTTATTACTGAGCTTCGTCTCTCTTTTGCTAGGTCGCAGGTTCAAATCCCAGTAAGATATCTGTAAAATAATTAAATTTAAATAAAATTATTTCGTAAAATTTATATTATTAAATAAATAAAATTTATATTATTAAATTATTATTAAAGAAATTACATTTTTTTAGAATTGAGCCCACCAACCACCCGGCAAGATTAACTTACCGCCTCAATTCTTTTTTATCCGTTTTATTTAACAATTTTTCTAAAAGTTAAACTTATTCTTGGACAGTTTACATTCTTTTGCCTTGGAATGGAATGGTACCAAAACGAATTTGTTGGTGGGCGCATAATTAAAAGGCTTCCATTTTCAAGAAACAAATTTTTAGACTCAAACTTTTTTCTCGAAAACGTAAATTTTCTTTTCTGCCCAAAAGAAACGCATGCAATAGGTGCATTCCTGTCCAAGTCCTTCTCGTCGTCTCTATGAGCACCTATACAGTTTGTGCCGTCTTTGTATCGATTTACCAACACGTAATTAAAATGAGCTTTGCATTTAAGCTCTACCATTTGTTTAATTTCTTTCAATAATGGTATCCAAGGCTTTGCGAACATGGTTGTTCCACTAAACTTGTACGTTATTCCGTGGTCACCGTAGGCTACTACTTGACGAGGAACAAAATACTTCTTACCATATATTTCTATCATTGCCTCTTCTTTTTTCAAATAAGTTAATTCCTTTTCCAAAACACGAAAATATTCCCAAGCTTTACGATCCGAGTACATTTTCCCATATGCAAACGATAAGGAATCCTTTGAATACTTGATAACAGTCAGTTCAGGATATCCTTCTTCAGAACTTAATTGACGTTTCATTTTGCTATTCAAATAAACGAAGTTCCTTAGTAACAGGATCTTACCGAGCTGCAATTAAGGATCTGGTGATAAAATGTGTAAATTCAATAAAAGTACGAATGCAATCAGTATCCTGCTTCAGACTTGAATGAACAAGATAAAGAGTGAGTCAAAGGGTTTCGAGACCACCGTGTATGGACGATAAGAAGTGAATCATCAATGTACCAACATGCTTGAACGATTAGAACTACCCGGATTTGTTAACACATTGCAATGCTAATGAGTCATAGGCCCCTTATCACCCCGTCACTACTTGTTGGATGCTGTTAATCAAGGGGAGGGAAACCCATGTTGACTTTAACCAATCAGGGGTCAATCTTTATCTCTTTGGTTGGTTCTTGACCAATCAGGAAGAGGTAGGTTGTATAAAACCGCAAGATCCACCTTGTTGCATTCAGTTTTTGCATTCTTGTGCTCTTAAAACGCGACCTTTGGATTCCGCTTAGTTTTTATTCGTTTGTATCTGTTATTCCGTGCCTTTTGGATTACCTGGTGTAAAATGGAATCTACTAACGATCATGTAAGTACAAGTTATTTGAATTTATTTTTAGAGTTAACTATAGTATTACATAATTATTAATATTAAGGGTTTGTCAAATAGTTAGCATGTTTAGACGCATTTATTTTTATTAACTTAAGCGTTTTTAAATGCTGTGTTGAATTAGCTAACTTACGCGTTGATAAAACATTTTAGTTGTTAAAATATTTTACAATTCGCGTATTGAAAAAATGTTACTGTAAATAATTTATTTTAACTTTTGGGTTTTATTTTAATTTGCGTGTTGAAACATTTTGTTTTTAGTTGTGAATTATTGTTATTTTAGTTGAATAACTTTAAATTATTTTTATAAATTTGATATTTTAAAAATGGTTTATGTGATGAAATTCATTTACTGACCATTTATTATTTTTTCATAACATTTTAAAATAGTTATTGAATAATATTTAGTTCGTTTTTAGTGTTAATATTTGTTTCAACGTGAGCTCTGAAGTTATTTGTTAATTTTCATTTAAAGTAAGGAGGGATGAATATTTTTCTATTGAATTGCACAATTTTTGTTGTTCAAAATGTTATACTTTGTAAGAACATATTGATAAACGTATTTTTAATTAACATTAGGTGTTGTTGCAAGACAATGATGATGATAGTTCGATGATGGTGAATGAAGACGACGAACAGGTAAATAGTTTTTATGATTAGTTTTTTATTTGCTTGTTTTTCTCTGTGTCTTGTTTTTAACATTGCTGTGGCTTTTTTAGTTAATGAGAGACCTGTCGCAAAGACATTTGGAAAATGATGTTCATGAGGTAATGTTTTTTAACATGTGTGATTATATTTTCTATTTACAATAGTTTAATAATGAAATTAGTTATATTTGTTAAATGTATTTTTATTTACCTTAGACTGTTCATGAAAGACCGATTATCCCAATGAATGGCGATGATGATAGTTCGATGGGTAAAGACGACGATTACCAGGTAAAAATACATTAATGATTTTTATTTTTATTTGCTTGTTTTTTTCTCTGGGCATTGTTTTTGACACTGCTTTTGTTTTTAGTGGATGGGAGAGTTAGAGTCCCCTGAGAAAACCATGTCGCCAAGACATCTGGTAAATGACCCGGTAATATATTTTAACGCGCACTCGTGTGATTATTTTTTCCAGTAGTTTGAATTATCTATCAGTGAATTAATTTAAATCTGTTTCCAGAATCTTCCTGGTCCCTCCACAGTTCTTCCCCGAAAACGTCCTTCGCTCTATGAGCAAATTGGATCTGGATTCGAGGTGTGTATTTATTTGATAAGGGGAATTGTTCCTTTTGGTATTGTTTACTTGGCGGCGTTGTTTTTTTAATATTGTACTAATTTTATTTTGTATTTTTCAGAATCGTGCTGGTCCCTCCAATGCGATAGATGAAGAGGAAGATCATAATGATATAGATGATGTATGATATATTTTTCTTAAAAATTTTCGACGCATTTTAGTGTTCTTAAAAGACTAATTAATGTTTATTTTTAGTTTGCTGCTGCTATTTCCCTGGAGGAGCAAAATCGGCGAAGGAACGAGCGATACAACGCTGAAGAGGTAACACTCAGAGCTCGTGTTGACCCTGAACTCCTGCCTGCCCGCGTAAGGGGTGCCCCCTTAGTTACAGTCGTGGATGTCGTGCGGGTACTTTTTCTTTGGATCATTCAGCGCGTTACGGCTGGTTTGAGGGCGTTCGATCTGGTTCGCTTATGTATATTTGCGGCTGGGTTGGACAAACCCATTTCCACCAAGCTAATGACCGTGGCTGAATTGACCATTGAGAAAGTGCTCGCAACGATAATGAAGGTACTCCAATCCAAGGATACCATTGAACTAGACGATGGATTCGTTGTGGATGCCATAACTGTACGCCGGGATATTGGAGGAGGAAGCAAAAGAGTTACCAATGTCATGGTGGACCGCCTCGGCAAAACATCGATAGTTAGCATCCCCTTTGATGACGAGGGACTTTGCTGCGCCAAAGCCATTGTGATGGCCCAGGCCTATTTGGATAAGAACCGTAAACTTATTGAGGTGCTTAGGAAACCAAATCGTCCCGCCTTAATGAAACGTGCCCGAGCCCTTCATGAAGCCGCAGGAGTTCCCCTGGGTCCGTGCACCTACACTGAAGTGGCCCAGTTCGAAGCCCATTTGGATCTTCAAATCGTGGTGTTTAGCACGGAAAACCTGAACAAGGTATGTAAAAATCTCGTTTAATAGAAATATAGTGTATTAAAAAAGTCTTTGTTTTTTCTTTTTAGAAATATAACTATGATTTATTTTTAGGTTTCTTACAAGGGGGAAAAAAGATCCAGGAGGATTAACCTGTGGTTACACAACGGCCACTATGACGTTATCTTGAAAATGAAGGCATTCTATGGGTCTAACTTCTACTGTGAAGAGTGTGAGAAACCTTTTCAGTCGTTGGAGGCCCATCAGTGTGAACATATCTGCCACATTTGCAAGAAGACACAGTGTGGAGAAGGAGTACCCAAGCGATGCCCCGATTGTGATCGCTTTTGTAAATCTAAGGAATGCTTTCAAGCTCACAAGGCGGTCACTGGAAAACAAAAACTTTCCATGTGTGCTAAAGTAAGTTTTTCTAAAAGTAGATATTAACTGAATTAAAATAATGTTGATAAATTCTCATAATTTTTTTTCTTTTAGCAATATCAGTGCCAAAATTGCACAAGAGTTATTTTGCGGCGAAAGTGTCCCAGGGAGCTGCATACATGTGGAACAGTGAAGTGCCCTTCATGCAAGGAATTCGTTTACGTACAGGAACACCGTTGCTGCCTTAAGACTGTTGACGCCAAGAAGTCATCGAATAACTTTATATTCTTTGACTTCGAGACTGATCAATCTTCTGGTGAGCATTGTGTTAACTTTGCTGTGGCACAGGATGCTAGCGGACAGGAAATGGTGTTTGAGGGATACACGGCTTGCGATGACTTCTGTGCATGGCTCTTTTCTCCCAAGCACAAGGGATATACGGCGATAGCACACAACATGAAAGGGTAAGTTTTTAAAATTTAGTGTGGAATTTTTTTAAAAATGATTTTGTACTAATCCTTTTTTTTTTCTTAGGTTCGACGGGCAGTTTCTTTTGGGATGGCTTTTGAAGCAAGGCTATGCTCCGGATGTCATACCCAATGGATCCCTACTCATGACAATCAACCACACAAGATTGAACATAAGAGTTATTGATTCGCTCAATTTTCTGCCAATGCCCCTCGCGAAACTTCCTGCCTGCTTTGGTCTCGCTGAGTTAAAGAAAGGGTACTTTCCACACCTTTTCAATACTCGGGAGAACCAGAGCTACGTGGGACCCCTTCCTGACATCAAGTTCTACGCACCCAACTTTATGTCAACTTCAGGACGAGAGTCATTCTTGGCGTGGTATGAAACCCAGAAGAATGAGGAATTTAATTTCCAAAAAGAAATGTATTCTTATTGCAAGTAAGTTAACTTTATTTTTTCTAAATCATTCCTTTTTTCTTTTTTTCCCAACTTTTTAACATGTGTTTATTTTATTTTTTTAGATCCGATGTTGATATCCTTAGGCGGTGTTGTTTGGACTTTCGGCAGGAATTTTTAAATGTTGCTGGAGTGGATCCCTTTCAGTAAGTATCTCTTTTATTATCTTACTTTCTTATTATATATATTTTTTATTATTTACTATCTTTTATTTGTTTTACAATTGAACAAAACGATTTTTTTTATCTGTTAATATTTTAATTTTTTAGGTATGTAACTATTGCTGCAGCCTGCATGGCTACGTTCAGGTGCCGCCACATTCAGCCAGGCACCATTGCTATGGTTCCTGTTCACGGCTATGTAAATAAAACCAACTTCAGTCCCGACAGCATCCGATGGATGGAATTTGTTTGCGCCAAAGAGGAAATCGTCATTTGCCATGCATTGAATGGTTTGGGAGAGAAGAAAATTGGAAGATATACAGTGGATGGTTTTTGTGAAGAAACAAACACTGTTTATCAATTTCATGTAAGTATTTTTTCATTTTCATAAATTATTGCAATTAATTTTTTCTCTTGTTTTTTAAATATTTCTTTTTTTTTTTCAGGGATGTTTTTGGCATGGTTGTGGTAAATGTTTTGAAGGGGATATTATTCACCCTCTGAAACAAAAACCAATGGCGCACTTACGGCAGCAAACGGAAGAAACATCTGCTTACATTCGATCAAAAGGGTACAACCTCATTGAGATTTGGGAGCACGATTTCCTGAAGCAAAAGAAGGAGGATGATGAACTGCGTTCTTTTCTAGGCACTCTCGATGTGGTTGATCGGCTTAACCCTAGGGATGCATTCTTCGGTGGACGTACCAACGCAGTAAAATTGTTTTATCAAGGCCCATGCAAATACATAGACTTCACCTCTCTCTATCCCTGGGTAAATATAATTTTAACAACTTTTTTTTTATTTTTCTTCAAAAATGTTTTTTTTTTATTTATAATATTTTCATTTTACAGGTGAACAAGTATTGCTTTTACCCCGTGGGTCACCCACAGATTATAACTGAAAACTTTGGAAAAGTGGAAGATTACTTCGGAATAATTAAGTGTAGTGTTGATCCACCTCAGCAATTATATCTGCCAGTTTTGCCCTACAGGAGTCAGGGGAAGTTAATGTTTCCGCTGTGTCGCACATGCGTTGATACAACCCAACAATCCACCTGCACCCACACTGCTGATCAGAGGGCGCTTACTGGTACCTGGGTTACGGAAGAAATAAAGTTGGCTCTACAAAAAGGTTACAAGATCCGAAAAGTAAGTTTAATACTTTCAAGTATATTATCAAAGCTTTTTCTTGTTATCGCAAAATTATTATTAATTATTCTTTTATTTTTCAGATCTACGAAGTCTATCACTTTGAGGAGAAATCTGATACCCTATTCAAGGCTTACATAGACATGTTTCTTAAAATAAAACAGGAGAGCAGTGGTTGGCCTTCTGAATGCCAGACTCCTGAAGAAAGGGAACAGTATATTAAATTATACAAGGAGAAGGAGGGTGTAGATCTTGATGCATCAAAAATAGAAAAAAATCCTGGCCGCCGTCAAGTGGCAAAACTTGCCCTGAACAGCTTTTGGGGACGGTAAGTTTTTGTTTTTTCTCAACCAAAATGACAATTATTTAAATAAAAAATTTATAAATGTTTATATTTTTCAGTTGGGGTATGAACATAAACAAGTCCCAATTGACATTCGTGAACACTCTGGAAGCTTTCAATAAAATGTTGGCAGATTCCACCAAAAACGTAAGTACCTTTTTATTGTAATTACATAATTCATTTTTCTTTTTTTAAAAAAATCTATAACTCAAAATAAAATATATTTTTTATAGGTTAAAGACCTTTATCTCCCCACCCCTGAAGTTGCAGCCCTCTCTTGGGAATGTTCCAGTGAATTTGTAGCACAAGATACTACAACGAATGTTTTTCTAGCTGCATTCACCACCGCATGGGCTCGTCTGAAACTCTACTCGGAAATGGATAAGCTTGGGCGGGCAGTTCTGTATCACGATACTGACTCTATCATTTATGCCAGCACCGGAAATAACGACCCACCCCTTGGAAACTTCCTTGGCGAATTCACTGATGAGTTGGATGGGGATACCATCACCACTTTCGTTTCTGGTAAGTAATAATTTTTATAAAAAATTACAGGTCTTATCTTATTAAGAAATATTTATTTAAAAAATGTTATTTTTTTTGTAGGGGGCCCAAAGAACTACGGCTATCTTACTGCCTCCGGCAAGACCTGCTGTAAAGTTAAGGGTATTAACCTTAACTTCCAGAACTCTCAGGTCATAAATTTTGATACCATTGAAGCCCTGGTGAAAGAAATGGACCTGCAAGAAACTATCCTCACGCACAACCCGGCCAAGATAACCCGAGACGCCAAACGCCGACGGGTCATGAACAAACCGGAGACAAAAAGGTACAAGTTCGTTTACGACAAGAGAGTCATCATCAAGGAGGACCTGTCGACCCTGCCGTATGGATATTAGGGCATCAACTAGAGTGGTGAGAACCAACGGACAAAATAGTGCCTGACTGTTTGACTACCATAATCTTGTGGTAAGATTGACAGTTGGGGAATCCCCCACCGTTGTAAAATAAGGGGGATAACGCGCTGAGAGCTATACTCCCTGAGTAGCGTGGAAACTAGCTCAATTTTCTTATGTTAAATTCATTTTATTGCATGTTAAATTCATTTTAATGTATGTTTAATTCATTTTATTGCATGTTAAATTGATAAATAATACAAGACACAAATATAGTTAAACAAAAATTTTTATTATCTGAAAAAGTTACATTTTTAACCAATTTATTGATTTCTTTCCAACAGCTCTTTTAGGTTTAGCATACATGTTTTTCACAGATTCTTGTTTCTTTTCTCTTTTAGGATAAGTTTTCATATTTTTTAAATAAGTGTTTTTCACAAATTCTTCAGGAAAATTATTTTCCTTTAAAACATCTTTAAACTTTTCAAAAGCTTCCGGTCTTCTTGTTCTATTCCTCAGTAAAAAGTTTATCAGCTGTACGATATCAGATCCTGGAATGACTTGTTCATTGATAACAAGTTCCTTATCCGGATTCCAAGTGATGTTGCGTTGCTGAAGAAATTCAGTTATTTTCTTTGCAGTTGTTTTATGTTTCACAGGAACGGTACTTTGGATATCTAAGTTTGGCTTTGCAGTTTCTTCTTCTTCCGGTTCCAGGTCCATCTTAGGCTTGATATCATTCACATTTGGAAAGGTAACATATTTTTGTAAAACTTGGTTATATAGTTTTACTTTTTCATCATCACTCACTTTCTTCTTTAAAATTTCTTTTATTTTTGTATCGAGTTCCGTTATGTGGTCATCCTCAAACTCATGCATACGGTCTAATGGGACCAGGGCATACTTTTTGCTATGCTCCATGGATGAGATTGGATAAAACAGTCAGGGCAGTGGGAATAAGGAAAGATAAAAATCCGTCTCCTTTTTGAACTAATAGCCGCCTTTTCGTGTACAGAGGAATTCGTTTCTGAGCAAGAGTTCTCAAAGTTTTCTTAAATGGGGATAGTTTATTTTTAGACCGTTTACTGATAGGAAGATTTCCCTTAAGTAAATTTAACACGCATTCGCAAATAGATTTAATCATACAATTTGAGCAATTTTTCAAAATTTTAGATTTTTTTCTACTTTTCTTTAGCAGCTTTAAATATTCTACATCCTTCTCTGAAGGCATTCTGCATTGAAATGATTTCTTTTTCCTGTGCACTTTGTTTTATATAGGCAGCGTAAGCACTCGCTTTGACCAACGAACAGTGCTCGAATCCTATTGGATGATGACAACAATGAAGTGAAGATTTGGGTAAGTGTTGAACCTTTGGGCAATCTAATCTTTGAATTCTCCCCATTAAATTTTCTAAAAATTCTATCTTTCCTGGTCCTTTAACGTAGATAGTAGAATAAGATGACGAGATGTATTGCAAAATATTACGCAATGCACTGTAGGGTAATTCTCCACTGTTCCAGTCTAGCCGATGTTTGTTTCTTATCACCCACGCAAAACTCGTTTTATAGAAACAAGATAACGATTCCCAAGGTATGGGGGGCTGAAATGACCAACAAGCGTGATAACCTTCGTTGATAGAGTAGATTGCCAATTCTTTGATAACAAAACAGTCAGATTTCATTTGAAACCCCTCAAAATCTAGAACAACCTCCATGTTATCTGTCTGGGAGAGAAATGACTCATCGAGGCTCATACACATAATGGGTATCCCCCGGAAATATTCCTGTTCGTAACCGTAACCTTTCACTGGTTTCTGGTCTCAAATCGATTAGCAGATAACTGAAGGGGGTAGAAGTTGCATCATCGAAAATTTCTTGAAACGCCTTAACTTTTCTTGGATACATTTGGCGCGCTAAATTAGCCACCTGACTCTTATCTCTGGGACTTTTGTATAAAATAACATAGTGAGAATTTAAATGAACGCTTCTCATTTCTTTGCCTTGGTGAAATAAATTTTGGGTAATAAAAATAATGGAAAGGTTTCGGTGGTGGCTGCCTTTAGTAAATAAATTGCTTAGTCGGGTATCACTGGCTAATTCTACCATTAAATCATCAATAATAATTAATGCATTTCGAATAGAATTTAAGTTTGAGGGTAATCCTTCTTCAAAATGAACATTTGTCATAGATTTAAAAATAGGCTGGTAACTTCCATAACAGTAAATTATACTTGAAGGCATGGGTTTAAACATTTTATAATCAATAATTTTTTTAACAAAAACTGTTTTGCCTGATCCAGTTGGGCCGCTAAGGAGACAGGTGGAAGGGTGCACTAACCTCGGAAGCTCCATGTTTGCAAATGAAGTATTTTTAATTAAGCATCTTCTTTTATAGGGACAAAAATAAATACACACAGATATAATTTTAATTCATTTTTATTTTTTAAAAACCATGGTTACACCGTATCTCTTTTTCACAAATTGAAATATTCGAAAATCGTTCTTCTTCTGTTCTTGAAGTCGATAAATGATAGATATCATACACAATCCTTGACATCGTTTTACAATAAAATAAATACAATAGTGTCCGCATACATTAGAGGTAAAACTTTGAAATGGAGTCTTGTTCCACGTTACTCGATCATACATCCGGATAAATCTATAAATATCTTGTCCAAAAGCTTCAGGTGGTAATCCGTAGGAATCGAAGAAATCAATCGAGTTCTTATCTTGAAGGAATACCGCTAACCAATGCGTTCCTTTTTCATAATGCTTATCAGTATTCAGCACTAATGCTGAGGGGTATCTTCCAATGGCTGGTATTTTATCAGAAGGAAAAACTCCTCTATAATATCTTGCCGTTGCAGGATCTCGAGATAAAATCTTATCTATTTCTGTGGAATTCATCTTAGTTTCCAAAATCGTAGATAATGTTGCGCGCCTTGTTGATTTCTATCAGGTTTTCGAATTCAGCATACACTAATAAGGACACCGTTTGTTGCAAACTAGTTGCAAATTTAATTTCCAATCTCAAATTGCTGTGTCGAATGAGATTTAAATGTGAGCCGTCACACAAATCAGGGGTTAAATCAAAGCAAAACAAAGAATAACCTTCAGAAAATTCTGACCGTGAAAGATACAAGCCTTTATTTTCCGAACTCGTAAATAAGTTTTGATAAGCTCTGATAAAGTGATTTTTCTGAAAATTGGGTTGTAGAGGGTTATGAGGAACAGGCTGCCCATCCACATACACACCAATAAAATTCATATTGTAATGTTTGAATTCAAAAGGCGACTTTTTATACTCTCCGTTGAATGCATCGTTATCAACACAGGCTATTACAATGCGATTCGGCATCTGCCCTGTAAAAATGTTATCTTGCACAAAACTCATATTGCCAGTAGGTATGGAGTAAGCTTTACACAGCACTCTATTAATTGGATATTTGGCTGAAGTTTTTTCCAAACACTTGGCGTGTCCTAATGCAACTCCAGGGCTAACTCTAACTTTTCGAACAAACAGGGAAGCATGTTCTAGGGATACCTTAAAATCTCCTTCTCCTAGTAAACAAAATTCCGGCTTGCTGCGTATGAGCTTAATTTTCACATCCACCATGTTTAAAAGTAATCTTTCTTGGTGAAACATGTCCAAGTGTAACCGGCCAATCATGTCAACGGAATCACCAAGTTTAAACAAATTTGCTCTTTGGGTAAACCCCTCATTGGCCTCATCGGGTTTTGTAGGAGCGAAAACATTCATTCGGCCAGCTGTATCTTTAAAAAAGAGTTCTGAGGAGAGTTGGGAGGTTTTTACATCGAAACCATGATTTAGTAATTTTTCTATCATGGCTCGGTAGGGGTACGTGTTGTTACTTGAAGAAACAAGTCGCTCATTTAAACTGATATCTACTTGGGAGAACATGGAGTGCAAAAAGAGATTCACAGGGCCTACTTTGCTCTCAGCCGTAATGGGCTTGCCATCGTTTTTTAGTATTTTCACTTTTACATATAGTTGCGTTTGGGAGAGATCAAGATACTCGTCTCCACTTCCGGATACATTAAATTCAACAGGGCTTCCGTCAGAGACATTGGCAAGGGGGTGAAATTCTATCCATTGTCCTCTTTCTATAACAGTTTGAGTGGGAGGAAGGGTAAATATTTCTAATTCAGATTTAGCACATTCGGGGGAATCTTTGAGTAAAAATGCCATGGTATCAGGAGCCGAAAATATCACGTACTACCACCTTCCTGGTTTTTGATGAAATGACTCGGTTAGAGTGTTTGCGCTTCCTTTTAAGCTTTCCTCGACCAATCATCTCGTCCGCTTTCCGAACTGCTTTTCTAGCCAAATTTTTGCCACCTTCTTTTGCTCTGGTTTTTATAGCCGATTCTAAATTCTCCCCCGCCAATACATCGTTAGCCACCATAGTTCCAGTCCTTAAGGCCTCTTTTCCCACAGATTTTGCACCCCTCACTAAAAAGGGTAAAGCTCTGCGAAAGAGTTTGGCGAAAAATCCCCCTATCCCATATCCTTTTTGATAACCTACCCCCTTATAATAAGGCATTCCCTCTCCATTTTGATTAGCATAGTAATCTTCAAACTTTTTTGTACAACACGCGTAAGGAACCAACATTGTTCTTTCTTTAAGCACAAATTAAGAAATGAAGTAAACCCTTGAATGTAGGGCTCTTTTATAGTATTTGCTGGAGCCGAAAATGCAGCGTTAAAAACACTTTGCCTCTTTCAAAAGGAACTAAATTCCCAGAATGCAATCTGATATCAATTTGTATAGTTTGAAAATGGTGCCTAATAACTGGTACATAAAAAGGTCTAGGATAATGAGCATTTATAATTTCCCCGTCTTGCCCCTCCACCTTTACAATTTTTAGCAAAGGAGCTTGCACGTCTCCCACAATTTGAGGCTCAACAAGATCGCAATACACATACATAACAGGAAAAGATGACTTTGGATCGGCTACGAAAGGACTTTGATGAGTACCCGAATATTCTCCTGGTTCAAAGCCTAGTAATTCAGCCAGGCCTTCGTGTAGAATCAATTTACAATTTTCAGCCGTTCTGATTTCAACCTTTTTGGTAACAGCGTGATAATACAGCTCTATCTTGTTTCTATGCGATTCCAGTAACATTCCTTTGATAAGATCCGGTATTGACTCATAACATCCGGGTGGAACTCTTCTACCTTCAAGTTTTCCGTCCCCCAAATCAAATCCAAACAGGTTACTCCCCCTTTGAACATTGTACCAGGTATGAGGGTAAATGAAATCTACAAGTGCCATTTCCCATTCTCCCTTTAAATTTATAGAGCTAGGCAGCTGGGTAGTGAATTGAGAAATTTTGTTGCTCGGGAAAAATCCCATAGAGCTATCACTGATTAACGTGATGTAGAACGACATTGTTCATCGAATGAAAGGAAATTGCAAAGAACACGATATTTATATCATCCTAACATCCTCAACCCAATCATTAAATTTTTCAGGGTAACCCAGGAATTTAACAAAGTACTCGAGTTTCCCCTTACGCTTCCTTTTCTTTAAAACTTTTTCCACAAGATAATATCCAGAATCCGTTACCTTTTGCAGTTCTTCTTTGTAAAAACTACCCTTAATCTCTTCTCCAGATAAATCTTTTAATTTATAAACGATAGGAACTCTATTTATTATTTTACTGATTGTAAATATTTCTCGAGTCCAGTTTTGTTCATACCCCTTTTCAAATATCATCTTATCTCTACTTATGCGAACTGTATCCCCTATCTTTAAATCTGAACTATCCAATTTAACATTAGGAGTGCTATCGTAAAGTGTATGCCAAATCTTCTTTTCATTTTCCTCGGTCACTGACACTGGCTCTGTCTTAATACTACGATGCCACGTATGATTATAACTATGCATTAGTTTATCTATTACATCCATGTATTTCTTAGTATTCATTTCAGTAAAGTACTTCCACATTTTAGTTTTAAGAGTGCGATTAAAACGCTCAACTACCGAAGCTTTTGTTTCATTATTAGTTGTAAAGAAATGAACATTATTCTTTTTCAGGAAAGTCTGAACCTGATTGTTTATAAATTCCTTTCCAGCATCTGTTTGCAAAGATTCAGGAACACGCTCAGAAAATATTTTTTCAAAGGCTGAAACGATGGTAGCAGATTTCTTATCTTTTAGGGGAATGGCCCAAGCATATTTGGATAAGATGTCAATACAAGTAAGTAAATATTTAAACCCCTCATTTTCAGCTGAAAGTGCCTGCATGTCTACCAAGTCTGCTTGGAATTGTTCATTCAGACCTCCTACTATCACCCTATTTCTTTTAAATTTGTGCCTTAGGGGCTTATGCAAAGTATAAGATTCCTTAGATTGCAACCATTTCCTTATCTCTCTTGTCTTAACACGTCCTTTCAAAACTCTCTGTAAACTATTAATGCCTCCAAAACTACCTGGCAGAGCTGGATCTTTATAAGTTTCTTCCATGATGGTCAAATGCTAGAATGATAAAAAGTCAAAGAGAAAACCTATTTATATTAAAGTTATCCCTGAAAAGAAACTGCAAAAAAGATATCACTGAAATAGAAAACACAAATAAGAAAAACAAGTTAAAGTAAAACAACATTTTTATTTATATTTTCAAAATTTTTGTTTGTACAAATCCATATATTTACAAGTTAGCAAATTTTCGGTGGTTTCCGACAGTTGCTCGTGTAAAAAGTCAAAATTTTGGCAGATACAATCAATTTCCGCCGCAGTTAGCACAAGAGAAACGCATTTAAGGCCATAATCACCCGTTTTGAAGCAGTAGAGGTTTTGGAGAAACACCTGCTCCTGCGAATTAACACAGGCCAGCACTTCGTTGTTGGCCACAAACCCGCTCTCCGTTTTGGAAACGTCCAGCTGGGAAAACTTTTGGGTGAATTCCGGCCAGGTCCTGTAAGTCATGGTAACTCCCCTATTGGTAGCGATGTTACCGTCGAAGCGTCGAAGGTGTATCTTGAATTCCTCCTCCTCCCCGCGAACCACAACAGTCACACACAGATCTTCGGTGATTTTCCACTTTTTTAAAGTTTCAAATCGAGAGTCTTTAGCTGGGGGTCCACTGGTTCCGGGAGTCTGAAAGGGCTGAGGTCCCTTTGGTCCGGAAGGATCGGCTCTGGCGAATCGGCGTCTTGGCATGTACATTTTGTTACTAAAGGTATAAGGCAACTCCTCCTCACTCAGATGACGTTTCAGGCTCATTTTTACTAACAGTAACTGCATAAGAATGACTACCGAACGGATTGCACCCCGCTTTATAACTCCGAATCTTATCACGCATAGGGTTTGATAACGTTATCAGGGTGGCTCTCATTGGTTGAAACAAGGTGACGTAATTTTCCTGCAATCCTATTGGTCGTTCACAATGTATTCCTCCGCGAACAGCACGTTGCCAATCCGAAAATACTAATATTGAAAATATACAGTAGCGCCCTCTACCGAAAAAAAAAAAACTTTAACTTCAAAGAAAAATGTAAAAATGTCGGTCAAAGTTGCACGCAAAAATACTGTTGCCATATCCGAAAAACTAAACTTTAAAACCGAAATTAAATGCAGACAAATCCGGAAAACGAAACTAAAACTAGCAGCAGGAGGTAAACAACTCAACTCTGGAAAACCAGCAGCAGGAGGTTAACAACTCAACTCAAGTTCCGACACGCCCCCTTCAACGCCATTGGCTATGACGTCATAAGCCACGCCCATGACGTCACTAGCTCCGCCCCTTTTGATGACGTCACTTCCGTCCCGTAGAGTACGCCGTCTACTACTGACCACAATGTTAAAAATACTGAAAATTGAGGGACTTTGCCCCCACCTACCCTTCAAGTAGTGTAATTTTTGGCATTAAAAGTTTATTCACTTTATTGGGTAGTATTTTATGCTATTGATATATAGTGGTGAATAAAAAAAATTAGTGTTATGTAGAATGAATTGAAGTTGGAAAAGATTTTTATGAGAGTTTTATGTTTTAAAATCATCATATATGAGTTATTTTTTTGTAAATTACTACATGTTACAGACTCTATAATATGGCGGAAATGTTGTTAGATAATCTAGGAACACGACTATAATAAATAGGGCATTATTTTTTCCCAATATTTACTTCATATCTTCAAAAGTTGATCATGTTATTTTTTGCATGAATGGTTTGGGTTTCTGCGCAATTTGGAAAACACAAAAACTATTTTTAAATATTTATTTTTCGTTTAAATAAATATAAACTGAAATATAATAGTTTACTCCCCGTAAGACATTGATAATAATAAAACGAGTTTTGAACAATGTACATTTTATTTTTCACTAAAGTTCAAACAAAAAAAATCATGAATAAGGCACGTGTTTAAATGACAAAAATATAAAGTATTTGTCAACAAATAATAAACTGACACATATTCAAACAAATGTATGTGAGTTTCTTTATCCCAATATCCAACCAAAACTTCAAAAAATTGGACAGTGATAGTTCATTATAGGATTTATAATCATGTTATATTTAAGAAGTTATTAATGACTTTCTTTAATCGGGGGGGGAGAATCATAGGAATTATAAAAGCAAATCTGAAACAGTAATTTCTTACCTTAACATCCAAAATTATTTTAGAAGAGTAAAGGTATGTGAAATAAATGACATAAATTCCAATTAAAAAAACTCTAAAAAAGTAATAATGTCTTTCTAAATTAATTTGGGCAAATCTTAACAATTTTCACTGTCCATTTTCTATAAATGTAAATAAATATAAAAACACTATAAAAACTCAAAAATATCATATGTAAACTATAAGTTTTAAAAGATGTAAAATTGAATTTAGAGGTGAAAAAAAAGAATGCATAAAGTGTGAGAAATAACTTTTGCAACGACTTATATACAAAATGTTTCCAAGTGTAAAATGTATAGATATAAATGCACAGACATATAACCATCTAGTTTCATAAAAGCTAATCTTATTTTTGAAGTAGACGATGAATGTTTGATAAATGGTTTCCTGTAAAAAAATTAAATGCAATTTGTGAAGATAATTGTTTAATCTTTAAAAGATCTTTTCAAAAAATGACTTTAAAATAATTATTTCAAAAATTTTAAAAATATAATAACGTATTTAAAGCCTCAAAATTATTGAGAACAGAAATTATGAGTTATTATAGCATAATTTAAGAAGTAACATTTATTTAATGTATACATATCTTCCTTGAATGTTTTATCTTCGAGGATTTTTGTTAAATTAATTTAATAATAGAAAAAAATATAAAAAATTAACTAAATTTATTTATTCATTTAATATATTTAGAATAAACTATAAACTAAATACTATGCTAAGATATTTCATGGGTATTTATTTCATTGTAATATTTAGTCAAATATTGGTAGCTTTGCTTAATCTTTTTCTCCTTACACAGTTAAAATATCCCAATTGAAGCTGTTTAATGTAAAACAAATAATTTTTACTTCTATGACAAATAACTTGCTCTTAATATATGTGATAGTAAACAGTTACCTCTTTAAGATACAAAAACAGTATGTTGGTGATGTAATAATCTTGTATGTATTTAAAAAATGTAAAAACAATTTAATCTACCATACAAAATGACCAATAAATATCGAAACAGTTTTATAGACAAAATATTCTGCTTTGTATTTCAAATGAAAAACGAGAATATAACAGTTAATACTTCTTACGATGAATCAAATGTCCGATGAGACATGGTGAATCTATTTTTAATCACTATACCACTCTATTAATTTTTCATGCTTTACAACATAACCAATAACACAGAATAAATCTATAATAACAAACCATACATAAATAACATTACTGTCAACTAGTATAATAATTTTTGTGTCCTTGCTTCCCTATCCCCCATCATTAATATATTAACACTGTGAACTGCTTGTGTGTCTCATGATATCTGCTCAACCAATTAAACTTCAAATGGACGGCTTGTTACAGCAATATCACATTATATACAGCACAATGTCTCAAATGAATAAAATAATTTGAAATATTGATTGGGAAACAAGCTTTTAAACCAACATGCTATTGTGAAAGAATGAAGATAGTCGAAGATGATGTTACTATACAAAGAGAAACTGGAGATTATTAGGTGATGTTTAATTGTTTATATCTGAGGTTTGTAAAAACTTGTGCATTTAAATGTACTATTAACTAACTTTTCAATGGTGGAGTGTTGGAGATCCAGAATATATGTAGTATATTGGAAGAGGAACGATAAAAACACTTTTTAAAATAGACCTAGTTTGAGACATACAAGCTTTTTATTGAACTTTTCTAATACTAGAAAATTATTTATGAAAAATTTGTTTCATTTTATATTAAAATTTAGAAACATATTAAGATTTTTAAAAAAAATTTTGTAGGGGAAATAGTAGACGATTGGAGACATTCTTTTTTATGTCAAAGTCAAAATATTTTCAACATCTCCAGCTTAATTTTTATGACCGATCAAATGAGGGCTACTTTTACTTTTAGTACTACTTTTTATTTTAAATGTAATACTTCCGCATAAAAGCTTTAAAATGAGAGCAGTTTAAAATAGTAAGACCCTGATGAAAAAATAATTGTTAGTCTTTCGTTCTAACCATCTGTAAACATTTAACTCTTATTCTTTCGTTTAAACATGGTATAATCGCGTGATAAATGTTAATAATAAAATCCTTAACATAATTTATTAACATGAAGTACAAAGCATTTACTTTAACAAAAAAATAATAAAGGGCATACAATATTGTACTTCAGTACTCCGAAACTCCAGCATCAACTGTTTTTGTCATTCATCTTTAACTTTTTCCTTTTTACATTATACAATCATATTATAAATAGTATCAAATGTTATTCATAAATCCTTCAATACCATTTATAAACTCAAAATACAAAAGCATTTACTTAAACACAAGAGTATCAAAGAGCATAAAGTACAATGGTACTTTTAACGTTTAAAAACATGTTTCCCAATATATTTTAACTCTGTTTAGAGTCGGAGGGCAAAAATGGCGGACAGCAAAGCCAAGCATGAAATCATGAGAGCCATATTCAATGAATGCCGCATGGAGGCGTTGCAGTCGCTGTCATAGATGCGCGCGCACGAGTCGGATGTGAGGCGATGTCTGTAGCCAGCCATCAGAGAGTCGACAACTCTACTCTTCTCGGATTGACAGTAGCGCCGCGTAGCGTCAAACAAACAGTTGCGATACTGTCGGATGGCACTGTAAGAGAAAAGTTGATAATAATTAAAAATTGCATTCTTGAGCTTTAAAATAATGTTAATAAGTATATTAAGTGTTATTTATTCTTTTGTTTTTCTTTACATCTGTACTGACTGTTTTCTCAAAAATTATTTATTCTTAGAGTTAATTTACACAATAGGAACTGGGATAAAAAAAGACGTCGAGTAAACCGGGATAATAGTTAACTTCTCCATACTCCCAATTCAGAAAAGAAAATACATACATCTCTTGATGAAAAAAAGCAGTAATAAACTGTACTCGTGCAAGACCGGGCAAATAAGCCAGTCATTCTATATAGCGATACTCAAAATACACATTATTAAAATACATTTTCTCTGTCACTTGAATGGGTAATTTTCCTCTTGGTGACAATTAATTGTATTTTCCTTTAATTTCTATTTAAAATAATCTTCATGAATAAGTATATAACAAGAAAAGATAGTATAATAATAAAATAAGTATAATAAGATGTATAATAATATATAGATAGATATAGTTTAGATAAGTATAATAAGAAAATAGTATTTCTTTACATCTGTACTGAGTGTTTTCCCATGAATCATTAATCCTTTGAGTAAATTTTTACATGGTAAAAACCGATTTGATAGATAACCCCAATACAAAAAAAGGAAATACATAAACCTAAATATTAAAGTAAAATAGAAAGGCCGGGCATATTAGCTAGTCACCTTATAAAGAGAGACTCAATATACTTTATTAAATGCTATTTCTCTGTTGAGTAACTCTCACTTGAATGAGTAATTCCCCCCCTTGATTTTTCCTTAATTTCTGTTTAAAAACATGTTAATAAATCCATGCTATGTGTTTAAAGTAGTAAAACAACAAAATTTGAATGTGTAAGATCCAATTTGTGTTAATGTTAAGTTAATGTAGAGCAAAGTATTTAAAAAAAAAGAATTTTGGTAAGAGAGAACGATTGGATACTACGGTGGAACATACCAGCATTTCATCTTCTCCTTGACATCAAAGTCGTTCTCCACATAGACTTCTCGGTTCTTGTCATCCATGTCTTTTTTGCACTGGTCGGCAGTTACAGTGATCCGCGATGCACACATAGCGTCTGGAAGAGAAGCAAAAAAAACTACTTAAACAACATAGCTGTCTGTTTCATAATTCAGCAGTACTAGTCCAGTAACTTTGTCGCCTGAAAACATGGGGTCGTATGCGTCAAATCCGGTACTTCTGATTTTTTGCAGACTTGTTTATGATGTTGGCCCAATGAATAATCCAAGTTTTAGACCTCGAGCGCCGAACGCAACTTTGTCAAAAATCGAAAAACCGCGGAAAAATCGAGTTTTTTTCAAATTTTGGTAATTTTAACCCTAAAGAACTAGTTTTTGAAAAAACATTCTAATTACAAAGTTAAAGAAAACAAAATTTCCTACAAAATGCACTCATCAACTTTGATTTTCTGAAGAGTGGTTTTGAAGCTAGAGCGCTCTGAAAAACATCGATTTTTTTGCCTTTCCGCAAAAAAAAAGGAAAACGGGCACTTCTACCCTCTTCAAAATGAAAACTATTCATGTTATCAACAAAAAAATTATACCACGTGAAAGAACATTTAATTTTCTATACATAACGTGCTTTACATTGTTATTTTTTTAGAAGGGGGGAGGGAGGGAAGCAAAGATCGATAATAAAACTCTCGCGCCTCGCAGACCCTACGGACTTACGCGGCTGTTAATCTGCAATCTGCGCTTTATTTCCGGTATATTACCAATAAAATGGTTTGTTTTAGATTAATTGATGACTAAGCATGCTTAAAAAAATAAATTTTTAATTTTATTTATGAAATATTGGGTGTTTTAGGCGGAATTTCGATCAATATTTTAAATTCATATATTAAATTATGAGAGTGTTTTAAGGAATGATTTTATATGTTTTTTGCATCGCTAAATTCGAATTTTAAGTTTATTTTCATTTTCAAAGTCATCTTCACATCAAAATTGCAAAAAATCACAAATTTTTGCTCTTTTGTTAGGTTTTTCATCGATTTTCGAAACAGACATTCATTTAATGAAACATACCATGCAATCAAATTAAAGCAAGTAAAATTTCCTATCAGATGCACTGGTTTATTTTTATCTTGCATGAACGGTGTACGTTTTATAGCGTTTTGAATTGCAACAATTTTTTCGTTTTTCTACAAAAAAGTGGTGAACGCTCGATTTACCCCACTACAGCTCTACATAAATACAAGTAACCGGCAAATAGTTTATACCACATGAAAGAACTTTTAATTTCCTACAAAATGCACTATTTAACTTTGATTTTATGATGAAAGGTATTGATGCTAGAGCGCGCTAAATTATTGCTGTTTCCTGACTTCACATAAAAACAGGAAACTTGCTTTTTTCAAAACGCTATGAAACGTACACCGCTCATCGCAAATGAAAAATAAACCAATGTATCTGATAGAACATTTTATGTTCTTTAATTTGGTTTCGTGATATTTTTCGTAAAAGGAATATTTGTTTCAAAAATCGATGAAAAACCTAACAAAAGAGCAAATATTTGAGATTTTTTGGAATTTTTGATGTGAAGATGACTTTGAAAATGAAAATAAACTTAAAATTCGGATTTAGCTATGCAAAAACATATAAAATCGTTCCTTAAAACACCCTCATAATTTAATATAGGAATTTAAAATATTGATCGAAATTCCGCCTAAAACACCCAATATTTCTTAAATAAAATTAAAAATTTATTTTTTTAAGCATGCTTAGTCATCAATGAATCGAAAACAAACCATTTTATTGGTAATATACCGGAAATAAAGCGCAGATTGCAGATTAACATCCACTTAAGTCCGTTTGGTCTGCGAGGCGTGAGTTTTATTATCGATCTTTGCTTCCCTCCCTCCCCCCTTCTAAAAAAATAACAATGTAAAGCACGTTATTTATAGAAAATTAAATGATCTTTCACGTCGTATAAAATTTTTATTGATAACATGAATAGTTTTCATTTTGTAGAGGGTGGAAGTGCGCGTTTTCCTTTTTTTGCGGAAAGGCAAAAAAATCGATGTTTTTCAGCGCGCTCTAGCTTCAAAACCACTCTTCAGAAAATCAAAGTTGATGAGTGCATTTTGTAGGAAATTTTGTTTTCTTTAACTTTGTATTAAGAAAGTTTTTTCAAAAACTAGTTCTTTAGGGTTAAAATTACCAAAATTTGAAAAGAACTCGATTTTTCCGTGGTTTTTTCGATTTTTGACAAAGTTGCGTTCGGCGCTCGAGGTCTAAAACTTGGATTATTCATTGGGCCAACATCATAAACAAGTCTGCAAAAAATCAGAACTACCGGATTTGACGCATGCGGTGATGTATAAAGTTACTGGACTATACAGGAACTTGAGACTATAAATTTATGGACTAGTGAGCTGTAAAAAGGCAACAATCACATAGAAAGTGTAAAAATTGTGACTAGGGGAGAATGGGGTAGTAAGAAACGTTTTAATTTGCCGCTTTGTAAGCGGGCCTAAATATTTAAAAAAAATCTTTAAGACTAACTTTATATTCCATAAAAATTTTATCGCTTTAATAAATTATTCAGTGAAAAAATCCCGTTTGAAGGTGATGCGGAGAGCAAAATCATAAACGTAAAGTCAGGCCTTTTCAACTACTTCGATTTATCTTGTTTTTGCTATAAAATTTTTATGGAATTTTTTAGTAAACTTTTTAGGAGGTTAAAGGGGCTATATAATTCACTTATTGTTCTCCAATTTAGGATTGTGGATCATTCTTAAAAGTACCCTGTTTTGTATTACCCAATTTAAACAAAACTATTGGGTAATAAGAAACACATTAACATTTAAAGAAAACAATTTATCCATAAAAATTTATTTATCGAATTTTTCTCTTCATTATATATATTAAAATTTTAATGTTCTTATTTCAGTTAAGTATCAAGTTAAAATTTTAAATTCAAGTAAGTTTATTTTAACTTCATTTTTCTACAAACGGTGGATAGAAAGACAACTTTTACTCACCACTACAAAATTTATTTAAAAATTTATTTCCCCCCCCCTTGAACTGTGCACCTTGTGATCCATCTTTTCTAATCTTTCTTAATGAAGCAAACCATTTGGTGGCATATTGTTCCCAAAGAGTTGCGCTAAATATTACTAATATAGAGACAGCAGACAGCTTAAACATCTGCTCCGCTGTTCTAAGCGTGACCGGTCTCCCGGTTTCGCTCTGCCACTCACACTTGACTTTTTGAACCAACTTGGCCACTAAATCCCTCTTTTGGCAGCTCATACCGCCAAGCGCCAAGCTTTGCCAACTTCCAGTTCCTACCTCGACCACTAAATCAGCATTTTCTCACCTAAATACTTGTTTAAACGAATCGGAAATGACTCGTATAGAATCTGGAGGGTTCATTTTATATAGTGTGAAACTTTTTTTAAAGAAATTCCCCCCCGCAACATTATAAAAATACAGTTTAAAATTGTTTTTTCCGAATCCGCGGAATTTAAAAAAATTACAGGTAAAAAACTAATTGGGATAGAGAAATTTTTTCTTCACTGAACGATTCGTCATTGCTTTTTCTAGAGTTTCAAATTGTCAGTTTCTTTTTTTCCTCATTTTTCTGGGAAGAAGAGCAGTTTTTATAACTCAAATTCCACCCGCCTACGGGAGCTCCCATGTTAAAAATTTACTTCCGCCACTCACACAGGTCCGACTCTTTTCGACATGCAGGGTTGCCTTACCGAGAAGAGTAAGCTGTCTCTATATTTGTACTAACTCTATGGCTAAAGTTTATTAAGATGAAAGAAAGTTACCTTCGTCTTCCAAGTGGTCCGGAGAGTTGTAGGAGGATCCATATCCGAATCCGTTGTATCCACCGTCCCTGTCACGGTCATTGTTCCTGTCCCTGTCTCTGTCGTTATAGTTACGGAAGTCACGGTCTCGTTCGCCATTTCTAGAGGACAAAAAAGATATAATTTTTCGAAACAACTTCTAACTTTTAAATGACTGACGGTAGTATTCACCACCAACCTATGGGCTTAAAGTTAACCAAAAATCAAGCTTTTTTGCCAACTCTGATTGGCTCGAAACTTGTTTTCCTTCTTCAACTAGTAGGTTATGATTCCAGGTTAGTTTAAGATCAGGTTAGAGGTGAATATGGCCCTTTACTAAGGTTTTATATGTGAAAAAACCGAACCAAAAGGCCTACAATAAAAGAGAAGGGTAGGGTAGGGCAGCTATCAACAGTGGATTAATCACAATTTCTTCAGCGTTTCGGTTGAATTAATTTTACTTTTTGAATGTGCATTGTAATAAAGTTATTTTATTAACCAAAAGAAAAAAATTAAACATTTTAGCAATTTTACACTTTTTTGTTGTTTTAGATGATTTTATCACATGTCAATGCGTGATTTGACTTTATTTTTTCCACATAAGTTCTTTGCAGTTGCATTTTGAAAATTGTTATTTAGGCTGCTTTTTTATACAGAATTTTCCTTATAAAAGTGTTAAATTATAAACATATTTATTTACTAACATGTTTTTCAAACTAAATGCAAAAAAAATTGTAATTGCAAGTCTTATGGTAGTCATAACTTTTAAAAGAATTCATCTTTAATGTAGTAAATTAATCTAAATCATTTTCACCCGTTTTTCTATTAAAAATAAATTTCAATTGCAGTTAAAATACTGAAATAGGTTTTATTAACCCCGAATCAAGCAAAAAAAGGAAAATAAAACTACGTCTAGACACTCTTTTTGATCCCTCTTTTGATAACTATTAATGCATCATTTATATTGTTTGAGTGGCGAGTGTGCTTTCCAGACAGTCATTACCTGTCGAACGTGGAGTACTGGTTCCTTCCGTTGCCGGCGGTGTCGGTACCACACTGCCAGGAAAGCTCTTGGGCTTTGTCCACGAGGTACGCCCCCTGGTACAGGTCGTCCTCTCTGGTGCAGCGACGCTCCAGCTCATCCTGCATGCAGTCCCGGAAGCTCAAGAAAGACCTGCGCAACAGATCAACAACAATGACGTCAGCTATTCAGTTACTTACGGCCGTATTCTGTGCTACTTAACAGCGGTTAACCAGCAGTCAAATGATTCCCCCTATCACAGTCGTTGATTCCTTTCTTATTGATTGCTGGTTAATCGTTGCAACACGGTCGTTAAGGAATTTTGAATTTGTCCATATTGTACCCTCTATGTAGATGGCCTCACAACTCGGACGACATCAAACATTGGGGGAAATCGGTAATTTGTAATGTGGGGCCGTTTAAATATTACGTAAGCATTTTTTGGTAATTTTTAACCCCCTCCCCCTTGTCAGCAAAGATAAGCAAACCTCAAACCGGTGACGAGCTGCCAATTTTAATTGCACGGACTATAGTAGATAAAGGACCGTCCAGTAGATAAAAGGCTAAGGAGTAGAAGTTTAGTTATTTGGGCATTTTTATTAGTGATGGGCAAAATCGATAATTTTAGGTATCGAATACTTTGGTATCGAATACTTATAGGTATCGAATACTTTGGTATCGAATACTTATAGGTATCGAATACTTTGGTATCGAATACTTATAGGTATCGAGTACTTTTAGGTATCGAGTACTTTTTTTCAATGTCGGGAAATGAACCTGAAGGGACAATTTTTTTAGGGCCTATCCATAATCAGACTAATATTCAAAAAACTGAAAGCGATCCATCAAAAAGCCCCGTAGCTACGGGCCTGGAGGTGGATAGAGGCGAAGGATTTGGCGGGGGAAAAACCTAACCGCGTCAAATTTCTCTCGCGGATGATAACGACATGGGTTTGAGCGTTGCAAAATGAAAACGGAAACAGGCTGCGTTTGATCTACAGTAGGTATTATAAAGATTACTTCATTGAAAAATTTAAAACGAAATATGTCAATAAAGTATCGATACTTTTGTGGGTATCGAATACACTCGATACCTATAGGCATCGAGTACTTAAGTATTTGGTATCGATACCTGCCCATCACTATTTTTATGTTCTTCACGAAAGTAATTTTATTGCGCAGAGTGTGGTCGGATTTGTTGAAACTCCCCCTTTACAGTAAGGTAAAGATAGTAAAAAATAGAAAGGAACTTTAGAAGAACATAAGATCTTTCCTACTACGTAGAATTAAAATATTGGTTAATAAATGGCATCTCCTTTTGAAATTTGTCTGCATGTAAGCCACTACCGATTCCGCGGATTAGCAAACATAACCTTGTGGAATCCTTGTGGAGCTTGGGTATTCCAAGTGGCACACGACAACAACAGCAAACATAACCTTTCTCACCTGCAAGCCTCATAGTTGGCTCCAGCTCTGGTGTTGGACAAAAGGGCTTCGCATCGTTGCATTTCAGTTGTCTTGAAGCAGTTGTTGTCAGTCCACCCTGGAAATTACAAGAAGTAATGGTTTAACAGAAATATAAAGCATACATACATAAATTTGAACAATCAATTGATTATTTATTCTAATATTTTCCGGGATGGATGACCGTGTTTGTTGGAATTTATTTCCATACTCTTTATTCTCTTTTTTGAAGAGCATCATCAGTGGCAAAAAGATCAACTACTAAAAATTGAAAACTAAAAAGAAATAACAAACTGCTAAGAGTAAAAATTTTATTTCTTATTTGTATTTGTTTTTTTTTAGTTTTCAATTTTAATAGTTGATCTTTTCGCCACTGATGATGCTCTCCTAAGAAGAGAGTGAAAGTATGGAAATAAATTCCAACAAACACGGCCCGGAAAACGGAATAAATAGTTACTCTTCAGGTCGTAGAAGTTTCATCAATTTATAAATAATTTGATTGTTTCCCCGTTGTCATTACATGTTAGTTTCAAGACTTCTGAAAAGGGTGATACTCAAGTTCTTACTTCCGTAAGTGTCGCAGTTCCTGGAGATGTAGTCTCTGGCCCTGCGGAAGATGTCGTTGTCTTTGTCGCGCTCGTCTCGGGAGACGCAGTTGGACGTCTGCCACATCAAGCAGTTGTAGTCGTCTCGGATGCGCCTGATGCAAGAAAATTTCAGTTAAAAGATACAAGCTAGTCAAACTCAATAAATAGGATTTTGTTTCGGGGGGGGGTTAGTTCAAAATGATAAGGGAGTGAAGCGTAAAAATTGAGTGAAGTGTTTATCAACACTTTCAAATTATAATCTTGAATCTTTGTACACTTAGCTTAGACTAAAAACTAAAAAAGGCGTTAAAACGAAATAAAGAGAGAAATTATTGGAAACAGTTTACAGTTGAAATAGCTTAAGGGGTCTGAGGACTCTTAACTATGCAAAGGGTCGAACTAGTATTACACTAAAACTAATTTCTGTAGAAACTTTAAATTTTTACCGCATAATAACTATATATCAATACATAAATACTCACAATTTCAAAAAGTTCTGATGGTTTTTATAGGAGTAATCAAAAAAGGAAAAAATTCCACTGCGCACAAGATTTTTCAAAAACTATTCAAGTTATAAACATGAAATTGGGTATAAATACTTATCTTCGGGTATTTAATAAGGAATACTTACTTTTTTAAAAAAATATACTGTTAAAATTATTTTTTATCGCAGTTTTAAAAAAAACTATGATTAAAAAATTTTCTGATTACAAGGGGGGGACCTCATGTGTGGGTGCCCATGTTGCTATGATGGGCTTGTTTAAAATAAGACGTTTAGTATCACTAAGTGAGGCTTTCACAAACCTTATGCTTTGCACGCCCCATTTTGAGAAGAGCCTCTAGCCTTAATATTAGTGCCGCACCACCAACCAAGTTTTAACAGTAAATATTCACGGTTGATTCATTTAATAATTACTTCGAGATGATAGGGTATCATCTCGGTCATAAAATTATAAAACAGTGTAAATCGGACAACCTTGTTTAAATCTAAGTAAATATATAAAAAAAATTAAGTAACAGTGTTAGTGGTGACTAATGTCAATAAGGTGAGTGGGGCTAGAGACCAGCACAATTAGATCAAATTTGCGTCACAGGGCATTTTTGGGGTGCTCTATCCGAATAACAATAAGTAATACTATCATTGAACTTTTCCGTAGAATAAAAAAGAGCTATAAGTTGCCCCTTCGCCTGCGAACATTGTCGTCTAGCGAACACAGTTAAATTTACGGACATGATAATGGGCATGACAGACGACCTGCATGTTAAGTTTGTCGTCAACCTTTTGAGACACCCCTGTATGGATTCAAATCCAACAATGTATTCATATACATATTACTAACATTCTAATCCGAGTGTTCCCTGTTATAAATATGAATATCATGCAAAATTCATGTTAGTTGCTATAAGTTTGTTTGAAATAAGACGTTATCACAGGTAAGCGGCTTTCATAAACTTTTTGCTTTGCACACCCCAATTTGGGTAGAACCTAGCCCTAATATTATACTCTATTCATTTAGAATTGGCGCTTGAGAAATAGTGATTTCCCCCACGCAGAAGCGTAACCATAGTTACTCTCTTAGCGCAGCCGATAGTAAGCCTTCTTCGTCACTTTGACGAGGATAGTTGCTTCGGTGGTGGGGGAAGGAAATATTTACAAGAGCCATTTCAAAATGAACAGAGTATATTTCTTCCCCCTTCTTAACAGCATTAATATTCACACAGGTGATACATTAAATTATTGTTTAATTCCTTCGAGATGATAGGTTCTCATCTCGTTATGCATAAATTTTAAAATAATTTTAACCAAGTAAATTATAAACTATATAAATATATAGAAATATTTAGAAACACTTTAGTGGTGACTAATATAATATCAATAAGGTTAGTGGAGCTGGAGACCGTGACTGGAGACGTTTCTTGACATATTGTTCGTAGCGTTGCATGACATGTGACAAAGGGGGACATTGTGAATTGTGACACTTGGTGACATAGGGGAGAGATAACGGTAACTTTTTTTTATAGTGAATCGCTCACCTGCACTTCTGCGAGTCCTGGTATCCGGCCATCCTGTCGTCGATGACCCTGGACAGACTGCTGCGGCACTGCTGTCGTCTGGAGGATTCGCAGCGCTCCGATCGGCAACAGGTGACGTCTCCTCCTCCTCCGTTTGAGCCTGGGTAGTAGTCTAAATGCGTCAAACACCGGATCGTGAGTCCGAAATGCCGTCACCAATAGTCCCAAATCATAGTGTAGTAACCATAGAAAGTGTAGCTCAAACGTTTATAAACTCTATTAATAGCAGTGATACCTAACTGGTAACATCCACAAAGTGGATATCCAGAACAGAGAATTGAAGGGCTTGGTGGATGAAGGGGCTTTGTTACAAGGACTGTCCCGAAAGTAACGAGACTGAACTCCGGTCAAAATTAGGGAATTCAGTCTCGTTACTTTTGGGACAGGCCCTGTAGCACAGCCCCTTTATCCTCCAAGCCCTTCAATTGTCAGAACAGAGACCATGGCCATATCGGCCAGCGCCGGTTCCCGAATTTTGACTAGTGGACAAAAACGAATAAAAACCCTGTGCTCAAGGCTCAAATTTCCAAAACTTTTTCTGGAGGACCCCCAGACCTCCTTTTGGCCATGGAACTCGATACTACCCACACTTTTTATACATGACGTGTAAAAATCCAAATACTACCAAATGACTTTTAAAAAAAGCTATATTTTTTAAGTGCTCTGGAATAATTTCCTACTTCCGGAACAAATATCTAGGTATGCGTCTTGAAATATAAGCAATTAAACCAAATCCATATTGGGTTCATTATGCAAAAGCTTCTCTATACGCCAATGCATACCAAAATAATTAACATCTGAACCAATGGCGGGTCCAGGGGTGCTATATCTTTTCGAGAATCTCCTAGAAATAGCTTAGAATTTCTGTAAGCACACTAAAATTGAAGAAACAACTCAGGGGAAGAACCTCCAGACTCCTATTGCCTTTGGATAACGCTTCCTAACCGTTTTCTTGGTTTTCTCTACTTGCAAATATTGTTACAGTATTAAAGGGGCACGATGAAAATTACTATTGAAAATAAGTATATTATATATATATGTTAGGATTAATGACCGAAATATCTCACTGAGACCACAATGTGTTGTGGCATTTGCGAAACGACCACAGCGTGAAATTCGGGTTGTGATCGCTTCGAAAATGGTCATAACGCCTTGTAGTATTTGCTAAATGCAACAACTCGTTGAGACCGGTTTTTAAAAGGGCCACAACCCGAAATGGTCATTTTGAAAAGACAAGATGCGTTTTGAACTTTATCTAAAGCAACCACCAATGCACGAGTTTTGAACACATTTTCTAGTTCAGGGGTTTCTATCTGGTAACTGGCCCGCCGGCTTCCTGAAAACCTTTTTTTTAACATGCTAAAATTCGAAAATTTTTCGGGGGAGGACCCCTGACCTAAACCCTCCGATTTTTATTTCTTAGATTATGGAGTAGCTTTGGGTGTTTTCTATGAAGAAAAATTAAAAATTTGTGGTTTCTAGAGGGAGGTTGTAAGTAAATATACCCTGCAATTCCCCCTGAGCGTATAGCAAGGGCTTATGTTAGTCAACTTTTATATCAAGGAGGGACAACATAGAGTATCCAAAAATTAGGTGATAAAATATTTTATAAGGAAGACCTGCCAATTTAGGTAATATTCAGTGCTAAACAGTTGTATAGGGTAAAAAATTAATACACTCTCTGAAATTTTTGAAAATACAGTAGTACCTTCACAATGTATATATAACCTTCGTCCCTCTTTCGCTGGAAAAATTCCACATTAAAGATTTTCCGTCCGAAAAATCTATTATGGATAAAAAGGAGCCAGATTACTTTGCGGCCCGCCACTTGACTTTTGATTGCGGCCCCCTAAGGAAGATGGAAACCCCTGTTCTAGATTCTAATTACAGAATGATATAGTGATAGTAGTGCAAAGTACCCAGGTTAAAATATATGCTGGTACAAGCAAAGAAAATATGCTAGTTCTTGCTAGGTATGCTAGTGCATGCTTTTTATGCTAGCTAGTATGAGGTGCTAGTATACTAGCTTACGCATCAATAGCATGCCATGCTATATACAATATACAAGCATCCTATGCATTTTTGCTACTTTCATAGCATGGAAAGCTAGGTACCTTGATTTGCTAGTTTATGCTATTTGCTTGCTAGCAGGGGTCGATTCAAAGTTTAGAGGCCAAGAGGTGCATAAAACCCAGTCCCCAACATGGTCTTAAGATAAATATTTGTTATTTTAAGCCTGATAAATAAATAATCTAACACATTCTGCTATGCTACCAATAGGATCTAGCAACACATGCTAGTTTTTTTGCTAGCCAACCAAAAAAAGTGGGTCAATACACACCTTGGGTTGCTAGTGGCTTTGGTAGTACTAGCAAAAGGTTTTGCTAGTTTTTGCTGGTATCTAGCAATACATGCTGGACAAGCAAACACATACTAGCTTGAATTTTAACCAGGGTAGGCATAAAGTATTGAGAACATCACCTACCGTTCCTTCCATACTGACTTCCAGTCCCAGCATTTCGGTCTCTGTTGTAATCGTCCCTCCTGTATCCTCCATCCCCTCCCCTATTGTAGCCGCCGTCTCTGTCTCTCTCTCCGTTGGGGTAGCGATCGTCTCTGTCTCTGCCGCCTCCGTATCTGTCGTCGTCTCGGAAGCTGCTGGTCCTCTCGTTGCTGCCACAGCTCCAAGCTAATTCTTGAGCGCTGTCCACCAGGTACTGACCAAGGAGCCGCTCGTCCTCGCGGCGGCATCGGCTGCGGACCACGTCGGACACGCACTCGAACAGGAGGTTGAATCGCCTGCGCAGACGATTTTTTGCTTTGTTAGTTTCGGGGCATTTTGAAAAGGCATTGGAAAGAACGAAAGTAACAACTAAACTCCAACGAATTTCGCTAATAAAAGCTAAATAAAAGCACAATTAACAAAAATAGCACTCAGGATTCGAACCAGGGACCTCTGGGATAGTAAACATATACCAAACCACTCAGCCATCGAGGCTGATGCCAGGATTGCTCAGTAATATAATTTTGATGTTATCTAGCTGGTTACTGCGCATGCTTCCACTGTCGTGGAGATACGTTTCGTGGACAACTACGTTTTGAAAATGTGTCGTTGTGTCGAAAAAGACCAGGGTTGGCAAAAACCTGGTTTTTAAAAAAAAAACAAGTGGGTTGGGTTTTTTCAATAAAACCCTGAAAAAACCCAAATAAAACTGTTGAGTGAAAGTAGTAAGACTGCTTTAAGCTCGGTGATGGTGAAAGCATTTAAATTGTGCTTCTGAATTTGAAAGTAGAGCTATAAATTTAAGGATCCCCTTGATCACAAATTCTATAATATAAATGTTGGGGGGTAATGTGATATTACTCATTGATGAATGGCATTGAATTTATCACATTGCCCGGCTACACTTAGGGCATTTTCAATAATGAACGGTTTATCACTTTGCCCGTAACATAATGATTAATTTTTGAGTACTACGCAGATGATCTCCAGAATAACTGCACTTATAATACACAAGTTCCATTGGTTACCTGCATGTCTCCGGGTTTGCGGAAGAATACTGTGTTCCACTGAGGGGATTGGAGCTCTCGCAGGTCTTCATGCTGTCCCCGATGAAACAGCTGCTATCCCTCCATTTCGCTGAAACAGCATCAAAGATTACACACACGATCGGTTATAGTAAAGCCCTGGATACTCTACCTTAAGTAGCGACATCAAGCAACCGGCCGCCCGCCATTATGGGGAGAACTCACTACTAGTCCGGATAGTCTAGCTCAGGGATGGCGAACCAATGGCACGCGTGCCACTGGGTGGCACGCGACCGGTATTTCGGTGGCACGCGACATTCACTAAAAATGACAAAAAAAAATTTAGTACTAAACCAGATCCCCAAAACCAGATTCAGAACACTTTTTAGCTAGCTGAAATTCAAAACATTTTCGGGGGAGGACCCCCGATCCCCCCACTCACCTCTTAGGTGCCGTTGAGTCGTTCAAATATTACGTAACAACATTTTCTTGGTCATTTTGGACTCCCTCCTCCCCTTTTGTCAGCAAGGTAAGCAAATCCCAACCGCCCTTATAATAATTACGTAAGGAAACTGACATTAAGCCGTTAGAAAACAAAATCATGGGTGCAAAAGGAGCCTGATTACTTTACGCAAAAAGGGGAATATAAGGGGGTGCGAAGGGGCCCTGCCCCTTCCGAAATTCGGACAAGGTATACCAAAACAAGTTAAAACCCAGTTTCTTCGGGTAAAATTTTGAAATATTTTTTGGGGGAGTGCCCCCAAATCCCCCTTTTCTACTTCAAACTTTTTTTATAATACTCTTGAAAATCAAAATCCTACCTAAAAATGTCCGAAATTTTAGATGCACCAAAAACTTGTTCAAGACACGTTTTTAGGGTCAAATTTCCAAAAATTATCTGGGTAGGACCCCCAGACCCCCTTTACTTGGAACTTCATTATTAACATTTTTTCTTAGATTAAATTCTAGAAAATGCAAATTCTACCTAAAATGTATTAAAAATCTGCATTAAACCTATTAAAGATGCATGGGAGGGACTGAGGAATAATTTTTGGCCCCTCCCGAAATAAATTTCTATATACACCACAGACTTTACGGCCCACCACTCACCACTTGAGCTCTTTAAGTTTGAAACTCCTGTTCTAAACTATCGACCTTCAAAGGAGGATTTCATTTTCCAAGGGTTTAAATATAATTTATTAAAAAATAACAAGTGGCACACTTGACACCTGAAAATCATAAACCGTAATATAAATGGCACACTGATCGAAAAAGGTTCGCCATCCCTGGTCTAGCTTATCGTCGCTAGTAGTGAGTTTTACCCCATAATGGCGGCCGGTTGCTTGATGTCGCTACTTAAGGTAGAGTATCCAGGGCTTTAGGTTATAGGTTACATAACAGACGGAACACACACGATCAAAATAGTATAGAGGAGAGTTTCTTAAACTGTGGGTCGCGACCCACTGGTGGGTCGCTATAGTCAGTTTTTGGTGGGTCGCGAGAAGATTTTAAATTTTTCTGAATATGTAGTTTCTTTTTTAAAATTTTTACATACGGACTTTTGAAATTTATCAAATTACTAGTATAAAGAATAAAAATAAGAGAAATTTGAGAAAAACTACCCTACTTAGAGTTGAAAGGAAAAGAAAATAAATATAAATACATACTATGTGCGTCACTTTTTTAGGACTTATTCCCTTTGAAAACTGACGATTCAATGAGCCGATAATGCAAAACTAGTTGTTTATTCAAATAAGATTTTTGAAAAAAAAACCCAGTATACTAAACGTAAGACTTCCCATGAACACCGGGGGAGCAATGCAAATCTTAAGAATTTTCTTAGGAAGTGATGCAACTGCAATTTATCCCATATTACTAAAAAAACAAGTTAAAACCCTGAGTTTTTAAGGGTCAAATTTCGAACTCTGGAGGAGGTCCCCCAGACCCCCTTTTTATTGTGAGGCACATCGTTAACCCACATTTAAACTATTTATTACGGTCAAATTCAAATATTTACTTTCAATTTTCTAAAAAGTTAATTTCTCTTCTGACACGTGCGCATATAGTAATTGATTGTTGTAACTAAATATTTGGTGAACCCCTCCCAGTCACGAAGTTAAAATACCGTTGGGGGGCATAGAATAGATAACTGAAGACGAGGTGGGTCATGTTAGTTAATGAATTCAGTTAGTTAATGAATTAATTAGTCACTATGCCAAAATAATGCCAAATGAATATAATTTTGAATTCAAAATTTGAAAAGAAATTAAAACTGGGGACTGGAAATAAGTTTATAAATTATTTTATTCATTATATAAATTATATTATATGTAAAATTAAGGTGCAATTATTGCTGAAATGACTTAAAACATGTATTAATTATGGTTGCTTTATGCTGAAAATTGAAGTTAAACTTATGGTAGGAGAAAATATCTCACTGACCAAGGAACTACACCAAAAAAACCCTGGGCTAATTAAACTACACTGCTGGCCATCCAAAATGGTACACCAAGAAGGAACAGAGATATGAAACCCAAATTTATTTCTATGATTGCACATAGTGTTAATGTGAATTAATTAAAAATTCAGCCTTCCTGGATGTTAGGGGGCCGAGAAAATCGGTGAGGAGTGTTGTCTCCATAGGTGTCCATTACCACTGCCCCACGCCATGGTATTGAGTGAAGGAGGCTCTAAATGGGCTTTGAGGGATTGGAGGACCATGTTGAGTCCACAGATAGTCAAAGTTCATGTGGTGAACCAGCGGGCGTTGCATACCGGGTTAGGTGATTTCTCCTCTTTCATCGGGCATGTTTTGTGGTGTTGGTTCTTAGAAACGGGTAGATCAGGGTAAAAATGCAACATAGGGGGATAAGAAGAAAGCTTGGACATTGTGTTCATCACGTGGTTGTGCATTTTTCTCTTGAGACTTGTCCGCAGGCGAGGGTTGAAGGTAAGGGTAGACAACAGGTTGTCAAACCTCAATGCTGCAGTTCTGGTTGGTCAATGTGCCGTTAAATCATACTGAGGAGGTGTGGGAGTGGAATCCAAAGCTTCAGTTCATCGTTACTCTGCGTAAAGAAGAAATCTGACGATTACAAAATCAACAGCCGAGTGCTCTCTTTTCTCTCTGTCGTAAAGTCATCTCCAATTATCGTGGTGCTCCAGACCGCATTAGGATACTCTCATAAACTTTGTGCCATCACATTGAGATGTCAATTTCATTATTTAGAGCACTGTTGCCGACGCCAAATCCTGTGTTGAAGATTGGAATTTTTCTGAAGCTATGCTTGCCAAACGGGCAGTCCCCTGCACTGTAAACGACATGCATTCCACTCCCACACCTCCTCAGTATGATTTACCGGCACATTAACCAGCCAGAGCTGCAGGATTGAGGTTTGACAACCTGTTGTCTACCCTTACCTTCAACACTCGCATGCGGACAAGTCTCAAGAGAAAAATGCACAACCACGTGATGAACTCAAGGTCCAAGCTTTCTTCTTATCTCCCTATGTTGCATTTTTACCCTGACCTACCCGTTCTTAAGAACCAACGCCACAAAACATGTCCGATGAAAGAGGAGAAATCACCTAGCCCGGTATGCAACGTCCGCTGATGCACCACATGAACTTTGACTACCTGTGGACTCAACATGGTCCTCCAATCCCTCAAAGCCCATTTAGATCCTCCTTCACTCAATAACAAGGCGTGGGGCGGCGGTAATAGACACCAATGGAGACAACACTCCTCACCGATTTTCTCGGTCCCCTAACATCCAGGAAGGCTGAATTTTTAATCAATTCACATTAACACTATGTGCAATCATAGAAATAAATTTGGGTTTCATATCTCTGTTCCTTCTTGGTGTACCATTTTGGATGGCCAGCAGTGTATTTTCCACGGCGTGATTCAGCTATAGCAAAAAACTAAAAGCTTTATTAATTCGTGATTTGACAGACGCTACTTTGATCTGTCTTTCATGAGCGAAGGATTCGAAATTATGACCAATGATTACAAGCGTACTCTTTATTATAATTTTTTACTTTTATATTTAATAGTGGTGGCTAAAATATTGAAACAGTAGATGAAGTAAAGAACGCTATAGGTAGGTACTCTTTTACAAAACAAAAAGTTCAAATATATATATATTTGTCATTCTTTTATAAAAAAAACCCCACTGTGCATTTACCAAAATTTTATCTCGATCCCTATAAATCATTTTAATTAAATGTACTTAGAATAGTATGGTTAAAATTAAAAAAAAATACGTGCTTCGTTGGCCAATCAATTTGGAGACACTTTTGAATAAAAAAAAATTTCTGGTCCAAAATAATGTTTACACTGGCACACAAAAAAAAAAGAAGTGGAATGTACTTTGGACCGGACCTACCTACCGGTATGTTTTTCGACCCGCTGAACCTGAATTTCAAGTCCGTTTGTCCCGGTCACCCTCCAGTTTTGAGTAAAATGCAAAAAAAGGCCAAAAATTCCAAAAAACTGCAGTTACAGCTATGAAAAAAATTTTGTGGACCCGGTTCACGTATGATTTTTGTGTATTCTAAATAACTGAATCTAAATCTAAAAGTTAATAAGCCCGGTTAGCCGTCCAAATTTGAAAAAAAACGAAATGAACCATGAAAAAATAAAAATTAACCATGAAGTTAGTCACCAGGTGAAGTTTTTGAGTTAAGATTGTAAGTTTGGTTAATTAACACACTTGAAAACTTTTCTCCAAAACTTAAACTGGTGACTAACTTCATGGTTCATTTTCACTTTTTCATGGTTAATTTTTTTTTCAAATTTGGACGGCTAACCGGGCTAATTAACTTTCAGATTTAGATTCAGTTATTTAGAATACACAAAAATCATACGTGATCCGGGTCTACAAAATTTTTTTCATAGCTGTAACTGCAGTTTTTAGGAATTTTTGGCCTTTTTTTGCATTTTACTCAAAACTGGAGGGTGACCGGGACAAACGGACTTGAAATTCAGGTTCAGCGGGTCGAAAAACATACCGGTAGGTAGGTCCGGTCCAAAGTTCATTCCACTTCTTTTTTTTTTGTGTGCCGGTGTTATTATTCTTTTTAAATATAATCCTTACATAAATCTGAAATATAAATATATGTAGTTTTTATACTAAACTCAATTCACACACATTAGTGCAACACCCCATGAGGGTCCAGGTTTTAGTCCGTTTCCTATGAAAATCTTGTTTGTCATGACGTCATAACAAAAACGCATGTATTAAGTTTGGCATTCATTTGAGACGGCCTGAATCTGAATAACACATCCATAGTAACAGGAGGCTCTGGAGTTTCACCTCAAAAAAGTTTTTTTTTATTTTTGAAGGAAAAAAGTAATTTTTATGTATTTATTGGGGATTTCCCATACTCCTCCCTCTCAATTTGATCGGTTTTTTTGTCGAATATTAGAGAAGTATTATACGGGAAGAGTCGTTTCGTTTCTCTACATTTATAAACTTTTTTTTCTGCGAATGATAGAAGCCTCCACCATCTATTGCCACCTCCACAATTTTGCCATGTCTCTGAAGGGGAAGGAAATAGTCTCCAGATGACCTGGACCCAGGGTAAACTGAACCGACCACAGGACCCACAGATTTAATAAGCACGTAGTGGATCTTTAGTGATGTCGGAAATCGAACCATGAACCCTCCATTACCGAAGCCTTAACCACTATAGGTACCCTACGGCCCTTTGACTTTTTGTTAATCAAAAACAGTGTTGTCGCCAGAACGAGTTTCAGAAAGAAAAGCGTGAGATCGAATGACGTCAAAATGACGTTGCTTACAGTTGCTGCCCACGGTGTCGCATCCGTCCCTCAGGTACTTGAGGGCGTTCCTGATGGTGTCTCCGTTCGTGTTGCGCTCGGTTTCGCTCGTCAAGCATCGGGTCTCCGACAGAAGGCAGTTGAAGTCGTCGCGGACGTCTCTGAAACGGAAAAGAACATTATTTCAGTATGTAAAAAGCGTAGGACCATATTCAGCATCGAAACGTTAACGAAAAAAGGATTTTCGTGTACGGGCGAAGACGGGAGATCCCGAGGTTACGTTTCCAAAAACGCGCTTGGGGCCAGATTCAGTTATGAAAGAAAAAACGATCGCCTTACGAGAACGAAAAGGTTACGGGAGATTTGGGGATTTAGGGGGATCTTATTTTTAAATTAAGGGTTCAAACTTTACAATATAATTTGGAATATCAGGATTTAGTGTATCGACAGCCACCTTACAAAAAATTTTTTGGCGAAAATAAGTTTTGAGTTGTATTTGTTAAAGATGGCCTTGCGCACATCTCAGTGCCACCAAAATCGGCCAAAGACGCTTCATAACTTCTCCATGACGATTTGTAATAACCTGTAAGTTGGGAACCTCCCAATCACCAAGCAAAACTCGGTAAATTGCAGTGACGCTGAGGGGAAGCAGTGTCGTCCTCAGAAAAACGTGAGTATATAGCGTTATTTTAAAACGCTTATAATCAAACCCGTTGTTAATGTGTTGGGAAATAGACTTATCAACTTATGCAGTTTTTTCGTCTCCTGAAAACTTTGAGGTTTTGCACTTACAGGCTTTTGCAACGTGGCTGTCGGTATGTTTAATGAACAGAACAAAATTTTGTTGCAATGGGCGGGTGCCCGTTTACTACATGTTTAATGTGTAATGACTATATGACTAGATTATTGTGCATTAGTATTGTTCGCACCAGACGCTCTACGTTTGGTTAGCATGGAACTAATCCAGAGGGGTTAATTTTTCAGAGATTGACCTACCTATACCTATCAGTTCTTCCTTCCCTGTTCTCTGGCAGCAAAATCGTTTTTTAAATGAAAGAATTTTCAAAATATTTCGGTAAGGTTAACCCATAAACCCTGTTATATACTCTTCGTTTATACTTTACAACTCCGGGCAGGAGAAACTCAGAAGTTGCAATTGCATGTAAGTAATAGCAATATTTATATGAATTAAATTTTCAATAAAAAAGGAAATTTAGTTACAAAATTGATTAATTATGCATTACAGAAATCAATAAACTCATTAAAATAAGGAGAATTGGGTATCAATTATATTTTAAAATCATACCCCCATAGCAAAAACTGAAATGACGCCGCAGAGCGATTTACAAGATATAAATATGTCTCGAGCGTTTTTATAATCACCCACCCTTTCTGTCCAAAATGCAGCCAGGCGTTCCAAAACAGCTTTCACTGTTGCCCGGTCATCAAGGTCCCAGCAGCAGAGAAAGCGAGTTGACCAGATACCCTCCGTTGGGAAAACAATAGAAAAGAACGCGACACACGCGATTATGTTTGTCCTTGTGGTCAGCCGGGTGTGAAGAGCACAGTTCGGAGATATATCGACAGATGGCGCTACTATTTTTTAGTTCGTTATGATTTGCAGAGAATCTATGATGGCATTTAATTAATTAGTTCACTAATTATGTTAATTTTACTATTACAAATCAAATTAAATTTTTGAAATATATTTCTAGAAAATAACGAAATTTTATTACGATGGAAGTTTTAATCTTTTTCTTTATTATAATGTGGTAGAGCATTCTCCTCCGAAGTAATTCCTCCCGACACAAGACGAAAATAAAAAAAACACCACGAGGGACACTGAACGGAGTTCCGAGGTCGTTAGACCCAGTAGCGGATCCAGGGGTTACACGGGGACATTTGACCCTAGGGACATTTAAACCTAGTTAGGCCCAGGGACATTTTTGACCCGGACACATTTAGACCTATAGTTAGACCCAGTAGCGGATCCAGGGGGTAACACGGGGACATTTGACCCCCTAAAGTGTAAATATTTCTAGGATATAAAATGACATCCGAAGATAATTTCTTAAAAAATTAATTAATTTTGAAGCTTTTGAATGTAGCTTTAATTGGATCCCTCCATATTTTCAAAAACATCGCCGTTTCTGCTGTGGGAGATATTTTAAAATTCCTGGTGTCCCCAGAACTCAAACCTGGATCCGCCCCTGGTTAGAGCCAAGTCAGACCACGCGTCTATAAGACGCGACAGCGATCAATCAAAGAGGGGAAAAAGCATGGAGTTCAGTCTGAGACTCTCCCAATCTTGACAGGAATCTTCATTCCTCTGGACTGCTTTCTCCATGCTTTTTTTTATGGAGATTGATTGCAGTAGCGTCTATAAGACGCGTAGTGTGACGAGATCCTTAGACCTTCAAACTCCAGTATAACCATCAGCCTCAATAGTGAGGCCTTCCGCAACACATTAAAATATAATCTTGATATTAGTAACGAACAAATTTCCCATATTGTTGTGAGAAAAATGCTTTTTTATATTAAATCTTCTATAGCGGTTTTTCAGAAAATGCATTTCTCACTGAGTAACTTTTCAGCACATAATGAGAAATCTGATGAAGGAAAAAGAAAATAGAAGAGAAGCGTTACTAATGATGATGATTTGAAATGATCTTGCTTTGAACTACTTTTGTTATTCTTAAAATGTAATTCTGTGTACAGAGTGTTTCAGATAATTTTTCAGAACTTCTAATAGGAGTAGGGCACACCTAGAAGATTCAAAATCACATAGCATTGACTTTGGAACAGTGGCGGATCCAGGATATTTTTTTGGGGTTGGGTTAAAATATTTTAAATATAATTTTATCTTCTTGATCAACAAATATAAAACAAGCTTTGAATAATCGAGTTCACGGATTTGCATCAGTGTAATTACGAGTTTGGATCTTTTAATGAATCCCCCAAAGCAGAGAGATAATACCCAAGATAACACCCAAGCCATAGGCGATAATGCAAATAGAAAAACACGGGGTATGCCTTGTGATAGCGGTCCTGGTGCCGCTAAGATCGCTTCAAGCTCAAGCCTTCCATTGTCACATCTCGAGAGGTGGAGAAATAGAATCTCAATCTTCTAATGCCCCACCGAAAGTGACACATTGAATGAACAGTGAACACGTCACAGCCAATCACAGCTGGGATCTCCATATTCTACTGCCTACATTTCTGTCAATCAAAGCAATTGTAGTGCTGCCCTGTATCATACGATGGTATATGAAAATAGCGTTTTGGACCCTCTGTTAGCGTCATGGATAGATTTAGATGGATAACTCTGGGGAGGCATACTGGAAACCTTGGGGGCCAAGCTGTCTCTTATGGCTTTGAAAACATGGTTTTCCCTTATAAATATGAAAATTTATCGTAAAGTTGGGGGCATTTTCCCCATGTTCTCCCTTAAATCCGCCCACAGTTAGGATTTTTCTCTGTGGAATCGCCCCTCTAACTCGCGTCTCCGAATCCACCACTGCCCTGTTAACTCTCTCGCCACCCTGGGCGTCATATGAGGCTCCTACTTATGAGCTCAATTTTGGTATGATGTAAACACGCAAATTTATTTTCTTTTCATCAGTGACTTTTCACTGATTCATGTAGATCACATATGAGACTTCTACATGGTTTCTGAATTCGTTCCTAAATGGCAGCAAGATGATTTATACCTCAGTGTTTACATTTAAGCTGTGATGCTTGTGAAGAGAAAATACAAGCTAGATACTAGCTTCTGTACAACATTTTTTATAGGTTGGTAGATATGTTCTTATCTCGTAATCGTCTAATATTACACTCATTGCCATAAAAAACAGTGCACCAAGAAGAAAAAATGATATCAAAGCCAAATTTATTAAGCGGGGGCACCAGATGAAATTTGACTACGTGGGGAGGCAGCATGGTCTTCCAATCCCCAGTCCATTTAGATCATCTCTCCCCCAATATCATGGCCTGTGGCGGCAGTTATGGACACCTATGGAGTCAACACTTTTTGCCGATTTTCTCGGCCCCCTAACATCGAGGAAGGCTGAATTTTTTATCAACTAACCTTCATATTATAAGTAATCATGGAAATAAATTTGCCTTTAATATCTCGTTATCTTCCTGGTGCGCTATTTTTTATGGCAATGAGTGTATGACCATCATATCTTTTAATAAGTTCTAAACCGAGTATTTTCTGTTAAAATGAAAAAAATATGGCCCATATGGCCTCATAAAAATAACTAGGAAGGAGTGTACACAAGAAAAAATTTTTTCCAAACAAATTATAGGGGCATTTTGGATATATTGAGAAGAAGAAAAAACGTTTTTTCACTTTTTTGATGTTCTGGTGCCGAGAGGCTGCCGAGAGGCTGCCGAGAGGGAAGAGAGAGGACAAACCAGTTGATCAGAATGTGTTTCTAGCGATCTTTCATACTTATCTTATCCCTTGATGCCGATTATAAAACTATTGATTGATAATGATCATAAAATATTTGTCTATGGAACCGCCTCTCTTAATCGAGTCTACGAATCCGCCATCATTGTTCTGTTAGAGAGAGGGCAAACCAGTTGATCAGAATACGTTTCTGGGCATCCTTCCGTGCTTATCTTATCCCGGCGGAATGGGATTTAGCTTAGAAGGGACTATCCCATTGTGGCTTTAGGTCAAGAGGACCGTGACCCACATACTTGGACGGGAAATGCAAAGAAGTGGGACGGGTCAATGGCATGCACGCGCATAGCTGAGTGACCCCTCTGCTTTTAACTAATGAAAGTGGAGTTAAATCGAAATTATAAATGATGAAGCGAATAAATGCCCTCTATGAGGGTCGGTCTATGTAAAAATTAGATCCTAAGGTCAGGGAGAGTGCCCTTTATATGTGATTGTGACATAAAGGCAAGATGCGAGCCATGGGGTGATTGATACCTATTAAGAGGTCCTACGACGCCTTCTTAATAGAACACATCGAGTTTAATCAAACTTGGCAGTATTCATCCCCCTGCAGGGGAAATATTTCAGGGGTTGATCTTAAATATATTTGATGATGGCTCTCCTAAATCTTTTAAGAGGTTCTGATTCTTAATATACTTTGAAATCAGGAGGTCTTGTATAAAGAGAACGGTCCCCCTCACTGGAGTACAAGTTAAAAGAAAAAATAATTTTTTTTTCAATTGCTCAAGTTTTCAAATTGTTCTGAAAAGGCACAAAAGGTCTTGATAAGCTCCAGTCCTTGCAAGTGATCCATGTAAATCAGAAATTAAACTATTCACGGACATTTCTATAGAATATGATCATTATTAATGTGCATATCTTTCAACACTGGGGATTATAAATCGCCTTATTCCATACCCAACCAAAAACATTTTGCATCTAAACACCTCATTCCAAAACACTTTTATTCTTAGAGAACTTTCAAATTTCGAAATTTTTTTTCTGTCCTGGTTTCCAAACTTTCTACCACACAATGAGACTTCGAAAGGTGGCATTCGACGCAATTTTGAGGAAGAACTAACGACAAGAACAATGGTTGACATATCTGGGGTTGTTGAAAAAAACATCTTTCATAAATGAATCGGGAGAGTATTTTATTCCTTCCATCGAAAGCTTTCCGTCATTGCCAGATTCCTGAGCGAAATCGTGATCGGCAAGGTCGAAGAACACTTGCATTAGAACAGACGAAATATTGGAATCAGTCGATGACTGACTTAACAGCAGGGAGTAGTATTATTGCTTATTTTATATAATCATACACACAATGAGGAAGTTGCATGATTTTTTTTATTTTTTTAATCGATTCCTCTTGCAAAAATAAGCAACTACCCAAAATTTGAGGCCGATCGAGAAATCTTTGATTGCCAATAAAATTAACAAAAATCCCCTTTTTAAAAGCGCGCGAAAACGCCAAGAGTTTAGATGTGACGTCATCTTATACTAAACATTGTTGTAAAGCAATGGAGTTGATGGTATGATTGTTGACGTCATCTTATATTTTAAACATAATAAACGTTTTTAGTTACTTGTTTTTTTTCTCGACTTTTAAATTAAAATATTTAATTACCTTTACATTTTTTTGAAAAACTGACTAGATATTTCATTTTACCCTACAAAAAACCATACGGAACACTAGTTTGAAAATCTGACACATGAAACTTCCTTATTAAGGAGTTTTTTGCATTTTTTTTAGATTCAGGGAAAACTAAAATGTAATGTATTGTATTCAAACTGTTAGTTAGTTTAAACCAGCGTTGTATCCAAAGGGGGTTAGACATTTAACCCGTCCCTTTTCTAGAAAAAAATTTTAAACCACTTCTCAAGATTTTAAAAGTTTTCCAGATTTTTAAAAGCAAGAATACAAATTTTATCGGATCCCCCCCTTGATTATTAATTTGAAACCCTGGTTTATAGTCTATAAACAGATATCTATTTAAGCTCATTGAAGAAACTTTAATACATATTGTAATGTTGATAGTTGGATCTTTTGTAGAACTAGTTAGCGAGTTAGCCGATCATAGGATTACTGTAAAACATTCACTAGCCGAGAATTTTGTGAAATTTGAATAATCGCAACAGTCCACCGTGCGTGTCTTATTATTTAAGATAGTGAATATTACAAAGAGGGATTTTTCTACGTCGACTGTCCTTGACATAAATGCTCGTCAGGCGTATACTTTCTATTATTTCCTTAGGATTTACTACAAGTTTTTTTTTGTTTTTGAAAGTATGGAAAATCTCTTTTCAAAAATCATACATCAGGTGAAAATTGAGGGATAAAATATATTATTCTGAAAATTACTACCGCAAGAAATATATGTTTTTATAGGTAAATCAGTTAAGATTTTAAATAATTAGTAGGTAACAGATATTACTACAGTTGTGTTAATAAATGCATAGATCCTTACATTTATTTAAGGATCGTGACCTCCTATGACGCTGAAATTTAGGAGACATAGAAGCTTTATTCATCATGAGTGTATAAGAAATTCACGTATTCTTTGAAAAGTGCTGATTATTTATAAAAAGTTTCTAAAGTTACTTAAGAATGGATTTTTATGGGTGAATTACAATAAAAGCATCTGATATAGATCAAAAGAGATAATTTTAGATGTTGATTGCTATTTTTTGTGCTGTAAAAGCAAGAATATTGGCCGAGAATAGTAACAGGTAGATATCCCCTGATGATATAACATGTTTTACGAAATGCGTCAAAAACTTCTTTTAGTTCTTATAATTGAAAGTTGAAAAGAAACAGGCAGGCATAATCGTTTATAGATAGACGTACATTATTGAGATGAAGATAGAATTATACAGTTATTGTATGTTTTTTATTCTGAAAACGTACTTTTTATTAAAATTATGAAAACAACATTCAATAAATTATTAAGAATAATAATATTTGAGGCGGGGGAAACATATTTTAACACAATCAGAGTTGTCAAAAAAGCTTGATTCCAGGTTTGGTCAAAATTTAGTGTTGATTATTAGCGCTAATAGATTCTGAAAAGCAAAGTTTAGAATTGATAATTGCGGCGATGGAGAAAAAACTCAAAATCGGATCGAAATTTTTATTTGCCACTTTTTAAATCAGACAGAGCTTTTTACATCAAACACGGATCGTCGTTGGGGGATCAGAAAAGAAAAAAATAAATAATCAAAGGATAAATGATCAAAGAATTTTTGCCAATTTGTGTAGGTACTCTGAAGAAGTTCAGAGTCTCGCATCAAATAGTAGCAGACTGGGTATATTTGTTGCTAAGTGCAGTAAAAGTTAGTAGAAAGTAAAGTGTGTGTGTGTGTGTGTGTGTGTGTGTGTGTGTGTGTGTGTGTGTGTGTGTGTGTGTGTGTGTGTGTGTGTGTGTGTGTGTGTGTGTGTGTGTGTGTGTGTGTGTGTGTGTGTGTGTGTGTGTGTGTGTGTGTGTGTGTGTGTGTGTGTGTGTGTGTGTGTGTGTGTGTGTGTGTGTGTGTGTGTGTGTGTGTGTGTGTGTGTGTGTGTGTGTGTGTGTGTGTGTGTGTGTGTGTGTGTCATAAACTATAATTTTTCTAAAAACAAAAAAAACCTCCGCGTTTTAAGAAATGGATCATAACCATCAACAGATCACGGAAGAGTCGAGATATTTGCCATAAACGTTTCAAAACACTTTTATTGGCACTAAAATCCAACCGATTCCTAATCAAATATAAATAATGGTGACAATGTCTTGTCTTTTAAAATAGGAAGTGAAAGAATGATCTATATAGGATAGAGCAGTTTATTCCTACGAATTAACCCAGATAGCAGGGAATGTTTGGGCAGCTTGGAGTGAGATTCAAAAACCCCGTGTTACCTTTCGCGCTGAGCTGCACATTTCTGGAATTTTCTTTTAAGAAAAGTATCAAAACTTCCTTCTAAAATAAAATTTTTAGCTTTTATACAGAAAAACGAATGTAAAAATAATTTTTACTTCATTTCTTGGTCATCATAATTTGATTATGCGTACTGTATCAAAGAAATTTAGTAGTCACCAGTAACGTAGTAAAAAATTTAAAAATATATAAATGCTTTAAGATGTTCGTTCTGAAGTTTTTGGTGTTTCGATTCATTTAATCAGCAGCCCAACCGTGTGTGGTCGGAAGCTGTATGCAGTTTAAGAAATGGTGATCCATTGTCGTCTAACATAGCATCAGTTCAATTGGAATCGCTTATTTCTGAAACATGTCAAGCGCCGCTTATCTTGTTTCGAGATAAACGAGAAAAACTGTATAGAAGCTCACTTCATTTTTATGAGGATGTTGGTTTGGTAATTTTTTTTCTTAAACTAGGCCTCATTTGGATATTTTACAGGCAAAAAGAATTGTTTTAATGTTTTTATTCTTTTCATAAAAATTATTGAAATATTTGCATTTGACAGATTTCTGCAATTAACAGAGTAGTCAAGCCTATTTTCATAGCTTAACTCTTAATGTTTATGATAAAAAATGTTTCGATAAAAAAAATAAAACTAATACACCGCAAAAACATATCTTTTACACTTCGACTTTTTGGGGATAAGCTTTCTCTTCAGTATTTTTCAGAATAATCAAGATATCTCTCCGTTGGTGATTTGACGATCTAAAATATTTTTTTATTTTTTGAGCATAATAAGTTACCTCTAAAATGATGCTCACAGATAATCATTAAAATTATGATTATCAAACGATGATCCCTGTTTGATGAAAAAAGCTGCCTTATTTTTAAAATTCGCAAATAAAAATCTTGTTAAAAAAATAAAAATGTCTGTAAATGAAAGAAAAAAATCCTGACCAAAATCAAGAAGACAATATTTGATCATCAACGATATCGATATACGGAAGACGCTCCAAAAGGGAAGACCGTTATTAAGTACTCGACCGGTAAAGGGAACGAGACTGGTGTTTGATCAGCTTTTTGACATCCTTGAGCCGAAGGATCTAATAGAAATAGACACAGGTGTGATAGGAAGTGGCACGTGGAGATACATCCATCCAAGTTGACTTCATTTCAGATTTTAGTCCGTAATAAAAATTATTGTCTTGCCACACTGTAAGGAACGCCAGCAAACCCGCAATAATATAAGGGGCAATTTCACCGTTACTCACGCTACATTTTTTTCAAAATTGCAATTTCAAATAATTTTTAAATATAGAAATAACTATTATTTTCTTTCTAAAAAATCATGCATATTGAAATTTATGCTATTATTAAATATTAATTAAAATAGAGTCGTAACTCACGCTACAAGAAAAAAAGACATGGATTTATGAGTATAAAATTCAAATTTGTTTTTCTGCTTAAATAGTGTTTCAATAATTCTATATGCTTGTCAGGTGTTTGAATATAGGTACTTAAGAAAATCAGAAATAAAATAAAATATAGAAAGCTGTTCGAAACTCACGCTGCATGTGTAAAAGCATCCAGTTATTCATGAATATAAATATAATTAAATTGATTAAAACACTTTATTTCATTTTTACTATAAAGTTTATGAGTATATTTAACAAAAAAGTTGTAAAAACTAATTAATTTATTTTTAATTTTCAAAATAAAACATATATTTTTCATTAACAAATTAACCTTTAAAACAAGCAGTTCTAAATATTGATTTTTAGATGCTGACATTCCGATAAAAATAATTTTACACAAAATTTAAGCAATGCAAAACACAATTAGATCAATACTGCATAATTATTCCCTAAAATAATTAGAAAATTTTATTATTTTATTTTTAAATTTTTCATGATCATGTCCCTGTTCATATGGAATAGCCCTAAGGTGATTCAAAACTCATGGGCAAAAACTCTAGTGGTTGTATAAAGCAGCGTTTCCCAGCCAGGGTTCCGTGTAGAATTTAAAGGGTTCATCAAGCAATATGATCATCTAATTGGGGTTCCAGGAAAAGGGATGCCTCTTTACCCCACAAAAAGTACCATAATAAATTTTGGCATGCTACAACTCAAAACTTTTCTGAGGAAGGACCTTACGTCTTCCCATTTACCTAGAGTTTATGGCATGGAGTAGTTGAAATTATATTTTTAAAGGTTAAAAGGGAACATTCTTATAAAGGGTGGAATTAAAACATCGTTTTTTTAAATTAGACTGTCCAATCATTTTTTGGTAGAGTATACCCAAGCATAAAAAAGGGATTACCCACAAAATTGAAAAACCCTGAGCAAATATGCCTTACCAATGCGTAATAGTTTTACAATCTTGAAATTTCCTTTTATGAGTGAGAATTCGTTTCATTTTTCAGGTTGAGTTGCATTTTTTTGCAGGTAGTAATTAATAGCATTTCTTTTATCTTATATTACATGCCGATTAAATTTGTTTTGAAACAAACGACTTATGATAATTGTTTCCTGTTGTTATTAAATTCTATAAATATATTGTAATGAGAGAGATATTATTAGGGGTGCTGTAAAACGCGAACATTGTCGCAAGGATCTCCTGAGGTTGAAAATGTTAGTGATGTTAATGAATGTTAATGAAATGAGGCCCTTAAGTGCGGAAAAAGCAATGGAAAAAGGATTAGTGTGGGCAAACGGTTGGGGGTAGGAATCAAATCGTTGAGAATTTTCAAGGGGAAAACATTTTATAAACAGACATCAAAATTTTAGAGGGGAGATTGGGGGGGTTCTACCTTAGAATTGACACTCAGTGTTCTACCACCTTTCGAGACCTTTTGGTTTCACTTGAAGCGGGTTGTCCATTGTAAGATACTTAATTTCCCAGGGGGAAAATGTATTAAATTGATGTCTAAATTGGGGGGGGGTATGAACCCCTAAATCCCCACTTGGATAAGGTCCTGGTGGTAAGTAAAAGGGAAGGTGGGGTAAGAGAGGAAAATAACTTTTGTTTGACAAGCTTATACAAGTAATTGCATAATGAGAAATTTAAATGCTTTATTTTACTAGCTATTTATAGTGTATGTCATAACTTTGAATTCCGATCTTATTTAAGACTTACAACCCTTTTCCAACTCATCGATCCGACGGTAAAAATGTATTAGGAGTCATTCAGATAAAAAAACAGCGAATTGTGTATGAAGCAATTGAAGTTAAATGCAATTTTTAACACTCACTCGCAATGCGCAGCCATGTCCGCTCTGCTCATATCGTTGATCCTGCGCTGGATGCTCCTGCGCACTCTGTCCTCACACTGTCTCAGGCGGTCTCTTGAGCACCCCCGCTGCGCCAAGCACATGCCTGCACCTGAAACACAAAAACAACCGTCAGCATATGACACTCCGAAACAGCAAAATGTTTTAGACTTTTACATCGTTGTATAAGAAGCAACAACGCTGCACATCTTATATTGAAACAATCCTCCTTGACTCATGAAAATCCCAACGAAGTACATATACTATGTGTTACCAAGCTGCATCCCTGAGGCCTGGAGTCACGGATGTGAGGTACTGTTACCCACGCCCCACACACATTCGCTCGCACAACCCCTTTTTATGGGGGGGGGTTAAATTCATTCATCCATACACAAGGAGAGAAACTAATATCCGTGCCAAATGGGTAATCATGTTGGATATGAACTGTCTCTTCCAACAACTGATGGCAATTGCTCCCTTATGTTAATGTTTGTCCCAAGAAAAGTGTACGCCCCCCATAAATTTCGAACCCTTACATATACAATAGTCGTAAAAGGGGTGTCTAGGTATAATAAAGTTACTGCGCTATCTGATGCGACCCTGGCGGTAATTTTAGGAGTTATAATTTTTATTTTAAAGAATTAAGAGTATTGCTAAATTAGTTTATTGCGAAGTTTATAACAGTATCGATTAGGTAAAAAAGCCATATTGTAGTGAGAAATGCCCAGAATAGAACCCTAGAACGTGTACATGCTTCAGTAGGTTACCTCCTAAAGCCCTTATCAAAACACGAAAACGAAAAACTTTTACTTTTATGACTCTAAATGTATTATTTTATTCGATCATAAAAAAGGAAAATTTTCCATTTTTAGGTTATGAGGAGAAGGTATAAAAACTTGGAAGATTTTAAATTCTTGTATTAGTTTTTTTTTAAATATATTTTTTCAGTGGTCAATTTATTAAATCATAATTATCTTTGTAGAAAAATTCATGGAAAAGGCACGGTTACTAGGCATACGGACAATTTCCGTATAAAAAATATAAAGTAAAAATACGAATTTTATTTACAGTGCAGCTTTCCACTCTAGAAGTAAAGAAATTTTTTTTCTGAAACCCATCTTTGATCATATTTTTGACTTCCTAGTATTGACCCACGGAAAAGTTTCCACAGTAACCATGGCAACTGCGAGCACATTAGAATGAGCACACGAACAAACTAATTTTGAGGTTTCATGCGTGCACCCAACTTGCGGTCCTTCAGGACACGCGTACCAAACGCTTAGGACAAAAATGAGGTACACTTCTGAGGATCAATAAAAAAAAACAAGGTGTGTGTGTGGCACAATAAATATTCAAAGATCAATACTCTTATTTTCACGAAATACGATAGCAATGAATGTGAATGATGCGTTGAGCAATCACCTACGGCCAACGAAGCTGACCCGTGTGCTTCGTTAGTCCCAAGCAGCACAAACGTCTATGTCCAAATTTCGTTTACTTCTAGCTACGAGTTACGTAAACTTGACATATTTGGTATGAGTTGTGCTACTAGGGATGTTAAATTTCCTTTTCTACTAAAAGAAACTTTTGAAAAATGAAATACTAGTTAATGATCTGAATGAATAATCTTCAAAAATGAAACCCGTTAGTTTGAATACTTATTTTCAGTAGAATTTTCCCTTATATCAAGTTATTTTCAATATGAACTGACTGAGTTAATAAACCAAACGTGCTCACAAGACATAGGACAAATTTCGAGAAAAATTGCTACCTGGATTTATTAAAACTATCACCAAGTTTCAAAATTTAATGAAAGGGAAGCTGAAAATTACCTGGTCATCAGGCAATACAACATATAAAAGTATATTTCAACTATTTTGTTTTATAAAAATCTATCTTCATATGAGTTATATATATTCAACTTAATTTAGGATTTCTTAAGGTCATTTCCAAATACAAAGTGATTATGATAAAATAAATTCACCTATTCCTTTAGGTACCATTCCTCTCTTAGGAAATAAAATTTTGTTATATGTGGTTTTTGATATTTTGAGGGATGCGGAAAAGGAAGATATGGAGTTGGGTTGAGCAGTTAAACTCTATCACTTATGGTTAAATGGGAAAAAATTAAAAATTCTCAATCCCAGTTCACCTTAACCAAATTGTGAAAGTTTGTAACTTGCGAAAGTGTTTTTGTCTTATAAACTAGTCCAGCGCATTTGAAACTTTCTAAAATAATAATGATAACCAACCCCATAATCTCTATCTCCCCGTGAATACTTTTTGGTCTTCTCACAAAGCCCTAAAATCAGTGTTAAACCAACGGAAATTTTGACGACTGATTTATTTCCCAAACGGGAATATCGTAAAAAACAACGAAAGAGAAGGACAGTAAAGTGTTCCTGTTCTTTTATGAGCAGTTATAGTGACATTTTCAACCGTATTTTATAGGCTTTTAGCCTCTACCTGACACATTCTCGAGAAGAAGGGACAATAGATAGAGCTCCGATTGATTCCTAAAACACTGCTTATAGAAGCCACCGCCTAGTTTCCGAGGACCGAAGTTTGAGAACATGGTTTGAGGTTATCCTTTCGAAACAGGATTTTTTAAGGGTAGCCTTTAAAACTTTTCAATACCAGAAAAAGGGAGTCATTTGATTTCAATACAAGCTTGTAAGAGTATTTATTACAGGGAAAAGGATGGCAACAGTATGCACGAAAATGGTTTTGGGCTATAATATCGATAATTTTTTTTATTTTAATATTTATTTATTTATATTTTATAATCAACAAACAAAGTAAAGAAAATATTATGTCACCTGGGATCGTAGAACGATCCATGTAGGTGAACAAACAGTTAGTTACAATTGTTACACAAGGAATTACAATAAAAATTTAAACATGAATATTATAAATAAAAGTGAACATTACATGAAGACAAATCGAAAAAAGTATAAATACAATATCAATCAGAAAATTAGTAGTGGCAAACATGGTGTCGTAAATTATGGTTTACTATCTGTCGTAAGGTAAGTATGTAGTAGTGCAAAATAAAATAAGAATTGATTATAATTACACTAATAATGCAAGATCAAAAAAAAATCTCAATGTCCCCAATGGTGATGTTTAAAAGCTATAACTTCAAAAATTTACTGATAACAAGTTTATTGACTCACAAATCAACCTTCACGAAATTAAAATATTCCCTTTATTGAAAATATATTAAAAATCACAAAAAATATAAAAATTCAATTATTTTTTAAATTTTAGTTTGCAAACATAGTTTGGGACATGCCTAGAGTTCGTAAAGAAAGAGTATCGACTGTATAGAAAAAAAATATTGTATACCAACATGGAGAATCATTACAGCTAAATTTTTTTATTCCAAAATACTTTGCATCATGTTTTATGAAAGCAGTACATTAAATGAAGCTAAAAAATAACGGTTATTTCTTTTTTATATTGCTAAGTTATCAAGCATCTCCCGAGAAAAGATGTGTTGCAAGAGACGTTGGAAACATACTGTGCTTGTATAATTTCAAGCCAGTGGGACATCCTCTTATTTAACTAACCCCATGCTGAAATCCGGTTGTTGGGTATTCCCGCAGTTTCAAAGTACTAGACCCCTATGAACACCTCAAAACTTGTTTAGGAAATCTTTTTTCCTTTCGCCATTACTACTCGCCTCCCATGTTCATTTACGGACTCAGGAAAAAAACTAATGACCAACAAAGCGATGAGAAAAATCACAAGGAATCTGCTTTGAAGCTGTAATGATGGGTTTCCATCAATGTTTCAGGTGAACTCTCATAATCTAATTTTGGAGGATTTTTTGTGAAGTCCTAATAGTAAGATCATTTTACAGTCGGCATTCCTTTTTACGAACTCAATGCATTTAAAATCAGAAACATTTAAAAGTTGTATAAATATTTAAAAAGGATATATTTTCCCATTTATTGATATTGTTGGTTTGCATTAACGTTCGACTGGATTCACAAGCCAATTAGAGAAGCCTAACTCTTCGTTGCCTGTCTCAATTTACTACAGTATTTCGAGAAAAAAATATCTCTAGTATTTTACAGAAAAATAAAGGTATCTCTTTTCAATGGTGATTTGACGATCTTTCGTTAAATAAAAATTATTTTAAATTTTTGGTAAGAAAAATAAAACACAGAAAATAATGATCATTAAAATTGAATCGTCAGTTAGAAGAAGGGAATATAAGTCCAAAAACCCAGTTTTGAGAAAATCCAAAAGAAACTGTATAAATAAGGGAATTTTTGTTGTATAACCATCAACACTTTACTGGAAATTCAGGAATTTATTTAGAAAAAAGGGGCAATTTTCGGAAAAAATATAAGTGCATTCAAAAGTATTTTACAGTTGAAAAAAGTTGATGGACTTTTTCAACCTTGTGAAGGAAAATCTTAAAAACCTCTTAAATTCATCGTTTGAATTATATATCTGCTTAGTTCACACAGCACAAAAGTGAGAAATAGACAGACCAAGACAAATAAAATTCAAAATTAATATCATACTGGGTCATATATTAAGGTAGTATCAATGGAATAAGTGAATATGAACGGAGTCAAACATTCCCTTGATAAAAAAAAGTTAAAAGAACTTTAAAATTTTATTTTGACTTAGTTTGCAGCACAAAGAATAAGAACAGAAATACAAATTAACTTTAATTCCAAATAAACTGAAAAAATACAATGAATGGACATCGATTTCACAACTTCAAGGGGATCTATCTCCCTATAGGTGGTAGTTATTTTCCCCCCTCTTTCCACTGATGTGTAGAGCAAAGCTTGGAGATTGTTTTGAGCAAAAAAAGTCAATTTGTCATTTTTTGGACTTATTCCCTTCTTCTAACTGACGATTCAATTATGATCCCCAGTAATGATTAAGACGTGGGTTTTCATTTTCTAATCACCAAGGGATGATCCGTTCTTGACGAAAACGCTTCCTGATTTTCGAAAGTGGCAAATAAAAATTTTTTCTCCGTCTCCATGGTATTTATTGGGAACAGTAACACTCCTAAGGAAGACTTTTAGCTCCGGTAGATCTTTATTTTTACAACCTACTTGGGCTAAAGGGAATATGTATTCATTCACCTGCCAGTTAATTCAAATCGTAAAGCTCATCTTAAAACGAACTCTCCTTGTGTCACTTCTAACGCATTCTTTCTAAATGTAGTTTTATGTCTGATTTCATTCCTTTCAGCTTTACGACTGTAAACACGGCGTCTCTTCCCAAAAGGAGAGTCTTGAGCAAGATGTCTGCAGCATAATACGGTATAATCCAATGTGATTCACATTGGATTATGAAAGTATGAAAATCGCTAGAGGAAAATTTTTTGCCATTTTTAGGAATTTAGAAAAATGCATGGAGTAAAAAGTTATTCAGATGGTATTTAGTTATTGTTTCATGGCACAGTAGATGGTGTTTGAACGTTTAATAAACGTATTTGAGAAATATTTTAATTTAATATATATTTTTTTAATTTTAGATTACTTCCTCAATCTTATTCTAAATTAGAGTACAATATGGAAAACGTTGCCAGATGTTTAAAAGGTGCAAATAAGAATTTTGATTTGATTTATAGTTTTTTTGTTTCATAATTATAAATTTTATGATTTGTGCAGAAAAAAAATGTTAAAAGATTTTGATTCCTCTTGTAAGCTTTTTTTCCAACTATACAGCACTCAGCAAACCTACAATTTAACCCAGTTAACCTTTGGACACCAAAGAAAACATATGGATTCGAAAATAAATGACTGATTGTATCAAAGATATTATTATATACCTTCTTTTGAGTTTCTTTCATTTTCCTTTCAAAATGAATAGAGGAAAACATACAATTTTCCTCGATGGACTTTTTAAGAGGAGTTAATACAGATGATTCTACGTAATAACAATGGTGTTCTTCAAGAAGCTTATATAAGAATAAATATGATTGGTTTTAATAAATTTAAATTACTAAATTGATCCGATTGACTTGTTTGTGCCTAGGGGTTATGGCAGTAAAGTGCTTTAACCCCTAGAAATAAATTGCCCATATATGTTTTCGGATTTTTCCAATTCATTTTAATTTTATTCAATGTTTAACAAAATGTATTTCATGACAAAAAAATTAAAATCACTGCTATGAGTTAATCTGAAAAACCTTTGAAATGTAGTTTATCCATAAATTCTGTGAAAGATTTTTTTCAACAACATTTTTATTGAAATAGGTATTTTACACTCACTGCACTCATTGGTATTTCACTGTAGTGTGTGCTTTCAAACATAAAAATAAATAAAATTAAAATGATGATTTGTCAATTTTTAAGTAGTTTTTGAAGGAACAAAATTCCAATTTAGATACACGTTTTAACAGTATCTAATAATAGAAGGTCTATTCCATCACTAAAGTTCATAAGAAGCAAACAAAATCATAAAATAAATTTTTAAGGCAATTCCAGCATAAAATTACGCATAAAAAGATACTATAAAAGCATAGAATATATCAGCTCTGAAGTCATCAGACTAATAAAAACGCCCTGACTTATTAACCTTGCCCTTGTAAAAGACATCAGAATGAACAATTAACACACTTGGGCAAAAAAATAACACCTCTTTTAATTAAGCATTTGTACTAAGTAAGTCAATGCTTCTTTTGACCTTGAAAAACAACGGAACTTCATCAGTTCATTGTGGAAAGGGGTCACCGCAGAGAAAACAACGTCCGAAGCGGATGGCATAGTTAAGAAAGGAGGAATAGATAAAGATCGTAGTTGGTGTAGATCATCGGTTCCCAAAGTGGTCCATATGGACCCCCAGTGGTCCACAGCGACTTCCAGGGGGTCCACGGGCATGAAAATGAAAATTGGGAGTCCACAGAAACTTCTACAGGGTGATTCAGAAATAATCATCAATAATTTGGGGGGAGGTAGAGGGGCCTTAGACAAGCATATTTCGAATAGGGATGGTGGGGCGCAGCCTTACAGTTAAAGAGCTAGGACCTAATGTAGTGCGAGCGCTTTTCAAGATGCCGTTTTTAGAAGGCCCGTGTGACGAAACAAAACATAATAAAATGAAAAACATTATTGCATGAGGTACAGGAGTATCCGCACTACTTAAATTCCCAATTTGATATAAATTGGACCACTTGCTGAACCGTAGGGTTAGTTTTAAAACGCGCAATATTAATATCTTAGTCAAACAATGGAGTTCCCTTAATGGTATTAAGAAAAATGATGATAGGGGAAGGAATTTTCAATGATCAAACAGTTTCAATGATCAATGTTTTGATCATTGAAAATTCCTTCCCCGATCATCATTTTTCTAAATACCATTAAGGGAACTCCATTTTTTGACAAAAAGATTAATATTGCACTTTTGAAACTCACTCCACGGTTTAGAAAGTGGTTCAAATTCTATCGCATTCATGGTGTAAGTAGTAGGGATACTTCCTTATCTCATGCAATAGATTTTTTCATTTTATTATGTTTTGTTTCGCCACACGGGCCTTCTAAAAACGACCTTTTGAAACGCGCTCGCACTACATTAGGTCCTAGCTCTTTAACTGTAAGGCTGAGCCCCACCATCCCTATTCGAAATATGCTTGTCTAGGGCCCCTCTACCTCCCCCCCAATTATTGATGATTATTTCTGAATCACCCTGTATAGGGGGTCCACAGCGACTTTGAGAGGTTCACGGATTATGCCATTAAAATGGAAAACTTTGATAAGTTTCAAAAATTTTGTCTTTTTTATAATCAAATTTTAGTAGGTACAATATGAAAAGTTGGTTATCACCGAGTCCTCACAACGCTAGCAGGGGCGATGGAATCATTTTTCTCTTATCGCGGTGAAGATCCCCCGACCAGTCACGCATAATTCAATTTCATAAATTAAAACTCAATATCCGTATTGCATAATTTGACTTCTTTTTTAGTTGAACTTAATTAAATATTGTTTGTTAACATGCCATATATTAATTGTGATTATTTCTGAAATTTTATGATTGGGTGAATGAATAACTCACTCATAAACCATTAACTGTGTCAAGTTTGCGACCAAAATTTTTATTGTTTAAGCTAAAAGTTTTTGTGCCTTGAAATGTAATAATATTAAAAGTTTAAATTTGTTTTTAGTTTCAAACTTTTTAAATGTTTGATTTTTATAATTTCATTAAAAGTGTTGTGTAACCATATCAATGGAAATTTGATTTGTTTTAATAGTTAAACTCAATTAAATATTGTTTGTTAAATTGTAGTTATTTCTGAACTTTTATGATATGGCAAATGAATAACTCACTCATAAGCCATTAACTTTGACAAGCTTGCGACCAAAACTTATTGTTAAAATTTAAAGTTTTTGTGTCTTGAAATATAGTGATATTAAAAGTTCAGATTTGTTTTTATTTCAAACGTTTTAAATGTTTGATTATTAAAATTTCCTTAAAAATATCGTGTGAAGGGAAAAAATTTAAAAAAATGTTTTTTTAAACATGTAAAAGTGTGAAATCTAATGCTTATCATTATCAATGCACGAAAAAAACACTTGAAAAAAAATTACAAAATTTCTGCGTGGTTTAGAAATTTATATCAAAAACATAATACTTTTAGCTACTGTTTGAACGGTCCCTTAGACAGGGGGTCCACGGGCCAAAAAAGTTTGGGAACCCCTGGTGTAGATATTTTGTATGTTATACGAGATGGGAAGAGAAAAACAATCACTTTTGATGGGTTCATTTTACATTGTATTAAAAAGAGGTTCAACAAAACTAGTATCAACATAAATAAGTTTTGAAATAAGTTGTATCAATATAATTGAATCGCCAGTTTAAAAAGGGAAAAAGCCCAATAAATGGCAAATTTACTTTTTATGCTAAAAAAATCTCCCAGTTTTGGTCTACACATGAGTGAAAAGAGAAAAAAATTAACTACCCCTATAGCCCCTTGAATTTGTGAAATCGATGTCCATTCATTGTATTTTTCATTCAATTTGGAATTTAAGTTAATTCTTTATGCTGTAAGTAAACTAAGTCAAAGAAAAATTACTATTCAATTTTTTTCAAAAAAAAGTTTGAAAATTTTTTTTAATTATTCCAGTAAAAGTTGCTTAACTTAATTGCTTCAAAAATTCAAATTAAAACCTCAAATTTTAGTTCCTTTTCTTTCCTGGAGAAAATACGCGATAGACCTCGTTGTTTTGAGTTCAACTTTCATAGAATTTCATAGAACAATATTAGCATGATTTTTTTTAATTAAAGAGAAGCCTTTGTTTCGGATTCAATGACGTCAGATCTGTTTCGGCCCTATCTAATATAATAAAAGTAAGTGTGGCTATATTGTATATGTGTGGGTGTGTTTGTCTTTTATACAAATCCACAGTTTTCTTTTGATCTGCACCAAACTTGGTACACCTACGTAAAAAAACTCCAGAAAAAACATAGGCTATGTTTCGAAAACTTTAATTGACCCCTTGACCCTCTTTTGACCCTTTTTATGGTCATTTTGCTGAAATAGCTTTATTTCTCCTCAAGAAGAGATCTGCTTACTCCATTGTTACAAAGAAAATTTAATGCTAAACAACAAGTTTTTATTAGAAACACTAGGTACAAGTCTATTTAAAAATTATATTAATAATTTAAAAATCTATTTCAATGAAGTACAACAGTTTCAAGTATAGTTTAACATATTTTATTTGAGAGTTTATCTAATTTTTATATTTTAAAAGCTTTATGGAATATCATTGTTGTTAAAATAGTCTCCATGGAAACGAGGATGTAAAATCAAAAAGTGATCATATTTCAACTTTTAAGAAAGTTGGTTAACAAACCAAAAACTATTAAAACTCCCTTTCAACTAGAAAATATTGATTTTTTTTCTTAAATTTCAAAACGGAAAAGTTTTAATTATTGAATAATTTCACTGAAAACGTTTATTCTGAAAGAAATGATTAATTAAGGAATCTGATAAATTTTAAATAATTTTTAGAATATTTTTTCCATGTTGTAAATGTGGAAATCATTCAAAAGTTATATTGCGCTTGAGTACTGAAGGAATTTTAGTCCATCCGGGAACACCGGGATAAGAAAAATTACTAGGAATACCGGGATAGGAAAAGTTACCGGGAACACCGGAATATGAAAAAGACGCCTGAGATACCGGGATGATTGGTAAATGCTGATTATATAAAATTAGAAATGTATTTGGGAAAACTTAAAAATGAGGTGTTTGCGATCAAAACCAGCTTATTCTATTTTTGGAAATTTTACAGGAGAGACAAAAAACTTCTCACGTCCACAGTTCTAGAGCTAAATTTGTTTTTTAAATTTTTATTTGTAGGTACAACGTACAACCACCTAGAATTTGATTATTTTTTCATTTTATTCCAGTTGCATTACCTTGGGCGTAATTACACTAATTAGGTTGGAATGAGCTGATTTTGATGCAAAAACACGATTTTTCATGCTTTTTTTCAGTTTTTTGTTCAATTAAGTTGTGTGAAATTGGTTTTTTCCAGTTTACCAGTAATATTTTTGTCTTTACGAGTTTAAATAAATGACATTCACTTAACTTTTTCAAATGATCTGAAATTTCCCAGTTGAGATCATAGTTTTCATACTTTAATCTAATTTTGGGTTGGAATGAGCTGGATTTGAGCCATATCCTTTCGCCAGATTATGAAGGACTCTTAATTTTCAAAACATGCAAAAAAGGGGATTTCAAAAAAATATGGGATAAGCTGGTTTTGATAGCAAACTCTATAAATAATAAATTTATACTCTTCACCCGTGCAAGGCCGGGCATATCAGCTAGTACTACTATAAAGTAGAAATCATCGATCGCTTTGAATATCCTATTAGGTTTATAAGATACTATCTATTATCTATAAACCTATCTAAGATTATAAAAAAAATACTATCTAGAATATGCTGTACAATTCTGGCTCCATATATGAGAAAAGATACCGAAGTGATTGAAAACGTTCAGCACAGAACTACAAAAATAATAAAGGGAATAGCACACCTAGATTATAATGAGCGTTTGAGAAGGCTCAACATTAAGGTGTATCGAAAAAAACTTTTTTTCGATTTTAATGACGTAATATTGCGGAAAAGTTGTCTAAGGTGCCAGAGAGTACCTGTGAATTTTTTCAGAATTTTTGGATAATTTCTTTAGGTGCCACATTGGCCCTGAAGTTCCCCATGTTAACCCATTAATGCCCAACTTTTTATTTTTCTTAAATATTTGGTAAAAATATAGTAAATAGCCACAAAACAACTAGAAAAATAGTGAAAAAAATTCTTGGTTAAAATTTTAATTTCTACACCAAAATTAAAAAACGTCCCTAAAAAGGGACGTCAGGCACGAATGCCCCCGTTGTTTTTCCCTATAGTAAACGCATGGTAAAAAACTTTTTAAAGCCTCAAAAACATCTTCTACCCTTTTAAGTGCAGCAAAAGTGATCGGAACCATACTGTAACATGAATATGAACAAAAAATTTATTATTTATCCAATTAACTGTAAAATTAACCCTAATTAACGTAATTTGAGCATTTTTTATGCTCTCTAAAACATGTTTTTTCCTCCCAAATCTATGTTAATTGCAAATTAATTAAGGTTTTTAATTGAAAAAGGCATTCTTTGTTTATATGTTACCTAATATTAAGTATAAATTACTTTTACACACCTCAAATCCATCAGAATATCTCAATTTGTGAAGTTTAAGTCTTTCAAATGCCCATACTTTTTTCATTTTATTTAATTTAATTGTGCGGAACACGAATTTCTCCCCAAAAATCAAGCATTAGTGGGATGTGCATTAGCAAGCCAGATGATATAAATTGATCTGCAGTATAGAACACAATGATTGGCGACATCTAATTAGAAAAAAAAGCCGAAAATTTATCACAATAGCGACTTTTTTGGCAATTTTAATGACAAAAGGTCATTATAACTAATAATTATTAAAGTTTTAATTAAAATATAACCGGAATATATTTGCATAAGTAATAAATATAGTAAAATAATTAATTTATTCTTTTTAATTAATACAAATTAATTAATTCCTTATAATTTAAGACTTTTTATTCTAATAATTTAGCAGAAATAACAGTATTTTCCAAAAAAATAAACAAAAATAATAAATTTATTAGCTAAAATTAAAGTAATTTTATAAATATCAGATATTTAATTCATTTCATGAGAATCGAACACGTTTTTATGAAAAATTGAAGGAAACACTAGCATTTCACTATGGGGATAACCACGGGGGCATTCGTGCCTGACGTCCCTTTTTAGGGACGCTTTTCGAGGGTCCAAAATAAGGTCAAGATAAAATATTTTGGAAAAATAAAAAAACACCCCAACTGATTTAATGTATAAACAGTAATATATATCGGCATTGAAATTTTTTTTAAATAACAACTAGGATTTTTAAGCTTTTTCTTTTAAAATTTTTGAAAAAGCACTTTTCTGAAAAATTCTATCTTCCAACTTTAAAAAAAGTAAAAATTTTTTAAAATTCTGCTTTCTTTTTGTGTTCTTTATGTTCTATGAAGATCAGAGATACATCCGTGCAAATTTTGATTCAAAGGAACAATTTTTGTAGAAATAGGAGGCTTTTTAAAAAACGTCCCTAAAAAGGGACGTCAGGCAGTAATGGGCGAATCCAATGGGGCGCGCCGCCAAAAAGGCCGAAAATCGGTTTTTCGCCCCTCATTTCTACCCTAATAACACGACGAATGTCTCGTCTTGAGTTATGGACTCTATATAATGTATGCTACCCGAAAAAACTTGATTGATTGTGGGCTCTGATTTGAACGAGGAAATACGCAATTTTCGACGAAATTTGAGCATACAAAAAAAACGTAATATAGATATTTAGGCTATTATTCAAGTTTTGTCGGATAGCATACATTATATAGAGTCCATAACTCGAGACGAGACATTCGTCGTGTGATTAGGGTAGAAATGAGGGGCGAAAAACCGATTTTCGGCCTTTTTGGCGGCGCGCCCCATTGGATTAACATGGGGAACTTCAGGGCAAATGTGGCACCTTAAGAAATTATCCAAAAATTCTGAAAAAATTCACAGGTACTCTCTGGCACCTTAGACAACTTTTCCGCACTATTACGTCATCAAAATCGAAAAAAGTTTTTTCGATACACCCTACTCAACATGTATTTGTATACACTGGAAAGAAAAAGAAGGACGGGAGATTTGATTCAGCTCTTCAAGCTAGTAAAACAAGGGGATACTTGTATGTTAGGCCGTACTTGTATGTATTTTATATTTTACTGTGTGTTTTTGTATTGACCTACCATGTAAAGGGATTTTTAATCTGTATGGTGGATGAATAAATAAATAAATACAGAAGGTTTAAACTTTAATAGGGATAACAGAACAAGGGGCCATGGGTACAAATTGAATAAGACTCATTTAATCGGGATTTAAGGAAATACTATAACTTTAATAGGGTAATTGATATATGGAACGCGTTGCCAGAAAATATAGTAAACTCAAAGGGTGGGTATGAGTTTAAGCTAAAATTAGACAGTCAGTGGGAATTGGTGAATGAATAAACAATGGACCAGCCTTGTTGGGCTCCCAGCCTGTAGCTGGTCGACAATATTTGTATTTGTAAAAGTAATTATTTCTATGTATCGTAATCTCTTAGATACCTCTATCGAATAAAAAAATAAAACTAAAATACTGGAATTGCCCCTTTTTTCCCTAGCTTAAAACCTGGTGGAAGAAGATTCCTGCAACAGCAAAAGTGATCACAACATCTTCACTCTAAAGAACAATGGATACCGCCCGAGGCTCTCTAATGCCTAAAATGCTGTTAACCTTGTTTCGTGAGGTTACCTGACCCACATCGGACACTCTGCTGCGGCTCTTTGGAACACGAGGGTGGGGTGGATGTTATTAAGATGATGACATTAATTCCGTTCCAATCCCATTATTATAGATTTTCGTTTCAAAGGGGTTTTCTGAAAACTATTTCTAATCCACCCTCACTATACTCTATTCATTTAGAATTGGCGCTTGAGAAATAGTGCTTTCCCCCACGCTAGAAGCGTAACTATAGTTACGCTCTTCGAGCAGCCAATAGTAAGCCTTCTTCGTCACTTTGACGAGGATAGTTGCTATGGTTACCGATCGGTGGTGGGGGAAGGAAATATTTTCAAGCGCCAGTTCAAAATGAACAGAGTATAATTCATTAGGTTATATTTAGATTATAACACTTTTAGAAAGGATTTAAACTTTCAAAAGTAGTGTAAGATTTTTTAGCATAGCAAGACCACTCATCGTAAGTCACAGTCTTTAAAGAAAATCAATTTATATGGAGCAGTGTCAAAACCATGGGGGAGATTTGGGTGATCGCCCCTTTTAACCCTTTATCTAATGACGGTACTTAAAAGTCCCACCAACTTTAAAATTACATAGAATAACCATCCTTACGAATATATTGACGATACTTTGCAGAAACACTCCTTCAGTTTTCCTCTTCCAGGATAAAAAGCAGCGAAGGTTCTATGATGAGTATTTTAGCGGGAAATGCGAATAGATTTAACTGAAGTTATGCTTTCAGCGCCATTTTGATCGGATTCTCAAGATTATCATTTTTATTCCAACAAAAAGCAGTTAAATTCTATGTTATTTTAAAGTTGGTGGGACTTGTAAGTACCGTCATTAGATAAAGGGTTAAAAGGGCCCCTATCCCCCATGGTTTTGACACTGCTCCATGTAAATTCTTTTTTCTTTAAAGTGTATTATTTTTTAAAACTTAAAACGGCGATAAGAAAAGCCCCATGTTTTTTTTAATTGTGAGAATATTTTAGCACTCCGTGTAAACACAGTACTCAAAAGTATCAATTTAATTAATTGAATATAACGGATTGTATTTTCAAAAGATGATTATTTTATTTATGTATATGTTACGGTGAAAGACCGAAATTTGGTGATTGTCGACATTCACCGGTGAATGTCGACAATCACATGTTCGCTTATCTGTGAATGTCGACAATCACCACCGGTGAATGTCGACATTCTCCAATTTCGGACATTCACCGTAACATATATATCCCTTAATTTTCACTTTAGGGACTTGGGAAAAAAACAACTGAACGAAAAAGCTTGAAGGGAATCATAATGCCGTAGATAAAGCCTTAAAAATGACAGATAATAAAACGGTGACAAATAATAAATGCAATTTTAAAATTCACTTTTATGGGTCAAATTTAAAAAAAATTACTGGGGGAGGACCCTCAACCCCCCCCCCATATTTTCTTGGGAGATAGTATAATGCACAAAATTGTTACATTATGAACACCAAGATTCAAGTTTTACACATGTAAGTATAATTTAAATACATAAATACCTACAATCTCTAAAAAGTATATTTTATTCTATAAGTTACGTGTGACTTATCTAAAGATGGATAGGGTGCTAAAATGCCCCTGTAAAACTTTTGAATCATTTGAATACCTTCAATTTTTTATGCATAAAAAATGTCCCGTACAATGTTCTGTGTAAAATGTTGCCAATGCTCTTTTTTTATTCTCAAATTAAAAATAAACACGAAAATTTTTATGCTAATTTTTTGTAGTCCAGACCACAAAAGCATAGCTTTTAAGTTTCATGTGAGAACCAATTTAGTACAAAATAACATTGATTACCCTGAAACAAAACCCGTCTAGCATAGGGAACCAAAATATAAACCTTTCCTCGTAAAACCTATTTTTAAATTTGACTCTTAACGACTGTATTCACCACTAACTTATAATAATAATAATAATAATAATAATAATAATAATAATAATAATAATAATAATAATAATAATAATCTTTTTTTCAGTTACCAGTAAAAACATATAAACAACAAAAAAAAGAACAACATATTAATCGCCAAGAGGAAAAAACCCGTATAGGCGATAGATATATTACTAAATAAAATTTTTATAGAAATATATAGAACAAAACAAAATACTCGGTAATATCAAACAAGAAAAATTTATACATGTTTGAAAACAAATAAGATAAATGGCACAGCAAGTACAATAAGAAAGACTTTGCTTTTCTCTAGGAAATCGAGAAAAAAACATCTAAATTTTCAATTTCTATTAGGAATTTAAATAAAAAGCGCTTAAAAGTGCATAAATTAGGAATTACTTGTAAATCTAAAGGTAATTTATTGTATAGTTTAGGTGCAAGATAGAAAAAGTGCTTTCGAAAAATTTCCTTACGGAAATGAGGAATTTCATAAATAACTGTTGGTCTTCTATCTGATATATTATTTTTTAAATTGCATGAATTTTTTTTACGAAATAAAAATAGCATAATATGATAAAAAGCAATGTGGCGGATAGGTAAAAGATTTAAACTTTTAAAATAAGGAGTAAAAGGATAATTTAATAACTTAAAAATTTTATTTTGGATTGATATTAAAGGAAATAAATTCGTTTTATACTCGCCACCCCATATTATAATACCATGTTAATAATGAATAAAACCATGAATAATATAAAGTGAATAAAAATGATTTTTGAATTTTATTTTTAAGATGATGAAATTTTATTAAAACAAAACGAAGTTTTTTGCTTAATTCTTTTATATGTGTTTTCCATTTAAGATTTGAGTCTATGAATAAACCTAAATATTTGATACTTTTTACTTGTTGAAGTAAATGGCAACCTTGACCCATGGTTAACCGGGAATCCACCTTTATCGACAACTTTGATTGTCTTAAAACCTTATTCCCTTTACCAATTAGATGTTTTGATTCTTGATTCAGGTTAACCTAAAGTTAGGTTAGATTAAGGTGAATACGGCCACTAGAATTGAGTTTAACTCATATTACGGCATTCTGAGTGACACCCAAAGGACCATTCTATGCACGCCGCAAGGATTTTCAAAGCAAAAAAAGCATAAATTGATGTCCGGGGCCGTGAACTCCATACGACCCCGTTCTACACCCAAACAAAGTCTTGAAACAAGCGTTTAAATATAGCTCTCTTTTCCCCCATAAATAAGTCCATATTCCGTCCACATCAGCTAGCGGAAACTCCATTAATAAAAAGTGACCCAGCAAAATCGCTGCATGTCCTTACATAACTTGTTTTTTCAAAGCCATTCACAGGTAGTACTACCTGTTGCATCAGAAGCGGGTTGAGAAAGCTCACTCGAAGAAGGTTTCGCAACAAGCGGAGAGCCTGAGGGCTCAATGATCTTTATTCCCACTTTCACTTGCTCAGAGCGGGCGGAGGCTTTTTTGTGCAGCCTTTTCTCAGCCCAGAGTGTACTGTTCAAGATGGGCGGGGGCGCGTTTGAGGTCAATGATAGCCGGGTTCCGGTTTTCAGAATGCATATTTTGCTTCACGAATTTTCGGAGGTTAAGCGTGAGTCTAGAGTTTTACGATGGGTCACATTGATTATATCCCCCATCTCTTTGTGTGGTTGGGGGTTTTTTCCTTGCACCCCCTTCAGAGGAGGGGAACTCTTTTGTTTGCCTATTTACCTCCCCTAACCACACAAAGATATCGGGGAGATTCTTCAATGCCCGAAGAAGCGTTGTTGAGCCCATCATAAAACTCTAGACTGCTCCTAAGCGTACATCTAAACTTTTATGGTGGCCTCGACGACGCTTATCGGGCAGTGGATATCTACAGCATATCTTTGTGTGGTTAGGTAAGGTCAATTAGCGAACAAAAGAGTTCCCTTCCAACCCCCTAACCACACAAAGAGATGGGGAGATATCCACTGCCCGATAAGCGTCGTCGAGGCCATCATCTAGATCATCTAGATGCCTTGACTACATTTCCAGTGTGACGGCGGTGGAAAGACCGGTCACATTACAAATTCATCAAAAAAGGGATGCTATTATACAACCGGGTGCCACTCTTCTTGGCGACGTCTTTGGCACCACTTTTGGCGTCATAATTCAATACATGGTATATCCGCTGGGTTGCTAGAAAATTATTTCTAGTCTAGTCATAAAAGTCTAGGTGTCATCATCTAGACTTTTAAGCCTTCTAGACTAGAAGGCCATCATAAAAGTCTAGATGCACGCTAAAGAGGCGAGATACCTCTCTAGAGAGAGCGAGACCCCACATCCGGAGATCAATTAGCTACCCAGAATCAGACAGCAGAGAAAAAACAAAGTAAAAAAATATAGAGGGCTGAAGCCCCATGATATTTTAGTTTTATTACGACCGACCCTCAGGAAGTTACGAAAATTTGGTATGGATTTAAGATCTAAACTAAATAGATGGACTCACATCTCGGACATGCGATGTCCAAAATAAGGGGCATTGTATGAAAAATATTGAAAAACTCTGAAGTAAAAGAAATCTAGAAGAAACGGAAAGGGACGAAAACTCAACACTCAAAACTATCAGATTAACTATTGAGACAACTATCGGATACACTTTAAACCAAACGGTAGAGATATCAAACAATGTCCTTTTTGCTTCCATTCCTTGTTTGAGCACCCAAAAGAGAAACGCTAACGAGCCGTGACGACATGAAGTATAGATACCCGTTACAAAGGCATTAGAATAAAAGACGCTGTCAAAAGCACGCTAATGTTCATTTGTGTAGGGATAAACGTTTTATGTGCATTTCGGACTTTTAATGTTCCGTAAAAAATATATTTTTTTAACGACGGAAAAGAAATTATGTAGGTTGACAGATAAGGTTTAAAAAGGTCTGTTTTAGCTTGGTATTTCATTCACGGTATTTGATGGTTTGAATTTAATGATCTCATTCGATCGCCAAAACCTAGTTTAATTTAAGTAAAATTGTAAAAGTCGGACCTGGTTTTGGGGCAAAAAATTTGGTAGCTGAAATTTCTGCTCTTTAATTGGTTTTTTGGAATAAATACCCGAATCGATGGTTTTAATTTGACATTAAAAGATCAAATGTCAATTTCTACAGGGAATTTTACAATTTGCCGGCATTTCCGACCCCCTATTCTTAGACTGAGTCGTCTAGGTGTTGTTCCCTCCTAGAAATTATGAAACGCTTATCTGAAACACCCTGCATAACAGCAATCCTTGGTTGCGTTTTCTTTCGTCATAAAAAATATCCAAACCAAACCATGGTAACTATTAATTTGCGTTAAGTCAATGAATTCATCATACACTCTTTCCCACTGCGTGCTTCGATGATTTACCACATCGAATTTCCATCTTGATACATTTTGTTTTTAATGACAGACAATTTTGTTCTGTCTTACAGGAAGAACTGATTAATAAATAAATTTATAAAGTATGACCGAAGTCCGAGTATTTTCAATAAAAATTTACGTATTTAATAGTGGTGACTGTAAATAATTATTGAAATTGAATACCTACCAAATTAATTATTGAAATTAGCCAAATTAAGACAAATTAATTTTTAAAATTAGACAAATTATTTTTTAAACTTTCTGTTCACAAAAAATGATTGAAAAGGGTGATCGCCAAGGGGGTAGGGGGTCAAAAATAGTAAAAAATGGGTCCCGTAAGTATGGGTACATTCCCTAACGGCAAGTTTTTATCTTCCTACGTGAAAAGAATTAATATACATTTTCTCAACTAACGGAAATTAACCGGCAGCAACAAGTAACAATTTCCGTTATTTGAATAAAAAAATTTCTGATAGTACACCTTCTAACAAAACTGAAACTCGAAATCCTCAGAAAAGAGAAAAATTCCGCCTTCCATCGAAAGTGTAGATCCTAACGGAACTTCATGGTCGCTGACAATGATGACTGTTGCCATTCGTCAATCAGAAACTTCACCTCGCACAGAGCGAAGGCCAGGCAGCGAGGTCCCCGAAACGTGACGGAATAAAGAAAGAACCGTCTTTATTTGCGTGACTGTCTTCTTCCTGTGTTTATTTATTGCGACGCTGAACAAAAGAATGTGCGCCGATTGGGAAAAACGTCCACTGTTTCAAACTGAAATACAGCCACCTGAAGTCTATATTATAGCAATCGGAAAAGATCTAACCCTTGTTTTTAGTAGAAATTTACACTTATAAGCAGGGGCGGATTTAAGTTGTGAACCCTGGGGGGACATACTGGAACGCTGGAACCCATGGGGGGCAAGCTGTCCCTGATGGCTTTGGAAACATGATTTTCCCTAGTAAAAATGGAATTTTCTCAAAAAGTTGGGGGGGGGGCATTAGCCCTCCCTTTAAATCCACCCATGCTTTATAAGCAGTAATGGACGGGGAGGGGAGTACAGAGTTATGTGATGCATCATATTTATGTTCATTATGTCATTTGTACTTTGAATTCGGTATAATCTATGTCATTAACTCCACAGTTTTATTAGAAGATTCTGGAACTTGATAACCAGGACGTGCTCCAAGATTCATCCAGCGAGAGTTTACTCTTCGGCCAGAGTTTAAAAATTTATATTCATGGAGACGGGAAAAAGAATTCTAACAGGTTAAAGGGTGCGACCTAGAGCAAATGTTTACAATAACTTAACTTCTATACTTCATAGCAACAATTTCTGAACCCAGTACGTCACCATGCGGAAGGAGAAAGTGAGTAAACACAAAGCCTGTTGGGTTGATAAGAGGAATTTCGGTACGCGAATTGTGATAAAAAGACACTATTTATATATGGGTTTAACGAAATAATCATATTTTAAAATTGATGTTCTTTGTTTCCCTCGAAATTTAGACACCGAGAAGGGAACTACTTTGTTTGTAAGTGTCCTAGTATGTTCAATTTAAGTTTCTGTGTAGTATAATTGTGAATAATATCCCATATAATCAAAACCTTTAGCAACTAAAATTTTGTCTTTTTATTCTTTGTGTTGGGAATTATCATGTGACTTTAAATCAGTGGTTCCTAAGCGATCGGTGGTCCATGAAGGGGCTCGGTAGATGACAATGAGGACAGCTGAGCATTGGTTTGGCGTTGACAATCATTTTGGCCCATGAATTTGGGATATGTATTTGTGTATTGGGTATGTGTATTTGGGCTTATATACGGTTAAAAACCGTATCACCGTATTCAATAGCGGGTGTAGGGGGATGGCATGAGGGTATGTTCCTCCCAGTAGGGTAAAAGTTTATTGGATAAAACGACATCGGAAGATAATATCAAATAAATTGTCCAAAACAGTATGTTATCCTTCATTATTTTGAAAAACATCGCAGTTTCTGCTGCTGGAGAGGTTTTAAAAATTCTGGTGCCCCCTCCAGAAGTCAAACCTGGATCCACCTGGAAGTTTTACACCTAAAAGAACAGATTAACACTTTGTGTATCCTGCTCCACGACTTCCTTCCTACTGAATCCCCTATTACCATTCCTATTGAATACGGAAACACATAACGAGACGATTTAGCAGCAAATACGAAGGGCGGGCACTGAAAATCGTGTCTTCACTTCCACAAACCGTTTACAAAGAGGTTGATTTTGACACCGACAGTGGCGCAATCCTCCATTCCTATCGAACGTTCGTCCGATTCGAATATCCGTGAAACCTCAGCGTTTCTATAAGCCATCGCTTTATTGTATGCAGATAGCATGGGTTTCAGAATGAATGGTTTCCTCTTCCTCTATTGGGTAGATATTTCCACACTTTAAAAGTGACTGGCCCTACAACAACCGTCCATGAGCAAAGGATCCCTGAATTTACTTTAGAATTTCATTATCTTATCAAGGTGTCTCAACTATGACCCACACGACAGTAACTAGACTTTTGTTTCGGGAGGTGGATGCATTTTTTCTTAGGGTATCCCCCCTTATACCCTGTTCGCACTGGTCTTTATTTTTGCCTTTATTTTCGTTAGCACTTTGTTGTCATGGAAACACACTAATCAATTCACTAGTCAATTAATAATCTTTTATGAATTTTTACTTGTATTTTTGGTGATTTTATTCATTAGTTTTAAGTTGTGTTGAGATATTAAATTTTTAATTATTTTACAAATCATGCTGTTATTGTTTACACACAGCAAAGTGCTTATTTTCGCCTCTTGTCAGTGCAAACGCCGTTTTCAAAAGATAGGGCGATTTTGCCTTTGTTTCCATGACAACAAAGTGCTAACGAAAATAAAGGCCAGTGAGAACGTGGTATTACGAGTACTTTTTTAACGTGAAGTTTTAGATGACTTGATGTGACTAGAGCACTGTATATTAGTTTTGATGAACTGAATTTAAATTTTTATAAACAATGTAAATTCCAAGTAAAATTGGAGGGTATGGGGGTCCTCCCAAGAAACATTTTGTAAATTTCTCCCTAAAAATAGCGTCTTAACTCATTTTTGGACTTCACCCTAAGAGCACCGCTCATTTTGAAGCGGTATAATAAACAGAAAAATTTGAAGGGAGTTTAGGGGTCCCAGTTCAGAAAAATTTTAAATGCATTTTATGTTATTCAAAATGAGGATCACTTCGGTAAGTCACAGAATTTTCAAGGAAATAATTCATAATAGGTTTAAAATTTTTGAGGGGAGTTGGGGGACTTCCCCCAGAAAGCTTTTAAAAGTTTACTCAAAAAAGTAGAATTTTGCAATTACCTCTCCTTTCATTTTCGATGCCCCTTCTTCACATTAAAAAGTGCTTTTCTGTGCTAATTACTACCGGTAGAATTTAATGAAATTTGGTTTCAGGGGTTTTCGAGAATGCTTTCTCCGAATACGTAATAATAATTGAAGTTTTCCCCGTAGAAAAAAAAAATAAATATTGCCCTCTTGATTAGTGGCTCAGATTCAGCAGGGCCCAAGGGTGTTATTAATGTTTTCATTTTAAGTTCTTTACTTCTGGATAGTGCTTTAGGTATTTTCCAGATAGAGTTTTCCTGGGTGTCTCAAGAAGATTGTTCCATTGAGATTGGTTTCCTTGTAATGTTCTCGCTTTAGGGTTTTATTTATGAGATTCAATAACCTTTTTGTGGCAGGATTTCTGGTTAATTGCCATTCTTTTTTAGTTAAGTTTTCTTTTTTAGCCTTGTTAGAGATTTGATGTGGGTCGGAGTGTAAAAATTAGTCTTTGCGAGTTCAAAATTTTGAGGATAGTTGGTGAGATGATTGAATTATTTGAGTAAATGTTGTTAAAAGATTTTCTAGATCCTTATTATTAGTAGGAATATGGGAGAGGCAATATCTTGTAAAGTTAGTGCTAGGTTTTCTTGAAACAGGTCCCAATGAGGTATTCTCACGTTTTGAGATTAAATTTTATTAAAATAGTAGATAAAAAACCATGAAGAATGACGTTTACATCAAGTATTTTCGTAGCCTAGTTTCTGAGATATAAATTTTTTAAAATTTAGTTTATTATTTGGGCGCGAAAACACTTTCGAATCACAAATCATGCGCTGTGAGGTCACATCCAATAGAAGCCCGTTTTTTGATCACGTGAAAACAGTTAACACAATGGTTTTCATGCGCTGTGATGTCACATCCAATAGAAGCCCGTTTTTTGATCACGTGAAAACAGTTAACACAATGGTTTTCATGCGCTGTGATGTCACATCCAATAGAAGCCCGTTTTCTGATAACGTGATTTCTGAGGTTTTTTCAAAAATAAAATTGAATTTTAAATTATTTAAAACACATTTTTGAACTTAAAAATTAGAAATTTGGGAGTTTTAAACCATAATGTATCAAAAAAGTATAAAATCTTGCAAATCCCTCACTCATGCAAATACCTCATTGGTTGTTATGATTGTTTTGGTCAATATATAGGACATGTATTTTGCGAAAATTAAACATCACAAGTTTTGTTAAAATATAAAATTAATTAAATTTAAAATAAAATTTAAAATTTTACTGGTGACTGTTCTCATCAGAAATCAAACAGCCGATAGTCATCGACTCAAATATAATTCAATCCTATCTCGTTCAATGATCTCTTAATTTCTACTTTTAAGGCGAAACTGGTCACTTCACGGACATCTTCCAAGACCTTTGCGGACCATCAACGGTCCGCGGACCACCAGTAGCCTAAAGAACAAGGCCTAAGAAAGCATGTTCGTCAGGTTTGTTTGCAAATACGGGGCTCAGTCACATGGTCAGAGTTGTAGAATCAACCGGTTCCACCCGAGTGGCTGGCGACCTCCAAACCTTTCGCATTCTCCATGCTAATGCTGCCACTGGCCTAAATTGCAGAGGGAGAAATAAAGCGCTAGGGGCGGCTTTCTCGTTTCATTACACCGCGGTGTCATTAATGGTAATTCTCAGCTCTCTGTTTTGAATAATCAGAGGGAGGAGGTGGGTATTCTTAGCATTTTAAACTAATTTTTAAATGCTGCCCTGTTTCATGAGTTCATTAGGCGTTGAGGTATTTAACTGAAAACTTCTCCCAAAAATTTAAAAGGTAAGGTCGCATTAAAAATAAAAGAGAAATACAGTGTATACCAAAATAAGTGTCCTCCCTTTTAACTTTTGAACCACCCTAATGTATAGTCATTAAAGTGGTGTCTTGGTATAGTAAAGTGATGATATGCCTAATCTGATATAACTTCACTCTTAAAACGATAGTTTCAAAACTGAGTGAAAAAGTACTGAAACTGGCTCCGATCCAAATGTACTCAAATTTGAAACCATGAAAATACTCCTTTCTGAAAATATGCATACCCAAAAATGAAACATCTTGAGCTTGAACTCAAAAATGAGCTCGTGATGTTTCATGTGTTTCAGAAATGAGTATATTCATGTTTTCTAATTTGAGTACGGAGCCAGTTTGAGTACTTTTTACTCAGTTTTGAGACTGTTGTTTAAAGAGTGTTTATTTTTATATGAATAGAGTGAAATGGATCTGTAAAATTACCTGTTAGATAATAATTTTGTTCTTTTGGTGATATTGCATATGTAGGAGTCTAATCATACGATATCCGTATATTCTATCCTACTATAATTTTTTCGACATTTTATCGCTTACAGTTAGTCCTAAAATACACCTTAGCTGCATCAGCGCCGGAGCAGCACCCAATTTTAACTACGAGCCGCCACTGACACTCACAAAACTGTAAGTGAAAAGTATATTTTTTCCTTTATAATCATTAAATCTACATAAATATACATAGATGGTCAATTGTGGAGAACCAATAGCGTTAAGCTGCTATACATGAATACATTTGCATGGCATGGTCTTGTATGAGAAAGAAATATTTTGAAGGAAATTAAGAGGGAAACGATGAACTTAAAAAAAAGATTAAGAACTAAGCGATAATATCGCCACCGTTCTTTTAAAAAACATCACCAGAAATCAAATAGCATAATAGGGATACAACACTTTTGGAAATTCAAGGTTTCGACTGTTGGAAATCATTGATGGGGTTTTATGTAAAACGCATTTCTTCAAATTTTTAGATTTTTTAACATTGTTTTTTTAATTAAATTTCAAAAATTACGCTTGCTAGAATTAGAGGTGTGGCCTGCTTGATGTCACTTCTGCTTTCGCCCGAATCTTCAACCAATCAATACTTTTAAAGGAAAGGATTTAACCATTGATGCCGATAATACGCTTTCGTACAAATTTGTAGTACCGAAGACAGAAGTGACATCATGCGACAAACCAAAACCCTGCAGTGAATTATATTTTTTAATTTAAAAAAAATTAACTAATGATCAGATTTCGAAAACAAAAAAATTTTAAATATTTTTTAAGGAAGCTCTATCGAAATAAATTAAATTTGATATTTCCTATTACTATCTATTATCTTCAACCTCTTCAACTCGACTGGAGATAATTTTAAAATTAACTCAAAGGATTATCGCATTCAGAGAGCTGATTCATCAGTCTTACAGGATGCATATAGCTAACTTCCCCCGTAACGGAAACCCAGGGGGTTGGTCCCAAGCGTGACGCATCGAGCAGGTGTTCTATAAACACAAGAATCACGCAGCTTCTTGTTCGCAAGTCAAGTCACGTTATAACTATTCTTCATTTTTTCCAGCAAAAAAATCCCCTTGAACGATATAGAAAGAGGCATAGAGGGATCCAGTGAAAGTATTATAAAAATTAGCACCATAGAACGGGCGTTTCAAACACATATCAATATAGAGTCATATGGCGACTAGGAAGGCTGAAGCGATCGGATCCGCATTATAATGAATTTTTTTGATAATTTATAATTTAGGTATATTTATGAATGTACGAAAATTCCGGTCAATGTGAAAACCAGTCAGTAAAAATTCCGGTAAAAAAACAATTTTATTACATGTGTAAAAAGCTATATTTTTTTTTACCGGAATCCATAGGCCGGAATTTTCGCGAAATGATATTTATAGGGTTATTAAAACACTACAAAAGTAATGTATTAATTACAATTAAATCCTATTATATTTAACTGAGTTTTGCCAAATCTTAAATATGAATATTTTATCTTATGTTTGTATTTATAAAATTAAAATAAATTAGTAGCATTTTTACATTAAATGAGAAAAAAATATTCAAATCAAAGATTGTATAAAAATATTATTTTTCATATTTTCGACATTGGGGCTACGTAATATTTTAATTATAAAATGGTTTAATGTTGCTACGCTTACAAAATGAATATGAGACTTTCAAAAGGTATTTCAAGCAAGGAATAAGTTATAGAGACACTAATCTCTCTCTTCTAAAAAAAAATATTTGGTGAACGGTTTCCAGAGAAAAACTTTTTAATTACTGCTCCGTATAACACAATTTTGGTATCTAAACTTCCGAATACTATTCGGATTTCCTAGTAAGTTATTGAATTTTCAAAAAATATTCTCCATTTTAAAATAACTTCATTTATTAAATTACGGATAAGGTTGCAGTTACATAGCAAGCCACAGTCAAACAACTTATTATCCAGCGAAGTTGAGTTGTCAACTTATTATCCAACCAATCTTAACGACCAATTGACGCCATATTTTTAAGATGAAACAAATTTATTTCACGTTTTGAAAATGTTCTTTAAAATACTTTCCAAAATAAATAACTATCAAAGATTAAAAAAAGTGTTGTAGAAACTTACAAATATACTATTTAATATAAGAATTATACATATTGTTTGTAAACATTGAATGTCATGTAAGTTTTGTCTCTTATTATTTTCAATTGCTTAAAAGGTATTGTTTAACAAGTCTGGGTTTAAGAAACAAGAATAAATAATGATAAAACACTAGGTATATTGACGAGTTACTAGGTACAATATTAAGTACGGTTAGTACGATTTTTGTACGTCAGAATGTTGATTAACAATATTTTTTAGTATCAGCAATAGTTAATTATACCTATAAAATATATTAAAATTAGTTATGCTGGATATTTTTAAAGAAAACATTCCATTAAATTATTTATAAAATAAAATTAGAGTTAATAAATATTAAAATTTTAAGGGAGATTTATTTATTCATGGAGATGATATGGTAATGGGCAAAACCATCATTTTTTGAAAACAGAAAAAAATGTATTTTTCCAGTAAAGGAAATAGATCTAAATCCAAAAATCCAGATGAAAAGTTTCAAAAAAATTTAGTTAATTAAATATTTCAAATTAAAATCGCCAAGCCATTTGTCTTTGTTTAGGATAGAAGTACGTCACAACTGATTCATACAGACTTTAACGAGAAACCCAACACCTCACATTGGGAAATTTGACGATTTAATACCCTTTTTTAAAGACAAACTTTGAAATAACATAAAAAATAAATAATCATCGTAATTAAAAAAAATTTGCACGTATATTCCGCTCTAGGGTACCTCTATCGAATAAAAAAAAATAAAAAATAAATGGTGGTATTGCCCATTGAATGATGGGTATTGGAAAGATGATATATGGTGATATGATTAGATGAAATGGTTTTGGAAAGATGGGTTGACGTTTTTCTTCTGCAAATTGTTTTTACAAATGTTTTGTGAAGTGAGTTAAGTTTAGGGAGTTGAGTTTTTGTGGGAATTACGAAGCAATCCAAAAGGTCGCAGTTTATGGGGGTAGTCGAGGGATAGTGAGGAGGGGACCGTAGCTCCCTAAGTTTAAAAGAGAAATTTCTCTAACGGTCTATATTCCAATTGAATTTCGAGAACAAAACGCATTTTAAAAGTAATAATACTAGAAAACTCACCCTCGGTTTTTGAGATATGGGCCATCCCCCGAAAAATTATATAATATTTAACCAGGAAAAGGTATTTTAAATACAATTTCAAAATTTCTGGAATAGGCGAATTTTAGCTTGAATAAACATCAGTTTGAATTTGATAATCACGTTTTCATCTGAAAACGAAAAATTTTAAGTTGAACTGTTTGGCAAATTTTGTATACGGTTAAAACAAATAAATTATAAAATTATTTGATTTATCTTCAGTTCTTTCATTCATTTAACCCTTACTCACTCGATGGCAGGTCTGAACTATTTTTTATATTTTTTGATACTTTGTTTAGGTTATTTTGACTATATACAGCTCGATAAATGTAATTCATTATCTTTGCTTTGTAAAACTTTTTAGATCATTTGGTTTGTATTCTGCGACAAAATATATTCTTAATACCGCGTTTCAGATTAGGTGGTTTGATTCTCTTATTTAATTAGTGGTGATTTTTATTGTGTGGTTATTAAGTCTTTAATTTTTTAATTAAAAAAAGTCCAAAACATAAAAATGAAGTCATATATTGTTCATGCACTTATTTTTATCTAAATTTCTCGAATAAAAAAATCGGCACTTTTATGATCATTTTCTCGATATTAATGCTAGAGGAGAGGGGTTAATTACATTTAAGGTGCTATCCTACCCCTAATATCGGCATTTTGGGTCAAAAAATATCGATTTTTCAAATTTGTTAAATTAAAGATTAAAGTATGTTTTCTTAGCTTTCTGAAACCATATTATTACATAGACTATTAACCGTTATTATTGTTTGGATTTATCGGTAAGATTGCATTTTTTTGTTTTTGCTTTTTTCTCAGAATCATATTTTTAGCATTTTACTCTACCGCAGATTCTCATAACTCAAAAAGTGATGGTTCCAATGACTTGAAATTTTGTACCAATATTTAAATAGGCTTAATAATATAGGAGGTGGACCATTTCTGTGTATGAAAAGTAATTACGTTTTTGTATAATGCTGATTAAATTAAGAAGTTGTTATAAAATTTGGCGATTTTGATTTGTTGTTAGTTTAAAACAGTGCTCTAATGTAATAAATTCAGTGACACTTTTGAGAGTGGTCCTAAAAAAGGTTCCTAGAACTCCTAAAAAAGGTTTTAGTCTATGTAATAAAATTTACAGATTGAGGATATCTTCATTCAAAGTGGAGATTTGATGTTTTGCGTAATAACCTATTTTGGCTAATTTTATGCACAAATGGGTTAAAAAATATATTTTTTAAATTTTGGTTTAAATTTTACATTTATCCTAGTTTCTAGATGTATTTAATCATATAATGCTACTTTTAAATCATTTTTTTAAATACTCAAAAAAAGCCTCCAGGGGTAGGATAGCACCTTAAACGTCATGCAGATTTTATGTATTAGTTATATAAGAAGTCAAAATAATTTTACTCCATTAGTTGCCTTCGCTCAGAAAATAAGTTCTAAAGACTTGACAATCTCTTTCATTATTTTTTTCAACTGAATACGCCTACTTAACTAAATACGCCCATCAAGCATGATTTCTCAGCAGTTTGACGTATCTGCATATTAAAAAATAGGATATTGTTTAAAATAAGAACATGGTTTTATGTAAATGATTTAAGAATTAATGTTGAAAAAACAAAGTATATTTATTTCAGTCTAACAGCAAGAGAAAATCCTTTTTATCTTAAATACCATGACGCAGCTTGTTCCAACTTATTTTTATGCAACTGTGTAGAACTGGAATGTGTTAAAACGATAAAGTACTTAGGCCTTCAAATAGACTCTAACCTCAAATGGAAATCACATGTAAGTTTTTTGTCTAATACGTTGAGATTTTTGTTATATAAATTCTATCATCTAAAAGATAACGTTGATTCGAAATTTCTAAAAAAACTTTATTATGCCTGGGTTCATCCCAGGATTTATTATGGTTTATCAATATGGGGGGGGGTGATTACATAACTACTATACAAATAATTGAAAACCTTCAGAAAAAATTTGTTAAAATAATTTTACATTCCACTAATCATAGCATCACATTTTTTTCCTATAAAAATCTAGATATTCTTCCCCTTAAACATTTAATCTTTTACAAAAATTGTTACAATTTGTTTCAAAATCCGAATTTATGCTCAATGAAAACTTTTGTTAATCCCAGACGACCTTGTATAATTTATAATATTCCCAAATCCAATAAACAAATTTTTCATAAATGTTTTTTTTACCTAGCACCTAAATATTTTAATAGTTTACCATTAGATATTCAAACAGCACCAAGGGTTACTATTTTTAAAAAAATGTTAAAGCAATTTTTATTTACATCTGAAAATGTACCTGCTCCTTAATATTTCCTTGTGCTGTCTTGTACAAATATTATTTTTTATATCGTAGATGTCTTATGACTTTCAAGTATCTCTTTTTAATTATTTTGGGCGTTTATTATGTACAACTGACACCTTTGCCAATCTATAATTCGTATTTTATTTCTTGTATTTTCTTAAATTTTGTTTTTCCTATCCATATGTATATTTAAATATTTTTTTCACTTTAATGGGATTTTTAATCCCCAAAGTGTAATAGCTTCAATTGTAAATAATGTATGTGTGCAAATAAAAATTGAATTGAATTGAAATAAAACCTAAATTCCTATTGATGCAGCAGTTTTTAGCTTTTGTAAACTTAATTGAATGGTTCAAAATGTACCCCATCTACCATCACAACATTAAGGTGTGAAAAAATATATTTCTAACAATTCTTTTTAGAAACTTACCTTAAAAGTGCCACAATAAAATGCAATGTGGAAATTACACTTTAAAAACTATTTTGATTGAATTTTTACACGGATAAAATGAGAACAAAAATTTAACGTAAACCTACAGGAAATCCGATAGTGCAGGTTTACTGGGACTTAGGCTTGTAATTGGTCATCATTTGTATTTTGTATAAGTGAAAACATTAAAATTATTTTAAATTTTACCTAATGTAAGTATAGAAAACTCCAATCCATAATAGAAAGATCTTAACACTCTAAGTAGCTTTTAAAAAAAGTCAATTTCTTAGGAGTTATTCCCAATTTTAAACTGAGAGCACGAAATTATTTATCGCCAAAAAAAAGAACGTGCAGTTTTTCTTCAATTTTTTTAATTTGGAAAATAGGGATTCATTCTTGCATGCAAGCTTGATCCGTAAAGTTTGACACAACTTAATCTATTGGAGTTTATAGAATGTCCATGGATTATAGCCAAAGATACTTTTGAAACTATATCACATATAGTGCTGTCCTTTAAAAAAAAACCCACTCCAAATTGTACCCTAAAAAAAACCCATCGAGATATTTTAAATAAATAATTGAAATAATTTTAAATTCTCAAGTGCCCTGTCATTGTATGCCATTAAGAGTGGTAGGAACGTAAAAGCAAGTCAAAGAACCGTTTATTTACTTAGTTTTTTGAATAAATAGAAAATGTCGATTTTGGGCTAAAAATATGATTTTGTTATGCAGATTTTGATGCTGTAAAAATATAAGTTATAAAGACTTTAAAGCATTTTTCACGTGATTTTGTGTTATCCCGTTATTATGAGAATAAAATGCTAAAATTTCAGCTCTGTCCGACAATTAGGGACCTTACAGCAGTCTTTGAAATGAGGGGTGAAAAAAACCCATAGGGTGCCTAAAAAAACCCACTTTTCCTTTCGTAATAAATGATAAAATAAATAAAAAATTATGCAAAATATTTAATATTATTCATGGTATACAACGAATTACTCAAATAGAATAGTTGTTTCAGTAATTCTTGATTTTTTTTTTAGTATTTTTGATAAAAACTCAATGATACCAAAAACAGCCATTTTCCATGAAAATATAGCATTTTTCCGAGTTTTACTCGAAAATTGGTTTTGAAAGTTTATAGTTGGGGGTTTAAAACAAAATATTAGTGCCAGTTACTGTTTTTAAGCTTTTTTTTATCAAAATTTTATTAATTATTTGTATTTAATAGGTCGTTTTTATTAAAATACAACAATAAAAACGCTATTGTCGTTGTGTTTTGAAGGAAAAATTCTTGAGTAGAAAAACTTATCACAAATTTAATTTTAGAAATAAATTGAAATAAATTTGGTTTTAATTATCTTAATTATTATCTTTTCTATCAAAATAAACCTTTCAATCATATTTTTCTTAATTTGTTGAGTATTTTCAAGCGTGGGTTTTTTTTAGGGTACATGGTTTTTTTTTAGGAAAATTGTTTTTTTTATGGATTCTCACTTAATTGTTTGCCAATTTGTAACGGAGCGTTGGAATTAAAAATACTAAGCACTAAAATGTAGTGGAGGGTGAGCCGTTACAACACAATTTTGTTCGATTTAATTATCATATTTTTTAAGCTTTTAATGAAAGAAATATGAAAAAGTGGGTTTTTTTTAAAGGACAGCACTATATATAGTCGATACAACAACAAGCAACGTTCAATCTTTGATTTAGATTACTACTCTAAATTTCACAACTTTCTCCATAATGCCGTTGTTTAATTTTTTAAAATGTACTTTAAATAAACGACCGGTTGAAATGGACATCTGGCAGTCTACTGAATATATTATTAATGCATTTATTATTAAAATACATTTTAAACTCAAAATCAAGTCTTCAAACTCCATCTACAAGGTCTTTTGTCAAAAACGTATAAACACACCCGTTTGATCCATACTATTTGATGCAATTTAGTTTTGCATAAATAATGAACCTGATCCTGCGGCTTTTGAAGAAGCGATGTCGTCATCTTTAAAATTAATCGGAAACTTCTACCACGAAGGACATATGGCGGTTGGAATTTGAATTGAATATTCCTTCAAATGGATGCTTAAACAATATGATAATCATTATTCCAACCATGAACCCTTGAATATTTTTATGCGAAAGAATATTGAATAAGGTAAAGAAAAACATGAAATTCTTCGTCTGTACATAAGGCTAGGGTTCATATCCCTAGACCCCAAGAAATATAAACTTCGCATTGTGTTAAAAATTTGTGACTTTTAACGCAAACATTATCTAAAAAATATATTAAAAATATTTGAATAAATATTTGAAGGGAAAAAACGATTTGTAGAAGTATGCTGTAATAATTGAAGGGTTTGGTGGATGAAGGGGTTATGTGACATTTTTTGAAAATACAATCTAATTCAATGGATGAAATAGTTAGGCCCAGAAGTATTAAGTAGCAAAATCTGAATATTTCAAAACAGCTAGAAACAAAAATATGAAGAAGATGAAGGGGCTATGTAACATTTTCATGCCAAAGCCATAGAGGATGAAGGGGCTATGGAACATTTTCATGCTAAATCCATAGAGGATGAAGGGGCTATGTAACATTTTTATGCTAAAGCCATAGAGGATGAAGGGGCTGTGTAACATTTTCATGCCAAAGCCATAGAGGATGAAGGGGCTATGGAACATTTTCATGCTAAATCCATAGAGGATGAAGGGGCTATGTAACATTTTTATGCTAAAGCCATAGAGGATGAAGGGGCTGTGTAACATTTTCATGCTAAAGCCATAGAGGATGAAAGGGCTATGTGCTCGTAAGTCCTGTAAATCACAACTTAACTACATGGTCACAACATTAGGTGTCCGAACTAGAGTTGCTTTGGTAAACTTATGTCTGAAAAAATTGAAATCATACAAAATAAAATGAAATCTGGTACAAGTGCTCCTCAACCTGATAAAATGGGTAAACATAATGTGAGACCCAAAAAAACTAGTGAAGATGTCAAGGTTTCTGTTAGATATAGAACATGTTTCGAATGTTTTTACTATTTACATCTTGCTTCATTCATTCGTTAGATAATAAATTTACAGATTTTAAAAAAATGTTTGTGGATGAAGGGGTTATGTACACAAAATATATAAAAAATACATATTATGGATACAGGTAAGTAAATAAAACTTGGTACACTAAAAAATAGATGTCATAAGACTAATTTCATACGCTCACTTAACGACAAAACCAGAAAACAAAAAAGTTTCAACATGAAAATTTTGAACCTAAATTACTCGAAACTTGGATTTTGTAACATAACCCCTTCATCTCCCAAGCCCTTCAATTGTGTAGTATATCAACCTAAATAAGATAAAATTTAATTATTTACATCGAAAGTATCAAAAGTTATTCATTAAAATACCCATATAATGACTCTAAAATACGTATTGATACATTAGAGATACATGGAGAATTTTTGCTCTTTTCTTTATTTACAGCAGTTGTAAATTTGTATACATTGTTTAAAATAGTCTAAATTAATCGAGATGAGATAAGAAAAACGTTAAGTTCAGCACGAGCGAATATCCCAAGTAATAAAGTTTATGTATTTTGGTCAAAAATTACGAAAAAATTAAAAAAAAAACGTAATGTTCGAGAGTACAAAACGCCTAATTTGTACAAAAAGATGAAAAATTCATAAATTATAATGTTATTTGTATTTATTTAAATACAAAGGGCAGTAGAAAGGGTTGAGAAAATCCTCTATACGTCTCTATAATCTTAGACCGGTTATAACCGAAATTAAACAATATAAATACTAATCCTAAAATCCTTAGCCAAATATCAAATCCGAGAATTAAAAATCCACCACAAAATTCAAAATCAACCGCGTAAGGCAAAAAGGGGCGTGCCTACTCGATCCGTTCCACAAGTTCAAAGCGTCCATACAAAAAAAATTACCCATTTATAAAAAAACGCAAAGAAAGAAAAAAATTTCACTCACCGGCTAGCATTAGCAGGAAAATTCTAATTATCATGGCGCTCCTGTGTCTTCAGCGAAGAATTCCCAATCAGAAAACAGATGGCTTGATACCTTGCTTGATACACTCCTTGATACCTTAGAGGTGTAATTCCAACTGATCACCTCCGAGTCTTGCTCAACTGTCCGATTCGCTGGAAACTGTGCCGCTGGATTGTTCTTTTTTCTTCTTGTTATTTTTTTTGCGTTTATTGTTATTCTTCTGTTTTCGCTTTCGAGTGACGTCACGAAAAGTTTCGGCCAATGGGAGAGGGCCCGCGCATGCGCGGTGAGGGTCGAGCGTGGGTAGAATGAGAGGGAAATCAAACGGGTTGCGTGTTTCTGATTCAGGTGTGCGGGAGAAAGAGGATGAAACCTGTTAGATGTAGTATTAAGTATTAATCACAGTTAAAATAACACTCTGTATGAAATAACAGCGTTTTTTTTATACAGGGTGTTTCAAAAGTCCCTTTTACGGTTTTTATTCGGAAAACCACGTCTCCTAGGGTCATGGGAGTAAAATTTACTCTGCTAGGTAAGTGACCCTGGAGAATCCATTGGGATGATATGATTAACGGCGCCCTTAGCGGGGAAATAAAAAAAGTTTAAAAAAATAATTAAAAAAGTAAAGGAGATAGAGAAAAAATCTCCATAAGAATATTGCTGCGGAAGAAATGAGAAACAATGTTATGTGAAACTCGTAGAAAAATATTTCATGAAAATATCGTCGAGAAAAAAATCGAGGAGATATTAGCATGTGAAAACAGCACTTTTTTAGGCCTCAAAAAAGAAAAAAAATCGCAAACAAGCAAGTTTTTTTTTACTTTTTGTGATTAAATTTTGTCTTCATTTAAGTAAAAACCGAACACTCTAAAAACTTTTTTCGAATCTATGGTTACGGTAAGGGTCTGTGTAAAAGCAACATTTAGGAAAGTGTTGTAGAATCTGTTCCATCCTAATCAAAATCAACTTAATTTTTTTTTGTAAAAATCCATTTTTTCTACGCAAGTGTTTTGTTCTGTAAAATGAATGGAGTACGGCCTTTGAATCAGAAACTAATCCTTGATAGTAGTAAAACACTGAAGTTAAAAATTACTTTTGGTGGAGATCCTTCATAAGTTCGGTCTCAGTCCAATCAGACGGGAAGAAATTTTTTGGAATTCTCACCCTTAAAAGTATGGTTCTAAGTGCAGGCGCGAATACAAGGGAGGGTCTGGACAGTGCCCCCCTAAAATATCACCAATTTTGTAGACCCCATTTTTCACTCCTCGACATAAAGGTTGGCATAGTGGCGTAGCCAGAAAAAAATTTCGGAGGGGGATGTTGATATTTCGGGAGGGGATATGGGGTATTTTTAGTGGTTTTCAATGGTCAAAAAGGAAATTTCCTGAGTTTCGGGGGGGGATATATCCCCAAATCCCCCCTCTGGCTACGCATAAGCCCCCTCATATGCCCTTGTTACGTTCAGGAGGGTTTCAGGTTATATTCAACTTCCCTCTCGAAATACAAACTTTTAATTTTTCACCATAGAAAACAAAGCTACTCCATAATCTAAGAGGTAAAAACAATGGAGTTAGGGGGTCCTCCCCAAAATTTTTTTGAATTTTTGCATGCTTAAAAAATTTTGAAGAACTTTTTGGGGGGTTTTCAAGGAGCGATGCAATGGGGAGGTTACTTCTCAGTAACCCTCCTCGTTACGCCTATGCCCCAAAAACGCTCTCAAAATGAGTTTAAACCTTACTTTCACCGGTTAAATTTCAATATTTTTTTTCTGGGGAAGGACCCCCATACCCCCCAGCGGTACCGCAAGGGGAACTTGCGTGATACTTTCTTTTTAGAAAATTTCCAACATTTTGATATTTTTTGTGAAAAGGTTAAAGGTCATGGTCTGGAAAAGTGCCCCCCCCCTTGGGACCGTGCTGACGCCTGAGTACAGTACAGGACAGAAAATATTTTTAACACGACATTCTAGTTCTCCAAAAAGAGTTGAGAGTAAGTTGGAAAGGTTTGGGAACCCCTATAGAATCCAAGGAAATTTGGGATCGTCAGGGTTAATGATTCCGAAAAACATAATCAACGAGCAAAGAGGGAAGTGCTGAAATGCAAATTAAAATTTTTAATTAAATAGTAACTTTTTCACAGTGGATTGCTAATAAAAACTGATCATATAAATGACACTTTGAATTTTTTTCTTTTGGATCACCCATTGAAAAATCTACATTCCCCCCTGGAAAATGTAGTTTAATATCACAGTAAAAAATCCCGTTTTAACGAACTTCGCGGGACCGTAAAATTTCTTCGTTGTAACGGTATTTCAATAATTCAAATAAAAGCGGTTGGGGACTTTCAGGACTTTTGTAATAACGGGATTTTTCGTTGTATCGGTATTTCACTGTAGTAGTTGCAAAGTGTGACATGTCTGTGACAAAGGGGGGAGAGTGTAGGGAAGTGTGACACTGAGGGGGGTAAAAATGTCGAAAAAAAGTATAACATCATTTATGAATGTCCCCTTTTTTCAAACAAAATTAAGATGATGACATCAAGAACAGTCACTTTCCAGTTTTTAGCAGAAGGAAGCAGCAGGGAATAGGGACAAAACCTTATTACAAAACTTTACAGAGCTAATTTTCAACTTTAAGTTTGTTCAATGTGCATGAATTTCACCTGAATATTCCTTAGAAATATGTTTATATCAAAGTTTTTATGTTCTAAAACTTTTAATTTACTGATTTGACTTGTTAAAAGTAAAAACAATTAGATATAATCATAAATTTTAGGAATTTTCAGGAAAAATTCATGCACATTGAATTAACTTAAAGTTGAAATCTAGCTCTGTAAGGTTTTGTACCGAATCTATAAAAATTCGTATTTTCTAAAATTTGTGACAATTTTTTGCATATCTCTAATCGTATGAACACCCTCAAGCGATTTTATGAATTCTCCAATAGTGAATCGCTCTTGGTGTATAATTTTAGAGAATGTTTAGGGACTTGGTCTGGGGGGGGATTTCGAAGATTTTTTTCTACGTGATTAAATTTTATATTCAACTTGAAATTTGGTAGAAATGTTCATTTTAAGAGTTGGAAAGCTTTAAATTTCCTCTAATTTTTTTTCAAAACATATTTTTTATTCAAATTTAAAATGTGGTGGTTATGATGCATACAAAACTTAAGAGAATAAACTTACAAACAAAATAGGACTGATTTCAGGTTTTTAAGTGGTATAGTTCTAGAGTTATTAGCTTTTTAAAAATGCAGAAAAAACAACTTTACAATAATTATTTTAATAATCGACAGAGGGGTGATAGAAGAATGGAATCTGGAGCATTATATCTATATTAGCTTCTCATAAAAAAATCCTGAACAATATGTGAGGAATTAATCTTTGGTTTTTTAGTTGTTTTGTAAAAAAAACCAGCCAATTTTTCAAAGTGGCGTGCAGGCGCAGTAGATATTATCATGGGCGGATTTTAGGGGGTGCAACGCACCCACAAATTTTTGAGAAAATTCCACTTTTATAGGGAAAATCATGTTTTCAAAGTCATCAGGGCAGCTTGCACCCCCAGGGTTCACCATCTAAATCCGCCCATGGATATTATCCAATCGAAAAAAATATATTACACCGTTCTTATGGGACCCAAGTGGCACCCCTTCCGCACTATTAGAACAGAAATAAAAATAAAAGCATTTTTTCCGAACGCCCGAATAATGTTCGGGGGAAATTCAAGCAATTGTGGGGAAATTTTTATCCAAGTTTATTAAGACCAAAACTCTACAAATCTAAGTATTTTGGCTGCTGACATTATCATGTCCTTCAAATTCTACAGAAATAAGGTAAAAATTATAGAATAACAGATAAATAGCGAAAACTACGGATATACACCGAAAAAATTTGTTTCCTTGGAGTTTGCTTTCCCTATCCTTTTGACTGGTATGCAGAAAAAATACACATAGAACAAATTCCCTGATTTCCAAGATTAAACTTACAGCTTTTCCCTGATTTATACGGAACTAATTTCATTAATATAACTTTACTTTATGTAACTTAATTTTGAATTTGAGTTATGCTTGAGTCCACCCTATTGGAATTTTTTTTTCTGGTAATTCCATAAGCCAGTATAAACAGGCCCGTATTAAGGGTTTTTGCCGCCCTGTGCATATCGATTTATTGCCGCCTTCCTATCTAATTTTGTGTTTCAAGTAAATGCCCCTTCCCATTTGACTTCCTTTGACTATCACCATTTAAGGGTACAAGGACATGAAACACCTTCAAAAAATCGATTTTAATTTTTTTGTCCCAAAAAAAAGTTCAATTTCTTCTGATTCCAAAAATATGTTACACTTATATGTTTTGTATTAAGTTATGCCCTAAATAACTAAAGTGAAATGTAAATTAAAGCACCACACTCCCCCCATGTCTTTTCGTTTTTCTTTATTATCTCAAAACTAGTTTTTTTAAGTTTTAGGTACACATTTTAAAAAAACTATCCAATTAAAATGCTTGAAAATTTTTATATATACTTTTAACAGTCTTATAAATAAAGTAGACCAACTTTTTTTTTAAATTTTACTCATACCTGATTTTAAAAAAAATAACAATTTTGAAAAACAAAAGAAAAATTGGTAATTTTAAAACTACTTTCAAATTTTTTTTTAAAAATTACCCAAATGCTTACTTTTTATAAAATTTGGTCTTCTTTGTTTTAAAAGTAGTTCTTAACATATATGTGAAAGAATTTTTCAAAAATATTGAATACTTTTTCTGGAAATGGTACCTAATTACAAGTATGTGTTTAAGAATCTCAAAATTTCACCCAAGTTCGAAAAAAATTAAATATATTAATATTTCACAGGGAGTTATTATTTACAATTGAAATTGGTTACTTTAGTACTATTTCTATGTACAAAAAAATTTGAAATCCTACATTTAAAATTTTTAAAAATATGGCCCTTATAGTAAAACCTAATTTTCGTCACCGAGCACGTCCTTGTACCCTTAACTCACCTTTCTCAGAAATAGTGGAATTTTCCTGTTTCACTCTCATAATGAGAATTCACTCTCATTTCGGGGGATATGGGGGTACCCACCAGAAAATTTTTGAAAATATGCTCCTAGAAAACTGTGAATTTACTCATATTTGGCCCTTCCTTCAACATCAAGGCTGGTACTCCACAAGGTGCTATTCTGTCTCCCATACTCTACAATATCTTCACCTACGATATACCCAAGACCCCGAACACCTACCTTCACCTTTTTGCTGACGATACAGCGGTCATCACCCAAGAATACCGAGTAACGAAAATCAGGAAAAACCTCCAAAACTCCCTTATTAACATCGAAGACTGGTGCAAAAATTGGAAGATTGACATAAACACCTCAAAAACTCAAGCCATAATATTCAGAAGAAAACGGAAAAACAAATTTCCAGGACAACTTCAGCTTTTCAACGACAAACTAAAATGGATCAAATCTATCAAGTATCTTGGCGTCCACTTTGACGTGAAACTAAATTTCAAGAAACACATAGAAGAAACAATCAAAAAATACAAGAGAAAACTCCATCTAATGTACCCTCTACTAAACAGAAGATCCAAGCTATCCTTAAAGAACAAAGTACTTCTCTATAAAATGATCCTAAGACCACTAATCACGTACGCTTCTCCTATCTGGGCTACTGCTGCAAACACCAACATGAAGAAACTGCTAATTCTCCAAAACAAAATCCTCCGATGTATCACAGACGCTCCCTGGTATGTCAGGAACAAAGATCTACAACTTGACCTCAAAACCGAAGACCTTTCTAAATTCATCGAAGACACATCCAAGCATTTCTTTCACTCAGTTCAAACTCATCCCAACACCCTAATCAGTGTTCAAATGATCCATTCAGATCCTAGTCCTGCAAATAAATTTCCATACTCCACCACCACGATTACCCAACGTCTGCATCCTCCCTGATGACGTCACCAATCACCTGATATTATCACCTGCTGATATTAACTAATTTCAGACTGACTTTGACTAATGACTATTTTCTACCAATCGCCTGATGATGATGAATAATCCCACTTCCACACTTCTATTCTTTGTTATATTTATTGGTACCATGACCAACTTCAAGCAAAAATTTGTATTCATGTCCCTTTAATCTCATGTTGTTATTTCAGGCGGAGATAAAGCGCCTTCGGCGCTGTGCGCTCCTAATAAAGATGTATATGTATGTATATTTGGCCCTTCATGTGAAAACAGTGTGGTACATTTTTTTTCAAAACTGTATAGTGTGTAGAATTTTGAATTGGTGCAATCTGCCGCCCTGTGCTACAGCACATGCCTAAATACGGCCCTGAGTATAAAGGATACTGGAACCAGTATAATTCATACTGGTTTATGGAATACCAGAAATTTTTTTCCAATCAAGCATAATATGAGATGCAGAATATGTTTCTCACTGAGCTAAGAAAAGTAAAAAAAATTATCGCAAGGTTTCAGAGCAAGCAAAATTGTAGCACAAAATGATCTCATTTTGGAAATTTCCCTGTTTTTAACATATTTTTAAGAATTTCCCTGAAAGCCACAAAATTCCAAATAGCTCCCCCTGTAGCATGGCTGCCACTCTTCAATAATTGCAAGACGGAACTTTAAACTATCATTTTTCCCCAGTCTAGCATTTTTTTCAAATTGAAGAAAAACTAAAAAAATTATCATATGAACAATTAAATATTATGAAAATACATATGAACAATTAATTAAACCCATCCATTGCATTTTTTAATTAAATTTGGAATTGAAGTTAATTTGTCTTTCTTATCTTATTATTTTTGCTGTTAACTGAGCTAAAATAAAATTTGCTTTTAATCTAGTATTTTACTTCTAGTATTAAACTTTTTTTTATACATGGAATGTTTGACTCCATTCATAATCATTTACTCCATTGATACTGCCTCTGACTCACTTTCATAATAATTTTTAATTTTATATCTAAATCTTTATTTTTCTCTTTTGAGATGTTAACTATGCAAAAATGAAACTCAAATGAAAATTCAAGTGATTTTCAAGGTTTTCTTCAGTTAAAATTCCATAAGGTTGAAAAAGGGAATGTCCAAAAACCTTTTTCAACTGTAAAATATTTTTAAATGAACACATAATTTTTTGATGATTGCTGCTTTCTAAATAGGGTTCTGAATTTCCAGCAAAAATTTGTTGGTTATACTAAGAAAATTCCATTAGTTATATAGGGTTTCTTATTTTTTCGATTTTCTCAAAACTTGGTTTTTGGACTTATTCCCTTGTTCAAACCGATGATTCAATATTGTGTTCTAAAAAAATATTGGGATTTGGAACATTTTCAGCACCCCTGGGAAAAAGTTTCCCCAGACTAGTCCCATCTCATTATCTGATAACAGATTTTTTTCTTCCTATAATAAGGAAAAAAATCTGTTCCAAATCCCAATATTTTCCAATTAATTTGGTCCAAAATTGTTTGTTGAATGAGCTATTTCAACAGGTGGAAAGTCAATTGGACAGATATCTATCTTCAGAACAAAAGCTTTTGCCCATCACATTATTTCAACAGCATCAACTTCAAGCAGTTAATTAAAAAATTTTTCGTACCTAATCGTTTGTAGTATACTAATTTTTAAAATTAAATAATAAAATCTGAATTAAAATAGCTGTCTCATAGACATTTTTTATTCAGAAAATAAGATACATAATAAGTTATAATTAGTGACATTCAAAAAGCACTATACACACTTAAATCTGAACTCAAATCAAAAAGTTTTAAACAAGCATTTAAAACTTTCACAATAGACAATTCCCGCATTTTTTAAAATTAGATAAAAAGCAATATTTCTAGTAAAGCAAATGGTTTTACTTTCAAAAATCAGCTTTAAAACTTTCAAAAAAATTTCTTTAATTAGATATTTGAAAATAAAAATAGCTAAATTTGAGTCGAAACAGGCGTGACGTAACTGGGCACTAACTAACATCAAGAATTGCCGAAAGAATCCAACCTGATTGGATGATCGTACTGTTATTCATGCCCACTGACCACAACTGTTTGTGACGAAGCAGCCGTTTTCGTGCCTTTTGAAATTAAATTAAAAAATAACTAAACATGGGAATTAAAAAATTTTTGCGCCAAAATTCCTTTTTCATCGATCTCTTTCGAATGAAAAAATAAAATAAATGCGGGAATTGTCCATTCATTTTTATAAATTGTTGACATCAATTAAACATTATTTCTCTTCACAAGTTCTTCATGAGAGTTAGGCTTATAAAAAGTGGTCTTTGGTTTGCAGGCACCAATTACATTTAAAAAAACACACCAAGTTAATCCCTTTAAGTTAAACAGAACATAGATACAAAAATTTTCATTTTGAGAAAATGTGCTAAATGTAACAGACTAAAGGGAAAAAAACCTTAGTCCCAACCAAAATATAGATTTAATATTGCAGTAAAACAAAAACTAATTGCCAATCAATCAAAACGACTTTTTCAAAAAACAAATTGTCATTACCATAATAGAATGAATCCTTGAACAGGTCTAACGAAAATTTCTTTCCCTTAAAAATTTTATGATGTGAACCCTGTGTTAGTGTTACGGTGGTCGTGCAACCAAGTAATTAAATTAGAGCTCCACAGAAGTTCACAACCAACATATAGTAATGGTGGCAGGGTTCCCACCTCACTCATTTCCAGATTTTTTTGGTCAGAAGACTACCCACAGTAATCTTGCTTATCAAACATATTTTCCATTTTTTGAGCCAAAATGGAAGATACTGACATTTAAGTTTTTTATTTTCAGGTTTCTGCAAAAATATGCAGTTCCGCCGACATTTTTTTGGGTCAAATTAAAATTTCCCAAGATTTCCAGGCATTCCTCGACTGGTGGGAACGGAACACTGACAGTTTACTCCTATTTTTGAAATTCAAGTGTATCAAGAACATGCAATATGCCACTTATATTTCTCTTTTCTAAGCATAAAGCAAGGTTAAACTGTCATTTTAAAAAGTATTGGGCATGTTTAGAAGACAATTTGAAACAAAGCATTTTCTTATAAAATCTCTTTAATTAATAACTTTTTAGGTCATTCATCCATATATGTACAAGATAATAGAAACCAGAACTTTTCAAAACAGCACTGCACATAAACACAAGTTCAACTCAAACAAAACAACCTGAACAAGAGGTTGTTTCCATTATTTCAGCATGAAGTTGAGCTCTGGTATATGGTGAAAAAAATGAAATATTGCTACCATCACACACAATAATATTCCATTTATCAAAAAAATTAAATATAAATCTTTCTTTGTCATTCATTCTCAGATGAGAAGAAGGGGCTGGGCTACAACTATGGCAGTGTGCACTATAAACTTGTCTTTTTTTGAAAGGTGGCTAGAAAAATCCAATTAAACACATTTTTCAATAAATTAGCTCTTTCTCAGATCCAGATATGAGACAAACATTACAAATTGATTTTGAAAGTCTTAGGCAAGAATATACAATTTACTCTTAATATTCCTAAACTTTTTTGGTCAAATTAAAATTTCCAGACTATTTAAGGTTTTCCCTGACCAATGAAAGCCTTGTTGAAAATGTAGGAACACAAAAAATTCTGACCATTTAAACAGAGCTCAACTACATGCCACACCAAATAATAAATATTCATAGGTAAGAAAAAAAACAATCATTGGCAGTTTCGATTCATCTACAACACTTTCAAAACATTATACACTTTATACAACATGAACAGGCCATAGACCTTCAATAATAAGAAAGTAACTGGAACTTTAAATTAAGGAAAGGGTGAAAACAAGATTCAGAGGCAGCTTCTTACCCCTCTCACTGCCACATATTTGCCTTCAAGATGCCTTTCCCATTATTGATGGACTATAATAGGGTGACCACAGAAAACTCTTCTAAACTCCCAGACATTTTATAATAATGTTGCTCTCCAAGAATGCAGGAGAACAAATAAAAATATGGAAAGCAGAAAAAGAAGGAAATGCTGATAGGATCTCCTGCCTAAATTGGAAGGGCTTGAAACTGAGGAAAAGCAATAAAAATGAGACCATTTTCCCACAAACAAACCCTTGGAAGTCTATTTAGAACAATGGGATACTTTCATCTGGAGAAGAAGACGACAACTGTTGTAGGAGATTTATTATTGGAGAGTGTTGATTGGTTTGTCGAAAGGACATATTTCCAAATTTGGGATATCCGGTCGCTCAGCAAACATTCTGACAGGTCCAAGCAATGGTGTTTACCCTACAACATGTGAACCCTGACTTCAGATGAAAGTATCCCCTTCAAACCATGATAACGATTTTATTTTGAAGATAAGACAGGGATGAGATTGACAAAAAAGCAAAAAGTCTGAAAACCTGCGTGACCGACATTTTCAATATAGTTTTCCAATTTATTTTTAGGTATAATTTGCATGATGAACTTAATATAAAAAATATTTGAAAAGCTCCAAGTACTAAAAGGGGATTCTCCCCCAGAAAATTATTGGAAATTTGAACCTAAAGTTCAAGGTTTTAGCTTATTTTTAATATCTTGTCCGAATTTTTTTATGGTGGGAGGTTTGAGGGAAAAAATCTGGAAAATCGTAAAAAGTCGGGAAATCCGACAAAAATCAGAAGAATCTCATGCCTGATAAGAAATGCACTTTTTAAGACTTGAAAATAAGAAAAATTTTAAATTTTTCTTTAAAATGTTGCCGATTTTCAAAATTTTCCTTGTTAAAAAAATTCCGTGATTTTTCATAATAATTTAGGGTTTAGGTCAGTGGCCACCCTATATAAATATATACACAGGGTGAGTAGCTCATACTAAAGCAGCATGAGCAAAAGCCCCCTATTTTGGAATTGAAAGGGAGCTTTAGTAAGTTGAAAAAAAAACAAGCAAGATAAGGTAGGTGGAAGACATGAAACACAATAGGCTTGTAAAACCCAAATGATTAATATTACAAAAAATTTGGTAAAGTGGTTTGGTTTTACTGTCAAAACAGTATTTCAGTTAGTTTTTAGACTATAAATTAATAAATCATAAAAAAATTAACATAAAAATGCATCAATAATGTGTTTTCTTAAATTAACAAGCATGTTCAACATAATGAAATCACATTTTATAAAATTAAACATGCATGATAAACAAAATGTATTTAAGGAATTAGTTAGCAAACAGTTTCTGATCAATCAAAGCACTAGCAAGAGTTAGCCAAATCATGTCCAAACAAAAAAATAACAAATGACTAGTCAAGTGGCTAGTAACCTCACAAGAAATTCAGAACAGGCTAATAAAAAACATTACATCATAACATAACAACCAACAAATTACCTTTGGGGTTCCAAATTTGAGTATTAAAATTAGCCCATGGCAATAGTAAAGCACTACCCTTGAGTGTATCACACCCTACATCCATAAATATGTACTTCAGAAGTAAACTATCTCACTGCATCATGCCATAGTGAATCCTACCATCAGGTACAAAGGGCTTTTGGTTGCTTACTTTAAGGATTGGGTACGAGTTGATTGAAAACACGTATCAATTCAATTAAAATTTAATGATCTTCATGACATGGCGAGCTTTCTTCACTTAACCAATAATTTCAACTGCATCTTGTTTACAAGTAGAAAACCAAGGTTTTGTCACCAAATACTGTTACCCAAGTTAATTCACTATTAGAATAAATTGATTTAACAAGAAAAGTTTTTCAGGACATGGTAAAAAAGAAAATATCACCAAAATCAGCCAATTTGACCCTTACTCCAGGAACCACTTTGATTGGACAAGGAAGTGATAGTTTACCTCAAGTACACAAACATTAAGGCACAACTTATTTACAACACACGCACGGGAACAGGCACACAGTTTATCTTCCTTTCTGAAAATATTTGAGTCTCAGAAAGACATAAAGGTAATTTCAAAAGGGTGATAAAATAATAAAATTTTAAGGAGCATTTCAGAGTTAACTTAGTTTTAAAGGATCTTAAAATTCACTGTTGATTGAAAACAAAATCGGGTGTTGCTAGGCAACATGAAGAAAAACTGATTTGTACACCACAAAATGCGACTCGGAAAGGTCCATATCCCGCCTGTTCCCAATTGGTTGAGCTATGAGGGATTATTCCCTGTTGCCACTGACAAAGTTGTTAACCCATCGAACAATCTGCTCAATGTTGGATTCCATGTCTTCAGGGGTATTGCTGTCAAGCTTGAAAACAATGGCAGGATCATAGGATTCTCTGGCTTCTTGCAGAAGGGTTTGGAAGATTTCACACTGGATGTTGTTCTCTAGCTTTTTGCCAGAGTATCCCCTGTAAAATAATAAAAGAAAACCCATTAAAATACTATCAAAATGTAAAAAGTAAAGCAGTATATTTAGTGATACAAAGTTATTGCTGCATGCACTTAATCAAATCAAATTTTTGCCCAGGCCTAGTGGCTCATCAGGTGGTGCCCAGCCTTCAGGCCAGGGGTAGATCCAGGTTTAATATTTTGGGGCCCATTCAGTTCCCACTCTTTGAAAACATTGAAAATCAAGGACTTTTCAAAGACCTCGACAAAATTTTTCAAGGACCTTTTTCGCAGACATTTAAAAATTAGTAGTTTTTCAAGACAAGTCGTTTTTCCCGCACACGATCGGAACAAGAGGAGAAGTCGCTCTTCACTGTCGTTGGTAAAACTGGCCACAAGTTATGTTCATAAGAGTAGTTCTAAAGAAAATTTCTAGAAAAAAAACAAAGAAAGATCTGAAAAAATTATGTTCGATTAGTGGCTGAGTGAAAATTCAAGGACCTAAGTCCTTTTTCCAGGACCTTGAACATTTTTCAAGGACTTTCAAGTACCTAAATTTAGCCTTAAAAAATTCAAGGACTTTTAAGGACCGTGGGAACCCTGCCATTTCATTTTTTTGTGATAAAGGAAATTGTTTTTGAGAAAAATTGAAGCAGTGATAGTTATCAGATGAGTGGGTAAAAGTAAAATTGACTCACAAACGAAGAAAATATAATGAAAAATTCAAATATTTTGTGAACGTTTTCTTGCAAATTATCACTACAGCTAATTTAAATTTCATGAAAGGGGCATTTTCTTGAATTTATTTTTGTGAAGGGGCAGATTTAAAGAGGGGGAATTTTTGTGAAGGGCCAACTTTTGTCTGGATCAATCCCTGGCTAAATACCTAGCTTGTGTCCAGGCCAAGTGGCTAGGCCAACTCTGGACTCCCAGTTGATTCCACTTGCAAGCAAGGTCCTCATTTTATCATTCGTGACACAATTTGGCCATGTGATAATTATGTTGAAAGAAAGAAAGGACTTGTGACTTTTAAAAAATTTGAAAGACACAAAAAAGTATGTCGTACAATCAAAAGTTTGTTGGATTTTGTCTATTAGCAGAAGTTTTACCGAATAAATGATTATAGTCCAATATACCTACCTACTGACCAGCCTGTCATAGAGAATGGTGTTGTCAGTTGTCAGAACAAAAATTATGTCGAACCAGTCTTCAGGAAAGAAATCACAGCCATGATAATCAACAATTTTTCCACCCTTACCCATCTCGTCTTCCAGCTCATGAACAACCTAATAAAAATGCAAATTAAAATTATCTATTCAAGAATAATCAAATACAGGGCCATATGCAACTATTACGTATTTACACATTTTTTCTTTACTTTTGGCCTTTTCAGAAACTCAATTTTTATAACCTTCCTTTTCAATTTATAAAGGATAGAAAGAACATTTAAGTCGAGTGTCGTTCCATGAATGAAAAGCACTTAGTTGAAATTATTGAAGAAAAATTAGTAACATCACACATTTGATGGAAGCAGGGATCTGTCAAGGATTTTTTGCCAACTACCTATTTTGTGAAATTTTAAAAATAATTTGTGAAAATAAAATACGCGTAGTAAAATGAATTGAAAAATAAGTTTTTAAAAATCACTTTACATATACATTTTACGGGGAGTTAAAGTTTTCAAATATTAGTATTATTAGTCAGGGGCAGGGTTGGCAAAAAACCGGGTTTTTTAAAAAAAACCCAAAAAAAAAACGGGTTTATTTGGTTTAAACCAGGTTTTTTTGGTTTAAACCAAGTTTTTTTAGAATTTTTTTTCAGAATAAGTTATTTTAGCAGTGATGTTTGAAATTGAGTTGTAAATGAGACATTTATTTCAGGGGTTGTTTATAACTGATAAATGATTTGTATATTTCAATTAATTAATTAAAATTAAATTAATTTGTTTTTAAAATATTCCAATTTGAATAATTATCTAATCTAATATTATTGTAGTGAATAAAAATCAGTGTTAATTTATCTTGGATAAATGACTGAAATAATCAAATTATTTATCTTAATTATATATGGATTAATTTATGAACTTAAGAAATTTCTTTAGAAAGAGAAAATTTTATTTCTTAAATAAACAGGGAAATGTAAGCAACTAATGTTAATTGAAATTGGATAAATGATTGAGATAATTAATCCGATAAGGGAAATTAACGGTTTTTTATTAATTTAGTAAAAACCCAACTGGTTTTTATCTGTTTATAAACAAACCAACTGGTTTTTAGTTTTTATCATTAAAGAAATCAACGGTTTTTATTAATTTAGTAAAAAAACCAACTGGTTTTTATGACTGACAAATAAGACAAATTGGTTTTATCAATTAATTAAAATCCAAGCCATATTTTATCAGTGAAAAACAGATAACTTTTGTGTATCTTTAGTTACTCTTTGAAATAATGCTTCATTTTAAAGGAAATTAATAAATGAACTATCTCTTGCAACATATAATAAGTTTAACTTAAGCATTTAAGGTTAAGATTAGAGAGAATTCAATAATTAAAACCATTAAATTAAAAGATTTCTGATTTTTAATCACCTTAAAATGTCAATTTTTGATAAATCTGACCTTTTAATTTTGTGCAAAAGATTATACTTAATAACACTTTCTTTAAGAAATCCTGAAAATATTTTATAATTTCTAAAAAAACCAAAAAAACCAAGTGGTTTTTTTGGTAAAAAAACCACCATAAAAAAACCATGGTTTAAACCAAATGGTTTAAACTGGCCAACCCTGGTCAGGGATGCATCCAAGATTTTTTCCAGGGGCTGTTTTTGGGAATTTTGTGAAAATAATTTTTTTTCATTCTAAAATAAGGTCCTATTTCTGTAAATATATAATTTTTAAAAATAAAATTACACTTAGGGAGTGCATATAGCTTGTGAAGGGACTGTTTTTGAGGGTCAGAATTTTGTGAAGGAGCCGTTTTTGGCCCCAATTTCTTTCTAGATGCACCCCTGTTAGTTGAGTAATAATTTGTGAAAATTCAGTCATAAATTGTGAAAATTAGAAATTTTAAATTTGTGAAGCTACCGTAAAACGGTAGTAAATTTGTCCTGGACAGATCCCTGGGAAGCATAAGAAAATTTGACTCTTTCTTCCTACAAGTAAGCACTTTATAATTTCTCATGTTTTGTGATAAAAAAACTAAGAACCATGGTAAAAATTAAGCACTTTCTAAAGGCCTTATAAATGAATACAAAAAGTAAGCACTTCTTAAGGTTTAAAAGCACTGTAGGAAGCATGAAATATTATGGGTGCTTTCTTGCAAATAATCATTAAAGCTTCATGAAAGGAACATTTTTAAGAATGAATTTTGAGAAGGGACAGCAGAAAAAGGGCCCCAATTTTCATGTAGACATGGTTCCCACTCTTTGAAAACATTGAAAATCAAGGACTTTCAAGTACTTTTCAAGGACCTCGACAAAATTTTTCAAGGACCTTAATCGCAGACATTTAAAAATTAGTCGTATTTCAAAACAAGATTTTTTTCCCGCATACAATTGGAACGAGAGGAGAAGTCGCTGTTCACTGTCAGTTTGTAAAACTGGCCGCAAGTTATGTTCATAAGAGTAGTTTTAAAGAAAATTTCTAGAAAAAAACAAAGGAAGATCTGAAAAATTTAAGTTTGATTAGTGGCCGAGTGAAAATTCAAGGACATTCCAGGACCTAGAACGTTTATCAAGGACTTTCAAGTACCTAAATTTAGCCTTAAAAAATTCAAGGACTTTTAAGGACCGTGGGAACCCTGTGTAGATCAGTGATTCCCAACCTGGAGGCGATTGCCCCCCAAGTGGGCGATTTGGGTTATCATGGGGGCCTTGAGTATACAAAGGGTGGAATTAAAAAAATTATTGTACATAGTGTACATAAAATTATTGAATATAATTAAGTGTATCAAAACGAGCTAAAACCCTATATTTTAGTGATCAAATTTCCAGAAATTTTTTCTAGGGGAGGACCCCCAGACCTCTATTATCTTAGTCATGTTTTCCAAACTATTGTTTTCTTTTACATAACTACAGATAATAGAGCTCTATTCTCTGGGTACATGACTGTCAATAAGTTGCTTATTTTATGACATTTTTATTACTAATTATTATTTTAAAGAAATAAATACATAATACTTTTAGTAAAATTAATTTAACTGAATTATTATAATTAAAAGATTAATTAAAATTTTTACACAAAAAGAAAGCATAGATTTTTTTTTAGAAATCATCGTTACAATTCCTTTTATAGCTAATATTGATTTTACAATTGGTATAGAAAGAAGGATAAAAGTTTTAGTAACCAATAGTTTGTTCATTCACCATGTTAGGATGGATTTGGGCATCTCCCCATGAAATGGCAGCTGACTGCTTCCCTTAATTAATTCAATTAATTAATGTATAAATAGATCAAAATTGGGATGTAATGGGATTGGGGGTAATGCTAAACTAATATATCACATTAAAATTACAATATCAGGTGAATTCCAGCTAACTAGTCACCCGGGTGGAAAAAAATAAACTTTATCAAAACCCCAAGTGTTATACATCATTGGAAAGCTTAAAGTCTATAGAATTAGAAACAAACATTGGTTTTTACAAATATTAGCTCTATTTTGTAGAGGAAATCATCAAAAAGCATGTATTGTAAAAGTTTTGTTGCTGCTGAAATTACCGACTTTTTACCTTATTACATCTGTAAATTATGCCATCAAAGTTGTTCCACAGAAGTTTATTATTGATGTTAGATCTCTAAATATAAAATAAATGTGTGTTTACAAGTGATTTAATCAAAAACTGCCTTGCTGGGGGTCTATTTGTCATACCAGGTTGAGCATGTAACGTCTGTTACAAATTTCACTAAAGTTTGTCTCACATTGTGAAAAATGGTTTTTTAAACTTTTATTTCCACTTTCTACTTTAATTTTAAGGTAAAAGAACTAATAACATCAAAATTTGTGAAAAAAAAATTATATTACCTGTAAATACAGGTGTAACAGACGTTACATGTGCCTGTCGTAACGGACGTTACAATGTCAATGTAACGTCTGTTACACATATAACTTGGCATAATAAAAGCTTAATAAGGAACCTACTATTAATAAATTAATTTATCAATTATATAAATTAATTGAAAGTAATACATTTTAATTAAAAATTAATTATGTCATAAATTTTATATTTTATCTTACTATGTGTCAACCAAGAATTTCCAATCTATATTTGCAAAACAGAGGCATCTAGGGCACCATGTCAACCATCATGGGAAGGGGGCAATCCCCCTTTTAATGGCAAAAACAATATTTAATTAAATTGAACATTAATTAAACTTTTTCAGCAAATTAGAATTCAAATACTAACTTTTAGTAAAGGCATCCTGAGATCCCAGGTATATAAAGATTTTTTCTCAGCAATTTTATTTTACCCTTTTTTTTCACGAATAAAAACTATAAGATCAGGTATTTAGGATGCTAAAAAATTAAAAACCGTTAACTTCATTTTAGTAACAATTTTAACTTAGTCATTATAATGGCACTTTCAATTTTAAAATGGTTGTCGAGTGAATTTTTTAACAATGCACTTAAGATTTAATTTATCATTGTAACTTAATTTCTAGGTACTTAAAGTTTTAATGTGAAAGTAATGATCATTACTTTACCCTTATTTACCCATTACTTTATCATTACCCTTATTTCCAAGCAGCATGACTAATAATATAATATTATCAGTATTGGTAATTATTAAAATGTACTTAGAAATATCAGTCAATATGGCTTAATTTTTGTTTTGGCTGGCCAATGCTGTTTCTCAGACAAATTTTACTTAATTTAAAAGGGTAGGTAAAATAATATTATTTTGATTATTTTTAAAATTGTTCTTTTTTTATTTGAAAAGCCACTCATTGCATGATATTTACAGGTATTGGCTAATACAAAAATTGGCATTGGTAAATTAATAAATTATTTTAATTTTAATAAGTTCATTCATTCATTCATAAAGTCATTTTGAGGGCTTTTAACCTTCTTTTTTAGTAATTTAAAGTGCTACCCAATGCTCAATATTTATCGGTATTTGCCATATTGGCCAATATCGTAGATTTTAACAGGTTTTATCATTCAAAATAATTTCTTTTTTTACTAAATTTAAAGCTCTTGACTATGTATGATATTTTTTAAATTTGCGATATTGGCCGATATCGCAACATTGTTTAATTAATAAACTGCATGAAATTTAATTTTAACAGGTTTATTCATTCAAAATAATATTACTTTGTGTGTCTTAACCTTGTTTTTTTTACTAATTTAAGCTCTGGACAGTGTATGATATTTATCGGGATTTGCGATATTGGCCAATATCACAGCGTTTTTCAATTAATAAACTACACCAAACTTAATTTTAACAGGTTTATTCATTCTAAATAATATTACTTTGTATGTCTTTAACCTTGTTTTTTACTAATTTAAAGCTCAGGACAATTTATATTTATCGGTATTTTCGATATTGGCCGATATTTCAGCGTTGTTTAATTAATAAACTACATCAAATTTAATTTTAACAGGATTATTCATTCAAAATAACGTTATTTTGAATGTTTTTAACGTTTTTTAGTAATTTAAAGTGCTACACAATGTACGAGATTTATCGGTATTTACGATATTGGCCGATATTGTAACAACCCCCAATTGATAATCTTGGAGTACATGAGTGGTTCTTATTAAGTTATGATCCTCCTCTTCAACTTTAACTTAAATATTCAAGGCCTGAATGGTATGCATTTCGTACGACGTAACGTCTGTTACACCATGTAACGTCCGTTACGAAAGTTTAGAATTTTTTAAAAAATACAAAAAATGACTGAATTTTTTAGTCAATGCTGTGATATATTGCGTACATGTCTAGAAATGTTATTTAAATTTTTTTTTAACTAAAATGCCTTATAGATTCACAGACTTTTTAAACTGATGACACTAAAGTGTAAAAGGGCTTCCATTCATGTAACATCCGTTACAAAAAACAATAATTTCCCCCCCCACTTCACAACCCTGGAAATAAATTTTCGAACATGTATATCTTTTATTCAGAACTAGTTTTACTAGGAAAAAATATATAATCATTATTATGAGACGTTTTTATGCCCTTAAAAATTGTTTAAACATTGAATTTTCGTACGAGTGTAACATCCGTTACGTTGGAATTCACCATCAGTACATTATTAACCAGTTTCAAGAAGTTCAGAGCTAGTAATTCATTTAAATCAAAAAAATCTGATTTAAATAAAAAAAATCCGATTTAAATCAAATAAATCCGATTTTTTTGATTTTTTAAAAAAAATCAGCAACCCTGTACGTCTCTCATATATACATCTTTTACATTTATACGTCGTTTTCGCTAAGTCCAAATTCATTCAAATAATCAAAATTGTTTTCAATTATACCCCGTTTTACGTCGGTCTCTTGAAAGACGTATAAACGGTGCTTTACTGTATTTTTATATGTTAGTCAAATTGCGAAAAACCTACAAAAAGCATATCCAAATCTTGAAAATGTATGTCCAAAATTCGGATTAGGTGTACCAAAATGAGTTGAAAACCTGCTTTTTAGAAATATAAATTTAAATAATATTTCTGGGGGAGGACCCCCCTTTAGGTTGTTAGATCATGATTATTCTGAACTCATAGTATATTCGTTGGGAACATTAAATTTAATTTTGAAAATTCTTAGCCCCCTTAAAAATCCAATCTTGGATTGCACACTGCTTCAAATTAAAATCAGATACAGCGAGAATGAAAAGGGGCAATTGGTGTTAGTCAACCTTTGGAAAGGGGTGATGGCCAAGAAAAGGTTCGGAACCACTGATATAGATTAGGGGCCATTCATTAATTATGTAAGGGTCCCGAGGGGGAGGGGGGGTTGGAAAAATCTCAACATATCCTTACTTGGGGGGTGGGGGGGTCAAACCAGGGTTGGCAGGTTTTTGACATGTGACGGTTTTAACCATGGTTAAAACCGTCATGTCAAAAAACCTCCCTGTCAAAAACGTCAAAAAGTGTCAAAAACCTAATTTTTAAAATAAATTATGAAAGAAATGATTTAGCAGAATTAGATAGACTTCAATCAATAAAATTTCATAAAAATTCATCAAATTTATTAAGTTTTAGTTCAAATTTTAACTAATTACCTTGCTTAATTGGATGTATTTTTAATATATTTTTTATTTCTTAGCGAAATGCTGTAGTATTTGGAGTCTATTTATGCATTTTGCTGCAAGGATTTCAAATCTTTTTTTTATTTTTACAATATAATATGGATATTAGATCAAAAGTTATTTCATTTCAAAGTTTTTTGTGTCACTATATTTCCTTTCCACTCCAATCTTCCATTTCTATCACCTACTTAGCGATTGGTTGTTTTACAACACCTGTTTTAAATAGATTGGTCCATTCAGTATTCCTTGTAATATTTGTTTCCCCAGATATGAGTGATTTTTGGACAGTAGAAAATAACTACTGCTAGTATAGCTGTTGAAAGTCTGCTGTGTGTGTTTTAGAAGCCCTGATTTCCAAATTTAAAAATGAATCGAAATTAATATTTAATTATAATTCATATTCAATGTATATAAGGAGGAACATTATAATTAAACAAAAACAATGCTGTATCTTGCTATTATTAACAGCCTTCTTTTTTATTTTTAGCGTATTTAAATTGTTTTGAGGTTTTAACCGGTTAAAACCTGGTTTAAACCTCTGTCATGTCAAAAACTAGTTTTTGACGGCTAAAACCCAACCCTGGGTCAAACCCATTCTTACGTGAGATTTTCCAAGTTAATGTAAACAAATTCCAATTATTCTTATCAAATTAATATTAAAAAAATCCAGAAAAACTTGAAAATGCTGACAATCTCAGTATATTATCGAAGCTTTAATTTTAAAAAAATGAAGGTTTATCAGATGTATCTTTTTTATTGGAATTTAGTTAACTGATTAAACAAAATGGAATCTTACGTAAGAATAGGGGGGAGGGGTTTGAAAAATCTTATGTACCCTTACATGGGGGTAGGGGAGGTCAAAAATTGCCAGAATCATCCTTACGTAATTAATGAATGGCCCCTTATCCTCTTTTACATACATGCCATCTGCTAAGAAAGGAGAAAATTTTGTGCAGGGTTCCCACTCCATTTCAGAAATAAAATTCCCTGACTTTTCCAGGTCAATTTTTAAGATTTTTCCGTAAATAAACTAGTAATTCATGGCCTTTTTTGTATACTTTTGGCATTTTTGAACATATAATTTTCAATAAATTGACTATTTTTTCACTCAGTAGAGCCAAAATCGACACGCAAACATTAAAAATTTTAATTTTCCAGGTTTTTGGCCAAAATGAGCAAGTTTCCCTGTTGTTTTAGGTAAAATTAGAATTCCCAGACTTTTTCAGGTTTTCCCTGACCTGTGGGAACCCTGTTTGTGTTAGAAAGGCTAATTCTGTTCTTATACTAATATTTTAGAAATGCATACTTTTTCTTCAGCCAGGATATGACAAGCCAAATCTTCATCATACTCTTCATAAAGTTGGTGATCTTTAGCAAAATCTCCTATGTTGATGTAATCCATAGAGGCCAGTGTACTGATTTCTTCAGAAAGAGTAGATTTACCTGTACCAGGAGTACCTAAAAGGTAAATTCAATCATAAAATTTGGTCTTATAAAATATTGGATAGCATTTAAAAATACTGTATTCTCATAACCAGTTGGAAATTTGGATCAATTGTGTTAACTATCCTGCTTAAATGTTGCCAAATTTTTCAAGTTTACAAACTGAACAGTTATTGATCTAGGGTCATTCCATGTGAAATCAACCAATTAAAATGCAATTTTTGCAGGTGATGTCTCAGATTTTCTTGAAATTTACAATATGTGTTGTACACACTTAGTGTTGTAAAACTGTGAAGTTTCAGATTTTTCTGATGATTTTTTCAAGAGATATGGCCTTTCAAAACTTCAAAATTTTCAGTTTTCTGGAATTTTAGGTAATTTTCAAATAGCTGTATCTCATCAGCTATTCATGCTAAAGACATGAAATTTGTTTTAAATTATTCAGTATTGTATGATGTTTCATAATATATTAACCCTAACAAAGATATAGATTTTTAAAATTTAAATTTTTTTAAATTTTTCAAAAAAATTTAAATATTTAAAAATAGGTATCATTGATTTTCTTTTTAAAAATATATTATTTCAAACACACTTTCAGCAACATATGGGCCAAATTTCAAGATGGTATCTTCATGGGTTCAGAGAGAAAAAAATGTTTTCTACCATAATGTGCTCTTATATTTGGGAAAAAACACATATTTTGAGCTAGTAAAGATCATTTTACCTACAAATACTACCAATTTATTTAGGAATATTGATATTTATGCATAATTTACACTTACTTTCATTTTGAAATATTTAGATTTTAAAATTTTAATTTTTTAAAACTTAATTTTTTTTAAATTTAAATTTTTAAAAATGAAATTTATTTCCAATTAAAATTAGACAATTTATAAGAAAATGTTTAACATAATACTATTACTTTATCTAGTATCAAAGGATTGTAAGAAGTCCTAAAATTTTAAAAAGTAGAAGATTAAGATGGAAGAGCTCTAAATAAAATTCATTGTCAGAAATGAAACTGTAAAAAGCAATCATACAATAATTTTGTCTGAGAAATCTTATTTAGTAATGTATAGGTATAAAATTGCAAATTAAACATACCCAAGTGATGTGTATCGGAAAAGGAGAACAGTCTTGTTAGTATTTATTCTTTATTCAAAGGTATAAAAGCACGGTATTGTTGTGTTCCAACAATTGTTATGGCTAATCTTGTTTTTAATGACTTTTCTTCTTCAAACAGTCTGATATGAAAACAAAACTTTTATGAGTTTTTAGTAAATCCCCTGTGGCAAAATCAATTTCTTTAAAATAAACAAATTGAACTGTTGCCATAGCATTGTTCCAGTGGAAGCCTTGTGTAAAACCATCTTGTAAAACAAATGAATAATTCTCAGCTAAGTCTAAAATTATAACAGCTTCTGTTTCCTCCAATCCTAATTTCTTTTCAATGGTCAGTAAAAAATTTACCATCCATCTCCTTTTTTATGTCAGCAATATCGAGTATATTGAAGAAGGAAAGTCATTAAAAACAAGATTCGAAAAAGCCATAACAGTTGTTTGAACACAACAATACCATGATTTTATACCTTTGAATACAGAAAAAATACTAACAAGACTGTTCTCCTTTTCTGATACACATCACATGCATGTGATTAAAGCAAGTTCTTGTGAGGAAGATGCTCCATTTGAAGAGATTGTTGGGTATGTTGCCTGTGAGAATGAATGGTGGATGGGATGTGTTATGTCAAAAGACCAGTCAGAAGAAGTTGAAATTTCTTTTTTACATCCCTGTGGACCAACACCATCATTTTCTTATCCAAGAAAACCAAATATTTTGACTGTGCCTAAAATCTTAACATTGTGTAATTTACATCCAAAAACTGCAAGGGTAAGAATATATCAAGTTCCTGAGATTTTGCAAAAGAGTCTGTTGTAAAATTTTTCTAAAATCTGAACTTGTGTAATTCATAATAAGAATTCAAGAACTTAATTATGTAGTATAATAGGTGTACATAATTTGTAATTTTATACCTATACATTATTAAATAAGATTTTTCAGACAAAATTATTGTATGATTGCTTTTTATGGTTTCATTTCGGACAATGAATTTTATTTAGAGCTCTTCCATCTTAATCTTCTACTTTTTAAAATTTTAGAACTTCTTACAATCCTTTGCTACTAGATAAAGTAATTGTATTATGTTGAACATTTTCTTATAAATTAACTAATTTTAATTAGAAATAAATTTCATTTTTCAAAATTTAAATTAAAAAAAATTTAAGTTTAAAAAAAATTAAAATTTTAAAATCTAAATATTTCAAAATGAAAGTAAGTGTAAATTATGCATAAATATCAATATTCCTAAATAAATTGGTAGTATTTGTAGGTAAAATGATCTTTACTAGCTCAAAATATGTGTTTTTTCCCAAATATAAGAGCACATTATGGTAGAAAACATTTTTTTTCTCTCTGAACCCATGAAGATACCATCTTGAAATTTGGCCCATATGTTGCTGAAAGTGTGTTTGAAATAATATATTTTTAAAAAGAAAATCAATGATACCTATTTTTAAATATTTAAATTTTTTTGAAAAATTTAAAAAAATTTAAATTTTAAAAATCTATATCTTTGTTAGGGTTAATATATTATGAAACATCATACAATACTGAATAATTTAAAACAAATTTCATGTCTTTAGCATGAATAGCTGATGAGATACAGCTATTTGAAAATTACCTAAAATTCCAGAAAACTGAAAATTTTGAAGTTTTGAAAGGCCATATCTCTTGAAAAAATCATCAGAAAAATCTGAAACTTCACAGTTTTACAACACTAAGTGTGTACAACACATATTGTAAATTTCAAGAAAATCTGAAGACATGAGGTTTTCACCATTGGTTGATTTCACATGGAATGACCCTCTAACTAATCATTTTAATCTATGAATTATTATTATTGTTGTAGCATTTTAAATTATCATCTAAATAGTAAGAATGTACAACTGGTCGGGCCACAAGCACATTATATCCACTACTTGTATTATAACCAGGGGTCTGTTTAGAAGAAATTTGGGTCCGTTTTCGGACCCTTCACAAAATGTTTCATTGTTAAAAAGGACCCTTCACAAAGTATTTTACCTTAAAAACGGACCCTTCACAAAGTATTTTCACCTTTAAAAGGACACTATTTTTCACAATATACTGCAAATTTGTGAGCTTATTTTCACAAAAACAGGCTCCTGGTTGAAAAGAACTATTTTAACACTAACTAAAATTCACAAAATTATGAGTAGATTTTCACAATTTAAAAAAAACAGGACCCTTCACAAAAAGTCTAGACAGACCCCTGATTATAACATTAATGGATGAAGACTCTTTTCATATAACGTCTGTTATAGTGTTTAATGTTTAATGGAACCACAATATTAGGTACCAAGCAATCTGCGTATGAAATCAGGCCTTTGCCAGCCACCATCTTAAATCCTTTTTTCTCGTATTTTCTTCATTCTTTGTAAGGCTGAATCTGGCCTTTAATTTTTCAACAACAGCAACATTGATTTGAAAATTTAAATAATTTGTTTACAAACCTAAATCCCAATCATTTACCCGTGTGATCTCTCAACAAAAATACCACTATAGTATACCAAATTCTAATATTTACCACAGTAAAAGGGAAGGTGCAGTTTAGATGAAGGTCACTAGAGAACGACATAACTTAGTACACTACAAAATAATCAAGGAACACAGCTGTTATCAAATTATTCTCATATAGAGCTCAAAACAAGTCATTAAAGTTTCAACTTATCAATAAATTAAAAAGAGAAACAATACTAATAATGTTTTTTGACAAATTTAACTTATTTCGGGGCCTTTTTTAACCACGTGGCTGAAAAGAAATTATACGCATTTCAAGGTAATCTGATCCAAAGCTTACTCAAGTTTTTTACTTACCGGTAATAAGAATATTTGGAAGCCTCCTCCTCATTATTGGAGATTTCTATGCACCAAAAATTTTTATATTTATTCACACTTCGATCTCACCAGAATTTGAAAACACACGCAACTCTGATCCCGACAAAAATGTATACAATCATTGTGCTGCCAACCCAAGAAATCTTCCTTATCATCAAGTTGAAATTATGATGAAAGTTGCATCAGGAAAATTCATATCTGTGAACAATGGTATTTCAATAAATTGAACGGTATTTCATCATTCAGTTCAAGTGATTTAAGAGGGCAAATATTTTTATTCCCCAATGATTTCAACCATGTTAAACGGTTGGAAAAATATACCAAGACGAATAAATTCTATATCCACAACACAACATACTGACAGATGGCGCTGTGTAAGTGGGAAAATCCAGATCACATCATTGCACCAATACACTAATTATGGAAGTGTTTTACAGTTATTTTAAAATCCCTTCTGCCCTTCTCAATCTCAGCGACACATAGGCCAGGGAAACTCAAAATTGTGAGTGAAGTATTATAGTAGAAGTTTTACTTTTTTATGACCTCAGAGTAGTTTTAACGCAAGTCATGAAAATGAAAATTTCATATTTTCGCGTTTGAGGAGGTAAAAACGTGGGACATTCTACTAAATTGAGCTTGCGTTTTAAGGGTTTTATTCAAGGCATTGGCATTTCTCTATACAAGGTGACAGGTGTCTTTTCGGTTTTCGTGAAACTATAAATCCTAACAATGACTCTAGGGACCTAGAGAGCCTGTATACGAGAGAGAGGCGACAACTCAGTATAGCGCGTGCAGATCGGTAAATCGGTTTTCTGTCCACCGCAGGCTGTAGTTAGGTTTCCCTCCATAGGATTAGCATAGGAAGCGAGACAAGCGGCATGATACAGTTTGGACAGAATTGGATGCCCAGAGACGCTTTCAAGCGAGTTATCGCCTCTCTCTCGTATACAGGCTCTCTATAGGGGCCTAGGGTTTGTTGAAAGTTGTCGCATCGGATAGCGCCCTGTCAGTTTACTACATCTAGACACCACTTTTATGACTATACCTAATGGTGTTCAAAAATTAATGGGGGTTAACACTTATTTTGGGATACCCTATATAATATCGCGCTTATGTAACACTGGAATATCCCCACCGGAATCAAAACCCAAACTAAAAGTAGAAGGATATAGGCTCTTATTTTATTACGATTAAAGTTTGCATTTATTGATGGATCAGCTGGACTTTAAAGGAATGTTTTTGGTCATGCAATGCTGTAAAGAAGTGCCAAGTTTTTGCAGCATTTATTAATTTAGTATAGTTTCCTAAATACTAAATATGGACGGTTAATCAAGTTACAGAAAAAAACTTGTGATATGCTATCGAAACATTCAGAAACCTTCGTACCTGGTAGCGCGATTTTATGTATTATCGGCAATCCGATAAGGGCATATCAGTTGTCTGGCTAGGGCATATTATCTGCTGTCCTCTACAACACAATTGGTTTCATTTACCTGAAGGAAAGACTCTCAATAACAAACAAGAAAATGATTTTTAAAATGGACGATGCAACGGAGTGTGAATTCTTCGTTATAACTTGGATTATCGACAATTTCGGTTACTGGAACAGCAAAATTCACGAGGACGTGCTGACAACTGAGGCCTTCCGGGTTTTCAGAAAGTCAAATGCGAGGATTGAACTGCAACCGAGAGGGCCCGGAGATCACGTAGTAGTACGTTTCTGTGGCTTTGGACAAGGACTAAGCTGCTGTTTGTCCTTCATAGGTCCTGACGAATCACTAATTTTTACCCAAGAAATTAGTGCAGAAGAGGACGGGGACGTTCTAGAATTTCCTCCCGGACCCAAATTCGAAGACCTTGTCACGCAAATCAAGAGCAAGGAGGTAGAGCACAAGAACCGACTCGTACTGAAGTTGGGTTTTTACCATGAAGGGAACGTGCTGCTTCAAATGCATACAAGGCTAGATGTGTTTGAAACATCCATGAACATATCATTTTCATCATTGAACGATGATAAGGCTATCGATGTAGTTAGTGTTGTGGAATATCCATTGAATGATGGTAGGATGGAAAGCATGAGATTGGATGTTCATTCCGATCCATGTGATTCCACAAAAGTTTTATTAGCGGTGCAGCCGGAATCTTTTCACGAAAAATTTGCACTCCTCACTTTTATGTCTGTGCTGAACAGTGACGGCTGTGTAATGAGAACTGAGGAGAATAGCCGTGTATTTGAAGGTAGAACGAAGTGGATCTTCTCAAGTTCTTTAACTAGAAAAGAGATAACAGAAAAAGACATTTCTTTGACGGCGAATTTGAAAATCATTCCCAGTAATGGATTCCAACTGCTTTCCAGTCATTTCTCAACCCAATCTAAAGAGGTTAGAGTGACACCAATGAAAATATCCTCAATTCCTTCCTCAGAAAAAGAACATTCGTCCGAAAGAGCAGATGCATCAGTACCAATTGTCAAACATGAAACTTCAGTGGACACTCTTACAAAAGAAATGATGTTTCTCTTCCAGGACAATGACTTTTCTGACTTGACTCTTCGCTGCGGAAGCGTCTCTTTCCAAACTCATAAGAACATTCTGAGCAGCAGGTCCCCCGTTTTTAAAGCCCTACTCTCGGGCAATATGAAAGAGGCGGAGTCCGGCTCAGTAGCCATAGTTGATTTGGACCCTTCTACGCTCGCTCGCTTCCTGGCCTTTCTGTACACCGGCACTGTAGAAGACCTGCCATGTGAAAGCGCTATCAAGCTCTACTACGCAGCCGACAAATATCAAGTCCCCACTCTCCAGAGGGAATGCGCTGTTGTATTGAGTGCCAACATATCTATTGCAAATGTGTGTGAAGTGCTGTCTCTTGCGGACAAACACCAAGACGAAAAGCTGACGTCAGTGGCCCACACTTTCATTCTGAAGAATTACACCGAACTTTTGATGTCCCAAGAATGGAGACATTTTATGAAGAGTGAACCTTTACTGGCAGTAGAAACTGTGACACATATTGCCGAGAAGAAATACATCAGAGGGAGTGATGCTTAATAAATACACTCGTGTCCCAAAATTTAGGATATATTTATTATTGGAATTTCGACACAAATCCAGGATTCCTTATCGATGAAATTTGTGCTTTAGGATCTTCTAAGAGTGGAAATATGTTGCTTGGGACGGGAGAAAATTACCGTAACAATAGTTTAAGGGGGATCCCTCCTCCCTATATTTATAAAGGAGTTCCATATATATTCGGAACGGTTGTAGAAGCGTTCATGTAATATGAGAGAATAATAAGGAAGTTGCATGTGTCAGATTTTCAAAAACAAACAAGTGTTCCGTATGTTTTTTTGTATGGTAAAATGAAATATCTAATCAGTTTTTCAAAAAAATGTACAGGTAATTAAATATTTTAATTTAAAAGTCGAGAAAAAAACACGTGACTGAAAACGTTTATTGTTTAAACTATAAGATGACGTCAACAATAATACCATCAACTCCATTGCTTTACAACAATGTTTAGTATAAGATGACGTCACATCCAAACTCTTGGCATTTTCGCGCGCTTTTAAAAAGGGGATTTTTGTTAATTTTTTTGATAATCAAAAAATTTCTCGATCGGCCTCAAATTTTGGGTAGTTGCTTATTTTTGCAAGAGGAATCGATTAAAAAAATAAAAAAAAATCATGCAACTTCCTCATTGAGCAAAAATAAATCCATTTTTCATAAAGGATATGCAATGTCTGAATTGTCCCCGGTTCGATTCCCGACACTGCTAAAGGCCCATCGAGTATATGCGGAGTACGTGCTCGTTAGATCTGTGGGTCCGAAAGTCCTGTGGTCCGTTATGGCACAGTTTACCACGGGTCCAGGTGTCTGGAGACTATTTCCCTCCCATTCAGATGCATGGCAAAATTGTGGAGGGGGCGATAGATAGTGGCGTATCTAATCATCTCATGAGGCAGAAGTCGGACTCCTGCCTTTTATGGGCCTCACTTTCTCAGGAGCCGCACCCTCTTTGCCTTGAATCCTTGTGGAGCTTGGTAATTCCAAGTGGCACACGACAACAACAACAATGTCTGAATTCCGTGGGATAATCTAAGTATGATATTTTGAACGATAGTAAGTGACACATCCTCGTCTTTTTATAGGACAATTTGAACTCTTGGACCCTTTTTATTATAGTGGGTGGTAAACATTCTTTTGTGAAGTTCTCATGTGTGTCTGCTTCGACTAGAAAAAAAAGACTTATTAAAAAGAAACATTATGTAGAAATTAAGATTTGTGTCATTATGACACCAAAATCAAATTATTCTTAATTTTTGCACATGAGTGTTCCTGATTCCAAAGTCAAAATTTATAAATTTTTAATTCTCTTTTGACCTCACTTTAAAAAGTATAATTTTTCATTCCCGATAACCATTTGTTTTAGTATGAAAGGATTCGTATGGACATTTTTTTGTATGGATGTAAAAATGTTTATGGTTCTATGGTGCTCTATGATCTGATTTTGAAATGGTGATCCTTCTACGACTAAAATTTATACACTATATTTTATTGATAATAATTTCCAAAGTTATTTAATTATCGCCATTAAATTTTCATTTTTTATTGTTATTTGTAGGAGACAGTGGGGTACCTTGGGGGCACGTACACTTTGGGGACATCCATAAATTACGTGAGGCCAAAAAGGGGGGGAGGGGTTTGGAAAAATCTCACCAAATCTCACCAAGGGGGGAGGGGGGGTCGATTAAAATCTCACGTCAACTTTTTAAGTTAGAAATTATGCGATTTTTTTTAAGTATGAGGAAGGATAATATACTGTAAATTATTTTTAAAAAATTGTAGGTAAATCTCACGTGGGGGGGAGGGGGGGTCCAGCAGAATCTCACTAAATCTCACCAAGGGGGGAGGGGGGGTCCAGATTTTGGAAAAAACGCCTCACGTAATTTATGGATGCCCCCTTTTTATTAAATTATTTTTTTAAAATTGTTTATATAGTTATTCAAACACAGCTTATGTATACTAAATATACTTCTTTGCACATAAAACAACATTTTTAGACTAATTATCTTTTTTAGGGAATTCTAAACGTCAATTCTATCAAGTACATTTTGGGTGTGTGTGAGTGTTCTAAGAGTGTAAAATAAAAATTTCTAAACAACAACGACGGCCGTGACTGCAAACTGACAAATTCAAAGTTTAGAAACGTTCTAAAATTAAAAAATTCAACTTTCTAATTGAGTAAATGATTAAGAAAATCCTGATTTTAAAATATGGGTTAAAAGTTGCAAGCTCTGTTAATAAAATAAAAATTAAACAGGCATTAAAAACTTAAGTTTTTTTATTTAAAATTAATGGCGCGTTAACGCACACACATCATTGGCCAAATGCATTAAACATAAGTAGAAATTGAAAACCCGCTTTTTATGCAAGATAACTAGTGAAGGTAACTGAGTTTTATTCCAAATTCGTGTCATTTATTTTAAATTTACTTAATAGATGGCATCACCTGCAGTGACAAGTTAGTCATTCCTAATTTTTCCCCATTTTCTCTAAGTAAGGGGGGGGGCGGTGGGGGCGCACGCCTCGGCTCGTGTTTAGGACTGGGGTTTTGGCTTTTGCATCAGTGTTTTTCTCTTGATATTTTTGCCATTTAAAAGAAGAGACCCTCTTAATATGTGCTCCCAAAAAAGTTACTAAATGTGGTAAAGCACTAGTTTAAGGCAAATTTCATAAAATTTTCTGGGGGATGACCCCCTCAAAAATGTGACGTCTATTTATAATTACTTAATTCCTTTAAAACTATGTTGTTTGTTTCAAGGTCTGAAAATGAGCTGAAACAGTTCTTTTAGAGACAAATTTCAAAAATTTTCAAACTTCAAAACCTCTAGACCCCCGATAATTACTTTGAGCTCACATTGTAAAATATTGAAATCACGAGCAACATAATTCAAATTGTTACTTTCAAAAGTGATTAAAAGTTTAACGCATATATAATGTCCTCGTTAGAGGGTGGTACCTCAAAAATAACGTTGGTGAACCCCCTCGCCCATGGGCGCCCAATACATAAGGGCAGAGGGGGGCTCGGCCCCCCCTGGAATCGTAAAAATGTGCATAAAACTTTCATTCAATAAATAATTTTTATTCAACATTCTACTTTATATTTTCTACTATATCAATACTTTATTATGATTTTAAGCTAATTCAAAAACAATATAAAAACTGTTTCCACCAATTTCACACATTGAAACATTGCCATATCTACCACCCCAGTAACAAAATCTAGGAATCCTGAATTCTACTTATATTATGAAAATCATTGGTAACAATCCGATTAGGTTGTTGCCCAAAAGTGTTCCAAATGAGTTAAATCTCCACTCTTAAAAGCAAAATTTCAAAAATTTTCTGGAGGAGGACCCCCAAACCCCCCTATTTTTAGTATAGTCTAGGTATATTGTGAACAAGTAGATTTCTACATTAAGTGCAAAAAGATTCAAAACTATAGTTAGATAGTTTTAAAAAATACTACACACAATACATGAGTGAAACAGGGACCTAAAGAGGTGAAGGAAGAAATTCGTGGTTTTATAAAAAATGGAGGGGGGTGCCAATGAGGCACTATTGTCTTGGGCCCCTTTTTGTACCAATGCACGAGCGAAAAAAAAGCCCCGCCTTAACCGGTCAGTTTATTCTTATCTGATGTAGTTAAACATTTTAAGCCAGCACTTATGTAGAAAATTTTGAATGAGCCCTGGACATCGGTATTTTTTTTAGATAAAAAGTTCTCAGAAAACCTTTTGATCTCCCCCTTTCCAAATTTTTTTCTTTGCGTTTTCGGAATCCATCATTTTCGTGAATATGGGCGTATTTTGCTTCCAGGATACGTCCTGCATCTTTCATGATTCAAGCAGATCAATGAAAAAGACATCGGTTTTTGGTAGCAGGAAGACGTAACATATTCACAGTGCAATTTGGTGCAATCGGGGTTCTACGAATGTCATGAATAATTTAGGTTTCGAGACATTTAGTATATCTGTTGAGGACTATTTATAAAAAAGGGGGGTTCTAACTTGATTTCGTATTTTATTAGTGTTTTCTACCCTTCAGGATAACTTTCGTTGCTAAGACTTGATTCTCAAAATTATTTTTTAAAGATATTTTCCCCCTGGAATTTATCTTCCTTGTATCGTTATTTAACTTCATTTTAATTCAACTATCTTTTTTATATGGTTACTAGCGGATATGCCCGGCCTTGCACGGGTGGAGTGTATAATTTTTTTAAATTAAATTTTCTCAAAATATATTTATAACTTTTAAATCAGCAATTACCAATCATCCCGGTATCCCAGACGCCTTTTTCCTATCCCGGTGTTCCCGGTAATTTTTCATATCCCGATGTTCCCGGTTATTTTCCTTATCCCGATGTTCCCGATCATTTTCCTTATCCCAATGTTCCCGATAATTTTCCTATCCCTATGATCGAGGTAATTTTTATGTCCCGGTAATCCCGGTACTTTTTTCTTATCCCGATGTTCTCGGTAATTTTTCTTTTCCCGGTATTCTCGGCAATGTTTCCTAGTAAATTAAAGAGTCTAGTGAACAAAAATAACAAATTTGAAACAATAATAAAAGATCTAGTAAATTTAAAAGTCTAGTGAACCGCTTCATTAGAAACAATAATGTTTTATTTTCAAGTCGTTTTCCATGAAAAAAAATTTTCACTTTTCCATGAATATTTAAATTTTAAAGGAAAAAATCTTGAAATAGGGGAAACTAACGTTTGAAAATAAATTATTTGAATTTATTTTAGCGTTTTCACAACTTATATCCTTTTTAAATGGACAATTATAGAGTTTTTTTTGTTAAAATATTTGATTTTTTGAGGTTTTCATCTCGTTAACAATAGTGAGTCGAGCAGATCTACTCTGGTAGAGAAATGGAGAAATAAGCGTTTCGGGCTATAAATTCGTTAATTACTCGAAAACGTTCGATTTTAAAGCTTTGAAAACTATCCCAAGTTACTCCCCGACTCGGAATACGTCTATACGTCGAGTTTGGTTTCGGTCCGTGACCTATTTCAAGAGATTACCCCGGACATACATACATACATACACACATACATCGCCCGTTAGCCTTTTATTTATACAGAGACTAGCTGATATGCCCGGCCTTGCACGGGTGGAGTGTATAATTTTTTTTAAATTAAGTTTTCTCAAAATATATTTATAATTTTTAAAGCAGCAATTACCAATCATCCCGGTATACCAGATGCCTTTTTCTATCCCGGTGTTCCCGGTAATTTTTCCTATCCCGGTGTTCCCGGTAATTTTTCCTATCCCGGTGTTTCCGGTAATTTTTCCTATCCCGGTGTTCCCGGTAATTTTTCCTATCACGGTGTTCGAGGTAATTTTTCCTATCCCGGTGTTCCCGGTAATTTTTCCTATCCCGGTGTTCCCGGTAATTTTTTCTATCACGGTGTTCGAGGTAATTTTTCCTATCCCGGTGTTCCCGGTAATTTTTCATATCCCGGTGTTCCCGGTAATTTTTCCTATCCCGGTGTTCCCGGTAATTTTTCCTATCCCGGTGTTCCCGGTAATTTTTCCTATCCCGGTGTTCCCGGTAATTTTTCCTATCACGGTGTTCGAGGTAATTTTTCCTATCCCGATGTTCCCGGTAATTTTTCATATCCCGATGTTCCCGGTTATTTTCCTTATCCCGATGTTCCCGATCATTTTCCTTTTCCCGATGTTCCCGATAATTTTCCTATCCCGATGTTCCCGATAATTTTCCTATCCCGATGTTCCCGATAATTTTCCTATCCCGATGTTCCCGATAATTTTCCTATCCCGATGTTCCCGATAATTTTCATATCCCGCTGATCGAGGTAATTTTTATGTCCCGGTAATCCTGGTACTTTTTTTTCCTATCCCGATGTTCCCGGTAATTTTCCTTTTCCCGGTGTTCTCGGCAATGTTTCCTAGTAAATTAATGAGTCTAGTGAACAAAAATAACAAATTTGAAACAATAATAAAAGATCTAGTAAATTGAAAAGTCTAGTGAACCGCTTCATTTGAAACAATGTTTTATTTTCAAGTCGTTTTCCATGAAAAAAAATTTTCACTTTTCCATAAATACTTAAATTTTAAAGGAAAAAAATCTTGAAATAAAGGAAAGTAACGTTTGAAAATAAATTATTTGAATTTATTTTAGCGTTTTCACAACTTATATCCTTTTTAAATGGACAATTATCGAGTTTTTCCTGTTAAAATATTTGATATTTGAAGGTTTTCATCTCGTTAACAATAGTGAGTCGAGCAGATCTGCTCTGGTAGAGAAATGGAGAAATAAGCGTTTTCGGCTATAAATTCGTTAATTTCTGGTAATTATTCGATTTTCGAGCTTGGAAAACTATCCCAAGTTACTCCCCGACTCGGAATACGTCTATTAGGGTGTCCCTTAAAAATCGAAAGTCGGGGAAACTTTTGAGACACCCCCCAATTTTTTTCCTTTTGGTATTCTAAGAAAGTGTGCAAAATCTTAAATCGATCAGAAAATATTAACACGTGCCTCAAACTGCCTAAAGTTGGGAAATTTTGCCAATTTTCTCATTTTTTCGAAAATTTTTAAAAATGCCTTAAAATATTTTTTTGTCGAATAATAGGGCTTTAACACATCTAAATATTCATATTTGACCGTTTTTCATTCTTAGCTAGGCGAAATTACCCAGTTTTTAGCCTGGTCATCAATCGGAAAATCATCAAATTTGCCCATTTTATACTGAGAATAGAGGATTCAAAAGTCAGTGGGGAATGACTTATAACCACGAAATTCCATAACAAGGTACCACTTTTAAACGATATTGATGTGTAGATAAATTATCTTGAGTTAAAATTAATTACTAGCATTATAATTACAGGCGCCATATTATATTGCATTACCCATGTTTGGTATTGGGCAATGCGTATTTGAGTTTTCTAATCTCGGTTAATACCAATAAAATCATTTAACCACTTTTTAAAGCTCTTTACTCAATTCGAATTGCCAGCATATCTTTTATTACCATAACCATAGATGATAAAATTCTAAATGCACAACAAGGGCAAGAAAAATTATAAAAAATATTGAAATACTATACTTCAGTATATACAGAAGTATTGTATTGTTGAAAAGTTGAAGTTGATAGAAAATTAACCAGCTCTTCATATTGATTGAGCCTATTACATCCAGATAATAAGTCATTAACCATGTTTATAGATCTTGTATTTCCTAATTTTATATATAAACATAAAAACTTTCTGCAATTCAGCAAATTAGTAACATGAAAAGCCGATTACAAACTGTTATTTGGTTCTTAGCTAGGATAATTTTAAATACTAACTACAGTTTCTGTAACTCTTCAACTTCTCTTAGTATTTTTTCGCTCTATGTAATTTTCATTTGGGATAGAATGGCCTAATCTAGCCCTTGTCCCATAAAACCCCTCAATTTTCATTGGTGAACGTTCTTGAAGAAGAAATTAGGTTTCAAGTTGATTTTTTGATAAATTTATTAATAAAATTAAAATATCTTAAACTCTCAGTATTTTTTAAGAGTCTATGAGTCTTAAGAGTTTAGTTAAGTTTTAATGTCTAAAATTTTTTAGAGTGAAGTGTAGCTCTAACTTAAAAACTGACTTTAAAAAAGGACTGGTTTCAGCAACCATTGTCAATATTTAACATTCTCATCACAATATCAGTATCTAATATCGGTTTTTCATGTTACAGGAATATTTTATGCTCTTATGTACTATAAAATCACGATAAAGCATAAAAAAGGCTTTAAACATAGTAAATGGCCTATAATCTGGGTGTAGTAGGCCCAATCATTATGAAGAGCGGGTCAATTTTCTATCAACTTCAACTTTTCAACAATACAATACTTCTGTATATACTGAAGTATAGTATTTCAATATTTTTTATAATTTCTCTTGCCCTTACTGTGCATTTAGAATTTTATCATCTATGGTTATGGTAATAAAAGATATGCTGGCAATTCGAATTGAGTAAAGAGCTTTAAAAAGTGGTTAAATGATTTTATTGGTATTAACTGAGATTAGAAAACTCAAATACGCATTGCCCAATACCAAACATGCCCATATACAATTTATCCCAGAACTTTTTTAGGGGTAATGCAATCCAATATGGCGCCTGTAATTATAATGCTAGTAATTAATTTTAGCTCCAGATAATTTATCTACACATCAATATCGTTTAAAAGTGGTACCTTGTTATGGAATTTCGTGGTTATAAGTCATTCCCCACTGACTTTTGTATCCTCTATTCTCAGTATAAAATGGGCAAATTTGATGATTTTCCGATTGATGACCAGGCTAAAAACTGGGTAATTTCGCCTAGCTAAGAATGAAAAACGGTCAAATATGAATATTTAGATGTGTTAAAGCCCTATTATTCGACAAAATAATATTTTAAGGCATTTTTAAAAATTTTCGAAAAAATGAGAAAATTGTCAAAATTTTCCAACTTTAGGCCGTTTGAGGCACGTGTTAATATTTTCTGATCGATTTAAGATTTTGCACACTTTCTTAGAATACCAAAAGGAAAAAAATTGGGGGGTGTCTCAAAAGTTTCCCCGACTTTCGATTTTTAAGGGACACCCTAACGTCTATACGTCGAGTTTGGTTTCGGTCCGTGGCCTATTTCAAGAGATTACCCCGGACATACATACACACATACATACATACATATATACATCGCCCGTTAGCCTTTTATTTATACAGAGACTAGCGGATATGCCCGGCCTTGCACGGGTGGAGTGTATAATTTTTTTTTAAATTAAATTTTCTCAAAATATATTTATAATTTTTAAATCAGCAATTACCAATCATCCCGGTATCCCAGACGCCTTTTTCCTATCCCGGTGTTCCCGGTAATTTTTCATATCCCGATGTTCCCGATCATTTTCCTTATCCCAATGTTCCCGATCATTTTCCTTTTCCCGATGTTCCCGATAATTTTCCTATCCCGCTGATAGAGGTAATTTTTATGTCCCGGTAATCCCGGTACTTTTTTTTCCTATCCCGATGTTCCTGGTAATTTTCCTTTTCCCGGTGTTCTCGGCAATGTTTCCTAGTAAATTAATGAGTCTAGTGAACAAAAATAACAAATTTGAAACAATAATAAAAGATCTAGTAAATTGAAAAGTCTAGTGAACCGCTTCATTTGAAACAATGTTTTATTTTTAAGTCCTCTTCCATGAAAATAAAATTTACAAATTCCATAAATATTTTTATTTTAAACGAAAATATCTTGAAGTAGAAGAAAATAACGTTTGAAAATAAATTATTTGAATTTATTTTAGCGTTTTTACAACTGATATAGTTTTTAAATGGACAATTATCGAGTTTTTCCTGTTAAAATATTTGATATTTGAAGGTTTTCGTCTCGTTAACAATAGTGAGTCGAGCAGATCTGCTCTGGTAGAGAAATGGAGAAATAAGCGTTTTCGGCTATAAATTCGCTAATTACTCGTAATTATTCGATTTTCGAGCTTGGAAAACTATCCCAAGTTACTCCCCGACTCGGAATACGTCTATACGTCGAGTTTGGTTTCGGTCCGTGGCCTATTTAAAGAGATTACCCCGGACATACCCACATACATACATACACACATACACACATCGCCCGTTAGCCTTTTATTTATACAGAGACTAGCGGATATGCCCGGCCTTGCACGGGTGGAGTGTATATATATTTTTTTTAAATTAAATTTTTTAAAAATATATTTATAATTTTTAAATCAGCAATTACCAATCATCCCGGTACCCCAGACGCCTTTTTCCCATCTCGGTGTTCCCGGTAATTTTTCATATTCCGGTGTTCCCGGTAATTTTTCATATCCCGATGTTCCCGGTAATTTTCCTATCCCGATGTTCCCGGTAATTTTTCCTATCCCGATGTTCCCGATAATTTTCCTATCCCGATGTTCCCGATAATTTTCCTATCCCGATGTTCCCGATAACTTTCTTATCCCGATGTTCCCGATAATTTTCTTATCCCGATGTTCCCGATAATTTTCTTATCCCGATGTTCCCGATAATTATCCTATCCCGATGATCGAGGTAATTTTTCATATCCCGGTGTTTCCGGTAATTTTCATATCCCGATGTTCCCGGTAATTTTCCTATCCCGATGTTCCCGGTAATTTTTCCTATCCCAATGTTCCCGATAATTTTCCTATCCCGATGTTCCCGATAATTTTCTTATCCCGATGTTCCCGGTAATTTTCCTATCCCGATGTTCCCGATAATTTTCCTATCCCGATGTTCCCGATAATTTTCTTATCCCGATGTTCCCGATAATTTTCTTATCCCGATGTTCCCAATAATTTTCCTATCCCGATGTTCCCGATAATTTTCCTATCCCGATGTTCCCGATAATTTTCCTATCCCGATGTTCCCGATAATTTTCCTATCCCGCTGATCGTGGTAATTTTTATGTCCCCGTAATCCCGGTACTTTTTTTTCCTATCCCGATGTTCCCGGTAATTTTCCTTTTCCCGGTGTTCTCGGCAATGTTTCCTAGTAAATTAATGAGTCTAGTGAACAAAAATAACAAATTTGAAACAATAATAAAAGATCTAGTAAATTGAAAAGTCTAGTGAACCGCTTCATTTGAAACAATGTTTTATTTTAAGTCTTTTTCCATGTAAAAAATTTACACTTTTCCATAAATATTTAAATTTTAAAGGAAAATATCTTAAAATAGGGGAAACTAACGTTTCAAAATTAATTATTTGAATTTATTTTGATGTTTTCATAGCTGATATAGTTTTTAAATGGACAATTATCGAGTTTTTCCTGTTAAAATATTAAATGTTTGAAGGTTTTAATCGTTTACAATAGTGAGTCGAGCAGATCTACTCTAGTAGAGAAATGGAGAAATAAGCGTTTCGGGCTATAAATTCGTTAATTACTCGAAAACGTTCGATTTTAAAGCTTTGAAAACTACCCCAAGTTACTCCCCGACTCGGAATACGTCTATACGTCGAGTTTGGTTTCGGTCCGTGGCCTATTTCAAGAGATTACCCCGGACATACCCACATACATACATACACACATATATACACACACACATCGCCCGTTAGCCTTTTATTTATACAGAGACTAGCGGATATGCCCGGCCTTGCACGGGTGGAGTGTATAATTTTTTTAAATTAAATTTTCTCAAAATATATTTATAATTTTGTAAATCAGCAATTACCAATCATCCAGGTATCCCAGGCGCCTCTTTCATATCCCGGTGGTCTCGGTAATTTTTCATATACCGGTGTTCCCGGTAGTTTTCTTATCCCGGTGTTCCCGGTAATTTTTCCTATCCCAGTGTTCCCGGTAATTTTTCATATCCTGATGTTCCCGATAATTTTCCTATCCCGATGTTCCCGATAATTTTCCCATCCCGATGTTCCCGATAATTTTCCCATCGCGATGTTCCCGATAATTTTCCTATCCCGATGTTCCCGATAATTTTCCTATCCCGCTGATCGAGGTAATTTTTATGTCCCGGTAATCCCGGTACTTTTTTTTCCTATCCCGATGTTCCCGGTAACTTTTCTTTTCCCGGTGTTCTCGGCAATGTTTCCTAGTAAATTAATGAGTCTAGTGAACAAAAATAATAAATTTGAAACAATAATAAAAGATCTAGTAAA